>OZ014520.1:270293149-271568103 GCA_963966055.1 Lathyrus aphaca
AAAAATGCTCCGAAGACGAAGTCAATGAGAGTCTCGTTAAGGATTGATGATGGTTCTGCAAGATTGATTGAGGAGGAGATTGAAGAGCCTGAAGATCGATCACTGATTGAAAACTATGTTATTCTTGATCTTCTTCTTCTTATGTGTGAACTGACTCACTGACTGTAGTGTATTTTTCTTTTGATGATTGCAGGTTTTGGTTTTATCACCATTGGTGAAGTTCTTGGTAGCAGAGGATATAGTGATGAAGGTGGTAGAAGAAGAGGACGAAGATTGGAGAGAATCAGAAATGAAAATGGAGAGTGAATGAATCTGAAAATTGGGAGCCAGAAAAATCCCCATTGTAGAGTGATGATCCTCTTTTTTATAGAATAAGACTAAGGTAAAATCCAATAGGAATTCAGTTATCTTAACATTCAAGTTTGTTAGATTCGTAACCGATTCGGTTATGTGGTTTTTATGGATTTCTGACTTTTTTCTCATTTTCTGTTATTCTTATATCTTCTATAACTTTTTCAGTCTTTGTATCCTGCTGAAATATGTTATGAATGTTTTTGCAGATGTGTTCGAGTCGAGATTGATGAAAGTCTTTGATGAACAATTGTTGAAGCTGATGAACATTGGTGGTGATTTTTCTGAACTTCCCCATGAGTCTCTTTTGAGAAGTTGATTCAAAGTCTCCGAGATTGAAGGTCCTCCTTCTGTTATATTGCTTCTGTTATATTGCAATTGAATCTTGTTGAAGATTTTGATCCATTCCCACTATGATTTTTCCCTGCCATGTGTTTTGTTAATTTTTTCATCTGCAGAATTTTTTGAATTTAGTGTTACATTTCATCTTCTTGTTATGGGAAACATTTTTTTTGGTAACACTTGTATTTTGCAATGAACTTGATCTAGCCCAATGAAGTTGTGAAAATACTCAATATTTATTGACACCCATTATACCACTTATAACCTTAGATTTCAATGAAATTGGTTAAAATAATAATAATTAAAAGCCGATAGAAATAACCAAGATAAGCCCCATTTCATACAATCCGATATCCAACCGAGATTTCCATTTAGTTCAACTTAAAACCGCATAATTCGTCTTGAACTTGGATGTGGCTAATTGCTCTCAAAACCAAATTAAAACCAAACCTTGACTCAACACTTTAAAATAATTATTTGAACCAAGCATGGAA
Source organism: Lathyrus aphaca (assembly GCA_963966055.1). Lineage (NCBI taxonomy): Eukaryota > Viridiplantae > Streptophyta > Magnoliopsida > Fabales > Fabaceae > Lathyrus > Lathyrus aphaca. Next base: position 270,294,337 of record OZ014520.1, read on the forward strand.
ACAAATTGAAATATCTATAAAATGAACCTGAACATAGCCCATGATCAACCAATTCCTTGAGATATTTTAACTGACGATTACAACATAATTGAAACATGGAGGATCACATATCGGATTTTGGATCCATGGAACTAGATGAGCTTGAATAATTTGTGGTCTTATACCATCCTTCGAACTAAGTTTTTATTCTCATTTTTCCCTCACAAATAATCTGTATTTCAAATAGTGAGCAACTGAGATGACACCAGTAAGTCTACAATTAGTCCCTTGTATCCCGTCTCCATGTTCTATAGGATGTCTGGCTCGATGGCCAAGGATCTTAACATACACAAAATAACGCCATGAGGGAGCTCTGAAGATGCATATAAGGCTTAAAATGTAAGAGAAGTGTGACCACCAGGATGTCCTTGCCATGAGCATCTAACCTCATAATCTTCAAATTGGGTATGCTTATTAGGTTCAACTTTAGATAAGAAAGTCTTGGTTCTCCTGAGTCCTCCAAGCAATACTGAAGAAAATGACCCTATATATTGATAGAGGAAAGCCTGGTAACTGGATGGATCTTTAACAAAGAAAATGCTTATGATGATGTGGGTACAACACTCTTTGTCTCCACCCGAGTGTAATAGCCGGATAAATCACTTATGAATATGAGAATCCCAGTCACAAAAAAATGCATCGATCCCATGCCTTAGGAAGCCAATGAAATGTATGATTACGATGTTATGACCTAATGGAGAATGTAGATGAATGTGAAGCATAAAGCCAGCTAGTGGTAATAAATATGAGGTCAAATTTTGGGGGTGTTACACCTATCAGTAATCAGGAACCAGTCACATTTTACTTCCCAAAAGAAGACATCATGTATCTTAAGATGAAAGATCATGACGAACCACTGCTAGAAAAAAGGGCCAGAACCAAGATCCCTTTGGGCACTCATCTTCGACGGATCAGACAATGCTTATGGAAACGGGATTGGGACAATCATTGTCACTCCAAATAGAACCCGCATTCCATTCACTTCCAGATTGGCTTCAAATGTACAAATAACTAGGTTGAGTATGAAGCTTGCATCATGGTGTAACACCCCAAATTTTCCCTCTCGTTTTCATAGCATTTAGCATATCATTTTCATATTTCGCACTACATCATTAGCATAGAAAGATAAAGCATGACACACATTAGCATAGCATAAGCTGGCAGTGATTTCAGTTCATCGATTCGATTCAGAGGGACGTTTGACCTAATCTTGGTCAAACTATCGAGGGATTATCTCAACTGTAAGTCATCTGCGTTGGTGGTTATTTCTCAGGCGACGTGTTTCAAAGTCGGGTCGTGTTGTGTGCAGAGGTCATCAATTTTCCAAGCAATGGTTCATGTGATGGTGTTGGATTCAAAGATTCAGGCTTATCATGATGACGCTTAAAATGTGACTTATTCAGAAGGTCGGTGGTTTATGTGGAGGCAATGCGAGATTTGGTTTTGAGTTGAGTGAATTGATGAATCAATATTTTGTGGATATGTGTGTATTGGTGATAATTGGTTCGTCCCACAAAAATATATATTATATTCATTTCTAAGCCATTCTTGTCGAATTATCCATTTAAATCAATTTCTCAACCATTGTTCATATTTTGATTTCTCCCATCTTAAATATCACCTAAATCCATTCTCATATCCATTATCCATTTCCAATTGAACTTTTTTTTTCCAATAACCATTTTTTATTTCTCATTTAAGTCTACATTACATTACCCAATTTCCTTGTTTAAACTCCAATTATCCATTAAGTCCATATTCTTAAACCTTCTTTTTCATTAATCAATTTTTAGTTGTCCATCATATTCAATTTATTTTTCAATTAGTATCCATAATCACCCATTTAGTTAAATTCATGTCAAAAGCTATTAAACCATAATTAGGCACATAGGCATTCCTTTCTAAGAGCCCATTTTACTTTCTTTTTTTTATTATTACAAATTTACGAAATGTTTAAAAAAGAAAAGGAAAAGGAGTGAGGCACCATTCCACGTGACATAGTTTTCATCAAAAAGTCATAACATCATCAAGCCATCAGCATCACCCAAAACGCATAGGAAAGAAACGTAAAATGCGGGAAGTCACACGCATAAGGCATGTCCAAAACGGCAACTTTTTGAGCAAAACGCAAGCATACAATATACGCACATATCGCACACGGAAAAAGCATAAACGAAAAAAGGAGTACCAAAACGCATTGCTTCAATTCATGGCAAAAGAGAAGAGATAACAAAAAAATCATAACCGAATGAAAAAAAATGGAAAAAAAAATCAAGAAACTGAATTCAAAGAGAACTCCACATATCAAAAGTCAGAATCTCTCATAGCAACTTCTTTCACCCTCACTCTTCAACAGAAATCGCAGCATCAAATGATCTTTGACATCATCATCAATATCTCACCATTTTCCAATAACTCATAAGCTCATCATCATCATCACAGCTTCCATAAAAATTTGACATCACACCACAAACGACACAACCGAATTTTCACTCCTTCATCATCGCATCATCGTCATCACGCCATCACGAAACAAATTTCTCACTTTTCTTCATCAAGCACAGCAAGAATCTTCACCACAATCATTCATCACAGAAAAACCTTAACTGAATTCATCACAAAATAAAAACCGAATTGGATCCAGGACTTTCATCATCATCTTCATCATTATCACGGATTCGCCGTCAATATTCATCAACTTCTTCAATCGGATGAGTCTTCAAGCCTCTCGAATCAGCATCCCCAATCATCATAATTTCGTATGAGTTTAGCATTAATAATTATAGCTTGCAAAGAGATTCGACAGAGCGGTTCACATCAATCGAAGCGAACAGGTCGCGATTCAAAGATTGAAGCAAGACTCAATAACAACAACAAATCCGCAGCCGAGTCAAATCCGAAGAAGAAGGAAGATGAGTCTGAGACAAGTTGTGATGGATTCTTACCACAGTTTCGTGTCGTCATTCGGCGGGTGCGTATTTCTGAACCTTTTTTAGACTTGCTTATCATCGTGTATTGGCTTTGGTTTGTTCTTGTTTCAGTGTCTTTGATCCGTTGCTTCGGTTGAGGGTTTGAGATTCCCGAATCCAGATTTGAGATGAACACGGAAAGGGGGTTAGGGTTTGCGTTCGTTTTTTCCGGGAATGGTGGCGGTGGAATATCGGCAACGCAAGAGATGCGGACGGCTTAGGTTGAAGAAGATGAACAGGAGGCCGAGAGAGAGAAGAGCGATTTCGTGTTTGCTCTGTTTTCTTGCTTTGTTGATTTTGATTTGTTTTATTATTAAGAGATAGAATAATAAAGTTTTGTAAAGAGATTTTAAGGAGATTGTGATAAGGTTATTGAAGATCGTGACAAGAGATAAGCTAGGATGATTTTTGTGGTATTCTGTCCATACCGGCAGTGACACTTGTCACTGTCCGGTAGGACCTGCTTCTTTTGTTTCCATGCGTGCTAGTGTACAACAATCTCGTGCACCCTTACTTTCTCAACCATCCGATGATCATACCTCATCAGTCAGCAAATCAAGTGGTCCTACTCAGGTCAAAATATTGACCGCGTGGCCACCATAAACTCCCTTCAGCTCTATGCGTTTGGGCCTTGGAGTCCTTTGCTATCAGCACCCCCTTCTGGGCCCATTCAGTTTTTTTAACAGCTTTCTATTACTGTTTGCACCCCTTCCCTATTTCCTTTTCTTTTTTTATTTTCTTTTTCACATATAGTTTAGTTTAATTCATTTTTAAATACCAAAACTCATTGTAAAATTCCATAAAAAATATTGTAGCACCTTAATTCATTTTAGAATTTTTCTACACTTTTATTTTCTGATTTTTTTTAATTTCTCTTTTTATTTTGAATTTTCCATTTATTTTCTTTTCATTTAATTTTCATAAAAAACGCATTAAATTGTAGAATTTATTTCTTTTGCTTCGATTAACATATCGACTCCATTATTTTTGCATTATTTCATTGACTTAGAAAAGCTCATAAAAATATTTTTGTCATATTTTTAAATTCATTTTATCCATAGTTTTGTAAGTCGTATTTGTGCGATTTCGTTAATTGTTCCTAAGCGGCTTTGTGCGATCATTTAATGGAGTTTCATTGTGAATTTTTGTGAGCTATTTTGACACATTGTTTGTTGCTGGTTGTTAACTTTAGAGATTTAATTTCATAATTTTCTCATGCCTTTTGGTATTTGTTTGGTGCCTTGCTTTTTAGGTAGCTCTTCGTGCCTTTTTCTTCCCTCCTTCTAACATAGTTTGAGGAAGGCATTTATGCCATCCTATTAGGTTTGCTTGGTCATTGTCTTAGGTCACCTATAGGGTTTAGGTACTGACTTTTTGATCGACTTGACTTGTGATCTTCATATTTGGTTTGTACATTGTTTGAATATTCTTATTTTTTCGTATGCTTATGCGATTCACTAACCTTTCCTTTCAGGGGCTCATGGTAAGTGAAGTGTGGATGATATCCACATTTCAAGTCTTCATCTCATCCTTCATTTTGCTTTTTCATTTGTCTTTGTGATGTGCCTTATGCCATCTTGTGAATAACTTCATCACTCCCCTTTTAGAAACAATTTAACTTCTTTAGAGAAGTAAGTTGTCTTCTAGTGTTTTCTGCTCCTTTCATCTTCTTCTTTTCTTCTTTCCTTCTTCTTTAGGGTAGTAAACCTCACTAACCTAGGATTTTCTATGCATGATAACAATTAGGTGTTAGTCTCCCATTAGACTTTTACCTTTAAGATCCTTGGTTCTCTTCTCTTCTCATCTCAAAAAAAAACTCTAAAAAAAACATCTTAATAAGATTTGAAGTGGTCTCCTGTGCAATAGCCTTATTCCATGAAACACTTGTAGTTTTCCCATCTTGGGATAGTACAAGCTTGTTCATCATGATGCACGAGTCTGATCATGAGACCATCTTCATCAAGAAAATCATAAAACACACTTCTTCATTTAATTCACAAAAACACTCAATAAATTCAATGAGTTAGTGAGCTTAGGCCCTAATCTCTGGAATCAAGTTTTGGGGATCTTCTCCTTACTTGAGTGTGCTTATTCTATTATTCCATCTTGGAATGTAGTAACAAGTACACATTCCATGGAAAAGAGCTTGAGTTCACTTCCTTGTGCCACACAAACAAAAAAGCTCTAAAAAACACAAACAAACAATAAGCATCTCTCCTTCGGGACTTATTTTCTCATCACCTTCACTCCTTTCGTAAGAACTTGCTCCTACTTGTCATTTTGTAAGACGGTAACGCACTCGTCATCCGAGCCTGCAACACTTGAGCATTGACATAGGCATTTCAAGCCTTAAGACACAAGCAATATTTTCCACCCCTAGTTAGGGGAACTATGGCGACTCTGATCCTCATTGTCCAGATGAGGTACGTAGGCAGCGGGGTAGGGCCCGTTTGAGCACAATCTTTATTTTCCCTACATTTTTCCTTTTCATCTCTTTTTTCAGTTCCCTTTTCTTTTCTTTTATCCAGTTCAGTTCATTTTCCTTGCAGCAGCTTTCATTTTTACACCCTTTGAAACAGTTTTCTTTGCAAGCGTGGATCCCGTCGGGTAGGGCGGACGATCTGGGTGCTAATACCTTCCCAGGTCGTAACCGACTCCCGAACTCAGTCTCTTTGGTTCGCAAGACCCGTGTCCGTCCTCTTCTTTTCTTCTGGTTTGTGCAGCATTACCATTCTCGTTCCTTCGGGATAAAAATGTCTGGATGGCGACTCTACCTCTTTCCGCGCCACTTTCGCGTTTGTACCAGGATGGAAATCCAGGGAGCGACACATGGGTCTCAAAGAAGCAATTGATCTCCGGATCAAGAATTTACACGTGTACGGAGATTCTGCCTTAGTAATCAATCAGATCAAAAGAGAATGGGAAACACGACATCAGGGACTAATCCCTTACAAGGACTACACGAGGAGATTGCTACCATTCTTCAACAAAGTTGAATTCCATCACATCCCTCGGGAGGAAAATCACATGGATGACACACTTGCTACTCTCTCTTCCATGATTACAGTTAATCCATGGAATGACATACCCATAATAGAGATTATGCGCCTAGACAGGCTGACATACATCTCCGCAATCGAAACTACCGTTGATGGCAAACCTTGGTATCATGACATTCAAAAATTTCTATAGAAAAGGGAATACCCATTTGGATCTTCGAGAAAAGACAAGAAGACCCTCTGAAGATTGGCAGGAAACTTCTTCCTCAACCAAGATGTACTCTACAAAAGAAACTTCGACATGGTTCTACTCAAATTTGTAGACAAGCGCGGAGTAGAAATACTCATGAGAGAAATTCATGAAGAACCTTTTGGTACTCATATCAACGGGCATACGATGGCAAGAAAAATACTCCGAGCAGAATACTACTGGATCACAATGGAGGCAGATTGACGCAAGCATGTGAAGAGATGTCATAAATGCCAAATTTATACCGATAAAATTCATATGCCTTCGAAACTTCTCAAGGTTCTCTCTTTTCCATGGCCATTTTCAATATAGAGAATCGACATGATTGGAATAATCGAACCCAAAGTTTCAAACGGTCATCGGTTCATCGTGGTAGCCATTTATTACTTCACCAAATGGGTTGAAGAAGCCTCATACGCCAATGTAACCCGACAAGTGGACGTCCGATTTATAAAAAACAACATCATCTTCCATTACGGTATTCTAAGTCAACTCATTATTGATAATGGGTCCAACCTGAACAACAAAATGATGAAGGAATTATACGCAGAGTTCAAGATTGAACATCATAACTCTTCTCCTTATCCGTCAAAGATGAACAGTGTAGTGGAACCCGCCAACAAAACTTTCAAGAAAATTGTCCAGAAGATGGTCGTGACATACAAGGACTGGCACGAGATGCTCCTTTATGCGCTTTATGGATATCAAACTTTCGTTTGCACTTTAACAGGGGAAATCCCTTTTCTCACTAGTATATGGCATGGAAGCAGTGCTCCCCATAGAAGTTGAAATCCCATAATTAAGGATATTTATGGAGGCTAAACTCACTGAAGTTGAGTGGTGCCAAAGCAGATTCAACGAGCTCAATCTGATAGAAGACAAATGATTGCCTTCTGTCATAGCCAGTTATATCTGCAACAGATGAAGAAAGAATTCGACAAGAAAGTTTGACCTCGTGTCTTCAAAGAAGGATATCTCGTGCTCAAGAAAATACAATCTTTTCTCACCAACTCTCAGGGAAAATGAATTCTGAATTACGACAGCCCTATTTTGTCAAGAAATCCTTCTCAGACGGTGCCTTAAAACTCGCAACAATGGATGGTGAGGAATTCATTTATCCTACAAATGTTGATGCAGTCAAGAAATACTTTGCCTAAAAAAGTGAAAAAAAACAGTCTCAGTGGTTTGAAACCCCAAAAGGGCGTTCCAGGCAAAAATTAGAGACATTCAAAAAATATATCTCGCTAGAGAAATCTAGGAAAAATGTTAGGGATTCATGGAAAGTAATTGCATCCAACCAGATTGGATCATCAAAAGAAATTCATCAAGCCATCATTACCAGAAGCTCTGAAGACTCCGAACTCAGAATTGGTAGAAGGATAAGGATCATTATGTTTCAATGTAGCCTTTTTCCCTGTAAATTACCATTTTTCTACTTTGTAATACTCTATGGAATCACACCTTCGGTTGATTACCACCCTATATATGAAAATTTGAGCCTTTGCCCATTTGCTTGCGACTCTTATTTTTTATCTTCTTTACAAAATGACATTTTCAAAACTGATTTGTCTTTTTCTTGAAATTAAAATGAATTTAATTCACTTTTATTTTTTAAAGTAAAACTTGCAATTTTCCTTGGTCTGTGAACGTAAAAGGAAATCATTCAGTTTCTTCAAAAGCAACCAAACTTCTGGAATATCCCACGAGGATGAAATTGTGTCTCCCCGCAGAGCCATGTCTCCAAAAATCAACAGCAGCAGGAGCTCGCCTTTACAATGAGCAATCTAGATAAGCCATAATGATATTCCATATCCTGATGAGCCTAATATTCTCTGTCTTATCAACTTGTGTGTCGTGTCTGTTTTTTCATCATACACATTCATTTATACATTCATAATTATGCTTGCATTTCTATTTGCATAATCATACTCACATTTATCCCACGTGATAAAGAGTCTTCTCTCCAGTTCTTTCATGGATAGAACGCAGACTCTCAAGTTTTGATAACTTGAACCTCTATAACAACGTTGTAACCAAGCCTTTGTAACCTCAAGATCGTCGACAAGATGAACGGTTTGACATCTTAGGATCGAAATTTCGGGTATTCTAAGGTATTTAATCCTCTTGTACCTCGAATCTCCCAATGCTTTCACCATTCACATATTAGGGTCCAAGAATATTAAAAATAAGGGCATATATCAAACCTAAATTTTGACCCTAAGATATATACCTCATTAGAGGAAATCCACTGACTAAGGATTGTGTCAGATTGGTCTGGACAGTATCCCCGCAATGAATCAGGATTCCTGAGTCCCTCAGAGGATTCAGGAAAATGACCAATCATTGATACCTAAGATTTTCAACCTTTCAATCATTCTCAAAGGATCAAGGAATCTCAAATGATGAAGAGTCATTCAAAGACTGTACAAAAATTCCATTGATCTGGGCCCCGAGTCATTAGTATCACCAATTAGGGTTTCATTCAACTAAGCCCTCCAGATGAAACTTTTCATGGAAAAAGGAGCCAAGGCCTCCACATATCATCAAGAAAGGATGACATGTCTTTGACAAGCCATTTACAAGTTCAAAAGATGCAGTGATCATTAATCACAAGACTAGGGTTTCACAATGCCCAAATTAGGGTTTCCAACTGTTTGAGGAACCTAAAATTGAAATTTTCATCAAGACATGAGCCAATACCATAGGAAATGGTTTAAATAGCTCATATAAACCTTGGAAGTCCATTCATAGGTTTGAAATAACTCAGAGGATGTTCAGTTCAAAAAATCAAAAAACAGGGGTATTCTTGACCAAAAAGTCAAAGTTTGACTTTTAAACCTAAAATGATCCTCTTGACATATATTACAAGATTATATGGTCCTTTTATGAATTTGATCACAAAAAATCAATAATTTTGAGATAATTTGCAAAAGGGGCAATCTTTGAAACTTAGAAAATTTTCGAAGTTATAAAAAAAATGTGCAAGTACCCTACTTCCAAGCATCATATCTTGTGATCCAAGTATCAAAAATTTGTGGTTCCAAGCTTGATTAAAATCTCTTGCTACATATTACAAATGATTCAACTACAATAAACTCCAATTCTTCATGGATTTTAAGTTATGGTCGGATCAAGATCAAGAAAATTAAGGATTTTCCAACACTTAGAAAAATCTGTCTAAGTGTAAAATCAGTCAAACATCCAAAGTTTAAGGGATTTTTTCATACACTTCCAAGCTAAATCAGATCAAGTTACAAACATCAATATTGTCACAAATTTTATTGACAATCCAAAGAACCAATTGGCATGAGAATTCATCACTTAAATCAAGAGATATCATAGATCAAACACACCATGTCACAACTGTTTTGAAAAATATGTTTGTGATCAAACTTGCCATACAATTTCTATGAGTCACAAGATCAAATCAAGTGGCCAAGAGCATCAAAGCAATCATTATAGACCTGCAAATCAATTATTACATTCAAGAATATTCCATTCTCACATTTATGAGAATCAACACCTATGCATTTGATCCAACAATCATTTTGATCCAAAAATGCACATGCTAGAATCCTATGATCTTCAACCCATTTGGCTCCAGAAACAAAGATTATAAGGACTGAGGAATGTGACTTTAGCTGCAGCTGGCTACTCGATGAAAGCATCTCATCATGCCTTGTGTAAGAAGATATTTCACAAACAATGATCAATAATGCCAAAGCTTATCACTTCAAATCATGGATGGAATATTCTTTGCAGGGTGAACTGACCAAAAGGTGAGAGATTTAATAAAAACACAAGAATCACTTCTAGTAAAAATCTCTGAGAATAGGGAACCAAGACATATTTTTAAGAAAATAACTTCAACATTGAATGCTAAAGGTTGTGAAAACTTCCAATTATTCCAGTTATCCTATTTATAAGAAATGGCAGTTGAATGGTTCAGACCAACAAGAGAAAGAAATCACAAGATCAACGGTCAAATTTCCACTGACAGATATACGCTAACATGAGTGCACTCAAGTACTCTGTGAATTGCGTCATACCCTAATTGGTCACATCATTGCACATGTCAAAAGAGGTTGATGAAGAATTTGGATGATGGGATCACATTTAATGTGTGTGTTTCTCACTATTTTTTTAACTGATTCCAAGTGTTTCAGTTACATTTCAAATAAGACTACATTTTGGAGGTCAATCATCACTACCTAAGGTTTCGCCTGGCTCCTTCAGTATCTGACAAAGCCTTATAGACAATTGTTCTGGACCATCAAAGGTCCAAAATAAGTTAGGCCAAATCCACCTCAAATCAACTCCACTTGACTCAAATTATCAAATCAGTTCACATGCTAAGAGCATGGTACAATCTCTTATTTCCATTCTTATTACACGCATCTTGAATTTTGAACTGACTTTGACGTTTGAGTACTAGCCATGCAGGTCCACCCTGCACCACTATAGAAGAGATCAGAGGCACCACTCAAGATCATCAATTTTCCAACTACATCCACTTTTGATTCCCGAATGAAACGAGAAAAGAGATGGATGGGTAGTTGTAATAAAACTAATAGAGTGTATTTATAATGATGCTTTAGAAATGAATGAAAATACATAAAATATTTTTAAAAAAGGGTAATGATCAAAATAATATTTTAAAATAAGGAAGTCATAAATGGTGAAAAGAAAATATATTTAAAAAAAATTAAAGATTGAACGTAAAACAATGTGTTTTAAGTTTTGAAAGGAAAGAAACATTAAAAGAGGCACATGATGCATATGTGTATATATGTGTGTGTGTGTGTGTGTGTGTGAGAGAGAGAGAGAGAGAGAGATAGAGAGAGAGAGAGAGAAACATTAAAAGGAAAGAAACATTAAAAGAGGCACATGATGCATATGTGTGTATGTGTGTGAGAGAGATAGAGAGAGAGAGAGAGAGATAATAATGAAATAAAAAAGCCAAAATATTGATAAGTCTAAGAGTTTTGAAATCTCCAAATTTTGAAGTCTCAAAAAAACAATTTATTTTAGAAAAGGATAGTTTTCAAAATAAAAATTAGACTTTTTTTAGAGAATTACAATCTACAGAATTATTATATAATTTTAGACATCGTTATTTTATAAGTGGAGAATTACAATTTAGAGAATTCTCATATAATTTTAAACACCATTCTTTAATATGAAGAATAATCTAATTTTCTTTAATAAAATTAAATTTAATAAAATTGAATTTATTTTGTAACTAAATTAGCTTATCGATAATATGTATCCACCCTAAATAAGAAATCTAATAATTTAAAAATCACAGATACATCATCATTCACCTTCTTGAAAAAGACATTTTATTGTGCATATGTCAATCTGAAGAAATTTGCTTGTTTGAAGATTCTTAAGTTGCTACATTCTTCTCGTTTGCTTGAGTTGTTACTTTTAGCATTGCTGCTTTTCTAAAATCTCTATTTGGAACTAAATTTTCTTCGGCTTATATATTTTTGTGTTCTAAGGATTACGTGATTTAGAAAGATAGTTTTCTAAATTTTTTATAGAGTTTATTCATCCTTTACCTTGAGTCTTCGTTGTTTCAACATTGATTAGTCAAATCAATCTTTTAACATCTGACTCTTGGGACAACTGTAAATATCATTTTAACAACTATTTTTTGGTTTAAAAATTACATATGTTATTCTTTTTATTTCGTTTGTGCATATGAAAGAAAATCAAAAATAAAAGGGGAAAAGTAAAAGATTGTACTCATGCAAAATAATAGCAGTCAGTAAAAACTTTCATTAATCATAAGGAAAATATTACGAAAAGGATGAAGACATTAAGATTACATTAATATAATTCTTCTAAAGCCTTAAGACCCGTATAATTTTCCCAAGTATAGTCCGACTCATCCTCGTCCTCAGAATTTGAAATAATAATCTAAAACAACATTGTGTCTTTATGCTTCTTCTTCTTCATTGACTTCTTCTTAGGTTTCAAAGTAGTTGTTGATGAACTTGCTTCATAAGTTTTCAATGTAGTTGAAGAACTTAATTCAAAAGCTATAGAAACATTTGGACTCTTCTCTTGGCTTGTAATGTCTTATAAAAAATTTGTGAGTGTAGAGGCAATGATACTTTTAGGTGAAGATTCCATAGTATTTTGAAGGATGTTGATGAAAAGACTTAGTATTTGGTTACTTATATAATGGATTATGGGTAACCCAATTGATTGGATAAAATCTTTTTTCTTGATCTTTAAAAATACTACGACCAATAACTATTAAAGATGCATTGTACACGCTTTTAATGCTCTTTATTACTTGAATAGTTTTCTCTTCTTTGGGAACTGCTCAAGTAATGATGATATGTTGTGCATTTATGAAAGTGTTTCTTTTCGCTTTATTTTTTTATCTTTTGATGTGATAAAAGAGGGAGGACGATATAGAAGTATTTAATGAGAATTCGAACTCTTTAGATTTTAAATGTTGTTTATTTTAAAATTATGTTATTTCAGTTATTTGTTTTACCCGGGAGATATATTTTATTTTTCTTGAATATAGTACTTAAGGGGAGTTACAAACCCCGGCCTTTGGACTATTAGACTCAGGGGGAGCTTACAAACCTCATACTCTGATGCTGTCAAGTAAATTAAAATGGTCCAACATTGTTCATTACATATTTATGTTTGTCATCATAAAAAGGGGGAGATTGTTAGAACAAGATTGGTTCATGACATGTATCCTTTGGGTTTTGATGATTACAAAGTATTGAAAGAACAATGGTATTATCTAATATGTGTTCTAAATTTGCAGGTTCCAAAGCTTAAGAAAAATTTATTCAGAATCTGATAGAAGAATGCATTTGAGAGAAGTTGAGTTATTGGCTTCTAATGGATCAGAATTAATGCATTATTAAGTGAAATAGGATGATATAGGTTTGCGTAGACTTTAAAGTTGATTGTATCAGAATCAGAAGAGCAATATATTATCTCTACACTTACTGAATGTATCAGCTTCTGGTGATCATTTAGAACCTTGATTTAAGTTAAGTTATTTGTACTGTATAAAGCAAACGACAATGTCAAATCAGTTTGTCAGCTAGAGTCTGTGTTCACATGGATCAATAAGAGTTGACATGCTTTACTAATATCTACTCTCAACGAAACTATATTACAAGCTCACAAGGAAGACACTATGGTTAAACAAGTTACATAATGGATAAAGATCTCTTTGTGTATCTATCTTTAACGTCTCTTAGTACTATTGAGTAACAAAGACATTTGTACAAGTTATCTCTTCTAACGGCTATTCTTTTGTAACTGTTATATAATTAGATGAAGATTCAATCTAGAATAAAAAACAAGGAAATAAATAAAGAGAGCTAAGAATTGAAAACAAGTGTTCTACACTTCTATTAAAATGGAAGAATAATAAGATCAACAATGGCAACACCGTCGAGTATACAAAGCCTTAAGATTTCTTAAACATTGAATATCTTAGAAATCTTAAGAGATTTGATATTTTGTATGGTTATTACCTTGTACTTTTGATTGTATATCAAGTACACATTGTTGTCTATTCTTCTAAACAAATTTTTTGGTAGTTTAGAGAGAAAAAAAGGCTCTTGCTATATACTTAAGCATCAAAGTCTCTTGTTGTGAGCTTGAGGCAAGTAAGTTCCCTTCTATGTGCTTGAGCATTGAAGTCTGTGGGATTTAAGCAGGGAAGTTTTGGACTAGAGGTCTGAGCAGGAAAGTCTTGTAGTCGAGGGTATGAGCAGGAATTTTTGAATCTGTGGGATTTGAGAAGGAAAGTTTTAGGATGTGAGTCTGAGCATGAAGTCGAGTAATTGCGGGTATAAGTAGGAAAGTCTTAGGATCTGAGAATTTAAGTAGGAAATCTTAATCTAGTACTAATTAAGTAGGCAAGTCTTAGGTTGTAGGTCTGAGTAAGAAAAGTCTTTTGCTCGAGGGCATAAGCAATTGTAATTATAATTTGATTATAGTGGAAAATCTCCAATGTTGTAACGGGACTGGACTACTCTCCGTTTGGGAGGAACCAAGATAAGTATATGTATGTGTTTTTGTTGTTTATTTGCTTCTGTTATTATTTTATTGCAACTTATTATCATTGAAATTATGGGATCAGATACGTGATGTCGAATCAGATGTTTAAACACTTGAAATCTTAAACAAAACTTAATGTGCTGGTAAACTAAATAACACAGGAAATTGTTAACCCAGTTCAGTGTATCTCCACACTTACATCTGGGGGCTACCAAGCCAGGAAGGAAATCCAATATAAGTAATATTAATTATGGAGTTAAACCAACCAGTTTAATCCTTCACTTAATATCTACCCAAGGCAATTTCTACCTAAGACTCAACTTAGATATGAGTACCTACTCACTCCCCCTCAATCACACAGTGATCTTTTACAATGATTAATAAAATTAAAGTCACACTTCAAATTCAACAGCTTGATCTTACTTAAAAGTTTCAATCAAGACACAATACACTTTTTGCTTAAAAGCTCATAAAGTGACAAACAATTAAAACCTGCTATAAAACACAAACACCCTTTACAGTCTTCTAAAATTCGTACTCTTTTCTGAGAGTTTCAGTTCCTTAAATAGATGCTTGGTTTTTGGGCTTTTTGCAAATTATACAGACTTCATAAATCCCACAGTCATCACCTTGAATTAGGGTTAGTTAGTTTGCTATCTCCTTGAATCAAGGTGAGTTAGTTATTCTGTTATACTGAAACCAGATAACTAACCTTCCTAAAGATGCGCCTTGGAGTGCTTATCTCTTTACAATTAATTCCAGATAAATTCCCTTGAATTTACTCACTTCTGTTATGCATCATTTAAGTCAGGTAGCAGGTTTGCGATGTCACAACATCTGGTGTGACATCCTGATGTCTTGAACTAAGTTCATTAACTTTTACTTTATTTGTCAATGTCACAACATCTGGTGTGACATCCTGAACTAAGTTCACTTATTCTTGTTTGTCAAAAATTATGCCAATTCTTAACATCTACAAACTCCCCCTTTGGCTAATTTTTTGGCTAACACAATCTTCTGGTTTTATCAGAGAGCAACAGAGTTCTTTTCTGTTGAATCATGTGAGAGCTAATAATTTGCTCCCCCTCAAACCTGTATGTATACTGTCATACCCCAAATTTGTCCTACCCGCGCTATTTTATTTTTCTGTCTAACAATATTCAAAAAAAAAATCAAAAAATATGTACTACTTTATTTTACTGTTATCTCAAAAATCCAAAAGATATGCACCGTTTTATTTTACTGGCTAACCTTTGTTCAAAAAATGTGCTACTTTATTTTTATTATTATTTTTGTGATTTTTATTAACCATTTTTATCACATTTCTTTATTTATCACCAAATTCTATAACAAAATCCATTTTTTCATTTTATTTTATTACATATTCCATTTCACATCTTTTTAAACCGCATTCCAATTTAGAGTCCATATTCTCGATGCTTCCCTTTCTCTATTTCTCATTTATTAGAAATTCATTCTCATTTTTAATCAAAAATCATAAAACCCATTGTCACTTTTCTTCTTAAAGCCTAAAGTCACAAAAATTTCAATATTATTATTATTATTATTATTATTTATTTTTATTATTCTAATAGTTTTTATTATTGTTAATATTACTATTTTTATTATTTTTAATATTATTATTATTATTAATGTTATTTATTTTATTATTATTATTATTAATGTTATTTATTTTATTATTATTATTATCAAAGTTAGAACTTTATTCAAAATTAAAGTAACACGTCATTTCAATAGTTCAGCAGCTTCTTTTTCTTAATCACACAAAACAAATATCAATTGCAGCATCCTTTTTCCAGCTGGCCACCTCCACTCACCAAATTTCTTGTTACAAAAGTTGTACGGTAGTTTTCTTTCCGCAATGCATATGAAGAGGATTTGCTGGAGATTTCAATAGTACTACATGTCCTCCCACCATCTGATAATTAAAAAAGGCATTTGCAATACGTCTCCAAAAACAAAACCGTAACGAATATACCGCTCTGAAAAAAACCCTTTTGCACATCCCATTCACTAACTCTCACAAAAAAAATCAAAACCAGGAAATACCATTCATTAAACTCTCCAACCTTACTTTCATTTTTTAAGCTTGTCGCTCAAAACCGTTCCTTAGCAAAACACCTTTCATTATATCACCCTTCAACAACCTCTCATTAAATAAATAAAAAAACAGAACAGATGATGTCTGAGATGGAGTGAAAGGCCACCGAAAACTTTGAGAAACTTAAATCACAAACCTTCAAAAGCAAACTTATCATCAAACCATGAATTTGCTGTGAGAAATCGCAACACCTCAGCTACCAAATACATAAACCCTTGAATATGTAGCTCATCCTTCACCGCAACCCAACCTCAACACCAAACCATAACCCACCTCAACAGCACCAAACCGAAAAAGCCATAACCAAAAACCGCTGCGGAAAACCAACCTTAATTCCAACTCACCTTCACAAAATTACCAAGCTATGAACAGAAAGTGAGACGAAACTGCAAACGCGGCCGCCACCCTTCGCCAACCCTCTTCGTCACCTCAACAAATTCGAAACTCATCCATCAAAACCCAAAACCGTGACCAATCACCAAACACGGACCAGAACCACCCAAACCACAGTCGCGCCGCCGCGCACAAACCGCGAGAAACGTCATCTGAATCGCAAACCTCTATGACCAAAAACCATAGATCGAAATGCAAACCAAGCAATCCGCGAATCATCACCGAATCTCCACCCGAAACAGGCCGCGATTCATCATAACACGAAACCAAGTCAGAAGGCCAACGATCCGAGATTCGTGGCCGGTGGTTTGTGCCGCTGAGAAACCATGAACAACGTAAGATTCGCTCTCCTTTCTTGTTGCTCATGTTCTGCGTTGTTGGGAAAAGTTACAAGGGATCGGTATTGTTTGTTTTCTTTCTTTACTGATATAGTTTTGTTTATCTTTATTTTTTTTCTCTTTTAAGACCAAATTGTTGTTTGGATTGGATTATAGGAAAAGGCTATCTAAATGTCTGTTTGCACACGTTTTGCTAGCGCCACCCCTTCCTTCATTCACTTTATTATTTTATCAAGAAATGTCATGATATTGTTGCTGGATTTGAGCTTTGAAGCCCACTTGATTTCTAATTACACATCTCAGACCAATCCACACGCAACATACCCTCTGTGTTTCTTTATTTTTTAATAATTTTCCTTCTTATTAATATTTCTTGGTATTAGAAGTTTTATTATTATCATTGTAGTTTTTATAATTTATTTTTATGATCCTTATTTTTTTAGTTAGTAATCTCTTTGTTTAAAAAAAATGCTTACAAAATATGGTGAATCTTTTTTTCTTTTCTTTGTTTATTTATTTATTTATTTATGTTTTTTTAGGGCCAATGAGATAACAAAAGACCGAGGCATTGCCCGATTTCGTTAAATCGGTGATACTCGGTCAATATGAGGCCCTCCTTTTTCTATTTTATTTTATTATTTTATTTTGAACAAAATTTGTAATTTAATTAATTTTATTCATTATGTCAATATTACCAATTTATTTATTATTTATATTCATTATTTTATTTTAATTCTAGCAATTCAATTTAATTTTATATATTTATTTCCGCATTTCAAAAAATGTTTCGACTCCTTATAGAATGATTCCAATTTTGAATCGATTCTAAGGTAGTTCACGAACTAAATTTCGCCGCGTCCCAAAAAGGTCCAACGCCTTCGAATAGTTGTTTCCGATTAAAAAGGTCCAACGCCTTCGAATAGTTGTTTCCGATTAAAAGGCCGAACACCTTCGAATAGTTCAACAACACTGCACACACGCTTTCTCTTGGGCAAACTACAACGAGACCTCTTTATTTATCGCAATCCCCTGTATTTATTTTGTATCCCCCTCCCATTACTTTGTACGCACTTTATTTTCTGTATTTTATTTAATTCCGAATCCTTGGTCCAACGCCAAGCGATTGCACTTGCACACTCGCACCTTTTTATTTTGTTTCGTTTATTAGGATCCACCTTACTTTGCGAGCCGAGCGCTTTGTGCCTCGCTAAACAAACTACAAAATAAACTCCATTTGCATTTACCCTTTAACCTCAAAAAAACCAAATCGTTTCTTTTTAGATCCAACGTCAAGCGGTCTTAGGAAATAAAACACATTCTAATAAAACGAGAAGAATTGTACGCCACGAGCCTTAAGCGGTAGAAAGGAGGATAACGAGCTCTCGTTACTCGCTCCGACTATTTCGACGCAGGATGCTCGTCTTGTTGGACGAGATAAACTATCCATAGTCTTTAGTGCATTTCAACTCCTAAACCCTTTCTTCGAAGAAAGGTAATAAAAACGAACAACCATTACCCTTAGTAGGCCAAACTACGAGGCTCTGACTTTCCCATTGCAGACGGGAGTACGTAGGCACAAGGATCTCAATCCTTGCCGAGCACCTAGGATCAATCTAACTTATAATTCAACTCATTTCCCTCTAGCAAGCAATTCGTTTAAGCATAGACATTCTTTCGCGCGCGATAACTTAGATGGTTCCCATCGAGTACGATGGATGTAGGGGGTGCTAATACCTTCCCCCTGCATAACCGACTCCCGAACCCAGGAAATGGTTCCGTTGACCTTTGTCCTCATCCTTTTCTTCCCGGGTTGTATCTATATCTTCCCTTTCCCTCTTCGGGAATAAATAGAATTAGGTGGCGACTCTTCAGTCTGTCCAGCGCGCGGCTCCCGTTTTTTTCGGATCGCGTAAGGTCGTATTTTTCGGGGTACGACAGCTGGCGACTCTGCTGGGGACTGGTTCACCCCTATGCGAGTCAAGCCTAGTCTAAGTTCCTGCGTTTGTTTGGATGTTTGCTTTTATGCCTTGCTTGTTTATTTTTATTGCTTCCTTTATCGCATTCCATCCTATATATCTTGTGGCTCCTTGGTACTATAATTTGGATCGATATTTTGAAAAAGAAACTTGAGGGAAGGGCTCTCTACCCGGGCTTAAGAGTACAAACATAAGTTAGCGAGGTTGTGTAGTATGGGCTCCCGAGAGAACCACTCTCGTGGGTTGTCGATACGAAAACCTCACTTGGAGTAGATTCTGATGAGAATACTGACAACCGTCAAGTCCTTGACGTGTGTGCTCAGTTGCTTTCATTAGGGTCATCAACTCTGAGGAGCTTTAGAACCTTTTGGTTAAAACATCGGTTGATGGTTGCGTAGTATGGGGCACCAGGGTTCGCCCTCGCGTGGCTCGATACGAAAACCTCACTTGGAATAGACTTACTCAATGGAGTTGATTGACTGTCAAGAATGTATGAAATTGACACGTGCATCAAACAGTTGAGAAAGTTCCATAACTCCAGGACTTTGTTTTAAACCTTGTGTCGGTGATCACGTAGTATAGGCTCCCGAGAAAATTTTCTCTCGTGGGTTGTCGATACGAAGATCTCACCCAAAATAGATTCATATGATGGAGTCAATCAACCGTCATGCTTATGGCGTGTGTGATGAACAACCATATGAATTGATAACGTTGGGATCCCTAAAACTTTAGGGTCTACCCAATGAGTTCTTGATCTGAGTGTCCTCCATCTGTACCTTGGACTCATGAGACCATGATCTTGTGATCCTGGATTCTGACATTGCATATCATTTCATTTGCATCATTTATTCATCTTGCATTTAATTCCAAAAGCCAAGAACTTATTTTCATGTTCCTCCATCTTCAGTAAATCAAACTGGTTTCCCGACGCCCGTATCGTTCCAGACGCCCGTACTTAACTCGAGCCAATACTAGAAGACTGATGGACGTGATTCAAGAAGAGCAAGCTGCTATGAGGGAAGAGATTGACTCGGTCAAGAGCAAGATTGAACAGATTTATGAGACTTTGCAAGCTTTGGCAAGAATGGAAGAACGTCGCGAAGCTGCTGCCGCATTGAACAATGCTCAAGTGCAAGGATCTACCTCACGAGCAATGCCTTCAGTTCCAGTTCCAAATCCTTTGGTCTATGGTTTGCCTCCAGGATTCACTCCTGCTGTTGAAGAGGTCAATTCCCAACCAATACCTACCTCTGGTGTTACTATTGGTGCTATTCCTCAAGCTCAACCTATCCCAACTCAAGTCCAGTTTCCTCAAACTGAAGAAAATCATTAAGTTGAGTATGAGATGCATACTACCGTTCCAATCACCAATCCTCATGCTGTTCAAGAATCCGAAGCTATGAAGATGCGTCGCGAGTTAGCTGAAAAACTCCGGATTATGGAAGGACACAACTCAACCTCTCTGAGTGCCTCAGACATGTGCTTAGTTCCGGATGTTGTGATCCCTACTAAGTTTAAACTGCCAGAATTCGAGAAATATAAAGGCCTCAGCTGTCCTGAGCTTCATTTGAGGATGTACTGCAGAAAAATGGCCGCTCATGCCAAAGATGATAAGCTTATGATCCATTACTTTCAGGACAGCCTGTCTGGAGCGTCTCTAGAATGGTACATGCAGCTCGAGCGTAACAATGTTCGTACTTGGCTTGATCTATCTGATGCATTCAAAAATCAGTACAAGTACAACACTGACCTTGCTCCTAACCGTACTCAACTTCAAAGTATGTCTCAAAAGGAAAGCGAATCCTTTAAGGAGTACGCCCAACGCTGGAGGGAGTTAGCTGCTAGAGTGCATCCTCCATTGGTTGACCGTGAATTGATCAACATCTTCATGGGTACCCTACAGCGGCAATACTACGAGAAGCTGATCAGCAGCATATCTTCTGGATTTTCGGACATGGTGATGGTCGGAGAAAGAATTGAAGAAGGACTGAAAAGTGGAAAGATTCAAGGAGGCTCTAGCATCCAAAACAGTGCCAAGAAGCCTTTCAACGGGTACAAAAAGGGCGAAACAAATGTCGTTTCTGCTGCAAATGGAAACTTTCAACAGAGTGCACCTGCGCCAGTTCCCTACTACCAGTATCCCTATGTTGCTGGTGCGCAATATGCTCTTATGCCATATCAGCCAGTTCCTCCAATGCCTTATCAGCAAGCCTTTCAAACTCTATTTCCGCCTCAGATGGCTCATCAACCACGTCCACGTCCAATGGTTGCAGCCGCGCAATATGCACCTGGACCATACTGTCGCTCCCGACAAATGAAATGGATCAGATGAAGGTACAGACGCGAACGGTCGGCGAAGGGGACAGTGAGAACACGCAGCCGTGAACTCACTGGGGATGAATAGAGTCGCCAGCTAGGCATTTTTATCCCGGAGGAAAGGTAATGCTGCATAAACCTAGAAAGATATGGATAAGACGGTTGCGAACCAGAGAGACTGAGAAAGGGGGTTGGTTACAACCTGGGAAGGTATTAGCACCCAGATTGTCCGTCGTACTCGACGGGATCCACGCTTAAAAGATTTGTGTTTTAAAGGGGTAGTGTCAGTGCAATCTGTGTATAAAATAGCTGGAAAGAGATGTACAGGTGTCAGTGTAAAAGAATGTGAAGTGTGTAAATGATGTGCCAGTGTGAGATCAAGAATAAAATGCTCATGACCATGAGGCTTAAAAGAATGAAACTGGAAGGAGGGGGAATATACAGAGACTTTTGTTCGATAACTGTTAAGTTATGCCTACGTATCCTCTCGTGCAATGAGGAAGTCAGAACACCGTAGTTCGACCCAAAGAGACTGAAAGATGAATTGACTGATGAACTGCTTACTTGTCTATACTCAAGTGTATGACCTGTCTGGCTCAGGTGCAAACTGTCTTGCATTAGACGGAAGAAGCAAGTTCTCGTTTGTGAATGAAGGTGATGAGAAAAGAATCCCGGAGGAGACGATTATTGTTTATATTTGTATTTTCAGTCTTTTATTGCTTTTTGGATTTTGTCATAAGTTAATGAGCTTAAGCCTAAACCAATGGATTTAGCAAACTCATCACATCTTCCCTCTGTTTAGGGATAATGAGAATACCTTAAGTGTGAAGTCAGCTTCTCACACTTAATCACCTTTGATGCAGGATTAAGATCATTAACCTACTTGTGATTATTTAGATGTTTTTGTGGTTTTTTGTTTAGTGTTGAGTAATGAGGTTAAGCCATAATCAAGGATTAAACAGACTCATTACACCATCCTAAAAGAAGGATGATAGATGAGAATGTTTAAGCTGAGGAAAGCTCCTCAACTTAATCCATGATTAGGGATTAAACTCATAACAAAACAAGCCTTTGATTAAGTGGATTTTATTTAATGATATGATGAAGAAATGTTTTTTAGGGTTTGTAAGACAACTTGAGAGGGACTTGTCCATTAACACTAGGGTTAGTCCTTCTTAACCAATTAAGGAAGAATTAGAACCCTAATGCAAGGCCCAAGTTACAAGTGTGATGTCTTGATACTTATTAAGTGGATTGATTAAGAGATTTAAACACATTAAGGGTTTAACACTTAGGATTAAAGTTATACACTCCATCCTAAGAGAAGGATGCAGGCATAAGCTTAATCACAAAGCCTTAAAGCCTTTAGGGTTTAGTCCCTGATTATGAGATGAGAAGAGAAGACTCAAAGAGAGACACAAAGGTAAAAACTAGGAGGGGGACTAATCAAAACCCTAATTCATTGTCATGCTTGGTTGTTCCTAAGGTTTGTGAGGTTTACAAGAAGTCTTCAATGGAACCACCAAGAAGCAGATGAGCAAGATCAAGAGAAGCAAAGTGACTTGCTTCATTCAAGAAGTCAAGTCACTTGAAGAAAGAAAGTGGGAGGAACAAGAATGAGCAAGCTCAAACTCAAACACATATAGAAATGCAGCAGTGGATGCAAGAGAGATGAAAAGAAAAGTTATGAGAAGTGAAGGCAAATTCACTTCTCAAGTTTACTTACCACCTGAAATGTTAGGAAGAAATGCAATGCAATGCAAGATGAGATGAAATGACATGGTGCTAGACCAAACCAGAAGCATGTTGATGATGAAAATGATGCTATGAGGTGCTGCAAACATGAGGCAAGGCATGGAGATGCTCATACAAGATCATGGATGCAAATGATGCAAGTTAAGGAGCATGAATGAACATGAAAAGTTATGAGGCATACAAGACAAATGACATGGCAAATATGTGATGCAATGATCAAACATGCTTCCTATATGTCTTAAGATGTCAAATGAATCACAAGAATGCACAAAATGCAAAGACAAGTCATGTTATGCAAGAGAATGCAAGAAGGATACAAGAGAAAGCCCAAATTAGGGTTCATGGATCAAACATCAAACAAAAACCAAAAACAGAAGCAAACCCTAAGGTAAAAATGGAAAATGCTACCCAAAGAAACCCTAAACCTATAATGAACCACTGCCCAAAGGGGAACTCTCAACTCTCAACCAAACTCAAGTTATGATTTTTTCTAAGTTATTAGGGTTTTTTAGGGTTCTTAACAAAAGAAATGCCAAACAATTGGAGAATGCAAGATCAAATCATGGCCATTTTATCCTAGATACTACATGCCAAACACAAGACAAAGCAAAAAGAATCAATGTCCAAACCTTCTTAGATAGGCAGAAATGAATTTTTGAACTTAGGATCAAATTAATGCATAAAAAATGATTTAATTCAATGAAAAATTCTTAAAATGCATCAAGATCAAAAAAGAAATTTGGTTTGAAGGTTGGACAATGTTTCTAAATGTCTTAGAACATTTCATGAATTTTTTTGTAATTTTTAAATACCTAAAAGTATTTTTAATTAATTAATTCCCATTAATCAATTAAAAATAATCTTTTAAATATTTAAAAATACTTTTTTAATGATAAAAAATAAAATAAAAATGTTTTTGGGTCTTAAAAATTAAATAAACTTTTAGGAAAAAGTTTCATAATTTTTAAGAATTTTTAACTATTTTAAAATAATTATGCAAGTTTAATGAAATAAAATGAATTAAAAATCAAATAAAAAAGAAAGTAAACAGAAAGGAGGGCCAAGATTTGATCTGGGTTTGGTCTGGTTGACTGCGCGCCAGATCCAAGGGCCCAGATTCAAATCTGGCCAAATTAAAATTATGAATTAATTAATCACAAATTAAATGGATAATCAGGATTAGGGTTTCTAATGGCTCATCTCAGCCTTTCATTCGCGCGCGGGAGAGTCCATCCAAGGGACCAGATTCAAATGACCCTAATTAATGACACTTAACCCTAATCACTTTCAGGCTGCCGGAGAAGACCTCCGGTCGTCTTCTCCGGCGAGCCACTCACCTGAAAAACTTCCCAAACCCCTCAAATCGTAACGAAAATGAAAACTAAACACACCAAAATGATCCCCATGATCCCTTGAACTAAAACCCTAAGCCAAAACTAATTTCTTCTTCCTTAAATCTATGAATCGAACAAAACAAATTCTAGGGCACGCAGGTTTCAGAAGCAAATTAAATACTCAAATCAAAACCATTTTAAAAACTAAAAACACCAGGATGCTCAGTGAATCATGAGGAACAAGTTTATAACAAGAAAAATGATTCCTGGAAAAAATAATTTCGAGCTACCTGAGATTTGGAGCTTTCAACTTGAGGACTTTCTGGCCACTTCTCCTTGTGCAATCCACTCCACTTGATCCCCAGAATATGTTTGAATGCTCAAACAGAGTTTATGTTGGCTGGATAGTGAGATTCGAAAGCTCCTGCTTCAAGCTCAGTCAGAAATGGCTAGGGTGTTTCAGGCACTTTCAGGTCATTGTGAATGGTTGTTTGAGGTCAAAATGATATGTGGAGAAGGTCTGCAAGGTTTGTTTGGCTGCTTGTGAGCTAGGGAGGGAGATTCGAAAGGAACTGCAAAATGAGGTGAAGAATGGTAGTGGGATGTTCTGGTTGTTTCAGGCTTGTGTTCTTGGTGGTTTCTACTCAATGATACATGGTGAGTTGAATGGAGAAAATGGTTTGAGTGTTTGCAAACTGTGGAGGCTGATTCGAAGACAAATGCAATGTGGTGTGTTTTTGTGAATGTGATGATGTGAAGTGTTTCAGGCCTGCTTAGTACATGGAATGGCTTGCAAAATGATATGTTATTTTAATCCAAGTGGCCAGAGGATGTGACATGGCCTGTGGTGATAGGTAAGTTTACTTTTGCAAAAAGGTCAACTTTTGTGTAAGGCAAGTATGGTGAGGTGCTAGGCAAGTACAAGGCATGGGCTGGCGCAGCAAGGGTGAGGGAGAGGTCTAGCAAAGCTCAGCATCCAAGGCTGCAAGTAGGAGGAAGCATGATCATGAGTTTTGCAACTTGTGACTTTTGTTCACATGTGACCTTTTTTGTCCAACCAAACATAAAACCATGGGCATTCTTAGTTCATTTCTGATTTTTAGGACTTAGAGAAAGTTTATGTGCTGGTTTGAAATGAATTAGAGGCTGCAATATGCATTGGTCCAAGATTTTGCAAAATTCTCACTTAGGGCATGCCTTGAAAATCAATGATTTTAGCCAACTTTGCATTGCCATAACTTTTGATCCAAGAAGAGTTTGATCATGTTCTTGTACTTTTTGAAAAGGGAAAGATGAGATCTACAACTTTCATGACCAAAGTTTTTCCATTTGAAGCCTTTTTGGATCAAGAATCAAGGCTTGAAAAATGACCTAAAATGATGCATTCTTGAAAAGTCAACTATGCCCAAAAAGTCAACATTTGCAAAAACCCTAAATTCTTGATTTCCATGAACTTCAACCTTCTTCCATGATCAAATAAAGATCATATACACTCAAAATGATGAAGATCACCCATTGGTTGGGTCATTGAGGGCCTCAGATGCCCTGATTTTACACTGACTTGTCTGAAAAGTCAACCCTTGATCAGATGACTTCCCCATGGAATTTCTTCATGAAAATTGATATGCATACTCCCTATACCATATAAAGAGCAATGGAAACAAGAATGACCAAAAAATTTGGAGTTATGGCCTCTGAAACCAAAACCCTAATTTTCAGTCAACTGTGCAGTTCATCCTGGCTCTGCATCCACTCAAACCCTAGTTCTTGTGATTCCTCTGCATTTTTGACTTTGAGGTGATGGAATATGATATAAGAACACACATGGACCCCTTTGAGTTGATTGGTGGCCTTTGGAATGGCTCAAGATGCCTTGGGATTGCTCAGATCACAAACCCTAGGTGCAGATGCCTTAGAAAATATGCAGTGAAACAAAAGTGAGATATGAGATGATATGTTTGTGCTTATGCATATGAGAAAGATCACAAGCCAAGGTGTGAATGGGTGAGGGCAAATTTGGGGTGTTTACAGCTGCCCCTATTCAAACATGAGTTAGCTGTGCAGGTTGTAAGCAACGGCTTAACAGGCCAAACGAGATAACTTGTGGTTGAATACCAAAGACAGTCCAAAATTTGCACTCACAGAAATGAAGAAGAAAAGGGATATAGATTGTAAAAGGAAAACAAAGTATATTGTAAAGGTGCGGAAGACAAAGCGATGACGGGGACGGCCGACATGCTGGGGATAAAAGGTAAAGCCAAGACGGGGACGGCCGACTAGCTGGGGAAAATAAAATCGTGATGGAGACGGCCATCGAGACAAAGCTGTAAAATTCTCTGGAAATTAATGAAACATGACGGGGACGGCCATCAAGTTCATAAAGGTAAAGTAACCAACGATGGGGACGGCCATCGGGCTAAAAGGAAAAGGGACCACGACGGGGACGGCCATCGGGTTAAAGAATAAATGAAATAAACAGATGATGGGGTACGGCCATCAAAGGTGAAGGACGATCACCTAACAGGGGACGGCTGCTCTGTTGGGGATAAAAGGAATATGATGGGGACGGCCATCAAAGGTGGAGGACGACCACCTGGCAGGGTACGGCTGCCGAAAATATCAACGATGGGGACGGCCATCGGATAGAAAAGGTCAACGATGGGGACGGCCATCGGACGAGCATGATGGAGGACGACCATCAAGAAGTGGAGGACGACCACTCAGCAGGGCATGGCTGCTCTCGGGGTTTATCATGGCATAGGACGAATGCCAGATAACCAAAATCAACAATGGGGACGGCCATTGGATAAAATGATGAAGGACGATCATCAAAAGGTGGAGGACGACCACCTGGCAGGGTACGGCTGCCGAAAAAGATCAACGATGGGGACGGCCATCGGATGAGCATGATGGAGGACGACCATCAAGAAGTGGAGGACGACCACTTAGCAGGGTACGGCTGCTCTCGAAGCTTATCATAACACAGGACGAGTGTTAGATAAAAAGGAAATTGTTGGCGATCTACTGGGGATATAGTAAACACGGACGAGCGTTTACACCCAAGAAACAAAAGGTATAAGTGTTTGGTATTGTGTATAGATTAAATATGCGGACGAGCATCCTTAAGACTATGATACGGACGAGTATCATGTAGAAACAAACTGACACATGTTCAGAGATGATGATACGGACGAGTATCAACTGGTTAACAAAGAACACGGACGAGTGTTGAATCTGAAAGAATTCTTCTGGGGAATAACAGACACAGACGAGTATCTATATTCAAGGAGACACAAGTGTTTGACACGGTGTATGGGTTAAAGATGCGGACGAGCATCCCTAAGACTATGATACGGACGAGTATCATGTAGAAACAAACACTAGACGCACTGTTCTGAGATGATGGTACGGACGAGTACCAACTGGTTAACAAAGAACAAGGACTACTGTCGAATCTGTGGGGATATAGATGATGTATATATATAAGTGTTTATCTGCTGGGGAGAATGACACAGACGAGTGTCAAAAGGGAAAAGTATAATAATAACAAGTATATGGGTGATGAAAGTGTAAGCGACTGCGCTGGGGACATGACACGGACGGGTGTCAAGAAAGTGTATATATAAGTATATGTGAGTGCAAAGAGGATGTCTTTGGCTTTCTGCTGGTGATTTGACACGGACGGGTGTCAGGAAGTACCTGTAGTACGGGTGATTTTGTTTGTAAAGTGTATTCAGGCAACCTGTCTGGGGAAGTGATGACACGGACGGGTGTCAAAAAGGAAATATATACTGGTGTTTGGCGATTTGTGAGGCAACTGCTTTTGCTGGGACCCTGGTGGGGATTTTTCTGTATATATTCTGTGTGCCGACAGATTATCATTATTTACAAGTGTTCAATTCGCAATCATGACTTATGATTATGCTATGCATTTGATTTTTGCCGTAATGCTCCGTATTAGACGGAATGCTACGCTCTGAGGGGATAGTATGGTGCGAATGCTATGATTATGCAAAGATATATAGATCCGGGATTCGGATCCCGTTGCTGCGAAGATCTCTGGTTGATCTGCTTGAAGTGAACATCCCAGCTGGGGATGAGATCATTGGTAGATCTAATGATGTATCTGCTTGGGGACATAGGTCACTGATTGACATATCCTTATAATGGGACCCAGCTGGGGTTTGTAGAAGCTTTCTCCCTCTCTGTTGTGACTTCTTCGTGCGTTGCCCTTCTGAATAGAGGCTTGAAGCTCTGTGGGGATATGATTCCCTGATTCTTGCATCTTGCTGAGGAATAGTGGTTGGTACTACAGCTGGGGAATGCTGTTGGTAACTCAGCTGGGGAGAGTAATGAGAGGCAACTCGGCTGGGGAGAAAACATCTTGAGTGTTAAGCCTGTTTGTTGATTTTCCAGCTTGCTGGACTGTAGCTTATATGCCCCAAGTTGCGTTCTGGATACCTGCAATCCTGCAAAGATAAGGAAACGCGCAAATGGTCCCGAGGTATCCTTTACTGGATTCCGTCATAGGAGATAAGTACTTTCGAGAGTAAGTATATTCCCTGTAAGCATGTGCTTTTATTTTTAGAGAAAGGCATCTGTACTTATGCAATTGTATTTTCAGAGATATCAGACAATTCTTTGCAAAACATAAATGTAAAAAAACGAAACATGACTGAAAATCTGATTTTATTAATTCATGTGCCCTGAATTGGCAAGATACAGTCAAAGAAACATATCTCCTGAAATGAGGAGATTGTTACAAATTGAGAAATAAAGTGCTGGCGATGCTGACGACGCTTTCAAGGAGCTTCCTCTTCTGCTATGACTCGTATGACAATGACGTTCTTCTCGTCTTGCTTTCTGGAGAGAGTTGATTCTGATTGAAGCTTGATCCTTTGGAGCTTACCAAGTTGTACAGACGAATTCAGAATGCAGTTGTTCGCTTGTTCCCTTATTTTGCATGGATCGCCCTTACGGGTTTTCAATCCATCGGGATACCCATTTTTGCCTGAGTTGTCCAATGCGGCTTTTCAACTCAGCGGGTGTACATTTTTTGTTTATTTCCCTTATTTTTGCCCGAGTCTTTTATTCTGTTTTTGACTCGCCGGGATGCCCTATTTTTGCCTGGACTCACGTTCTGTTTTTATGTCCAGCGGGTCATTTTATGCGAAGTATTTTTTAACTGCATCTGAATTCACAGGGGATGGGAAATCTTCACCATCCATGGTGCTGAGCATCAGTGCTCCACCGGAGAAAACTTTCTTTACAACAAATGGTCCTTCATAATTTGGAGTCCATTTGCCCCTGTGGTCTGTATGAGGAGGGAGGATTCTCTTCAGCACAAGATCCCCTACTTGGTACTCTCGGTGCCTGACTTTCTGATCGAAGGCTCTCTTCATTCTTTTCTGATACAACTGCCCATGACAGATTGCAGCTAATCTCTTCTCTTCGATCAGACTTAGTTGCTCGTATCGGGCCCGAACCCATTCTGCTTCACTCAGTTTAACATCCATTAATACCCGTAACGAGGGTAGTTCAACTTCAACAGGTAGGACTGCTTCCATACCATATACAAGCTGATACGGTGTTGCCCCAGTGGATGTCCTGACTGACGTGCGGTACCCATGCAAGGCAAACGGTAGCATTTCATGCCAGTCTTTGTATGTGATTACCATCTTCTGCACAATCTTCTTAATATTCTTATTCGCTGCCTCAACAGCGCCATTCATCTTTGGCCTGTAAGGAGAAGAATTGTGATGTTGGATCTTGAAGTCCCGGCACAGCTCTGCCATCATTTTGTTGTTTAAATTGGAACCATTATCAGTAATGATTCGCTCGGGCACTCCATACCGACAGATGATATCTCTCTTCAGAAATCGGGCTACCACTTGTCTTGTAACATTTGCATATGAGGCTGCTTCAACCCACTTGGTGAAATAATCAATGGCGACCAGGATGAATCTGTGACCATTCGAAGCAGTTGGCTCAATCTTGCCAATCATATCAATGCCCCACATGGCAAAGGGCCACGGTGAAGACATTATGTTCAAAGGATTGGGAGGCACATGCACCTTATCTGCATAGATCTGGCATTTGTGGCATTTTCTGGCGTAAGCACAACAGTCTGCATCCATTGTGATCCAGTAATAGCCTGATCTTAATAGCTTTTTAGCCATGGCATGCCCTCCGGCATGGGTACCAAAGGACCCTTCGTGCACTTCATGCATCAACAAATCTGCTTCCATCCTGTCAACACATCTGAGGAGTACCATATCAAAGTTCCTTTTGTATAAAGACCCATCAGTGTTCAGAAAGAAACTACCAGCAAGCCTTCTCAAAGTCTTCTTATCATTGGAAGATGCCCCAGGTGGGTATGTTTGATCCTCCAAGAAGCATTTAATGTCATGGAACCAAGGCTTATCTTCTTTTACAACATCCGCTGCAAATACATATGCTGGCCTGTCGAGTCTGGACACTGAAATCTGGGGTACAAAGTTAGCAGCTTGAACTTTGATCATGGATGAAATGGTAGCAAGAGCATCTGCAAACTGATTCTCGTCCCGAGGGATATACTCAAGTTTGACCGTTGTAAAGAAAGTCAGTAACCTTCTCGTATAATCCCTGTAAGGTATCAGATGATCCTGGTGGGTGTACCATTTTCCGTTGGTTTGATTAACTACCAGAGCCGAATCTCCGAATACGGTCAATGTCTTGATCCTGAGGTCAATGGCTTCCTCAAGACCCATAATGCAAGCTTCGTATTCAGCTTCGTTGTTAGTGCAGTTGAAAGTGAGTTTTGCCGAGAAAGGCATGTGAACTCCTTTAGGTGTAATGAGTACTGCACCAACACCACGGCCATTCATGTTAACAGCCCCATCAAACATCATAGTCCATTCTTCCTCCGGGTCAGGCCCTTCAGTGTGAATAGGCTCTTCGTGATCTTTTGCTTTAATGAACATGATGTCTTCATCAGGGAAGTCAAACCTCATAGGCTGGTAGTCATCAATGGGTTGCTCAGCAAGATATTCAGATAGTACACTGCCCTTGATGGCTTTCTGAGATGTGTACTGTATGTCGTATTCTGTGAGAATCATCTGCCATCTTGCAACCCGTCCGGTAAGAGCTGGCTTCTCGAAAATGTACTTAACCGGATCCATTTTTGAGATCAATAAGGTAGTGTGGGTCAACATATACTGTCTCAGTCGGCGAGCAGCCCACGCTAAAGCACAGCAAGTTTTCTCGAGCAGTGAATAACGTTGTTCACAGTCGGTAAACTTTTTGCTTAGGTAGTATATTGCATACTCTTTTCGACCGGACTCGTCATGCTGACCTAGTACACACCCCATTGACTCTTCTAATACTGTCAAGTACATAATCAGAGGTCTTCCTTCAACTGGCGGCATGAGGATTGGAGGTTCTTGTAAATATTCCTTGATCTTGTCAAAAGCCTTCTGGCAATCTTCGTTCCACCTGACCGTCTGTTCTTTTCTTAACAGCTTGAACAAGGGTTCACAGGTTGCTGTGAGGTGAGATATGAACCTTGAAATGTAGTTCAATCGACCTAAGAACCCTCGAACTTCTTTCTCTGTTTTAGGTGCAGGCATTTCTTGAATAGCCTTGACTTTATCAGGGTCAACCTCAATCCCTTTCTCGCTTACAATAAAGCCCAGCAATTTACCGGATCGCACCCCGAATGTGCATTTGTTGGGGTTCAACTTTAGTTGGTACTTCCTCAGGCGTTTGAACAACTTCAGCAGATTTACCAGGTGTTCTTCCTCTGTAAGGGATTTGGCAATCATGTCATCCACATAACATTCTATTTCTTTGTGGATCATATCGTGGAATAATGTCACCATAGCCCGTTGATATGTTGCACCAGCATTCTTCAGTCCGAATGGCATCACTTTGTAACAGAACGTGCCCCAAGGTGTAATGAATGTTGTCTTCTCCATGTCTTCAGGTGACATCTTGATCTGATTATATCCTGAAAATCCATCCATGAAGGAGAATACCGAGAACTGAGCCGTGTTATCCACCAATACATCAATGTGAGGTAATGGGAAGTCATCTTTCGGGCTGGCTCTGTTCAGATCCCGGTAGTCAACACACATTCTTACTTTGCCGTCTTTCTTTGGCACGGGTACTATGTTAGCGACCCACGGTGGATAGCTAGTCACAGCAAGGAACCCGGCGTCCCATTGCTTTTGTACCTCTTCCTTAATTTTCATAGCCATGTCTGGGCGAGTTCGGCGCAGCTTCTGTTTAACTGGTGGGCATTCTTCCCTCAAAGGCAGCTTATGCACAACAATGTCGGTATCCAACCCTGGCATATCTTGATACGACCATGCAAACACATCAACATACTCTTGAAGCAGATCTATCAGTTGTCTCTTCGCTGAGTCTTGCAGGCAGGCCCCGATTTTGACTTCTTTCACGTCTTCCTCCGTACCAAGATTAATCACTTCAATCTCCTCCTGGTGAGGAGTAATAACCTTTTCCTCTTGTCTCAACAACCTAGCTAGCTCTTCAGGAAGCTCATATTCTTCATCAACCCCTTCATCAGCTTGATTGATTGGATTGTCAAAGTCATACGATGTCATAGCCGTGCTGTTGTCGGTGCTGTCAGGAAGGCACTCTCTGCAAGGGTTAAGTTTGTTCATTTTAGTGATTGATTTTAATCTTGCTTTAGAAAAAAAAGTGAAATGAAGTTATCATTTTGAAAACACCGCCATTTATTTTTGTACAAAAAGAAAAATGGAAAAACAGTGAGCAGAAAAGAAAAAGACTCGTTTGCAAAAAGATGTCTGATATTTCATTAATTTAATCTTGTTTGCACAAAAGTACAGATGGCCCTGATTACAAAATGAGTCTTGTCATCTTGGGCAAGATGCAAGACTTGGATGCATGCTATAAAAATACAGGAAATAATAATTACTCTGCATGAGTAACTCTTATAATTTCCTGGGAAGACCAGTTCGAGACTCTGCTCCCCGGGATCTTTGGACGAATCCAATTCTCCAGATTGCGCTCCTCTTCCAGCTCGTCTTCCAGGCAGTTGATAGCATCAGGGGTAAGCATTCCCCCACTGACAAAACCTGGCTCTGCAGCAGCCTTTGCTTGATGTTGAGTTGGTCTGTAACCCAACCCAAACTTGTCCTTCTTCTCCTCCACAGCTAAAACCTTGCCCCAGCCTAGGGCAGTTCCTTCTTCAACAACCTTCCGGGCTTGTTGGTAAGACGACATGGAGATACCCGACACAGCAGATGCTTCATTGACATTCAAGGCTTCAAAACCTTGGCTCATTGTTTCATGGATCTCTCCATCCATCTCAATGTATTTGTAAGTAGCCAGATGGCTAACGAAAATGTCCTCTTCCCCACAGATTGTGACAACTTGACCTTCCCACTCAAATTTTAACTTTTGGTGAAGGGTAGACGTTATTGCGCCGGCGGCGTGAATCCAGGGTCTACCCAACAAACAGCTGTAGGCGGGCTGAATGTCCATCACATAAAAGATAGTTTTAAAGGTCTGCGGGCCAATTGTCACGGGCAGCTCGATCTCTCCCAGAACCGATCTCTTCGAACCATCAAAGGCTCTCACCACCAGGTTGCTGGGTCTCAATGCCAATCCATCGTATTCTAGCTTCACCAGAGCCTTCTTTGGTAAAACATTCAGGGAAGAACCTGTGTCCACCAGCACATGAGAAAGGACAGCTCCTTTGCATTCCATGGTTATGTGCAAGGCTTTGTTGTGGTTGCGGCCATCCACTGTCAGGTCAGAATTGGTAAACCCTAGCCCATTGCTAGCAGTAACATTTCCAACCACGGTTTCCAATTGGTTGACAGTAATCTCCTCGGGCACGTAAGCTGCGTGCAGGACCTTAAGTAGTGCATTCCGATGGGCTTCGGAGCACATAAGCAGTGAGAGGATAGAGATTTTGGATGGCGTCTGGTGAAGCTGATCCACAATTTTGTAGTCACTCTTTTTGATGATTCTCATAAACTCATCAACTTCTTGATCGAACGGTGTTTTCAAGGCTTCTTTGGCAGCTTGATCTTCCTGCACCGGGCTCTTTCCCTTTGCCTTGGCAGCAGCTTCTGCTTCGGCAGTAGGTCTTTGAATTGGTGGAGCGAAGAGACGTCCGCTTCGGGTGAAGCCTCCGCCTCCCCCCACATTATCTACTTGTGGTGCAGGTGCTGATGTTTCAAGAGTGATTCTTTTCCCTTCACAGTACACGTCAGAGCCATAGTGCCAAGGGATGGCCCTATTGTTTTCATATGGTACTGGTCCAGGCACCGTGACAGTGACTGGACTGATTGCTGCTGCTGAAGGGGCTATAATTGTTTGTGGATCATAAAAGATTGTAACTGGTGCTCTGGCGGGAGTAACACCTTCTGAATGGTAGGCGGAGTTATTTTCAGGATCGTAGAATATGGTAACAGTAGAGACATCTTCATGATTGATTGCTGGAGCTGTAGGAGCCATTGTTGGAAGTGCGGGTGTTGTTGTTGCTGGAGATTCGAAATGGAATGAAGCTGAAGTTGTAGCAGGAGAAACTGTTGAAAACTGATCATTTGGGAGGACAGATGAAGTACTTGTTGATGTTGCTGGTGAATTGTCGGGAACAATAGTTGCTGCAGTTGTAGGAGGTTCTGGAACCGTTGTTGATGAAGTTGCCGGATTTGTCGGAAACGATGTGGTGATCTGGAGCAGGCCACTCTGAATAAGGCTGTCAATGCCATTCCTCAGGTCCTCACACCCATTCCATGAAATATTGCAGTAGGGGCACCCTAGTTCACATCCCGGAAATATTTGGCTTTCACGGAGTTGAGCTTTGATTTCCACCAATGGTGTCCTGATCTGATCCACACTGGTTATTAAATAAGACGGTCTGTCTTCTTCAATAGCGTTAATTCGGGGACCACCATGGTTTGGCATAGGGTTTTTATTGACATTGGGCGGAGGTGCAAAATTCAGAGCCTTTGAGTCTACCAGGTCTTGTACCTTCATATGCAGAGCCCTGCATTTTTCTGTGCTGTGGCCAGGTGCGTTTGAATGAAAGGCACACCTAGCATTGGAGTCATAATTCCTTGGTAGACTGTTGGGATCCGGAGGTGCCAACGTTCTTATCTCAACCAAGTTGAGTTTCAGAAGTTGTGGCAGCAAAGTAGCATATGGCATTGGGATCGGATCGATCACTCTGTTAGCTTGAGATGGCCTCTGTTGGAATGGCCTTTGTTGACTGTTGTTGTTGGTGTTGCTGTTGTTGTAATTCCTTGGAGGATACTGATTCTGGTGATACTGAGGTTGTTGTTGATAGCTTTGCTGAGGAGGTTGATAGACAGGTTGAGGATGAGCTGGAGCAGGGATGGTGACTGCTGCTATGGACCTCTGAGCATATTGGGGCCTACCCCTGTTTGAATGGATGGCATTGGTCTCGCCAGTTCTTCTCGGGCCTGCAAAAGGCTTTCTTGTACTACTGGACGAGCTTGCACCGTTGTCTGAGATCTTTCCCATTTTTAACAAGCTTTCAATTCTCTCCCCGGCTATGACAACATCTGCAAAGCTAGTGGAAGAGAAAGCTGCCAACCTGTCAATATACGTTCCCTGGAGAGTGTTCATAAACATGTCTGCCATTTCTCTCTCAGACATTGGTGGTTGAACGGCAGCAGCCAATTGCCTCCATCTCTGGGCATATTCTCGGAAACTTTCCCTCGATGACTGTGACATTCCCATTAGGAGAGTCCTGTTGGGTGCCATGTCTAGATTATACTGATACTGTCTGATGAAGGCCTCTGCCAGGTCCTTCCAGCATCTAATTGTTGCTCTTGTCAGATGGGAATACCACTCCCTCGAAGCTCCAGTCAAGCTATCCTCAAAATAGAACATCCACAATTTCTCATCCATTGTGTAGGCCTTCAGCCTTCCCAGAAATGATTGTAGATGAGTCCGGGGGCATGAAGTCCCATTATACTTTTCGAAACAAGGAGGCTTGAACTTATGGGGAATCCTGACCCCGTCTACCAAACCCATGTCCATAACGTCGAAGCCCAAAGAGTTTTGAGATTCTAAGGACCTCAACTTCTCAGCTATTTCATCCAATCTTCTATCATAAGCCTCTTCTCCAGCACCCATTACTGTAAATTGGTCCTCCTGAGGGTCTTCTTGAAGTACCCTGGCTGCAGTGGCTGTCCCTTGAACATTTGCAGGAATGTTAATCTCAGGATGTAGATGTGGGCCAAACACAGGAGGGTTAACATGGGGTTGCACCCGTTCATTGTTACTTGTGCCAGCAGTTCCCACATGGGGCTCATCTTGATTCCTCCCTTCTACCAAAGCTCTGAGCCTCTCCTGGCTTTGAGCTAAATTGTTCATCACTTCCATGAATTGTGTTATCTGCGTTCTCATCTCCAACCTTTCGTTGGCCATCTGGTTTCTGACCTCCGTAAGGTCCTGCTGCATCTGATCCATCTAAATTCCCGGAAGGTTGTTTCTAGTTGGGTACCTGTGTGGCCTGTTGAGGGGAAATACCCGGCGGCGAGCAATAATTCCTGAGATTCACAACAGAGGTTAGTAACAACAAAACAAAAACCTACAAAACAAACAAAAGGGTTAGTATGCAATGCAGTTATGCTTATTTGCTCTCAAGGTATCCGGTTTGGTCTTCAGTTTTGACCCTTCCAGACCCTTGAAGATGTTGCTGTTGAAGTTGCTTTCGAAATAAACCTAGATGGAAACTAACACAAATATATTACAGAAGGTGAAATAATACATCTTGTTCATTTTACAACACCAGCCCTCTAAGGGGTCAAAATACATCACAAAAACAAAAGTACATGGAATAGGGATAACAACAAGCAAATGATCAAACTCCAAGGCCAAACTCATCCTCACGAACTTCCTTAAGAAGTGCTTCGGTCACAGGATCAGCCGGCCGCTCCGTAAGATTTCTGATGAGAAGGTTTCTTGTTGCAACAGCTGCAGTCAACTTCTTGCTCTGACTTTGGTCTTTAGACCTCTTCACTCCAGCTCTGATTTCTAGCTCTGATATTTCCTTCTGGGCTGCTGCCAGGGCTTTTTCCATCTGCTCCATCTTGTCCTGAACTCTCTTGTCTTCTAGAGTACGGGCCTCAGTGATCCGGACCCACCTGGCCTGACTCTCTTTCAAATACAAGTCTGTTCTTGCTCTTTGGAACTGGGCTTCTTTGCAAGCGTTCTTCAGAATTTGCTCACCAGCCTTAGACTTGTTGATATAATCTCCAGACTTCTCAATCTTAGTCAAGTGTTCCACTCTCAACTTCTCCAGTCTCTCAATCTCCCTCACACCTTCACTCCTCTCCCGGAGGGTCTTCTGCAAAGCCTGGGTTAGCTTCTCATTTCTTTCCTTCAAGCTCTCAAACTCCTCCAAACTGATAGTGGCAGGGGGTGGTGCTGAAGATGACTCAGGCATGTCTTCTATGGTAAAGGGCATTCCAGAGAATTGGGCCCTGGCATGGGACCACTCATAATATTGGACTGATGCCACATTATTGCACTTCCCCAGAGTGGTGATTCCCTTGGTTTGAACATGATCCCAGGCCCAGGCAGCCTGCCTAACAACCGCCAGACTAATCTTGTTCTCACAGTAGAGGGTCTCAACCAAGTCTTGCTCCCTGGGAGTATGGACCAGTGCATAGCCTAATTGCCTCCTGAACAGCAGAGGGTTGTAATTGATACTTCCCTTGACCCCTATTAAAGGCACATTGGGAAAATGCCCACAGCTTGTAATGATATCTCTGCCTTTGGTGCTTTGAGTACACCATCTGATGCCTGCTGAAGTGAGAGTAGTGAGCCTCTTAGCCCAGTTGTTTTGCTGATGAGGATTTAGGAATGCATCTGTCCTGGGTAGATGCTTAAGAAGCCAAGCATGGAATAATGGAGCACAACACCTCACTAGCCTTCCCCTCTGCTTCTCATTCTTCTGGTGCACTGAGTAATAGAGATCTCCTAGCAAAGTTGGCACTGGGTTCTTCAGGATGAGCAAATGGATTGCATTCTTGCTAATGAATCGAGGCTCATCTGCAAACAACACAATTCCATATACACTTAAGGCCAACAGAGCACAAACAGCTCTCCATTCCCCCAGGGAAGCCTTCAGACTAGCTTGAGAAATTAGAAAGTCCAGATGAAAGCCAGGGATCCCAGCTTTAGAGGTCATATGCTGCTCAATCAAAGCAGGTTCCAGGTGCAAAGCTTTTGCTATCTCTCCATTGCTGGGAAAGACCATTTCAGGGTTGAAAGGGATTTCCCTCTTGATAGGCAAACCAATCAAAGATGAGTATTCTTCTAAAAGAGGCCCCAACTGAAAGTCTTGAAAGGTGAAACATCTCAATGGGGGGTCATAAAACTGAATGCAGGTGTGGATCAAACTCCTCTGGGATGGGTCCAGATCCATGACCAAGTCAAGTATATCCCCATAATGCTCCCTGAATAAAGGTATGTGATCTGGAGTGATCAGGGTTTGGATCCTCCTGATGTCTGATAAGTCTGGTTGGAAGAAATGATAGGTGATGTTGCTTTTCTTTGGAGCCATAAGTGCTGAGACTGAGTAGAATAAGTGCTGATGAAGATGCTGAGGAGTGGGCCAATGGCTGGCTAGTGCAAGTAACTGAAGTATATGGCTGACAAGCTGAAGCAAGTGCTGGTGGAGACAAGTCAAAACTGCAGATGGGGTCAAAACCAAAACCAGATGAAGGTGGATACCCTGAAACACAAATAAGCAAATGTTAATATGATGCGATGAGTATGTATGCAAATGAAATGCAAGGGTTTGTGACTGAGCTGGATCTGATTAACTGCCTTGGTATAGATCCATGTGTGTTCTAGAAATCCAGATGGAGGTCTATAAATCCAGTAACCAGGGTAGGGGACTCAAATAAAGAGCCACATGTCCAGGGTTTTAGAATCACAAGAACTGTCCAACATGGAGTATTCTTAACAAACTCAAAGTAACAGGGTATTCTGAGGTCAAGGTACCTGCAAACCTGTAAACAGCCCAACCCCCTCACAGGTGATGATCTAGAACAAGGATCCTCAGACTTGGATCAGTTATGAGAAGTGTAAACACTTCTAACCCGGAGGTACAGTGTTTACAATAACCATAACAGTTCCTCCTCTAATTCACCTCAGTTTCTGAAGGTCAATACTAAAAGGTCATCCAGACTTAGCAGGCTTCCCAGATAGCCCTAGCATTGCAGGAAATCTGCAACACAGAGTTCTCAAGAAGAAACCCATATCTGAACCGTGTTTCATATTCCCGCACCAGACCAAAATGGAATGGGAAAGAATATGATTCACTCTAGCCTAGGTGTCACTCAGGTCCCAGGTATAGGACCTTAACTCTCAATGAATCACCCACCCACCAAGGCAAACAACCAGATCCAGCCAGCAGCAATGACAGTATGATATAAATAAATGCAATAAAGAAAGCAGTAAAGTAGCTGTACATAAAGCAATAAACAAAAATAAATACAAGCACATAACACCCCAGTAAACACAAATCAAACAAGCGCTAGGAGGAACCCACAAAAAGAACCAGAAGCCCTGGTTGCAGTATAAGGGTCCCCAGCAGAGTCGCCAAGCTGTCGCTCCCGACAAAAGAAATGGATCAGATGAAGGTACAGACGCGAACGGTCGGCGAAGGGGACAGTGAGAACACGCAGCCGTGAACTCACTGGGGATGAATAGAGTCGCCAGCTAGGCATTTTTATCCCGGAGGAAAGGTAATGCTGCATAAACCTAGAAAGATATGGATAAGACGGTTGCGAACCAGAGAGACTGAGAAAGGGGGTTGGTTACAACCTGGGAAGGTATTAGCACCCAGATTGTCCGTCGTACTCGACGGGATCCACGCTTAAAAGATTTGTGTTTTAAAGGGGTAGTGTCAGTGCAATCTGTGTATAAAATAGCTGGAAAGAGATGTACAGGTGTCAGTGTAAAAGAATGTGAAGTGTGTAAATGATGTGCCAGTGTGAGATCAAGAATAAAATGCTCATGACCATGAGGCTTAAAAGAATGAAACTGGAAGGAGGGGGAATATACAGAGACTTTTGTTCGATAACTGTTAAGTTATGCCTACGTATCCTCTCGTGCAATGAGGAAGTCAGAACACCGTAGTTCGACCCAAAGAGACTGAAAGATGAATTGACTGATGAACTGCTTACTTGTCTATACTCAAGTGTATGACCTGTCTGGCTCAGGTGCAAACTGTCTTGCATTAGACGGAAGAAGCAAGTTCTCGTTTGTGAATGAAGGTGATGAGAAAAGAATCCCGGAGGAGACGATTATTGTTTGTATTTGTATTTTCAGTCTTTTATTGCTTTTTGGATTTTGTCATAAGTTAATGAGCTTAAGCCTAAACCAATGGATTTAGCAAACTCATCACATCTTCCCTCTGTTTAGGGATAATGAGAATACCTTAAGTGTGAAGTCAGCTTCTCACACTTAATCACCTTTGATGCAGGATTAAGATCATTAACCTACTTGTGATTATTTAGATGTTTTTGTGGTTTTTTGTTTAGTGTTGAGTAATGAGGTTAAGCCATAA
Organism: Lathyrus aphaca; assembly: GCA_963966055.1. NCBI lineage: Eukaryota > Viridiplantae > Streptophyta > Magnoliopsida > Fabales > Fabaceae > Lathyrus > Lathyrus aphaca. The sequence continues at coordinate 270,335,468 of OZ014520.1, forward strand.
TCAAGGATTAAACAGACTCATTACACCATCCTAAAAGAAGGATGATAGATGAGAATGTTTAAGCTGAGGAAAGCTCCTCAACTTAATCCATGATTAGGGATTAAACTCATAACAAAACAAGCCTTTGATTAAGTGGATTTTATTTAATGATATGATGAAGAAATGTTTTTTAGGGTTTGTAAGACAACTTGAGAGGGACTTGTCCATTAACACTAGGGTTAGTCCTTCTTAACCAATTAAGGAAGAATTAGAACCCTAATGCAAGGCCCAAGTTACAAGTGTGATGTCTTGATACTTATTAAGTGGATTGATTAAGAGATTTAAACACATTAAGGGTTTAACACTTAGGATTAAAGTTATACACTCCATCCTAAGAGAAGGATGCAGGCATAAGCTTAATCACAAAGCCTTAAAGCCTTTAGGGTTTAGTCCCTGATTATGAGATGAGAAGAGAAGACTCAAAGAGAGACACAAAGGTAAAAACTAGGAGGGGGACTAATCAAAACCCTAATTCATTGTCATGCTTGGTTGTTCCTAAGGTTTGTGAGGTTTACAAGAAGTCTTCAATGGAACCACCAGGAAGCAGATGAGCAAGATCAAGAGAAGCAAAGTGACTTGCTTCATTCAAGAAGTCAAGTCACTTGAAGAAAGAAAGTGGGAGGAACAAGAATGAGCAAGCTCAAACTCAAACACATATAGAAATGCAGCAGTGGATGCAAGAGAGATGAAAAGAAAAGTTATGAGAAGTGAAGGCAAATTCACTTCTCAAGTTTACTTACCACCTGAAATGTTAGGAAGAAATGCAATGCAATGCAAGATGAGATGAAATGACATGGTGCTAGACCAAACCAGAAGCATGTTGATGATGAAAATGATGCTATGAGGTGCTGCAAACATGAGGCAAGGCATGGAGATGCTCATACAAGATCATGGATGCAAATGATGCAAGTTAAGGAGCATGAATGAACATGAAAAGTTATGAGGCATACAAGACAAATGACATGGCAAATATGTGATGCAATGATCAAACATGCTTCCTATATGTCTTAAGATGTCAAATGAATCACAAGAATGCACAAAATGCAAAGACAAGTCATGTTATGCAAGAGAATGCAAGAAGGATACAAGAGAAAGCCCAAATTAGGGTTCATGGATCAAACATCAAACAAAAACCAAAAACAGAAGCAAACCCTAAGGTAAAAATGGAAAATGCTACCCAAAGAAACCCTAAACCTATAATGAACCACTGCCCAAAGGGGAACTCTCAACTCTCAACCAAACTCAAGTTATGATTTTTTCTAAGTTATTAGGGTTTTTTAGGGTTCTTAACAAAAGAAATGCCAAACAATTGGAGAATGCAAGATCAAATCATGGCCATTTTATCCTAGATACTACATGCCAAACACAAGACAAAGCAAAAAGAATCAATGTCCAAACCTTCTTAGATAGGCAGAAATGAATTTTTGAACTTAGGATCAAATTAATGCATAAAAAATGATTTAATTCAATGAAAAATTCTTAAAATGCATCAAGATCAAAAAAGAAATTTGGTTTGAAGGTTGGACAATGTTTCTAAATGTCTTAGAACATTTCATGAATTTTTTTGTAATTTTTAAATACCTAAAAGTATTTTTAATTAATTAATTCCCATTAATCAATTAAAAATAATCTTTTAAATATTTAAAAATACTTTTTTAATGATAAAAAATAAAATAAAAATGTTTTTGGGTCTTAAAAATTAAATAAACTTTTAGGAAAAAGTTTCATAATTTTTAAGAATTTTTAACTATTTTAAAATAATTATGCAAGTTTAATGAAATAAAATGAATTAAAAATCAAATAAAAAAGAAAGTAAACAGAAAGGAGGGCCAAGATTTGATCTGGGTTTGGTCTGGTTGACTGCGCGCCAGATCCAAGGGCCCAGATTCAAATCTGGCCAAATTAAAATTATGAATTAATTAATCACAAATTAAATGGATAATCAGGATTAGGGTTTCTAATGGCTCATCTCAGCCTTTCATTCGCGCGCGGGAGAGTCCATCCAAGGGACCAGATTCAAATGACCCTAATTAATGACACTTAACCCTAATCACTTTCAGGCTGCCGGAGAAGACCTCCGGTCGTCTTCTCCGGCGAGCCACTCACCTGAAAAACTTCCCAAACCCCTCAAATCGTAACGAAAATGAAAACTAAACACACCAAAATGATCCCCATGATCCCCTGAACTAAAACCCTAAGCCAAAACTAATTTCTTCTTCCTTAAATCTATGAATCGAACAAAACAAATTCTAGGGCACGCAGGTTTCAGAAGCAAATTAAATACTCAAATCAAAACCATTTTAAAAACTAAAAACACCAGGATGCTCAGTGAATCATGAGGAACAAGTTTATAACAAGAAAAATGATTTCTGGAAAAAATAATTTCGAGCTACCTGAGATTTGGAGCTTTCAACTTGAGGACTTTCTGGCCACTTCTCCTTGTGCAATCCACTCCACTTGATCCCCAGAAGATGTTTGAATGCTCAAACAGAGTTTATGTTGGCTGGATAGTGAGATTCGAAAGCTCCTGCTTCAAGCTCAGTCAGAAATGGCTAGGGTGTTTCAGGCACTTTCAGGTCATTGTGAATGGTTGTTTGAGGTCAAAATGATATGTGGAGAAGGTCTGCAAGGTTTGTTTGGCTGCTTGTGAGCTAGGGAGGGAGATTCGAAAGGAACTGCAAAATGAGGTGAAGAATGGTAGTGGGATGTTCTGGTTGTTTCAGGCTTGTGTTCTTGGTGGTTTCTACTCAATGATACATGGTGAGTTGAATGGAGAAAATGGTTTGAGTGTTTGCAAACTGTGGAGGCTGATTCGAAGACAAATGCAATGTGGTGTGTTTTTGTGAATGTGATGATGTGAAGTGTTTCAGGCCTGCTTAGTACATGGAATGGCTTGCAAAATGATATGTTATTTTAATCCAAGTGGCCAGAGGATGTGACATGGCCTGTGGTGATAGGTAAGTTTACTTTTGCAAAAAGGTCAACTTTTGTGTAAGGCAAGTATGGTGAGGTGCTAGGCAAGTACAAGGCATGGGCTGGCGCAGCAAGGGTGAGGGAGAGGTCTAGCAAAGCTCAGCATCCAAGGCTGCAAGTAGGAGGAAGCATGATCATGAGTTTTGCAACTTGTGACTTTTGTTCACATGTGACCTTTTTTGTCCAACCAAACATAAAACCATGGGCATTCTTAGTTCATTTCTGATTTTTAGGACTTAGATAAAGTTTATGTGCTGGTTTGAAATGAATTAGAGGCTGCAATATGCATTGGTCCAAGATTTTGCAAAATTCTCACTTAGGGCATGCCTTGAAAATCAATGATTTTAGCCAACTTTGCATTGCCATAACTTTTGATCCAAGAAGAGTTTGATCATGTTCTTGTACTTTTTGAAAAGGGAAAGATGAGATCTACAACTTTCATGACCAAAGTTTTTCCATTTGAAGCCTTTTTGGATCAAGAATCAAGGCTTGAAAAATGACCTAAAATGATGCATTCTTGAAAAGTCAACTATGCCCAAAAAGTCAACATTTGCAAAAACCCTAAATTCTTGATTTCCATGAACTTCAACCTTCTTCCATGATCAAATAAAGATCATATACACTCAAAATGATGAAGATCACCCATTGGTTGGGTCATTGAGGGCCTCAGATGCCCTGATTTTACACTGACTTGTCTGAAAAGTCAACCCTTGATCAGATGACTTCCCCATGGAATTTCTTCATGAAAATTGATATGCATACTCCCTATACCATATAAAGAGCAATGGAAACAAGAATGACCAAAAAATTTGGAGTTATGGCCTCTGAAACCAAAACCCTAATTTTCAGTCAACTGTGCAGTTCATCCTGGCTCTGCATCCACTCAAACCCTAGTTCTTGTGATTCCTCTGCATTTTTGACTTTGAGGTGATGGAATATGATATAAGAACACACATGGACCCCTTTGAGTTGATTTGTGGCCTTTGGAATGGCTCAAGATGCCTTGGGATTGCTCAGATCACAAACCCTAGGTGCAGATGCCTTAGAAAATATGCAGTGAAACAAAAGTGAGATATGAGATGATATGTTTGTGCTTATGCATATGAGAAAGATCACAAGCCAAGGTGTGAATGGGTGAGGGCAAATTTGGGGTGTTTACACATACCAGCAACCAGCTTATCCACCACGGCCTGGTCAACAACAACAACACGCTCCTCAACAGTGTCCACCATATCAGCAAAGAGGATATGATAGGCACATTGATCCCCTGCCTATGTCATATACTGAAATCTTTAATCAGTTGATGGCAAAAGGACCTCTTACTTTGAGAGATATGCCACCTCAGACTGGCAATGCCCGGAACTATGATGCCAATTCTCGCTGTGAGTATCACAAAGGCGCTCCAGGTCATACAATCGAGAACTGGCATGCCTTCAAGCACATGGTTCAGGATATGATCAACTCTAAGGATCTCACCCTTACTCCGAGGAATGCAAATGTCCAGAACAATCCATTGCCGCCGCACGGTGCCAACAAGTGAAGACATTTGAAGGGGTTGTTGAAGACCAAGCTGAGTAGTATCCCAACTTTGAAGTATTCAATCAAGAGAAGTTCAATTCCTCAAATCAAGGCAGCCAGTGCCATTTATTATTTCTGCATTCCTGTTGTTTTGTAATGTTTGTTTAAGTACTATTTGCTCTGAACATCGTTATCGTTTGTACTTGGTTATGTTAATGTTATGGTTATGCATGTTTTGAATCAATTTATTCGCATTCGCTCATATTTATCATTTATCGCAAAAAATCACAAAATATTCTCTCACTTCACTCTAGCAAATATTTGAGGGAGGATGATGAAAACGAAATACCCATGACTGTTGCGGTATGCTTTCGGATAAAACCTCGTCAATGATGTACAGGCATTCTTTCAAATCCCCAAACACTGGAGATATAAGGAGTTAATCCCTAGTCAACCACTTCGAGCCTAGAAGTAGGAGTTTCTTTCGGATACAACCCTTACATTTAACCCGGGGCAGGGTAGTTGTTCAGTTAGCCTGGCTACATCTTCGAATTGCAAGATGAGACATCCTGTCGGAGGACCATCAACAAATGATTTGGCAGTCACAATATTCAACAAAATACAAAAAATAGAAAAAGAAAAAACACTAAGTTGAGCACCCAAAGGGAGACTTAGTAAAAAAAATCAAAAAAAGGAGCTCAAATCCTCAACAAAGGCAAAACAAATATCAGTGACCACCCAATCAAGAATCAAAGGGTCACTAACAGCAAAATAAGATGACTGCCACTTCAAGCAAACTTTGAAGCTTCATCTTCACTCTTGCAAAGTCAAAACAAATACACGTGTAGAGTTAACTGAACATAGGACTGGAGAATATTACGAAGAAGGGATGGGTACAAATTAAACTTTGAGCCTTATACCTTTGTTTCTCAAAACCATTAACCATACCACATTACAACTCTCAAAAGTCCTAATTGAGGCACAGTTTATTCTGAAAGCATGCTACCAACAGGGTTGCGTAAATTGACTCCCATATATTTGCTAATTTTCAATCTCGTTTGCACATTATTCTTGCTGCATCCTTCACGCACTTTCTAAATCAGCACCTCGTTTGGACTAAACAGTCCATCCGTTACACTTACACATCATTCAAATAAATTGACTTTTTCAAAACTTACATGAACTTTACATTAACACTACCATTTATGTATGAATAATTTAATTGCAATTTAGTGCTTGACATCAGTGCAATCCCGACAAGGGGCAATCAAAAGAGAAACTTGAACTTCATTGATGCCAGTATGAATCAAGACTACTTCAACAGTCCAATCACAGGCAAATCATCTTCAACAGCCCAATCAGGGGCAAAAAATTTTCCAACAGCTTAATCTGGGGCAGATCATGCCATGACCATTGTCAAAGCTCCCCATCAGAATTCTCTCCAATACCCTACAGGCAGGGGCAAGCAAACAAGGAGTCAATCTTCCTATCTCTACTCCCCAGCTGAACAGGCAGTCCTTGCTAGACGTTCGCAATCATTCAAAGTGAAATCAGTCTTCATATGTCAATTAAGTCGCTCCGCTCATCAGCAATTGACCCAACTTGGAGCATTCGAATTTATCTTCTGATCATGCTTCGTCAAAGATCGAGTGTCGGGGAATCAAGCCCTCCACCCACCCGAAGTCCAATCATCATTGGCAACTACCATACCAAAAGTCCACCAAGCTGGCACCTTTCAATCACTCATATGCATCATTACACATCATCAAATGTCATAAAGCATCATTTACATCAATCGTTTATAGCATACGCATCATATGCATGCCTAAACAAATTAGTTTTTCATATTCCCAACATTTTCAACTTACATCTCAGTGCATAAACATTTGCATCGTATTTCCATCTTTATGGAATACCATTTCAAAAACAGTCAAGCATACGTTGCATATTTCAGGATCCAGGATCATACAAGTTTCCGATCCTTTCCCCAGCGGAAGTCAGGATCATATCAATCGAAGATTCCAGGCATCCTCTTGGCGGATTCTATGGCCGTGTTTAAATTTCATTTGCCTTATCATCCTCTGGTAATAAGTGATTTTATTTTTCAGTCTTTTGCCTTATCATCCTCTGGTGATAAGTGATTTTATTTTTCAGTTATTTTCCTTATCATCCTCTGGTGATAAGTGATTTTATTTTTCAGTCTTTTGCCATATCATCCTCTGGTGATAGGTGATTTTATTTTTCAGTTATTTGCCTTATCATCCTCTGGTGATAAGTGATTTTATTTTATCAGTTATTTGCCTTATCATCCTCTAGTGATAAGTAATTTTATTTTTTAGTTATTTGCCTTATCATCCTCTGGTGATAAGTGATTTTATTTTTCAGTCTTTTGCCTTATCATCCTCTGTTGATAAGTGATTTTATTTTTCAGTCAGTTGCCTTATCATCCTCTATTGATAAGTGAGTTTATTTTCAGTTATTCGCCTTATCATCCTCTGGTGATAAGTGATTTTATTTTCAGTTACTCGCCTTATCATCCTCTGGTGATAAGTGATTTATTTTGTCAATTTGTTTCTTGCTATGTCACCCATTATTTCCAGTTTAATCATTTGTTATTCGTACAAATTTCTTTCTTTGTCGGACAAATTTGGAGTCTGTTAATATCTAATTATCTTATACCTTGAAAGACTGAACGCGAGCTGGTTCATCTTACTCGGTCTAAGCCAATTCGATAGGGGCATCTGTCATACCCCAAATTTGTCCTACCCGCGCTATTTTATTTTTCTGTCTAACAATATTCAAAAAAAAAATCAAAAAATATGTACTACTTTATTTTACTGTTATCTCAAAAATCCAAAAGATATGCACCGTTTTATTTTACTGGCTAACCTTTGTTCAAAAAATGTGCTACTTTATTTTTATTTTTGTGATTTTTATTAACCATTTTTATCACATTTCTTTATTTATCACCAAATTCTATAACAAAATCCATTTTTTCATTTTATTTTATTACATATTCCATTTCACATCTTTTTAAACCGCATTCCGATTTAGAGTCCATATTCTCGATGCTTCCCTTTCTCTATTTCTCATTTATTAGAAATTCATTCTCATTTTTAATCAAAAATCATAAAACCCATTGCCACTTTTCTTCTTAAAGCCTAAAGTCACAAAAATTTCAGTATTATTATTATTATTATTATTTATTTTTATTATTCTAATAGTTTTTATTATTGTTAATATTACTATTTTTATTATTTTTAATATTATTATTATTATTAATGTTATTTATTTTTATTATTATTATTATTAATGTTATTTATTTTATTATTATTATTATCAAAGTTAGAACTTTATTCAAAATTAAAGTAACACGTCATTTCAATAGTTCAACAGCTTCTTTTTCATAATCACACAAAACAAATATCAATTGCAGCATCCTTTTTCCAGCTGGCCACCTCCACTCACCAAATTTCTTGTTACAAAAGTTGTACGGTAGTTTTCTTTCCGCAATGCATATGAAGAGGATTTGCTGGAGATTTCAATAGTACTACATGTCCTCCCACCATCTGATAATTAAAAAAGGCATTTGCAATACGTCTCCAAAAACAAAACCGTAACGAATATACCGCTCTGAAAAAAACCCTTTTGCACATCCCATTCACTAACTCTCACAAAAAAAATCAAAACCAGGAAATACCATTTATTAAACTCTCCAACCTCACTTTCATTTTTTAAGCTTGTCGCTCAAAACCTTTCCTTAGCAAAACACCTTTCATTATATCACCCTTCAACAACCTCTCATTAAATAAATAAAAAAACAGAACAGATGATGTCTGAGATGGAGTGAAAGGCCACCGAAAACTTTGAGAAACTTAAATCACAAACCTTCAAAAGCAAACTTATCATCAAACCATGAATTTGCTGTGAGAAATCGCAACACCTCAGCTACCAAATACATAAACCCTTGAATCTGTAGCTCATCCTTCACCGCAACCCAACCTCAACACCAAACCATAACCCACCTCAACAGCACCAAACTGAAAAAGCCATAACCAAAAACCGCTGCGGAAAACCAACCTTAATTCTAACTCACCTTCACAAAATTACCAAGCTATGAACAGAAAGTGAGACGAAACTGCAAACGCGGCCGCCACCCTTCGCCAACCCTCTTCATCACCTCAACAAATTCGAAACTCATCCATCAAAACCCAAAACCGTGACCAATCACCAAACACGGACCAGAACCACCCAAACCACAGTCGCGCCGCCGTGCACAAACCGCGAGAAACGCCATCTGAATCGCAAACCTCAGTGACCAAAAACCATAGATCAAAACGCAAACCAAGCAATCCGCGAACCACCACCGAATCTCCACCCGAAACAGGCCGCGATTCATCATCACACGAAACCAAGTCAGAAGGCCAACGATCCGAGATTCGTGGCCGGTGGTTTGTGCCGCTGATAAACCGTGAACGGCGTAAGGTTCGCTCTCCTTTCTTGCTGCTCATGTTCTGCGTTGTTGGGAAAAGTTACAAGGGATCGGTATTGTTTGTTTTCTTTCTTTACTGATATAGTTTTGTTTATCTTTATTTTTTTTCTCTTTTAAGACCTAATTGTTGTTTGGATTGGATTATAGGAAAAGGCTATCTAAATGTCTGTTTGCACACGTTTTGCTAGCGCCACCCCTTCCTTCATTCACTTTATTATTTTATCAAGAAATGTCATGATATTGTTGCTGGATTTGAGCTTTGAAGCCCACTTGATTTCTAATTACACATCTCAGACCAATCCACACGCAACATACCCTCTGTGTTTCTTTATTTTTTAATAATTTTCCTTCTTATTAATATTTCTTGGTATTAGAAGTTTTATTATTATCATTGTAGTTTTTATAATTTATTTTTATGATCCTTATTTTTTTAGTTAGTAATCTCTTTGTTTAAAAAAATGCTTACAAAATATGGTGAATCTTTTTTTCTTTTCTTTGTTTATTTATTTATTTATTTATGTTTTTTAGGGCCAATGACATAACAAAAGGCCGAGGCATTGCCCGATTTCGTTAAATCGGTGATACTCGGTCAATATGAGGCCCTCCTTTTTCTATTTTATTTTATTATTATTTTGAACAAAATTTGTAATTTAATTAATTTTATTCATTATGTCAATATTACCAATTTATTTATTATTTATATTCATTATATTATTTTAATTCTAGCAATTCAATTTAATTTTATATATTTATTTCCGCATTTCAAAAAATGCTTCGACTCCTTATAGAATGATTCCAATTTTGAATCGATTCTAAGGTAGTTCACGAACTAAATTTCGCCGCGTCCCAAAAAGGTCCAATGCCTTCGAATAGTTGTTTCCGATTAAAAAGGTCCAACGCCTTCGAATAGTTGTTTCCGATTAAAAGGCCGAACACCTTCGAATAGTTCAACAACACTGCACACACGCTTTCTCTTGGGCAAACTACAACGAGACCTCTTTATTTCTCGCAATCCCCTGTATTTATTTTGTATCCCCCTCCCATTACTTTGTACGCACTTTATTTTTTGTATTTTATTTTATTCCGAATCCTTGGTCCAACGCCAAGCGATTGCACTTGCACACTCGCACCTTTTTATTTTGTTTTGTTTATTAGGATCCACCTTACTTTGCGAGCCGAGCGCTTTGTGCCTCGCAAAACAAACTACAAAATAAACTCCATTTGCATTTACCCTTTAACCTCAAAAAAATCAAAACGTTTCTTTTTAGATCCAAACCCTTGATCCAACGTCAAGCGGTCTTAGGAAATAAAACACATTCTGATAAAATGAGAAGAATTGTACGCCATGAGCCTTAAGCGGTAGAAAGGAGGATAACGTGCTCTCGTTACTCGCTCCGATTATTTCGACGCAGGACGCTCGTCTTGTTGGACGAGATAAACTACCCATAGTCTTTAGTGCATTTCAACTCCTAAACCCTTTCGTCGAAGAAAGGTAATAAAAACGAACAACCATTACCCTTAGTAGGCCGAACTACGAGGCTCTGACTTTCCCATTGCAGACGGGAGTACGTAGGCACGAGGATCTCAATCCTTGTCGAGCACCTAGGATCAATCTAACTTATAATTCAACTCAATTCCCTCTAGCAAGCAATTCGTTTAAGCATAGACATCCTTTCGCGCGCGATAACTTAGATTGTTCCTATCGAGTACGATGGATGTAGGGGGTGCTAATACCTTCCCCCTGCATAACCGACTCCCGAACCCAGGCAATGGTTCCGTTGACCTTTGTCCTCATCCTTTTCTTCCCGGGTTGTATCTATATCTTCCCTTTCCCTCTTCGGGAATAAATAGAATTAGGTGGCGACTCTTCAGTCTGTCCAGCGCGCGGCTCCCATTTTTTTTGGATCGCGTAAGGTCGTATTTTTCGGGGTACGACATATACTGCTATGATTTGTTCAACAGGCTTTGATATACGAATGAGCATTCAGAAATAACTTAGTTCAGAAGACAGAAATTAACATCAGCATTGTTCATTAACTTATCCCCCTTGTTAGGCAGAAATTTGGGGCCAAACATTACATAAGCAGAGAGGAAAAAAACATTCAAAATTACAAAGTCGAATTACAGCAGCAAACAATACAACTTTCACCACACTCAGCTTCACTCAGACTCAGCATACTCTGTATCTTCTTCATCCTCAGACTCAGCATCAGATTCATCAACATTCTGAGCAACCTATTCCAGCTCTAGCCTCTGAATTATGTCCTCAAGCTTTTTCTTCCTTTCATCCAGCTCTTTGCATGTTGTCTTGAGTTCTGCAATCAGGGTTGCCTTGGATATAGGAGTCTTGGCATTAGATGGCCCAACAGATGTCCCACTTGGAGATTCAACATCTGCAGCATGATGGCTCAGAAACAGTTTGTAGTGAAAGGACAGTGGACTCTCTCTCTTGCATATAGAATCCTTGTCAGTAAGGATGCCTGGATATTGGTTGAGAATGATTCCACAAAGAAGTGAGGGAAAAGCTATTGGAAGCTTGATTGCTGAGGTTCCTGCATGCTTTAGTGTTTGATCAAAGATATAAGCCCCATAGTCCAACTTGGTTTGGGTGCCTACAGCACAGATAAATCTTCCCAGCCTAGTAGCTATAGAAGAGGTGTGGTTGGTGGGGACCCAGTTGACTGTTCCAATCATGTGCAGCATAGCATACTTCCTTGTTAGCAAGCTAACAGATAGTTTGCCTTGGACTGGACATGACTTGACCTGGTTGGCAGTGATGATTTTGCAGACCTGGTTGTCAGTTTTGCCCAGCTCATTTGGCCCATCTGATTCTCTCCCTAGGTAGTGATTTATCACCCTAGGAGAAAAATCAACACATCTCCCCCTCACATATACCTTCCTGAAATCCTCAGATTTCCCATCAGCACACCCCTCTTGCAGATTGACTATGAATTCTTTGACTAGCAATTCATAGCAAGGGGAAAAGTTGGAGACAGTTTTGAATAAACCAGCATTGGAGATTAAATTTATTACCTCAGTGCACTCCAAAGCATTGTTGCCCAGCTCTCTTTCCAGAGTCACCCTTCTTTGGTAGACATACTTCCACTTGCTCACACTGGAGACATGGTGGAAGGACATATTGTCCAGAGGTGCTTCAGGAACAGCAGTGGCAGTCCTGGGAGGTGCTGGCTTCTTCCTGGGTTGGGATGTTGGGACATCCTCCTCAACATCAGAGTCTGATGTAGTTGTAACCTTCCTCTTTTGGGTGCTTACCTTACTCCATTGCTTAGTAGGACCAAAGGCAACTTTGACCTTGTCCTTCTTGGGAGTTGACTATTTCTTTTCAGGAGTTGCATATGCAGCAGGCTTCTTCTCCTTCCTAGCCCTAAGCCTCTTGGCTATGCTAGGATTAACAGATGCTATGATCTCTGTGTCAGAGTCATCATCTAGGTTTTCAACAGGTGGAGGTTGGGAAGCCTCTTTTTCAGTAGATTGATCAACAGGAGCTTGGTCTTCAGTGGCTTTATCATCAGTGGCTTGATCATTTGGAACTTTGTCCTGGCCCTCAGATGCTTCAACATTTCTTGGGACATCCTGTTGAGCAGATATGTCCTCTTCAGCCTGGTTGCTTGGGTCATCTTGAGGAGTAGGCATACTGTTCAGGGGAACAGACACCCCAGGCACAACTCTTTGTTCAGAAAGGATCCTGTTTACATGTTGTTTGATGTATGCGTCCACATAAGCAGACGCTTTGGGGTGCTTGAAGATGAAGGAGTTCCCTTGCTTTTGCTGAAAACTGGCTCCTTAGCTCTTCTTGCATGAGGAGTCCTGGGTTTTTGAGAAATAGGAATGCTTCCTCTGATCTCATCTATAGGAGTAGCATCCATTGTGTCGTACCCCAAAAAATACGACCTTACGCGATCCGAATGGACGGAGCCGCGCGCCGGACGGACTGAAGAGTCGCCACCTAATTCTATTTATTCCCGAAGAGGGAAAGGGGAGATATAGATACAACCCGGGATAAAACAAGGTCATCGCAAACCATTGTCGGGGTTCGAGAGTCGGTTATGCAGGGGGAAGGTATTAGCACCCCCTACATCCATCGTACTCGATGGGAACCATCTAAGTTATCGCGCGAGAAAGGATGTCTATGCTTAAACGAGTTGCTTGCTAGAGGGAAATGAGTTGAATTATAAGTTAGATTGAACCTAGGTGCTCGGCAAGGATTGAGATCCTCGTGCCTACGTACTCCCGCGTGCAATGGGAAAGTCAGAGCCTCGTAGTTCGGCCTACTAATGGTAAGGGTTGTTCGATTTTATTACCTTTCGTCGATGAAAGGGTTTAGGAGTTGAAATGCACTAAAGACTATGGATAGTTTATCCCGCCCAACAAGACGAGTGTCCTGCGTCGAAATAATCGGAGCGAGTAACGAAAGCTCGTTATCCCCCTTTCTACCGCTTAAGGCTCGTGGCGTACAAATCTTCTCGTATTATTAGAATGTGTTTTATTTCCTAAAGCCGCTTGACGTTGGATCAAGGGTTTGGATCTAATCGAAATGTTTTGGTTTTTTGAGGTTAAGGGGGTAAATGCAAATGGAGTTTGATTTTTGTGGTTTGTTAGCGAGGCACGAATCGCTCGGCTCGCAAAGGTGGAGTGGATCCTAAACGAAAAAGATAACTGAAAAATAAAGTGCAAGTGTGCAAAGTGCAATCGCTTGGCGTTGGACCAAGGATTCGAAATTAAATAAATGCGGAAAATAAAATGCATACAAAATAATGGGAGAGGGGTACAAAATAAATACAGGGGATTGCGAGAAATAAATGGTCTCGTTGTAATTAGCCCAAGAGAAAGCGTGTGTGCAGTGTGTTTGAACTATCCGAAGGCGTTCAGCCTGTTTAATCGGGACGCAACTATTCGAAGGCGTTGGACCTTTTTCGAACACAACTATTCGAAGGCGTTGGACCTTTTAATCGAGCGCAACTATTCGAAGGCGTTGGACCTTTTGGGACGCGACGAAATTTTGTTCGTGAACTGCCTTAGAATCGTTTCAAAATGGGAACCATTCTATAAGGAGTCGAATCGTAATTTTTTTTAATGCAAAAATAATTGAATAAATAAATGAATAAATAAATGAATTGAATTGTTAGAAAAATAAAATAATGAATATAAATGATTAAACGAAATAAATAATATTAAGAATAAAATGAATTAAATTAAATTACAAGTTTGTTTTGTCGGAATGATAAAATGGAAAATTAAATACAAAGGGGGGCCTCATATTGACCAAAAATCACCGATTAGAATCGGGCGATAAATTGGCCGTTAGTTATATCATTGGCCCTTAAATAAAGTTAAATAAAATCGATATAAATAAGTAAATAAAAAAATATAGAAAAGAAAATAAAAGATCTAACTAAAAAAGAATTTATAAAAAAGCACAAGAATGAGTTTATTATTATTATTTTTTCCTTTAAAAACACTTTTAAACAGAAGAAGAAAATAAAATAAAAAAACTATAATGCTAATATTATATTTTTTCAAAAGAATCAAAATACGTACAAATAGACTAAAAGGAATCAATGGGCCTGAATCCAACAGAAAAGAAAAATAAATAACATTAAAACCAGAGATGGGTCTGCATCAGCATTAATAGTGTGTGATTAGCAAACAACAAAAAATGGATTTAACATTGACAAAAATAAAGTTCTAAAAGAAACAGAAATATAAGGTTTTTTTTTTAAAACTTAGAATAATAATTAATAAAAGAGAAAAAAGAAAGTACATGCACAAAATTAAAATATCAGTATGACATTCTTTTCCATCCACATTAAAAACGAAAAAAAAGGTTAAGAGAACCCCCACCTCAGACATTCTCCTTCGGCGGTTGGGGGCTCACGGCGGATCCCTTTCGGCTCCGTCTCACTCTCAGAATCGTCTCCCTCTCTGTCCGCGCTCTGTCTCAGCTTCTCTCAGTCACGCTAAGGCTTCCGCTGGTTTTCACGGCAGCGATTGGAGATTTCAGCGGTTTTGCGGCGCGATGGTGGGTGCTTGGTGATTTCGTCGCGAGAAACGGTGGTTGGAGTGGTCGGCGAATTCGCGGAAGGAAAGGGTTGTGGGTTTGCGGTTCAAATTCCGGTTCGTGGGTCAAGTTTGAAGGGTGAATGGCCGTTTAGTATGCGATTCGCGGTTTGAAGGAGTGGTTCTGTGAGTGGTTTCGTGGTGTTTTGTTTGTGGTGATAAGGTTTGGCTTCGGATGGTTCTGGTTTTGCGACGGTGAGTTTTCACAAATCTGGTGGTTTGTTTCGTCTGTTTGCACGGTGGTGGTATAGTGAGGAAAAGCCGACGGTATGGGTGATGTGAGGTGGTTTACGGTTTGTTCAGGATCTTTTGGATTTCTGGTTTTTTTGGTTTTTTTTTTCGTTTGGTCTTGGTTGCTACGTTCATAAATCTTACTCTTCTACTCTCTGTTTTTTTTCTGGAATTTAAAATGGATGGTGGTATTTATGGTGAAGGAGGGTTGATTTATTTATGAAGAAGAGGGTGAGTAATGGTGTTGTGAAGGATTCCGTTTTGTGTGTTTTTCATGTCGTGGGTGTAGTGCAGCGAAAGATTGTGGGTGACGTTGGTGAGCTGATGCGTGGTGTGCGCGTGAAAACCGGGTGAGTGGAACGGCAAAATTCTGGAGGAGATTTGTTGCTGATGTTGTTACCTGTCCCTTGTGTGGGGTCCCTTGTAGAATACTCACTAGTAGAAAAGGTGGACCTTAATTTAGGAGTAGAATCTTTAATTTTTTAATTGGATAAGAAAACAATATAAATGTTATACAAAGAAAATTATGGTTGATACAAAAAGTGTTTATTGAGACAAAAAGAAAAAAATTGAACAAAATATCTATTTAAAACTATTATGAGATAAAAATGAAATATTAATTAAGACTAGGATTAGATGCAATATGAATTGGTTTAAGCATAACTAACGTATTTTCTAGTACAACTATTTCTAATTTTTATTCACATGTATGAGGATTTAAATTGGAATGTGTTTAGTAAAATGATGATTGGCTTTGTGTTATAATGACTAATGCGTGAAAAGGTTTCAATAATATCAATCTCATTAAATAGAAAAAGGTTTTTTTTTTACTTAAGGACAACAGGGATAATAATAAAAAAGTAGTAAAATAAGAATGATGTTAATAAAATAAAATGATGAATGCATTTAATAATGGTTATGATTATGATAATGAAATAATTTAATCGAATGTAAATCGATGAAAACGATGGAAATAAATAAACAAGATCGAAAAAGGTCAAACCTTTAAATTTGAATTTCCTCAGATGCATATGTATGAATGGACCACTACTAAAAGGGTCTAATATAATGTTTGGAGTGATGGGGGATTTATCCGAAAACAAACTGAGAAAAATAAGTAAATTAAGTAGGACAAATTTGGGGTATGATAGATGCCCCTATCGAATTGGCTTAGGCCGAGTAAGATGAACTGGCCTGCGTTCAATCTTTCAGGGTATAAGATAATTAGATATTGATAGACTCCAAATTTGTCCGACAAAGAAAGAAAATTGTGAAAATGGCAAATGAAATAAACTGGAAATAATGAGTGATACAACAAGAGATAATTGACAAACTAAAATCACTTATCAACAGAGGATGATAAGGCAAATAACTGAAAAATAAGATCACTTATCAACAGAGGAAGATAAGGCAATAGACAGAAAAATAAACTCACTTATCAACAGAGGATGGTAAGGCAATAAACAGAAAAATAAACTCACTTATCAGCAGAGGATGATAAGGCAACAAACTGAAAATAAAATCACTTATCAACAGAGGATGATAAGGCAACAAACAGAAAAATAAACTCACTTATCAACAGAGGATGATAAGGCAATAAACTGAAAATAAATTCACTTATCAACAGAGGATGATAAGGCAACAAACTGAAAATAAATTCACTTATCAACAGAGGATGATAAGGCAACAAACAGAAAAATAAACTCACTTATCAACAGAGGATGATAAGGCAATAAACTGAAAACAAACTCACTTATCAACAGAGGAAGATAAGGCAATAAACAGAAAAATAAACTCACTTATCAACAGAGGAAGATAAGGCAATCGACAGAAAAATAAACTCACTTATCAACAGAGGATGATAAGGCAATAAACAGAAAAATAAACTCACTTATCAACGGAGGAAGATAAGGCAACAAACAGAAAAATAAACTCACTTATCAACAGAGGAAGATAAGGCAATAAACAGAAAAATAAACTCACTTATCAACAGAGGATGATAAGGCAATAAACAGAAAAATAAACTCACTTATCAACAGAGGAAGATAAGGCAACAAACAGAAAAATAAACTCACTTATCAACAGAGGAAGATAAGGCAATAAACAGAAAAATAAACTCACTTATCAACAGAGGAAGATAAGGCAATAGACAGAAAAATAAACTCACTTATCAACAGAGGAAGATAAGGCAATAGACAGAAAAATAAACTCACTTATCAACAGAGGATGATAAGGCAAATGACTGAAATTAAAATCACTTATCAACAGAGGATGATAAGGCAAATAACAGAAAATAAAATCACTTATCACCAAAGGATGATAAGGCAAAGGGACTGAATTTAAACACGGTTATTGAATCCGCCAAGAGAATGCCTGGAATCTGATTGATGTGATCCTCCGCTGGGGAAAGGACTGGAAACTTGTATGGATCCTGGATCCTGAATTATGCAATTATGCTTGATTGTTTTGAAATGGTATTCCATAGGGATGGAGATACGATGCAAATGCTTATGCACTGAGATGTAAATTAACAATGTTGGGGGAAATAAAAAAGTTTGTTTTTGTTTGGGCATGCATATGATGCACATGTTGTAAATGATTGATGCAAATGATGCGTATGACTGCATATGATGCATAATGGTGCATATGAGCGATTGAAAGGTGCCAGCTTGGTGGACTTTTGGTTTGGTAGTTGCCAATAGTGATTGGACTTTGGGTGGGTGGAGGGATTGATTCCCCGACACTCGATCTTCGACGATGTTTGGTCAGAAAATGGATCTGAAAGTTCCAAGTTTGGTAATCTGCTGATGAGCGAAGCGACTTAATTGACACATGAAGACTGATTTTGCTTTGAATGGTTGCCGACACTTGGCAAGATCTGCTTGTTTAGCTGGGGAGGAGAGATAGGAAGACTCGCTCCTTGTTTGCTTGCCCCTGCCTGTAAGGTATCTGAAATAAAATTGACGGGGAAGCTTTGACAATGATCAGCCCCAGAGTCTGAATTTGGTAAGCACCTGCCCCTGATTGAGCTGTTGGAAGATAATTTGCCCCTGATTGGGCTGCTGTAGTAGTCTTGATTCATGTTGGAAATGAAGTTCAAGTTTCTCTTTTGATTGTCCCTTGTTGGGATTGTACTGATGTCAAGCACTGAATTGCAATTAAATTATTCATACATAAATGGTAGTGTTAATGTAAAGTTCATGTAAGTTTTGAAAAAGTCAATTTATTTGAATGCTGTGAAAGTGTGACGAATGGACCGTTAGTCCAAACGAAGTGCTGATTTAGAAAGTGCGTGAAATATGCAGCAAAAAAAATGTGCAATTAAGATTGAAGATTAGCAAATATATAGGAGTCAATTTACGCAACCTTGTTGGTAGCATGCTTTTAGAATAAACCGCGCCTCAATTAGGACTTTCGAGGGTTGTAACGTGGTCTGGTTAATAGTTTGAGAAACAAAGGATATAAGGCTCAAAGTTTGATTTGTACCCACCCCTTCTTCGTGATGTTCTCCAGTCCTATGTTCAGTTAACTTTACACATGCATTTGTTTTGACTTTGCAAGAGTGAAGATTAAGCTTTAAGATTCGCTTGAGAATGGCAGTCACCTTTTTTGTTGTTGGTGACCCTTTGATTTTGTTTTGGTAGTCACCTGATCGTTGCTTTGTTTTTGCTGAAGATTTGAGTTCCTCTTTTTGATTTCTTTTTTCGACTAAGTCTCCCTTCGGGTGCTCAACTTAGTGTTTTTTCTTTTCTATATTTTTTTTTTGCTTGAATATTGTGACTGCCAAGTCATTTGTTGATGGTCCTCCGACGGGATGTCTCATCTTGCGATTTGAAGGTGTAGCTAGGTTAACTGAACAACTACCCTGCCCCGGGTTGAATGTAAGGGTTGTATCCAAAAGAAACTCCTACTTCTAGGCTCGAAGTGGTTGACTAGGGATTAACTCCTTATATCTCCAGTGTTAGGGGGTTTGAAAGAATGCCTATACATCATTGACGAGGTTTTATCCGAAAGCATACCGCAACAGCTATGGGTATTTCGTTTTCATCATCCTCCCTCAAATATTTGCTAAAGTGAAGTGAGGGAATATTTTTGTGATTTTTGCGATAAATGATAAATATGAGCGAATGCGAATAAACTGATTCAAAACATGCATAAACATAACATTAACATAACCAAGTACAAACGATAACAATGTTCAGAGCAAATAGTACTTAAACAAACATTACAAAACAACAGGAATGCAGAAATCATAAATGGCACTGGCTGCCTTGATTTGAGGAATGAACTTCTCTTGATTGAATGTTTCAAAGTTGGAGACTACTCAGCTTTGGTCTTCGGCAACTTCTTCGAAAGCATTTGTTGAGGGGCCACTTGCGGCGACACTGGATTGCTCTGGATATTCAGACCCTTCTGAGTAAAGGTGAGATCCTTAGAGTTGATTAGGTCCTGAATTTTGTGCTTGAATGATTTGCAATTCTCAATCGTGTGACCTGGAGCACCCTTGTGATACTCACAGCGAGCATTGGCATCATAATCTTGAGCGTTACCAGTTTGAGGTGGCATGTCCTTCAACACAAGAGTTCCTTTTGCCATTAGTTCGTTGAAGATTTCTCCATATGACATAGGCAATGGATCAAAGTGTCTCTCCGATCCTCTTTTTTGATATGGTGGGCGCTGTTGAGGAGCGCGTTGTTGTTGTTGACCAGGCCGTTGCGGAAAAGCCGGTTGCTGGTATGGATAAGCCGGTTGCTGATATGGATATGTCGGTTGCTGGCATGTTCTAGGTCCATATTGCGCAGCTGCACCCATTGGAGGTGGACGTGGTTGATAAGCCATCGGAGGCGGAAGCAGAGCTTGAATAGCTGGATGAACGGGCATTGAAGGAACAGGCTGATGAGACACAACCATCCTGGCCAAGGCTTGCATGGCCTCATGAATACGATCGATCTTGCTCTTGATTGAGTCAATCTCTCCCATCATAGCAGCTTGTTCTTGTCGAATCTGATCCATCAGTCTTCTAGTGTTGGCTCAAGTTGAATACGGTCGTCTAACTCGATACGGGCGTCGGGAAACCAACTTGATTTACTGAAGATGGAGGAACATGAAAATAAGTTCTTGGTTTTGGAATGAAATGCAATATGGATAAATAATGCAAATGAGATGATATGCAATGTCAGAATCCAGGATCACAAGATCAAGGTCTCATGAGTCCAAGGTACAGATGGAGGATACTCTGATCAGGAACTCACTGGGTAGACTTTAAAGTTCAGGGATCCCAAAGTTATCAATTCATATGGCTGTTCATCACACGCGCCATAAGCATGACGGTTGATTGACTCCGCCATATGAATCTATTTTGGGTGAGATCTTCGTATCGACAACCCACGAGAGCAAGTTTTCTCGGGAGTCCATACTACGTGATCATCGACACAAGGTTTAAAACAAAGTCTTGGAGTTATGGAACTTTTCTCAACTGTTTGATGCACGTGTCAATTTCATACATTCTTGACAGTCAATCAACTCCATTGAGTAAGTCTATTCCAAGTGAGGTTTTCGTATCGAGCCACGCGAGGGTGAACCCTGGTGCCCAATACTACGCAACCATCAACCGATGTTTTAACCAAAAGGTTCTAAAGGTCCTCAGAGTCAACGACTTTAATGAAAACAACTGAGCACACACGCCAAGAGCTTGACGGTTGTCAGTATTTCCATTAAAATCTACTCCGAGTGAGGTTTTCGTATCGACAACCCACGAGAGAGGTTCTCTCGGGAGCCCATACTACACAACCTCGCTAACTTATGTTTGTACTCGAAAGCCCGGGTATAGAGCTTTTCCCTCAAGTTCTTTTGCAAAAGTATCGATCCAAATTATAGTACCAAGGAGCCACAAGATACATAAAATGGAATGCGATAAAGAAAGCGATAAAAATAAACAAGCAAGGCATAAAAACAAACATCCAAACAAGCACAAAAACCTAGACTAGGCTCGACTCACATAGGGGTGAACCAGTCCCCAGCAGAGTCGCCAGCTGTCGTACCCAAAAAAATACGACCTTACGCGATCCGAATGGACGGAGCCGCGCGTCGGACGGACTGAAGAGTCGCCACCTAATTCTATTTATTCCCGAAGAGGGAAAGGGGAGATATAGATACAACCCGGGATAAAACAAGGTCATCGCAAACCATTGTCGGGGTTCGGGAGTCGGTTATGCAGGGGGAAGGTATTAGCACCCCCTACATCCATCGTACTCGATGGGAACCATCTAAGTTATCGCGCGAGAAAGGATGTCTATGCTTAAACGAGTTGCTTGCTAGAGGGAAATGAGTTGAATTATAAGTTAGATTGAACCTAGGTGCTCGGCAAGGATTGAGATCCTCGTGCCTACGTACTCCCGCGTGAAATGGGAAAGTCAGAGCCTCGTAGTTCGGCCTACTAATGGTAAGGGTTGTTCGATTTTATTACCTTTCGTCGATGAAAGGGTTTAGGAGTTGAAATGCACTAAAGACTATGGATAGTTTATCCCGCCCAACAAGACGAGTGTCCTGCGTCGAAATAATCGGAGCGAGTAACGAAAGCTCGTTATCCCCCTTTCTACCGCTTAAGGCTCGTGGCGTACAAATCTTCTCGTATTATTAGAATGTGTTTTATTTCCTAAAGCCGCTTGACGTTGGATCAAGGGTTTGGATCTAATCGAAATGTTTTGGTTTTTTGAGGTTAAGGGGGTAAATGCAAATGGAGTTTGATTTTTGTGGTTTGTTAGCGAGGCACGAATCGCTCGGCTCGCAAAGGTGGAGTGGATCCTAAACGAAAAAGATAACTGAAAAATAAAGTGCAAGTGTGCAAAGTGCAATCGCTTGGCGTTGGACCAAGGATTCGAAATTAAATAAATGCGGAAAATAAAATGCGTACAAAATAATGGGAGAGGGGTACAAAATAAATACAGGGGATTGCGAGAAATAAATGGTCTCGTTGTAATTAGCCCAAGAGAAAGTGTGTGTGCAGTGTGTTTGAACTATTCGAAGGCGTTCAGCCTGTTTAATCGGGACGCAACTATTCGAAGGCGTTGGACCTTTTTCGAACACAACTATTCGAAGGCGTTGGACCTTTTAATCGAGCGCAACTATTCGAAGGCGTTGGACCTTTTGGGACGCGACGAAATTTTGTTCGTGAACTGCCTTAGAATCGGTTCAAAATGGGAACCATTCTATAAGGAGTCGAATCGTAATTTTTTTTAATGCAAAAATAATTGAATAAATAAATGAATAAATAAATGAATAAATAAATGAATTGAATTGTTAGAAAAATAAAATAATGAATATAAATGATTAAACGAAATAAATAATATTAAGAATAAAATGAATTAAATTAAATTACAAGTTTGTTTTGTCGGAATGATAAAATGGAAAATTAAATACAAAGGGGGGCCTCATATTGACCAAAAATCACCGATTAGAATCGGGCGATAAATTGGCCGTTAGTTATATCATTGGCCCTTAAATAAAGTTAAATAAAATCGATATAAATAAGTAAATAAAAAAAATATAGAAAAGAAAATAAAAGATCTAACTAAAAAAGAATTTATTAAAAAGCACAAGAATGAGTTTATTATTATTATTTTTTCCTTTAAAAACACTTTTAAACAGAAGAAGAAAATAAAAAAAAAAACTATAATGCTAATATTATATTTTTTCAAAAGAATCAAAATACGTACAAATAGACTAAAAGGAATCAATGGGCCTGAATCCAACAGAAAAGAAAAATAAATAACATTAAAACCAGAGATGGGTCTGCATCAGCATTAATAGTGTGTGATTAGCAAACAACAAAAAATGGATTTAACATTGACAAAAATAAAGTTCTAAAAGAAACAGAAATATAAGGTTTTTTTTTAAAACTTAGAATAATAATTAATAAAAGAGAAAAAAGAAAGTACATGCACAAAATTAAAATATCAGTATGACATTCTTTTCCATCCACATTAAAAACGAAAAAAAGGTTAAGAGAACCCCCACCTCAGACATTCTCCTTCGGCGGTTGGGGGATCACAGCGGATCCCTTTCGGCTCCGTCTCACTCTCAGAATCGTCTCCCTCTCTGTCCGCGCTCTGTCTCAGCTTCTCTCAGTCACGCTAAGGCTTCCGCTGGTTTTCACGGCAGCGATTGGAGATTTCAGCGGTTTTGCGGCGCGATGGTGGGTGCTTGGTGATTTCGTCGCGAGAAACGGTGGTTGGAGTGGTCGGCGAATTCGCGGAAGGAAAGGGTTGTGGGTTTGCGGTTCAAATTCCGGTTCGTGGGTCAAGTTTGAAGGGTGAATGGTCGTTTAGTATGCGATTCGCGGTTTGAAGGAGTGGTTCTGTGAGTGGTTTCGTGGTGTTTTGTTTGTGGTGATAAGGTTTGGCTTCGGATGGTTCTGGTTTTGCGACGGTGAGTTTTCACAAATCTGGTGGTTTGTTTCGTCTGTTTGCACAGTGGTGGTATAGTGAGGAAAAGCCGACGGTATGGGTGATGTGAGGTGGTTTACGGTTTGTTCAGGATCTTTTGGATTTCTGGTTTTTTTGGTTTTTTTTTTCGTTTGGTCTTGGTTGCTACGTTCATAAATCTTACTCTTCTACTCTCTGTTTTTTTTCTGGAATTTAAAATGGATGGTGGTATTTATGGTGAGGGAGGGTTGATTTATTTATGAAGAAGAGGGTGAGTAATGGTGTTGTGAAGGATTCCGTTTTGTGTGTTTTTCATGTCGTGGGTGTAGTGCAGCGAAAGATTGTGGGTGACGTTGGTGAGCTGATGCGTGGTGTGCGCGTGAAAACCGGGTGAGTGGAACGGCAAAATTCTGGAGGAGATTTGTTGCTGATGTTGTTACCTGTCCCTTGTGTGGGGTCCCTTGTAGAATACTCACTAGTAGAAAAGGTGGACCTTAATTTAGGAGTAGAATCTTTAATTTTTTAATTGGATAAGAAAACAATATAAATGTTATACAAAGAAAATTATGGTTGATACAAAAAGTGTTTATTGAGACAAAAAGAAAAAAATTGAACAAAATATCTATTTAAAACTATTATGAGATAAAAATGAAATATTAATTAAGACTAGGATTAGATGCAATATGAATTGGTTTAAGCATAACTAACGTATTTTCTAGTACAACTATTTCTAATTTTTATTCACATGTATGAGGATTTAAATTGGAATGTGTTTAGTAAAATGATGATTGGCTTTGTGTTATAATGACTAATGCGTGAAAAGGTTTCAATAATATCAATCTCATTAAATAGAAAAAGGTTTTTTTTTTACTTAAGGACAACAGGGATAATAATAAAAAAGTAGTAAAATAAGAATGATGTTAATAAAATAAAATGATGAATGCATTTAATAATGGTTATGATTATGATAATGAAATAATTTAATCGAATGTAAATCGATGAAAACGATGAAAATAAATAAACAAGATCGAAAAAGGTCAAACCTTTAAATTTGAATTTCCTCAGATGCATATGTATGAATGGACCACTACTAAAAGGGTCTAATATAATGTTTGGAGTGATGGGGGATTTATCCGAAAACAAACTGAGAAAAATAAGTAAATTAAGTAGGACAAATTTGGGGTATGACACATTGGTACTACAGAGATTGGAGTTGCGTGCACTACATCTTCTTGATTGAGACCCTCATCAATGGAGTTAGGGTTTTGATGTTGAGACATTTTTCGATTGTAGTAGAAATGTGTAAAAGTTTGATAGATTTTGATGAGCTTAGGGATTCATCTGTAGCATGCAAAATGTTTAATGGAGCTAATGAGGATGTGAGGAGTTGAAAGCATGTTTTTACACTTATAGAATCCGTTACTAGTGGAATTTTTAAGAGTGGAATACAAACAGTTATTGGCCAGACTGGTGCTGCCATCTGGTGATCATGCCACACGATGTCCTAAGACATGCTGGCACTTCTCCATAACTTCTATATTTCACATATGCAGATTCCCAATTTACCCCTTAGGTTTTCAAATTGGGTAGCATCCAAAGCCTTAGTAAATATATCATCTAATTGCAGCTATGTGGCTACATGCTCTAATGTGATCACCTTCTCTTCCACAAGATCTCTGATGAAGTGATGTCTGATGTCTATGTGCTTAGTTCTGCTGTGTTGGATAGGATTTTTGGAGTTGTTAATTGCACTTAAATTGTCACAGTACAATGTCATGACATCTTGTGGGACATTGTATTCTGTGAGCATTTGTTTCATCCATACCAGCTGAGAAAAATTGCTACCAGCTGCAATATATTCAGCTTCAGTAGTGGATAAGGACACACAATTTTGTTTCTTACTGAACCAAGAAATTAAATTGTTTCCTAGAAAGAAGCATCCTCCTGATGTACTCTTTCTATCATCAGCACTTCCAGCCCAGTCAGCATCACAAAATCCAGTGAGGATTGGTTCACAACCATGAGAATACATTATGCCATAGTCACAAGTACCATTAACATATTTCAAGATCCTTTTAACCTGGTTTAGATGGCTCACTTTTGGCTCAGCTTGATACCTTGCACATACACCTACTGCAAAAGCTATATCTGGTCTGCTAGCTGTAAGATATAGTAGGCTTCCAATCATGCTTCTGTACAAGCTTTGGTCCACACTCTCACCTTTGTCATCCTTTGTTAGTTTTAAATGAGTGGGGGCAGGTTTTCTCTTGTGACTTGCATTGTTCATCCCAAACTTCTTGACAGTGTTCTTTGCATACTTGCTTTGGGATATGAACATGGAGTCCTCCATCTGCTTGATTTGCAGTCCAAGGAAGTAGGTTAGTTCTCCTACTAGGCTCATCTCAAACTCAGACTCCATTTGAGTAACAAAATGTTTAACCATCCTGTCTGACATCCCACCAAACACTATGTCATCCACATATATCTGAGAAATCATGACTTTTCCCTCTTCATCCTTTACAAACAAGGTTTTGTCTATTCCACCTTTCCTGTATCCATGTTTAATGAGAAAAGTGGTCAGTCTTTCATACCATGCTCTGGGGGCTTGCTTTATACCATAAAGAGCCTTCCTTAGCTTGTATACATGATCTGGACAGCTTGGATCAACAAATCCCTTAGGTTGCTCCACATATACTTCCTCATTAAGGTACCCATTTAGAAAGGCACTTTTAACATCCATCTGAAATAGCTTGAACTTTAGGATGCATGCAATTCCTAGGAGTAGTCTGATTGATTCAAGCCTTGCTACTGGTGCAAAGGTTTCATCAAAATCTACTCCCTCAATGTGTGTATATCCTTGAGCTACAAGTCTAGCCTTGTTTTTTGTAACTACTCCCTGCTCATTAGACTTGTTTTTGTACACACACTTAGTGCCAATCACATTAATGTTATCGGGCCTAGGAACAAGATCCCATACTTCATTCCTTGTAAACTGGCCTAATTCTTCCTGCATAGCAGAGATCCAGTACTCATCATTCAGAGCTTCCTTTATGTTCTTAGGTTCTATCTTTGAAACAAAGCAGGATCCTGAAATCATCTCTCTTGATCTAGTGATGACACCATTGTTGGGATCACCAATTATCAGATCTTTAGGATGATCTTTCTGGATTCTGATGGAGGGAGGTTTGTTGGATTGCTTTGACCTTGCCTCAGTTAAAGTGAAATCAAGATTATCACTTTCTGTTTTAACTTCAGTTTGATTGTCAGCAGATGTTCCAACATCATCAGCAACATCTGTATAGGCATCATCAATAATCACATTTATCACTCCATTATTACCTAAGTTCTGGAGTTAAATACTCTGTAAGCTCTGCTATTTATGGAGTATCCAAGAAATATCCCTTCATCACTCTTAGGGTCCATATGTAATAATTCCAAGACTTTGGAAGTTGTCAGATGTTGGAGCTTTGGATGTGACATCTTGGTTTGCTTGCCTATTTGACATTCACCACACACTTTACTTTCATCAATCTTGAGTCTTGGGATCCCTCTTACAGCCTCCATAGATATGATCTTCTTTATTCCTCTGAGATGGAGATGACCCAGTTTTTGATGCCACAGCTTCACTTCTTCTTCTTTGGCTAAGGAACAAGTAGATGTGAGGCTGAAATCTTGAGGTTCCCACATATAGCAGTTGTCTTTTGATCTGGCTCCTTTCATGACAACTTTCTGTTCTTTATCAGAAACTATGCACTCAGTTTTGGTGAAGTTGACATTGTAACCTTGGTCACATAACTGACTTATGCTGATCAAGTTAGCAATTAATCCTTTTACCAATAACATACCATCTAGACTTGGTACACCTGAGCAGTCCAGGGTCCCAACTCCCTTGATTTCTCCCTTTGCTCCATCTCCAAAGGTTACATAGCTGGATGAGTGTGACTTTAAGTCCACTAACAAATTCTTCAGTCCAGTCATGTGCCTTGAGCAGCCACTGTCAAAATACCAGTCTTCCTTAGCTGGTACTCTGAGAGATGTGTGAGCTATAGAGGCAACAACCTGCTTGGACCATTTGTGCTTGTTGTAGGGTTTCCTTTGATGCATCTTCCCTGGGTAGTTTTCATCTCTAGAGTTCCAATGTTGCCTGTTGACCTTGTTCTTAGGCATGTACTGGTAGCTTTGATCAGCATGAAGACTAGCTTTAGGTATCCAAATTTTCTTGGTGACCTCTGTCTTCTGCTTAAGAGGGTGCTGAGAACTCTGATTGGGGTATCCATGCAGCTTGTAGCAAAAAGGTTTGATGTGACCAAACCTTCCACAGTGATGACATCTCCATCTTTGATATTTCTTTTTCATCATGTGTTTGTCATGATGTTAAGACATCTGCTTGGACATCTTGTTGATAAGTGAGTTTATTGTCAGTTATTCGCCCTATCATCCTCTGTTGATAAGTGAGTTTATTGTCAGTTATTCGCCTTATCATCCTCTGGTGATAAGTGATTTTATTTTCAATTACTCGCCTTATCATCCTCTGGTGATAAGTGATTTATTTTGTCAATTTGTTTCTTGCTATGTCACCCATTATTTCCAGTTTAATCATCTGCTATTTGTACAAATTTCTTTCTTCGTCGGACAAATTTGGAGTCTGTTAATATCTAATTATCTTATACCTTGACAGACTGAACGCGAGCCGGTTCATCTTACTCGGTCTAAGCCAATTCGATAGGGGCATCTGTCATACCCCAAATTTGTCCTACCCGCGCTATTTTATTTTTCTGTCTAACAATATTAAAAAAAAAAACAAAAAATATGTACTACTTTATTTTACTGTTATCTCAAAAATCCAAAAGATATGCACCGTTTTATTTTACTAGTTAACCTTTGTTCAAAAAATGTGCTACTTTATTTTTATTTTTATTTTTGTGATTTTTATTAACCATTTTTATCACATTTCTTTATTTATCACCAAATTCTATAACAAAATCCATTTTTTCATTTTATTTTATTACATATTCCATTTCACATCTTTTTAAACCGCATTCCGATTTAGAGTCCATATTCTCGATGCTTCCCTTTCTCTATTTCTCATTTATTAGAAATTCATTCTCATTTTTAATCAAAAATCATAAAACCCATTGTCACTTTTCTTCTTAAAGCCTAAAGTCACAAAAATTTCAGTATTATTATTATTATTATTATTATTATTATTATTATTATTATTTATTTTTATTATTCTAATAGTTTTTATTATTGTTAATATTACTATTTTTATTATTTTTAATATTATTATTATTATTAATGTTATTTATTTTTATTATTATTATTATTAATGTTATTTATTTTATTATTATTATTATCAAAGTTAGAACTTTATTCAAAATTAAAGTAACACGTCATTTCAATAGTTCAACAGCTTCTTTTTCTTAATCACACAAAACAAATATCAATTGCAGCATCCTTTTTCCAGCTGGCCACCTCCACTCACCAAATTTCTTGTTACAAAAGTTGTACGGTAGTTTTCTTTCTGCAATGCATATGAAGAGGATTTGCTGGAGATTTCAATAGTACTACATGTCCTCCCACCATCTGATAATTAAAAAAGGCATTTGCAATACGTCTCCAAAAACAAAACCGTAACGAATATACCGCTCTGAAAAAAACCCTTTTGCACATCCCATTCACTAACTCTCACAAAAAAAATCAAAACCAGGAAATACCATTTATTAAACTCTCCAACCTCACTTTCATTTTTTAAGCTTGTCGCTCAAAACCTTTCCTTAGCAAAACACCTTTCATTATATCACCCTTCAACAACCTCTCATTAAATAAATAAAAAAACAGAACAGATGATGTCTGAGATGGAGTGAAAGGCCACCGAAAACTTTGAGAAACTTAAATCACAAACCTTCAAAAGCAAACTTATCATCAAACCATGAATTTGCTGTGAGAAATCGCAACACCTCAGCTACCAAATACATAAACCCTTGAATCTGTAGCTCATCCTTCACCGCAACCCAACCTCAACACCAAACCATAACCCACCTCAACAGCACCAAACTGAAAAAGCCATAACCAAAAACCGCTGCGGAAAACCAACCTTAATTCTAACTCACCTTCACAAAATTACCAAGCTATGAACAGAAAGTGAGACGAAACTGCAAACGCGGCCGCCACCCTTCGCCAACCCTCTTCATCACCTCAACAAATTCGAAACTCATCCATCAAAACCAAAAACCGTGACCAATCACCAAACACGGACCAGAACCACCCAAACCACAGTCGCGCCGCCGCGCACAAACCGCGAGAAACGCCATCTGAATCGCAAACCTCTGTGACCAAAAACCATAGATCAAAACGCAAACCAAGCAATCCGCGAACCACCACCGAATCTCCACCCGAAACAGGCCGCGATTCATCATCACACGAAACCAAGTCAGAAGGCCAACGATCCGAGATTCGTGGCCGGTGGTTTGTGCCGCTGATAAACCGTGAACGGCGTAAGGTTCGCTCTCCTTTCTTGCTGCTCATGTTCTGCGTTGTTGGGAAAAGTTACAAGGGATCGGTATTGTTTGTTTTCTTTCTTTACTGATATAGTTTTGTTTATCTTTATTTTTTTTCTCTTTTAAGACCTAATTGTTGTTTGGATTGGATTATAGGAAAAGGCTATCTAAATGTCTGTTTGCACACGTTTTGCTAGCGCCACCCCTTCCTTCATTCACTTTATTATTTTATCAAGAAATGTCATGATATTGTTGCTGGATTTGAGCTTTGAAGCCCACTTGATTTCTAATTACACATCTCAGACCAATCCACACGCAACATACCCTCTGTGTTTCTTTATTTTTTAATAATTTTCCTTCTTATTAATATTTCTTGGTATTAGAAGTTTTATTATTATCATTGTAGTTTTTATAATTTATTTTTATGATCCTTATTTTTTTAGTTAGTAATCTCTTTGTTTAAAAAAATGCTTACAAAATATGGTGAATCTTTTTTTCTTTTCTTTGTTTATTTATTTATTTATTTATGTTTTTTTAGGGCCAATGACATAACAAAAGGCCGAGGCATTGCCCGATTTCGTTAAATCGGTGATACTCGGTCAATATGAGGCCCTCCTTTTTATATTTTATTTTATTATTTTATTTTGAACAAAATTTGTAATTTAATTAATTTTATTAATTATGTCAATATTACCAATTTATTTATCATTTATATTCATTATTTTATTTTAATTCTAGCAATTCAATTTAATTTTATATATTTATTTCCGCATTTCAAAAAATGTTTCGACTCCTTATAGAATGATTCCAATTTTGAATCGATTCTAAGGTAGTTCACGAACTAAATTTCGCCGCGTCCCAAAAAGGTCCAACGTGTCGCTCCCGATAGATGGGACTGGCCCAAATAAAGGTACAGACGCGAACGGTCGGCGAGAGGGACAATGAGAACACACAGCCGTGAACTCACTGGAGATGAAAAGAGTCGCCAGCTAGGCATTTTTATCCCGGAGGAAAGGTAATGCTGCATAGACCTGGAAAGACATGGATAAGACGGTTTGCGAACCAGAGAGACTGAGAAAGGGGGTTGGTTACAACCTGGGAAGGTATTAGCACCCAGATTGTCCGTCGTACTCGACGGGATCCACGCTTAAAAGATTTGTGCCTTAAAGGGGTAGTGTTAGTGCAATTTTGTGTATAAAGAGCTGGAAAAGGATGTACAGGTGTCAGTGTAAAAGAAGTGTAAAGTGTAATATATACAGTGTCAGTGTAAGAACAGGAATAAAATGCTCAAGAATCTGAGGCTAAAAGAATGAGGCTAGAAAGAGGGGGAATATACAGAGACTTTTGTTCGATAACCGTTAAGTTATGCCTATGTATCCTCTCGTGCAATGAGGAAGTCAGAACACCATAGTTCGACCCAAAGAGACTGAAAGATGAATTGACTTGATGAACTGCTTACTTGCCTATGCTCAAGTGTATGACCTGTCTGGCTCAGGTGCAAACTGTCTTGCATTAGACGGAAGAAGCAGGTTCTCGTTTGTGAGTGAATGAGGTGAGAAAAGAATCCCGGAGGAGACGATTATTGTTTGTTTTTGTATTTTCAGTCTTTTATTGCTTTTGAAAGTTTGTCGTAAGTTAATGAGCTTAAGCCTAAACCAATGGATTCAGTAAACTCATCACATATATCCCTCTGATTAGGGGTAATGAGAGTACCTTAAGTGTGAAGTCAGCTTCTCACACTTAATCACCTTTGATGCAGGATTAAGATCATTAACCTACTTGTGATTATTTAGGTGTTTTTGTGGTTTTTGTTTAGTGTTGAGTAATGAGGTTAAGCCATAATCAGGGATTAAACAGACCCATTACACCATCCTAATAGAAGGATAATAGATGAGAATGTTTAAGCTGAGGAAAGCTCCTCAACTTAATCCATGATTAGGGATTAAACTCATGACAAAACAAGCCTTTGATTAAGTGGATTTTATTTAATGGTATGATGATGAAGTGTTTTTTATGATTTGTAAGACAACTTGAGGGGGACTTGTCCATTAACACTAGGGTTAGTCCTTCTTAACCAATTAAGGAAGAAATAGAACCCTAATGCAAGGCCCAAGTTACAAGTGTGATGTCTTGATGATTATTAGATGGATTGATTAAGGGAGTTAAACACATTAAGGGTTTAACACTTAGGATTAAAGTTATACACTCCATCCTAAGAGAAGGATGCAGGCATAAGCTTAATCACAAAGTCTTAAAGCCTTTAGGGTTTAGTCCCTGATTATGAGATGAGAAGAGAAGACTCAAGAGAGACACAAAGGTGAAACTAAGAGGGGAGACTAATCAAAACCCTAATCATTGTCATGCTTGGTTGTTCCTAAGGTTTGTGAGGTTTTCAAGAGGAATCTTCAATGGAACCACCAGGAAGCAGATGAAAGGATCAAGAGAAGCAAAGTAACTTGCTTCATTTAAGAAGTCAAGTCACTTGAAGGAATAAAGTGAGAAGAAGAAGAATGAGCAAGCTTAAACTCAAGCACAAACAGAAATGCAGCAATGGATGCAAGAGAGATGAAAAGAAAAATTATGAGAAGTGAAGGCAAATTCACTTCTCACAATCACTTACCACCTGAAAAGTTAGAAAAGTAAATGCAATGCAATGCAAAATGGGATGAGATGATGTGATGATAAACAAAATCATAAGCATAAACATGATGCTAATGATGCTATGAGATGCTACAAACATGAGGCAGCACATGGAAATGATCATACAAGCTTATGGATGCAGATGAAAACAAGTTAGGAACCATGAAAACACATGAAAAGTTATGAAGTGCACATGACATACAATATGGCAAATACATGATGCAATGATCAAACATGCTTTCAATATGTCTTATGATGTCAAATGAAACAAATTGATGCTTGAAATGTCATGGCAAGTCATGTTATGCAAGAGAATGCAAGGTGGATGCATATGGAAGCCCAAATTAGGGTTTATGAATCATACATCAAACACAAACCAAAATCAGAAGCAAACAACATTACAAAAAATTGAAAATGCCACTCAAAGGACCCCTAATCCTATACTAAAACAATGCCCAAAGGAGAGGTCTCAACTCTTAACCAATCTCAAGTTATGATTTTCACAAGATTCTAGGGTTTTTAGGGTTTTCCAACAAGAAAATTAACAAACAAATTGAAAATGAGAGATCAAATCATGGCCATTTAATCTCATAAACTACATGCTAAACACAATGCAATGCAAAAAGAATCAATGTCCAACTCTTCATGAATAGGCAGAAATGATTTTTGGAACTTTGGATCAAATTAATGCACAAAAAATGATTTTAATTCAATGAGAAATTCTTAAAATGCATCAAGTCAAAAAATAAATCTGGTTTGAAGGTTGGACAATGTTTCTAAATGTCTTAGAACATTTCATGAATTTTTTGGTGATTTTTAAATACCTAAAAGTATTTTTAATAAATTAATTTTCATTAATCAATTAAAAATAATCTTTTAAATGTTTAAAAATACCTTTTAAATGCTAAAAATGAAAATAAAAATATTTTTGTGTCTTAAAAATTAATAAAACTCTTGAGAAAAAGTTTCATAATTTTTAGACAATTTTTACTATTTTTAACAAATTATGCAAAACAAATGAAATAAATATGAAAATAAATGAATTTTAAACTGAAATAAAGAAAGTATGCTGATCCAACGCGTGAGATTTAAAGTGGCCAGGGCGGGAATTGACTTGGCGCGGGAATGAACGGCTCACATTCAAACTGACTTAATTACACTTAGCCCTAATTAATCAAACCCTAATTACTTTCAGGTCACCGGAGACGAGCTCCGGTCGTCTTCTCCGGTGACCTCCCTCCCTGAGAATTTCCAAAACCTTCCCTAGGTCATTTCTGGAGCTCTAAAGCTCCAGATTTGTTCCTCTCACTCTCCTAAACTCAACCCCACCCTCATTTCTCATTTATTTCCAGCCATGATCATGAATCGAAGCAAAGAACAAAAACGGCCAAAATTTCAGACAAGCAATACAACTTCATTTCTCAACCATTTTCAATAATTTTTAGTTCAGGGTGATCAGTGAGGCATACTTAATCAATTAGAAACAATAAAAAATGGTTCTGGAAAAATGGAATGCCATAGCTACCTGATTCGAAGCTTTCAAGATAGGAGCTTCTGGGCCAGTTTCTTGCTGCTAAACAACTCCAATGACCTCTCCAAAGTGTTTGCCAGGCTTGCTTGAAGTTTATTTGGGCTGGTTGAAGAGTTTGCTTGAGTTATGTTCAAGATGGTGTAAGAATCGTGTTTCTGATTCTTTGAGCTTTGGGATGTTTTGAGGGGTGCTTAGTGACCAGGGAGGGATGTTGAAGAGGTTTATGAAGTTTGCTTGTGTGTTTGTGAGTTGTGGAGAGAGATTCGAATGGTTTTGCTTCTGAGAGTGAAAATGGAGGAATGGAGTTCTTGCTGGTTTCAGGCTTAGGTTTTGCTTGGTTTAGGCTCTATGAAGCATGGTGAGATGATTAGTGAAACTTGTTTGGATGTTTGTGGTTTGTGCAAAGAGTTTCGAAGGAAGATGCAAGTGAGGGTGATTTTGTGAATGTGATGTTGTGTGTTGTTTTAGCCTTGCTTCTTGATATGTTTAGCTTGCAAATGGATAGTATAAAATAATCTCATAGGTCAGATGATGTGACCTGGACTTTATTTATTGGTAAGTTCACTTTTGCAAAATGTCAACTTTGTTGTAAGAGAGGCATGGGCTTGGTTCTAGGCTAGTACAAGCATGGGGCTGGCGCAGCAAAGGTGAGGGGAAGGGCTAGCAAGGTTCAGCATCCAATGTAGCAAGTGGTAGGAAGTGTGATCATGAATTTTGCAAGTTGATCAACTTTTGAAACTTCATGAAAATGCCTTGTTACACAAACCATAAACATGTGATCTTTTGGTCCAAATCTGATTTTTAGGACTTATGTGATGTTTGTACATTGGTTTGATGTCAACTAGAAGTTACAATTTGCCTTGGTACATGATTTTGCAAATTTCTCATTTGAGGCATATCTTGAAAATTAGTGATTTTTGCCAACTTTGTCACACCATAACTTTTGATCCAAAATGAATTAAGTCATGTTCTTGTACTTTTTGAAAAGGGAAAAATGTATTCTACAACTTTCATGACCAAAGTTTTTCCATTTGAAACATTTTTGGATCAAAAAGCAAGGCTTGAAAAATGACCTAAATTGACAAAATTCCTTAAAAGTCAACTATGCCCTAAAAAGTCAACTTTGCAAAAACTTCAAATTCTTGAATTTTGTGAACTTCAACCTTCTTCCATGATCAAATAAAGATCATATACACTCAAAATGATGAAGATCACCCCTTGGTTGGGTTATTGGGGGCCTCAGATGCCCTGATTTTACACTGACTTGTCCAGAAAGTCAACCCTTGATCAGATGACTTCCCCATGGAATTTCTTCATGAAAATTGATATGCATACTCCCTATACCATATAGAGACCAATGGAAACAAGAATGACCAAAAAATTTGGAGTTATGGCCTCTGAAACCAAAACCCTAATTTTAGGTCAACTGTGCAGTCAAACCTGGCTCTGCATCCACACCAATCTCAGTTCTTGTGATTCTTTTGCATTTTTGACTTTGAGAGGATGTAATAAGATACAAGAACCCACATGAACCCCTTTGAAGTGATTGGTGGCCTTTGGAGTGGCTCAAGAAGCTCTGGGATTGCTCAGATCACAAACCCTAGATGTAGATGACTTAGAAACTATGCAGTGAATCAAAAATGAGATATGAGATGATATGATTGTGTTTATGCATATGAAATGATCACAAGCCATGGTGTGAATGGGTGAGGGCAAATTTGGGGTGTTTACAGCTGCCCCTATTCAAACATGAGTTAGCTGTGCAGGATGTAAGTGACGGCTTATCAGGCAAACAAGATAACTCGTGATTGAATACCAAAGACAGTCCAAAATTTGCACTCA
Source organism: Lathyrus aphaca (assembly GCA_963966055.1). NCBI lineage: Eukaryota > Viridiplantae > Streptophyta > Magnoliopsida > Fabales > Fabaceae > Lathyrus > Lathyrus aphaca. Next base: position 270,371,735 of record OZ014520.1, read on the forward strand.
CAGAATGAAGAAGAAAAGGGATATAGATTGTGAAAGAAAATAAAGTATATTGTAAAGTGTGGGCGACGGAGGACGACCGTCGAGCAGAGGACGACTGCTGGGTAAAGAGTAATGACGGGGACGGCCGACATGCTGGGAAAGTGCTGAAAATAAAGCAATGACGGGGGCGGCCGACATGCTGGGGATAAAGGGTAAAGCCAAGACGGGGACGGCCGACTAGCTGGGAAAAGTAAGATATTATGATGGGGACGGCCATCAAGATAAAGCTGAAAATTCTCTGGGGAAAACATGACGGGGACGGCCATCAAGTTCATAAAGCAAGGTAACCGACGATGGGGACGGCCATCGGGCTAAAAGAAAAGGAAAAGGGACCACGACGGGGACGGCCATCGGGTTAAAGAATAAATGAAATAAACAGATGATGGGGTACGGCCATCAAAGATGAAGGAAGATCATCTAGCAGGGGACGGCTGCTCTGTTGGGGAATAAAGGAATTATGATGGGGACGACCATCAAAGGTGGAGGACGACCACCTGGCAGGGTACGGCTGCCGAAAATATCAACGATGGGGACGGCCATCGGATGAGCATGATGGAGGACGACCATCAAGAGGTGGAGGACGACCACCTAGCAGGGGACGGCTGCTCTCGGGGTTTATCATGACATAGGACGAATGCCAGATAACCAAAAATCAACAATGGGGACGGCCATTGGATAAAATGATGAAGGACGATCATCAAGAGGTGGAGGACGACCACCTAGCAGGGGACGGCTGCTAAATATCAACGATGGGGACGGCCATCGGATGAGCATGATGGAGGACGACCATCAAGAGGTGGAGGACGACCACCTAGCAGGGTACGGCTGCTCTCAGGGTTTATCATGACATAGGACGAATGCCTGATAAGAAGGAAAATTTGCTTTGTTGGCGATCTACTGGGGAGCAATAAACACGGACGAGTGTTTATATCCAAGAAACAAAAGGTATAAGTGTTTGGTACTGTGTATAGATTAAAGATGCGGACGAGCATCCTTAAGACTACGATACGGACGAGTATCGGGTAGAAACAAGTACTGACACGTGTTCAGAGATGTTGATACGGACGAGTATCAACTGGTTAACAAAGAACACGGACGAGTGTTGAATCTGAGGGGGCTCTTCTGGGGAATAATAGACGCGGACGAGTATCTATATTCAAGAGGACATAAGTGTTTGACACGGTGTATGGATTAGAGATGCGGACGAGCATCCTTAAGGTTATGATACGGACGAGTATCATGTAGAAAACAAACGCTTGACGCATGTTCTGAGATGATGGTACGGACGAGTACCAATGAGTCAACAAAGAACAAGGACTAGTGCCGAATCTGTGGGGATATGAATGGTATATATAAGATACGGACGAGTATCTGTATGAGTGTAACATGAGTAGATGAGTGTTTAACTGCTGGGGAGGGTGACACGGCCGAGTGCCAAGAGGGAAAAGTATAATAATATCAACAAGTATCTGATATACAAAGTGTAGATGACTGTGCTGGGGATATGACACGGACGGGTGTCAAGAAAGTGTATATAGGTATATGTGAGTGCAAAGAGGATGTCTTCGGCTTTCTGCTGGGGATATGATACGGACGGGTGTCAAGATGTATCTGTAATACGGGTGATCTTGTTGTAAAGAGTGTTCAGGCGACTTTATTGGGGAGTGATGACACGGACGGGTGTCCAAATGAGTATATACTGGTGTTTGTGGACTGTGAGGCAACTGCTTTTGCTGGGGACTCTGGAGGGGATTTTTCTGTACGTTAATGAACTGTCATATTCACAAGTGTTGGTTCAAGACATGGCTCATGATTATGCTATATGCTTGATTTTTGCCGTAATGCTCCGTATTAGACGGAATGCTACGCTTTGTGGGTGAATATGATGCGAATGCTATGATTGTGCAAAGATACCAAAACCGGGATTCGGATCCCGCTGCTGCGAAGATCTCTGGCCGATCTGCTTGAAATGGACGACCCAGCTGGGAGCGAGATCGTTGGTAGATCTGTCATGAGATGTATCTGCTTGGGGAAAGGGGTCACTGGTAGACCTTTTCCAATAAATGAGAGGCCCGGCTGGGGTTTGTAGAAGCTTTCGCCTACTCTGTTGTGATTCCTTCGTGTGTTGCTCTTCTGGATAGAGGCTGGAACTCTGTGGGGAGATAGCTTTCTGACTTTGGTGCCCGGCTGAGGGCGAGATGGCAACTCGGCTGGGGAGAAAGAGAGATCACTGGGAGACCTCCCTAAGGATTCTGTTGAAGAGGATCCTTGACTCAGCCGGGGATATAGGTGCCTTTTGTGATACCTACCCATTCTGATGGGGATAAGTAATAAGTGGCAACCTCAGCTGGGGGAAGTCATGGGAGGCAACTCAGCCGGGGAGAGAGCACTTCGGGTGCTAAAATTGAGTGTTGATTTGCCAGCTTGCCGGGATAAAGTTTTCATGCCCCAAGTTGCGCTCTGGAAACCTGCAATCCTGAAAAAGATAGAGAAACGCACAAGATAATCCCGAGGTATCCTTTATTGGATTCCGTCATAGGAGCTTAGATACTTCTGAGAGTAAGCATATTTCCTGCAAGCATGTTTTTATTTGAAGATAAGCATCTGTATTCTTATGCAATCAGTTTTTCTTTTAAGACATCAGACATTTTTGCAAATAAAATGTACAAAACGAGACATGACTGAAAATCTGATTTTATTAATTCATATGCCCTGAATTGGCGAGATACAGTCAAAGGAACATATCCCCTGAAATGAGGAGATTGTTACAAATTGAGAAACAAAAAGCTGGCAGTGTTGATGACGCTTTAAGGAGCTTCCTCTTTACTATGACCCGTATGACTTTTGACGTTCTTCTCATCTTGCTTTCTGAAGAATGTTGATTCTGATTGAAGCTTGATCCTTTCGAAGCTTACCAAGTTGTAAACGATACAGACGAATTCAGAATGCAGTTGTTCGCTTATTCCCTTATTTTGCATGGATCGCCCTTTCAGGTTTTCAATCCATCGGGATACCCATTTTTGCCTGAGTTGTCCAATGTGGCTTTTCAACTCAGCGGGTGTACATTTTTTTGCTTATTTTCCCTTATTTTGCCCGAGTCTTTTATTCTGTTTTTGACTCGCCGGGATGCCCTATTTTTGCCTGGACTTACATTCTGTTTTTGTGTCCAGCGGGTCATTTTATGCGAAGTATTTTCTAACTGCATCTGAATTCACAGGGGACGGGAAATCTTCACCATCCATGGTGCTGAGCATCAGTGCTCCACCCGAGAAAACTTTCTTTACCACGAATGGTCCTTCATAGTTTGGAGTCCATATGCCCCTGTGGTCAGTATGAGGAGGGAGGATTCTCTTCAGCACAAGATCTCCTACTTGGTACTCTCGGTGCCTGACTTTCTGATCGAAGGCTCTCTTCATCCTTTTCTGATATAGCTGCCCATGGCAGATTGCAGCCAATCTTTTCTCTTCAATCAGACTCAGTTGCTCGTATCGGGATCGGACTCATTCTGCTTCATTCAGTTTAACATCCATCAATACTCGTAAAGAAGGTAATTCAACTTCAACTGGTAGGACTGCCTCCATACCATACACAAGTTGATACGGTGTTGCCCCAGTGGATGTTCTGATTGACGTACGGTACCCATGCAAGGCAAATGGTAGCATTTCATGCCAGTCTTTGTAGGTGACTACCATCTTCTGCACAATCTTCTTGATATTCTTATTAGCTGCCTCAACAGCGCCATTCATCTTTGGCCTGTAAGGAGAAGAATTGTGATGTTGAATCTTGAAGTCCCGGCACAGCTCTGCCATCATTTTGTTGTTTAAGTTGGAACCATTGTCAGTAATGATTCGCTCGGGCACTCCGTATCGACAGATGATATCTCTTTTCAGAAATCTGGCTACCACTTGCCTTGTTACGTTTGCATATGAGTCTGCTTCAACCCACTTGGTGAAATAGTCAATGGCGACCAGGATGAATCTGTGGCCGTTTGAAGCAGTTGGCTCAATCTTGCCAATCATATCAATGCCCCACATAGCAAAGGGCCAGGGTGAAGACATGATGTTCAAAGGATTGGGAGGCACATGCACCTTATCCGCATAAATCTGGCATTTATGGCATTTTCTGGCATAGGCACAACAATCGGCATCCATTGTGATCCAGTAATAGCCTGATCTTAGCAATTTCCTAGCCATGGCATGCCCTCCAGCATGGGTACCAAAGGATCCCTCGTGCACTTCATGCATCAACAAGTCTGCTTCTGTCTTATCAACACATCTGAGGAGTACCATATCAAAGTTCCTTTTGTATAGGGAACCATCAGTGTTCAGGAAGAAACTACCAGCAAGCCTTCTCAAAGTCTTCTTATCATTGGAAGATGCCCCAGGTGGGTATGTTTGATCCTCCAAGAAGCACTTAATGTCATGGAACCAAGGCTTATCATCTTTGACAACATCTGCTGCGAACACATATGCTGGTCTGTCAAGTCTGGACACTGAAATCTGAGGTACAAAGTTGGCCGCTTGGACTTTGATCATGGATGAAATGGTAGCCAGGGCATCTACAAACTGATTCTCGTCCCGAGGGATATACTCAAGCTTGACTGTTGTGAAGAAAGTCAATAACCTCCTTGTATAATCCCTGTAAGGTATCAGATGATCCTGGTGGGTGTACCATTTTCCGTTGGTTTGATTAACTACCAGAGCTGAATCTCCGAATACAGTCAATGTCTTGATCCTGAGGTCAATGGCTTCCTCAAGACCCATAATGCAAGCTTCGTATTCAGCTTCGTTGTTAGTGCAGTTGAAAGTGAGTTTTGCCGAGAAAGGCATGTGAACTCCTTTAGGTGTAATGAGCACTGCACCAACACCACGGCCATTCGTATTAACAGCCCCATCAAACATCATAGTCCATTCTTCTTCCGGGTCAGGCCCTTCAGTGTGAACAGGCTCTTCATGATCTTTTGATTTTATGAACATGATGTCTTCATCAGGGAAGTCAAACCTCATAGGCTGGTAATCATCGATAGGTTGCTCAGCAAGATATTCAGACAATACACTGCCCTTGATGGCTTTCTGAGAGGTGTACTGGATGTCATATTCCGTGAGAATCATTTGCCATCTTGCAACCCGTCCGGTAAGAGCTGGCTTCTCAAATATATACTTAACTGGGTCCATTTTTGAGATCAATAAAGTAGTGTGGGTCAACATATACTGTCTCAGTCGGCGAGCAGCCCACGCTAAAGCACAGCAAGTTTTCTCGAGCAGTGAATAACGTTGTTCACAGTCGGTAAACTTTTTGCTTAGGTAGTATATTGCATACTCTTTTCGACCAGACTTGTCATGCTGGCCCAACACACACCCCATTGACTCTTCTAATACTGTCAAGTACATTATCAGAGGTCTTCCTTCAACTGGAGGCATAAGGATTGGAGGTTCTTGTAAGTACTCCTTGATCTTGTCAAAAGCCCTTTGGCAGTCTTCGTTCCACCTGACCGTCTGTTCTTTTCTTAACAGCTTGAACAAGGGTTCACAGGTTGCTGTAAGGTGGGATATGAACCTTGAGATGTAGTTCAGTCGACCTAAGAACCCTCGGACTTCTTTTTCTGTCTTCGGTGCCGGCATCTCTTGGATGGCTTTGACTTTATCAGGGTCAACCTCAATCCCTTTCTCGCTTACAATAAAGCCCAACAGCTTACCAGACCTCACCCCGAATGTGCATTTGTTGGGGTTCAACTTCAGTTGGTATTTCCTCAGACGCTTGAATAACTTCAGCAGATTTACCAGATGGTCCTCTTCAGTAAGGGACTTGGCAATCATATCATCCACATAACACTCGATTTCTTTATGGATCATATCGTGGAATAATGTTACCATAGCCCGTTGATATGTTGCACCAGCATTCTTCAGTCCGAATGGCATCACCTTATAACAGAACGTGCCCCAAGGTGTGATGAAGGTTGTCTTCTCCATGTCTTCAGGTGACATTTTGATCTGATTATATCCTGAAAATCCGTCCATGAAGGAGAATACTGAGAACTGAGCCGTATTATCTACCAATACGTCAATGTGAGGTAATGGAAAATCATCTTTCGGGCTGGCTCTGTTCAGATCCCGGTAGTCTACACACATTCTTACTTTGCCGTCTTTCTTAGGCACAGGTACTATATTAGCAACCCACGGTGGATAGCTAGTTACAGCAAGGAACCCGGCGTCCCATTGCTTTTGTACCTCTTCCTTGATCTTCATTGCCATGTCCGGGCGAGTACGGCGTAGTTTCTGTTTAACCGGTGGGCATTCTTCTCTTAAAGGCAGCTTGTGCACAACAATGTCGGTGTCCAACCCTGGCATATCTTGATAAGACCAAGCAAACACGTCCACATACTCTTGAAGCAGATTAATCAGTTGTCTCTTCACTGAGTCTTGTAAGCAGGCCCCGATTTTAACTTCCTTCACGTCTTCATCTGTACCAAGATTAATCACTTCAACCTCCTCCTGGTGAGGAGTAATAACCTTTTCCTCTTGTCTTAACAACCTGGCTAGCTCTTCAGGAAGCTCATACTCTTCTTCAACCCCTTCATCAGCTTGATTGATTGGATTGTCAAAGTCATACGAAGTCATAGCCGTGCTGTTGTCGGTGCTGTCTGAAAGGCACTCTCTGCAAGGGTTCAGTTCGTTCATTTTAGTGATTTGATTTTAATCTTGTTTTAGAAAAGTGAAATAAAGTTGTCATTTTGAAAACACTGCCATTTATTTTTTGTACAAAAAGAAAAATGGAAAAACAGTGAGCGGAAAAGAAAAAGACTCATTTGCAAAAAGATGTCTGATGTTTCATTGATTAATCTTGTTGCACAAAAAGTACAGATGGCCCGATTACAAAATGAGTCTTGTCATCTTGGGCAAGATGCAAGACTTTGATGCATGCTATAAAAATACAGGAAATAATAATTACTCTGCATGAGTAACTCTTATAATTTCCTGGGAAGACCAGCTTGAGATACTGCTCCCCGGGATCTTTGGACGAATCCAGCTTTCCAGGTTGCGTTCTTCTTCCAGCTCGTCTTCCAAACAGTTGACAGCATCAGGGGTGAGCATCCCCCCACTCACAAAGTTGGGCTCCTTTGCAGCCTCTGCTTGATCTTGTTGAGTTGGTTTGTAACCCAACCCAAATCTGTCCTCTTTCTTCTCCACCGATAGCAGCTTGCCCCAGCCTTGGGCGTTTCCTCCCTCAACAACCTTCCGGGCTTGTTGGTATGATGATATTGAAGTACCAGGCACAACAGATGTTTCATTCACGTTCAAGGCCTCAAAACCTTGGCTCATCGTTTCATGGATCTCCCCATCCATCTCAATATACTTATAGGTAGCCAGGTGGCTGACAAAAATATCCTCTTCTCCACAGATTGTAACGATTTGACCCTCCCACTCATATTTTAACTTCTGGTGAAGGGTAGAGGTCACGGCGCCAGCGGCGTGAATCCATGGCCTACCCAATAGACAGCTGTAGGCAGGCTGTATATCCATCACGTAGAAGGTCATTTTAAAGGTCTGCGGGCCAATCGTTATGGGCAATTCAATTTCTCCCAGAACCGATCTCTTTGAACCATCAAAGGCTCTCACCACCAGGTTGCTGGGTCTCAACGCCAATCCGTCATATTCTAGCTTCACCAAGGCCTTCTTAGGTAAGACATTGAGGGATGACCCCGTGTCTACCAGCACATGGGAAAGGACTGCCCCTTTACATTCCATGGTTATGTGCAAGGCTTTGTTATGGTTGCGGCCTTCCGTTGTCAAATCAGTATTGGTGAACCCTAGTCCGTGACTAGCATTAACATTTCCAACCACAGCTTCCAGCTGATTGACAGTGATCTCTTCAGGCACGTAAGCTGCGTGCAAGACTTTGAGTAGTGCATCCCGATGGGCCTCGGAGCACATAAGCAATTGTAGATGTTTAAGAATTGGCAGAATTTTTGACCAAACAAGAAATGTTAAATTCAGTTCAGAATGTCCTATCAGATGTTGGGACATTAGCAAACAGAGTATGTGAACTTATTTCAGGATGTCTCATCAGATGTTGGGACATTGTGTGAATAAATTAAGTTCAGTTTTTCAGGATGTCCCAACAGATGTTGAGACATCTCAGACCTGCTACCAGAATTAATTATTGATTAACAGATCAGAGATATTTAAGGAGAACTATCTGGAATTAATTAATGCTGGATAAAAACAGAACAAGGCGCATCTGTAGAGAGTTTTAAATTAAAGATTCAGATTAAAACAGAAGACCTAATGCACCTAGAATATAGGAGGTAACAAACCCTAAATTCAAGGTGACAGTTGCTGCACATTAGGGCTGGATCATTCTACAGAAAGCCCAAAATTCAGATACCTATTTAAACAACAGAAACTCATAGAATTGAGTACGAATTTCAGAAGACTAAATAGGGTGTCTAGTGTTTTAATAGCAGGTTGTTTTTATGTACCACTTTATGAGCTTTTAAGCAAAAGTGCATTTGTGACTTGATTGAAACTGTTAAGTAAGATCAAGCTGTTTTGTTTGAAGGATGTCTTCAATTTCAGTAAACTTGTAAACTTGATCACTGGGTGATTGAGGGGGAGTGAGTAGGGTACTCTTATCTAAGTGAGTCTTAGGTAGAAATTGCATTGGGTAAGTATTAAGTGATAGATTAAACAGGGTGGTTTAAGTCTAGAATTAATATTACTAATAGTGGATTTCCTCCTGGCTTGGTAGCCTCCAGATGTAGGTGTGGTTATACACTGAACTGGGTTAACAAACTTCTGTGTTGTTTATTTTTCCTGCTGTTTAAGTTTTGATTAAACTTGTCAAATGTCCTATTAAGTGTTGGAACATCTCTTAGGACATCTCATTACAGAATTTCAATTGGCATCAGAGCAGGCACCCTGCCTGTTTATACTGGGTGAGATCTAGGGAAAACAAATTTTGTAACATGGACAGAGATATAGGGTCAGTAAATAGACCACCTATTCTGGATGGATCTAATTATGACTACTGGAAGCCAAGAATGATTGCATTCTTAAAATCACTTGACAACAGGGCATGGAGAGCAGTAAATGTTGGATGGAAACATCCTGTTCAAGACACCAAAGATGGATCAAAAGTTCTGAAACCTGAAGAAGAATGGAGTAAAGAGGAAGAAGATTCAGAACTAGGCAACTCAAAAGCCCTAAATGCTTTATTCAATGGCATTGATAGAAATATTTTCAGACTGGTGCATCATTGTGAGCTGGCCAAAGATGTGTGGGATACCCTCAAGACAACTCATGAAGGAACATCAAAAGTAAAAATGTCAAGACTTCAACTTCTCACCACCAAGTTTGAAAACTTGAGAATGAAGGAAGATGAATCAATTCATGAGTTCTACATGAACGTCTTGGATATAGCCAATACTTCTGGAGCCTTGGGAGAAAAGATGACTGATGAAAAGCTTGTAAGGAAGATTCTCAGATCTTTGCCAAAAAGATTTGACATGAAAGTCACAGCAATAGAAGAAGCTCAAGACATATGCTCCATGAAAGCTGAAGAACTCATTGGTTCCCTTCAAACTTTTGAAATGGGAATGAATGACACACATGCTAAAAAGAACAAAAGCATAGCCTTGGTTTCAAATACAGATGAAGAAGAAGATGATGAACCAGCAAATGATAAAAGCTTATCAGAAAACCTTGCTTTGATTGGAAGACAATTCAAACAGATTCTCAGAGGAATGGAAGGAAAATCCAAACCTAGTGGAAGAAACACAAACTCTGAGAACAGAAGACCTTATGATGCTAACAAAAGATTAAAGTATGCTGAAAAGACCAGTCAAGATAAAGGAGTCAAATGCCATGAATGTGAAGGATATGGACACATCAAGTTTGAATGTCCTACCTACTTAAAGAGGCAAAAGAAAGGACTCTCTGTGACCTGGTCTGATGAAGACTCAGGAGATTCAGAAGAAGAATCAGCTAAGCACATTACTGCTTTAGCTGGACTGTGTGAATATGATAGTGATTCCAGCTGTGGAGAGCTTACTTATGCAGATCTTGAGCAAGCTTTCAAGGATCTGTACAAGAGAAGTACTGAAATATGCAGTGAGGTCATAAAGCTAAAGAAGCAGAATGAAGTACTAGAAGAGGAGAAAGCAAGTGATCAAGAAATCATTGATACCTTGAAAAGTGATGTAACTCTTCTCAATTCTAAGCTGGAACATATGTCCAAATCTGTGAGAATGATGAACAGCAGCTCAAATACACTGGATGCTATTCTCTGCAATAATAAACATTCTGGGGACAAAAGTGGACTGGGATATAACAGAAAAGCTACTTCAAAAATTACACAGTCAAACAAGATGTCCCAACAGATGCTTCAACATCAGAACACAAAGACAAACATAATGTTCCAACAGATGTCTCAACATTCTGGAAAGAACAAGATGAAGAAGAAGTATCAAAGATGGAGATGCCATCACTGTGGAAGATTTGGACATATCAAACCTCACTGTTATAAGCTACATGGATATCCAAATCAGATGTATCAGCAACCCTCCAAACAGAAAGTAGAAGGTACCAAGAAAGTGCTTAGACATCAAAGAAATCAGCAACCTCCTAAGCAGAAGACAGAGGTCATCAAGAAGGTTTGGAGACCAAAAGCTGACATTCAGACTGATCAAAGCCACAGTCCCAAGAACCAGATCAACAATCAAGCTTTGAGATCAGCTGAACAACACACAGGGCAGAGGCATCAAAAGAAATCTCAACTCATCTGGTCAAAGAAAAGTACTGCATACATAGCACATACATCACTGAAAGTATCAGCTAAAGAAGACTGGTATTTTGACAGTGGATGTTCAAGGCACATGACTGGGTTGAAGAATCTGCTAGTGAACTTAAAATCACATTCATCCAGGTATGTAACTTTTGGAGATGGAGCTAAAGGAGAGATCAAAGGAGTTGGAACCTTGGACTGTCAAGATGTTCCAAGACTAGATGATGTATTGCTAGTTAAAGGGTTAACTGCTAACCTGATCAGTATAAGTCAACTATGTGATCAAGGATACAGTGTAAACTTTACAAAAACTGAATGCATAGTGACTAACCAAGAGCAAGAAGTTGTCATGAAAGGTGCAAGGTCAAAAGACAACTGTTACATGTGGGAGTCATTAGACTTCAGTCCCACTTCAACTTGTTCTCTAGCTAGAGAAGAAGAAGTAAAACTATGGCACCAAAGGCTAGGTCATCTTCATTTCAGAGGCATAAAGAAGATCATATCTATGGATGCTGTAAGAGGTATTCCCAAACTGAAGATTGATGATGGCAAAATATGTGGTGAATGTCAAATAGGCAAACAAACCAAGATGTCCCATCCAAAGCTCCAACATCTGACAACTTCCAAAGTTTTGGAACTTTTACATATGGATCTTATGGGACCTATGCAGGTTGAAAGTCTTGGTGGTAAGAGGTATGCCTATGTTGTGGTTGATGATTTTTCAAGATATACATGGATAAACTTCATCAAAGAAAAGTCAGATGTATTTGATGTATTCAAAGAATTATGTCAAAGATTGCAAAGGGAAAAATCCAGCTGTGTGATCAGAATAAGAAGTGATCATGGAAAAGAATTTGAGAATCAAAAGTTCTTAGATTTCTGCTCTTCAGAAGGAATCAATCATGAGTATTCTTCTCCTATCACTCCTCAACAGAATGGGATTGTTGAAAGGAAGAATAGAACTATTCAAGAATCAGCAAGAGCTATGATCCATGCTAAAAAGTTACCTCTGTATTTCTGGGCTGAAGCTATGAACACTGCCTGCTACATCCATAACAGAGTTACCTTGAGAAAAGGAACCCTGTCCACAATATATGAAGTCTGGAAGGGCAGAAAACCCACTGTGAAGTACTTTCATGTGTTTGGAAGTAAATGCTATATTCTGGCAGATAGGGAGCAAAGGAGAAAAATGGATCCTAAAAGTGATGAAGGAATTTTCCTTGGATACTCTATAAACAGCAGAGCATATAGAGTATTTAACTACAGAACAAATGTTATCATGGAGTCCATAAATGTGATAATTGATGATGCTCCTACAGATGTCCCAGAAGATGTTGGAACATCTGCTGATATCAAGATTGAAGCTGAAGAAAAGAATGATCAATATAACTTCACTCAAAATGATACAAGGTCAGAAGATTCAAGCAAACCTCCCTCCATCAGAATACAGAAGGATCATCCCAAAGATTTAATAATTGGTGATCCCAACAGAGGTGTGAGCACTAGATCAAGAGAAGTGATTTCAGGTTCTTGTTTTGTTTCCAAAATAGAACCTAAAAATATCAAGGAAGCTCTCACTGATGAATACTGGATTTGTGCTATGCAAGATGAATTAGGTCAATTCACAAGGAATGAAGTGTGGAATCTTGTTCCTAGACCTGATGACATAAATGTGATTGGAACAAAATGGGTGTATAAGAACAAGTCAAATGAACAAGGAGTTGTTACAAAGAACAAAGCCAGACTTGTAGCTCAAGGATACACTCAAATTGAAGGAGTAGACTTTGATGAAACCTTTGCACCAGTAGCAAGGCTTGAATCAATAAGACTACTGTTGGGAATTGCTTGTATCTTAAAGTTCAAGCTATTTCAAATGGATGTGAAAAGTGCCTTTTTAAATGGCTATCTTAATGAAGAAGTATATGTAGAACAGCCTAAAGGATTTGTTGATCCAAGCTGTCCAAATCATGTATACAAACTAAAGAAAGCACTTTATGGTTTGAAGCAAGCTCCAAGGGCATGGTATGAGAGACTAACCACATTTCTTATCAAGCAAGGATACAGAAAAGGTGGGATTGATAAAACCCTGTTTGTTAAAGATGAAGAAGGAAATGTCATGATTGCACAAATATATGTTGATGACATTGTGTTTGGTGGGATGTCTGATAAGATGGTCAAACATTTTGTCAAGCAGATGGAATCTGAATTTGAAATGAGTCTAGTAGGTGAATTAACCTATTTTCTTGGTCTGCAAGTTAAGAAAATGGAAGACTCAATGTTCATCTCACAAAGCAAGTACTCCAAGAACATAGTGAAGAAATTTGGAATGGAAAATGCTTCTCATAAAAGAACTCCTGCTCCTACACATTTAAAGCTGACTAAAGATGAGAAGGGTGAGAATGTAGATCAAAGTTTATATAGAAGCATGATTGGAAGCTTGTTATACTTGACTGCTAGCAGACCAGACATTGCATTTGCAGTAGGAGTTTGTGCAAGATATCAAGCTGATCCAAAAGTCAGTCATCTCAATCAAGTCAAGAGAATTCTTAAATATGTTAATGGTACTTGTGACTATGGCATAATGTACTTTCATGGTTGCAAACCTATTCTCACTGGCTTCTGTGATGCTGATTGGGCAGGAAGTGCTGATGACAGAAAAAGCACTTCAGGAGGATGCTTCTTTCTAGGAAACAATCTGATTTCTTGGTTCAGTAAGAAGCAGAATTGTGTATCTTTATCTACAGCTGAAGCTGAGTACATAGCAGCAGGTAGCAGTTGTTCTCAGTTGGTTTGGATGAAGCAGATGCTCACTGAATACAATGTCCCACAGGATGTCATGACATTGTACTGTGACAACTTAAGTGCAATCAACATATCTAAAAATCCTATCCAACACAGCAGGACAAAGCATATTGATATCAGACATCATTTCATCAGAGATCTTGTAGAAGAAAAGGTGATTTCATTGGAGCACGTAGCTACAGATCTGCAGTTAGCTGATATCTTTACCAAGGCATTGGATGCTACACAATTTGAGAACTTAAGGGGAAAACTTGGAATCTGTTTATGTGATATCTAGCAGTTAATGAGATGTGCCAACATGTCATATGACATTGCATGGCATAAGTTCCAGATGGCAAAGCCAGTCTGGACAAGATCCTTGGGAATTCCATTCCTAATCATTTGGACTGTAACGGCTACTTATTTAGTAACTACTTATAAGAAGCTATCAAGATTCTCATCATACCATCACAAGCGAATCACATTAACTCTCAATCCTTCAGAAATCATAAACCCTAAAGCTGTTCATCTATCTTCCTCTACAATGTCTCAAAACCCTAAAACTACTGAGGAAGTTCTCAACCATGAAGACGTAGTTCATGCCACTCCCATATCTGTGGTACCAATGCAATCAACACCATTGGACGAACTCAGGGGAAGCGCTTCTCACACTAAAAAGGCAAGAACTCCAAAGAGAGGTAAAGATCAAGTCAGAAGCAAAGCTAAAGGCATTCCCTCTCCTGCTAACATCCCCCCAAAATCCTCCAAATATGTTGATGATTCCATCAAGGAGATTGTCAACCAAATTCTCTTTGAACAAAGAGTGGTGAGTGGGATCTCAGTTCCTTTGAACACCATGCCTGCACCTCAAGAAGAACCAGCTCAAACTACAGAGGACACTCCTGCAGAACAAGATGTCCCAAAAGATGTTGGAACATCTGCAGAAGAGAAAGAAAATTCATCTGATGCTGAACAGACTGAGAACCAGAAAAAGGCCTCAAGTGAAAGTGATAAAGAAACCTCTGAGGATCAGATCAAAGCATCAAATGAAGATCAAATCCCTGCTGATCAAAGAACTGAAGAAGAGACTGCTCAATCTCCTCCAGTGGTTAATCTGGAGCAGGACTCTGATGCAGAAATCATAGCATCTGTTAAACCAAGCATAGCCAAGAGGCTAAGGTCCAGGAAAGGCAAGATGCAAGCTGAAGCAGCAATTCCTGAGAAGAAGAAAGCCTCTCCAAAGAAAGGCAAAGTCACCTTTGGACCATCAAAACAATGGTGTAAAGTCCAAACTCAGAAAAGGAAAGCTGCCACACCATCAGATTCAGATGTTGGATCAGATGTCCCAACATCTCCTCCCAAGAAGAAACCAGCACCAGCTAGAGCTTCAACTGTTGTTCCAGAAGCTCCCTTGGACAACATATCCTTCCATCATGTCTCCAGTGTCAACAGATGGAAATATGTGTACCAAAGAAGGGTTTCTTTGGAAAGAGAACTAAGCAGCAATGCACTTGAGTGCACAGAACTCATTGACCTAATCTCTGCTGCAGGACTATTCAAGACAGTCTCAGAGTTCTCTCCCTGCTATGAACTTCTTGTCAAAGAGTTCATTGTGAATCTTCAGGAGGATTGCTCAAATGGTAAGTCCTCTGAGTTTAGAAAAGTTTATGTTAGAGGTAGATGTGTGGAGTTTTCTCCCCAAATCATAAATCAGTATCTAGGAAGAGAAACAGATGGACCAAATGAGCTAGGCAAGACAGATAATCAAGTCTGTAAGGTGATAACTGCTGACCAGGTCAAGGCATGGCCTGTGAAGGGAAAGCTATCTGTAAGCATGCTTACCAGAAAGTATGCCATGCTGAACAGGATTGGTACTTCTAATTGGGTGCCTACCAACCACACTTCATCAATCTCAACTGGTCTGGCCAGATTCATCTATGCTGTGGGGACTCAAACCAAGCTGGACTTTGGAGCTTTTATCTTTGATCAAACCATGAAGCATGCCAGCTCCTCTGCAACAAAGCTTCCAATAGCCTTCCCATCATTGCTGTGTGGGATAGTGCTCAATCAATACCCTGGCATTCTCACTGACAAGGATACAGCATGCAAAAGAGAAAGCCCTCTGGCTTTTCACTACAAATTATTTCTCAGTCACCATGCTGCAGATGTTGAAGCACCTGCTGGGACATCTGCTGGTCCCTCAACTGCTAAGAATCCAATCTCCAAGAAGGCCTTAATTGCTGAACTCAAAAGCACCTGCAAAGAGCTTGAAGCTAGAAAGCAGAAACTTGAGGAAATCATTAGCAGGTTGGAAAGTGAAGAAGATCAGAATGCTGCATCTGGTGAAGACAGTGAGGCTGATGAAGAAAGTGAAGCTGATGACACTGAAGTGGAGGAAGCAACTGAGAGTGATGAATCTGAGTGATCAGTGTATGTGAGGCAAATGTAATGACAGCAATGTAATGACTGAAATAGTGTCTTTGGCCCCTAATTTTGTGTCTACCAAGGGGGAGAACAACATCAAATGTAATTGCTGTTTAAATGAATGAAAAAATTCTGTTTGTTTGCTTCTGAACTGAATAAGTTTTTCTGTTGGAACAAGACTGGATAAAGACAAAGACTGGATAAAGACAGGACACATGTATGTTTGAGGGGGAGTAATCTCAAATAAAAATCAACAGAAAAGTAATGATATACTCTGATAAAAAGAACTTCTGCTGCACTCTGAAAACCAGGAAAGATGTTAGCCAAAAATTAGCCAAAGGGGGAGTTTGTAGATGTTTAAGAATTGGCAGAATTTTTGACCAAACAAGAAATGTTAAATTCAGTTCAGAATGTCCTATCAGATGTTGGGACATTAGCAAACAGAGTATGTGAACTTATTTCAGGATGTCTCATCAGATGTTGGGACATTGTGTGAATAAATTAAGTTCAGTTTTTCAGGATGTCCCAACAGATGTTGAGACATCTCAGACCTGCTACCAGAATTAATTATTGATTAACAGATCAGAGATATTTAAGGAGAACTATCTGGAATTAATTAATGCTGGATAAAAACAGAACAAGGCGCATCTGTAGAGAGTTTTAAATTAAAGATTCAGATTAAAACAGAAGACCTAATGCACCTAGAATATAGGAGGTAACAAACCCTAAATTCAAGGTGACAGTTGCTGCACATTAGGGCTGGATCATTCTACAGAAAGCCCAAAATTCAGATACCTATTTAAACAACAGAAACTCATAGAATTGAGTACGAATTTCAGAAGACTAAATAGGGTGTCTAGTGTTTTAATAGCAGGTTGTTTTTATGTACCACTTTATGAGCTTTTAAGCAAAAGTGCATTTGTGACTTGATTGAAACTGTTAAGTAAGATCAAGCTGTTTTGTTTGAAGGATGTCTTCAATTTCAGTAAACTTGTAAACTTGATCACTGGGTGATTGAGGGGGAGTGAGTAGGGTACTCTTATCTAAGTGAGTCTTAGGTAGAAATTGCATTGGGTAAGTATTAAGTGATAGATTAAACAGGGTGGTTTAAGTCTAGAATTAATATTACTAATAGTGGATTTCCTCCTGGCTTGGTAGCCTCCAGATGTAGGTGTGGTTATACACTGAACTGGGTTAACAAACTTCTGTGTTGTTTATTTTTCCTGCTGTTTAAGTTTTGATTAAACTTGTCAAATGTCCTATTAAGTGTTGGAACATCTCTTAGGACATCTCATTACAGAATTTCAGCAATGATAGGATTGAGATTTTGGAAGGCGTCTGATGAAGCTGATCCACTATTTTATAATCACTCTTTTTGATGATTCGCATGAACTCATCAACCTCTTGATCGAAGGGTGTTTTCAAAGCTTCTTTAACAGTCTTCTCTTCCTGCACCAAGCTTTTTCCTTTTGCTTTAACAGCAGCTTCTGCTTCGGCAGTGGGTCTCTGAATTTGTGGAGCGAAAAGACGTCCGCTTCGAGTGAAGCCTCCGCCTCCTCCCACATTGTCAATTTGTGGTGCAGGGGTTGATGATTCAAAAGTGATTCTTTGTCCTTCACAGTACAGGTCAGAGCCGTAATGCCAGGGGATGGCATTGCTGCTTTCATAAGGTACTGGTCCAGGCACCGTGATAGTGACTGGACTGACTGCAGCTGCGGAAGGAATTGTGCTAGTCTGCGGATCATAATAAATTGTGACTGGTGCTTTGACGGGAGCAGCACCTTCTGAGTTGTAGGCAGAGTTGTTCTCAGGATCATAGAGTATTGTGACAGTTGAGACATCTTCATGATTTGTTGCTGGTGTTGTAGGAGACATTTGTGGAAGGATGGATGTTGTTGTTGTAGGAGTTTCAAAATGGAGTGGTGCTGAAGTTGTAGCAGGAATGTTTGTTGATATCTGATTGGTTGAAATAATGGATGAAGCACTTGTTGATGAAACCGAAGAATTGTCAGGAACAATGGTTGTTGCAGTTGTAGGAGGTTCTGGAGTTGTTGCTGATGAGATTGCTGGGTTTGTTGGAAATGATGTAGTGATTTGAAGTTGGCCACTCTGGATGAGACCGTCTATGCCACTCCTCAGGTTATCGCATCCATTTACTGAGATATTGCAGTAAGCACACCCCAACTCACACCCCGGGAACATTTGACATTCGAGGAGTTGAGCCTTAATTTCTACCAACGGTGTCCGGATCTGACCCACACTGGTTATTAAATAAGACGGCTTGTCTTCTTCAATAGCGTTAATCCTGGGACCACCGTGGTTTGGCATGGGGTTCTTATTGACATTAGGTGGTGGTGCGAAATTCAGAGCTTTTGAGTCCACCAGGTCTTTTACCTTCATGTGCAGAGCTCCGCACTTTTCTGTACTGTGGCCAGGTGCATTTGAATGAAAAGCACATCTGGCGTTGGAGTCATAATTCCTGGGTAGACTGTTGGGATCTGGAGGTGCCAACGTCCTTAGCTCAACTAGGTTGAGTTTTAGGAGTTGTGGCAGCAATGTAGCATATGGCATAGGGATCGGATCGAT
Organism: Lathyrus aphaca; assembly: GCA_963966055.1. Lineage (NCBI taxonomy): Eukaryota > Viridiplantae > Streptophyta > Magnoliopsida > Fabales > Fabaceae > Lathyrus > Lathyrus aphaca. Next base: position 270,390,347 of record OZ014520.1, read on the forward strand.
TACCCTGTTGGCTTGAGAAGGCCTCTGCTGAAATGGCCTTTGCTGGTTGTTGTTGTTGGTGTTGCTGTTGTTGTAATTTCTCGGAGGATACTGATTCTGTTGATGGTACTGAGGTTGTTGCTGATAGTTTTGTTGCGGAGGTTGATAAACTGGTTGAGGATGAGCTGGAGCAGGAATGGTGACTGCTGCCACTGATCTGTGAACATATTGGGGCCTGCCCCTGTTGGTGTGGATGGCATTGGTCTCGCCAGCTCTTCTCGGGCCTGCAAAAGGCTTTCTTGTACTACTGGACGAGCTTGCACCGTTGTCTGAGATCTTGCCCATTTTTAACAGGCTCTCAATTCTCTCCCCAGCTATGACAACATCTGCAAAACTAGTGGAAGAGAAAGCAGACAGCCTATCAATATATGTCCCCTGAAGGGTGTTCATAAACATGTCTGCCATTTCCCTTTCAGACATAGGTGGCTGAACAGCAGCAGCCAATTGCCTCCATCTCTGGGCATATTCTCGGAAACTTTCCCTTGATGACTGTGACATTCCCATTAGGAGAGTCCTGTTGGGTGCCATGTCTAAGTTATACTGATACTGTCTGATGAAGGCCTCTGCCAGGTCCTTCCAGCATCTAATAGTTGCCCTTGTCAAGTGGGAGTACCATTCTCTTGACGCTCCAGTTAAGCTATCCTCTAAATAGAACATCCAGAGCTTCTCATCCATAGTATAGGCCTTCAGCCTTCCCAGAAATGATTGTAAATGAGTCCGGGGGCATGAAGTCCCGTTGTATTTTTCAAAACAAGGAGGCTTAAACTTATGGGGGATCCTGACCCCGTCTACCAAGCCCATGTCCATGACGTCAAAACCCAAAGAGTTTTGAGACTCTAAGGACCTCAACTTCTCAGCTATCTCATCCAGCCTTCTATCATAAGCTTCTTCCCCAGCACCCATTACTGTGAACTGGTCCTCTTGGGGGTCTTCTTGAAGTACCCTGGCTGCTGTGGCAGTCCCTTGAACATTTGCAGGAATATTGACCTCTGGATGAAGATGGGGGCCAAATACAGGGGGGTTAACATGAGGTTGGACCCTTTCATTGTTGCTGGTGCCGGCAGTCCCTATATGTGGATCTTCTTGATTCTGCCTTTCCACCATGGCCCTCAATCTTTCCTGGCTCTGAGCCATGTTGTTCATCACTTCCATAAACTGAGTCATCTGCGTTCTCATTTCCAATCTTTCGTTTGCCATTTGATTTCTGACCTCAGTAAGGTCCTGCTGCATCTGATCCATTTGGATGCCCGGAAGATTGTTACGGGTCGGATAACGGTGCGGACGATTGAGGGGAAATACCCGGCGTCGAGCAATAATTCCTGAACATCACAACAGAGTTAGTGGCAGTAAAACAAAAACCTGCAAAACAAACAAAAGGGTTAGCATGCAATGCAGTATGCCTATTTGTTCTCAAGGTATCCGGTTTGGCATTCAGTTTTGACCCTTCCAGACCCTTGAAGATGCTGTTGATGTTGCTTTCGAAGTGAAACTCGGATGGAACAAACTGATACATATATTACAAAAGCAAAATGTTACATAGTTTGTTTTACAAATACAAGCCCTCTGAGGGGTCAAAATACATTGCGGGAAAATAAAAGTACATGGAATGAAAGCAACAACAAACAAATGGTCAAACACCAAGACCAAACTCATCCTCACGAACTTCCTTGAGAAGTGCTTCGGTCACAGGATCAGCCGGACGCTCCGTGAGATTCCTGATGAGGAGATTCCGGGTCGTAACAGCTGCTGTTAGCTTCTTGTGCTGATTTTGGTCCTTTGACCTCTTCACTCCTGCTTTGATCTTCAGCTCTGATATCTCCCTCTGGGCTGCTGCCAGGGCTTCTTGCTGTTCTTTGGCACTAGCTTCCAGTTGCTCTATCTTGTCTTGAACTCTCTTGTCCTCCAGAGTACGAGCCTCGGTGATCCTGACCCACCGAGCTTGACTCTCCTTCAGATACAAGTCTGTCCTTGCTCTCTGGAACTGGGCTTCTTTGCAAGCATTCTTCAGAATTTTTTCTCCAGCTTTAGACTTTTTGATATAATCCCCAGACTTTTCAATCTTAGCCAGATGCTCCACTCTCAGCTTCTCTAGCCTCTCAATCTCCATCCTACCCTCACTCCTCTCTCGGAGGGTCTTCTGCAAAGCCTGGGTTAACTTCTCATTTCTTTCCTTCAAGCTCTCAAACTCCTCCAAACTGACAGTGGCAGGGGGTGGTGCTGAAGATGATTCAGGCATATCTTCTATAGTAAAGGGCATTCCAGAGGATTGAGCCCTGGCATAGGACCACTCATAATATTGTGCTGATGCCACATTGTTGCACTTCCCCAGAATGGTTATTCCCTTGGTTTGAACATTGTCCCAGGCCCAGGCTGCCTGCCTAACAGTAGCCAAATTGAGCTTGTTTTCACAATAAAGAGTCTCAACCAAGTCCTGTGCCTTAGGAGTGTGGACCAGCGCATAGCCCAGTTGCCTTTTGAACAACAGAGGATTGTAATTGATACTACCCTTAACTCCTATTAGGGGAACATTGGGAAAATGCCCACAGCTGGTGATGATATCCCTGCCTTTGGTGCTCTGAGTGCACCATCTGATATCGGCTGAAGTTAGAGCAGTGAGTCTTTTAGCCCAGTTTCTCTGCTGATGAGGATTCAAAAATGCATCTGTCCTGGGTAGATGCCTGAGAAGCCAAGTGTGGAACAATGGAGCACAACACCTCACTAGTCTTCCCCTCTGCTTTTCATTCCTCTGATGCACTGAATAGTAGAGATCCCCCAATAAAGTTGGCACTGGGTTCTGCAAGATGAAAAGATGGATTGCATTCTTGCTAATGAATCGAGGCTCATCTGCAAACAATACAATTCCATATATACTTAAGGCCAATAAAGCACAGACAGCTTTCCACTCTCCTAGAGAAGCTTTCAGGGTAGCTTGAGAGATCAAGAAATCCAGATGAAAGCCAGGGATTCCAGCTTTAGAAGTCATATGCTGCTCAATTAAGACAGGTTCCAGATGCAAAGCCTTTGCTACTTCTCCATTACCAGGAAAGACCATCTCAGGGTTGAAAGGGATTCAACCCCTGATAGGTATACCAACTAATGATGAGTATTCTTCCAATAGGGGGCCCAACTGAAAGTCTTGGAAAGTGAAGCACCTCAGTGGGGGATCATAGAATTGAATGCAAGTGTGGATCAGGCTTCTCTGTGAAGGGTCCAGATTCATAACCATATCAAGTATATCCCCATAGTGTTCCCTGAACAATGGTATGTGATCTGGAGTGATCAGGGTCTGAATCCCCCTGATGTCAAATAGCTCTGGCTGGAAGAAGTGATAGGTGATGTTGCTCTTTTTAGGAGCCATGATGCTGAAGATGAGTAAAGACAGGTGCTGATGATAATATTGAAGAATTGGCCACTGATTGGCTGGTGCAGATGGCTGATAGCTGAAGCAGATGCTGATGAAGATAGGTCAATACTGAAGATGGGGTCAAAACCAGAACCAGATGAAGATGGATACCCTGAAACACAAATAAGCAAATGTCAATATGATGCAATGTTTATGTATGCAAATGATATGCAAGGGTTTGTGACTGAGCCGGATCTGATCAAGAGCTCTGATATAAGTCCAAGACATATTCAAGAATACCAGATGGAGGTCTATAAATCCAGTAACCAAGGTGGGGGACTCAAATAAAGAGCCACATGTCCAGGGTTTTAGAATCACAAGAACTATTCCAACATGGAGTATTCTTAATCAAGTCAAAGTAACAGGGTATTCTGAGGTCAAGGTACCTGCAAACCTGTAAACAGCCCAACCCCCTCATAGGTGGTGTTCTAAAACAAAGATCCTCAGACTTGGATCAGTTATGAGAAGTGTAAACACTTCTAACCCGGAGGTACAGTGTTTACAATAACCATAAAAGTTCCTCCTCTAATTCACCTCAGTTTCTGAAGGTCAATACTAAAAGGTCATCCAGACTTAGCAGGCTTCCCAGATAGCCCTAGTACTGCAGGAAATCTGCAACACAGAGTTCTCAAGAAGAAACCCATATCTGAACCGTGTTTCATATTCCCGCACCAGACCGAAATGGAATGGGAAAGAATATGATTCACTCTAGCCTAGGTGTCACTCAGGTCCCAGGTATAGGACCTTAACTCTCAATAGAACCCCACCCACCAAGGCAAACAACAGATCCAGCCAGCAGCATGACAGTATGATAATATATGCATAAGGCTATAAAGAAAGCAATAAACAAAACTGTACATAAAGCAAAAATAAATACAAACATACAAACACAAATAAGCACATAACACCCCAGTAAACACAAATCAAACAAGCGCTAGGAGGAACCCACAAAAAGAACCAGAAGCCCTGGTTGCAGTATAAGGTTCCCCAGCAGAGTCGCCAAGCTGTCGCTCCCGATAGATGGGACTGGCCCAAATAAAGGTACAGACGCGAACGGTCGGCGAGAGGGACAATGAGAACACACAGCCGTGAACTCACTGGAGATGAAAAGAGTCGCCAGCTAGGCATTTTTATCCCGGGGGAAAGGTAATGCTGCATAGACCTGGAAAGACATGGATAAGACGGTTTGCGAACCAGAGAGACTGAGAAAGGGGGTTGGTTACAACCTGGGAAGGTATTAGCACCCAGATTGTCCGTCGTACTCGACGGGATCCACGCTTAAAAGATTTGTGCTTTAAAGGGGTAGTGTCAGTGCAATTTTGTGTATAAAGAGCTGGAAAAGGATGTACAGGTGTCAGTGTAAAAGAAGTGTAAAGTGTAATATATACAGTGTCAGTGTAAGAACAGGAATAAAATGCTCAAGAATCTGAGGCTAAAAGAATGAGGCTAGAAAGAGGGGGAATATACAGAGACTTTTGTTCGATAACCGTTAAGTTATGCCTACGTATCCTCTCGTGCAATGAGGAAGTCAGAACACCGTAGTTCGACCCAAAGAGACTGAAAGATGAATTGACTTGATGAACTGCTTACTTGCCTATGCTCAAGTGTATGACCTGTCTAGCTCAGGTGCAAACTGTCTTGCATTAGACGGAAGAAGCAGGTTCTCGTTTGTGAGTGAATGAGGTGAGAAAAGAATCCCGGAGGAGACGATTATTGTTTGTTTTTGTATTTTCAGTCTTTTATTGCTTTTGAAAGTTTGTCGTAAGTTAATGAGCTTAAGCCTAAACCAATGGATTCAGTAAACTCATCACATCTATCCCTCTGATTAGGGGTAATGAGAGTACCTTAAGTGTGAAGTCAGCTTCTCACACTTAATCACCTTTGATGCAGGATTAAGATCATTAACCTACTTGTGATTATTTAGGTGTTTTTGTGGTTTTTGTTTAGTGTTGAGTAATGAGGTTAAGCCATAATCAGGGATTAAACAGACCCATTACACCATCCTAATAGAAGGATAATAGATGAGAATGTTTAAGCTGAGGAAAGCTCCTCAACTTAATCCATGATTAGGGATTAAACTCATGACAAAACAAGCCTTTGATTAAGTGGACTTTATTTAATGGTATGATGATGAAGTGTTTTTTATGATTTGTAAGACAACTTGAGGGGGACTTGTCCATTAACACTAGGGTTAGTCCTTCTTAACCAATTAAGGAAGAAATAGAACCCTAATGCAAGGCCCAAGTTACAAGTGTGATGTCTTGATGATTATTAGATGGATTGATTAAGGGAGTTAAACACATTAAGGGTTTAACACTTAGGATTAAAGTTATACACTCCATCCTAAGAGAAGGATGCAGGCATAAGCTTAATCACAAAGTCTTAAAGCCTTTAGGGTTTAGTCCCTGATTATGAGATGAGAAGAGAAGACTCAAGAGAGACACAAAGGTGAAACTAAGAGGGGAGACTAATCAAAACCCTAATCATTGTCATGCTTGGTTGTTCCTAAGGTTTGTGAGGTTTTCAAGAGGAATCTTCAATGGAACCACCAGGAAGCAGATGAAAGGATCAAGAGAAGCAAAGTAACTTGCTTCATTTAAGAAGTCAAGTCACTTGAAGGAAGAAAGTGAGAAGAAGAAGAATGAGCAAGCTTAAACTCAAGCACAAACAGAAATGCAGCAATGGATGCAAGAGAGATGAAAAGAAAAATTATGAGAAGTGAAGGCAAATTCACTTCTCACAATCACTTACCACCTGAAAAGTTAGAAAAGTAAATGCAATGCAATGCAAAATGGGATGAGATGATGTGATGATAAACAAAATCAGAAGCATAAACATGATGCTAATGATGCTATGAGATGCTACAAACATGAGGCAGCACATGGAAATGATCATACAAGCTTATGGATGCAGATGAAAACAAGTTAGGAACCATGAAAACACATGAAAAGTTATGAAGTGCACATGACATACAATATGGCAAATACATGATGCAATGATCAAACATGCTTTCAATATGTCTTATAATGTCAAATGAAACAAATGGATGCTTGAAATGTCATGGCAAGTCATGTTATGCAAGAGAATGCAAGGTGGATGCATATGGAAGCCCAAATTAGGGTTTATGAATCATACATCAAACACAAACCAAAATCAGAAGCAAACAACATTACAAAAAATTGAAAATGCCACTCAAAGTACCCCTAATCCTATACTAAAACAATGCCCAAAGGAGAGGTCTCAACTCTTAACCAATCTCAAGTTATGATTTTCACAAGATTCTAGGGTTTTTAGGGTTTTCCAACAAGAAAATTAACAAACAAATTGAAAATGAGAGATCAAATCATGGCCATTTAATCTCATAAACTACATGCTAAACACAATGCAATGCAAAAAGAATCAATGTCCAACTCTTCATGAATAGGCAGAAATGATTTTTGGAACTTTGGATCAAATTAATGCACAAAAAATGATTTTAATTCAATGAGAAATTCTTAAAATGCATCAAGATCAAAAAATAAATCTGGTTTGAAGGTTGGACAATGTTTCTAAATGTCTTAGAACATTTCATGAATTTTTTGGTGATTTTTAAATACCTAAAAGTATTTTTAATAAATTAATTTTCATTAATCAATTAAAAATAATCTTTTAAATGTTTAAAAATACCTTTTAAATGCTAAAAATGAAAATAAAAATATTTTTGTGTCTTAAAAATTAATAAAACTCTTGAGAAAAAGTTTCATAATTTTTAGACAATTTTTACTATTTTTAACAAATTATGCAAAACAAATGAAATAAATATGAAAATAAATGAATTTTAAACTGAAATAAAGAAAGTATGCTGATCCAACGCGTGAGATTTAAAGTGGCCAGGGCGGGAATTGACTTGGCGCGGGAATGAACGGCTCACATTCAAACTGACTTAATTACACTTAGCCCTAATTAATCAAACCCTAATTACTTTCAGGTCACCGGAGACGAGCTCCGGTCGTCTTCTCCGGTGACCTCCCTCCCTGAGAATTTCCAAAACCTTCCCTAGGTCATTTCTGGAGCTCTAAAGCTCCAGATTTGTTCCTCTCACTCTCCTAAACTCAACCCCACCCTCATTTCTCATTTATTTCCAGCCATGATCATGAATCGAAGCAAAGAACAAAAACGGCCAAAATTTCAGACAAGCAATACAACTTCATTTCTCAACCATTTTCAATAATTTTTAGTTCAGGGTGATCAGTGAGGCATACTTAATCAATTAGAAACAATAAAAAAAGGTTCTGGAAAAATGGAATGCCATAGCTACCTGATTCGAAGCTTTCAAGATAGGAGCTTCTGGGCCAGTTTCTTGCTGCTAAACAACTCCAATGACCTCTCCAAAGTGTTTTCCAGGCTTGCTTGAAGTTTATTTGGGCTGGTTGAAGAGTTTGCTTGAGTTATGTTCAAGATGGTGTAAGAATCGTGTTTCTGATTCTTTGAGCTTTGGGATGTTTTGAGGGGTGCTTAGTGACCAGGGAGGGATGTTGAAGAGGTTTATGAAGTTTGCTTGTGTGTTTGTGAGCTGTGGAGAGAGATTCGAATGGTTTTGCTTCTGAGAGTGAAAATGGAGGAATGGAGTTCTTGCTGGTTTCAGGCTTAGGTTTTGCTTGGTTTAGGCTCTATGAAGCATGGTGAGATGATTAGTGAAACTTGTTTGGATGTTTGTGGTTTGTGCAAAGAGTTTCGAAGGAAGATGCAAGTGAGGGTGATTTTGTGAATGTGATGTTGTGTGTTGTTTTAGCCTTGCTTCTTGATATGTTTAGCTTGCAAATGGATAGTATAAAATAATCTCATAGGTCAGATGATGTGACCTGGACTTTATTTATTGGTAAGTTCACTTTTGCAAAATGTCAACTTTGTTGTAAGAGAGGCATGGGCTTGGTTCTAGGCTAGTACAAGCATGGGGCTGGCGCAGCAAAGGTGAGGGGAAGGGCTAGCAAGGTTCAACATCCAATGTAGCAAGTGGTAGGAAGTGTGATCATGAATTTTGCAAGTTGATCAACTTTTGAAACTTCATGAAAATGCCTTGTTACACAAACCATAAACATGTGATCTTTTGGTCCAAATCTGATTTTTAGGACTTATGTGATGTTTGTACATTGGTTTGATGTCAACTAGAAGTTACAATTTGCCTTGGTACATGATTTTGCAAATTTCTCATTTGAGGCATATCTTGAAAATTAGTGATTTTTGCCAACTTTGTCACACCATAACTTTTGATCCAAAATGAATTAAGTCATGTTCTTGTACTTTTTGAAAAGGGAAAAATGTATTCTACAACTTTCATGACCAAAGTTTTTCCATTTGAAACATTTTTGGATCAAAAAGCAAGGCTTGAAAAATGACCTAAATTGACAAAATTCCTTAAAAGTCAACTATGCCCTAAAAAGTCAACTTTGCAAAAACTTCAAATTCTTGAATTTTGTGAACTTCAACCTTCTTCCATGATCAAATAAAGATCATATACACTCAAAATGATGAAGATCACCCCTTGGTTGGGTCATTGGGGGCCTCAGATGCCCTGATTTTACACTGACTTGTCCAGAAAGTCAACCCTTGATCAGATGACTTCCCCATGGAATTTCTTCATGAAAATTGATATGCATACTCCCTATACCATATAGAGACCAATGGAAACAAGAATGACCAAAAAATTTGGAGTTATGGCCTTTGAAACCAAAACCCTAATTTTAGGTCAACTGTGCAGTCAAACCTGGCTCTGCATCCACACCAATCTCAGTTCTTGTGATTCTTTTGCATTTTTGACTTTGAGAGGATGTAATAAGATACAAGAACCCACATGAACCCCTTTGAAGTGATTGGTGGCCTTTGGAGTGGCTCAAGAAGCTCTGGGATTGCTCAGATCACAAACCCTAGATGTAGATGACTTAGAAACTATGCAGTGAATCAAAAATGAGATATGAGATGATATGATTGTGTTTATGCATATGAAATGATCACAAGCCATGGTGTGAATGGGTGAGGGCAAATTTGGGGTGTTTACACAACGCCTTCGAATAGTTGTTTCCGATTAAAAAGGTCCAACGCCTTCGAATAGTTGTTTCCGATTAAAAGGCCGAACACCTTCGAATAGTTCAACAACACTGCACACACGCTTTCTCTTGGGCAAACTACAACGAGACCTCTTTATTTCTCGCAATCCCCTGTATTTATTTTGTATCCCCCTCCCATTACTTTGTATGCACTTTATTTTCTGTATTTTATTTAATTCTGAATCCTTGGTCCAACGCCAAGCGATTGCACTTGCACACTCGCACCTTTTTATTTTGTTTTGTTTATTAGGATCCACCTTACTTTGCGAGCCGAGCGCTTTGTGCCTCGCTAAACAAACTACAAAATAAACTCCATTTGCATTTACCCTTTAACCTCGAAAAAACCAAAACGTTTCTTTTTAGATCCAAACCCTTGATCCAACATCAAGCGGTCTTAGGAAATAAAATACATTCTAATAAAATGAGAAGAATTGTACGCCATGAGCCTTAAGCGGTAGAAAGGAGGATAACGAGCTCTCGTTACTCGCTCCGATTATTTCGACGCAGGATGCTCGTCTTGTTGGACGAGATAAACTATCCATAGTCTTTAGTGCATTTCAACTCCTAAACCTTTTCGTCGAAGAAAGGTAATAAAAACGAACAACCATTACCCTTAGTAGGCCGAACTACGAGGCTCTGACTTTCCCATTGCATACGGGAGTACGTAGGCACGAGGATCTCAATCCTTGCCGAGCACCTAGGATCAATCTAACTTATAATTCAACTCAATTCCCTCTAGCAAGCAATTCGTTTAAGCATAGACATCCTTTCACGCGCGATAACTTAGATTGTTCCCATCGAGTACGATGGATGTAGGGGGTGCTAATACCTTCCCCCTGCATAACCGACTCCCGAACCCAGGCAATGGTTCCGTTGACCTTTGTCCTCATCCTTTTCTTCCCATGTTGTATCTATATCTTCCCTTTCCCTCTTCGGGAATAAATAGAATTAGGTGGCGACTCTTCAGTCTATCCAACGCGCGGCTCCCGTTTTTTTCGGATCGCGTAAGGTCGTATTTTTCGGGGTACGACATATACTGCTATGATTTGTTCAACAGGATTTGATATACCAATGAGCATTCAGAAATAACTTAGTTCAGAAGACAGAATTTAACATCAGCATTGTTCATTAACTTCTCCCCCTTGTTAGACAGAAATTTGGGGCCAAACATTACATAAGCAGAGAGAAAAAAAACATTCAAAATTACAAAGCAGAATTACAGCAGCAGACAATACAACTTTCACCACACTCAGCTTCACTCAGACTCAGCATACTCTGTATCTTCTTCATCCTCAGACTCAGCATCAGATTCATCAACATTCTGAGCAACCTCTTCCAGCTCTAGCCTCTGAATTATGTCCTCAAGCTTTTTCTTCCTTTCATCCAGCTCTTTGCATGTTGTCTTGAGTTCTGCAATCAGGACTGCCTTGGATATAGGAGTCTTGGCATTAGATGGCCCAGCAGATGTCCCACTTGGAGCTTCAACATCTGCAGCATGATGGCTCAGAAACAGTTTGTAGTGAAAGGACAGTGGACTCTCTCTCTTGCATATAGAATCCTTGTCAGTAAGGATGCCTGGATATTGGTTGAGAATGATTCCACAAAGCAGTGAGGGAAAAGCTATTGGAAGCTTGATTGCTGAGGTTCCTGCATGCTTTAGTGTTTGATCAAAGATATAAGCCCCATAGTCCAACTTGGTTTGGGTGCCTACAGCACAGATAAATTTTCCCAGCCCAGTAGCTATAGAAGAGGTGTGGTTGGTGGGGACCCAGTTGACTGTTCCAATCATATGCAGCATAGCATACTTCCTTGTTAGCAAGCTAACAGATAGTTTGCCTTTGACTGGCCATGACTTGACCTGGTTGGCAGTGATGATTTTGCAGACCTGGTTGTCAGTTTTGCCCAGCTCATTTGGCCCATCTGATTCTCTCCCTAGGTAGTGATTTATCACCCTAGGAGAAAAATCAACACATCTCCCCCTCACATATACCTTCCTGAAATCCTCAGATTTCCCATCAGCACACCCCTCTTGCAGATTGACTATGAATTCTTTGACCAGCAATTCATAGCAAGGGGAAAAGTTGGAGACAGTTTTGAATAAACCAGCATTGGAGATTAAATCTATTACCTCAGTGCACTCCAAAGCATTGCTGCCCAGCTCTCTTTCCAGAGCCACCCTTCTTTGGTAGACATACTTCCACTTGTTCACACTGGAGACATGGTGGAAGGACATATTGTCCAGAGGTGCTTCAGGAACAGCAGTGGCAGTCCTGGGAGGTGCTGGCTTCTTCCTGGGTTGGGATGTTGGGACATCCTCCTCAACATCAGAGTCTGATGGAGTTGTAGCCTTCCTCTTCTGGGTGCTTACCTTACTCCATTGCTTAGTAGGACCAAAGGCAACTTTGACATTGTCCTTCTTGGGAGTTGATTGTTTCTTTTCAGGAGTTGCATATGCAGCAGGCTTCTTCTCCTTCCTAGCCCTAAGCCTCTTGGCTATGCTAGGATTAACAGATGTTATGATCTCTGTGTCAGAGTCATCATCTATGTTTTCAACATGTGGAGGTTGGGAAGCCTCTTTTTCAGTAGATTGATCAACAGGAGCTTGGTCTTCAGTGGCTTTATCATCAGTGGCTTGATCATTTGGAACTTTGTCCTGGCCCTCAGATGCTTCAACATTTCTTGGGACATCCTATTGAGCAGGTATGTCCTCTTCAGCCTGGTTGCTTGGGTCATCTTGAGGAGCAGGCATAATGTTCAGGGGAACAGACACCCCAGGCACAACTCTTTGTTCAGAAAGGATAATGTTTACAAGTTGTTTGATGTATGCGTCCACATAAGCAGAAGCTTTAGGGGTGCTTGAAGATGAAGGAGTTCCCTTGCTTTTGCTGAAAACTGGCTCCTTAGCTCTTCTTGCATGAGGAGTCCTAGGTTTTTGAGTAATAGGAATGCTTCCTCTGATCTCATCTATAGGAGTAGCATCCATTGGTACTACAAAGATTAGAGTTGCGTGCACTACATCTTCTTGATTGAGACCCTCATCAATGGAGTTAGGGTTTTGATGTTGAGACATTTTTTCGATTGTAGTAGAAATGTGTAAAAGTTTGATAGATTTTGATGAGCTTAGGGATTCAGCTGTAGCATGAAAAATGTTTAGTGGAGCTAATGAGGATGTGAGGAGTTGAAAGCATGTTTTTACACTTATAGAATCCGTTACTAGTGGAATTTTTAAGAGTGGAATACAAACAGTTATTGGCCAGACTGGTGCTGCCATCTGGTGATCATGCCACACGATGTCATAAGACATGCTGGCACTTCTCCATAACTTCTATATTTCACATATGCAGATTCCCAATTTACCCCTTAGGTTTTCAAATTGGGTAGCATCCAAAGCCTTAGTAAATATATCAGCTAATTGCAGCTCTGTGGCTACATGCTCTAGTGTGATCACCTTCTCTTCCACAGGATCTCTGATGAAGTGATGTCTGATGTCTATGTGCTTAGTTTTGCTGTGTTGGATAGGATTTTTGGAGATGTTAATTGCACTTAAATTGTCACAGTACAATGTCATGACATCTTGTGGGACATTGTATTCTGTGAGCATTTGTTTCATCCATACCAGCTGAGAACAACTGCTACCAGCTTCAATATATTCAGCTTCAGTAGTGGATAAGGACACACAATTTTGTTTCTTACTGAACCAAGAAATTAAATTGTTTCCTAGAAAGAAGCATCCTCCTGATGTACTCTTTCTATCATCAGCACTTCCAGCCCATTCAGCATCACAAAATCCAGTGAGGATTGGTTCACAACCATGAGAATACATTATGCCATAGTCACAAGTACCATTAACATATTTCAAGATCCTCTTAACCTGGTTTAGATGGCTCACTTTTGGCTCAGCTTGATACCTTGCACATACACCTACTGCAAAAGCTATATCTGGTCTGCTAGCTGTAAGATATAGTAGGCTTCCAATCATGCTTCTGTACAAGCTTTGGTCCACACTCTCACCTTTGTCATCCTTTGTTAGTTTTAAATGAGTGGGGGCAGGTGTTCTCTTGTGACTTGCATTGTCCATTCCAAACTTCTTGACAGTGTTCTTTGCATACTTGCTTTGGGATATGAACATGGAGTCCTCCATCTGCTTGATTTGCAGTCCAAGGAAGTAGGTTAGTTCTCCTACTAGGCTCATCTCAAACTCAGACTCCATTTGAGTAACAAAATGTTTAACCATCCTGTCTGACATCCCACCAAACACTATGTCATCCACATATATCTGAGCAATCATGACCTTTCCCTCTTCATCCTTTACAAACAAGGTTTTGTCTATTCCACCTTTCCTGTATCCATGTTTAATGAGAAAAGTGGTCAGTCTTTCATACCATGCTCTGGGGACTTGCTTTAGACCATAAAGAGCCTTCCTTAGCTTGTATACATGATCTGGACAGCTTGGATCAACAAATCCCTTAGGTTGCTCCACATATACTTCCTCATTAAGGTACCCATTTAGAAAGGCACTTTTAACATCCATCTGAAATAGCTTGAACTTTAGGATGCAAGCAATTCCTAGGAGTAGTCTGATTGATTCAAGCCTTGCTACTGGTGCAAAGGTTTCATCAAAATCTACTCCCTCAATTTGTGTATATCCTTGAGCTACAAGTCTAGCCTTGTTTTTTGTAACTACTCCCTTCTCATTAGACTTGTTTTTGTACACCCACTTAGTGCCAATCACATTAATGTTATCGGGCCTAGGAACAAGATCCCATACTTCATTCCTTGTAAACTGGCCTAATTCTTCCTGCATAGCAGAGATCCAGTACTCATCATTCAGAGCTTCCTTGATGTTCTTAGGTTCTATCTTTGAAACAAAGCAGGAGCCTGAAATCATCTCTCTTGATCTAGTGATGACACCACTGTTGGGATCACCAATTATCAGATCTTTAGGATGATCTTTCTGGATTCTGATGGAGGGAGGTTTGTTGGATTGCTCTGACCTTGCCTCAGTTAAAGTGAAATCAAGATTATCACTTTCTGTTTTAACTTCAGTTTGATTGTCAGCAGATGTTCCAACATCATCAGCAACATTTGTATAGGCATCATCAATAATCACATTTATTGACTCCATTATTACCTTGGTTCTGGAGTTAAATAGTCTGTAAGCTCTGCTATTTATGGAGTATCCAAGAAATATCCCTTCATCACTTTTAGGGTCCATATGTAATAATTCCAAGACTTTGGAAGTTGTCAGATGTTGGAGCTTTGGATGTGACATCTTGGTTTGCTTGCCTATTTGACATTCACCACACACTTTACTTTCATCAATCTTGAGTCTTGGGATCCCTCTTACAGCCTCCATAGATATGATCTTCTTTATTCCTCTGAGATGGAGATGACCCAGTTTTTGATGCCACAGCTTCACCTCTTCTTCTTTGGCTAAGGAACAAGTAGATGTGAGGTTGAAATATTGAGGTTCCCACATATAGCAGTTGTCTTTTGATCTGGCTCCTTTCATGACAACTTTCTGTTCTTTATCATAAACTATGCACTCAGTTTTGGTGAAGTTAACATTGTAACCTTGGTCACATAACTGACTTATGCTGATCAAGTTAGCAGTTAATCCTTTTACCAACAACACACCATCTAGACTTGGTACACCTGAGCAGTCCAGGGTCCCAACTCCCTTGATTTCTCCCTTTGCTCCATCTCCAAAGGTTACATAGCTGGATGAGTGTGACTTTAAGTCCACTAACAAATTCTTCAGTCCAGTCATGTGCCTTGAGCAGCCACTGTCAAAATACCAGTCTTCCTTAGCTGATACTCTGAGAGATGTGTGAGCTATAGAGGCAACAACCTGCTTGGACCATTTGTGCCTGTTGTAGGGTTTCCTTTGATGCATCTTCCCTGGGTAGTTTTCATCTCTAGAGTTCCAATGTTTCCTGTTGACCTTGTTCTTAGGCATGTACTGGTAGCTTTGATCAGCATGAAGACTAGCTTTAGGTATCCAAATTTTCTTGGTGACCTCTGTCTTCTGCTTAAGAGGGTGCTGAGAACTCTGATTGGGGTATCCATGCAGCTTGTAGCAAAAAGGTTTGATGTGACCAAACCTTCCACAGTGATGACATTTCCATCTTTGATATTTCTTTTTCATCATGTGTTTGTCATTATGTTAAGACATCTGCTTGGACATCTTGTTTGATTTCATGGGATTTGGAGTTGTTTGGCTGGTGCTAGCCTCAAAGTTTTGAGCTTTATTAAATCTCAGCCCAGTCCTATCCCCTGAGTGCTTGTTGTTGTTGAGAATGACATCCAGTGTATTTGAGCTACTGTTCAGCATTCTGACAGACTTGGACATATGCTCTATTTTGGAGTTGAGTAGGCTGACTTCACTTTTCAAAGTGTCAATGATCTCTAGATGACTTGCCTTTTCAGCCTTTAATTCCTCAATCTGCTTCTTCTGCTGTTTATTTTCCATGCATACTTCAGTGCTTCTTGTACACAGCATCCTGTAAGATGCTTCAAGCTCTTTAAATGCCAGCTCCTCATCACTAGATCCCCCTTCAGTTTCACATACTCCAGCTAGAGCAGTGATGTGTTTTGCAGATTCTTCTTCTGACTCACTACATGAGTCTTCATCTGATCAGGACACAGATAGACCTTTCTTTTGCTTCTTTAGATAGGTTGGACATTCACTTCTAATGTGTCCATATCCTTCACATCCATGGAATTGGATCCCTTTTCCTTGGTTAGTCTTCTCATCATAGTTTGACCTTCTATTGGAGTCATAAGGTCTTTTATTCTCAGAGGTTGAGTTTCTTCCACTTGGTCTGGGCCTGTTTTCCATTCTTTTGAGGATTTTGTTAAATTGTCTTCCAAGCATAGCAATTGATTCTGATAAGTTGTCCTCAGAGCCTGCTTCATGACTTTCTTCTTCTTTATCAATGTTTGAGACCAGGGCTATGCTTTTGTTTTTCTTCACAATTGTATCATTCATTCCCATCTCAAAGGTTTGAAGAGAACCAATGAGCTCCTCAACCTTCATAGTGCAGATGTCCTGAGCTTCTTCTATAGTAGTGACCTTCATGTCAAACCTCTTTGGCAGTGATCTGAGAATCTTCCTTGCCATCTTTTTATCACTCATCTTCTCTCCCAAGGCACCAAAAGTATTAGCAATTTCCAGGATGTTCATGTAAAACTCATGAATGGTCTCATCTTCCTTCATCCTCAAGTTCTCAAACTTGGTGGTGAGAAGTTGAAGTCTTGACATCTTCACCTTTGATGTTCCTTCATGAGTAGTTTTGAGAGTGTCCCAAACATCCTTGGCCAGCTCACAGTGATGCACAAACCTAAATATGTTCCTGTCAATGCCATTGAATAGGGCATTTAAGGATTTGGAATTTCCAAGTGCTGAATCTTCTTCCTCCTTGCTCCACTCTTCTTCAGGCTTCATCACTTTTGCCCCATTCTTATTGTCTTGGACAGGGTGCTCCCATCCTTTGTTAACTGCTTTCCAAGCCCTGCTATCAAGAGATTTCAAGAATGCTACCATTCTTGGCTTCCAGTAATCATAGTTGGATCCATCCAAGATAGGTGGTCGATTCACAGATCCTACATCTCTGTCCATGTTCACAAAATTTGCAGTCCCTAGATCTCACCCAGATATACAGGCAGGGTGCCTGCTCTGATGCCAATTGAAATTCTGGGATCAGATACGTGATTTCGAATCAGATGTTTAAACACTTGAAATCTTAAACAAAACTTAATGTGCTGGTAAATTAAATAACACATGAAATTGTTAACCCAGTTCATTGTATCTCCACACTTACATCTGGGGGCTACCAAGCCAGGAAGAAAATCCAATATAAGTAATATTAATTATGGAGTTAAACCAACCAGTTTAATCCTTCACTTAATATCTACCCAAGGCAATTTCTACCTAAGACTCAACTTAGATATGAGTACCTACTCACTCCCCCTCAATCACACAGTGATCTTTTACAATGATTAATAAAATTGAAGTCACACTTCAAATACAACAGCTTGATCTTACTTAAAAGTTTCAATCAAGACACAATACACTTTTTGCTTAAAATCTCATAAAGTGACAAACAATTAAAACCTGCTATAAAACACAAACACCCTTTACAGTCTTCTAAAATTCGTACTCTTTTCTGAGAGTTTCAGTTCCTTAAATAGATGCTTAGTTTTTAGGCTTTTTGCAAATTATCCAGACATGATAAATCCCACAGTCATCACCTTGAATTAGGGTTAGTTAGTTTGTTATCTCCTTGAATCAAGGTGAGTTAGTTATTTTGTTATACTGAAACCAGATAACTAACCTTCCTAAAGATGCGCCTTGGAGTGCTTATCTCTTTACAATTAATTCCAGATAAATTCCCCTGAATTTACTCACTTCTGTTATGCATCATTTAAGTCAGATAGCAGGTTTGCGATGTCACAACATCTGGTGTGACATCCTGATGTCTTGAACTAAGTTCATTAACTTTTACTTTATTTGTCAATGTCACAGCATCTGGTGTGACATCCTGAACTAAGTTCACTTATTCTTGTTTGTCAAAAATTATGCCAATTCTTAACATCTACAATCATAATTTGAACAATAGTTTAAAATATGAACTTTATTCAGAACCAAAACAAAAACAGAGAACACAATTCAACCCTCCACTTTTTTGTGTATTTTTCTCACTTCATATTTTATTATATCACTAGTTATTTTTATATTCCCATGTGTTTTTATTATTCCTACTCAATATTATTCAAACTAGTCGTTATTCAAACTAGACGTTATTCAAACTCAATATTATTCAAACTAGTCGCTATTCAAACTAGAAGTTATTCAAACTCAATATTATTCAAACTAGCTGTTATTCGTAGCCATATAAATACTCTTAACATGAGTAATAAGCTTCACACTATTTTCCAACTTATCTTCCTTTTAATTCAATATTAGAATTCTCTTCACATGGATCATTCCAACCCTTCTCATATTGTAAAAATATTTATGGATTATATGAATGATGACATAGGTGAAGAACTTGTGAGACTTTACTTTGAAAGTGAAGTGCACGATGAAGTTGTGAGTTCTAGTAGGCCTAGACGCTGAAGAAGGAATATAGAGAGCAACCGTGAAGAAGGACATGAGCTTTTATTCAATGATTATTTTTCAAAAGTACCAGTGTACACAAATGAGCAGTTTTGTCCAAGATATCAGATGCATAAACATGTATTCCTTCATATCATTTAAGCTCTTGGTCAACATGATGAGTATTTTTGGATTAAGGTTTATGCAACTGGTAGATCAAGTCTTTCACCACTACAAAAGTGCACTGCATTTATTCGTATCCTGGCATATGGAGCATCTATTGATAGTATAGATGACTATTTGTGAATTGGTGAAACCACAACACTAAAATCTGTTCATAAGTTTACAAGAGGTGTTATTAGTGTATTTGTGTCACAATATCTACGAAAGCCAATTGTTGAAGACATTGAACTCCTGCTGCAAATGGGGAAGGCATGTGGCTTCCCAGGTATGTTAGGGAGCATTGCTAGTATGCATTGGGAATATAAAAATTTCTACGTTGCTTTGAAAGGTCGGTATGCTCAAGCTGATCATGGTAAGCCTACTAGTATTCTTGAAGCAGTCGATTCACATGACTTATGGATATGACATGCGTTCTTTGGGGTTGTTTGTTCAAATAAAGATATTAATATGTTGAACTAATCAGATGCCTTCAACGATGTTATGCAAGAGCGAGATCTTGAGATCCATTATTCAATTAATGAGATTGAATACAATTTGGATTATTATCTATCAGGTGACATTTATCCTGAATGGGCAACATTTGTAAAAAGTATCTTAATGCCACAAGGGGATAATAAAACATTATTTTCCCAATATAAAATAGGTGCAAGAAAGGATATTAGACGAGCATTTGGAGTTCTCTAACCCCGATTTACGATCATTTGTAACCCAGCTCGACCTTGGCACTTTGATGCACTGAAGCGTATAATGGATATGTGCATCATATTGCAAAACATGAATGTTGAAGATGAACATGTCATATATGGTGGCAATTTTGATTATTCTTATGAACATCTAGGCAATGATCTGACTGCACCACCAGATGATTCTAATAATGATTTTCAGGAGTTTCTACGTAGAAGACATCATGTTCGAGACAATGAAATCCATCGACACCTTCAGTAAGACTTGATAGAACATATATGTAAACGTTATGGACATGAGAATAACCATAACTAAAAATTATTTTAAATGTTTAATGTTTAATATATTTTCTGCTACTAGTTTGTTTTACAGTATATGTATTTTTTTAATGAATTTTTTAATTTATTTTTATTTTTCTTTTATTTATTTATTTTTGAATATTTTAATTTATTTTAAATATATGTTATTTTCTTTTTAATACATTTTGATATAATCGAATTAATTTGGTTCAATTATATATTTATATATTAATGTAAAATATAAATTTGGAATATAATGTAAGTTTAATAAGATCCATTTTAGAATTTTAGATGAGTGGTATAAATATTTAAAAGATATAGTCGTGTGGTTTAAATAATTGAAAATGTAAAATAATTAATTGTGATCCATTTATATTAGCAAGTTGAGTGTCAACATGTGGATGCTCTAAAGCGATTCGACTCGGTCTCTAATAATAGTGTATTTACAATCTCAAACCGACTTTGGTTTTATAGATCCGTAGACCGACCCACCACCGACCCTATCTTATAATTTCTCGGATTTAACGGATTTCAGTCAAAAAAATTATCCACCCTAATAAGAGGAGAGATACAATTTAGATTTTTCTCATTTAATTTTAGACATGATTCTTTAATACGGAGAATAGTAAAATCTTTAATAAAATTGAATTTGTCTTTGGTTAGGGTTTTATAAACAAATCAGCTTATCGATAGTATGTATCTACAAACTTTTCTGTAATCTTCTATTATTTATTTTATAATATTTATCACTTACTTATATATATATATATATATATATATATATATATATATATATATATATATATATATATATATATATATGTGTGTGTGTTTTTTTATTTTAATTTAACTTTTTCACATGTTTACTGAAAGATGAATTATAAGATGATTCATAATTTCTTACAAACTAAAAAATGTAAAATAATCATACATACATCATCATGCAGCTTCTAGAAAAGTTGGTTTATTGTGCACATGCCAATCTACAATGTTGATACCAAAATTGTTTGAAATGAGAATCTATACACAACTTTGTATTCACTTTGCATCTGGCAAAAGAGTATCTATAGCATCAGATTCACCTAGTTTCCTTCTCAAACTCAACAGAATCCAATACAAAAACCCTCCTAAAAAGAAACTAATAAACCAAGCATTATTATAAACCACAACAAAACCATCATGAACTGAACTCAAAACTCCAACTTTCTGCAAGAAACCAGGAACAACAGGTAAAATTCCAACAACTAAAGCCACAATAGCATCCAAATTAAACCCCTTATAATAATAGTACTCCCCAAAAGCACTTTTTGTGTATAAATCACTTATCCTCAACTTCATTTTCTTCACAACATAATAATCAACCAAAACTATCCCTCCAATAGGCCCCGTCAATGCAGAATAACCAACCAACCAAGTATAAACAAAACTCTCACTAGATTTCAAAAGCCTCCAAGGCTGAAAAGCAATTCCAAGTATTGCAGTTAAAAAAGCACCTTTTTTAAAAGTGAACCATGAAGGGTTGAGATTAACAAGAGCATTTGCTGGTGCAACAACATTAGCAGCAATGTTGGTTGTGATTGTTGCAAGACTTATACCAACAATTGCAAGTACACTAGTTGACAAGCCACCAATTCTACCAAGAAGTTGAATTGGATTTGAAATCACTTCTCCAAAAATCACTTTTGTTGATGAAGTGACTACTAAACCAACAAATGTGAACAAGCCCATGAAAATTGGTAGCCCAATTTGACCAATTACTTGATCTTTTTGAGATTTTGCATACCTAGTAAAATCAGGTATGTTAAGTGCCACAGTAGCCCAGAAACTTATATTAGCAGTAAGTGAAGGGAAAAAAACAGATAAGAACTCTGAATTTGTGAGTCTAGAAGATAAAGAAAATAAGTGATTAAATCCATCAGCTTTTACATAAGACCAACTTAAAAGACATGAAGTGAGAAAAATGAGAATTGGAGCTGAAAATTTTTCAAGTTGTCTAATTCCATCAACACCCCTCCAAACTATAGCCAATTGGGCTACCCAAAAGACCATAAAGCAAGAAAATTCAAGAGGTGAAGTACCAAGCCAAGGTAGATTATTTGATAAAAAAGAGATTTTTTTTAAGGAGTTTGGTAGTAGAAGGAAGATTGCTTCACCACCAATCCATGATTCGATTCCATACCAACCGCAACCAATAAAAGCTCTAAGAAGAGTTGGAATGTGAGCACCATGGATACCGAAAGAGGATCTAGCTAGAACTGGGAATGATATGCCATATTTTGTACCTGCATGGCCAGTTAAGATGAGAGGGAACAAAAGAATGATGTTGGCAAGAACAACTGTTGAGATACCTTGCCACCATGACATGCCGAGATCGACTAAGGAACCGGCTAGGTAGTAAGATGGGACACCAACAACTAGTCCTACCCAAAGGGAAGCTATTTCTAGACCTGAGAATGTTCTTTGGGTTGGTGATGTTGGTTTTAGATCTTCGTTTGTGAGTGATGGGTCGGGTTCAAATTCAATGGTTTTGGGTGGTTGCATGTTGGTGGAATTTATGGAAGAGTTGGAACATTTCATAGATAAAGAGTTGTTTGGGTTATGCAAAGGATTTGTGAGCTTTGATGGGAATGGAAGAATGGTGGAAGGGTAAAAGGGTCTTTGAATGGGAATTGTGGAGTGATGATGGAGAGTTGGAGATGGAGATTTGAGTAGCATGTTGTTCATTGTAGAATGAAAAGGTAGGTGATGGAGATAGATGATGAGTGGTGTGGTGGACATTGTTATCACCTCAATTTATGTTTTATTTTTTGTGAACCAAATGAGAACAAACACAAATTTTATAAATTAAAATCTAATTATCAACTTAAGTTTAGTATGGGAAATTTAGTTCTCTATTTTAGTTATTCATTTTGTAATTTCAAAGATTAAATAGATAAAATTATTAGGATTAATAGTATATGGTCCACAATTATTTTACGATTCAATTTTAATTCTTATAAAAAATATTTTAAAAATTGGACTGGACCGGATCGATAATCGATCTGATTCAAATGTTAAATCGTTTATGTCACTGAACCGGTACGAACCGATAAAAATTGATGTAAATCGAAAAAATCAACGGTTATCATAAATTGGTGGTTTGATTGTATTTTTTTTTTAATTTTTTTTATTATTATTTTAATTAAAAATTTAAATAAAAATAAAATAAAAAATAAAATAAAAATAAAATAAAAAATAAAATAAAAAATAAAATAAAATAAAAAATAAAAAATATAACAAAGTAATGATATTATTGACGAGAAAGCTATTGCGGATGCAGTTGATTTCACTCAGATAATTTTAATATTAAAGAATGAGATTTCAACATTGAAACAATTTTTTCTTCTTTGAACTAAATTTGATACACATTAGAGTTATTTTGGTATAAACTATTTAATTAAAATATGTTGTAATTAGACTTTGTTTGCGATTAGATTTTATAATTTTATATTATTTTGTTATGTGTGATACATTTGTTTAAAATTTGAATTTAGATTATGAACTTGTGAATTTATGATAAGATATTTTTTTTAAAAAATTACGTGTTAGTTATATTTTGTAGAGACTGAATCATCTGGTTCGACCAATTTTATACATATATAGTTTGGTTATAAAGATCGATCTATTCAACCGAATTATCTAATTTAATTCGGTTTGATCATGCGGTACTACTAATGGTCAGTGGTTCGACCAATAAAACCAGTGACCAAGTATCCTCACTGGTTTGATGAGCGATCTGGTTCTTAAAACACTACTTATAAATAAAAAAAGTTTAAAAAAAGTTTTAAATATTAATTTCTCTTTACAAAAACAAATTTAGTATGCAACATGACAAAGTTTTAATGAAATAATGTTTACATGGATGGTGATTGCAACTCACCTTCATCCTCCCTAAAAAATGATAACACGGTTTTATATTGATTATTTAGTTTGGTTTCCGATTAATTAAGTTATTATTTTTCGTATTTTGAACAATATTATGCGAGGTATTTGTTTGTTTTGCAGGTATTATGATTTATATGAGTTGTGGAAGAAACGAGTTGAAATGAGAGAGAAATGAGGTATTTAGTAGAAGAATTGAAACAGATAGCAGAAAACTGTAGTTCTGCATTTTAAAGCTAAGATGGACGTCACAAAGCTAGGACACCCATCCCGCATTGCTCATTTCAGACGACTGTCACATGTCATTTATTCAGAATTAGTATATGTGCCTCAGTCAGAAACAGAGACGTTGTATTGCGTTATTTCCTCGTTCAACTCAATATTGCATTATTTCCTCATTCAACTCAGTATGCAGTCAAAATACCAATCCAGACCCAACAATATTATTTCCTACATTTTCTCAACAACAAGACTACATGAAGGCTATAAATAGAAGCTAGTTTGGGTTACAAAGGGAGTTTCGACCTATTACCAATTTTTTGTCGATTTCACCATCGGATCCCAATTTATTGTTCATAGCTTTTCTTCTTGTTTACTTTTCTGCATTAGTTTATTTTTCCGCACCTTTACCGAACCAAAGTAATAGCTTCCTAAGTCAGTAAGCTATTGCAATTTCTATTGTTTCCAACCACCGTCATTCTTTAGTTTCCTTTATTTTCCGCAAGAATTATTACGCCAAGTTTGTACTTCATCCAGGTTTATTAATTAATTGCTTATTTCTTAATTAATATGTCTTATGCTTTTATTTATCGCTTTTATTCATTATTGTCTACTTTAATTAATATGTCTGGCTAAAAAACTTTAATCGGAATGTAATCGATTAACCGGAATGAATTTAATAGATCTAGGCTAAAATCTTAAACACAACTGATTTTCTGGTTTCGATTTCTTAATTTAAAAACAACTTTTGTTACGAAAGTAATAAGGTAAAAAAAATTTTAAAATTAAGACCACGAGAGTGTGAGGTTTTAACCGGGTAGCTGAAATCGAACATTAGTTTTAAATACAGCGGAAGCGCTTTAAAACCAATTAGAATCTCTAGGTTTTCAAAATGTACTTTTAACTTGAATTGATACAGCGAGAGCACTCAATCTAACTTAGGAGTATAGTAATAGGCAAGACCACGAGAGTGTGAGTTAACGACTTTTAAACCAACATTTTCTACAGAAAGATAATTTGACAAACCTTTATAAGCCGACCATTTATTGACATCGTGAAGGAAAATTAATTACATACCGATATTCTATCGTAACTTAATCTAATTAAAATTCTTAAATTCTTCCTTTTAACTAAAACATTACACGCCTTAGTTAAACATAGTAACACCCCGATAGCGTTAGGTTGATTATCGAGTCTCTGTGGGATCAATATCTTTTATTACTACGCGATTAGGTTGTATACTTGCAGTTAGTATCATAAGACTCAGAAAGTCGCGGTCAAGTTTTTGGCGCCATTGTCGGGGACTTCGA
Source organism: Lathyrus aphaca (assembly GCA_963966055.1). Lineage (NCBI taxonomy): Eukaryota > Viridiplantae > Streptophyta > Magnoliopsida > Fabales > Fabaceae > Lathyrus > Lathyrus aphaca. The sequence continues at coordinate 270,415,588 of OZ014520.1, forward strand.
TTTAGTCAATAGTGCAATTCGTTTGTTGCGTCGTGTAGACTAAAGCAACCAAATTTCCCTTTTTTGTCGTTTGTATGCCCAGTACTTGCTCTCAAGGCGAAGACTTATAACCACAAATCAACAAAGTTGAGCGTTTCTTAAGTTCGAGATGTCGAACCGAAACTCATGAAACCCTTTCACCTGAAGATCTTATACTCGAACCAGTTAAATAACCAATCATTATCGAAAACGGAGGACCACATAACCGTCCACTCAAGTCCTATGTGACTCCAACTCTACAAGAACCGCATAACAATATTATTTCCCCAGCCATTAACCAAAACGATTTTGAATTAAAACCCTTACTGTTGTCAGCTGTACAACAGAATCAATTTTCTGGAAATCCTACGGACGACCCTAATGAACATTTGACCATGTTTGTGCAATATGCATATACAGTAAAGGCAAATGGTGTAACCCAAGACGCACTAAGATTAAGACTTTTTTGTTCTCTCTAAGAGATAGAGCTTAGGCATGGCTACAATCCCTACTAGCCAACTCTGTTACAACATAGGCAGAATTGAAGAACGTTTTCCTATCATGATATTTCTCACCAAACAAGACAGTTATGTTGAGAGCACAGATTAACGGATTTTGATAGAAAGATGTTGAATCTCTTTATGAAGTGTGGGAGAGATACAAGGATATTATGAGACTATGTCCACACCACATGATTGAAAACTGGGTGACCATCATTACCTTCTACAAAGGACTTCTATACGACACGAGGCTGATAATAGACAATGTCGTGGGTGGCGCTCTCATGGATAAACCCTACAAAGATGCATACAACCTCATTGAGAACAATGCTCAAAACCACTGCCAATGGGGAGGTGAAAGAACCCCTATAGAGAAGAACCAAACAAAGGGGGGAATGTATGAAGTGAGTAGCTTAGATCACGTCAATGCTAAGATGGATGCTCTCGCCCAGAAGATTGATAACTTGACCATAACACCGCCAGCCATTGTGGTTGCCGTGACCCCAAATTGAGAAATATGTGGAATCCCAAAACACGCACCAACCGAATGTCAATTTCTAGCTGGATTAACCACATACCAGGTGAACTACGCTCAAGGAAATCCGTACTCTAATACCTATAACCCAGGGTGGAAGAATCATCCTAATTTTTCTTACAAGAACAATAACGCCTTGTATGCGCCTAACCAAACACCCGTTGTACCACCGGGATACCAAAAAGCTGTCGCACCCACTCCAAACGCTCCTAGGAAATATAACCTTGAACTGATGATGGAAAACTTCATAGTCGCACAGACTCAAACAAACAAATAATTCTTGAACCAAAACATCCATACTAGTGAGCAGATCAAACAATTGGTAACCAAAGTAGACGCTTTAGCTACTCATAACAAGATGTTAGAAACTCATATTTCTCAATTATCCCAACAACAAGCATCCACTGTTGCCCTAGCTGGAACGTTTTCTAGACAGCCACAACCAAATCCTAAAGGTCATGCAAACACAATTATACTAAGAAGTGGAAAAGAGTTAGACGGACCTGCCGAACCTATAACCAAAAACCCAACCATGTACCAAAAGTCTGAAAAATCAACTGAGAAGAAAGATCAACCACAGGAAAAGGAACCCAACAAACAAGAGGTCGAGGAAAAGGAAAAGCCTTATGTACCTCCACGATCGTATAAACCACTAATTGTATACCTCCAACGATTAACCAGTTCAAAAACTATAGGACAATTCAAGAAATTTGTAGAGATTCTGAAGCAATTAAACATTACGATACCCTTTACAGAAGCTATTACTCAGATGCCCTCATATTCTAAGTTTCTAAAAGAGATCTTATCCAACAAAAATAAAATCGAGGAGAATGAAATAGTTACACTTACTGCTGAGTGTAGCGCTATTATCCAAAATAACATGCCTCCTAAGCTGAAGGACCCAAGAAGTTTCTCTATTCTCTGTGTAATTGGAAAGTTCGTCATAGACAAAACTTTATGCAACTTGGGAGCCAACATAAGTGTAATTCCCTTATCAATATGCAAGAAGCTCGATATAGGACAACTAAGACCGACCAAGATGTTAGTTCAATTAGCCGACCGCTCAATGAAATTTCCGGTTGGTATTTTAGAGAATGTTCATGTGCGAATAGGCCAATTCTACATCCTGGCTGATTTCATAATCATGGACATCAAGGAAGATGTTACGGCTCCTATCATACTAGGAAGACCATTCCTAGCCACCACTAGAGCCATCATAGATGTGAAGAATTGTTGGCTAACATTCGAAGTAGGGGAAGAGAAAGTTGAATTCATCTTAACCTAATTCCTCCAAGCTCCAGCCATAGACGATACTTGCTACTTTATAGACTTCATTGACGAATGCATAAGGGAAATGGAAAAAGAAGGAACTACTTAATCTGATATAATGAAGATCCAATCCCCTCCAATATTTGAAGATGATAACTGGCGAGAACCTTATCAGGAAGAAAGTTTAAGTGAATGTTTAGCTCTTACACCCGATCATATGCCTTGCCCAAAGAAACCCGCTCTAGAACTCAAAGTATTACAAACAATCTGAGATATGAATTCCTAGAATCATAAGTTAAAAGACCAGTTATAGTCAATGCAGACTTAGGACAACTCGAAACCGAAAAATTACTAGACGTCTTAAGAAAATTTCCAACTGCGTTAGGCTACAACATATCTGATTTAAAAGGAATAAGTCCTTCAATCTGCATGCATCACATTATTCTAGAGGAAGATTGTAAAACTTCTAGAGAACATCAGAGAAGGATTATCGTACCTCGAAAAAATACGATCTTAAAACAACAGTGTCGCCACCTAATTCTATTTATTCTACGAGAGAAAAGGGAGATATAGATACAACCTAAATAGGATAAGAAATGGTTTACGAAACAAAATTCTAAGTTCGGGAGTCGGTTACGCAAAGGGAAGATATTAGAACTCCTCACGTCCGTTGTACTCAACGGGAACCTCTTAGCTTAACTATGCGATTAAATGTTGATTTAAGTCTTTGTCTTCTAAATGGTTGTTAATATGTTTGTTCTAAGGGAAAAGAAAATTAATTAATTATTATTACGGAGAAAGATTATGTTTTTTATTATTGTGCTCGCGAAGGATTAAAATCCATGTGCCTACGTATTCCCTTGTGCAATGGGAAAGTCAGAGCTTCGTAGTTCGTGCGACTATGGTTTGTGTTTTTTAATTGAACGTTTGTTTAAAACGTATTCTACTGCTAAGTGTTGGCTTATACTCGCGGTGGAGGCTGAAGCGCTAGCTTGTTTGCGAGATAGAAAGATTTAAACGATGTTCATTTAGAAAAAAGTTTTTGACTTTTGTTAAGGTGTTTTAAACGAAAGAGCTAATGAACCACGTCGCGTGGGGCTAGCCCAAGAGTGATTCATTCCAGAATGTGCAGAGTGCTAGACTCCGGAGCTCTGTCCTTTCATTGATTAATTGTAAAAAATGATTTGAATTGGTTGGTAAATTTTAAATGTTTTAAGTACAAAAGAGCGAATGAACCACGTCGCGTGGGGCTAGCCCAGGAGTGATTGCATTCCAGAACGTGCGGAGTGCTAGACTCCGGAGCTCTGTTCTTTCATGAATTAATTTGTACGATTAAGATATTTCGAATACGAAAAAGGTGAATGAAGCACGTCGCGTGTGGCTAGCCTAGGAGTGATTCATTTCAAAACATGCGGTGTGCTAGACTCCGGAGCTCTGTTCTTTCGTATTTAAATTTAATAAAATAAGTTGGATATTTTGATTTTGTAGACGTTTTAGGGTTAACGCATTTTAATAACGAAGGAGTAAACGAAACACTACGCGTGAGGCTAGCCCAGGTGTGGTTCGTTAAAGACCCGTAGAATGCTAGACTCTGAAGCTCAGTTCCTTGTTAAATTAATTAAGATACGTAAAAGTCGTGCAGACGACGATTACTTGGTGACCGACTTACGTGTGTGTGAAATATAAGCGCATGCATTGCTAACTTGGCGTTGGACCAAGAAAATTATTTGTTATTATTTTTTTAACAATTACTCTTAAAATGATCATATTTATTCTACCTAATAAATTATCGTCGTAACGCGAGAACAATATTCAAATCCGTACAAATCAAAGACTATCACCGTTCGACTAACTAAATTGATACAAATAAATAAAATAAAATGAAATACAATAATAAATGAAAAGAATGAAAAGAATAAAAATAAAAAATTAATTAACTAATTAACTAATTTAAATATAATATGTTTAATAAATTTCTTAACAAAAAAAAAAAGAAAAAAAATGATTTAGGGCGGTGTAGAGGGCTTGGTGAGTTGATCCATTGAGATGGATGAATAGTTTTTTCTACGTTCAAAGATGGTTTCTTTTTTTCAGTTTGGATTTTTTTTTAAAAGCAGAGAGGACGTTCCCTTTTTTAAAAAAGTTGCTTGTTCTCTTTTTGATTTTTGGCTATCAGTCCCCCCTCACTTTGTTGCTGTCAATCATCTTTTATAAACTTAGCCAATTTTCTATCAAGCTTAGAAGTTAATCAAATTTGTCTCATTACTGGGTGAGTTGTTATTTTCATGCTTTCAAATTCGTGATTGCTGCAGGTTTCCCTTTTTTTTATCAGAAATTCTTTGTCTATTTTAGTGAAAATGTAACAGGCTAAGCTTGTGTATTGCAGGGTGTAGAGATGCAGAGCATGGAGTGGATAGTGGTATGCATGTCTTGTATTTGCCAAATGGATGATTGTATTACATCAGTTTTTAGAGTGACATGGAGTAGTCATTGTTGTGTATGAGAATGGAGAAGGTTGTGGGAAAAAACTTGACTGATAGCAGATAGAAACAAAATGACTTTCTTTTTTTTTTTATTAATTTTTTTTATACAAGAAAAATATAATTAATAAAAAAAAATAATTAAAACACAAAACTAATTCTAAAATGGATTAATAAAACCTAACTAATATAAATTAAATAAACCAAATTAAAAAACAAAACTAACTAAAAAAACTTAATAGATATAAACAATAAAATAAATGAAATAAACTTAAATAAAAGATCACTCAAATTGGAATTTAACTAATAAATTGAATAAATAAAATTAAACTAAATAAGTAAATTGGAATTTAACTAATAAATTGAATAAATAAAATTAAACTAAATATGAACCTATCAGTCATATGTATGCCATTACCTTATATGGAGAATGAGCCACTTTCGTAATAATAACCTAAAGCCCAATAGAAAGGAAAAGCCTAAAAGGTAATCCAACTATAACAATATACTAAAAGAGGAAAGACATAATGTTATTCTTCCAATAGATTGGCCATTACATGGTCAATTTGGTTAAGGGGGCATTTGTTGTGCCCAGTCAAAATTTATTCCCAGTAATTACTTACCCGGGAAAATAAATATATGAAATTTATTCCTAGGAATTTTTGTGAAAAATTGTTTGGCAAATATTTTGATATTCCTTGCAAAATTCAAGATTTAAATTAATTTTAAAAAAAAAGTTTATAAAATTTCATAGGAATCCACATTCATATCCTCTTACTGGAATAATTTCATGGGAATTTGGGAAGTTATGAGAAGTTATTTTTTCCTTGGAATCTTTATGTCCATGAATAATTATTTTCAATCTTGTAACAAACATGGATATACTCATTTCTTATCCATATATTCCCAGAAATTTGATTTCTAAACTTGAAATAAACACCACCTAAGTAAAAATCATATTTTGTTCAAAGGTAGAGTTATAGGAATGAAGGAAGCTTTGGGACACACAAAGTTGGTCCCTTAGAAATGGATGGTGGTTAGAAACAAAGGGCAAAATGAATATTCTTGGTGGTACTGATATGCTAGCCCGATGTCTTATATTGTAAGGTAACTTTGAATTCCTTTGTATTGAGTCGAGTATTCTTTGTATTTTAGTAAATCCAATCGTTGCTTATAAAAATTAGGGTTAATACCTCTTTTGGTCCCTTAACTTCAGTGGTTGTTTCGCTTTGGTCCCTTAAATAAAAAATGTTACAGAATGATCCATTAACTTATACTTCGTTACATAGTTTAGTCTCTTCTATTAGTTTTGTGGAAAAAGCGTTAAATATTGCATATGTGGATATTTAATTGCTGACATGGAAATTGTATTGATTAAAACTTGATTAGGTGGACATATTTATTTTATATTGATTAAAAATATAAGAAGTAGAAATTCCCCTTTTGTCTCTGAAAATGGCTTAATCGGAAACTCCACTGTATTGTTCTTAGCCAAAACTACCATGAAACTTTTCTTAGAACCTACATTATCTAACTCCAAGTTGTTATTTTTACCAACATTGTGAAAACTATTTTTATCTACCCCAAGTTTAGAAACACCATCAAAGATTGAAACAGTAAATAATTAACACTCAAAACCAAAATAGTCTAATAAACTATTTATTGTTATTAACAAAATAAAATAAAGAAGGAGAAAATAAGGATGTTTTGAAATGTCTAATATTTTAAAGACAATTTTGGTTCCTTTCAAGAACCAAATCAACCCTATCTTTTCTCTTGCTCTTCCAGCTATTAGGGTAATGCTTAATAAGAACACTCTTAGGAGATTCAAGCTTGGAACTTTCAACACCCTTCTTATTCTAATTTTATGTTACTTCTTCAATGTCTAGTAAAGTAGGTTTTAATCCCTTTGTTTGATCCAAGTTTGTGGTGTTGATTTAGGTATAGGGTTTCAAGCATTTTCAACTCTTGTTTTGCTTTTTCTAATTTCATTAAGTGTGTCGAAAAACATAGTTTGTCAACCCAAAATTTTGGTGTTGCCAACAGACAAAGCAATCTCACATTAACTATTGAAACATGTTAACTTGTCAAATTAAGATAACCCCAAAATACTTCAATCATCATTTTCTCCGAAAATGAACTTCAATCACCCCCAAGTCAGTTAATTGACAAAATCCTTGAAAAGAAATCAAAGGGTCCTAAAAAAATTAGAACTTGAAATAATTAGAGAAAGTTGTGTCTGGATCTGTGCTTAGTATTGTTACTTCAATCACAACAATGTTTAAGAAACATTAATAGTTTAAACTCCAATTGTTTCTTTTGTGTTATGTTTTTTTTTCTTATTTACTTGATCTGAAAATGGAAAAAGGAAGATGGAAGATGGGAGAAAGAAGATGGAGAAGAAGAGGAATAAGACTGTAAATGAAGAACAAAAATATTGAAGAACATGAACCCTAACAAAGTTTATAACACATAAGCTGTTTACATGGCATGTCAACTCAACTATACTTAACATTTTTCACAAAAACTAACGGTAGAGATCAAATGGTTTGACGAAAGTGAAGTTAAGATATCATTTTGTAACGATTTTTAGATAGGGGACCAAAGTGAAACTTCGATCATAGTTAAGGGACCTATTGACCAATTATATCTAAATAATAATAAATTGAGAATTAAAAAAAATTAAAGTTCACAATAATAGTTAACTAAAATTCCAAGAAAATAACACCAACAAGGCTTCTAAAAAATTACAAAAATATTTGAATCATTCAACCACACTTTGGTTGAAGATCATTCCACCACACAAAGATTTGGTGAGAGAAGATAATTTGATAGGAAAAAAGAGAGAAGATAAAAAAATTTGGTTATTAGAGAAGAGAAGAACTTTATTGAATGATTTAGAGTTATTATCTGCTCTATATTTTATAAATAAGAGTATCTCCCTATTTATAACTTAGATTACTTATACCTCAAGTAATTTTTAACTAATTCAATTCTCTTTGAAATTAATTTCTTTGACAACTACTTACTTCGACTTTGTCAAAATTGACTCCTTCGACAATTATTTTCTTCGACTTTGTCAAATGTTTAACACTTATGATTATATATTTAACAAATTAAACATTTAAGCCCGACCCGTTTTTTGCCCTCTAAATATGCATATGCAAAATAAATTTCGATTTAATGTAACCCATAAAATCTTTCAAATGGCCCAGAAAAAGGGAATGGTAAAGCAGGTTGGTTGGTCATAAGGGGTCATGTATTATTGCGTATGATGTTTGATATCGAAGCTTTTTCTACTTCCAAAAACTATTTCCCTCAGCTAATTTATTTCTCTCTTATATAACTTTCTTTTCATTTTACTTTCTCTCTAAAAAATAATAATTTAAAAAAAAAAAAAACTTTTAAAAAAATGTCCTAATGTACCTACTTCATGCGATGGTTAAATTTGGACGATGTGCATTATGAAAATTAAAAACTTTTGAGTAGCCATCAATCCATATCTACTCTACCTAATTGCTTTGGCTCATTGATTAATTAATTAATTAAGTAATTAATTAGAGAAAATGACACTCATAATAATAATAATAATAATAATAATAATAATAATAATAATAATAATAATAATAATAATATAAATCCAAAACATTTGTTACCCTTTCCATTTACTTAATTTTCCCTAACAAAATATCTAGGTAACTAAGATAAACTGAAAGTAGAGTTTAGGGAAATGAATTACCCTTGAGCTTTTCAATAGTGGTAAGAATGATTATACCCACTACATTGCATATGCTCATAATAATAAAAATATATAAAAATATGTTAATTTAATGACTTTTTTTTACTAAACAACTTATAAAAAAAAGTGATTAACTTGGTGTAAATGTCCCATGTGGATGGTGGGACATTAAAAAACTACGAAACGGAGTTCACAAAGTATAGCTTTTTGATTGCTTAATGACATAATACACTTACAACTATTCAAACATAAACAAATATGCATTATTGGTTCATCACAAGGCACATTTGTAGTTTTTGAACCCATACCCAAAAGAAGGAACTTTCCTATATACCCTTTTATTTTACTTTCCCACTTCATGGACAATAATGACAAATGTAACCCTATCTCCACCCACCCTAATTCAAATGAGATTTTCCAAAAGGGTTTCATTTATTTTTTCAAAAGTAAGAAAAAATATATCATGGTGATTTGAATTTTGAGTATTTATGGATTTTGAAGAATGAGAATACATCTCGCAGTCAAGTAAGATTGATGTATTTAAGATGTTATTGAATGTCTGGTCGACTGAAATTAAAATTGTTAGATTTTCATCTAAAAAGAAATTGATATTTGATTGCATGAATTCTTCGACTGCAAGTAAATCGGATTCAATTTTGAAGGGTAATGAGAAAACAAAATGTTTAGGAACCAAAAGGAGCTCGATGAGGGATTCCTTTTCTTCTTCTTGCATTTGAAGGAGGTGTGGCTAGATACATGCCTTGTTGTTGTTGTGAACCTTCACGCAACTCTTCTTCTTCTTCTTGGCTTGAAGAAATGGATTTTCTTGACATTCCTTCTTCCATTGTTGATACTTCATTATTAGCATCTAAAACAAAGCTTGCATTCCCATTTCTCTTTATTCCTACAAGCTAATTCAGTCATTGCCAGCACAACAATTAATTAGACCAAACACATATTCATTACTAACTATTATTTTTTATACATTACAATTATTCCATCTTCCTATCTATATATTATTCATCAATTATCATTTTTAGGTACAACCTCAACAACTAAAAAATCAATATTTTTTTGAACATTCTGATACCCTTGAATTTAGTTGAGTATCAGTATCTTTAACCAATCAAAAACTATGATTCAATATCATGTGATTTTATTATATTATTTTATTTTAAAATAAATTAAAATATTCTCACAATTTGCACTAAAGATACTTGTACCTAATTCTTTATCACGGGTAACTAAGAATTTACCTATTTTTTTTATATAAAAAGAGGAAAACACATGAATAATATTAGCTAGCTATTATACTATATATGGTTATTTGGTAAATATTTTAAAATGTCAATGGAGAGAATATGATTATGGTGTGATGAGATTTCCAAATAATGCATTTATATTTTATAGAAATTTCCAAATAATGTAGGTGGTGGAGATAATCAAATTAAAAAAAAAAATGAGAGATAAGAAAAAGTTTCTGTGAGAAAGAAATTTAAAATAAAATGATAATAATTATTAAATGGAATATCTTACCTTGCATCCCAAAGAACAGAAACGAACATGATCTAAGAGGCTTCTTCCACAAATCTCACAGATATAAGCCCCAGTTTTTCCAGATTTTGGTTGTGGCCTTTCATTCAGAAACAAAACTCTAGCACTATTAATCACATACGTTTGAACTCCACTAATATCCAACATTTTCTGAATTTCTCCCACCCTCACTACATCATGATATGAAGATCTTCTTATCTAATTAAATAAAGAAAAACAAACAATCAGATTGAATTAATGTTTTTTTCGAATTTGTATCACGTATCTGATGTTCCTACACAGCTACCAAATTAGGTTATATGATTGTAAGTAAAATGTGGTTGAGAAAATATTACCTGAATGACTTGATGATCTTTGTGTCTTGAAGAACGACAGTAGAAGCAAAAAGCATCAATATTACAATCCAAACAAAACATGTTACATTCGCTTCTCGCAGCGTCGCTATGAATCCGACACACGTTGAAGAATGGTGTGTTGAGAAGTGGTTTGAGCCATGGAGGAACCAACATTGTGCGTTATGTTCAAAAATCAAAAATCAAGAGTTCAACAAGGCATAAAAACTATAGGACTAAGAAGACAAAAAGATGAATAAAAAAATGGAGGGTGGAGATTGAAAGTGGTGGGTAGAAGGAAGCAATGAGGATCGTTGGATGAAAAGTGTTTGATGCTTACGCTAATTTGGATGTTTGTTTGCGTCTGAATGTTGAGAGTGGCACAATGTTGAGTCGGCTACGCATCAGCATCATACCTTCTACTTCATTGTTGTATTTCTCAAATTCATCCACGATCCATGAATTTGTTCTCCACGTGGCATCATCTATGCCGTCCATTATGGTTACTGGTCCCCATATCCAATGTTATGCCATCACCAAAGGTAGGAACAAAGATGACAAAAATGGATAATGGATTGTAAAACTATAATAATTAAATTAAATTTTTTGTTCTCTCTACTCTATTTGCCAAATATAGTAGAAATAATATTGTAAATTATAAATATTTTAAAAAATATGTGTTTTTCTAATTTTTTTAAACGGTGGTCAACCGCTCCGATTCATTAGTATTTAATTTATTATTACATCAGACAAGATTAAATTAATAGTAATTTATTTAAAAAATTAATTGTTATGTACCCTCAAAACATTTTACACCAATAATATCATAATTATTATAGTTATTATTTTAAATATAATTAAAATAAAAGTTAAATATAATTTTAAATCTGCAGATTATCAATATTAAATAAATTATTAAAATTGATTAACCAAAAAGGTTATTTAAAACAAATTTTATATTTTCTAAAGTCAGAATCTAAATATATGGTCAAAGATAATAACATTTTATCTATAATTGTTAATTCAATAATAAAAATTTGACCTTACATAATTTAAATATCGTATAAAATTGTAAATAAATATTAACACCACTTTAATTAATAATACTTTTTTTTAAACTATTTAAAATATCAATTATCTTTATTTTTATGAATTAACTTATTTTTATAGATAAAATGGACTGGACTGACGCAGTCCATGTCGGACAGAGGTCCACAATCTGATCCAAAGGTTTCTTGTACTGGACTGGGCCGACATAGCACGTGTCAGACAGAGGTCCAATCCGTCGGGCAGGTCCACGACCTAACACATGGGCACGTGGGGGAAACGTCTTCCTCACGTGCCTCATTCAGTCAACTGCTCTGTTATTTTCTCCTAGTACTGCGTGACAGTTGGACCAAGAGCAAGACCACACGCTATGTCTTATCTGCTCCTACGCAACCCTTGACAATTCTTCCTTGTGCCTAGGTAATCCAGCCCATGAAAGAATATTGGCCCAGCATTGGGGGCGCATTATAAATACCCTCTTTTACTATAGGGTCTGGTACTTCATTCTATTTTATTCTTACCTATTTTGTACTTGTACTCCGTATACACTTTCTCACTTTGGCATTGGAGTACCTTGCAGGTACACCCCCCAGTTCACCACTGTAGTTGTCCATCACTTGAAGGTTCCTCCTGGTCAGGTCAAATCAGATGGCAAAATTGGTCAGCCCATCATACCAAACCATATATATATATATATATATATATATATATATATATATATATATATATATATATATATATATATATATATATATATGGTTTAGGGTTTAGAGAGAGAGAGAGAAAGATTTTTAAAATAAAATGGTATTTTGATTTTTTTTGTTAATTTGTACTAAGGACAAAAAGTTGTCTCAATGTTTACTAAGGGTCAATAATTCATATATGTGTCCAGTCCCTTGCTATCTACTTTATACCGTCTCTTGATTACTCTATCAAATAGGGTATAAAATAATTGTCTTGTTCAGACCCTCATTTTTAAGAAAACCAAACGCACCCTGATATTACTTAAGCATACAACAAAAATGGACAAAAGAACTATTTTTATTCTTTTAAAAATGTTGAATCACTCACATAGTATTATCACATAATACATTCTTATTGCAGTATCATACAATATACATCCAAATGCAATATGAACTATCTATATTGACAAATAATATTACGTGTCACAATAGTGTCACACACAGTTTCGGCATATAAAGCAGACAACATTTTATACAACATTCATAATTACATTTACACAACAAATTTTTTATGAGGCACATTCTCATAACTAGTTGGTCATTTTAATGGGAGGTAAGTCCTTCAGCTTGGGGCGAGTCCCTTAATTGAAGGTGACCTTTTGAATGGGAGGTGAGTCCTTTAGCTGAAGGTGGCATTTTTAATCGGAGGTGGATCCCTTAGTTGAAGGCAGTTGTTTTAATGGGAGGTGAATCACTCTTTTTTATTGTCTCAAGCTCCCTAATTAGGGATAAGTCACCCCCCCCCCTTATCAGGTGTCTTAGGATTAACCAGGATGTCACTTATGAATGTCAATTAGTCATTCAGGCGACCATGTTTACTCCTATTTAATATAAGTGATGATGGCTTATTTTTCGGGACCTTAAATATTAGTGCCATATGCCATAAGCGTGTTGAGCTTTTTCAAAATTCTGGGAGAGTTTAAAAATTTCCTTGTGGTTTTAACTCCCTTATAAAAGTTTATCCTTCCACCTCCTTACTCTATTTTACTCTCACGGTTTGTGCAAGCTCTTTTGAGCTGCATAGCTTCTCTACACACCCATGATTCTTAGTTCACAACCTTCTCAGGTATGGATTTATTTTTCTTCCCCTTCCTTATGTAATGAATATATATTATAAAAATATTCGAAATAGGGTTTAGGTTAGTGTATAGTTATAGGTTTTAAGGGTCATAAGCATCCCCTTTGACGATTGCGACGATGGTGATGATTTCATTTTGTTCTTCTATTTTCCCAAGAACAAAAAGACAATGGATTCCCTTTCTGTCGTGCCTAAGCAAACAAAGGAAATTAGGTCTTAATCCACTTCTGACAAACAAATCCTTTCTTCTAAACAAAAGTGACAGTTTCTTCCTCACATGACGGTGAGATGGTTATCTTGGAGGGTTGTTCACCGTCGGAGAGGGTGATCATGATTGTCCCTTTGATCCTCCATCCCCTTATTTCTACTTTTACCTCCCCCCACCCATCAAGGAAACAGGGTTATTTTTCCCTTTTTGTCATGTAGGTTCTGAAGGTTCTCAATATTATGCTCTCCCAACTATTCCCTAACAATTGATGTTATATTATGGCTTTTGAAATGGTTTGTCAAGAGCTGGAGATTTCTATTACTGTAGGAGTTTTTCCCATTTAATACTAACAGACTTGAGAAAGGTGGTTAAGTGTATTTAGGTGGTCTTCCTAAGAGAGTCCATTTTATGCCTCACTCTAACCATTACAAAAATTGTAGAGACATGTTTGCTTGTATGAAGGGACGATATGGTTCTCTCATAGTGTTGGATTTTGATGACGCCCTATCCTTTTTTACTTGTCGCCAAAATGGATGAGCATGTGTTGATTGCAGTATACCTTATCCTTGGAGAGGCGCGAATAATTTTCCTTCAGGGAAATATTTGTGCACAATAATTGCTTTGGGGCTAATATGCGGTGATTATCTCGCTAATTACCTAGGTAAGTTTTGGATAAACTATTTATCCAAAAAAAGTTGTAGGGGTGTTAGAGCTCACTAAAGAGTTGGTGTCGACTTTTGGTGTCTACTTTGAGCGGGAAAAGAGCAAGTTTCCTTCTTATATCCTAAGTTAGATCTGAGAAAATTGGAATTCCTTAAAGGTGTATGTGATGGACAGTTGGAGGATGAAGAAGAAGTGGCCCCCAAATCCTAAAGGTTCTACTCCCGCTAAGGACACACAAGACGATGGTGACATGGCAATGGAAAAAGAGTGAATCCACTACCTAGTCATAGGGTGCCATCACAAAAGAGGCATTCGTGGAGGATGATTAATGATTTGACATTTCGGTGTTATTCCTTGGCCAATAGTGGCCTTTGTTATATTTATTTGCCCTTACGCGAGCTTGTTTGAAGTATTAAGACAATGGCACCCTTTGGGTGTCTTTTATATTAATCACATTTATTGTTATTTTTCTCAATAGTCATTTCTGCATTATATTTTTTGGCCTTCGATTAGGAGTATTTGTTAACATCATCATCTCCTAAGGCATATCGTATACCTATCGCTTCCCTAACCAAGGAAATAGTAAGGATCTCTTGTGGGAGTTCAATGATTTGATTGCTTTTAAGGGCGACAAGGATCCCTCTTAATGATCCAGCAGTTTGATCGCCTCTTAAGGAGCAAAGGATTCCTCTTAGGGATCCAGTATTTCGATCGCCTTTTTGGTCGACAAGGATATCCCTCTAAAGGATACAACAGTTTGATCGCCTCTTAGGGCGGAAAAAATCCTTATTAGGGATCCATCATTTTGATCCCCTTCTTGGGTAGCAAGGATTCTTCTTAGCGATCCAACATTTTGATCACCTCTTAGGGAGGCAAGGATCCCTTTTAAGGATTCATCACTTTGATCTCCTCCTATAGAAGAATAGACCCTCTTAGAGATCCAACATTTTGATCGCCTCTTAGGGATCCAACATTTTGATCACCTCTTAGGGCGGCAAGGATCCTTTTTTTAGGTATCCAACAAGTTTGATCGCCCTTTAGGAAGGAAATGATCCCTCTTAGGGGTCCAACATTATTATTTCCTCTAAGGGAAGCAATGATCCCTCTTAGGGATCCAACATTTTGATTTCCTTTAAATATGGTATTCTCCATAAATTATAGATTCCCTGCTGTAACACGGTGGGAGAACTGAATTTCTATAAATGTTGCGGATAGCAAGAGTCGCCACCGACTTTTATTTTATCCAAAAGGAAAGGACATAAAAGAACAGGAAAGACCTTAAAAGATTTTGAGCTCAGGGGGTAGGTTATATAAAGGGAAGGTGTTAGCACCCTTTATATCCATGGTTATCCATGGGCTCTTAGTTACTTAGCTCACTTTGTTTGTTTGCAAGAGTGTAGTGTGTGATTAGAAACTTTCTAAGTACTTTGTAATGATCCTCGTATGGATGTATACAAAGCCTTGTTTTGAAAATTTTGTTTGAAAAGTGTGGTGTAAAGAGGATTTTGAAACGTGAGCAAGTAATTAAGAGAAACCTACCCTATATTAAGTCTTTACTGTTCTTATGTTCTTTCAATGGTAAGACTATCTCTATTATTAAGGAATAGGTAGTCATTACCTTGGATGTAAATGGACATGTGTAGGGACATCTGGATATAGGCAACTGTAGGGTGTCTTTAGCAATTCATAGGGACTTATCATCTTTTATTCGAAGGGACAAGATCATTTATCGTAGGCAACCTCGAAGGGACTTGATCTTATAAACTGAAGGGACTTGATGATATTTATGAAGAGACTTTGCTTAAGACACCCTACTTGACCTTTTGAAATAGGCAACTGAGAGGCAACCCTAGGAAGTGCAAGATGGCGATCAAAGATCGACTTACATGTGTGCGTGTTCATATTCAAATATTTATCATATTTAAGTTAATTATTCTAAGTTGATTTTAATTACAAACATGTTATACACGCCCTAAATTACTAACCAAACAATAAATATATTTACAATAAATAAAGAAAAAATATAAACCTAAAAATATTACAAGGCTTTGGGACAATTACAATATAATCGAGAAATAATAATAATGATAAATAGAATAATAATAATAATAAACAAGCAATAATTAAATATTAGTAACAATAAAATAATAATAATAATGGTTAGAAGAATAAATAAGAAACATGAAAATTTAGAAGAAAGATTATTTTTTAGGTTAAATAAATATTAGAAATTTCTAGAAGTTAATTAAGAAAATATAACAAATTTAATAATAATAAACAAAATATTAAACTATTTACATATTAATAAAAATAAATATTAATATATTAATTAGGTTTTTAAAAAAAAATAAGTTAATTTTTAGGGTTAGGATAAAAATTAGGGTTGAGAAAAATTAGGGTTAGTGTTTAATTAAGAAAATTAGGGTTAATTAGAAATTATTAAGAAAATATACATTGAATTAATTAATTATTACTAATGAATAGAAAATATTAAATTATTAAGTTAATAAGTTATTTATAAATTATATACAAAAATTTTAGAATTATATAAAAAATATATATAAAAATAGTCCATTAGATTTTATTTACAAATATATAAATTATAAATAAATTATTATAAAAAAATTGAGGAATTAATAAATAGATCAAAAAATAATTAGTATATTTTTATTATAAATTATTTATAAAATAAATAATTGAAAAAAATATATATTAGTGAGTTATTTAGTTTATATAATAAATAATTATAATATAATAATAATTAATTAAAATAAAAAAAACAAAACACTAAAAAAAAATGGGGTGGAGGGATCAGCCAAGGATCAAACCCACCCCATGTACCTCAATACACAGCCTGCGTAACCACTGGGACAAACCATGCGCTTGTGATAATAATCCATCACCAACTCCTTTTGTTACGTGCCTATCTCCGTCTCCAGCTTCGTCCAATCGTGCCTTGCCACGCAGTCATCTTCAACCTCCCGCCCTGCGCAATTTCCTGCGAATTTTGCTATGCGATTTCCTGCGAATATTTTCGTAACAAAACCTGCGATTTTCATAGGATACAAAATACACATGATTGATTCACAATTTTTATGGGGAATTAAAGCCCAGGTCCTATAGAATTCAAAAATCCCTTCGAAAGCTTCTTATAGTCCACGAATTGATAAACCCCAAATTCAAAGCTAAAACCCTAACAATGGCATTCTCTCAAATCGGCCATGAAACTTCAATCCAAACGTCCAGAATCATTCTAGGCATCACAACAAACACATAACAGTCATCAAAAACAGTTCATAATGGATATATTAATGAAATCAAAAATTCGAAATTCAAGAACAAAAATAAATTCGGGATTCCTATTTTATGATGCTTTTGATGCATGTGATCATTCAAACGTGTTCAAGTAGCCTCAAGGAAGCTTTCTCAACCTTAAAAACCTCTTTTGGATGGCTGGAATCGTGAAACCGAATTTTGAAGTTTCTTGATTTTTCGAACTTTGTATGAGTGCTTTTGGCTGCCAAATTTCATCCCCTTATCATTGGCTTGTGCTGTATACTTATAATAGAAGCAAATTAGGTCAAAAAAATCAATTCATTCTCTGGGCTTTTGGATAGCTTGATCATAAAGAAAGATATGATTCAAAATATGAAAAAAAATCTAATATCTCCTTGCTATTTTGGTTGATCTGATTTTACATGATTCCAATTAACTTTAAATGAATTTTAAGGATTTCTAGAAGAAGAATCATGTCCAAATATTGATTTTTATATTTTATTTAGATTTAATTTGACTTTTAATGGATAAAATCAAAATAAATAATAAATAAATAATAAAAAAATCATAATTTGGTTGCTTCGGGTCGTGCTAGAGGTCCTTGTATGGATTGGATCACAACATTGCAAGCCCATTTGGAGAAATTTGGTCTTAAAGCCCCATTTGCTTCATAAACCTTCCAAAACTTTCCCAACTTTGCAAAGACATATCTCCCTCAATTTTAAGGCTATGAGGGTGTTCTTGGACATTTTGGAAAGATTAGAGAGTCCTCTAACCAACCTCATTGGTCTCATGTCCATATCTTTTACCATTTTCAAGTTATGCTCTTTGGAAGCTGTTGACTTTTTGTTGACTTTTGAAATGACCTATAATGTCTTAGCTCATACCTTCCAAATGAAGCGTTTTTAGGCTTGGCTTGTGAGACACAAAGTTGCAGATAATTCAATTTCCTTCAAAATGAGCTTTGGATGGAAACTTTTTGATGAAGCATGTGAAAGTTATGGCTGGTCAAAGTTCAGTTGACTTTTCTTGTGAAAACCCTAATTTAGAAACTCCTGATTCTTGATGATCTAAAATCTCCTTGATGAATCATGATCAACCCTTGATCAAATGATGAATTTTACTTCATATACTTGATGTTGGAAAAAAATCATGAAGTTTGACTTTGGTTTGACCACAGTTGACCTCAGTTTGACTTTTTAACTACTTTGACTGATTTTAGCCTATCTGATCATCTGACTGAGCAAACCTTTTGGGAAAGCCTTGAAACTTGACATAGGGATTCTTGAAGACATATAGGAGGGTATGAAGCTCACTTGAAGCTTTGGAAATCCATTTAGCCTGATGAAACTCAAAACCCTGGTTTAGGATGCATTGCTTAGGAGGATGCTTTGTCTGAGGGAATTGTCAAACTTTCTGACTAATTGTGAACCTTGTGAACCTTGTGAACCTTGAGAGGATCCTTGGGACACATTTCCTTGACTAAGGGAGGGCAAATTTTGGGGTGCAACACCTGCGATAGGAAAATAAGTAGAAAATGTAGTTTCTTCAAGATAATAAACTAAGGAGCCTCATTAAGGATCCTCGACCCATACAAGATATAAAGGTAAAATATTGAATCTTGGAAAATAACATGTCCTTACAAATGACATGTATTTAATACTCGCCTAATCAAAATTTACATAATACCAATTAAATGACAATTAATGAAACAAACAATTAACATTAGGGAAATGGGTGCCTGAGGTCATTCCTTCTGGACATTTAATCTTAAGTTTCCTTGTTGCCTAGAGAGGGAGCCTTCTTACCTTTGTAAGCTTCTCCTAGTGCCTATATTCTTAAGGTCACTTGACTAGCATTTGTGCCCATAGTGCGGACCATTTTTAGCTTGATGCTCACTACATAACATTTTTTGGTGATTTCCTGATCTCTTTGGATAATTTGTACTAGCCCCTCAGGGAACGAGTACTTCATGCATAAATACAAAGTGATCAACATGTTGCCCAATTGATTAAAATTTGATCACCATATAATCATATTATAAAAATAGGGGCATTGATAACCAAATACTTAACTTTAATCTCTTTAGCTTGATCCTACTCTTCATAGGTAGTCTCTAGCGTAATATAGTCTTTCACTTGCGCTTACTCCCCAGAGAATCCAACTAGCAATCCCTTTAAGGGTTTAAGATCTTCTGGGTTGAGACTGGCTCTTTCAAACGTATACCAATATAGAATGTCTGCATAACTTCCTTGGTCTATGAGAACTCTTTTCATCTCACATTTATCATACCTAACTATAATAATCATGTGGTCATTATTCTGTTCCTTTTTTAGAAAGTGCTTGTTGCTTATAGCGTCTTTCTCATGCCTTCACCTTCAACATTAAGGAGGTCTTTTATATTCAGGATTTTACTAGTGTACTTTTTATGTCCATAACTAGTTTCCCCACCTTCATTGAATCATCTTGCAATAGTGTGTAGCGTATGGCACACAGATTTGATGCCCTCGCCTTCGGAGACCTCATTTGTCTTACTGGGCACAGAGCTCCCTACGTCATCTCGCTTGTAGTAGCTGGGTTTGTCTAGTCCATTAGAGAATTGTCATTAACATACTTTTAAGGTGTCCCTATTGGATCAGCCTCTTGATCTCTTTCTTGAGCTGATAATAGTCATCAATGTGGTGTAATTTATAGAACTTGCACCATCTAACTAGTTCAGGACTAATTACATCTTCCATCGAAGTTTGGGGCGTAGGAATATTATGTAGGTTAAGAACCTCGTGTCAGATTTATTCACAGTGAGTGTTCAGAGGCATGAAAATATTTTTTGTCTTGCTTACTCTCTTGAATGTAGTTTTGTCCTTGATGGGAGAGGTATAATTATTCTTCCTCTGGTAGTACGAGCTTTCGACATTAGAAACACACTCCTTGAAGTCTCGCACCTTCTTCTTAGTGTTGCTTTTTTGTTTCTTTTATGTAACATTGTACCTTGGTGACCATCTCCACTTACAAAAAAATTGACTTTTGGGCGAGAGACTCGTTGAAGTGTTTCGCCTTAATTACATTTTAGAACGCCCCCACAAACATTTTTTTGTTTGGGGAACAACCCTGATGGTGGCTTCATTGAACCGGGCGAGATATTCCCTAATGACTCTGAAGGACCCTGTCGTATGTTGAATATGATGATGTTGCACATATTTCTATGACGGTTGGAGGAGAACTGGTGTACGAGGTTCTTTATTGGTTCTTGATAACAAGCGATAGAGGTTAAGGGTTAACCCATATACCATCGCAAGGCTGCATCACTGAAGGTTCCAAACAACAATTTGCACTTCAGGAAGCCAGATGCTCTAATAACAACCATTAGTGTGTTAATAGAGGCGACGTGTTCATAGGGATTACTACGCCCTTCAAACTTGGTCAGAGATGGAGGTTTGAATCCTTTAGGGATAATAACTTCCTATATTTCGTCTGAGAGTGACTTGGGACCCAAAAATTCCATCTCCTCTAGGGGATTGGATTCTTGTTTTCGTTGTTTGATATTATGGACGTTGTCATCCAGTGTTTGATTCCAACGGTATAGTTCGCCCATGGCGGAATGCATCTCCACCCGAGTGTTGGCATTATAACTACCACTAGTATTCTCCCGCGTAGGGGTTGGAGTTGTTCTTTTAACCATGGATGAGGATGGCTAGGTACATGAATAGAGGATTGTAGTTAGTATGGTGATTGTGATAAAGAAGGTGTGATTCATGTTAGTTTTATCTAAAGTTGATGGAAATCAATCTTAATCCTATCTCACATCTAAAGTTGAAGAAATTAAGTTGTGGCGCCTAAATCTCATAAGCATGAGGAAGATTATTGTAGAAAAAGCTAGTGTTAATCTACACGAACTCAAGATGAAGAAGGTAAAATCTATGGAGACTATCAAGTTGGAAATCAAACCAAGATGCAACATAAGAAGATCAACATCTTACCACTACTCTTGTTCTTGAATTACTTCATATGAATCTTATTGGACCAATGCAAGTTGAGAATCTTGGAGGAAAGATATATGTTTTTGTTTTTGTTGATAACTACTCAATAAATGTCTGGGTAAAATTTATTCGTGAAAATTCTGATACCTTCATTGTTTTTGAAAATCTTTGCCATTGTTTCCGATGTGAAATAATACATGTAATCAATGCCTGGTGAGATTTATATATGCCATGTGGTTAAAATCACCCCGTTTGATTCAATGTGTGATACAAAGAGTCGTTCGATAAAGGAAAAGAATACTTATGTTAATATCAAGTGTCCCGTATTTTGAGACAAATTTATGTGTTTATCCCTTCTATTTAGTAAATTTCTATATTGGAATTCTGTAATTAGATTTGCCACTCTTAGAACATAAATATTGAAAGATATCTTTTAGCATATTTATTAATAAAAAATTGAAGAAAAAATAAATAAAATCATGAATTTTTTTTGAAAGGCAAATGAAATAAATTGAATACCAAACCTCCCTAAATCCTAGCAAGGATTCATGTAAAAATCCAGGAAAGAAGGTTTGGATTGAAGAATTTTTCCTAAACAGTTCCACTTCCAAGATAAAATCTTAACATTCCATCCAACGTTATCGACGCTACTCCTAACCGAATTAAAAACAAAGTTGTTTCTCACCTTTCATAACCCCCAAATACAAGCCATCCAAATCATTTCCATAAAAGAAATATTTATTCCCCTTCCTCTCCAACATCGGTATGAGTTTATGATGTCGCCCGACAAAATCAACTTTGCCCCACACAAAGACGCGATATTTCTCCAAACTTTGGAAGCAAAAGTACAAGTAAAAAGAAGATGAAACATATCTTCTTCCATTGAATGGCACAAACCACATAAATCGTTGATCTCCATATGTAATGCCCATATATAAAAGACATACTTCAAAGCATATTTTTCATATATAAAATCAAGTTTGGTATTGAAATACACAAGTTCTTAGCAACACATTGCATAAGTATAGCTACTACAACATAAGGTATTAAAACAAGGCTATAAATTATACAAGATGTTCAAAAGAATACAAAAGTCTAAGAACTAGATCCGAAGATCTCAAAAGTCCATAGCGGAAGATAAAGCCATCAAACAAGTAAAGATAATCAAATCACCTTATCTTTACCCTTTGCAGAACCTAAAGTACCTGGAATAACAACATCAACATCGGGTGAGATAAAACATCTCAGTGAGTTCCCTATCTTAGATTTCTCTCGGCTCTAAATGTTTGTTCCTAAAAAATAAATCTCACAAGTTCCACGAATCATCTCACACAATGACCGATAACAAAGGGGAACTATGGTCCACACATGATCTCAATATACCATAAGAGGAACGTCTACCTTAAGTCCTTACGGATTCTTCTCGTGGGACTAAGGACAACCCACCTCAAGGCTTACTCAAGACCTTACGGATGACTCAACATAACACTCTCTTCACTCTTTACGGATTCTTTATGCGGGACTAAAGGTAACCCACCTCAAGACTTACCCAAGATTAACACATAACTAGTATAGCAATCTCCTCAAGTCTTTACGGATGTTTCACGTGGGACTAAGGGAAACCCACCTCAAGGCTTACTCAAGACCTTACGGAGGACTTGTGACCTACACTCATCAAACCACAATCCGCATTTAATCAACAGGTACCTCAAGTCATTACGGATGCTCTTGAGAAACACAAGGTAACAACGAAGAGACTTAATCAAGACTTTACGGAGGACCTTAAAACAATACATAACTCATGATTCATTTTAGCTTAAGGGAAACCTAGACACCTCACAAGTCGTACCTTTCTTTATTTCCATTAACTCACACTTTCCAATTTAACAAGGTTTTGGTCATTTAAAAAAGTCGGGAAAAGTCAGGAAAAAGTCGGGTAAAAATAAAATATTTTGGCATCATCAATTTGTAAATATTTTAAGCTTCAATTCGATATATGGAACACTAAAATCGGATGCCCGGATCCAAAGTTATGAATTAAAAACAAACCTGAAACTTCCAGGTCTCGCTGAGCGAGAAACCTCCTGTATTTCTCGCTGAGCGAGCTCCTGCTTGTTGAGCGAGCTATACCAGATCAACAATTCATCTGCAGAATTTCCTTGCTTGTTGAGCGAGCTCTGCGTTTTCCAGAAAACTCAGCTTACGGGAAACTTATCATTCCATGCCAAAATCATCCAAAACACCAACCAACATAGGAAAACAACACTAAACATATTCATAGGCATAATGTGAGCAACATAGTTAGTTTTAATCGAGTTTTTAACCGTTTAAATAATTTGTTTCCAAGATTTCTTTAAAAACCCTAAACTCATAAACTTCAAATCTCAACCAAAAACTAAAACAAAAGTATTTACCTATGAACCCACCTCGAGAGATGAAGATTGACGGAAGAAATGAGTCGATACGACGGACGGATGATTGAGAATGCTGAATTTGAAGCTTTAGGGTTTTTCTCTCCTTCTTCTTCTCTTCTCCTCTTCTATTCCCTTTTTTTTCTCTTTTTCTTACTAACTAACTCTTTCCTCTATTTTTCCTTCAATATAAACAAAATATATAAAACTTAATTTCTTACCAATGGGTCCAAAAATAGAGAGTATCCAAAAATGTCTCTTAATCCTTAATTTAAACAAAACCTCGGCATAAATAATATCAGTTATCCAATTTAAATTTCCATTTACTCTAAATGGTTTTTCATTAAAATTTCTTAGAATAAACCGAAAATCTTATTGGTATTAAATAATATTATTCGGAGAGTTAAATAAATTACGGGGTGTTACATCCTCCCCCCTTAAATAGAAATTCGTCCTCAAATTTAAAATATTACCTGAATAGGTGCGGATACAACTCCCGCATCTCCAATTCCAATTCCCAGTAGCATCTCCCGGATGCGTCACATCCCATTGTACTTTAACAAGTGAGATCTTTTTGTTTCTTAGCACCTTCGTTTCTCTTCCAACAACACGGATCGGTTGGGGTTCGAAAGTTAAATATGTTTCTATCTCGATAGAATCTGGAAGAATAGGCTGAAGAGGATCAGGAACGAACCTACGGAGTTGAGATACATGGAAAACATCATGCATTTCCGACAGAGAGGGTGGTAAGCCTAATCTATAAGTAACTTCACCAATCCTTTCTAAGATCTGATACGGTCCTACGTATCTCGGACTTAGCTTACGCGACTTGAACAGTCCTTTCAACCTCAATCTCGGAGTAACTTTCAAGTATACATAATCACCTTTCTCAAAAACCAAAGGTCTCCTTCGATTGTCAGCATAACTCTTTTGACGATCCTGGGCTTTCTTAATTTTCTCTTAAATCATTCGAATCTTTTCCGTAGTCTCTTGAATAACTTCGGGTCCCAAAATTTTGTCTTCGCCCACTTCCGACCAACACAATGGTGTTCTACATTTTCTTCCATATAATGCCTCATACGGAGCCATACCAATGCTCGCATGGTAACTATTGTTGTAGGAGAACTCGATCAAAGGTAAAAGTTATTTCCAACTTCCTTTACTTTCCAACACACACGCTCTTAACATGTCTTCCATCTAGGGGTGTTCAAAACCAAACCAACCCAATAGAAAACCGCAAACCAAACCAAACCAAATCGAAACCGCAAAAAAAACGCACTTGGTTCGGATGTATTTGGGCCATTATTTAACAAAACCGCGCGGTTCGGTTCGGTTTGCGGTTTGTATTTTACAAACCGAACTAAACCAAACCAAACCGCATTATGTTACAACCCAAACTTCTCTTATCCCACATCCAATCCAAAACTTAAATCTATTATGCCTTAACCATACAAATATTCTCTTAGTCACACTTAGGGTTTTAGTTTCAACATTCTCAAATCTCTTCGAGTAGTATCGCACATTCTTCTCATCATATTTGCTATGTACATCTCATCTCTTCTACTCTAATATCTCTTATCTTATCTTCTTTCTTTTTCATATTCATCTTCTCGTTTTTTATATTATTGTTTTCTCATCCAATTACGTTTTTATCGCACGTTTCTTCTATAATATCACATATCTTATGATCTTTCTTTTTCAACTTCTCTAATCTTTCCTATCCTCCATTTTATCTTTTTATTGTAATATTTTTTATATTGTTTTAAACTACTATTTATGTTTTTATTCCACTTTGA
Organism: Lathyrus aphaca; assembly: GCA_963966055.1. Classification (NCBI taxonomy): domain Eukaryota; kingdom Viridiplantae; phylum Streptophyta; class Magnoliopsida; order Fabales; family Fabaceae; genus Lathyrus; species Lathyrus aphaca. Next base: position 270,441,214 of record OZ014520.1, read on the forward strand.
TCTAATCTTATTTTTGTATATTGAATGAAAATTTATTGTCTAAATATGATGAGTTTTGTTGCTATTTGATTATGTATGCATGACTAAATACAAAATTATGTTGTTCTCTATAGGTGTATGTATGACTCAATAAAAATATTATAAAAAACCGAACCAACCGAACCAATCCAAACCGCATTGGTTTGGTTTGGTTTGGTTCGGTTTTATTTCTTAAAGTCAACCGAACCAAACCAAACCGCATGCGTTTTTGTCTCGCGGTTCAGATGATTTTTTGCGTCAAAACCGCCCAAACCGCACCGCGAACACCCCTACTTCCATCGTTTGAATAGTATGATACGTCTGATCATCCGTTTAAGGATGATTAGAAGTACTCAAACGTAAATTCGTACCCATAGCTTGTTGGAACACTTTCCAGAACCTCGAAGTAAACTTCGGATCCCTATCCGACACAATATTAGACGGTACACCATGAAACCTTACAATCTCAGAAATAAACAACCTCGCAAGATGACTTGCCTTGTACGTAGTCTTAACGGCTAAGAAATGTGCAAATTTCGTTAGTCGATCCACAATTACCCAAATAGAATCATAACCACTTTGAGTACTTGGTAACCCCACTGCAAAAACCCATAGAGATACTATCTCACTTCCAAACTGGGACATCCAAAGGTTGTAACAACCCACCTGGTCTTTGGTGCTCGATCTTTACTTGTTGGCACACCGCACATTCGGACACGAACACCGCGACATCCTTTTTCATACCAGACCACCAATACTCTTTCTTCAAATCTTAATACATCTTCGAAGAACCCAGATGTATCGTAAAAGTACCCTTATGAGCTTTCTCCAAAATCTTTCTCTTTAATACATCATTGCTTGGAATGCAAATCCTTTGGTTAAATAAGATAACCCCGTCTAACACCCTTTTAAATCCCGGTTGGAGTAACATCTCTTGCAAGTTCTCATCTAGAACTTGTTCTTGTAGAATCTCATTCATCAAGGTAGAATCAATATTTAGATTTCCCATCATCACACCGTTCGGAGTCCATACAAATTGTAGATTAAGATCTCGAAACTTTTCCAGCAATGCATATTCTAACATCATCAATGCGGCACCATGAATCACCTTCCGGCTTAAAGCATCTGCCACTTTGTTCGCTTTACCCGGATGATACTTCAAATCTAAATCATAATCCTTCAAATATTCCATCCACCTTCTTTGTCTCATATTTAATTCCTTATGATCAAAGAGATACTTCAAACTCTTATGGTCACTAAACATCTCAAAATTCACACCATACAGGTAATGCCTCCACACCCTTAGAGTAAAAACCACAACCGCTAGTTCTAAGTCATGAGTCAGATAATTCTTCTCATGAAATTTTAATTGTCGAGAAGCATACGCCACAACTTGACCTTCTTGCATAAGAACACCTCCTAACCCCATCTTGGAAGCATCGCAAAACACTTCATAAGAATTATCAGGATCGGGAATAACCAACACCGGAGCAGTAGTCAATCTTTCTTTCAAATACATGAAACTTTGCTCATAACCAAAATCCCATTCATAAGCAAAATCCTTTCTAGTAAGCTTAGTCAATGGTAATGCCAACTGAGAAAACCCTTTAATGAACCTCTGTAATAACCAGCCAAGCCTAAGAAACTTCTCACTTCCTAAGCATTCCTCGGTCTCTCCCAATTAATCACAGCTTCAATCTTTGAAATATCCACCGCTACACCTCCCTGAGATATAACATGTCCAAGAAACTTAACTTCCGACATCCAAAACTCACACTTACTAAACTTAGCAAAAAGTTGCTTCTCTTTTAGTATCGTTAGAACAATTCTTAGGTGCTCTCCGTGCTATTGGGGAGTACGAGAATAAATAAGAATATCATCAATAAAGATCACTACAAACTGATCCAAGTAAGCTTGAAATATTCGGTTCATGTAGTCCATGAAAACAGCTGGAGCATTCGTCACACCGAAAGGCATCACTAGGAATTCGTAATGACTGTAACGGGTTCGAAATGCGGTCTTCGGCACATCAGAACTCTTCACACGGATTTGGTGATAACCCGATCTCAAATCAATCTTCGAGAACACACAAGCTCCTTTCAATTGATCTAAGAGATCGTCTATCCTCGGCAAGGATACTTATTTTTTATAGTAACCTTGTTTAACTAACGGTAATCAATACACATCCGCATACCACCGTCCTTCTTCTTTACCAATAAAACAGGAGCTCTCCATGGTGAAACAATTGGTATCACAAAATGCTTTGCCATCAAATCCTCTAATTGATCCTTCAATTCTTTTAACTCGAGTGGTTCCATCCGATAAGGGGAAACAAATATAGGAGCCGTCCCCGGTATCAGGTCAACTGAGAATTCAATTTCTCTTACCGGAGGTAAGGAAGTGACATCCTCGGGGAAAACTTAGGGGAACTCACAAACTATAGGAATATTCAGAATTTGCGGACCATTACTCTCTTCCTTAGTAAGGACCAATAAAACAGACTTCTCATTCTCAAATAAAAAGTTAACCATTCCAACTGTACCTTCCAAGATTGTTATCAGCACATCCTTCGGAGGGGCTTCTACGGATGAAATAAGGATCAACTTTTCTTCACATCCGATAAACACTGAATTCGCAGACAACCAGTCCATTCCCAAAATGACATCAACCTTCTTGAGGGGTAAGCAAATACGATCTATTTGGAAGGTTCTACCATCCACAGACAAGGTACAACTTTCACACATAAGGGGTGTTTCTACGGTTTCGTCCATAGCGGTAGTAACCACCATAGGATGAAACAAGGGGAAAAATCTTAATCTGAGTCGCTTTACACAACTAGAAGATACAAAATAATGCGTAGCTCCACAATCAAATAAAACAAGACAAGGAATGTCATTAACAAGACAATTACCCGCAATTAGAGAATTGTCGCCTTTCATCCTTCTAGCATCCATAGTATACACTCTCCCTTGAATCTGATTCTTTCTTTGTGGACAATCCCTAGCAACATGTCATTCCTTCTAACAATGATAACAAATCATACCATTCTTCTCACACCTTCCAAAATAGTTCTTGTGACACCTGGAGCACAATGGAGGAGCACTAGATCTAGGACTCGACACCTGTTTCCCTTTGAAGGGTTGAGGCCTCGGCCTAAATGATTGATTGGCTCTTCCCCGCTCACCTTGAACCGTTATCCCAACACTGGCTTCTGTTTGCACTTTCCTCAGACTATGTTTGGCAACATAGCATTGCCTCAACATCTCGGAATAGGTAGTGAATTCTAGTTGCGAGACATTATGCGAGATTTTGGCCCTTAATCCAAACAAGAACTGATCAATTTTCCACCTTTCATCAGGGGTATACATAGCCTGCCTAGAGTAGGCCTCCATGTTCTTAAACTTCTCAGCATAACTGGCCACAGTCATGCTCCCTTGCCTTAATTGTTGAAACTCAAACTCCTTTTGCGTTCTCAAGGAACTAGGAAAATACTTATCCATAAATATTGTCTTAAATTGATGCCACACTCTTGGAATTCCTTGTACCATCATCAGGGTTGGAGCACTCTCCTACCACCTAACAGCGGGACCTTTCAACAGATGTGACACAGAGGTCACCTTATCCTCTTCCCCACAAACCACGATTTGGAAGATCCACTCCATTCCTGCTACCCACTCATGTGCCTTCACTGGGTCCAAAACACCATGGAACTCCTGGGAATTCATGCGGAAGAAATCTTGGAAGGTTCCACCCCCAGCTCCAGGAGCAACCACATGAGGATGAAGACTCCCATTCATTTGGTGCATCATCTCCTGCATGAATTGATGTTGTTGCTGCATCTGTTGCATAAATTGGAACATAGGAGCATTCCCGTCACCACCCGTTTGATCGTTACTAGCAGGAGTGACACTAGGACGACCACGTGTTCCACGCCTACCAGCCATATCCCTAAATGTCATCAAAACAGGATTAAGTTGATCAGGCTCAGTACCATAAACATAGCATTTTGTCCTACAGTGATATTACATGTATGAACGGAAAGGAAACACTTATAATATTCCAATGCTAGGTCAAGGATATGACCTGCTCTGATACCAACTATAATGCCTATATATAAAAGACATACTTCAAAGCATATTTTTCATATATAAAATCAAGTTTGGTATTGAAATACACAAGTTCTTAGCAACACATTGCATAAGTATAGTCACTACAACATAAGGTATTAAAACAAGGCTATAAATTATACAAGATGTTCAAAAGAATACAAAAGTCTAAGAACTAGATCCGAAGATCTCAAAAGTCCACAGCGGAAGACAAAGCCATCCAACAAGTAAAGATAATCAAACTGCCTTATTTTTACCCTTTGCGGAACCTGAAGTACCTGAAATAACAACATCAACATGGGGTGAGATAAAACATCTCAGTGAGTTCCCTATCTTAGAGTTCTCTCGGCTCTAAATGTTTGTTCCTAAAAAATAAATCTCACAAGTTCCACGAACCATCTCACACAAGGACCGATAACAAAGGGGAACTAAGGTCCACACATGATCTCAATATACCATATGAGAAACGTTTACCTCAAGTCCTTACAGATGCTTCTCGTGGGACTAAGGACAACCCACCTCAAGGCTTACTCAAGACCTTACGGAGGATTCAACATAACACTCTCTTAAATCTTTACGGATGCTTCCCGTGGGACTAAAGGAAACCCACCTCAAGACTTACTCAAGATTAACACATAACTAGTATAGCACTTGCCTCAAGTCTTTACGAATGCTTCACGTGGGACTAAGGGAAAACCACCTCAAGGCTTACTCAAGACCTTACGGATGACTTGTGACCTACACTCATCAAACCACAATCCGCATTTAATCAACAGGTACCTCAAGTCCTTACGGATGCTCTTGCGAAACACAAGGTAACAACGAAGAGACTTAATCAAGACTTTACGAAGGACCTTAAAACAATACATAATTCATGATTCACTTTATCTTAAGGGAAACCTAGACACCTCACAAGTTGTACCTTTCTTTATTTCCATCAACTCTTCTCCTCATTTTCTGAATGAGGCCGCAACCTTCATGGGGTGCAGAATCAAAAATTTGTCTTTCTCCTTCTTAGGCGTTCCCATAGGCATTGATCATAGAAAACCTCGGCATAAATAATATCAATTATCCAATTTAAATTTCCATTTACTATAAATGGTTTTTCATTAAAATTTCTTAGAATAAACCGGAAATCTTATTGGTATTAAATAATATTATTTGGAGAGTTAAATAAATTACGGGGTGTTACACCGTACCTCTAAGTCTCAAAGCTGCTACAATTGGGATTCTATTCCAAATAACCTTCCAACAAAAAACTTTAATTTTGGGAGGAACTTTAGATTTCCAAATATTGATAAAAGTCTCACCCTTGCCTTCTTTAATTAAATCATCAGAGACTTCCTCCGTCATTATATTGTAAAGAGCCTTGATCGAGAACGACTCTGAATGTTGAAGCTCCCAACCAATCTCGTCTCTGACTTCTGCTATAGGATTTTGGTCCTGCACGACTAGCTGCAAATAGAAAGCTTCGTCAGTCTGCTGGTTCTGGTTTGAAAGAAGAATTTCTTCTAGGTTTTACACCCACATTTCCTCATGCCAAAATCCCATATCTCCTATTACGCAAAATTTATTAATGCTTCCTTGAAAAAGACTTGGGAACGTATTTGCTAAAGAACCGAAGCCCAACCAGTTGGCCTGTCAAAAAGGTATCATCGAACCATCTCCAACCTTACAGGTTACAAACTTGTTGAAACTAAATCCTTCTATTTCGGTCAGTTTTCCCAACCGCAATAAATCATGCCACCACAACGAAACAACCCTTTCAAAGGAAAATTCGTCATTCAACACGTGAGCTCTTATCCCTCCATAACGCGACTCAAGTAACCTCTTCCAAGAAGCTTCGAAATCCTCCAATATCCGCCAATTCAACTTCGGCAACATAGCTAAATTAAACTCTTTCATGCTTCGAATACCTAGACCTCACTTGTCTTTGCTTCTAAAAACCGTATGCCACTTAATCCAACTAATCTTCTTCTTGTCAACATTTGATCCCCACAAATAGTTCCGTCTAGTTTTATCTAACTCCGACCAAACCGCTGTCGGAGCCTTGTAAAAAGAAAAAATGAAAATAGGGAGGCTTGATAGAATTGAATTAACAAGAACCAGTCTGCCTACCATACTTAGCATTCTACCTCATTCTCAATCTTCCAACTTCTTTTTGAATTTAACCATTAAGAACTTCCAGGATGACACTTTTCTATGATCAATGCCTATGGGAACGCCTAAGAAGGAGAAAGACAGATTTTTGATTCTGCACCCCATGAAGGTTGCAACCTCATTCAGAAAATGAGGAGAAGAGTTGATGCCTATAATTATGCTCTTCCCATTGTTTACCCCAAGACCAGATACTAACTCAAAGCCATGCAAGATCGCTTTCAAACACCAAACATTCCTCCATCCTCCTTCGCTAACAATTAAAGTATCATTCGCAAATTGAATGACCTCCACCAAAAAATCTTCATTGATCCCAAAGCCTCTGAACTCACCTATTTCCACTACCTTTTTTAACATCATCGTCAGCCCCTTTTTCACTAAAACAAAAAGAAAAGGCGACAGGGGATCACCTTGCATCAGACCTCTTCTAATTTAAAAATCCATAGTTGGGCTTCCATTGACTAGAGCTAAAATAAAGCCTTTGAATACACACGACTCCATCCACCGCATCCACTTGCTACCGAACCCCATGTTCTTCATAACCAAAAAATTCCAATTAACACAGTCATACGTCTTTTCGAAGTCGACTTTGAAAAGCATACACTCCTTATTGGATTTAGATGCTAAATCGATGACTTCATTAGCTATCATCACTCCATCTAACAGCTGCCTGCCCGGAACAAACACAGTTTGATTGGAAGAAATCAAACCACCTATCACTTTCTTGATTCTGTCCGCCAATATCTTCGCTAGAATTTTGTACATGATTCCCACCAGACATATTGGTCTGAAATCACTAAGGTCGAGAGGATGGTGGACCTTAGGAATCAGAACCAAAAAAGAAGACCGCATTGCCTTTGGGAGGAAACCGTGACTATGAAAATCCGTGATTAAAGCACATATATTTGACTTCATAAAACTCCAGCATCTTCTTATGAAAACAAAGTTAAAGCCATCTGGACCCGGACTCTTGGATCCATCGCAATTCCACACTGCTTTGGTAATTTTGTCTTCTGTGAAAGGAGCCTCTAAAGACTGAACCTGCAAAACAAAAAGTTTGTTAGAGAAAATGTCTTCCAACTTCGGCCTCTCCTCTTCCGGTTCCTCAAACTTTTCCAAGAAGAACTTTCTCACTTCCTTCTTCACTTCCTCTACTTTATCTATTGTTCCTTCTGGAGTATTGACTGCCCCAATAAAGTTTCTCTAATTTCTTCCTCGAACCAAATTATGAAATAACCTAGAGTTTGAATTTCCCTCCTTAATCCAATTGACCCTAGCCTTTTGAATCAACATATTATCTTTAATATGAAGATGCCTTCAAACCTTCTTGCAAGCTTCTGCTCGTTTAGACACTGGATCCTTTACATCATCGTTGCAAGCTGAGAACAAGGATTCGTCAATATCGTTGATCTCTTCTACTCCCTCCTCCATCTTAATATCATGCCAACCAAAAATCTCCTTGCTCCATTTCCTCAAATCACCTTTGAGAAGTTTCAATTTCTCTTTAAGGGTGTAATCACTTCTTCCTTCAATCTCGTAATTCAGCCATTTATCCTTTACAAAATCAAAAAATTATGGATGATCAAATCAGCAATCAAAATGATGTATGAAAATAGATCCGTGATACTTGCACCGAAGAGTATATTACAAAATATGTACAAAAATGAAGTTAAGAATTTTAAATAATCATTAATTGACAATAAACAATTTGTGCCCATAAATGATATTTTGTTACAGAGAGGAAACCCTTAACAACGGATTCCTCCAAGGATGGAAAAATCCATGCATCAAAATCATTTTTTTTTTAATAATTAATTTCTGCAGATCTATAATTTGTTTCAAATTCTAACATACATTAACCTAAACAATAAACTAGAAAAATTGCATACCTACATTTTAAATATTTCAAATAATAAAATACAAACTAAAATATCAATATACTAATTAATCAATTAATATTTTAAATTATCAAAAATATTATAAACTATAAATAAACGGATTCAAAGACAAATTCGAAGTAAATATTAGTATCTTATTACCCATCTCATCAAATTTTTTTAAATCAAGAAAAAACTCAAATCCGAACTTAGTCAAAGTGGGGTTTTTCCGTTAAACACGGGACAAATTTGAACGGATACCCATAAGTATGAGTTTTGTTGCTATGTCTAGTCTCCACAACAAGGTAGAATCGAGATTCATATCAAGGTAAATTGTAACCTTAATTGTAAGGTTATACAAGATTCTAAACTCATGTATATAAGCATATAAATTCATATACATGCAGATAAAATAGCATTGGTCACACAAAGAAAATCTTAAATCACTTAGCAATCCTAGTGCAAATTTAAATTCATAAGAATTGCTCATAAGTAAGACAGTAAAATCCTTAAGTCTCACTTCAAATACTTGTATATTTAAATTCATTTATAAGCATAATCACATAATTGTTTCAAAGGTATATTCTAAATCGCTGAGGGCAAGCGTAATCGCAAAATCATGGTATTTTACCATTCAAATTGAGATTTTGACTACCATGCTAAACAGTGAGTTTCATCATTCTTCTAAATAACCTAGCTCTTTCTCCCACTTAAGGCCAGACATTTGCCGACCAAAAGGAACAATGAGGTTATACCGGAAAACCTGCAAAAAGAAAAGAGGAAAGAACAAAGAAGATATGTTACAAGTGCAATATTACAACCATGAAAGACAGTTTTGCTAGAACCATATTTGATTCTCCAACTTCCCGCAAACATTAACATGACAAAATGACCTAGCTAGCTCACCTTATCATTGATTTCTTTTAACTGCAATTTCAAAGCCTCTGAACTTTCAACCCACATAGATTGATCTCCACTGCATTTATTCGCCCAAGCTCTCTTCAACGACATCCTCCATTGAGAAATTCTAAATCTTATCTCTTTGTTAAGTTCAACCCACTCTGGTGCACATCCATTCTTCGAGAGGATTCTGTATAACGTGTCTTCAGCTGGATCTGCATGAGGATTTGTGTCAAGTTTAAGTGGCTTTCCTTTCCCGGGCAAGTTCTCAAATTGGCCTTCTTCCATTGAATGCCATATTCTTTGCTCAACAACGTTGATCAAGTCAGTTTCAGACCTGTCTAACAGCCAATTTGTGTTAAACAAATGATGACAAAACTAACACAGACCATCATACAAGCAAGACCAATTATACTGATCTATCAACTGGGGTAGGCTTACGTGATATACCAATCTCTTTAATGTTATGTAATGTTCTCGTGTATAAACAAAAATAACTAATGTTGCATCCATAAAGGAAAATAGTTAATCTCATTTAATATTCTAGAAATAATTTAAAAACAGATGTATTGTTCTATGAGAATAAAATGATAATGGAGAAAATAAATCCAAATTAGTTGAAAGGGAATTATGGAATAATAACATTTAATATGATAAAAGTAGTTAACTTTTCCTTATATTTGACACCAGCGGTAGTACATGTTATGATGTGTACTACTAACATGTCATGTCTACCAATGGTGTCCAATAGCGACCAGTGCCTCTCGTTCACATATCCCAGAACCTTGGTGACAATTTTATTGATCATAATGTGAAGATATGAAAAGTGGCGATAAACATATTGGCATTTGACAATAAGGACGTACTGTAGCACTGGTGTATTGGGCTATCTTATCAAACTCGGCGTTCTGTTGTATTTGGCTATCTTATCAAACTCGCCTGTTCTGGCTGCTATCTTGGCAAAGAACAGCAAAACCAAGAAAACCGCACCAGGCGGTGCCATTCCAACACAGATGGGTGACTCTACTAGAATGACAGTGATAATAGAATTGGATTCGGAACAGCCACTCTGATGTAGCAGCTCCGACAGCGTCATCCGTATATGATATTGCGTTTAAATTTTTAAGGATATCAAGGTTATTATTGAATTATATAGGCATTTGGAAGTATACTTTGCTAAGACTTATGGCTTTTATTTCTAAATATGAATAAAAATTCATGAATTTTTATTAATTTATTCTAATTTTTAACTATCATGTGTTCTTACAAACCAACAATATATGACATTTTCAGTTTTGTAATATACATAGGAAATATTCAAAGTTCTTCATACTTTTTGTTTCATATTCATAATTGACACTAACAAAGTATCGTGAGCACTTAATACTTGTAAAGCAATCAAAACAATAATTTCAAATGATTTTATCAATTCACTATGGACCTGAATTGAATCTATTGAATTACAGAATATGAGTTGTGATTCTAACTTCTAAGAGAGTGAATAGTGTAAATTACGCAATACCTAACATTGTTGCGCTGGCCGCGAAGTTCGGGAGGTAGTTTGCGATCGTTGACGGCGTCGATTACAGACGAAAGACGGTCCCCGAGCTTCTTCTTATCCGGCTTAATGTTACCGGGCGATGACGGCGATGACAACGACGACGAAGAAGAAGAGCATCTAACGGTGGAAAGCGGTGAGTTGTGGAAGTGGAGAAGGGAGAGGGAGTTGAGAGAGGCGTATCTCCGAAGGCGAAGATACGTCGCCATGCTCATCCACGCCGACTTTTTCTCCCTTGTTTCACTAATTTCAGAAATGGTCCTTTTTTGTTCCAAATATCAGAAATGGTCCCTGTTTTCTTTTATCTTTTATTTTTTATTTCAGCTAAGTTATAGTTCCTCCGTAAGAACTTAATTTTTTAATATATTTAAAAATAATTCAAGTATAAATTAAATTGACAGAAATGCAATTTTTGGATTAGTCAATAGCAAGTGTAAAACCAGTCGATCATGTGTTAATTGAAATATTTTTATTGGGTATGTTATGAGAAAAATTTACCAAACTAACCGACTTTTTCAATTTTAATTTCTAATTATCATACATTTTAAATTAATTCTCAATCTTAAAAAATTAAATTCGCAGATAAATCCAGTTATCTGCGGATTTTCCTGCAGATTTGACATTACTTGCGGATATACCTATATCATTAGGTAAATTCGCAAGTAAATTCACAGGTAATCTCAAATCTGCAGGAAAATCTGCAGTAAAATCCGCAGGTAACTGAAATTTTTATAAAATATATAGGAAGCGTCGATTCAATTGGCGACTCCCCTTTAATTTTTGAAAAATGGGGTAGATTGAGAATTAATTTGAAAGGTAAGGTAGTTATGGATTAAAGTTGAAAAAGTTGGTTAGTTTGGTAAAATTTTCATGTTATGATGGCTAAAACTTTAGACTCGATCAAAACACAATAGATTATTGAATAATTGAGTTTTATTGAGTTTTATGGTCATGTTCGATGTTAGAAGTATCATTAATCAAAGAGTGTGAAGATTAGATTCTGGAATCATGATATATGAAAGTTAAATGTGAGATGTAGAGTCAACAAAACATGTTGAGAGACAAAAGACAACAAATTGAACGTAAGGAGTCGTATATCTCATAGTAGATGAAATACTCATGTATTACTAATGTAAATAGATGAATAAAACAACATTTATGTTAGTAATAATAGGTTTCTCATAGAATGATAGTTTTCTCTACATATATCACAATTTATAATTGTTGTGAATCGGATACCTTAGAAACAAAGTATAATAGGTTTCTTTATGATCAAGAAATCCACAAAGGTTAAGGTTTATGAGAATACAAGGGTAAGAACAAGGATTGGTTATAAACTGTTATTCTTGCATTTCTCTTTAAAATAAGATTACAAGTATACAAGAATAACAAATAACCTCTTTCACTTTTGAATTAGGGTTTTATCTTCTTTTTTTTCTTATTTCAAAGATGAGAGACTAGTATGCTATTTATAAGAAAACTAACATACTAACCTAATGGTCTTTTTAACAATTATCCATTACAAGCTAACTTAGGGTATAAGTTAACTTAAACAATTGGATTCATAACACAAGGCTCAATTTGACAATAGCATGTGAGCGGACTTCGAAGGCATGTTAAACCTAGAACTTGTTCCAATATCTCATAAATATCCACCTTGGAACAAACTCTATAACAACAAGAAACAAATTATCTTTCTCCATGCAGCTTTTTCAACTGCATACAGTGGAAAAATTTGCAACTGGGCAACGTCTTGGTGATCATATCAGCAACATTATAATTTGTCGATACCTTTAGCACTTGGACTTCTCCATGCTCGATTACCCCTTTGACGAAAAGCAACCTCACATATCAATATGTTTGGTTCGCTCATTATAGGTTGAATTCTTCGACAGGTGTATTGCACTTTGACTATCACATTTAACAGTGATACCCCGACCTTGAAGTTTCAGCTCCTTTGCAAAACCTTCAAGCCACAATGCTTCCTTTACAACTTCAGTTAGGGCGATATATTCCACTTCAGTGGTTGATAAGGCAAAAACCTTCTAAAGGGTTTCTTTCCAACTAATTGTTGTACCAAACATAGTGAAAACATATCCAGAAATATATTTTCTAGAATCCATACAACCTCCATAATCAGAATCGACATATCCTTCGATTTCTACTTTATTATCGTCACCCAAGGCACCACCATAAATTAGGAATCTACTTATGGACCCATTTATATACCTTAGAATCCATTTCATTGTTTGTCAGTGAGCCTTTCCAGGATTTGAGATGTACATGCTTACAATACTTACTGCATATGTTATATCGAGTCTAGTATATACCATATCATACATCAAAGAACCTACTATATTAGCATATGGAATGTTATCCATATAAGTTCTTTCAACATCAGTACTGGGACACTGATTTATACTCAGCTTGAATTTAGGGTTTGTTAGAGTTATAACATGCTTTGAATTCGATATACAAAACTTTTCGAGAATCTTTCGTAGGTATGCCTCTTCAGATAAGTCAAATATCGACTACTTTCTATCTCTTTGGATGTCAATCCTAAGAATCCTGGACGTGTAACACCCTTTTTACCCCCACAACATATTAATACAAAATTATTTAAGAAAGATCAGAGTTTCAACCAAAAAGGGTATCACATTTCGTCTAAACGTCAATATAACTCATTTATGTGTCCTGTCCCGTAACACGGGTTACGACATGCCTCATAAAATAACATACATCAATTCATACGCAGCAGATAATCAACATTGTCAACTTAGTTACTCAAATATAACCATTTAATTGTTAATTCCAAAACATCATCAAGTCAAAGTTAGAACAACAAAAGAAACACCAAAAACATCCAAGTGTTTCCGATGTTACACGACACAGAGCAGGACACTACCTAGACTCTATAAACGACAAAAGATGCACTCCAAGCTACATCCAAATACCGAGCTATTCTTGAGTATCTGCAGGATGGCATAATAGACCATCACGAAAGGCATGCAGGGTGAGTAAATTCACATTCAATATAAATAATATAAAGACAGAATTATAAGACAACATGCAACAATATATCAATTACATCAAGTCTCACCCACATACAACAAAATCAATCACATTATAATAAAACAAATGCAATCATGTTATGCCACCAAGAATGAAATGCACTCTTCATAATATGCAAGTGGTACCGAAACATCATCATGGATGGACACTGAGCCATCAACCCTCCATAAGAGAGCACAACATAGAAACATATCACTTCAATACACATGATAGGATTGAAGCTACCAACGGGCTGAAGCCCCAACTAATTTATGTTATGAATGCAACGATGCAATAACATCAACATAATCATCATATCCAACACTTGCATCAACATTCATCATTATTCATCATTCATACGTCTACTAATTTTTCTACTCATGTCATCAATACTACATACCATCATAATACAACATAAGCATCTAAACATAATTTTCATCACAATTCTCATACTTTTCGCATATTATAGCGTGGCAAGAATTCACAGGAACATCATAGCAACACAAGACAACAAAAAGAGTCATTACAAGTCATGTGGAACAAGAAAACATTTTTCAAAATATTCCAGATCTCGCTAAGCGAGCTACTCTCTTGTTCCGGACTGGCCCAACCCTTAGAATTGGGTCATATCTATCTTGAGGCCCAACGGCCCAATAAACCCAACTATGCTCGGAACCCTGTAAATCAACTGCTCGACTTGCCCTAGGTCGGACGACTTCAATGTCGAGCAGGAACAAGTCGAGCAACTCCTTTCTTGCCCCAACGGCTAGTTCCTAATCACCATCGATTATTACAGGATCAGTGATCCGGGCCCAACAATTTGGGCCAATAAACACCCATTTGGACCAGTATATAAGCCCTCTCATTTGAGAGGGTCAGGTATTCAAATCTTGACCCAAAAATATAGTACTTGCTCACTCGTTGCTCGCTTTCTGACTTTAGCATCAGAATGCCTTTGCAGGTGCACCCCTCATTTCTCTCCATCATCAACTGCGCTCATCCAGGCTCGACGCGACCACATCGGATCCTGATCTCCATGTACGATCATCTCTATTTGTGGGATTCCCAAAGTCTCACTCGCTCGCTAAGCGAGAAGGCGAAAATTGGCAGAAAACCCTGTGATTTTCCACACACTCCAGCTATGACCAAACCCTCCAAAACCATCATTAATCCACGGAAAACAGTAGAATTCACTCTTTCTACCTATTATCATCATATAATCATCACTTATAACATATAACAACATCAATTCATTGAAACCTACCAACAATCCTCTTAACCCTAAGGTTTCCCTTAAAAAATCTCCTTTCTCATAAGGCTACCTATACATTATAAATATTGAATAAGAATTACTCCACATACCTTAGTCGATTGAGCTTTTCCGATCACTTCTTAAGCAATTTCAACATTTATCTCCCTTGTTCTTCAGAGAAACCTCTCAATCTTCACAAAACACGGCTTATGAGAAAAATGATTGTATTCTCCTTTCTCATAACCTTCTCAAATGACCAAGTTACCCCTAAGACCTCCAACTCTTTTATTTTATTTTTAATAATAATATTTAAATGATATTCAATTATTCTAATATCACTATTTAATAAAATAACTCACCACAACACCACAAAATACCACATGTTCATAAATAATTAAATAATTAATTAAATTATGAAATTAGAGTGTTACAACTCTCCCCCACTTTAGGAATTTTCATCCTAAAAAATGTTACCTGAAACAAACAGATTCGGATACGACTCCTTCATCTGATCTTCACGTTTCCAAGTCCAACTTTCACTTGCTGGTCCACCCCCACAATATCTTTACCAAGGCAATCTCTTTTCCTCGCAACTGCTTCATTTAACGGCCATCTATCCGCAATGGTAATGCCACAACGGTCAGATTATCTCTTACCTGCGCGTCATTTATCTGAATCACATGTGATGGATCGCACACATACTTCTTTAATTGCGACACATGGAATACATCATGCAAATTCAAAAGTGATGGTGGTAACGCAATCCGATATGCTACTGCTTTGATCCTTTATGAAATCAGATACGAACCAACAAACTGCAGTGTGAGCTTTCTAGACTTAAAAGCTCGTACGACACCAGTCACCAGAGTAAACTCAAGAACACGTGGTCTCCCTCTTGAAACTCAAGAGCTTTCCTCTTTTTATCATGATAACTCTTCTATCGACTCTGAGAAGCCTTCATTATTTCTTGTATCATTTTAATCTTTTCAGTCTTCTCTTGCACAATCTCATGTCTGAGTATTGCACTCTCGCCTAATTCATACCAACACAATGGAGTCTGACATCTTCTTCCATACAACGCCTCATACGATGCCATTCCAATACTAGCATGTTAACTATTATTGTAGGTAAACTCAATCAACGGAAAATGACTATCCCAAGATCCTCCTTGATCCAGCACACAAGCTCTCAGTAAATCCTCTAAAGATTGGATAGTCCTCTCTGTTTGACCTTCTTCCTGTGGATGATAAGTAGAGCTCATCCTCAACTTAGTACCCAAAGCATCTTGTAAACTCTTCCAAAACCTCAACGTAAACTACGGATCTCTATTCGATACGATACTCGATGGTATCCCATGCAACTTCACAATCTCTTCAATATACAACGCAGATAGCTTCTGCGGAGAATGATTAATCTTCATTGGTAAGAAATGGGCCGAGTTAGTCAATTTATCTACAATCACCCAAATTGAATCACTTCCCTTAGTAGTCTTCGGTAAACCTGTCACAAAATCCATGGAAATGTTATCTCACATCCATTCTGGAATATTCAACGGATGCATCATACCTAACGTTTTCTGATGTTCAATCTTTGACTTTTGGAAAGTCAAACATGCATACACAAATTCTGTAACGTCCTTCTTCATACCTGGCCACCAAAACAATTTCTGCAGATCATGGTACATCTTCGTAGCACCAGGATGGATACTCAATCTACTACGATGTCCTTCTTCTAAAATACTCTTATTAATTTCTGGAACATTAGGAATACACACTCTATCTTGGAATTTCATCACAACATTGGGATTGCATCTGTGTTTTTTTGTTTTATGATAAATGTGTGTGTATGAAATAATAATAATAATAATAATAAATAATAATAATAATAATAATAATAATAATAATAATAAGAATTATAAGAATATAAAAGTAAAAATAAAAAGATAATAACAATAAAAAATAAAAATAGTGATAATAAGAAAAAGAATAATAGTAATATAGAAATAATAGTAATAACTAAAAAAAAATGGAAATAATACTAATGATAATAATAAATAGATAATAGAAATAATAGTTGTGATAAAAATAATAATAATTTTAAAATTGGAAAATGGTGATATGAAAAATAAATGAAACAAAAATAATAATAATAATAATAATAATATAATTTTTGATATTTTTTAATATTGGGCTTAGAAAAAAGATAATGAGCTAATGGGCTTGGGAAGAAAAAAAGGTTTACATAAAATAGTTTTGATAGAATGAATAATGGAATTTTTTTTGTAATTTTCTGATACTGACTAAATAATAAAAATAAAATGTATGATAATATAAAAATAGAAATTAATTTTTTTCAGAAAATAATGAACGCATTTTTTTGATTTTTCGAATAACAGACAGAAGAATAAAGTAATACGTATTTTTTGATTTTTGAAACAAAGGTTAGACAGTAAAGTAAAATGATGTGGGTACTGTAAACACCCCAAATTTGCCCTCACTCATTCACACCATGGCTTGTGATCATTTCATATGCATAAACTCAATCATACCATCTCATATCACATTTTTGATTCACTGCATTGGTTCAAAGTCATCTGCATCTAGGGTTTGTGATCTGAGCAATCCAAGAGCTTCTTGAGCCACTCCAGAGGTCATCAATCACTTCAAAGGGGTCCATGCATCCATGATCAAAGTTCAAGCTGCCAACTTTGTACCTTAAATTTCAGTATCCAGACTTAACAGACCAACTTATGTATTCGCAGCAGATGTTGTCAAAGACGATAAGCCTTGGTTCCATGACATTAAGTGCTTCTTGGAGGATCAAACATACCCACCCGGGGCATCTTCCAATGATAAGAAGACATTGAGAAGGCTTGCTGGTAGTTTCTTCCTGAACACTGATGGTTCCCTGTACAAGAGAAACTTTGATATGGTACTCCTCAGATGCGTTGACAGAACAGAAGCAGACTTGTTAATGCATGAAGTGCACGAAGGATCCTTTGGTACCCATGCGGGAGGGCATGCCATGGCTAAAAAGTTGCTAAGATCAGGTTATTATTGGATCACAATGGATGCCGACTGTTGTGCATACGCCAGAAAATGCCATAAATGCCAGATTTATGCGGATAAAGTGCATGTGCCTCCCAATCCTTTGAATGTGATGTCGTCACCCTGGCCCTTTGCTATGTGGGGCATTGACATGATTGGCAAGATTGAACCGACTGCTTCGAATGGCCACAGATTCATCCTGGTTGCCATTGACTATTTCACCAAGTGGGTCGAAGCAGCATCCTATGCAAATGTTACCAGGCAAGTGGTAGCCAGATTTCTGAAGAGAGATATCATCTGTCGATACGGAGTTCCCGAGCGAATCATTACTGATAATGGTTCCAACTTAAACAATAAAATGATGGCAGAGCTATGCCGGGACTTCAAGATCCAACACCACAATTCTTCTCCTTACAGGCCAAAGATGAACGGCGCTGTTGAGGCAGCTAATAAGAACATCAAGAAGATTGTGCAGAAGATGGTAGTCACGTACAAAGACTGGCATGAAATGCTACCATTTGCCTTGCATGGGTACCGCACATCAATCAGAACATCCACTGGGGCAACACCGTATCAGCTTGTGTATGGTATGGAAGCAGTCCTACCTGTTGAAGTTGAATTACCCTCCCTACGGGTATTGATGGATGTTAAGCTGAACGAAGCCGAATGGGTCCGGTCCCGATATGAGCAACTGAGTCTGATCGAAGAGAAAAGATTGGCTGCAATCTGTCATGGGCAGTTGTATCAGAAAAGAATGAAGAAGGCCTTCGATCAGAAAGTTAGGCACCGAGAGTACCAAGTAGGAGATCTTGTGCTGAAAAGAATCCTCCCTCCGCATACAGACCACAGGGGCAAGTGGACTCCAAAATATGAAGGACCATTTGTAGTAAAGAAAGTTTTTTCTGGTGGAGCACTGATGCTCAGCACTATGGATGGTGAAGACTTCCCGTCCCCTGTGAATTCAGATGCAGTTAAAAAATACTTCGCATAAAAATGACCCGCTGGACACAAAAACAGAATGTAAGTCCAGGCAAAAATAGGGCATCCCGGCGAGTCAAAAACAGAATAAAAGACTCGGGCAAAAGTAAGGGAAAATAAACAAAAAATGTACACCCGCTGAGTTGAAAAGCCGCATTGGACAACTCAGGCAAAAATGGGTATCCCGATGGATTGAAAACCCGAAAGGGCGATCCATGCAAAATAAGGGAATAAGCGAACAACTGCATTCTGAATTCGCCTGTATCACCTACAACTTGGTAAGCTTCGAAAGGATCAAGCGTCTTTCAGAATCAGCCTTCTTCAGAAAGCAAGACGAGAAGAACGTCAAATGTCATACGAGTCATAGCGGAAGGGAAGCCCCTTGAAGCGTCGACAACATTGCCAGATTTTTGTTTCTCAATTTGTAACAATCTCCTCATTTCAGGGGATTTGTTTCTTTGACTGTATCCCGCCAATTCAGGGCACATGAATTAATAAAATCAGATTTTCAGTCATGTTTTTGTTTTGTACATTTTATTTGCAAAAATGTCTGAGGTCTTAAGAAAAACTGATTGCATAAATACAGATGCTTTTCTTCTAAAAAAAAAATATATACGTGCTTGCAGGGAATATACTTACTCTCAGAAGTGTCTAACTCCTATAACGGAATCCAGTAAAGGATACCTCGGGATTACTTGTGCGTTTCCCTATCTTTGCAGGATTGCAGGTATTCAAAACGCAACTTGGGGCATGAAAGCTTCATCCCAGCAAGCCGACAAACCAACACTCAGTCTTAGCACCCAAAGTGTTTTCTCCCCAGCTGAGTTTCCACTTGCTATTTCTCCCCAGCCGAGGTTCCAATCATTCTTCCTCAGCCAAGTACAGAAGTCAGGGAACCATCTCCCCACAGAACTTCAGCCTCTATCCAGAAGAGCAGCGCACGAAGGGATCACAACAGAGTGAAGAAAGCTTCTCCAAACCCCAGCTGGGTCTCTCAGTTGCTGGAATAGGTCTATCATTGACCCGTTTCCCCAAACAGATATCATCTCATCGGATCTACCAGTGATCTCATCCCCAGCTGGGATGTCCATTAGATCGACCAGAGATCTTCGCAGCAACGGGATCCGAATCCTGGATCGGTATCTTTGCATAATCGTGGCATTCGCATCATATTCACCCACAAAGCGTAGCATTCCGTCTAATACGGAGCATTACAGCAAAAATCAAACATATTGCATAATCATAAGCCATGTTCTGAATCAAACACGTGTGAATAATAACAATCCATCAATATACAGGATACCCCCAGATTCCCCAGCGGAGAGCTAAAGCTAAAACAGTTGCCTTGCATTCACAAACACCAGTATATACTCTTTGTGGCACTCGTCCGTGTCATATCCCCAGTAAAAGACCAAAGCGTCCCCTTTGCACTCACAAATACTCATGTATATAACTTTCTTGACATCCGTCCATGTCACCTTCCCCTGCACAGTAATATAAACGCTTTGTACATCAGATACTTGTTTTACTATACTTTTTCTCCTTTTGACACTCGTCCGTGTCACTCCCCCCAGCAGATTAAACACTCATCTATACACCACTCATACTTACTACTTATACTGATACTCATCCGTATCTTGTATATACTACTTATATCCCCGCAGATTCAACACTAGTCCATGTTCTTTGTTAACCAGTTGGTACTTGTCCGTACCATCATCTCAGAATATGTGTCAGGCGTTTGTTTCTACCTGATACTCGTCCGTATCATAGTCTTAAGGATGCTCGTCCGCATCTTTAATCCATACACTGTGTCAAACACTTTTGTCTTCTTAAATTTAGACACTCGTCTGTATCTATCATTCCCCAGAAGAGTCCCCTCAGATTCAACACTCACTCGTGTTCTCTATTAACCAGTTGATACTCGTCCGTATCATCATCTTTGAACACGTGTCAGTATTTGTTTCTACCCGATACTCGTCCGTATCGTAGGCTTAAGGATGCTCGTCCGTATCTTTAATCTATACACAAACATCTAAACACTTATACCTTTATTTCTTGGATGTAAACACTCGTCCGTGTTTACTATTCCCCAGTAAATCACCAACAAAGCAAATTTCTTTTTTTTTGTCTGACACTCGTCCTGTGTCATGATAACTTTGAGAGCAGCCGTACCCTGCTAGGTGGTCGTCCTCCACCTCTTGATGATCGTCCTTCATCATGCTCATCCGATGGCTGTCCCCATCGTTGATCTTCTATCTGACATTCGTCCTATGTCGTGATATTTAGCAGCCGTCCCCTGCTAGGTGGTCGTCCTCCACCTTTGATGATCGTCCTTCATCATTTTATCCAATGGTCGTCCCCATTGTTGATTTTGGTTATCTGGCATTCGTCCTATGTCATGATAAACCTTGAGAGCAGCCGTCCCCTGCTAGGTGGTCGTCCTCCACCTCTTGATGGTCGTCCTCCATCATGCTCATCTGATGGTCGTCCCCATCGTTGACCTTTTATCCGGCATTCGTCCTATGTCACGATATTTTCGGCAGCCGTACCCTGCCAGGTGGTCGTCCTCCACCTTAGATGATCGTCCCTCATCTTATCCCCAACAGAGCAGCCGTCCCCTGCTAGGTGATCGTCCTTCACCTTTGATGACCGTACCTCATCATCTGTTTATTTCATTTATTCTTTAACCCGATGGCCGTCCCCGTCGTGGTCCCTTTTCCTTTTCCTGATGATCGTCCTTCATCAGTTTAGCCCGATGGCCGTCCCCATCGTTGGTTACATTACTTTTTGAACTTGATGGCCGTCCCCGTCATGTTTCATTAATCCTCAGAGAATCTTACAACTTTATCTTGATGGCCGTTCCCATCATAATTCTTTTTATCCCCAGCATGTCGGCCGTCCCCGTCATTGCTTCATTTCCCGCACTTTTCCCAGCATGTCGGCCGTCCCCGTCATTGCTCTTTACCCAGCAGTCGTCCTCTGCTCGACGGTCGTCCTCCGTCGCCCACACTTCACAATATACTTTATTTTCTTTTACAATCTATATCCCTTTTCTTCTTCATTCTGTGAGTGCAAATTTTGGACTGTCTTTGGTATTCAACCATAAGTTATCTTGTTTGCCTGTTAAGCCGTTGCTTACATCCTGCACAGCTAACTCATGCTTGAATAGGGGCAGCTGTAAACACCCCAAATTTGCCCTCACCCATTCACACCATTGCTTGTGATCATTTCATATGCATAAACTCAATCATACCATCTCATATCACATTTTTGATTCACTGCATTGGTTCAAAGTCATCTGCATCTAGGGTTTGTGATCTGAGCAATCCAAGAGCTTCTTGAGCCACTCCAGAGGTCATCAATCACTTCAAAGGGGTCCATGCATGTTCAAACATCATATTATATCTCCTCAAAGTCAATAATGTCAAAAATCACAAGAACTAAGAATGGCATGGAAGCAGAGCCAGGTTTAACTACACAGATGACCTAGAATTAGGGTTTTGGTTTCAGAGGCCATAACTTCAAATTTTTTGGTCATTATTGTTTCTATTGGTCTCTATATGGTATAGGGAGTATGCATATCAATTTTCATGAAGAAATTCCATGGGGAAGTCATCTGATCAAGAGTTGACTTTTCAAGTAAGTCAGTGCAAAATCAGGGCATCTGAGGCCCCCAATGACCCAACCAGAGGGCATTCTTCATCATTTTGATTGTATATGATCTTTATTTGATCATAGAAGATGTTGGAAGTTTACAAAATTCAAGAATTTCAAGTTTTTGCAAAGTTGACTTTTTGGGCAAGTTTGACTTTTAATGAAATTGCCATTTTAGGCAACTTTTTCAACCTTTACTTTTTGATTCAAGAAAGCTTCAAATGGAAAAACTTTGGTCATGAAAGTTGTAGAATAGATCTTTCCCTTTTCAAAAAGTACAAGAACATGACCTAATTCATTTTGGATCAAAAGTTATGGCTTGTCAAAGTTGGCAAAAATCACAAAATTTCAAAGTTTCTACCAAAGAGGTATTTTGCAAAATGACTTGATCAAGTGTTCTAAAGCTATCAAATGCACTTCTAATCCACACAACATGATCATGTGACATCTAAAGTTCAGAATGGACCAAAGAATTACACATTTTTATGGTTTATGGAACAAGATTTTTCATAAGAGGCAAAAGTGAACCAAGTTGCAAAACTCATCATAGCTTCTCATCCACTTGCTTGCTAGCTTGCTGATCAATCCTAGGCTTTTCCTCACACCATGCTGCGCAGAACACACTTGTGTACTTGGCTAGAAAGTAGCCCATACTTCTCTTACACCAACTTTGACATTTTGGCAAAAGCACCCATACCAATCAATAAAGCACATGTCACTTCGTCTGACCAATGGCATTTGTTTATACAAAGAAAATGCAAGCCAAACACAACAAGAAGCAAGCCTGAAACACTTCACAAGACAACATTCTCATTTTCACCTCATCTTGCAAGAGCTTTCGAAAATCATCACACAGGCCACAAACATACAAACTAACTTCACAAACCATCTCACCATGCTTCACTGAACACAAACCAACCCTTAAAACAGCCTGAAAGCCATAGAATCACAAACACGATTCTCACCTGACCTTGAACAGAACTCAAGCAAACTCTCAAACCAGCCATCACAAACTTCAATCAAGCCTTGAAAGCTTCTCAGGAGGTCCAGGGGAGTTGTTTGCAAGCAAAACATCAGCCAGAAAGTGCCAGAAACTAAAGCTTCGATTCAGGTAGCCTTGGAAATTCATTTTTCCAGAACCTTCTTTTCTTGTTTCTAAATGATAAAGCATGCTTCCCTGAGTTCACTGAGCCTTTTACTTTTGAAAAAGATTGAGAAATGAGCTTGTATGGTGTTTCTGAAATTTCTGCAGTTTTGAAGTTTTGATTCGTATCTTGTTTTTGAGTGGAAATAAATGGAATTTGTTGCTGGATTATTGTTTAGGAGGGTTAGTTGAGTTGATCTGGAGAGTTTGGCATGATTTAGTGGAGATTTGAGAGAGATAGCTTGAGTGTCTGGCCGGAGAAGACGACCGGAACAGTGTTCCGGTCGCCTGAAAGTAATTAGGGCTAATTAATTAGGGTTTAGCCAAATTTGAATGTGGGTCGTCCAAACACGCGCGTAGTCAACTCCCGCCCTCTGGAATTTGAATCCTGGCCCTTGGATGCGCATACTTTCCCATTTTCAGTTTAATTTCATTTTATTTTTCATTTAATTGCATTTGTTTTCTTCAATTTATTTAAAATAGCAAAACAATTTTAAAAATTCTGAAATTTTTTGTACAAACTTTTATTTAATTTCAGAAACCAAAAATATTTTTATTTTCATTTTTGCATTAAAAAATATTTTTAAATCATTTAAAAGTTTATTTTTAATTAATTAATGAGAATTAATTAATTAAAAATACTTTTAGGTATTTAAAAATCACCAAAAAATTCATGAAACCTTCATAACCATTTAGAAACATTGTCCAACCCTCAAACCAAATTTCCTTTTTGATCTTGATGCATTTTGATAATTTTCCATGGAATTAATTCATTTTCAAGGCATTATTTTGATCCAAACTTCAAAAAATCATTTCTACCTAACCATTGAGAGTTGGACTTTGATTCTTTTTGCATTGCATTTTGTTTAGCATGAAGTTTGTGAGATTAAATTGGCATGATTTGATCTTTCATTTTCAATTTGTTTGGCATTTTTCTTGTTAAGGTACCCTAAAACCCTAGAAAACTTAGAAAATTCATAACCCTAATTAGGTTAAGAGTTGGAACCCCTCCTTTGGGCAGTGAGTTTGTATAGGATTAGGGTTGCTTTGAATGCATTTTCAATTTTTTATCTTGATGTTTGCTTCTGATTTTGGTTTTTGTTAGATGCATTGATCATAAACCCTAATTTGGGCTTTCTTTTGCATCCATCTTGCATTTGCTTGCATACCATGACTTGCCATTGCATTTTGTGCATCCATTTGATTCATTAGACATCTTAAGACATATTAGAAGCATGTTTGATCATTGAATCATGTATTTGCCATGTTGTATGCCATTTGCATTCCATAACTTTTCATGTATGTTCATGGCTCTAAACTTGTTTCATTTTGCATCCACATGTTTGTATGATCATTCTCATGTCTTGATTCATGTTTGCATCATCTCATAGCATCATTATCATCTCATATATGCTTCTGGTTTTGGTTTGCATCATGTTATTTCATCTCATTTTGCATTGCATTGCATTTCTTTCACTAACTTTTCAGGTGGTAAGTTGCTTTGAGAAGTGAATTTGCCTTCACTTCTCACAATTTCTTTCCATCTCTTTCATGAATCCTTGCTGCATTTTGTTATGTGTTTGAGTTTGAGCTTGCTCATTCTTCTTCTCCTCACTTTCTTTCTTCAAGTGACTTGACTTCTTAAATGAAGCAAGTTACTTTGCTTCTCCTGATCCTTTCATCTGCTTCCTGGTGGTTCCATTGAAGATCTTTCTTGTAAACCTCACAAACCTTAGGAACAACCAAGCATGACAATGATTAGGGTTTTGATTAGTTTCCCCTCTTAGTTTTACCTTTGTGTCTCTTTGAGTCTTCTCTTCTCACCTCATAATCAGGGACTAAACCCTAAAGGCTTTAAGACTTTGTGATTAAGCTTATGCCTGCATCCTTCTATTAGGATGGAGTGTATAACTTTAATCCTAAGTGTTAAACCCTTAATGTGTTTAAATCCTTTAATCAATTCACTTAATAATCATCAAGACATCAAGCTTGTAACTTGGGCCTTGCATTAGGGTTCTAATTCTTCCTTAACTGGTTAAGAAGGACTAACCCTAGTGTTAATGGACAAGTCCTCCTCAAGTTGTCTTACAAATCATAAAATTCATTTCTTCATCATATCATTAAAATCCATCTAATAAAGGCTTTGTTTTGTCATGAGTTTAATCCCTAATCATGGATTAAGTTGAGGAGCTTTCCTCAGCTTAAACACTCTCATCTATTATCCTTCTATTAGGATGGTGTAATGAGTCTGTTTAATCCCTGATTATGGCTTAATCTCATTACTCAACACTAAACAAAAACACCAAAAACATCTAAATAATCACAAGTAGGTTAATGATCTTAATCCTACATCAAAGGTGATTAAGTGTGAGAATCTGACTTCACACTTAAGGTATTCTCATTACCCCTAATCAGAGGGAAGATGTGATGAGTTTACTAACCCATTGGTTTAGGCTTAAGCTCATTAACTTATGACAAACTTTCAAAAGCAATAAAAGACAGAAAACTCAAAACAAACAATAATCGTCTCTTTCAGGATTCTTTTCTTATCACTTTCATTCACAAACGAGAACTTGCTTCTTCCGTCTAATGCAAGACAGTTTACACCTGAGCCAGACAGGTCATACACTTGAGCATAGACAAGTAAGCAGTTCACAAGTCAATTCATTTTCAGTCTCTTTGGGTCGAACTACGGTGTTCTGACTTCCTCATTGCACGAGAGGATACGTAGGCATAACTTAACAGTTATCGAACAAAAGTCTCTGTATATTCCCCCTCTTTCCAGCATTATTCTTACAACCTCATGATCTTGAATATCTCATTCCTGTTCTTACACTGACACTTCATTTATACACTTCACATTCCTTTTACACTGACACCTGTACATCCTTTTCCAGCTCTTTTATACACAAATTGCACTGACACTACCCCTTTAAAACACAAATCTTTTAAGCGTGGATCCCGTCGAGTACGACGGACAATCTGGGTGCTAATACCTTCCCAGGTTGTAACCAACCCCCTTTCTCAGTCTCTCTGGTTCGCGACCGTCTTATCCATGTCTTTCTAGGTCTATGCAGCATTGCCTTTCCTCCGGGATAAAAATGCCTAGCTGGCGACTCTTTCATTCCCTGTGAGTTCACTCTTGTGTGTTCTCGCATCCCCCTTTTCGCCGACCGTTCGCGTCTGTACCTCATTTGAGCCGGTTTCATTTGGTGGGAGCGACAGGTACGACAAATTTGGGGTATGACACTTACCACGAGCATCTTTCGGAAAATACTTCCCCAAAAACTCCCTCCTGGACACTGCCCGGGTCACCACAGTACCAACATCCTCCAAACGTTGACGAGTATAATCCCACCAGTCTTTAACCTCTTTAGACAACATCTGGGTACCAAATTGTACCTTCTGCGTATTTGTACACGCCATTACTCTAAATATCTTCTCAATTTCCTTGAGCCACTTCTGTACACTATGTGGATCATGATCACCTTCAAAAACTGGCGGTTGTTACTCTGAAACTTCTCCAAAGCACGAAACTCATATTGTTCATTGTTTAGAGTCGTAGCCTTATCCAGTGCCTCAACACCTTCAGTAAGAGCATGTGTGTTGTTTCTAGCCATTATGCGCAACACTTACAACATCAGGAAAGAATAATCATTAATAGGTAACGACCGACAATAGACTGACAACAACGACACACGATCGAACAGACCGGCCTGCTCTGATACCACTAATGTAACACCCTTTTTACCCCACAACATATTAATACAAAAGTATTTAAGAAAGATCAAAGTTTCAACCAAAAAGGGCATCACATTTCGTCCCAACATCAATAATACTCATTTATGTGTCATGTCCCATAACACGGGTTATGACATGCCTCATGAAATAACATACATCAATTCATACGCAGCAGATCATCAACATTGTCAACTTAGTTACTCAAATATAACCATTTAATTTTTAATTCCAAAACATCATCAAATCAAAGTTAGAACAATAAAATAAACAACAAAAATATCCAAGTGTTCCCGATGTTACACGACACAGAGAAAGACACCACCTAGAATCTATAAACGACAAAATACACACTCCAAGATACTTCTAAACATCGAGTTATTCTTGAGTATTTGCGGGATGGCATAATTGACCATCACGAAAGGCAGGCAGGGTGAGTAAATTCACATTCAATATAAATAATATAAAGACGGAATTATAATTTAACATGCAACAATACATCAATTACATCAACTCTCACTCACATACAACAAAATCAATCACATCATCATAAAACATATGCAATCATGCTACGCCACCAAGAAGGAAATGCACTCTTCAAAATATGCATGTGGTACTAAAACATCAGCATGGATGGACATTGGGCCATCAACCCTCCACAAGGGAGCACAACATAGCAACATATCACTTCAATCCACATGATGGGATTGAAGCTACCAACGGACCGAAGCTCCGAATAATTTATGCCATGAATGCAACAATGCAACAACATCAACATAATCATCATATCCAATACTTGCATCAACATTCATCATTATTCATCATTCATACATCTACTAAATTTCCTACTCATGTCATTAATACTACATATCATCATAATACAACATAAGCATCTAAACATCATTTTCATCACGATTCTCACATTTTTCACATATTATAGCGTGGCAAGAATTCACAACAACATCATAGCAACACAAGACAACAAAACAAGTCATTACAAGTCATTTAGAACAAGACAAAAAATTCAAAATATTTCAGGTCTCGCTAAGCGAGCTACTCTCTGTTTGCGAGATACTCAAAGTCCCACTGGCACCCTAAGCAAGCTCCTGGTTTCTAAGCGAGATGGCAAAAATTGGCAGAAACCCCTGTAATTTTCCACACACTCCAGCAGTGACCAAACCCTCTAAAACCATCATTAATCCATAGAAAACAACAAAATTCACTCTTTCTACCTATTATCATAATCATATAATCATCACATATAACATTTAACAACATCAACTCATCAAAACATACCAACAATCCTCCTAACCCTAAGGTTTCCCTCAAAAAAATTCCCTTTCTCATAAGACTACCTATACATTATAGATACTGAATAAGAATTACTCCTCATACCTTAGTCGATTGAGCTTTTTAGATCACTTCTTGAGCAATTTCAACCTTTATTTCCTTTGTTATTCAGAGAAACCTCTCAATCTTCACAAAACACGACTTATGAGAAAAATGATTGTATTCTCCTTTCTCATAATCTTCTCAAATGACCAAGTTACCCCTAAGACCTCCAACTCTTTTATTTTATTTTTAATAATAATATTTAAATAATGTCCAATTATTCTAATATCAATATTTAATAAAATAACTCAACACAACACCACAAAATACCACATGTTCATAAATAATTAAATAAATAATTAAATTATGAAATTGGGGTGTTACGGGACGCAGCTCCCAGATCCTTCATATCGAACTCCTTATTGAGTTCAACCTTCACCATCATTACATCTTCGACATTGTTTCTTGCTATTAAAATATCATCCACATAAAGCAACAAAATAACAAATGAATTACCCATTCGAAATCTGAAGTAAACACAATGGTCGAACTGACTTCTGATGAAACTTATGCATGCCATGAATTTGTCGAATCTCTTATTCCACTGTCAAGGAGATTGTTTTAACCCATATAAAGATCTCTTCAGTTTGAACACATACTCTTCTTTCCCCTCTTTGACATACCCTTCAGGTTGCCTCATCAGGATTGTTTCATCAAGATCGCCATACAAGAACGCAATCTTCACATCCATCTGTTCCAGTTCAAGGTCGAATTGTGCCACCGTGGCAAGCAACATTTAAATGGACATGTACTTCAAAACAGGAGAGAACACATCATTGAAGTCGACACCTTCATTCTGAGTGAAACCCCTTACAACCAACCTTGCCTTGTATCTCTTCGACGTCACTCCTTTGATTCCTTCCTTAACTTTGAAAATCCATTTACAACTAACTAACCTGGCTCCAGAAGGTTTCTTGATCAGTTCCCAAGTATTGGTATCACAAAGAGATTTCATTTCATCATCCATGGCCTTCTGTAACAACCTATTTCTACCCGGCAGAAATTCATAAATCAGAGTTTTCAAAATTCAACATTCAAATAGGATGCCACATTTTCAACTTTAAAGACAACGACATTATCGCATTTAATAATGGATACATAACACTTAAACATTGGGTGAAAAATAACAACTCTATTTATTCTTTAAATCAACGCATCTTAACTACTAAACAACGAATTCATAGTTTCAACTTTGTTAACATAACAACTTTATTCAACTATAAAATAACTTCAAACAACTTAGTATTTAAACACTTCAACTTCTAAGTTCAACAACGGAAAATGAAATCAACAACAATATAACAACGCGTTCAACCCCCCAAGTGTTACGTATCAGAGTGACGACACTGACTCGAACTAACGTTGGTAAGCAACTCTATTCTGGAATACCTGCACGTTACCAACATAGGGGCAACATTCAAACAGAAG
Source organism: Lathyrus aphaca (assembly GCA_963966055.1). NCBI lineage: Eukaryota > Viridiplantae > Streptophyta > Magnoliopsida > Fabales > Fabaceae > Lathyrus > Lathyrus aphaca. The sequence goes on from OZ014520.1 coordinate 270,471,517, forward strand.
GGGTGAGATTCTCAAATCAATCAAAAGGAATAAATGATATAAGTACATGAATATAAATCATCTAGGTAATCATATGCATCACAACAAAAACATCATCATGCACCCCTACTCATAAGCATACAACAATATCAACACCATTCGACACTATCATATATGTAATGAGACTGAACTTGACTCAATGCAAATACGGTACCATCCTCCAATCTCTATTTCAATATTCAATTCCCGTCAGAACTCTCGACCCCTGTTTCATGGTAAGTATGATCCTTATTTCATGATCACATCCTCGACCCCTATTTCATGGTCTGGTATGATCCATATTTCATGATCACACCCTCGTACGATCCCTATTTTATGATCGCACCAATATCACCTGATCCTTTTGGATCATAATGGACATACCCTACCTTGGCATACCATTCCCAACTATGCACATGCCATGCACCATCAATGACAACCATGCATATTTATGACTACTACATCATGCAATCAACATTAACCACCAAGATACAACAACAACAACTACAACACTAGACAATATCAACCTCGTCCATTTTCGAATAACACAACACATATTAATAACAACAAAACACATAATCAACAACAACAACATACTTCAATAGTTACATTAACATGTATCAACGTTATCATCATGTAACCACAACAACTACACATAGCCAAAACAATAACAAATACACATACTAGTTCATGTTCATTTTCAAATTATGCATTATATAGTTCATAGAACCATGTGGATAAACTGCATTATATAGTTCATAGAACCATGTGGATAACTGCACTACATAGTTCATTGAACCATGTGGATAACCTGCACTTTATAGTTCATTGAACCATGTGGATAAATTGCACTACATAGTTCATTGAACCATGTGGATAACCTACACTTCATATTTCATTGAACCATGTGGATAAACTGCACTACATAGTTCATATAAGCAATTCTATATGAATAACATGGTTATTCAATCTCAGCCCAACATACCCACTCATATTGAAATACATAGGCAACATTATAACACCAATGAACATGTTAAACAACAATAACAACTATACCACATTTTTTCATGAATAATGTAAGAAAACTTAGAACCTGTCAAAAATCCCCAAAATCTTATATGACAGTTTTCCAATTTCGATTCCAAATCAAACCAATCGAAAATACAAGCATTGTTAAATGATACCACACATATAAAACTCATGGTGTAAAGATGAAACCAAAATGAAACCATTTTCACATAATCTCTCTAAACCCTAAAACTCAACAAAAACGTACATCTAAGTTTCAAACTAAACCCACTTAACCTACATACATCATTCAACCCTTATGAGATGAAAGAACCCCACCCTTACCTTTATGACGAACTCTTTCTTCTCTAAAGGAATCTTCTCTACTTTCCCTAGCCTCTTTCTCCTCTGCTCCTCTTTCTCTTTTTCACGATCGTGTTAAAAAAAACTCTCTTTTTCTTTTTTTATATTCCTCTTCTAACTCTTAAACCCTTAAACTTATAATTCCCACTTCATCCTTACTAACCTTCACTAAAAGTCTCATATGCCCTCCTCAACTAATTAAATAATCTTTTTTATTTAATTATTCTTCCAATTATTAAATCACTCAATATAATTAAATTTTATTCCAATAATATCATATTGAACAATATAATATTTTCACCACACACCAACATACAACTCTCCCCCACTTAGGATATTTTCGTCCTCGAAAATTTACTCAATGCACCACACTCCATATACGTTATCTCATCTAACAACTCAACTTTCTTGCCTTAAAAAGGTAAACCTGCGACTAAACCAAACAATAATACATCACATCATTAACAATGACAACATGAAACAATGCTCATGTAATGCACTCAATGACCAAATTACGACACAAAGATAACCAACTAAGAACACACAAGTTCATTATGAACCAAAACCCAACACAATGTTACCATCGTCATAACCAACACTCCTTTAATTTCCATCATAGGACTTAGCTACTCGCACTCGAACCATCACCATAGGAAACGAGGCAACAACAAAGTCAAAAACACAACATCCCATAACACAACATCAATGTAACCAACTACCAACATCGTTGTTACTCACGTAAGAACAATTGCTCTGCATTACGCTTTCGCTACGCACTCTACTTACTAACAACTATCAAATCTACTAAGTTTAAATCCAACTTTCGACCATCATAACAGACATAATTAGAAGATTTTCGACTTAACTCTTTGAAAATTCCGACCCAACAGTATTCTACACTTATGATTACCGAATACTTCATCCCAAATCCATAACAACAATGACTCCGAATATCCGACACAACTACAACTGCAGCAAATTCCACATCTTGAATAGGATAGATACTTCCATGAATCCCCAATAATTATAAAACATAAACTACAAATTTACCATTTGTATTAACACATTGTCTCACCTCATCTCGAACACATAACAACTTTAAAACAGCATAAGGGCATGGTGTCCAATTAATCTCAACAGAAAATCATCTTTCTCACGCCCGTATTTTGCATCAATATTCTCTACTTAACACGGCGCATTAACCAAACCAATGAAAACAACTAATTCATCAACATCCACTCATACTAGCACAATTCTCCAAGATTCATCATCTGAAGTAACACAACCGAGTAAACTCATTTCCACAAATCAAAATTACACTTGGATAACTCGACATATAATTTCACTTCTTTCGACACTTGTAACTCAGCTCTCGATTACTCATCCTGAATTATAAAACATCACAACATCCACAACGAACAACGGATCCAACTTATCCAACGAGTATGGAAAATTACAATCCATATTCCTTACATATACTTTAAGGCATACCAGCCACTATTATTATCGACCATGCATTCCTTGGTTACATCATGGTCTTACATTTTCATTTACTTCCTCCTTGATTTATCTTTATAATGCTTCAAGTTTTTATATCAATCAGATTCTCGATCCCTCACGAGACAAAACCCAAGTCATCTAGAACACAATTGTGAGTCTTTATACTACTCACTGATCAGTCCGCAACCTCATGCTAACATCCTCAAGTTAACCTCGTCTTTCTATAAGGAACCACATCGACTAAATAAAACAATCCTTAAGCATTTGGCTAAACTCCAACAATCCAATGTACATACCATTCTAGTTGGTAATACACATATATTCCATCCAACATGATTCTATCTACTATCAACAAGAGATTAAGGGTGACCAGTTCATCAATTTGTCAATAGACAGTCGGCAACCATAACGGTGGCATAAATCATCATTACTCAACTATAGTAGCATATTTTCCTTGTACTCAAGTCACCTGAGCATACTGCTCCACCACAACTCTAAGGCTTACAATTTTTCTTAATTTACTTATTTCCAACTTCGGCAAAGATACTAGAACACACAAAACCCAACACATATATTCCTAAACACACTTGTCGCACAACACAGTTATTGAATATCCTTCTAATACCGGAATCGCTACCACATCAAGTACACTCCAAATTGGTTTGCTCCAATTGAAACCTTTATTCAAGTTAAGATCCTTAACACTAACCAATCCTCCATCTTTCCTTTAATCTCAGAACCTCTATAATTCATATAGTTCCACACTTGGTTCTCATTCTAATCGTAACCTCAACAGTACCATTTCAGCATCTAATTAGCGATAGAATTCCAAAATTTTCCCGACATATATCGACACCATCTCATCAATAACACACCATACACTTTACTATTTAACCTTTCCCAAAGATATTCATAATCTAATCTTTCTCATTCAACATAAATTTCATCTCTATGAATTTCTCCGACACTAACACATTCTCTTTAATACCATCATTTTCCTTCCCACGTTCAGCAAGAATCGCTCATCTTCAAACACGGTTATCTTATTCAATACAGACCTCCCAAACACAAAATCATATTCCAAAATTAAGGGAATTTCATGTAGATTCCATAAATTCACGAATCACTTAAATTCGAGTTACGAGTAAAAGTTATCGTCCTTGCAATGAGACTGGTCAAGAAATCTCGTATGCAAAATTCTACAAAAGTCAGCACCAAACCCAAACATTCAAACACGTTTTTATCCCTCTTCAAAAACTTGCTGAAGGCAAAATTTATATACAAACTATAGGGAATTTCGTAATCTTTCCGAAAAGTCCAGAATCACTTTCATCCGATTAACGAGTAAAATGTTATGCCCATTATACTGAAGGTTGTTCCTTAACTATGAAAATAAGAATCGAAATTGGTGAACATGAGTTCGACCTCTCTTTTCCTCTTGATCCCAATATATTCCAACTATCCTTACTCTTCACTCAACTCTGAAAATCATCCAACTTCAATCCAATTATACTCAAGACATACAAGTCTAGCAGTTGATTCATCAAATTATCAATCTCTTTGGAGTAGATCCTTAATCTCAATCATCTTCTTAATCCACTGTCAATAATCCGCGCACATCTCACATAACCATCATCATACACATGCATTCATATAAGCTTAATTCTCTAAGAGTGATCTTACTTGCTTAGCGGATAAAACATCATTCCTCAACCGACTCCAACTTCAATTTATACTTAAGAGGCAAATCATAATAATCTTCAAGAGACCTCAAGAATTATACCCCGCTTGCATCTTACCCTTCGTCACATTGCCTTCTCTCCTCTGAGAAGCACACATCAACCATACTCACTCGTCGATTCGCAACAACACAATTTCGACAATGTTTGCACTACTACAACCAACATCACCTTGAACCAACTTCACATACCATAATCATCCTTGAGAAGCAATCTTCATCCCCACTTATTTCAAACCAACTCTTGGATACAAACGGTTAGAAAACCTACAAGCAAATACCGACAGTGTTTCACACACATGTCGTGTACTAAGGAATAGACAACATTAGACAACTTGGCCGGACGGACCGACCTACTCTGATACCACTAATGTAACACCTCATTTCTACCCGGCAGAAATTAATAAATCATAGTTTTCAAAATTCAACATTCAAATAGGATGCCACATTTTAAACTTTAAAAACAATTATATTTATCTCATTTAATCATGGATACATAACACTTAAACATCGGGTGACAAATAACAAATTTATTTATTCTTTAAATCAAAACATCCTTATTACTAAACAAAGAATTCATAGTTTCAACTTTGTTGACATAACAACTTTATTCAACTATAAAACAACTTAAAACAACTTAGTATTTAAACACTTCAACTTCTAAGTTCAACAAGGGAAAAGAAATCAACAACAATACAACAACGCGTTCAACCCCTCGAGGATTACATATTAGAGCGACGACACTGACTCGAACTAACATTGGTAAGCAGCTCCATTCTGGAATACATGCACGTTACCAACATAGGGGCAACATTCAAACATAAGGGGTGAGATTCTCAAATCAATCAAAAGGAATAAATGATATAAGTACATGAATTTAAATCATCTAGGTAATCATATACATCACAACAACAACAACAACAACAACAACAATAACATGCACCCCTACTCATAAGCATACAACAATATCAACATCATTCGACACTATCATATATGCAATGAGACTCAACTTGACTCAATGCAAATGCGGTACCATCCTCCAATCTCTATTTCAAGATTCAGTTCCTGTTGGAACTCTCGGCCCCTGTTTCATGGTGAGTATGATCCTTATTTCATGATCACACCCTTGACCCCTATTTCATGGTCCAGTATGATCCTTATTTCATGATCACGCCCTCGTACGATCCCTATTTCATGATCGCACCAACATCACCCGATCCTTTTGGATCCGAGGGACATACCCTACCTTGGCATACCATTCCCAACTATGCACATTCCATACACCATCAATGACACCATTCATATCTATGACTACTACATCATGCAATTAACATCAACCACCAAGATACAACAAAAACAACAACTATAACACTAGACAATATCAACCTCATCCATTTTCGAATAACACAACACATATTAATAACAACAAAATACTTAATCAACAACAACAACATACTTCAATAGTTACATTAACATGTATCAACGTCAACATCATGTAACCACAATAACAACTATACATAGCCAAAACAACTACACATAGCCAAAACATATTCATGTTCACTTCCAAAACATGTGGATAAAACAACTACACATAGCCAAAACAACTACACATATCCAAAACAACAACAAATACATCTACTAGTTCATGTTCACTTCCAAATTATGCACTATATAGTTCATAGAACCATGTGGATAAACTGAACTATATAGTTCATAGAACCATTTGGATAACTGCACTACATATTTCATTGAACCATGTGGATAAACTGCACTACATAGTTCATTGAACCATGTGGATAACATGCACTTCATAGTTCATTGAACCATGTGGATAAACTGCACTACATAGTTCATATAAGTAATTCTATATGAACAATGTGGTTATTCAATCTCAGCCCAAAATACCCACTCATATTGAAACATAGAGGCAACAATATAACACCAATGAACCTGTTAAACAACAACCACAACAACTATACCACATTTTTTATCATGAATAATGTAAGAAGACTTAGAACATGTCAAAAATCCCCAAAATTTTATATGACAGTTTTCCAATTTCGATTCCAAATCAAACCAATCGAAAATATAAGCATTGGTAAGTTATACCACACATATAAAACTCATGGTGTCAAGATTATAACATATTTCAATCGTTTGATTTACCGATTTATCCAAAAAGAAATCATTTTCACAAAATCTCTCTAAACCCTAAAGCTCAACAAAAACGTACATCTTAGTTTCTAACTAAACCCACCCAACCTATATACATCATTCAACCCTTATGAGATGAAAGAACCCCACCATTACCTTGATGACGAACTCTTTCTTCTCTAAAGGAATATCCTTTTCTTGCCCTAGCCTTTTTCTCCTTTGCTCCTCTTTCTCCCTTTCACGATCGTTTTCCCAAAAAAAAACTCTTTTCTCTTTTTTCTATTCCTCTTTTAACCCTTAGACCCTTAAACTTCTAATTCCCACTTCATCCTTACTAACCTTCACTAAAAGTCTCTTATGCCCTCCTCAACGAATTAAATAATCGTTTTATTTAATTATTCTTCCAATTATTAAATCACTCAATATAATTAAATTTTATTCCAATAATATCATATTGAACAATATAATATTTTCACCACACACCAACATACAACAACGATATCCATTTAAATTGATAAATAAAATTGGGGCGTTACACCTTCAACCATTCAGTCTTATTTCGACTCCTCATAACTTCCTTATAGTCTCTAGGTTCTTTATCTAGAACCTCACTTGCAGAGAGTAAGGCATAAGCTATAAGATCTGCATAACCAAGTCTCTGAGGTTGCTTGATGACTCTTCTCCACCTGTCTCTTACCAACATGTAGTATTTATCAGTATCATCATCTTTGACAACAGTTTCAATTTCTTCTTCGACTTCATCTGGGTCATTGCTGAAAGAACAAATGAGTAAGGGTTTAATTGTTGATCCACAGAGATTGTTTTATGATATTTATGTCGTTAAACAATTGCTTAAGTTTTAGACTTAATGGTAACTGATCGGAAAAATAGCAAGTGTACTATTTTTACCGATGTAGTAATAGAAGGGAGTTATCCCAAATATCGATCTCAAGGACTGCGTACCGAAATAAGTTTTAATGAATTGATTTCAATTGGACAAAAGTTTTGGTTGATAGTTTGTTTTTAGATGAAATAGAATTAAAATTACTAAAACGTAAACAAAAACAAAGGTTGCACAGATATGAGAATAATGCCAGGGACGGTGTATAATTTGCATTGCAATGACTTAATAATATCTCAATTTTACAGAGACATGCTTCAAAAAGTTTCTTTCCTATGTTCAATAATATTTTTCCAAAATTCCTTTAGAGAAAAACCTTTGGTATTCTTCCTCGACCTTAATTCCTCAATGGCCAAGGAAGAATATCAAGCAATAATTCTGACATAAAAATGGTTTTCACAGGATATTCCAATTCCTCAGTAATATTTACCGTGATAAAAATTATGCAACAAAGTTAGGATGGTTGGTCAGACCAAATCCTAACTACGATCAATTATCCAATTTTCCAACAAAGATAAAGCATTAAGAACGTTGCATAAAATAAAGAAACGGATTTAAACGCATAATCTCAAAATTAAGAATTCAAATTGTCATTACATAAAGCAAATCAGGGACACCCCCCTGGCATTGGGGGGTTTATCCACTCGTGTTCAATAAAAAAATAAAAACTGAGTAATAAAATAGAGACATTACAATTGACGTAGAATCGGTTGGATCGTCAATCGCTTCCGCTCTTGATCAATCCTTCTTCTCCTTTCTATCGTTTAATCCCCAAAATCCCCAAATCAAAAGTTTTATATTTCAGTCTTAATCATCTAATATATATCAGTCTTCTAAAACACCGTGAAATGTCCAGAATGCCCTATGAAAGTATCGCAGCAACATAAAAATATCAGGTTTTTTCTGGTTTTCACAACACGGGCCGTGTTGTGCAACACGGGCACCCGTGTTGTGTCTCTGAGTCTTCTCAAAAGTTGCTTTTCTCCAGGTGCCATGACACGGGCCGTGTTGTACAACACGGGCACCCGTGTCATAACACTAGTTTCCTCCTTTTCTTCCATTGACTCCCTCTTCAAAAGGTCTTCACAACACGGGCCTTGTTGTACAACACCGACACCCGTGTTGTGTCTCTGATATCCTATTTTGCTGTTATTTTTCACACTCGGATAATCTTTTTGAAAACTTCGAACAACCGATTAGATGTTGACCTGAAAACACATCACAAAACAACCACATAACACATACCAAAGATAAAAATAGATAAAAAGACTAAAACTAAACTTGCATGCTACATTAAGAAAACTACGACGAAAACATGAACGAAATACTTCAAACAAACGAAATTATACGCAAAGGACAACGAAAACGGCTTGAAAATTACAACTAAAGATCACTGATCAAACTCCCCCGAACTTGAACTTTTGCTTGACCTCAAGCAAAAATCCTGCATTTACACATTCAAACACTAGCGAGATGAATTACGATACTGATACGTGGATTTTCGTTCCAAGTCACCCAACAAGTTCTTTTGGTACTCCTCTCTCTGTAAAGGTGTCACACAAACACTAAACCGCGGAAAACCCCGGACCTGAATCTCCTTTTCGGTAACCTCTCCGACTATGCTTCGGGCTTAGGTCTTATGTTTTGATTTTTCACCCTTTTCATTCGGACAATCCTTTTTAAGGCTTCTTATGATTTTCACTGTGTGTACAAAATTGATCCTTTTTTTATTGGTGGCACCGATATCTCTTTGTCCCTTAAGGGAAACATTTATGTTCAACCGCCGTTAGGTTGAATAACCGGGTGAGGGCTACCCAACTTAGAAGGATCGATCGTTCTAATGTTTTTATTCATTTTTTTTTCTCGGTGCCTTCAAGCCTTTTTCTCTTTTTGATCAACTCTGCACACACAATTATTATAGATAAAGCCAGATATGTCAGTAGAAACTACTTCGGGTGTACTTCTCAGATCAAAGTACCATGGCATGAATCTACACGTCGGACTCGTTCCTAATTTAGGAGACTCAGTGTGTTCGTGTTATACCCAAACATCAAAAAATTTCATTTTTGCTCATCGGGTTTCTTTTCACTCAAATCCTATATACTTTCTCATTATTCACTCGCAACAACACAACAGGTCAACTCAGGGGTGTTTTTTCAAATAACTTATAACTATAATTTTCAAGCTGACACTACTATAAATAAACACAAATAAAAACAAAACAAAAGGAAAACATGAAAACTAAACCCCCCCACACTAGAACTCAACAGTGTTCACACTGTTGAAGAACCAATGTCGGAGGGAACTCACAACCATCACTGAGCCGGTGGAAATCCATGCATCCTCATCTGCTGCATCCACTCATGCAACTCATCAATAAGGTCCCCTTGTCTGGTCTGTTCTCTTATCATTTCATCCCATTCTTCCTTGGTCAAGCTCCACTGACCAGTTTCCTGATTTGTTGAGCCGCCGACAGTTTGAACAGGGACCTCCTCAGCTTGGTACCCCTCATCCTCCTCACCTGAAAAATATTCATCAAACTGATCGTTGTCGCCCTGCATAGGGTCCTCATACAACCAATTATCTCTATTGTCTATGGTAATCAAATTAGGAGCAGGCAAAGATATCAAATGCCGGTTACGGGTAAGCACAGAGTAGTAATTATGAAAGCTCTTAATCATACCTTGGTTGGTTAGGGTGTCTAAATCAATTTTGTTCTTACCTTCCACTGAAGGTACTTCAAGCAACCTCTCACCATAACCATGTTTTTCAGCTATTTGCGTTATCATCCCTCCTACAGAGATCTCACCAGAAGCAGCATTGGCTACCCGCTTGAGGTGATCTGTTGCAAAGGCCGCAACGTTAATCAGTTCATCATTAGCCATACCATATAGAAAGTACAGCTCTCTTTGCGTAGCTACTCCTGTGCTATCGCCTCGGCAGAAAAGGGTATAGGCCAACTCCTTCTGAGCATACCTAAAGCACGGGTTATGAATCCCCGAAGCTTTCGCCGCTAATGCGACATAGTCGGTACTGCCGGTGATATCCCTCCAGAATTCTGCTGCAACAAATGTACTCGGCGGTGCACCAGGCCCGTAGATTGGAAGATCTAATATCCTTCCCAATTCAGCAACCGACAACACATGATCAGTGTCAAAAAGGCGAAACTTCAAAGTACCGTAGTACTCTGTATCTGACCCGGTCCACTTGTGCTTAAGCTGAAATTGCAAAGAACTCAAAAATTCCAATGTTATGCGCTCGAAAGTCGGCGCTTCATAAAGCATAAAATTGAGCATTCCAATATTGTGAAACATTCTATGTACCTCAAATTTAAGCCCTAGATTTTCAAGAGTATCATTACACATATACCTAGCCGGTATCAACTTACGCCTTACCAACTTTGAGTATTTTACTTGGTGCTCCGGATTCTCAAATAAAATGTCGTGGGCATTAGGCATTCGGTGTGCTCGCTTACGGGGGCGAGAAGACTCGGCCACATTCTTTCTGGTATCTCTGCGAGGAGGCATTGTTATTACCTGCAAAAATAGACACACAATTTGACAGAGGGATTTGTGAAATCCGTCACCGTAGAAGTGACAATGGAGGCAAGGAGAACACTTTTTGTGAAAGGAGTATGGTGTTTTAGTGAGTGGGTGTTGGAGAAATGGAAGCTTTTGTGAAGAAGAAAAATGGAGGTTAGGGTTTTTAGATGATAAAGTATGTAGAAGATGAATGATTAGGAGAAATGAGTGGTAATGAAGCCAATAATGATAAATTAAGAGAATAAAAATGTGGGCCCCATGGTATTAAAAAGTGGGAAGATGAAAAATTTCAAAAATATAACTGCCCGCACGCCTGACACGGGCCGTGTTGCACAACACGGGCACCCGTGTCAGGCCCCTGTATTGTAACATAAATTGAATCAAACCAAGGACTGCTCAGACATTGCAACACGGGCCGTGTTGCACAACACGGGCACCCGTGTTGCACCCCTGTATCTCTCAAATAAAACCTTCAAAATCAAAGACTTCCCAGACATTGCAACACGGGCCGTGTTGCACAACACGGGCACCCGTGTTGCACAACACGGGCACCCGTGTTGCACAACACGGGCACCCGTGTTGCACCCCTACATTTCTCAAAAATCACAATTAAGTTCCATCCTCCTGACATGGGCCGTGTCATGGGACACGGGCACCCGTGTCAGGGCCCTGATTTTCCACTTTTCCTGGCTTTATTGATTTTTCTTGCCCGACTAACCAACCTCCCTCTTTCCTTAGCAGAACCAGTGATGTATAAAAGCGCACAACCTACAAAAACTAAAACAAACAAAAGTAAGAATGATAAAATCGTGGGTTGCCTCCCACTTAGCGCTGCGTTTAACGTCGCATGGCTCGACGGTCCGTCATCCTACTGAGTAAGACGAATGACATTCACATCACCAGTAGTTTGGCCTTTGAAGTAGGGCTTTAATCTCTTCCCGTTCACCTTGAAAATATCTCCATTGGTCTGATTTTTAATTTCGACCGCTCCGTGAGGAAATACCTTGTGAACTACAAAAGGTCCCGACCATTTAGACCGTAATTTTCCTGGAAATAGCTTCAACCTTGAATTGTACAGAAGGACCAGTTGTCCTTCCCAAAACTCTTTTCTTTGAATCCTCTTGTCATGCCATTTTTTTGTTTTCTCTTTGTAAACCTTAGCATTCTCATACGCCCGATTCCTGAATTCTTCTAACTCATGAAGTTGAAGAATCCTCGAACTTCCAGCTTTTGACAAATCCATATTAAGATACTTTGACGCCCAAAAAGCCTTGTGTTCAAGTTCCAATGGTAGGTGACATGTCTTTCCGTATATCAGTTGATATGGTGACATACCGATTGGCGTTTTGAAAGCTGTTCGATACGCCCATAAAGCCTCATCCAACTTAATCGACCAATCCTTACGAGAAGAATTCACTGTTTTTTCCAAAATTTGTTTTAGTTGTCTATTTGACACCTCAACTTGGCCGCTTGTTTGGGGGTGGTATGGAGTAGCTATCCGGTGTTTAACATTGTACTTTTGCAGAAGCTTCTCCATGAGGTGATTCAGGAAATGTTTTCCTTCGTCGCTTATCAATGCTCTCGGAACACCAAACCTTGCAAAAATATTCTCTTTCAGGAATCTCACCATAACCTTTGCATCGTTGGTGGGCAATGCAACAGCCTCTACCCATTTGGAAACATAGTCCACCGCAACCAAAATATAGTTTTTTCCGAATGACGGTGGAAACGGCCCCATGAAGTCTATCCCCCATACATCGAATAACTCAACCTCTAGCATAGAGTTCTGGGGCATCTGGTTTCTTTTTGATATATTCCCAGTCCTCTGACATCTGTCACACTCTTTCACTAACTCTTGAGCATCCTTAAATAAAGATGGCCAGTATAGTCCGGATTGAAGGACTTTAGCTGTTGTCCTATCACCACTGAAGTGTCCACCGTACTCAGAGTCGTGACATGCTTTCAGCACATCTTTTTGCTCTTCGTCGGGTACACACCTTCTGACTAGGCCATCCACCCCTCTTTTTTAGAGAAACGGATCGTCCCATAAGTAAAACCTGCAGTCATTAACAAACTTTTTCCTTTTGTTAGAATCAAAATCGTCAGGTATAATACCGCCAACAAGGTAGTTTGCATAATCTACAAACCAAGGCACCCCAATAACAGCTAGGATGTGTTCGTCAGCAAACTCATCCTTTATTGGGCGCTGCTCTTCAGTCTCCTCAATTGGTGACATCCGAGAAAGATGATCTGCAACAGTGTTTTCACACACTTTCTTGTCGCGGATCTCGACATCGAACTCCTGGAGAAGTAAAATCCACCTCAAGAGCCTGGGCTTTAAATCCTGCTTAGCAAAAAGATATTTCAAAGCAGCATGGTCAGTGTAAACAATCACTTTTGAACCCAACAGATATTGCCTGAATTTATCGAAGGCATACACAACAGCTAGCAACTCCTTCTCGGTAGTTGCATAATTTATCTGTGCGGGGTTCAAAACGTGACTAGCATAATAAATCACATGAAGCAATTTTCCTCTTCGCTGTCCAAGAACAGCCCCTACCGCAATATCACTAGCATCGCACATAATTTCAAAGGGTAGGGACCAATCTGGAGCGATAACAATAGGTGCCGACACTAATTCTTTTTTAAGTGTTTCAAAAGCATCGGTGCACTCCTTATCGAACACAAAAGCCTTATCTTTAACCAACAGAGTAGTTAAAGGTTTAGCTATCTTCGAGAAGTCTCTTATGAACCTGCGGTAAAATCCCGCATGTCCTAAGAAGCTTCTTATACCTTTCTCATTAATCGGTGGTGGTAGCTTCGAGATCACTTCAACTTTCGCTTGATCAACTTCGATCCCTTTTTGTGAGATCTTGTGACCAAGAACAATGCCTTCTCGTACCATGAAATGACATTTTTCCTAGTTCAAGATTAAATTACTTTCTTGACATCGCTGCAAAACAAGTGAAAGGTTAGATAAACAGTGATCAAATGAGGATCCGAACACGGAGAAATCATCCATGAACACTTCCATGTGCTTTTCTAACATGTCCGCAAAAATGGATGTCATGCATCTTTGGAATGTAGCGGGGGCATTACATAGCCCAAATGGCATCCTTCTATAAGCAAAAATTCCATAGGGACATGTAAACGCCGTCTTCTCTTGGTCTTCCGGTGCAACAACAATTTGATTGTATCCGGAGTAACCATCTAAAAAGCTGTAGTAATCATGTCCCGCTAGTCTTTCCAACATTTGGTCAATGAATGGCAACGGAAAATGGTCTTTTCTCGTATCCAAGTTCAATCTTCTATAATCAATGCAAACTCTCCATCCAGTAACAGTTCTAGTAGGAATCAACTCATTTTTTCATTAGTTATAACAGTTGTTCCTCCCTTTTTGGGTACCACATGTACCGGACTCACCCAAGAACTATCGGATATAGGATAGATCAATCTCGCATCTAATAGCTTAACAACTTCTTTTCGCACTACCTCCTTCATCACCGGGTTCAATCTCCTTTGGGGCTGCACGACCGGTTTGTGATCTTCTTCCATAAGAATTTTGTGCATGCACACCGTAGGACTTATACCTTTAAGGTCTTCAATCTTCCACCCAATTTCTCCCTTAAATTTCTTAAGGACTCCAATTAACTTGTCCTCTTGCACATTTTTCAAATTAGCGCTAATAATAGCGGGACATTTTTCCTCCGTGTCAAGAAAGACATATTTGAGATTCTCGGGTAATTGCTTCAATTCTGATATCTTTGGCTTGTCTTTGCCTTCACCAACCATTATAGGTTGTATTAACTCTTCCCACCGGTGCATTCTAACTCTTTTCAGGATAGGTTGAGTTTCAAGCATAGCTACCACTTCCATATCACTACTTTCAACTTCCTTATCATCTTCAAAAATAGACATACTCAGTACCCTTTCTAGAGGCAATTGGGATACACTCTCTAGATGCTCACTAGCTTCCACTTGTTCTAACACTTGTATGTTACTACTAGTGCCCACATCATCTTTATACTTCAAAGTGTTCCTAACATCAATTTTCAACTCTTCATCGTACACTTTCAAAGTGAGTGTTCCCCCTTCCATATCTATCATGACTCTCCCGGTTTCTAAGAAAGGTCTCCCCAAAATCAAAGGAATTTCTTCATCTTCAGGCATTTCAAGGATCACAAAGTCAACCGGAAACACAAATTTGTCCACTCTAACCAGGACATCATGGACAACTCCATATGGCCGCTTCACAGAATGGTCCGTGAATTGGAGAGTCATACGAGTATCTTGAACAACACCAATACCCAACTTTTTGTAGATGGATAAAGGCATTAAACTGATGCTCGCTCCCAAGTCAATGAGAGCTCTCTTGAATGACCGGTCACCGATGGTGCATGGAATGGTGACAGCTCCTCTATCTTTTTTCTTCACCGGAATCTTTAGTCCCTGCAAAATAGCACTACAAGTTTCGGTTAGAATAATAGGTTCAGCTCCCATGGTCCTCTTTTTAGCAATGATATCTTTCATGAATTTGGCATAAGTGGGCATTTGCTCAAGTGCTTCAAGTAATGGAATATTCAGCTCTAGCTTCTTGAACAACTCAAGGAATTTCTCAAAATTCTTTTCTTGCTGCCCTTTCTTCCTGTTTCTTGTTGGATACGGAAGTTTGATCACCGGTTTTGGTTCAACCGCTTTTTCTTTGATGTCCGGTGCTGGGGTAACTTCTTTTTCTTTATTGAACAACTTCATTCTCTTTGATTTCCAGTTCCACTTCAATCATTTGATTTTCACTTTCAGAATTTTCTTTCACCTCTTCAATAACTTTACCTCTTCGTGTTGTGACTGCATTGACTTTGTGATTATCTCTTGGATTTGTTACAGTAGCACTTGGAAGAGTCCCTGGAGTTTGTGGAATGGCGAGGTGTTGGGAAATTTGGCTTATTTGCACTTCAAGGTTCTTGATAGAGGCTCTAGTATTCTTGAAGTTACTCCTTGTTTCTTCTTGGAATTGACAATTGTGAGCTGCCATCTTTTCAATGGCGATTTCCCAATCAGCTTTTCTTGGAACTGGTGGTTGATATTGTTGTTGCTGGAGCTGATATTGTTGCTGCTGGGGCTGATATTGTTGTTGGCCTTGAACTGATTTTTGGATGTTCCCTTGTTGATCTTTCCAAGAGAAATTTGGGTGATTTTTCCACCCCGGATTATACGTGTTGGCATACGGATTGTTCTGCCTCAACATATTAATCTGTTCAACCTGTTCTTGAGTTGCCAAACAGTGCATGACGAAGTGTGGTCCACAACAGATCTCGTAAATCACCGCTTGAACAAGTTCCACCTGAGCTACTGTTTGTGTTCCAAGATTCATCTTCTTTACCCTTCTTTCAACTTCTGCAGCAATTTGATCTTCCATCTTCACAACCTGCTCTGTTAGCTTTAAATCAATTTTCCCATCTGGTTGACTCACTGTGCGATCATATAATTCAAGGTGTTCATTGGCAACAATGGCTTCTATGATTCTTTTGATACCAGTGGCTGTTGAGAAATTTGTTGAGCCACCTGCAGCAGTATCAATAAGTTGTTTTGTCTTGAGTCGCAACCCATTCACAAAGTTTTGCATTTGCTCGGTCGCGTCCATATTATGAGTAGGACACGCGGTCAAACACATTTTGAATCTTTTATACGCATCTCCAAGTGTTTCACCCTCTTTTTGTTTAAAATTGACTATATCATATCTCTTCCGGATGAACGCTGAAGCAGGAAAATATTCATTAAGGAACGTTGTTTCCATCTTTTGCCATGTTGTGATACTCGCCGCTGGAAGAGAGTAGAACCACTCTTCTGCATCATCGGTAAGTGTGAATGGAAACATCACAAGTCGTTTTGCCTCCTCTGAATGACCTTCGATCTTCAAAGAAGTGGTAGTGGTGAGGAATCTCTGAAGATGCTTATTTGCATCCTCATTAATTCTTCCGGAGAAAGGCTTGCTTTCTAACTTGCGGATAATGGATGGATGCAACTGGAAGTGTGCTACATTCACCGGTTGATTAACAATAGTCATCCTGTTAGGTTGAGCATTTTCCCCTCCATAGTCTCCTAAAAGTATTTCTGCAGTAGGTTGATTCCCTGCCATGTTATCAAATCCTGGATCAGTTTCTCTGTCTGAGTCAGAGTCACTATGCTCAGAGTGCACAGATATATAGTTCTCCGTCTCCTGATTCGGGACACTTGAACAGTTTTAGCCAGTCTATCAACTCTTGCCTTGCGGCGTCTCTCGTGCAAAGCTCTTTCTGGTTCTGTGTCAAAAGAAAATTTAGCTGAGGCCTGACCTCGCATAAACAGTTAGACACAAGTTAGAAAACAAAATTTCAATAACACTAAAATGATATACAGAGAAAACAATAAAATTTTAGTCGTAGAGCAACAAAATTCCAATTGATATGATACAAGACAACTTAGTTCCTTGGCAGTCCCCGGTAACGGCGCCAAAAACTTGATCGGAAAAATAGCAAGTGTACTATTTTTACCGATGTAGTAATAGAAGGGAGTTATCCCAAATATCAATCTCAAGGACTGCGTACCGAAATAAGTTTTAATGAATTGATTTCAATTGGACAAAAGTTTTGGTTGATAGTTTGTTTTTAGATGAAATAGAATTAAAATTACTAAAACGTAAACAAAAACAAAGGTTGCACAGATATGAGAATAATGCCAGGGACGGTGTATAATTTGCATTGCAATGACTTAATAATATCTCAATTTTACAGAGACATGCTTCAAAAATTTCTTTCCTATGTTCAATAATGTTTTTCCAAAATTCCTTTAGAGAAAAACCTTTGGTATTCTTCCTTGACCTTAATTCCTCAATGGCCAAGGAAGAATATCAAGCAATAATTCTGACATAAAAATGATTTTCACAGGATATTCCAATTCCTCAGTAATATTTACCGTGATAAAAATTATGCAACAAAGTTAGGATGGTTAGTCAGACCAAATCCTAACTACGATCAATTATCCAATTTTCCAACAAAGATAAAGCATTAAGAACGTTGCATAAAATAAAGAAACGGATTTAAACGCATAATCTCAAAATTAAAAATTCAAATTGTCATTACATAAAGCAAATCAGGGACACCCCCCTGGCATTGGGGGGTTTAGCCACTCATGTTCAATACAAAAATAAAAACTGAGTAATAAAATAGAGACATTACAATTGACGTAGAATCGGTTGGATCGTCAATCGCTTCCGCTCTTGATCAATCCTTCTTCTCCTTTCTATCGTTTAATCCCCAAAATCCCCAAATCAAAAGTTTTATATTTCAGTCTTAATCATCTAATATATATCAGTCTTCTAAAACACCGTGAAATGTCCAGAATGCCCTATGAAAGTATCGCAGCAACATAAAAATATCAGGTTTTTTCTGGTTTTCACAACACGGGCCGTGTTGTGCAACACGGGCACCCGTGTTGTGTCTCTGAGTCTTCTCAAAAGTTGCTTTTCTCCAGGTGCCATGACACGGGCCGTGTTGTACAACACGGGCACCCGTGTCATAACACTGGTTTCCTCCTTTTCTTCCATTGACTCCCTCTTCAAAAGGTCTTCACAACACGGGCCGTGTTGTACAACACTGGCACCCGTGTTGTGTCTCTGATATCCTATTTTGCTGTTATTTTTCACACTCGGATCATCTTTTCGAAAGCTTTGAACAACCGATTAGATGTTGACCTGAAAACACATCACAAAACAACCACATAACACATACCAAAGATAAAAATAGATAAAAAGACTAAAACTAAACTTGCATGCTACATTAAGAAAACTACGACGAAAACATGAACGAAATACTTCAAACAAACGAAATTATACGCAAAGGACAACGAAAACGGCTTGAAAATTACAACTAAAGATCACTGATCAGTAACAAAAGGGGTTTTAATGTTTGTATCGAAAATAAACTTGTTCATTCAAATAAATTCTAAGAGTTAAAAGTATTGGTTTGTAAAAGATTCTTAAAAGCATATGTCAAAGTTAGGGTTTGATAGGTTTATTTGCATATATAGTTTTGATCAAAAGATAAACTCATTTCAACAATGAACACATTCACAATATCCTCTCATAATTTTTATTTCTAACACAAAATGTGACTTTACCATATTGATCTATTGATGATTTCTCACTCAATCTATCAAAATGGTAACGTTTAGGTTCAATACAAAGTCAACTCCAAACCCATAACTATCTCTATTTTATGGTATTTGGGTGATGAAAACCGAGGTCAAATGTTGGCCATATCTCTCAATCATGAAGCAACACAAAAGGTTTTGTCATAAAAATCAAAGCTTTCATCATATATTCATCATCAAGAGTTTATACAAGAGGATCAAGGCCTATACATAAAAAAATAGAACCTATCTACCTTCTAACCTTGACATACGATGGGTTTAGCTTTCCATTTCCATGGAAGCTTCCAACAAAAGATGAAGATGAAGAAGATGGAGCATTAATGACAATGTGTTGACTTTAAATGCACCCAATCTTCTTAGAACAAAGTGAAAAAGTGTTTTAGGAATATTTAGGCCAAGTCTCCAAAGTTACATCCCAAGAAAATAGTGAAACAAATGCTTATAAAGAAGCTGAATTCGTAGGTCTCGCTGAGCGAAAGTTCATTAAAAACACCAGCTCGCTGAGCGACAAAAGCCCTTGCTGAGCAAAAATATCTCTGGAAAACTCGCTGGGAGCTCGCTGAGCGACCTTGAAGTGAGCCAGATTTCTTTAAAATCTTCCAAAACTTACCAAAGAATGTATTCATGAAATTTGCTTCATATTCCACAGTGTAACCTAAAATTACAAAAACTAAAGTTAAATAAATGATGCTTTAAAAATGCTAAAACTAAACTATGAATAAGTATAAGAAACAAAGGGGAAAAAGCATTAGAGATCAAAATAACCCTTGGTAAACAACCCAAATTTTCCCTCACTAATTTCACACCATGGCTTGTGATCTTTCATGATTGCATAAGTTTAAGCATACCATCTCATATTGCATTTTTTGTTTCACTGCATAAGTTCAAGTTCATCTGCATCTAGGGTTTGTGATCTGAGCAATCCAAGGATCCATCTGAGCCACTCCAAAGGCCTACAATAATTCCAAGAGGGTCCATGTGTGTTCAATAATAATATTATATCCCTCAAAGTTCATGGAAGTCAAGAAATCACAAGAACTGGCAAGGCATGGAAGCAAAGCTAGGGTTTCACTGCACAGATGACTTGAAATTAGGGTTTTGGTTTCAGAGGCCATAACTCCAAATTTTTTGGTCATTTTTGTTTCTAATGTTCTTAATATGTTATAAGGATCATGTGTACCAAGTTTGATGAAGAAATTCATTATGGAAGTCATTTGTTCATTAGGTAACTTCTTGAGCAAGTCAGAGCAAAATCAGGGCATCTGAGGCCCCCAACAATGGAACCAAAGTGGAATTTTCATCAAATTGAAGTTATATGATCTTTATTTGATCATTTAAGTGCTTGGAAGTTCACAAAATTGAAGAAATTTGAGCTAAACCAAAAGTTGCCAAAATTGGAAATGACTTGTAATGGAAACTTTCCATTTTGGGAAAGTTTTTCAACCTCTTCTTTCTCAACCAAAAATGCTTCAAATGAAAAATTGTTGGTCATGAAAGTTGTAGATTGGATCATTCCATTTTCAAAAAGTACAAGAATATGTTCTAATTCATTATGGAACTCGAGTTATGGCCTTGCAAAGTTGGCAAAAATCCTATAATTTTCACTTTCACACCAAAGAGGATTTTTTGCAATTTCACATACCAAGTCATTTTGTGACCTCTAATCACTCTCTAAGCATAATACAAACATAATACATTGCATTGTTACCAGAATTACCCAAAGAATCACAAGTTTCTATGGCTTGCATCACAAGAAATCACAAAAGGGGCAAATTGCATAACACTTGCAAAATCTCTTGCAACCATGCTTCCACTTGTGCCAGCTGCATAATTTCAATCCCATGGCTCTCCTTGATCAATGCTGAGGCCAGACATTCTCTTGAACAACCCCTGCCATAGCCCATACCTCAAGTACACATAATATTGACATTTTGGCAACTTGCCCATACCAATCACCACAGGCCACCACCCACTTTCTGACCTATCAAGCAATGTTATGTGGACTCAAAGCAAGCTAGCTCACATAATCTTGGAGCTCAGATCATCTCATAAGTCAAGTTTCTCAAAATCACCCCAAAACTTCAAGCTTTCGATTCTCTATGTCCAGCCACTCAAACTTCAAACAAACTTCACCATTCAACTCACCATCATCAATAGAACCTTTCCCAACCATCAAACAAGCCTGAAATCACACAAACACAAAACAAGATTTCATACCAGAGGTGCAACCACTCAATCCAACCATTCTAAACTCTTTCAAAGCATTGCAATAGCATCAGGGGATCAAGTGGAGGCCATTTGCACAAGAGAGAGGTCCAGAAAGTGCCAAACTGAGAAAGCTCAAGCTCAGGTAACCTCAAGAACTTTTTTTCCAGAAATGTAATTTTAAGTTCATGAATGAATCTATGTGATGTGTTGATCATGCTGATGTCTTTAATTTTGAAAATTGTTGCGTATTAAGGATTTCATGGTTGTCTGAAAGTTTTGACATTTTTAGGTTTTTGATTCGAATCTTGATATTGAGGAATGAGAAATGATTTTTAGGGTCAGATTCTTGTTTAGGGTAGTGAGTTGATCATTTCTGGAGAGTTTGAGAGCCTGGGGTGGTGTTTTGGGAAATCTCAGGGGAGGAGCTCGCCGAAGAAGACGATCGGAAGTCTTCTCCGGCCACCTGAGATTAATTAGGGCTTAATCTGATTAATTAATGAACTTTAAATGTGGAGCGTAGGATCTAGGGTTCGTGAGTGTTTAGAGGGTCAGGATGAATTCACTTAACCCTAATTATTTTTAATTTAATTAATTAATTAGAATTAAGCCAGTTTGAATCTGGACCTTTGATCTGCACGTCAGTCAACAGCTTTTTCCCCAGTTTGAATCTGGTCCACTGATTTGTCATACTTTCATTTATTTTTATTTTATTTCATTTAAATTGCATTTTTCTTTATCATTTTATTTAAAATACCTAGAAAAATCATAAAAATATTTCCTTCTGCATTTTAATTTCAAATATTTTTCTTCACTCAAAAACATTTTTATTTTTATTTTTTGCATTTAAAAATCATTTTAAAAATATTTTAATTTTAATTTTAATTAATTAATGGAAATTAATTAATTAAAATACCATTTAAGTTTCCAAAAATCACAAAAAAAATCACATTGCATCTTAGGACATTTAGAAACATTGTCAAACAATTCATACAAATTTCTTTTTGGTTTTTGATCCAATTTTGACATTTTTCTTGAATTTAGGGTTCAAAAAATTCCCTTTTTGGAACCCTATCTTTGAAAATTCCTTTCTGCCTAACCATGAAGGGTTTGACAATGATTCTTATTGCATTGCTTTCCATATAGCATGTAGTTTCTAGGATATTTTTGTCATGAATTTATCTTTCAATTTCAAATTGATTTGCATTTTCCTTTTTAAAGTACCCAAAAATCCTAGTTAACTTAGAAAAATCACAACTTCTTTTAGGTTAAGAGTTAGACCTTCTCCTTTGGGGTATGATATCATATGGGGTTAGGGTTCCTTTGAGTTCATTTGCAAATTTTTATCATGTGATTTGCTTTTGTTTTGGTCATTTGCATCTCATCCTTTAGTGTAACCCTAATTTTGCATCCATACTTGCATCTTACATTGCATTGCATGAACATATGAACTTGCCATGACATTCTAAGCACTTGTGAAATTCTGGGATCAGATACGTGATGTCGAACCAGATGTTTAAATACTTGAAATCTTAAACAAAACTTAATGAGCTGGTAAATTAAATAACACAGGAAATTGTTAACCCAATTCAGTGTATCTCCACGCTTACATCTGGGGGCTACCAAGCCAGGAAGGAAATCCAATATAAGTAATATTAATTATGGAGTTAAACCAACCTGTTTAATCATTCACTTAATATCTACCCAAGGCAATTTCTACCTAAGACTCAACTTAGATATGAGTACCTACTCACCCCCCCTCAATCACACAGTGGTCTTTACAATGATTAATAAAATTGAAGTCACACTTCAAACACAACAGCTTGATCTTACTTAAAAGTTTCAATCAAGACACAATTCACTTTTTGCTTAAAAGCTCATAAAGTGACAAACAATTAAAACCTGCTTAAAATAACCAGCTTCACAAACACCCTTTACAGTCTTCTAAAATTCGTGCTTTTTCTTGAGTGTTTCAGTTCCTTAAATAGATGCTTGGTTTTTGGGCTTTTTGCAAATTATCCAGACTTTGATAAATCCCACAGTCATCACCTTGAATTCGGTTGAGTTAGTTGTTGTCTCCTTGAATCAAGGTGAGTTAGTTATTCTGTTACTCTGAAATCAGATAACTAAGCTTCCTAAAGATGCGCCTTGGAGTGCTTATCTTTTTACAATTAATTCCAAATAATTTCTCCTGAATTTAATCACTTCTGTTACACATCATTTAGGTCAAATAGCATGTTTACAATGTCACAACATCTGGTGTGACATCCTGATGTCTTGAACTATGTTCATTAACTTTTACTTTGTTTGTCAATGTCACAACATCTGGTGTGACATCCTGAACTAAGTTCATAACTTCTTGTTTGTCAAAAATTCTGCCAATTCATAACATCTACAAACTCCCCCTTTGGCTAATTTTTTGCTAACACAATCTTCTGGTTTTGTCAGAGAGCAGCAGAGTTCTGTTGAATCATGTTAGAGCTAATAATTTGCTCCCCCTCAAACCTGTATGTATACTGCTATGACTTGTTCAACAGACTTTGATATACCAATGAACATTCAAAAAAAAAACTTAGTTCAGAAGACAGAAATTAACATCAGCATTGTTCATCAAACAGGCATTAACAGCAGCAGCATTATTCAATCACTTCTCCCCCTTGTTAGACAGAAATTTGGGGCCAAACATTACATAAGCAGGAAAAAAAACATTCAAAATTACAAAGCAGAACAGACACAACATTTTCCACGACACACAGCTTCACTCAGACTCAATATACTCTGTATCTTCTGCATCCTCAGACTCAGCATCAGATTCATCAACATTCTTAGCCACCTCTTCCAGCTCCAGCCTTTGAATTATGTCCTCAAGCTTTTTCTTCCTTTCATCCAGCTCTTTGCAAGTTGTCTTGAGCTCTGCAATTAGGGCTGCCTTGGATATAGGAGTCTTGACATTAGATGGTCCAGCAGATGTCCCACTTGGAGCTTCAACATCTGCAGCATGATAGCTCAGAAACAGTTTGTAATGAAAGGATAGTGGACTCTCCCTCTTACAGATAGAATCCTTATCAGTAAGGATACCTGGATATTGGTTGAGAATTATTCCACAAAGCAGTGAGGGAAAAGCTATTGGAAGCTTGATTGCTGAGGTTCCTTCATGATTTAGAGTCTGGTCAAATATATATGCCCCATAATCCAACTTGGTTTGGGTGCCTACAGCACAGATAAACCTCCCAAGCCCAGTAGCTATAGATGAGGTGTGGTTGGTGGGGACCCAGTTGACTGTTCCAATCCTATGCAGCATAGCATACTTTCTGGTTAACAGGCTGACAGATAGTTTGCCTTTGACTGGCCATGACTTGACCTGGTTGGCTGTGATGATTTTGTAGACTTGGTTGTCAGTTTTGCCCAGCTGTACTGATTTATCACCCTAGAAGAAAAATCAACACATCTCCCCCTGACATATATCTTCCTGAAATCCTCAGATTTCCCATCAGCACACCCCTCTTGTAGATTAACTATAAACTCTTTGACCAGCAGTTCATAACAAGGAGAAAAGTTGGAGACAGTTTTGAATAAACCAGCATTGGAGATTAAATCTATTACCTCAGTGCACTCCAAAGCATTGCTACCCAGCTCTCTTTCCAAAGCCACCCTTCTTTGATAGACATACTTCCACTTGCTCACACTAGAGACATGGTGGAAGGACACATTGTCCAGAGGTGCTTCAGGAACAGCAGTGGCAGTCCTAGGAGGTGATGGCTTCTTCCTGGGTTGGGATGTTGGGACATCCTCCTCAACATCAGAGTCAGATGGAGTTGTGGCCTTCCTCTTCTGAGTGCTGACCTTACTCCATTGCTTTGTAGGTCCAAAAACAGGTTTGGCCTTGTTCTTCTTGGGAGTTAACTGTCTCTTCTCAGAAGTTGTATGATCAGTTGGCTTCTTATCCTTTCTAGCCCTAAGCCTCTTGGTTATGCTGGGATTAACAGATGCTATGATCTCTGTGTCAGAGTCATCATCTAGGTTTTCAACAGGTGGAGGTTGGGAAGCCTCATTTTCAGCAGTTTGATCAACAGGAGCTTGATCATCAGTAGCTTTATCATCAGTAGCTTCATCATCATCATTTGGGTCTTTGTCCTGGCCCTCATATGTTTCAACATTTCTTGGGACATCCTGTGGAGCAGGTGTGTCCTCTTCAGCCTGGTTGCTTGGATCATCTTGAGGAGCAGGCATACTGTTCAGGGGAACAGACACCCCAGGCACAACTCTTTGTTCAGCAAGGATCATGTTTACAAGTTGTTTGATTGATGCGTGCACATAAGCAGAAGCTTTGGGGGTGCTGGAAGATGAAGGAGTTCCCTTGCTCTTACTGAAGACTGGCTCCTTAGGTCTTCTTGCATGGGGAGTCCTGGGTCTTTGAGCAATAGGAATGCTTCCTCTGATCTCGTTTATAGGAGTAGCATCCATTATTACTACAGATATTGGAGTTGCGTTCACTACATCTTCTTGATTGAGACCCTCATTAATGGAGTTAGGGTTCTGATGTTGAGACATTTTTTTCGATTGTAGTGGAAATGTGTAAGGGTTTGGATGAGTTTAGAGATTCAGCTGTAGCATGCAAAATGTTCAGTGGAGCTAGTGGGAATGTGAGAAGTTGAGAGCACGTTTGTACATAAATAGAATCTGTTGCTAGTGGAGTTTTTAAGATTGGAATACAAACAGTTAGCCAGACTGGTGTTGCCATCTGGTGATCATGCCACACGATGTCATGAGACATGTTGGCACTTATCCATAACTGCTATATTTCACATATGCAGATTCCCAATTTACCCCTTAGGTTTTCAAATTGGGTAGCATCCAAAGCCTTAGTAAATATGTCAGCTAATTGCAGCTCTGTGGCTACATGCTCTAATGTGATCACCTTCTCTTCCACAAGGTCTCTGATGAAGTGATGTCTGATATCTATGTGCTTAGTTCTGCTGTGTTGGATAGGATTTTTGGAGATTTTAATAGCACTTAAATTGTCACAGTACAATGTCATGACATCTTGTGGGACATTGTATTCTGTGAGCATTTGTTTCATCCATACCAGCTGTGAACAACTGCTACCAGCTGCAATATATTCAGCTTCAGCAGTGGATAAGGATACACAATTTTGTTTCTTACTAAACCAAGAAATTAAATTGTTCCCTAGAAAGAAGCATCCTCCTGATGTACTCTTTCTATCATCAGCACTTCCAGCCCAGTCAGCATCACAAAATCCAGTGAGAATTGGTTCACAACCATGAGAGTACATTATGCCATAGTCACATGTACCATTTACATATTTCAAGATCCTCTTAACCTGGTTTAGATGGCTCACTTTTGGTTCAGCTTGATACCTTGCACACATACCTACTGCAAAAGCTATATCAGGTCTGCTAGCTGTAAGATATAGTAGACTTCCAATCATGCTTTTGTACAAGCTTTGATCCACATTCTCACCTTTGTCATCCTTTGTCAGTTTTAAATGAGTGGGGGCAGGTGTTCTCTTGTGACTTGCATTATCCATCCCAAACTTCTTGATAGTGTTCTTTGCATACTTGCTTTGGGATATGAACATGGAGTCCTCCATCTGCTTGATTTGCAGTCCAAGGAAGTAGGTTAATTCTCCCACTAAGCTCATTTCAAACTCAGACTCCATTTGAGTAACAAAATGTTTAACCATCCTGTCTGACATCCCACCAAACACTATGTCATCCACATATATCTGAGCAATCATAACCTTTCCCTCTTCATCCTTTACAAACAAGGTTTTGTCTATTCCACCTTTCCTGTATCCATGTTTAATGAGAAAAGTGGTCAGTCTTTCATACCAAGCTCTGGGGGCTTGCTTTAGACCATACAGAGCATTCCTTAGCTTATATACATGGTCTGGACAACTTGGATCTACAAATCCCTTTGGTTGCTCCACATATACTTCCTCATTAAGGTACCCATTTAGGAAGGCACTTTTAACATCCATCTGAAATAGTTTGAACTTTAAGATGCAAGCAATTCCTAGAAGTAGTCTGATGGATTCAAGTCTTGCTACTGGTGCAAAAGTTTCATCAAAATCTACTCCTTCAATTTGTGTATACCCTTGAGCCACAAGCCTAGCCTTGTTTTTTGTAACTACTCCCTGCTCATTAGACTTGTTTTTGTACACCCACTTAGTGCCAATCACATTAATGTCATCAGGCCTAGGAACAAGATCCCATACTTCATTCCTTGTAAACTGGCCTAATTCTTCATGCATAGCAGAGATCCAGTACTCATCATTCAGAGCCTCCTTGATGTTCTTAGGTTCTATCTTTGAAACAAAGCAGGAGCCTGAGATCACCTCTCTTGATCTTGTGATGACACCTCTGTTGGGATCACCAATTATCAGTTCTTTAGGATGATCTTTCTGGATTCTGATGGAGGGAGGTTTGTTGGATTGCTCTGACCTTGCCTCAGTTAAAGTGAAGTCAAGATTATCACTTTCTATTTCAACTTCAGTTTGATTGTCAGCAGATGTTCCAACATCATCAGCAACATCTGTCTTTGCATAGGCATCATCAATAATCACATTTATTGACTCCATTATAACCTTGGTTCTGGAGTTAAATACTCTGTAAGCTCTGCTATTTATGGAGTATCCAAGAAATATCCCTTCATCACTCTTAGGGTCCATCTTCCTTCTTTGATCCCTATCAGCCAGAATGTAGCACTTACTTCCAAACACATGGAAGTACTTGACTGTAGGTTTTCTACCCTTCCAGACTTCATAGATGGTGGATAAAGTTCCCTTTCTTAGTGTGACTCTATTGTGGATGTAGCATGTTGTGTTCATAGCTTCAGCCCAAAAGTACAGGGGTAACTTCTTGGCATGAATCATGGCTCTAGCTGACTCCTGAATAGTTCTGTTTTTCCTTTCAACAATCCCATTCTGTTGAGGGGTGATGGGAGAAGAATACTCATGGTTGATTCCTTCTGAAGAACAAAAATCTGAGAATTTTTTATTCTCAAACTCCTTTCCATGATCACTTCTTATTCTGACCACACAGCTTGCTTTTTCTCTTTGGATCCTATGGCACAGATCTTTAAATACCTCAAATACATCAGACTTTTCTTTGATGAAGCTTATCCAGGTATATCTTGAGAAGTCATCAACAACCACATAAGCATATCTTTTTCCACCAAGACTTTCTACCTGCATTGGTCCCATAAGATCCATGTGCAATAATTCCAAGACTTTGGAAGTTGTCAGATGTTGAAGCTTTGGGTGTGACATCTTGGTTTGCTTGCCTATTTGACATTCACCACAAACGTTACTTTCATCAATCTTAAGTCTTGGGATTCCTCTTATTGCCTCCATAGATATGATCTTCTTTATTCCTCTGAGATGGAGATGACCCAGTCTTTGATGCCACAGCTTCACTTCTTCTTCTTTGGCTAAGGAACAAGTAGATGTGAGGCTGAAATCTTGGGGTTCCCACATATAGCAGTTGTCTTTTGATCTGGCTCCTCACATGACAACTTTCTGTTCTTCATCAGAAACTATGCACTCAGTTTTGGTGAAGTTGACACTGTAACCTTGGTCACATAACTGACTTATGCTGATCAAGTTAGCAGTTAATCCTTTTACCAACAGCACACCATCTAGACTTGGTACACCTAAGCAGTCCAGGGTCCCAACTCCCTTGATTTACCCCTTTGCTCCATCTCCAAAGGTTACATAGCTGGATGAGTGTGACTTTAAACCTACCAACAGATTCTTCAGTCCAGTCATGTGCCTTGATCAGCCACTGTCAAAATACCAGTTTTCCTTAGCAGATACTCTGAGAGATGTGTATGTTATAGATGCAACAACCTGCTTGGACCATTTGTGCCTGTTGTGAGGTTTCCTTTGATGCATCTGCCCTGAGTAGTGTCCATCTCTAGAGTTCCAAGGTTGCCTGTTGAACTTGTTCTTAGGCATGTACTGGTAGCTTTGATCAGTATAAAGACTAGCTTTAGGTATCCAGATTTTCTTGGTGACCTCTGTCTTCTGCTTAGGAAGGTGCTGGGAACTCTGATTTGGGTATCCATGCAGTTTATAGCAAAAACGTTTGATGTGACCAAACCTTCCACAGTGATGGCATCTCCATATTTGATATTTCTTTTTCATCATGTTCTTGTCATGATGTTGAGACATCTGCTTGAACATCTCGTTTGGCTTCATGGGATTTGGAGTTGTTTGGCTGGTGCTAGCCTCAAAGTTTTGAGCTTTATTAAATCCCAGCCCAGTCTTATCCCTTGAATACTTGTTGTTGTTGAGAATGACATCCAGTGTGTTTGAGCCACTGTTTAGCATTCTGACAGATTTGGACATATGCTCCATTTTGGAGTTGAGTAGGCTGACTTCACTTTTCAAAGTGTCAATGATCTCTAGGTGACTTACCTTTTCAGCCTTTAATTCCTCAATCTGCTTCTTCTGTTGTTTATTTTCCATGCATACTTCAGTTCTCCTTTTACACAGCATCCTGTAAGATGCTTCAAGCTCTTCAAATGTCAGCTCCTCATCACTGGATCCCTCTTCAGTTTCACATACTCCAGCTAGAGCAGTGATGTGCTTTGCAGATTCTTCTTCTGACTCACTACTTGAGTCTTCATCTGACCAGGACACAGAGAGACCTTTCTTTTTCTTCTTTAGGTAGGTTGGGCATTCACTTCTAATGTGTCCATACCCTTCACATTCATGACATTGGATCCCTTTTCCTTGGTTAGTCTTCTCATCATAGTTTGACTTTCTATTAGAGTCATAAGGTCTTTTATTCTCAGAGGTTGAGTTTCTTCCACTTTGTCTGGGCCTGTTTTCCATTCTTTTGAGAATTTTTTTAAATTGTCTTCCAAGCATAGCAATTGATTCTGATAATTTGTCCTCAGAGCCTGCTTCATGACTTTCTTCTTCTTTATCAGTGTTTGAGACCAGGGCTATGCTTTTGTTTTTCTTCACAATTGTATCATTCATTCCCATCTCAAAGGTTTGAAGGGAACCAATGAGCTCCTCAACCTTCATTGTGCAGATGTACTGAGCTTCTTCTATGGTAGTAACCTTCATGTCAAACCTCTTTGGCAATGATCTGAGAATCTTCCTTACCAACTTTTCATCACTCATCTTCTCTCCCAAGGCACCAGAAGTATTAGCAATTTCCAGGATGTTCATGTAAAACTCATGAATGGTCTCATCTTCCTTCATCCTCAGGTTCTCAAACTTGGTGGTGAGAAGTTGAAGTCTTGACATCTTCACCTTTGATGTTCCTTCATGAGTAGTTTTGAGAGTGTCCCAAACATCCTTGGCCATCTCACAGTGATGCACAAGCCTAAATATGTTCCTGTCAATGCCATTGAATAAGGCATTTAAGGCTTTGGAATTTCCAAGTGCTGACTCTTCTTCCTCCTTGCTCCACTCTTCTTCAGGCTTCATCACTTTTTCCCCATCCTTATTGTCTTGGACAGGGTGCTCCCATCCTTTGTTAACTGCTTTCCAAGCCCTGCTATCAAGAGATTTCAAGAATGCTACCATTCTTGGCTTCCAGTAATCATAGTTGGATCCATCCAAGATAGGTGGTCGATTCACAGATCCTACATCTCTGTCCATGTTCCCAAAATTTGCAGTCCCTAGATCTCACCCAGATATACAGGCAGGGTTCCTGCTCTGATGCCAATTGAAATTCTGGGATCAGATACGTGATGTCGAACCAGATGTTTAAACACTTGAAATCTTAAACAAAACTTAATGAGCTGGTAAATTAAATAACACAGGAAATTGTTAACCCAGTTCAGTGTATCTCCACACTTACATCTGGGGGCTACCAAGCCAGGAAGGAAATC
The DNA here is from genome assembly GCA_963966055.1 of Lathyrus aphaca. Taxonomy (NCBI): domain Eukaryota; kingdom Viridiplantae; phylum Streptophyta; class Magnoliopsida; order Fabales; family Fabaceae; genus Lathyrus; species Lathyrus aphaca. Next base: position 270,503,006 of record OZ014520.1, read on the forward strand.
CAATATAAGTAATATTAATTATGGAGTTAAACCAACCAGTTTAATCCTTCACTTAATATCTACCCAAGGCAATTTCTACCTAAGACTCAACTTAGATATGAGTACCTACTCACTCCCCCTCAATCACACAGTGATCTTTACAATGATTAATAAAATTGAAGTCACACTTCAAACACAACAGCTTGATCTTACTTAAAAGTTTCAATCAAGACACAATTCACTTTTTGCTTAAAAGCTCATAAAGTGACAAACAATTAAAACCTACTTAAAATAACCAGCTTCACAAACACCCTTTACAGTCTTCTAAAATTCGTGTTTTTTCTTGAGTGTTTCAGTTCCTTAAATAGATGCTTGGTTTTTGGGCTTTTTGCAAATTATCCAGACTTTGATAAATCCCACAGTCATCACCTTGAATTCGGTTGAGTTAGTTGTGTCTCCTTGAATCAAGGTGAGTTAGTTATTCTGTTACTCTGAAATCAGATAACTAAGCTTCCTAAAGATGCGCCTTGGAGTGCTTATCTTTTTACAATTAATTCCAGATAATTTCTCCTGAATTTACTCACTTCTGTTACGCATCATTTAGGTCAAATAGCAGGTTTACAATGTCACAACATTTGGTGTTCATAACTTCTTGTTTGTCAAAAATTCTGCCAATTCTTAACATCTACAACTTGTATGCCATCTTAGACATCTTAAGACATTGTTTGAACATTGCTTGGTCATTTCTTCATACATTTTCTATGCTTTGCATCCATTTCATTGCATAAACATTTATGTGTTTTCATGTTTCCCATTTGCTTCATTTGCATTCATTCTCTTTGTATGAACATTCATAATACTTGGTATGCTTTTGCATCATGTCATAGCATCATTTTCATCATGTGATTACTTATGGTTTTGGCATTGGCCCATTCATATTCATCATTTCATGCTATTTCTTTCCTTATGCATCTTGTGCTAACATTTTCAGGTGGTAAGTTAACTTGGGAAGTGAATTTGCCTTCACTTCTCACTTCTCTTCATCTTCTTCATATGCATCATTGCTGCATTTTTCATTGTCTTAGAGTGAGCTTGCTCATTCATGTTCATCTCTCACTTTCTTTCTCTAAGTTATTTATCTTCTTCAGTGAAGTAAGTAACTTATTCATCTGCTTCTTCCTTCTTTCATCTGCTTCTTCCATTGGTGGCTTCTTTGAAGATCTTTCTCAAGCCTTACAAACCATAGGAACATCCAAGCATGATAATAATTAGGATTGTAAGTAATCCCCATTTAGCTTTTACCTTTGAGTCTTCTTTGTGTCTCTCTTCTCACCTCATCATTAGAGACTAAACCTTTAAGGCTTTAGGACTTTGGAATTAGGGTTATGCTTGCATCATTCTCTTAGGATGGAGTGTATAACTTTAAGCCTAAGTGTTAAAACCTTAATTTGTTTAAACATCTTAATCAATCCATCTTAATAATCACTAAGACATTAACTTGTAACTTGGTTTTTGCATTAGGGTTCTAATTCTTCCTTTATTGGTTAAGAAGGACTAACCCTAGTGTTTAATGGACAAGTCCCCCTCAAGTTGTCTTACAAACTTAAAATCCACTTCTTAATCTCATCCCTTAATTAAAATCCATTTAATAAAGGCTTGTTTTGTCATGAGGTTAATCCCTAATCATGGATTAAGTTGAGGTATCTTCCTCAGCTTAAGTGTGCTCATCTATTATCCTTCTATTAGGATGGTGTAATGAGTTCACCAATCCTTGATTATGGCTTAAACTCATTACTTAACACTAAACAAAAAACCAAAAACATCTAAATAATCACAAGTAGGCTAATGATCTTAATCCTACATCATCATGGTAATTAAGTTAAGGTGCTCATCCCACACTTAAGTATTCTCATTATCCCTAGTCAAGGGAGGATATAATGAGTTTACAACCTTTGATTTAGGCTTAAGCTCATTAACTTATGACAAACACCAAAAACAATAAAAGAATGAAAACACAAAAACAAACAATAATCGTCTCCTCCGGGATTCTTTTCTCATCATCTTCACTCACAAACGAGAACTTGCTTCTTCCGTCTAATGCAAGACAGTTAGCACTTGAGCCAGACAAGTCATACACTTGAGCATAGACAAGCAAGCAATTCATCAGTCAATTTATCTTTCAGTCTCTTTGAGTAGAACTACGGTGTTCTGACTTCCTCATTGCATGAGAGGATACATAGGCATAACTTAATTGTTATCGAACAAAAGTCTCTGTGTCTTCCCTCTCTCTCAGTTTTCCTTTTAAGCCTCATTCCTGAGCACCTCACTTCACTTCCTTGCACTGACACTTGTACCTTCTTTTCCAGTTATTGCACATAGATAGCACAGACACTACCCCTTTTAAACACAAACTTTCAAGCGTGGATCCCGTCGAGTACGACGGACAATCTGGGTGCTAATACCTTCCCAGGTTGTAACCAACCCCCTTTCTCAGTTTCTTTGGTTCGCAACCGTCTTATCCATTTATTTCTAGGTTTATGCAGCATTATCTTTCCTTCGGGATAAAAATGCTTAGCTGGCGACTCTATTCATCTTCACCTTCTTTTCTCCTTTCGCCGATCGTTCGCGTCTGTACCCTATCTGACCAGGTGTCTTTTCGGGGGAGCGACACCCTTGAAAAGTGCCAAAAATCTACTACATAATAACACTAATATGCACTTATCAACTCTCCCCAACTTGTTTCTTTCTTTGTCCTCAAACAAAGGTGAATTCTTTTTAAATAAGCGAGCACAAACTAAACAAGTGAAACACACCAAACAAAATGGTTCAAACCGAAGGTCTTGCTTACGAGTAACAACCGGCTCTCAAAAAACTACAACATAATCATGAACTAATTTCTAAACACAAATGACAAGCTACCAATAAATGAAATGGAATGTTCATAAGAGAATCACCTAAATACTTAACTAAGTCAAGCATCAATATCAAAAAGGGACAAATCACTCTCATTTGTAATATTGCTAACATCCGGAACAATTCATGCAAGTATCTACAAATTCACAAGGAAACATAGAGGAAACCAAGATCAAAAGGGCTTTTCAATGTTATAATGAGGCAAGGGTTACAAAGAAAGGGGAACTTTTCTAAGGCCAATGATTCAAAATTGGGTTCAAAAGTTTTCGAAAAACGAAGAACATGCCAAAATCATAACAACCAAAAAAATTTGGTTCCCCCAAACTTCTCCAATCCACATTTTTTCTTTTTCTCTTTTTCTTTTTCCTCAAATTTTTTTTGTGGTGCCCCTATTCAATAGTTTTCCTCTTAATCGAATGAATACTTTCTTTCATTTTCACACAACTCTAACAATGAGTACAATTCAATTCTCAATTCATTCATTCATCAATTTTTTTCTATCTTTTCACAAGAGGCACCAATATCATCCATCCTTTTTTTCAACCAACAACTCTCCCCAACTTTAAAAGACACTATAGATTTGGACAATGTTCTTCTCAAAAAGTGTTCAAGCAAGGGTGTGAAAGTGTAAACAAAATTACAACAAACTAGAATGAATCGCAATGAATTTTTTTCTTTTCAATTTCACGACAATGATTACCAAAAGATGATAATTTGGAAATTTTACCGACAATTATGATCCATTCTAGTTATGTGAAGGCTCAAAGTCGGCTAACAATTTCTTGCACTACTCACCGGTGACGAAAGCCTAAAGGAATGGATGGTTTTTCTCAATTTCAAGCGATGCCTAGATCATTTCTAAGTTTCCAAAATTAACCAAAGAATACACGATACAAGCATGAATCGAACGAGTTTGCAAATAATTACAATCACACTAAAATTTGTGAACAATGGAAATCGCTCACTATGTGGTTTTGTCCTAATTGATTCTCAAATGAACATTTATGCAAAGTGAAGTAAACTATAAATTTGTGAAAAGCAACTAGTTCATAAACATGTTATTTTCTAAAAGGTGCGAACGGAGTACCTTTCTCACGCAACTTATGGAATTTAATCATCACCATCCAAGAAGGTGAAGCTACACGCTTAGATCACAAAAATGCACTCGCTTCCATCAAAATTCCACCTTAAAGATAAGACAAACACAAAAAAAATTTACACCAATTAATAAAAACAATGCATCTTCCCGAATGTTAACTAAGGCAAAAAAAAAATTAAAACCAAAATGCATCCGCACGGATGTTCATTAATCAAAATGATAAAGAACACCATTCTTCCGGATGGGAAACAATTCAAACCAACAATAAAACAAGACACATCCGCCCGGATGGTCACATATTCAAAATAAAAAGTAAAAACACATCCGCCCGGATGGTTAGAATTCACAATATCTCAACAAAAAGGAAATAACATAAACGAAAGAAAAACACTAAAACAACATAAATCGGTCCATCAAACCGTCCAGAAGACATCACTCAAAAGAACTCAAGTTTTCGTCATCGTCATCATCAACTGCATCATCGGCATCAACACATGCACCCATATCACCAACACTAGCACCCATATCTGTATTTGCACCTGCACCACCTGCACCCCCCTAAGACGATGGCATGTCCCCAGGCCATGCTGAATAAGCCCTAAACTCATCCATACTCCTCAAAGAATGCCCCGCCTGAGGTTCTCTAATCATAAGCTGAAGCTGGAGCATGCTCTCATATATGAAGTCCAAGGAGCGATGGTGGGAAGCGTGCATTGTCATGTTGGTGGCAGCATCAAAACCCAAGCTACGCGGAGGAGCTGAAGCAACCGGGGGTGGGTGAAGTGGTGGCTCGCAGAAAGTGCGGCAATACTCATCGTGAATTTTCTTCAACCTCACATTTCCATGGGACGGAAGAACTACACCAGCTTTCTTGCACAAAGCCATCACCAAACCCGGATGAGAAATGGCACAAGAAGCACGGGAACCATAATCAGTCCCACTGGTAGCCACTCTCATAAGCTCCTTAGCAATCATCGAGGTGAAATCCACCACTTTGTTCTTCAGAATGCAGAAAATCAGAGCCGCCACATCAAGTGTAACATCAGAAACATGGCTCTGAGGAATAAGGTTGTGCAGCACAATAGTCATAATCACCATAGCCTTGTTGTTCAGAGAGCTCCGCTTGAAGCGCTTAAGAACTCCAGAAGCACTCACCTCATACGTTTAATCTCGAATACAAATATGTTCCCTTATGAGCTCAACATCCAAAGTTTTCCTTTTCTTCATCTTAACAAAATCACAAAGAGTGCCCTGTGGTAGCTGAAAATTTCTGCCCAAATACTCATTGAGGCTAGCCTCAGAAAAATCAATGTGTTTTCCTCGGACCCAGGTCTTATACTCAAAAGCAGTGCCCTCAAGACCGGTTAGAAGGGCGTTTGCAAAAAACTCCCTTACGATCTCAAGGTGGTACTTCGGATGCAGCTTACAAAGTCTCACAAAATCCCCTTCATCGATGGTGCGCTGAACAAACCTATACTCCCCCTTCGGGTTCAACTCCACAATCATATTCGGCCAAACATTTCTTCGCTCAAGAACTAGATAGTGCTCATGATGAGCGGGTGTCAAGAATCGGTTGTGTTCAAAGGCCTGAGCAGGAGGAGGCCTAGTAGCTGAGCTTCCAGTATGTCCGCGCTTTGAACGATTTGACATCTGAAACAAAAACAACAAACACACCAAAAGATTGAAACACGAGTGATCCGATCAAATTAGCCGATAAAAACAAAAATTACCTAAATTAATGATAAAACATAAGGAACAACCCCCTGAAGTTTGAACAAATTCTGGACAGGGGAAAATTTTTGCAAAACACAGTTCTCACTCAGTGAAAATCTTTCTGGAAACCTCGCTCAGCGAGCTCTGTGAAAATGCAGAATCTCCTCCCTCTCAGCAGGGCCAATTCCTTTTATAAAAACTAATCTATCACACATTTTTTTAACACAACAGAAGTTTAACATATCCTAAAACCTAACCAAATCAAACAATTCCTCAAAATCTACTTAATAAATTTCAAAATCATTTCCCTAAACAAAAATTGCTTAACTCAAAACCCTATTTTCAATTTGAACAACAAAGAATAACACAATTGTGATATTGGAACAAGAAATTTCTTAGGGAAAATGATTTCTTAGAGGAATTAAAGTTTACAAAACTCAAAACATCAAAATTAAAAGACAAAAATGGAGAACATTGTTACCTTGGTGTTTGAGGTTGCAAAAAGTTGAACTTTGAGGCACACAATTGAGAATTAGCAAGAGTTAGAGAAGAAGAACAAACAAGAAGTTATGAAAATCCTTTGAAATTTTATGAAAAAGGGAGCAAAGAGGCAGCCCTAATTCAATCTCACTCTTACTTATTCGGACTGGACCGGGTCCACCTTAATGGGCCCAGTTCAGTCCAATTTTTTAAAAAAAATTGCAACCCTCGCTCAGCGAGCAATCCCTCACTCGGCGAGTGCAGGAACTCAGCAAATACTTCCAGCAGCAATGCAACACCACAGACAACTTATAAAACACGTCTATAACACATTTTCAACATAAAAAGTAGTAAAAACTTACAAAATTTGGGTGCCTCCCAACGAGCGCTTGTTTAACGTCGGATAAGCTCGAAGGTCCACGATGATCAACGATCATCGAGGGCGACAGGTTTTCTTTCTCGATCGAAATTACCTCCAAGGTAGAATTTAAGGCGTTGGTCGTTAACGGTCCAACTATCCTTCTTTTCCAAATCCTCGATCACTATAGCCCCATACTCTTTTACCTCTTTCACACGAAACGGTCCCGACCACTTACTTTTCAGTTTTCCGGGAAAAAGTTTCAACCGGGGGTTGAAAAGCAATACAAGTTGACCCTCTTCAAACTCATTAATCTTGATCTTCTTATCATGGTATTTCTTTTTTTTTCTTTGTAGAGCCAACTTGAATGGTAAGTCGTTTCCCTCATCTCTTCCAATTCACTCAATTGAACTTTTCTTTTTGTTCCGACATCGGTAGGATTAAAATTAAGAAACTTCAAAGCCCAAAGAGCTTTGTGCTCCATTTCAACCGGTAAATGGCATGTTTTGCCATAAACCATTTGGAATGGATTTAAGCCTATCGGAGCCTTGTATGCGGTGCGATAAGCCCACAAAGCTTCGTCCAATTTTTGAGACCAATCCTTCTGTGATCCCGAAACAGTTTTTTCTAAAATCCTTTTCACTTCTCGATTCGACATTTCGGCTGGCCCGTTAGATTGGGGGTGGTAGGGAGTTGCTACTTTGTGCGATACACCATAATGTTTCAAAACATTTTCTAACGGTGCATTACAAAAGTGCGACCCTCCATCGTTAATCAACACACGAGGCGTGCCAAAACGGGCAAAAATAATTTTTTTTTAAGAACTTAATTACCGTTTTGCCATACGCCTTCGGTGAAGCAATCGCTTCCACCCACTTAGAGACATAGTCCATAACAACCAAAATGTATTCATTGGTAAAGATGGTGGAAATGGGATGACGAAATCAATGCCCCAACAATCAAAAACCTCAACCTCCTGAATATTTTGGAGGGGCATTTCGTCTCATTTACCTATTCCACCGGACCTTTGGCATTCATCAGAACTCCTCGCATGGAGGTTGGCATCCTTGAAAATTGTCGGCCAATAAAATCCCGATTGGAGGATTTTTATGGTCGTTCTCGGTCCATTAAGGTGCCCTCCATATGGAGAATTGTGATAATGCCAAAGTATACTCTTAGCCTCATCGCTAGTCACACACCTCCTCAACAAAGTATCCCTACAAACCTTGAACAAATATGGTTCATCCCATACATAGTATTGGGCATCCGCTAAGAATTTCCTCTTTTGGTTCCAAGTTAAGTCTTCGGGTATCCAACTCGTTGCGTTATGATTAGCAAAATCGGAAAACCAAGGTCTAACTTGCACCATATACAGTTTTTCATCCAGAAATTCTTCTCGGATCTCATTTTCTTTCTTGGTAATGTCCACATTGACTAGCCGCAACAAGTGATCCGCCACCAAATTTTCCGATCCCTTCTTATCCTTTATTTCTAAATCAAATTCTTGAAGAATGAGGATCCAACGGATAAGCCTTTGCTTAGAATCCGGTTTGGTGAGCAAAAACTTTATTGCAGCATGATCGGTGTAAACAACAACCTTTGAACCGATCAAATAAGAACAAAATTTTTCAAACGCATACACTATCGCTAGTAATTCTTTTTCAGTTGTGGCATAATTCACTTGTGCTTCTTCATTAATCACTTTGCTAGCATAGTGTATAGCATGGAAAACTTTTTCTTTTCTTTGCCCAAGTACTGCTCCAATAGCATAATCACTAGCATCACACATAAGTTCAAAATCACAAGTCCAATTAGGTGCTATGATTATTGGAGTGGTAACTAGGTTTTCTTTCAAAGTTTGGAATGATAAAAACAAGGTTCGTCAAAGAGAAATATTTGGTCTTTGTTCAACAAGTTGCTAAGTGGCTTGGCCACTTTAGCAAAATCTTTGATAAATCTCCTATAGAACCCCGCATGACCCAAAAAGCTTCGTATTCCTTTCACATTTGTTGGAGGCGGCAACTTTGAGATAACTTCCGCCTTCGCCTTGTCTACCTCTAATCCTCTTGAAGACACCTTGTGTCCAAGCACAATCCCTTCTTTCACCATAAAATGGCATTTTTTCCCAATTTTGGACCAAGTTTGTCTTCACACACCTTTCAAGCACTTCTCCCAAATTTCTCAAGCACAAATCGAATGACACTCTAAACACCGAAAAATCATCCATAAACACCTCTATTGTCTTTTTAATCAAATCGGAAAAGATAGCTTGGACACTCCGTTGGAAAGTTGACGGCGCATTACACAACCCAAAGGGAATTTTCCTATACGCAAATATTCCAAACGGACATGTGAATGATGTCTTCTCGTGGTTCATCGGGTCAACCGCAATTTGGTTGTAGCCCGAATACCCATCCAAAAAGCAATAGAACTCTTTTCCGGATAACCTCTCAAGCATTTGATCCATGAACGGTAGTGGGAAATGATCTTTTCTAGTAGTCGTGTTTAAACGCCTATAGTTTATACACATCTGCCATCCCGTCACAACTTTTGTCGGTATGAGCTCATTCTTTTCGTTTCTAACAACGATTATGCCTCATTTCTTTGGTACTACATGAACGGGACTCACCCAAGGGCTATCTGAAATCGGGTAAATCATCCCCGCATCAAGTAGCTTTAATACCTCCTTCCTAACCACCTCTTTCATTTTTGGGTTTAACCGGCGTTGAGGTTGTGTCACCGCTTTAAAGTCATCTTCTATAATAATCTTGTGCATACAATAAGATGGGCTTATTCCCTTTAAATCGGAAATAACCCACCCGAAAGCTTCTTAATTTTTCTTGAGCACCTTTATCAAACGAGATTCTTCATCGAAAGACAATTCATAGCTAATAATTACCGGTTTTCTTCCACTATCATCCAAGAAAGCATATTTTTGGTTCGAAGGTAGCACCTTCAACTCAACTTCAACTTTATCATCATTTTTCTCTCTAGTCAATTCTTCAATGGCCACCTCCCAAGGTTGTAACTCATTTAAAACTTCCAATTCCTTCAAACACTCTTCAAGATCATTTTCCTCTTCACTAGTGAGTGTGTTAACTCCTTCACTTAAGGCTAGCTCTAATGGAGTTTCCACATGAATATGTGTTGCGACCTCCAAAATAGCCATATCGGAAGCATCAATTCGGAAGCTATCATGTTTGTCTTTTGAATGCTTCATCGCTTCAAACAAGTTGAAAGTAACTTCTTCATTCAACATCCTCACCCTCATGAGACCATCATCCACATCAATCATCATACGGGCCGTTTTTATGAATGGTCGGCCAAGAATCAAAGGAGCATCATCATCCTTTTCCATATTAATAACAATAAAATCAACCGGAAAGAAAATTTTGTCCATTTTCACCAAAACATCTCTAGCTACCCCAATTGGGTGAGTTGTAGATTTGTTGGCTAGTTGTAGAGTCATTCTTATTCCTTTGATTTCAATGTTTCCAAGCCTTTTAACAATAGAGAAAGGAATAAGGTTAATGCTTGAGCCCGAATCAATTAGACCATTCTCGACAAACATATTACCAATGGTGACCGGAAAAGTGACACGTCCCGGATCGGCTTCTTTCTTAGGAAGAGTGTGTTGGATGATAGCACTACAATTTGCCGCTAGAATAACCGTTTCTGTTTCCGTGTACTTCCGTCTCTTTGAGATAATATCTTTCAAAAACTTGGCATATTTGGGCATTTGCTCAAGTGCTTCGGAAAATCGCAAATTAATTTGAAGTTGTTTGAAGATGTCCATAAATCGAGCATATTGCCTCTCATTATCCCTCTTTGATGGCACATGAGGATAAGGCATGTTGGTAGGAATTTGTGTCATCACTTCTGTTCCTTTATTCACTCTTTTACTCCCCTCTTTTCTTTTCTCATCCCACTTGTGTATTTTCAACTACTTCCAAATCATCAAACTCCTTTTCAACTACTTCCACAATTTTTTTATTTGTCACAACCTCCTCTTCATCACTACATTCCTCCACAACACAATCTTTATTCTCTTTTGGTTGACTTATCTCCTTCCCGCTTCTAAGAACAACGGCTTTACAATGCTCCTTCGGATTAACATGAGTGTTTGCAGAAAAAGATGGTCCCGCTTGATTTTCGGCTAGTTGCTTAGCAAGTTGCCCAACTTGATTTTCGAGGTTTTTGATAGCGGCCTCATTACATTTTTGATTAGCCATGGAGGCTTGCATGAATTGAGTAAGAGTGTCTTCTAACTTTGAACTTCCACATTGTGGTTGTTGGACTTGAGGATTGGGGTTTTGATATGGATTTTGGTGTTGAAAGTTGTTGTTGTTGAATCTTGATTGTTGTTGGTAAACTTGGTTGTTCCTTGGGTAAAAATTGTTGTATTGTTGAGGGGGCCTTTGATAACCTTGATGATTGTTGTTCACATAACTTACTTCTTCAAAAGGAGGACAATAACCGGTAGGATGATCTCCTTGTCACAATTCACACTTTGCCACTTGATGTCTTGATTGAGAGCCTTGAATCTATTTCATTTATTGTGGAAGTGTTGCACCCCAAAATTTGCCCTCACAATACAAGACTTTGTGTGCTAAGAGGTTCACAAGGTTCACAAGACCTTTCATGAGGTTCATGAAGTTTACAAGACACTTTATGAGGTTCACAAGATTCACAAGACCTTTCATGAGGTTCATGAAGTTTACAAGACACTTTATGAGGTTCACAAGGTTCACAAGACCTTTCATGAGGTTCACAAGGTTCACAAGACATCTTATGAGGTTCACAAGGTTCACAAAGTTCATCATGGGTCAGAAGATTTGACAAATCCCTCAGGCAAGGCATTCTCCTAAGCAGTGCATCCAAAACTAGGGTTTTGACTTTAATCAGGCTAAATGGATTTCCAAGACTTCAAGTTAGCTTCATAACATCTTATATGTGTCTAAGAATCCCCATGACAAATTTCAGAACTTTTCTCAAAGGTTTGCTCAGTCAAATGATCAGATAAGTCAAAATCAGTCAAAGCAGTTAAAAAGTCAAACTGAGGTCAACTGTGGTCAAACCAAGGTCAAACTTCATGATTTTTTGCCAACATCAATTATATGAAGTAAAATTCATCATTTGATCAAGGTTTGATCATAATTCATCAAGGATATTTCAGATCATCAAGAATCAGAGGTTTCTAAATTAGGGTTTCCTCAGGAAAAGTCAACTGAACTTTGACCAGCCATAACTTTCACATGCTTCATCACATTTTTTCCATCCAAAGCTCATTTTGAAGGAAATTGAATTCTCTACAACTTTGTGTCTCACAAGCCAAGCCCAAAAATGCTTCATTTGGAAGGTATGAGCTAAGACATTATAGGTCCTTTTGAAAGTCAACAAAAAGTCAACAACTTCAAAAGGGCATAACTTGAGAATGGTAAATGATATGGACATGAAACCAATGGGGTTGGTTAGAGGACTCTTCAAGCTTTCCAAAATGTCCAAACTCACCCTCATAGCATTAAAATTGAAGGATATGTGCCCTTGCAAAGTGTGGAAATTTTTGGGTGGTTTATGAAGGAAATAGGGTCTTAGAACCAAATTTTTCTAAATGGGCTGAACTTTTGGTGACCCAAAGTGATCCATGACATCATGCACGAAATTTATTTAATATTTTCATAATTTTATTTTATTTAATTTATTTATTATGATTTTTATATTAAAAAATCATTTTAAATTTAAATAAAATATCAAATGTGAAAATTTAAAATATATTTATCTTCTAGAAGGTCATAAATATAATTTGGATTGAATTGATACAACATTGATGAAGATTGGCTTGAAATAGAAAGGTCTTATTCAAGAATATTTGAAATTTATGTACTAATCTTTTTCAATCTCCAAACTCAAAAAGATCCACATAATGATCCATTATTTTTGACCTAATTCAGTCTAGTATAAGTATACAACATAACCCTATGCATAAGGCACGAATTTTCTGCCTCAAGGATAAGTTTCATAAGTTCAAAAGTTCATAAAAATTTCAAATTCGGTTTCTAACTTTGAGTGATTTTTCAGGTGAAATAAGGACATCAATCCCTTCCTTGAACATTCCTGATCATGTAGCAATAGGCATATGCATCTAAAACTTCAAGAATTGATGAATCCGAATCAAACTTTTCATGACTTGATATTTTTTTCGTTTTCTTATGATTATGTATTATAAATAAGTTTTGATCATTGTTTCATGTTTGTATTGAGTTATTGATTGATTCTGGATGGTTTAATTGGAGTTTCACTACAGGTTTGAGAAGTTGCCATGGCTAGGGTTTCGGCCAAGCAATTAGGGTTTTACACTAAACCTAAAATAAATAAATTCTAAGGACGTAGAATGATCATGTGAACTCTGGGGATCATAACGCACCAATCAATTTTGAAAAATTTCACTGTTTTGATAGTATTCCAATTTCGTAGGTTTCTGTTTTGAAAAATTCGCAGGAAACTTCGTAAGGGATTTTGCAGGTGTTTTCGCAGGTACCAAGGTTGAAGATGAAGACCATCTGGCGCGAAAAATTAATTCAAAAAAGTCACTTAAAATATAATGTTGTGTTTCTGATTGTATATCACATTGAGCGTGTGGCTCAGTTGGTTTTGACGTTGGTGTGTGATGGTAGAGGGCCAGGGTTCGATCCCTTGGTCAAGTTCTTTTTATTTAAAAGTTCATTTAATTGTTAAACTTAATATATTATTCAAAGTTGTGGATTAACTACCAGTTGCGCCCTCCCGGCTGGATGGTAAGTACGCCTGCGTGTTATGAGAAGGTCCTGGGTTCGAATCCCCCCCAGGCCTTTTGTATTGTTTCTTTTTTTGGCTTTATCATGTTTTTCCAGGTTAACATCAAAATCTCCTGGAGTGCATTGCTTATCACCTGCGCGCGCATGGCCTGGTGGATGGTGTATTGGTCTTGGAGATTGCATTGTCCAGGGGCTGGGTTCGAATCCCAGCCCAGGTAAGTTTTTGTTTTTTCATTCTTTTTTGTTTTTCTTATTTAATTTATATTATAAGTTGAATAAATTTAAATAAATTCAAATAATGAAAAATAAATAGGATTTTTATATTATTTTAGAATTCATTCTTTTTAATTTTAATCTTATAAGAAAACTTATTTATTTTTGTAAATTATTAATATTGTAAAATTATATATAGTTATTTTGTTATTCTAAAAATATATATATAAACCCTAAATTTATAAAACCCTAATGTTCTAAAAAACCCTAAAATATTTTGTAAAAAACCTAATTAATTTTTTTTAAAATCCTAATTATTTCATGTAAATATTAATTATGTCCATATTTTTTATAATTCTTGTATATACATAATTAATTAAAATTTGATAATTTAATTTTGTAAATATAATAATATGATTATTTAATTATAATAAACCTTATTTTCATAATATGTACATATTTTATAATTTGTTTATAATTTAATTCTTGTATGTAAATAATTTTTAGGATATGCTTAAAAATAATTAAAATATTGTAAATATAATTTATTTTCATAATATGTTTATAATTAACCTAATTTTTATAACTTATATATAATTTAAAACTTTATAATAATTAGTATATAATTGTTTATATTTTCTTCTTAATCTTAAATAATAATTGTTTATAAGAAAAATTGAACTTTTAATTATTATGCTAATATTCTTGTTTATTTTTTATTATTAATTTTATTTAATTTTCATATGATATTTATTATTACTAACCCCATTTATATATTGTGATTATTATTTTTACTAACCCAATTATATTATTATTATTTATTTTTGCTTATTTATTTAATTTGCTTTAATTATTATTATTATGTAATTGTTTCCTTTATGTAATATTTTAGTAATAATGTTTAATATTTATTGTAAATGCCATGGTTAGTAAAATAGGGAGTGAAACATGTTTGTATTTTAAAAATTAATTTAGATCATTAATTTAAAAGATAAATATTTAAAATTGTACACTCACACACGTAAGTCGATCTTTGATCGCCATCTCACTTCCTTAAGGATACCTCTCATGTTGCCTAAACAAAAGGTCAAGTAGGGTGTATAAAGCAAAGTCCCTCATCTCACATCATCTAGTCCCTTAACAGATAAAAAGATCAAGTCCCTTCGAATGTTGCCTTCGTAATGATCTTGTCCCTTTCGAATAAAGATGATAAGTCCCTTCGAGTTACTCATACACCCCACAGTTGCCTAAATAACAGATGTCCCTTCCCTTGTCCCTCACATCCAAGGTAATGACTACCTATTCCTTAATAATAGGGATAGTCTTACCATTTAAAGGATTCAAGAACAGAAAAGACTTAAACTTAGGGTAGGTTTCTCTTAGATACTTGCTCACTCTTCAAAAACATTTCAAACACTTCACATTTCAAACAAATTTTCAAAACAAAGGTTTTATACGCATCCGTACATGGATCATTATAAAACACTTAAGAAAATTTTTATTCACACACTACACTTTTCAAAAACATTTTAAAGTGAGCTAAGTAACTAAGAGTCCATGGATAACCATGGATGTAAAGGGTGCTAACACCTTCCCTTTACATAACCTACCCCCCGGACCCGAAAATCTTTTAAAAGGTCTTTCCTGTTCTTTTATGCCTTTCCTTTGGATAAAATAAAAGTCGGTGGCGACTCTTGTTATCCGCAACATAACTAAAGTCAGTTCTCCCACCGTGTTACAGAACTGGCGACTCTGCTGGGGATTTAATATTAAAGAGGGGTACCCTTAGGAATTAGATCACTTTAAAATTGTTTGCCTTGTTTGCTTTATACTTACTTGTTGGGCTCTTATGTGTGAAAGATCCTAACCCGGATCTAGTGTACCTTAGGTAAATGGCAATAGACCAAGGAAACTGTACGGCGTATACCGATATGGTTGATCTGGTGGCCATAGTTAGTGTGACTTCTTGGTTGGTGCTTATGTTCCTTAAGCAAGTTGAGGATAATATGAGGCTGCCATATGTTGTCAATACACTAACTAACTTTTAGAACCCTAGTTATCCCAATCTTGGCCTTTAGAAAAGTAGTGAGATAACCGGCTTTTGTGAAGACTGAAGTTGGTTGATACTCGATACTACACTCATTGAGATTCTAAACTTGGATGGTTTTGGTTGGCAAGTAAGTTGCCTACTGAACAACCACCCTTGTGAAGGATCAATGATATTGAGATCCCTTAGAACCTGGTTACTTTATAGGACAGGATGAACCATCTAAACTTCAGGGGAGGGTACTTACCTTTAAACATCATGCAAGCCTTCAAACCTAGGGCTATGGTGTGATTTGTTTGTGTGTGCCACATGTTTGTGATTGAGCATAACATCATAGCATCATCATGCATCATAAGCATAGCATTTTCACTAACCATTTCAAGGACCAAAGGATTTATCTTTGTTCTTTGTTGCAGGTCATGGCTTCTGCTCGTAGGAATACTATCAGGATCAACTTTGTAGGAATACCTCCTAAGCTTAAGGAGTTGGTTTCTCAAGTTTCTGAAAACTCTCAATTCATCAAGAGACATGGTCACCTACTTGATCTAGTCACTTCAGGGTTCAATGAAGACATGATGAGTGTTCTGTTTCAGTTCTTTGATCCTAAGCACCATTGTTTCACATTCCCCGACTATCAATTGGTTCCTACAATGGAAGAGTTATCTAAACTTCTGGGTATACCTGTTCTTGATCAAAGACCCTTTACAGGTTTGGAAAAAGAACTTAAACCAGAGGTTATTGCTGCAGCTCTACATCTAAAGAAGTCAGACATTGTTCTAGAAACGAGAAGCGGAGTTAATGGTATTCTTGCTAAGGTGTTGATAGAGAAGGCTCAAGTGTTCTTGAAGGCTATGAGCCATGATGCTTTTAAGGAGATCTTAGCCTTGCTGATTTATGGCTTAGTGTTGTTCCCCAATCCAGATCAGTTCATAGACATTCATGCCATCAACATATTCCTGAGTCACAATCCAGTGCCTACATTACTTGGGGACATCCTGCACTCTCTTCATACTCGTACTACAAAAGCAAGAGGAACTCTGATGTGCTGCATACCTTTGCTATCTAGGTGGTTTATTTCTCACCTTCCTCGCTCAGTGATGAAGAATGAACAAGGGTTCAGGTGGTCCAAAAGGATCATGTCACTCTCTCATTCAGATATCCATTGGTGCTCCAGATCTATGGAGAATGTTACTATCATTGACCGTTGTGGGGAGTTTCCTAATGTGCCACTTCTAGGCATAAGAGGAGGCATTACTTACAACCCTTCTTTAGCTTTACGACAGTTTGGTTACGCTCGGAGTGATGGCCCACATGACATGTTGATTCAGGGTATCATGTTTGACTACGACAACGATCTTCAAGGTTACCGTCAAAGGTTCATACGAGCATGGGGAAAAGTGAACAAGGTTGACAGCAAGACTCTGGAGCCTAAGTACACTATTCCTATGGAGGCTTATCTCAGATGGGTGCGATCTCGTGCTCAAACTCTCATGATGCCATATCCTGCTATCCTGCCAGTTACCATGGAACCTGTTGCTGAAGGAGATACTTCTTATACCATCCTTCACCCAGACATGCCTACTGACATGGAAGATTTACAGAGATCCTGGATCCAGTTGAAGGAGCAAAGGGATACCTTCGAGGCTCATTACAAAGCAAGCCAAGAAAGAATCCTGGAACTAACAAAGCAACTTCACGAGGAACGGAATCTCAACTCATACCTCAACACAAAGAGGAAACGTCCATGGGAGACTTAAAACCCCATCTCTTGTATTTATTTCATTTCATTTTCTGTAAGCCCAAGAGGCAAAACAAATTTATTACTAATAAAAGTTTACCTTCTTGTTTGTTTAAGCAAATTTAAATCCTGCGGTCCTTGAAAACATTGCATACGCATTAACATATCATATCATTGCATCACAGGTTTATTGTGCACAGGTTTCTCATCTTCTCGCTGTTTATTTCAGCAATGGCTCTTGAACAAACAGTTAAGGATCTCCAGGCACAAAATGCACAGTTCCAAGAGCTGATCCTGAACTTATCCAAGGGGCAGGATGAATTGAAGACACTGC
The DNA here is from genome assembly GCA_963966055.1 of Lathyrus aphaca. NCBI lineage: Eukaryota > Viridiplantae > Streptophyta > Magnoliopsida > Fabales > Fabaceae > Lathyrus > Lathyrus aphaca. Next base: position 270,520,674 of record OZ014520.1, read on the forward strand.
TGGCCAAAAAGACTAAGAAGACTAGAAGGTCAGGTGGTCTGATCAACATGGGAAGAAGGTTCAGAGGTCCTGTCAAGACCAAAGAACAGGTTGAAGATTATGAGTCTGAAGAGTCTGAGAAAGAGGGAGGCAGTCTCCACAATACAATGGGGGACTCTGATTCTGAAGCTAACTACTATCATGAGCCTAATGAAGATAAATTCAAGATGCTGGTGGATAGAATGGATGCTATGGAATTGCAAAAGTCTTCTGGGCTGGATTTTGAAGACCTGAGTTTGATATCTGGGGTAGTCATACCCATTGGTTTCAAGGTTCCTACTTTTGTTGTTTATGATGGTGTCTCTTGTCCCAAACTGCATCTGAGATCTTATGTCCGGAGAATCCAACCCCATACTGCTGATAAGAAGTTGTGGATCCATTTCTTCCAAGAGAGCTTATCTGGAGCTCAATTGGAATGGTATTATCAGTTGGAGAGCGTCAACATCCGTGATTGGAATGATCTTGCTGAAGCCTTTTATAAGCAATATCAATACAATGCTGACTTAGCCCCCACTCACATGCAACTACAAAGCATGTCTATGGGTGCTAAAGAGAGCTTCAAGGAGTATGCTCAGAAGTGGAGAGATTTGGCTGGAAGAGTGCAACCACCTCTAACTGACAGGGAGTTGGTTGATATGTTCATGTGTACGTTGAATGGTCCCTTTTACAGTCATCTAATTGGAAGCTCATCATCTGGCTTCACTGAGTTGATAATGACAGGAGAGTGCGTAGAAAGTGGTATAAGGAGTGGCAAGATTCAAGTGGGTGCTTCTTCATCAGGTGCTGCAAAGAATCCTCCCAGTGGGAAGAAAGAGTCAAATGCTGTTTATGGTCAACCTGATCGTAATAGGAGGCATCAGTCTGTAAGTGCAGTTCATATCTCTAATCCAACTCCTGCAACAACAGAACCACCACAGGGAAATCAACAGAGGGCTAGAAGGCACTTCACTAAGATCAACATGTCAATGGCCCAAGCCTTGCAACACTTGTTGAAGGCTGAACTTATCACTCTGAAAGATGCTCCTCATAACCCTAATGTTACCTCTCCCAAGTACAATCCTAATGCATGATGTGCATATCATTCGAACTGTCAGGGACATGATACCAATAATTGTTGGGTATTGAAGAACAAAATTCAAGATATGATTGAGGCTGGAGAAATTGAGTTTGACCCTTCGGGTACTCCAAATGTGATTACTGCTCCCATGCCAAATCATGAGAAGACTGTCAATGCCATTGAAGAAGATTCACATATCTCCTCAGTTGCAGATTTGACTACACCATTGTCTGTTATCAAGAAGAAGTTAGTACAAGCTGGGTTCTTTCCAGGTTGTCGTGAAGATTGTGTCTATTGTGCTTATAGGCCGGATAGTTGCTGGAGGCTGAAGGACGGAATTCAACGCCTCATGAATAATTACACCATAGTATTTGAGAGGACACCACCTTCTGTGGAGAGTATGGTAGACCATATAACTAAAAGTGCGAAAGTTGAAGAGGTGGATATGGTTGATAAAGTACCGGTAAGGATTACTTCCAAGGGACCTGTCAAAATCACTCATAAAGGTCCAATTAAGATTACTGTTGAAGGCCCTGTGAAGATTGTTGCTGAAGCTAGAGTAGCTCCTATGGTCATTACCACTCCTGGTCCTATTCCGTATACTTCTGATAAAGTTGTGCCTTGGCATTATGGATCCGATGTCTATATCCATGGTGTTAAGCAGGAACCCTTAGCTGATATGCCTGCTGATATTGATAATATTGCTGGATCTAGTAAGATCACACGAAGCGGAAGAGTTTTCTCTCCTCCAATTACCTCCAAGAATGCAGTTACTCCAGCTGCTACCTCCACCACTGATGCTCGGGGAAAAGGTCCTGTTATTGAACCTATACCTACTGATGTGCCAGCTGCTGATGATCTCTCTAAGCAGATGGAAGAAGTATTGAAAATCATTCGCAAGAGTGATTATGACATTGTTGATCAATTGGGGCATACTCCCTCCAAGATTTCTATGTTGTCTTTATTGCTGTGTTCTGAGGCTCATGCCAAAGCCTTGATTAAATTTCTGAAGACTGCTCATGTACCAAATGAAATTTCTGTTGACCAGTTTGAAAATTGTGTTGCACACTTGACCTATGATAATGGGTTAGGTTTCTCTGATGCTGATTTGACTCCTGCCAAGAGGGATCATAACAGGGCTCTACATATCTCAATTGAATGCAGGGGCACTACCCTGTCACATGTATTGATAAACAATGGTACCTCTCTGAATGTGTTGCCCAAAGAAGTCCTGAATAAGCTTAGTCCTGAAGATGCTGTGTTGAAGCCCAGTAATATAGTGGTGAAGGCTTTTGATGGTTCGAGAAGAGTGGTGCATGGAGAAATTGATCTCCCAATCAAAGTGGGTTCTCAGGTCTTCAATGCTACTTTTTATGTAATGGATATTCGTCCGTCGTATTCTTGTTTGCTTGGGCGTCCCTGGATCCATGGGGAAGGTGTTGTAACCTCCACTTTACATCAGAAGCTGAGATATCCAGTAGAAGGGAAGGTTGTTACTGTCTACGGAGAGGAAGGGTATATGATTAGCCATGTTAACACCTTTAAATATCTTGAAGTGGAAGGTGAATATGTTGAAACTCCGTGTCAGACATTTGAAGTGGTTCCTTGGGTTGTTAATGATTATGAAGCTCCTCCTGTTGTCAAGAAAGTTCCTGTGGTCACCAGAGTACCTCCTACAATGGCCTCCCTTAAAGATGCTAGAGTTGTGGTGGATGAAGGTGGTTGTACTATTTGGGGTCAGCTTCCTGATATTCCGTACAAATCTGACAAATTTGGTTTGGGTTTCACTGCAGAGTCCCAGAAGGCTGTTCGTCGTGCTCGTGCTGTTCGTATCACCAATCAGGGAATTATGAAAGATCAGATTAACGCTGTAGGTGACTATGATGAAGACTACAACTTGGATGCTTGGATTTTTCCTACTGTGGGTGCTGGGCTCAATAACTGGAAGGCTGAAGATGTTATTCCTATCTCTTTTAGTCAGGAGTAAATACTATTATTGTGTTGTTGCTTTTTAAGTTTGTAATTTCTTGAAAAATTAAACTCTTAAGCCTTGTGCCTTACCCGGGGCACAATGGTGTGCTTGTTACGGGATGTCATTTCATTTGCATACTTCATTCAATAAAAATCAGTGGACGTTTCGTTTTCGTAAATATTGTGTTCCTTGTCTTTCTTTTCTTTTATTTTTGTTTTATCAGCTATGTGTTCTTACACACACCCACATCACTAAAATGCAGATCCTCATCCACTCTGGATCCTGTTGATAACAGTTCTACTATTGCCAATTATAATTTCGAGAATCCGATCTATCAAGCTGAAGACGGAAATGAGGACGATTGTGAAGTACCTGTAGAGCTTGCTAGGTTGTTACAACAAGAAAAGAAAGCTATACAGCCACATGAAGAGCCAGTCGAAGTTGTGAATCTAGGAACTGAAGAAAAAAGGAAAGAAGTCAAGATAGGGGCTGATTTAGAGGATGGTGTCAAGAGCAGATTGATTCAGATGTTACATGATTATATGGAGATCTTTGCTTGGTCCTATGAAGATATGCCAGGGTTGGATACAGACATTGTGGTTCACCGTTTACCAGTAAAAGAAGATTGTCGTCCAAAGAAGCAGAAGGTTCGTCGCATGTGTCCTGAAATGTCAGAGAAGATCAAAGCAGAGGTAATGAAACAGTTCGATGCAGGATTCTTAGCTGTGACTTCTTATCCTCAGTGGGTTTCAAATGTGGTACTGGTACCTAAGAAAGATGGTAAGGTACGTATGTGTGTAGACTACAGGGATTTAAACAAGGCCATCCCCAAAGATGACTTTCCACTTCCTCATATTGATGTTCTGGTAGACAACACTGCTCAGCATAAGGTATTCTCTTTTATGGATGGTTTCTCTGGTTACAATCAAATCAAGATGGCTCTTGAAGATATGGAGAAGACAACATTTGTTACACAGTGGGGCACTTTTTGCTATAAGGTGATGCCATTTGGTTTGAAGAATGCAGGGGCAACATATCAGCGTGCTATGGTGGCTTTGTTTCATGATATGATTCATCATGAGATAGAGGTATATGTGGATGATATGATAGCCAGGTCCCAGAATGAAGAGAAACATCTTGATCATCTACATAAATTGTTTGAGAGGTTGAAGAAATACAAGTTGAGATTAAACCCAAACAAGTGTACTTTTGGAGTTAGGTCTGGTAAACTCCTGGGTTTCATCATCAGTGGAAAAGGTATTGAAGTAGATCCTGCAATAGTGAAAGCTATACGAGAGATGCCAGCTCCCCGTACTGAGAAGGAAGTTAGAGGTTTCTTGGGACGATTGAATTATATTGCAAGATATATTTCCCAATTAACTGCCATCTGTGAGCCAATCTTCAAGTTATTGAAGAAAGATCAGGTGATGGAATGGAATGATGAATGTCAGACAGCCTTTTATGAAATCAAGAAGTATCTGCTAGAACCACCAATTTTGATGCCACCAATTGATGGAAGACCCTTGATTATGTACTTAACAGTGTTAGACAATTCTATGGGGTGTGTTTTGGGGCAACATGACGAGTCTGGTCGAAAAGAGCAGGCAATATACTACCTTAGCAAAAAGTTTACCGACTGTGAAACAAGATATTCACTGCTCGAGAAAACTTGTTACGCTTTGGCATGGGCTGCTCGCCGACTAAGACAGTATATGTTGACTCATACTACCTTATTGATTTCGAAGATGGATCCAATCAAGTACATATTCGAGAAACCTGCTCTCTCCGGAAGAATTTCAAGATGGCAAATGATCTTAACAGAATATGACATACAGTATACTACTCAGAAGGCCATTAAAGGAAGTGTTGTGGCTGATCATTTGGCTCATCAAGCAGTGGATGATTACCAGTCAATGAGTTTTGAGTTCCCTGATGAAGATATTATGATTATCACCAAAGAACCTGGACGATATGATGGACCTGAACAAGAATCCCGATGGACCATGGTTTTTGATGGAGCTTCTAATGCACTTGGTAATGGTGTTGGTGTTGTGATTAGTTCCCCTGAAGGTTGTCATACCCCAATTACTGCCAGACTTTGTTTCTATTGCACTAATAATATGGCTGAGTATGAGGCGTGTATCCTGGGTATTAAAGCTGCTATTGACATGAAGATACAGTTCCTTGATGTGTATGGAGATTCAGCCCTGGTAGTTAGTCAGATTAAAGGAGATTGGGATACCAAGCATGATAATCTCATTCCTTACAGAGATCATGTGTTGTCTTTGATCCCACACTTCAAAGAGATTACCTTTGGACATATTCCACGAAGAGAGAATCAGTTGGCAGATGCATTAGCCACCATGGCATCCATGTTTGAGATTAGCTGGGATGATGAAGCTCCCAAGATTACTATTGATAGATTTGAGAAGCCTGCATACTGCAATGAGATTGGCACTGAAGAAGCAGAAGAAAAGCCTTGGTTCTATGAGGTAAAACGATATCTTGAAGCTCAGGAGTTCCCTAAAGGGGCATCTGTCAAAGATAGGAAGTTTCTGAGAAGGTTTTCTGCTAAGTTCTTTTTGAGTAATGGGATTTTGTACAAGCGCAATCACGATTCAACTTTGCTTCGTTGTGTGGATAAGAAGGAGGCAACTGAGATTATGGAAGATATGCATGATGGGATTTTTGGCACTCATTCTAGTGGTCATACCATGGCAAAGAAGATATTGAGAGCAGGTTACTATTGGTCCACCATGGAAGCTGATTGCTACCAACATTCCAGAACATGTCACAAGTGTCAAATTTATGCTGATAAAGTACACATACCTCCATCACCATTGAATGTGTTGACTGCTCCTTGGCCTTTTTCCATTTGGGGCATTGATATGATTAGTGAGATCAAACCTACTGCTTCTAATGGGCATCGTTTCATCCTGGTTGCTATTGATTACTTTACGAAGTGGGTGGAAGCAGCTTCATTTGCATCTGTTACCAAGAATGTTGTGGCTCGATTCATTAAGAATAATCTCATATGTAGGTATGGCATCCCTGAAAGGATTATTACTGACAATGGCTCTAATCTGAACAACACTATGATTACTAATCTCTGCACGCAGTTCAAGATTAAGCATCACAACTCTTCTCCGTATCGTCCAAAGATGAATGGGGCAGTTGAAGCTGCTAATAAGAACATTAAGAAGATTATACAGAAGATGACTGTGACTTATAAGGATTGGCATGAGATGTTACCATTTGCTCTTCATGGTTATCGTACTACAATACGTACTTCAACAGGGGCAACCCCATTCTCCTTAGTCTATGGTATGGAAGCAGTTCTGCCCATTGAAGTTCAGATCCCCTCCTTAAGAATTATGAAGGATGCAGGCTTGGATGAAGATGAGTGGATTCAAACTCGACTTGACCAGATAAATTTGATTGATGAGAAGAGGCTAGCAGCAGTTTGTCATGGCCAAATGTACCAGAAACGGATGATCAAAGCTTTTAACAAGAAGGTTAAGCCAAAGGTATATCAGGCTGGTGACTTGGTAATCAAGCGTATCATATTACCACAGGGTGATCCTAGGGGCAAGTGGACTCCAACATATGAAGGACCATTTGTGGTCAAAACAGTATTTTCAGGAGGTGCCATGATACTTACTACTATGGATGGTGAAGACTTCCCGTAGCCTGTAAACGCAGACATAGTTAAAAAATACTACGCATAAAAAGAGACCCGCTAGGTTGACTGGCCTAGGCAAAAATAAGGGCATCCCGGCGAACCAAAAGGGTTCGGGCAAAAATTAGGGATATATATATAAAAAATGTACACCCGGCAAGTCGAAAACCTGAAAAGGCGGCTTGGGAAAAAAGGGTATCCCGGTGGATTGAAAACCTGAAAGGGCAATCCAGGCAAAATTTAGGGATTAAAGCGTATGACTATGTCTCGTTTGGGTCACCCATGAAACTACAACCAGTTGTGCTACTTGATCAAGCTCGAATAGATAAAGCTCAATCCAATTGTTTTCGTCTCAACAGCAGAAGATGAGATACTTGAAGATAATGGCAATAGTAGAATTGAAACTCAATAGGATTATTTCCCACATAGCTGATTTTCTTTGTTTTATAAAAAAAAAATTATGACGAATTCCTCTTACTAGGATTTCTGTCTCCTTGTACAAACTTACCCATGTATGAGTCACTTGTTAATATAAATAAAATTCTATCTTTGAATCCAGATTTACTTTTACCCTATTTACATAAGCGAAACGTCCATTGGTTGTGTTTGAATGTATGTATGCTTTTGAATATGATTGATGTTTACCAGAAATGCATAAATGCTTAATATGATTGATGTTTACCAGAAATGCAGTAATAGTATTTACTAAGGACGAACGAGGGAAGGATTTCAACGAAGCTTCACCGGTTCATCCCTACAAGACAGCTACAAATCCCCCGGTAGGGCAAATCCATCTTCATAAGTACTTCAAGTCACATCTCCCCTAGAATTTATATCCATCTCTTTTATCCTCATACGTATAGCCGGGAACTTATTTTTCCAATAGGAGTACGACGAACGAAGACGGGAGGTTATGTATACCCTACTATCAAACGAAGACGGGAGGTTATGTATATCCTACTATCGAACGAAGACGGGAGGTTATGTATATTATATTATCAAACAAGACGGGAACAAGTTCCTCATATTCTTCAGCAACGAATCGGGATTTATTTTCCCTGGCCAACAGTTATTATACGAAGATATCCAAGACGCTTCAGGCTGCATGATGCATACATACATCATTTACATCATAACATACATATACATAAATACATAATACATTACTTAAGTGCATCATACTATACATGCATACATAATGCATAAACTAATGTTATTGCGCAGAATGTTATAATCTTGTTTCCAGGTTAATTCTTGTAAACCCATAATTTCGACAAGACTGAAATTAAGGGCTTGAGATCACCTTTGTCGAAGGACAATCAAAGGAAGAGGATTCAAGAATTGCTGACAAGGTTCAAAACTCCATTATTTCGACAGAAATACAAATAGTGTTCTGGCAGAATAAAGTTGGAAAGTTATTTGTAGCTAAGTGTTTGACAGAAGATGTTCTTTCAACGGTTTCGACAGAAGAGGATGTTTGACAAAAGAAAGTGTTTGGCAAGTACTGAAGAGTTTTGTTTCTTCTTTAAAGGGCTTCGACAGTCTGAAGAGTTACAAGGTTTCGTCACCAAGGAAGGGAATTCAAATTCAAAAGGTTGTAACCTTTGGCAGTTTGGACACTTGGAAGTTTCAGAGAAGAGAATTGCATGCAGGCTGACACTTGTCATTTAGTTATAGTTTTTCCGTTCTAAGCAGTTATTTTGTTTGTATATAAATAGGATAGTTTGTGTTTAGAATAGGTGTGTGAAAATTGATACAAAATTCCTGTAAAACACTCTAAGTACCCAGTGTGAGAGAAAATGAGTCTGATATTTGGAACCATGTACGTTTGAACACCATTTATATTTCAAAGTTATTTAAATTACTTGTTCATTCTTCAAGTTTATGTCATTTTTTTAACTTTATTTACTTTTCTGCAAATTTAGCCTTCGACATTTATTCTTTTTCTTGTTCAAAACTTTTAACTTTACTTCATTTTTAACTTAAAATTTACTTTACTTTAAAAAATCAAAGTTCTTAATACTTTGACATTATCTGACAAAACAAACCATAAATCAATCACCAATTCTAAGAAGATTTCGACAGAAACAATGCACATGTATCCCAGGACTTGTTTGGTTGGTCCTGCACGTAACCCAGTTTTCTGAAGGAATTGGTTAACCAGAGGTTGTTCGCCAGAAACCACTGCGAACAAATTGGCACGCCCAGTGGGACTAGTGCATTAGACAATTATCTAATAAAGAACTTCTTAGACAAATTGTTCCTTGCTACGTTGTATGATTCTTAGAAGCGGTAAACTAGCCGTAACCGACGTAGAGAAACCACTGCGAACAAATTGGCACACCCGGTGGGACTAGTGCATTAGACAATTATCTAATAAAGAACTTCTTAGACAAATTGTTCCTTGCTACGTTGTATGATTCTTAGAAGCGGTAAACTAGCCGTAACTGACGTAGAGAGACCAAAGAGAACAAGAAGAAGAAACATGGCTAACTTGCCAAATACTTCAAACATTCCTGACGAAACAATACCAGTTTCCAACCCTATCCCTTCGTCAGGAACAATACCAGTGTCTGGCCCTGTTTTAGAACAAATTAGGCCTCCTTTGGGAGATTCCATACCAACGGGTTCAGGATCCCAAAATGTGCCTAGTTCTTCCACCATGGGACAAGCCAGACCCCTTGGAACCCCTCCCCCTGGAGGAAATACATTCAGGCCATATCTGAATTATTCTCAGCCTTTGACTGGGAGGGAACAACCATATGGAATGCCAACTTCAATGATGGCAAGCCTACATAATTCGTCACCATTATTCTCTGATGCTATGGTTCAAGTGTCATCACCATTGCAGGGATCAGGATATGGTGGAAATGGAAATAGAATGAATCAAATTCCACCAGGTTTCCACATGCCTGCTATGACAAACCATTCTGCACAAGTAATTCGTCAATAGATGGATGAAAGCAATCATGATATGGTGCAGGTTTTGACACAACAAATGGGAGAAGTGTTCAATCCCTTAATACAAAACACTACCCAAACAAACCAAATATTGGCAGAACAGATGGCACGCATTGCTGACTTTTTTGGAGTCCCGCAAGCACAACAAAGAATGCAATTAAACCAGAATCCTGCCAATAGGGCTGTCGAAGAGGAACTTACTATAAACCAAAGGCCCTTAGGGAACCCTCATGAAAATCCCAGGGGGCAAGAGGTGATAGTCGAACAACCTAATGTAGAAGAGCCTATTCGACAGGAACCAAGAAGGATAATAGTCCAGAGAAACCAAAATGTTGACGAAGTATTACAGCAGAGAATGCGTTACAATAACATGCCTGTCGAAAATAATATTGCCACCATGGTGGAGAGAATAATGGCACAAAATGGAGTAAACGTAGGATTACAAAGGCCTAGTTATACTTCCCCCTTGTCTGAGTTTGTTTTACAACAAGAGTTACCACCAAGATGGAAAGTCCCCAAATTTACAAAATTTTCAGGGGATACTAGTGAGTCCACCATAGAACACGTGGCACGTTATTTGATAGAGGCAGGAGAGATTGCTAATAATGAGAACTTAAGGATGAAATATTTCCCAAGTTCTTTGACGAAAAATGCTTTCACTTGGTTTACATCACTTCCTACAACTTCAATTTTTACTTGGACCCAATTAGAGAGATTGTTCCATGAACAATTTTATATGGGACAAACCAAGATAAGTTTGAAAGAGTTGGCAAGTGTCAAAAGAAAATTTTCTGAACCTATAGATGACTATTTAAATAGGTTTAGGTTATTAAAAGCCAGATGCTTTACGCAAGTGCCGGAACAAGAACTAGTCGAAATGGCTGCAGGGGGTCTAGATTATTCCATAAGAAAAAAACTGGATACCCAGTACTTGAGAGACATGGCACAGTTGGCAGACAGAGTGAGGCAAATAGAAAGACTAAAAAATGAAAAATTTAGATCAAATAAAAACAAGAAGGAAAGAGTGGCCTATGTAGGAATAGTTCAAGAAGATGATTATGACGAAAACGAACCAGTCATTTTCGACCAGCAAGAAATTGATCTTGCAGAATTAAAACAAGGCCCTCCATATTCTTGTAAAGTTTTAGCCCCGTCGAATGGAAAAAATCCAGTCGAAGCGGAAAGGAATGACAGGTTCCCCAAAAGAACCTATACATTCGACGTCACCAAGTGTGATGAGATATTTGAGTTATTAGTCAAAGATGGTCAGTTAATAAAACCAGCAGGCACTAAAGAGCCTCCTGTAGACCAACAGAAAAAGAGAGGTTTTTGTAAATACCATAATTTCTTGGGTCATAAAACTTTTCAATGTTACCTTTTCAGGGATCTTGTCCAGAATGCAATCCAAAATGGAAGGCTGAAGTTTGGAGACAAAGGCAAGCAGCAGATGAAGATTGACTCCAATCCCATGCAGGTTGTGGAGGCCAATTATGCTGAACCAGAAATGGTAAACGTGGTCGAAATGGAGATCATGGCAGAAGAAAATTTTGAAATGGTAGAAGTTACTGAAAGCTTCGACACCAACTTCACCATGATAGAAGCTGCTGAAGGTTTCGACACCCATGTCAATGTGGTGGAAGAAGGTGATAATTCTGCTGACCAGGATGAGGCAAAAGAAGTCAAAGTTTCTGAAGACTTCGACAGTGAGAATGCCACTGAAACTACTGAAGGTTTCGACGGAAGAAATGCAATCAAAGTGGGAAGAAGCTTCGACAAGAAAAACTGTGAAAGAGATGCTGAGCAAGGGGTGATCTGGGACACTTTGGGAGAGTCAAATGGGAAGTTCGACTTCATGGTGAAATATTCAGCACCACCAAGTTCCAAAACAAATATCAACAAAATCAAACCCACAGGATGGGGAGATTCTTTCAAAAAGGATGACGAAGAGGAGGATGGCAAAACCCTCACTGTCCAAAAAGTGGCCACTGAAGGCCCTGAACAAGAGGAGGTCAAAACAGCAGGGGCTGATGACAATTCCCTCACTGTCGAACCAATAAACAGTGGCACCACCAGAACTGAAGAACATCCTGTCGAAAGGGTTGCACATTGCTGCAAATACATCTATAAGGGCTTACACCCAAAAGGCAATGTGAGTCAGTCAAAGGAGGACATCCCAGAGGAAATCATGCTAGTCGAAAAAATGAACAGATTGAAAATTACAACTGAACAGAGTGTTGGGATTTATATGGTGGAAATCACTCAAAAGGGAGGACCAGACACCAACAAGGGAAAGAAACATCAAGAAAAGCATCAGAAGCTGGTTTACCCAGAAGAGAACGAGAGTCTTGTCGAATTCATCCAGAGGTGTCAAAGGAAAAATGCAGAAGTCATGCTTTGCCCAAGATGCAGTGTTGTATTCGACAAGAAAGCAGCTGATGACTTAGAAGCAGCAGAAAAGACCCAGAGGAAAAGAAATTGGGGAATAGTCCCACCAACCAGAAATGAAAGATTTGACCCAAGAAGAGGGAAGTATCACAGTCAAGGGGTGGGAGAAAGACGTTTCAACACCTACAAACCATCCAACAGACCCAATGATGACAAATGGGTTCAACCTATAAGGGATGCCCAAGGTCAGAAGAGATGGAAGAGTTTTAAAGTGAACAGGGGTCCCTCATTGGAAGTTAAAAAGGAGGCAAAGCCAAAATACGTCTCTGAAAACTACAAAGGGAAGAATCCTATGTCCATATCCCAATGGAGAAGATTCCAAAGGCAGAAGAAAATTGGAAAGGAAAGTGTGGAACACAAAAAGGTTGGGCAAAAGGAGGCTGAATCAAGCAAATGTGTGCAGATCACAAACAAGGGGATACCTCTGGTAGAAAAAGAAACCCCTCAGAAGAATGGATCTAGTGACACCACAATGGAGAAAACAAACAACAGAATGCCAGTAGACGAAGAGGTCACAGATGAATTTAGTTCAGAATCAGATGCCTCTTTCGACGTAACTTGCAATGTGGTTTCTGTGCTGCCCAGAGACTATGACAGGATAATGGAAGTCGAAGATGAAGAGGATGACATGGCAGATGACAGCATAGGCTTGAAGCCTGTATGCTACTACATAATGAACAATGGTTGTGTCGAAGAGCAAAATGCTTTCTTCGAAAAGCCAGATGATGCAATGAAGGCTCACTTAAAGCCTCTCTTCATAAAAGGAAAGTTAGAAGGTGTGGGTGTCAACAAAATTCTGATAGATGGTGGAGCAGCTGTAAATTTAATTCCTCATTACATGATAAAGAGGATTGGAAAAGATGACTCCGACACTAAGCCTCACAATATGGTGTTGTCCAACTATGAAGGTAAAGTAGGAACAACACTGGGAGTAATACAACTAAACTTGACTGTAGGATCCATCACCAGGCCTACCATGTTTGTGGTGATAGCATCAAAGGCAAATTACAACTTACTGTTGGGAAGAGAATGGATCCATGGGATTGGGGCTGTACCATCCTCCATGCATCAAAGGATAGCAATCTGGAGGCCAGATGGGATTGTCGAAAACATAGAAGCAGATCAGAGTTACTTCACAGCTGATGTGAACAATGTCACTGGACGTAACTTCGACAAAAATCTAGCCCATATAGCACCATGCAATCCTGCTGCTTTCGACTTAACAGCTTCCGACAATGCTTACTTTTCCATGTACCTCCATCCTACGCATGGCTTCCAGTGGGATAAAGAAGTAATTGGGGAGACAAATTACACTTGGGGAACTGCCCATGTCAACCCAACTGGATGGGGGAGTGAATTCAGTGAAAATGACTGAAGTTTCAGCAATGGAAAGGATTTCGGCTTATATGGCCGAAAAACAAATCAGAACAGCCCTTGAGGCTGAAGTTAGAAATATGGCTGTCGAAGCCAGCACTCAGGTTGTCGAAGGACAACATCCTCAGGAAAATATTGAGGAGCAACATGCAAATCAGAATTTTGAAGAAGACACAAATGGTGAATGGCAGAATCAAAGACTTGATGCCATTTATGATGACGAACCTTTGGGGTTCGAAAAGGATCCAACCTCAACCAATATGAAAATGGTGGCACAGGACCCTTTAGAGGAGATTAATCTGGGACTGGGGGCAAAAAAAAGGCCCACTTACATCAGTGCCAAGTTGAATCCTCAACTCAGAGTCGAAATAATCCAATTGCTGAATGAGTTTAAAGACTGCTTCGCCTGGGATTATGACGAAATGCCTGGTTTAGACAGAAGTTTGGTGGAATTGAAGTTGCCAATACTGGAAGGGAAGAAGCCAATAAAGCAGACCCCCAGACGCTTTGCACCTGAGATTCTGTCGAAAATCAAAGAAGAAGTCGAAAGGCTTCTAAAATGCAAATTCATCCGTACAACAAGGTATGTCGAATGGATTGCTAATATTGTTCCTGTGATTAAGAAAAATGGCACATTAAGGGTGTGTATTGATTTTAGAGATCTAAACTCAGCCACCCCTAAGGATGAGTATCCTATGCCAGTAGCAGAAATGCTAGTAGATTCTGCAGCAGGCCATGAGTATTTAAGTATGCTTGATGGTTATTCTGGTTACAACCAGATTTTCATTGCTGAAGAAGACGTTCCAAAAACAGCTTTTCGTTGTCCAGGAGCAATAGGAACATATGAGTGGGTAGTCATGCCCTTTGGTTTGAAAAATGCTGGAGCGACTTATCAAAGGGCTATGAATTCTATTTTTCATGATTTCATCGAAACATTTATGCAAATTTATATAGATGACATTGTGATTAAATCTGCTTCAGGCTTGGACCACATTAACCATCTTCGACAGTCCTTTGAAAGGATGAGGAAGTTTGGTTTGAAAATGAATCCTCTTAAATGTGCTTTTGGTGTGCAGGCAGGGGACTTCTTAGGCTTTGTGGTCCACAAGAAAGGGATCGAAATTAATGAGAACAAAGCTAAAGCAATAATGGAAGCAAAAGCGCCATCGACAAAGAAGGAATTGCAGTCTCTACTAGGGAAAATCAACTTTCTCAGAAGGTTCATCTCCAACCTTAGTGGAAAGACTCAGGCCTTCTCACCTCTGCTTCGACTGAAGAAGGAAGGATTCACTTGGGGGCAAGAGCAGCAAGATGCCTTCGACAAGATCAAGGAGTATCTGGCAAATCCTCCAGTCCTAATATCTCCTTGTCGAAAAAGGAGCATGAGGCTTTACATATCAGCGTCTGACAAAACATTAGGAAGTATGCTTTGTCAAGAAGATGAACATGGCGTCGAAAGAGCCATTTATTATCTCAGCAGAGTCTTAAATGATGCTGAAACTAGATATAGTATGATAGAGAAATTATGTTTGTGTGTATATTTCTCTTGTATAAAATTGAAGCATTATATAAAACCCGTTGATGTACATATATCTTCTCATTTCGACGTAATAAAACATATGTTGTCTAAGTCTATTCTACATAGCCGAATTGGAAAATGGGCTTTAGCCTTGACTGAGTATTCTTTAAAATATATGCCTCTAAAAGCTGTTAAAGGGCAAGTAGTTGCTGACTTCATAGCTGACCACTCCATACTTGGAGATGGGACAAATTATGTCGAAAAAGAGCCTTGGAGGTTATATTTTGATGGTTCCAGTCATAAAAATGGAACAGGTGTTGGGGTATTAATTATTTCTCCCAATAAAATTCCAACAAAGTTCAAGTATAAAATAGAAGGATTCTGTTCAAATAATGAGGCAGAATATGAAGCTTTAATTGCTGGACTTGAAATTTTGTTGGAACTGGGGGCAACAGAGGTCGAAATAATGGGTGACTCTGAGTTGGTGATAAAACAATTGACGAAAGAGTATAAATGTGTCAAAGAAAATTTGATCATGTACTTTGTGATAGCCAACAGACTCCTCAAAAGATTCGACAGTGTAGTCTTTAGACACATTCCCAGATTAGAAAATCAAGAAGCAAATGACTTGGCTCAGTTGGCTTCAGGGTATAAAGTGTCGAAGGAAAATCTGATGAAGGTTGTCGAAGTGAGAGGCAAAGTCTTATCCACCAAATTGTCCCCATCTGATTTGGAGACAATGAGATTGGGATATGGTGATAAAGAAAACTTTGAGATTTTCAATGTAGGTGATCTAGAAGTTGGAGATTGGAGAAAACCCATCAAAGATTATTTACAAAATCCAAATCAGACAGTCGAAAGAAAGATAAAGTACAGAGCTATAAGTTATGTACTCTTTGGAAATGAACTGTTTAAAAAGACTGCAGAAGGAGTTCTACTAAAATGCCTAGGAGAGACTGAAGCTTATATAGCTTTGTCGAATGTACACAGTGGTGCATGTGGTGCTCACCAAGCAGGACATAAGATGAAATGGCTATTATTTCGACAAGGAATGTATTGGCCAACCATGTTGAAAGACTGTGTCGAATTTGCAAAGGGTTGTCAGGAATGTCAAATTCATGCAGGCATACCTCATGTGCCAGCAAATGAGTTACATTCCATTATAAAGCCTTGGCCATTCAGAGGTTGGGCTTTAGATTTGATTGGTGAAATTCGACCAGCCTCTTCAAAAGGGCAGAAGTACATTTTAGTAGGAGTAGACTATTTCACTAAATGGATTGAAGCCATACCTTTGACGAATGTAGATCAGGAAGCAGTCATAGACTTCATCCAGAAACACATAATGTATAGGTTTGGAATACCAGAGACTATAACCACAGATCAAGGATCTGTGTTTACTGGTAGAAATATGCAGGCATTTGCAAGGGAGACAGGTTTTAAGTTGTTGACTTCGACACCCTATTATGCCCAAGCAAATGGTCAGGTCGAAGCAGCCAACAAAGTTGTAATAAACCTGATAAAGAAGCATGTGGGTAAAAACCCCAGAAATTGGCATAAGACCCTGGATCAAATCCTTTGGGCTTGTCGAACATCTCCTAAGGAAGCAACTAATTCTACCCCATTTAAATTAACCTATGGACATGATGCAGTATTGCCTGTCGAAATCTGTTTACAGTCAATACGAATTCAAAGACATCATGAGATTCCATCTGAAATCTATTGGAGTATGATGATGGATGAATTGGTTGATTTAGACGAAGAAAGGTTGCGTGCTTTAGAATTAATAAGAAGGCAGAAAGAGAGAGTTGAAAAGTTTTATAACAAAAAAGTAAAATTCAAAGCCTTTTTAGTAAATGATTTAGTTTGGAAAGTAATCTTGCCCATGGAGAAGAAAGACAGAGTGATGGGAAAATGGTCCCCTAAATGGGAAGTACCTTTCAAAATTCTAAGAGTTTTTTCCAATGGTGCGTACGAAGTCGAAGAAATAGAAAAAGACAGAAGAGTGCTGAAAATAAATGGGAAGTACTTAAAGAAGTATAAACCAACATTGCAGGAAATAAAAATAGGAACAAATTAAAATTGCAAACGAAACTTGTCTTCGCCAAACAAATGGCGTGAAATAGCATTACATATAAAAGTGCTAAGAGAAAAACATCCTGGAACAAATAAAATTCCTAAGTTCTATTACAAAACTACTGTCGAAGGAAGGTAGCTTTGAGTTCGTCGAATTTTTTCTTTTGAAGTTGGATTCGACGCTCGCAGAGACTCTTGCTGACAGTCATTTCTTCAATCTCCCTGTGAAGTTGCTGGGCTGTTTCTGCATGTTGTAGCCCCTTCTGGAGTTCACTGTCTATTGCTTCTTGATTTGGTTGTTGGAGAGAGGCCTGGCGTTCTTTTTCTTGAAGGATTTTCCTTTGAAGATCAGCAATCTGGGCCTGGTAAGCTCGAATATTGCTTTCACACTCAGCAGCAGCCTTAGTGTATTCGTCAGAAAGTTTATTCAGCTCTGAAATCTTTTCTGTCGAAGAAGCCACTGTGTTCCATTCTGAAACTTGCTCTTCAGACTTGGTTGTGATTTTTTGGGAGTATTCTTTTTGTCGAACCAGATCAGCACTAACAGAATCAATTAAGGATATTAAATCCATCACCAAACGGCTTTCCTCAGTCGAAGCCTCCAACAAATTGGCACTTTTCAGGAGCTTCTTCAGATCATATTGGGCAGAAGCATTCTCAGCCAAGACTTCAAACAGGTCAACTCCAAGGATTCTTGTCTTGATCTCATCCATAATGACATTGATTGGTTGAAGGTCAGAAGTGGCCCCTGAAGCTGTCGAACCACTGGGAGAGGAGTCTTGGAAATTATACCTGGTGTCGAGCAAGGCTTTTAAATATTCAAAGGGTTTTCTAACCTTCAAGCTCTCAATTGAAAGAAAGATAAAGTACAGAGCTATAAGTTATGTACTCTTTGGAAATGAACTGTTTAAAAAGACTACAGAAGGAGTTCTACTAAAATGCCTAGGAGAGACTGAAGCTTATATAGCTTTGTCGAATGTACACAGTGGTGCATGTGGTGCTCACCAAGCAGGACATAAGATGAAATGGCTATTATTTCGACAAGGAATGTATTGGCCAACCATGTTGAAAGACTGTGTCGAATTTGCAAAGGGTTGTCAGGAATGTCAAATTCATGCAGGCATACCTCATGTGCCAGCAAATGAGTTACATTCCATTATAAAGCCTTGGCCATTCAGAGGTTGGGCTTTAGATTTGATTGGTGAAATTCGACCAGCCTCTTCAAAAGGGCAGAAGTACATTTTAGTAGGAGTAGACTATTTCACTAAATGGATTGAAGCCATACCTTTGACGAATGTAGATCAGGAAGCAGTCATAGACTTCATCCAGAAACACATAATGTATAGGTTTGGAATACCAGAGACTATAACCACAGATCAAGGATCTGTGTTTACTGGTAGAAATATGCAGGCATTTGCAAGGGAGACAGGTTTTAAGTTGTTGACTTCGACACCCTATTATGCCCAAGCAAATGGTCAGGTCGAAGCAGCCAACAAAGTTGTAATAAACCTGATAAAGAAGCATGTGGGTAAAAAACCCAGAAATTGGCATAAGACCCTGGATCAAATCCTTTGGGCTTGTCGAACATCTCCTAAGGAAGCAACTAATTCTACCCCATTTAAATTAACCTATGGACATGATGCAGTATTGCCTGTCGAAATCTGTTTACAGTCAATACGAATTCAAAGACATCATGAGATTCCATCTGAAATCTATTGGAGTATGATGATGGATGAATTGGTTGATTTAGACGAAGAAAGGTTGCGTGCTTTAGAATTAATAAGAAGGCAGAAAGAGAGAGTTGAAAAGTTTTATAACAAAAAAGTAAAATTCAAAGCCTTTTTAGTAAATGATTTAGTTTGGAAAGTAATCTTGCCCATGGAGAAGAAAGACAGAGTGATGGGAAAATGGTCCCCTAAATGGGAAGGACCTTTCAAAATTCTAAGAGTTTTTTCCAATGGTGCGTACGAAGTCGAAGAAATAGAAAAAGACAGAAGAGTGCTGAAAATAAATGGGAAGTACTTAAAGAAGTATAAACCAACATTGCAGGAAATAAAAATAGGAACAAATTAAAATTGCAAACGAAACTTGTCTTCGCCAAACAAATGGCGTGAAATAGCATTACATATAAAAGTGCTAAGAGAAAAACATCCTGGAACAAATAAAATTCCTAAGTTCTATTACAAAACTACTGTCGAAGGAAGGTAGCTTTGAGTTCGTCGAATTTTTTCTTTTGAAGTTGGATTCGACGCTCGCAGAGACTCTTGCTGACAGTCATTTCTTCAATCTCCCTGTGAAGTTGCTGGGCTGTTTCTGCATGTTGTAGCCCCTTCTGGAGTTCACTGTCTATTGCTTCTTGATTTGGTTGTTGGAGAGAGGCCTGGCGTTCTTTTTCTTGAAGGATTTTCCTTTGAAGATCAGCAATCTGGGCCTGGTAAGCTCGAATATTGCTTTCACACTCAGCAGCAGCCTTAGTGTATTCGTCAGAAAGTTTATTCAGCTCTGAAATCTTTTCTGTCGAAGAAGCCACTGTGTTCCATTCTGAAACTTGCTCTTCAGACTTGGCTGTGATTTTTTGGGAGTATTCTTTTTGTCGAACCAGATCAGCACTAACAGAATCAATTAAGGATATTAAATCCATCACCAAACGGCTTTCCTCAGTCGAAGCCTCCAACAAATTGGCACTTTTCAGGAGCTTCTTCAGATCATATTGGGCAGAAGCATTCTCAGCCAAGACTTCAAACAGGTCAACTCCAAGGATTCTTGTCTTGATCTCATCCATAATGACATTGATTGGTTGAAGGTCAGAAGTGGCCCCTGAAGCTGTCGAACCACTGGGAGAGGAGTCTTGGAAATTATACCTGGTGTCGAGCAAGGCTTTTAAATATTCAAAGGGTTTTCTAACCTTCAAGCTCTCAATTGAAAGAAAGATAAAGTACAGAGCTATAAGTTATGTACTCTTTGGAAATGAACTGTTTAAAAAGACTACAGAAGGAGTTCTACTAAAATGCCTAGGAGAGACTGAAGCTTATATAGCTTTGTCGAATGTACACAGTGGTGCATGTGGTGCTCACCAAGCAGGACATAAGATGAAATGGCTATTATTTCGACAAGGAATGTATTGGCCAACCATGTTGAAAGACTGTGTCGAATTTGCAAAGGGTTGTCAGGAATGTCAAATTCATGCAGGCATACCTCATGTGCCAGCAAATGAGTTACATTCCATTATAAAGCCTTGGCCATTCAGAGGTTGGGCTTTAGATTTGATTGGTGAAATTCGACCAGCCTCTTCAAAAGGGCAGAAGTACATTTTAGTAGGAGTAGACTATTTCACTAAATGGATTGAAGCCATACCTTTGACGAATGTAGATCAGGAAGCAGTCATAGACTTCATCCAGAAACACATAATGTATAGGTTTGGAATACCAGAGACTATAACCACAGATCAAGGATCTGTGTTTACTGGTAGAAATATGCAGGCATTTGCAAGGGAGACAGGTTTTAAGTTGTTGACTTCGACACCCTATTATGCCCAAGCAAATGGTCAGGTCGAAGCAGCCAACAAAGTTGTAATAAACCTGATAAAGAAGCATGTGGGTAAAAAACCCAGAAATTGGCATAAGACCCTGGATCAAATCCTTTGGGCTTGTCGAACATCTCCTAAGGAAGCAACTAATTCTACCCCATTTAAATTAACCTATGGACATGATGCAGTATTGCCTGTCGAAATCTGTTTACAGTCAATACGAATTCAAAGACATCATGAGATTCCATCTGAAATCTATTGGAGTATGATGATGGATGAATTGGTTGATTTAGACGAAGAAAGGTTGCGTGCTTTAGAATTAATAAGAAGGCAGAAAGAGAGAGTTGAAAAGTTTTATAACAAAAAAGTAAAATTCAAAGCCTTTTTAGTAAATGATTTAGTTTGGAAAGTAATCTTGCCCATGGAGAAGAAAGACAGAGTGATGGGAAAATGGTCCCCTAAATGGGAAGGACCTTTCAAAATTCTAAGAGTTTTTTCCAATGGTGCGTACGAAGTCGAAGAAATAGAAAAAGACAGAAGAGTGCTGAAAATAAATGGGAAGTACTTAAAGAAGTATAAACCAACATTGCAGGAAATAAAAATAGGAACAAATTAAAATTGCAAACGAAACTTGTCTTCGCCAAACAAATGGCGTGAAATAGCATTACATATAAAAGTGCTAAGAGAAAAACATCCTGGAACAAATAAAATTCCTAAGTTCTATTACAAAACTACTGTCGAAGGAAGGTAGCTTTGAGTTCGTCGAATTTTTTCTTTTGAAGTTGGATTCGACGCTCGCAGAGACTCTTGCTGACAGTCATTTCTTCAATCTCCCTGTGAAGTTGTTGGGCTGTTTCTGCATGTTGTAGCCCCTTCTGGAGTTCACTGTCTATTGCTTCTTGATTTGGTTGTTGGAGAGAGGCCTGGCATTCTTTTTCTTGAAGGATTTTCCTTTGAAGATCAGCAATCTGGGCCTGGTAAGCTCGAATATTGCTTTCACACTCAGCAGCAGCCTTAGTGTATTCGTCAGAAAGTTTATTCAGCTCTGAAATCTTTTCTGTCGAAGAAGCCACTGTGTTCCATTCTGAAACTTGCTCTTCAGACTTGGCTGTGATTTTTTGGGAGTATTCTTTTTGTCGAACCAGATCAGCACTAACAGAATCAATTAAGGATATTAAATCCATCACCAAACGGCTTTCCTCAGTCGAAGCCTCCAACAAATTGGCACTTTTCAGGAGCTTCTTCAGATCATATTGGGCAGAAGCATTCTCAGCCAAGACTTCAAACAGGTCAACTCCAAGGATTCTTGTCTTGATCTCATCCATAATGACATTGATTGGTTGAAGGTCAGAAGTGGCCCCTGAAGCTGTCGAACCACTGGGAGAGGAGTCTTGGAAATTATACCTGGTGTCGAGCAAGGCTTTTAAATATTCAAAGGGTTTTCTAACCTTCAAGCTCTCAATTGAAAGAAAGATAAAGTACAGAGCTATAAGTTATGTACTCTTTGGAAATGAACTGTTTAAAAAGACTACAGAAGGAGTTCTACTAAAATGCCTAGGAGAGACTGAAGCTTATATAGCTTTGTCGAATGTACACAGTGGTGCATGTGGTGCTCACCAAGCAGGACATAAGATGAAATGGCTATTATTTCGACAAGGAATGTATTGGCCAACCATGTTGAAAGACTGTGTCGAATTTGCAAAGGGTTGTCAGGAATGTCAAATTCATGCAGGCATACCTCATGTGCCAGCAAATGAGTTACATTCCATTATAAAGCCTTGGCCATTCAGAGGTTGGGCTTTAGATTTGATTGGTGAAATTCGACCAGCCTCTTCAAAAGGGCAGAAGTACATTTTAGTAGGAGTAGACTATTTCACTAAATGGATTGAAGCCATACCTTTGACGAATGTAGATCAGGAAGCAGTCATAGACTTCATCCAGAAACACATAATGTATAGGTTTGGAATACCAGAGACTATAACCACAGATCAAGGATCTGTGTTTACTGGTAGAAATATGCAGGCATTTGCAAGGGAGACAGGTTTTAAGTTGTTGACTTCGACACCCTATTATGCCCAAGCAAATGGTCAGGTCGAAGCAGCCAACAAAGTTGTAATAAACCTGATAAAGAAGCATGTGTGTAAAAAACCCAGAAATTGGCATAAGACCCTGGATCAAATCCTTTGGGCTTGTCGAACATCTCCTAAGGAAGCAACTAATTCTACCCCATTTAAATTAACCTATGGACATGATGCAGTATTGCCTGTCGAAATCTGTTTACAGTCAATACGAATTCAAAGACATCATGAGATTCCATCTGAAATCTATTGGAGTATGATGATGGATGAATTGGTTGATTTAGACGAAGAAAGGTTGCGTGCTTTAGAATTAATAAGAAGGCAGAAAGAGAGAGTTGAAAAGTTTTATAACAAAAAAGTAAAATTCAAAGCCTTTTTAGTAAATGATTTAGTTTGGAAAGTAATCTTGCCCATGGAGAAGAAAGACAGAGTGATGGGAAAATGGTCCCCTAAATGGGAAGGACCTTTCAAAATTCTAAGAGTTTTTTCCAATGGTGCGTACGAAGTCGAAGAAATAGAAAAAGACAGAAGAGTGCTGAAAATAAATGGGAAGTACTTAAAGAAGTATAAACCAACATTGCAGGAAATAAAAATAGGAACAAATTAAAATTGCAAACGAAACTTGTCTTCGCCAAACAAATGGCGTGAAATAGCATTACATATAAAAGTGCTAAGAGAAAAACATCCTGGAACAAATAAAATTCCTAAGTTCTATTACAAAACTACTGTCGAAGGAAGGTAGCTTTGAGTTCGTCGAATTTTTTCTTTTGAAGTTGGATTCGACGCTCGCAGAGACTCTTGCTGACAGTCATTTCTTCAATCTCCCTGTGAAGTTGCTGGGTTGTTTCTGCATGTTGTAGCCCCTTCTGGAGTTCACTGTCTATTGCTTCTTGATTTGGTTGTTGGAGAGAGGCCTGGCGTTCTTTTTCTTGAAGGATTTTCCTTTGAAGATCAGCAATCTGGGCCTGGTAAGCTCGAATATTGCTTTCACACTCAGCAGCAGCCTTAGTGTATTCGTCAGAAAGTTTATTCAGCTCTGAAATCTTTTCTGTCGAAGAAGCCACTGTGTTCCATTCTGAAACTTGCTCTTCAGACTTGGCTGTGATTTTTTGGGAGTATTCTTTTTGTCGAACCAGATCAGCACTAACAGAATCAATTAAGGATATTAAATCCATCACCAAACGGCTTTCCTCAGTCGAAGCCTCCAACAAATTGGCACTTTTCAGGAGCTTCTTCAGATCATATTGGGAAGAAGCATTCTCAGCCAAGACTTCAAACAGGTCAACTCCAAGGATTCTTGTCTTGATCTCATCCATAATGACATTGATTGGTTGAAGGTCAGAAGTGGCCCCTGAAGCTGTCGAACCACTGGGAGAGGAGTCTTGGAAATTATACCTGGTGTCGAGCAAGGCTTTTAAATATTCAAAGGGTTTTCTAACCTTCAAGCTCTCAATCTCTTCGTGTGACAAGCTTGTCGAATTAGTACCCACAGAAGTTTCAGCAGGAATTTTTGTTGGAGAAGGATTGTGTTGAGAAGTGCCTCCAATGCTCAAGTTGACTCCTGGTTGATTCGACAGAGTGACCTCCTCTTCGACATTTTCTTTGTCAACTATGTTGGTGTCAGTTGGATCTGGAGGGTGTGCATCCTGAGCAATGGCATCTTCGTCAGTTTCTGGTATAGCAGCGGGTGGTGGAAGTGGTGCATCTTGATCTGGAACTATTTTTTCTGCAGTGAAGTCTGGTCGAAGAGGAGAGTTGTTGCCAGAAGATTCAGAATCACTGAGGTCAAATTCATCCAAGGTTTGAGGTCCATGGACACCTGCATCTGGAGTGGCATCATCTTGGAGTCTTTCAGCCAGAGTCCTCTCAGAATTAGAAGGGGCATGCTCTTCTTGGATTGTAGAAGTCTCTTCGACATCAATGACAACCTTCAGAAAATATCAAAGAAAGTCATAAGATCAAGATGCGTGCAGTTAAGACTAAAGATATTGTTTGTCGAAGTGATTACCTGAGGGATTTCAGTATGTGCACTTGAGTCTCCACTTCTTTCACTCCTTGTGGGAATTTTGTTGACTGGACTGGCAGGTGGAGTTCGTCTTTGGACTATAGATCTTTGAGAGGCTACTGTTTTAATTCTTAGACCTTTGTTTCTTTTCAAAGGTTGGGGTTCAGGGGATTCGTCCTCAGACTCTTCGACGCTTTCTTCCTTTTCTTCTGGTTTCCTTTTCTTTGCTGGGGTACGAGTTACCTACAAAAAAAAGGGGGAGAAGTGTTCAGTATAAGAAAATATGAAGTACATAAATAAGGAGGGATGCTCTGTTTTTTTTGTCGAAACCTTCTTGACAGTTGTAGGAGATTTTTCGACTGTTTTAGAAGAGGTTCCTTCACCAGCAGTCTTCCTGACAATTCTAACAGCTGAAAAAGAAAGGTTGCATGAACATTGATATAATAATAAAAGGAGTTAGAAGCAAAAAAGAAGAATGTAATTTCTTCGACACCTTCAAGAATGGGTTCGTCTACAGTAACATGTTCTATCCCAATATGAAGGTGCCCAGTGAAGTTGTGCAGATGATACTTCGTCGCAACCACGCGTTCGGCAGGTTTTTTGTTTCTTTCACGGAGCAGTTTTAAATCAGATCCACACACAAACCAATCTGGAAATGGAGGACACAAGGCCACTCCAAATTCTGCAGAAGGGAGTGGAGGGAATTTTGGAGGAAAAGTTGTGAATGCAAAGTCATAGTGTGCGTGTGGTGGAAGAGATGAAGGGAACCACAACTTATTTAATTTCTCTGTGAGTTTGTATTTTAAAGATACTGCTGCTTCAGCTATGGTTCGACGAAGATCATCAGGCCTGTAAATAGTTTCAAAATACTTTTGAAACTTTTGAACTTCTTTGATATGTTGATCTGTACCTTTTTTCTTCTTGTCCTGCACAAAGGTAAAAGCATTTGTCAGAAGAGTAGTGAAGGTTGCTACGTCGAAAAATCTGTGGATGTAATATTCCTTCCACCAGACGTCGAATTCTTCAGTACAGAGGAAGTTTGGTAGAAAAATGGTGGGATAGACCTCCAAAGTTGGGTCGAAAAACTTGTTGTACAGCTCTAAACTTTTGTCGAAGTGATGAAATGAGTTATAGAAAATGATAGCGCCTTTCTTATGGTAGATAGGCTTCGTCTTCGTCTGAATTAATCCAAACTGCCTAGCTACCAAATTGGGTTGGTACACAATGAGGGATACCTTTGTGTTGTTAAGACTATGATGGGAGAAAAAGTGTCTGGGCATGAGGAAGGCTTCCCAAATGGAGATATAGGAGTCTTCATCTTTCTGGTTCTCCACTGGGAGTCTTCTGGTAAACCATCTTGGACCTACTTGTCTGTTGGCGAATGGTGCCATTGAAGGAGAAAATTTGTAGCGTTTGGCGAACATCATGATGTAGCCAGTGAATGCTTGTTGAAGGCTTGTATTATCATCTGTAGGGGTCAGTTGAACCAGCCTAGGCCATTCGACACGCCTTTCTTTTACTGCATCTTCGACGACTGGCATTTTGATGGGGATGAAGTTTTCAAAAGTGGCATTCAGCCATAATTGTAGGAGCCAAAAAGGGCCTGTAAGACTAATGTTACCTTTGTCCTTAAGGGTTTTGAGGTTGCTTACACTCTCACTTAAGGATTCATAGAGGTTTGCCAAAAGAAGTTCACTCAGGCAGAATGCAACTCCATTATGAAGTTGATTAGCCATAATGATAAAACTTCTGGCCACTTGAAGGGACCTTGTACAGAATACAAATTTGGACAACCACAGGCTAAGGAAGGCAATGTGCTCTATGTCAGAGACTTCTTCATTGTTTTCACCTTGGTGATGGGCTATGAAAACAGAATACCCAGCATGCTTTGTGTCGAAGCCTATGGGATCCTTGTTCAAGTGTTCAGGGTTAAAGATTTCCCCTAAAGGACTAAGGCCAGTTATGGCTGCTATGTCGAATAGGGTGGGAGTCACCATTCCACAGGGTAAGTGGAAAGTATTGTAAGTGCTATCCCAAAAATATAAGGAGGCTAACAGCATGTTTTGGCAATAACGGGGACCCTCTTTCGACAATTGAATTAAGTCATAAATGCCAGTTTTCTTCCAAAATTTCTCTTTAGCTTTTTCAATCCTAGTAAGCCATGCTAGGTAGTCAGAGGGATCTTTCGTCAAAGGGGGACTTCTGAAAATCCTATTTTGGTTTAGATAAGACAGATCTATTTCTGTCGAAGCCATAAGGACTTCAGGTTCTTTTGATGAGGCTTCGACAGGTTTAGGGTTTTTGTTAGCAGCTATGGGTTTGGAAGCAGAATAACAGGGATAAAATTCTTTTAAACGGTTAGGGTCCACAGTCGGATCAAAAATAGGACCTAACATAGCATGATGAACTCCAGAAACAGAAATGGGAATCATTACCTGTGACTTGTAAATGCTTGCCTTTTCCCTTTCATTTGGGGGTTCTGGAAAGTACTGTTGGTGCTGTGTTTGTGTAGGCCCAGGCAGTACGAGAGCAGGAGGAAGATCCATAGTCTTCTTGGTCTTCTTTGCGCTGCGGCCAGTAGTAGTCTTTGGGGGAGCCATTGATTTGATGGAGAGTTTGAAAGAACAGAAGCTTGGAAGGTCTTGAAATGGAGTCTTACGTTTGGGTAAGAGAAGAGTTTGAGAAGATGGAAAGTGTGAAATGTTGTTGAAAGTAGTATTTATAGAGGAAGAAATAAATGACAAGTAATTAAAAAAGGAAAATGAAAAGATTTTCAGTTGGGAAGTGGAGACGTGCGTTTCTGATCCATTGGTGGAAGTTAGAAAGTGGCAGTTGGTAGGGTGCCATGATTTACCTACAATATAGGGTTATGGGAGATTGTGTAAAAACGTGGGCTAGGTGTGACGTTTTCATAAAGTGGAAATCATGATGTTTTCTTGGGACTCAACAAAATCACTTTACAATAAATGCAACTGACAGGAAGTCAAAGGTCACTTCGACAGCAAAAGATATTTCTCCAAGGATAGTCGAAAACATCTTTGCTGGGGGGCAATTTGTAAACCCATAATTTCGACAAGACTGAAATTAAGGGCTTGAGATCACCTTTGTCGAAGGACAATCAAAGGAAGAGGATTCAAGAATTGCTGACAAGGTTCAAAACTCCATTATTTCGACAGAAATACAAATAGTGTTCTGGCAGAATAAAGTTGGAAAGTTATTTGTAGCTAAGTGTTTGACAGAAGATGTTCTTTCAACGGTTTCGACCGAAGAG
The DNA here is from genome assembly GCA_963966055.1 of Lathyrus aphaca. NCBI lineage: Eukaryota > Viridiplantae > Streptophyta > Magnoliopsida > Fabales > Fabaceae > Lathyrus > Lathyrus aphaca. The sequence continues at coordinate 270,548,673 of OZ014520.1, forward strand.
GATGTTTGACAAAAGAAAGTGTTTGGCAAGTACTGAAGAGTTTTGTTTCTTCTTTAAAGGGCTTCGACAGTCTGAAGAGTTACAAGGTTTCGTCACCAAGGAAGGGAATTCAAATTCAAAAGGTTGTAACCTTTGGCAGTTTGGACACTTGGAAGTTTCAGAGAAGAGAATTGCATGCAGGCTGACACTTGTCATTTAGTTATAGTTTTTCCGTTCTAAGCAGTTATTTTGTTTGTATATAAATAGGATAGTTTGTGTTTAGAATAGGTGTGTGAAAATTGATACAAAATTCCTGTAAAACACTCTAAGTACCCAGTGTGAGAGAAAATGAGTCTGATATTTGGAACCATGTACGTTTGAACACCATTTATATTTCAAAGTTATTTAAATTACTTGTTCATTCTTCAAGTTTATGTCATTTTTTTTAACTTTATTTACTTTTCTGCAAATTTAGCCTTCGACATTTATTCTTTTTCTTGTTCAAAACTTTTAACTTTACTTCATTTTTAACTTAAAATTTACTTTACTTTAAAAAAATCAAAGTTCTTAATACTTTGACATTATCTGACAAAACAAACCATAAATCAATCACCAATTCTAAGAAGATTTCGACAGAAACAATGCACATGTATCCCAGGACTTGTTTGGTTGGTCCTGCACGTAACCCAGTTTTCTGAAGGAATTGGTTAACCAGAGGTTGTTCGCCAGAAACCACTGCGAACAATTCTCCAGCAGACAAACTTCATCAACAACTTGTGACTATTGGGTCGTTGTTTATCTTCCCAAAAGTTATCATCTTATACCTCAGGACGTTGTTTATCCTCCTGAAAGCAACCATTTCCTCAGGACGTTGTTTATCCTCCTGAAAGCTATCATTTCCTCAGGACGTTGTTTATCCTCCTGAAAGCATATCATGACTATTGGGCCGTTGTTTATCCTCCCAAAAGTTATACTTTATTCCCTCAGGACGTTGTTTATCTTCCTGAAAGCTATCACCATTTCCTCAGGACGTTGTTTATCCTCCTGAAAGCTATCATTTCCTCAGGACGTTGTTTATCCTCCTGAAAGCATATCATGACTATTGGGCCGTTGTTTATCCTCCCAAAAGTTATACTTTATTCCCTCAGGACGTTGTTTATCTTCCTGAAAGCTATCATCATACCTCAAGACGTTGTTTATCTTCCTGAAAGCTATCATCATACCTCAGGACGTTGTTTATCCTCCTGAAAGCTATCATTTCCTCGGGACATTGTTTATCCTCCTGAAAGCTACCAGTTCTTTTGGGCCGTTGTTTATCCTCCCAAAATTTATACTTATACCTCAGGACGTTGTTTATCTTCCTGAAAGCTATCATTATATCTTCATATTTTGGACTGCTTTATCCTCCAAGAGATGTATTTGAAGAACTTTTCTCCAAGTGTCATCTTTAAGCCCACTCAAGCATATATAACTAGTCAGCAGTATCATTCCACGCACCGGTGAGTGCAAATTTTTGGGCTTTTGTGTTCAATCCCCTTCAACCTTCCAGGTCACGACTGGCAAATATACCAATCTAACCCCTCAGGTTTCAGAAAATTGAACAGGGGCAGCTGTTGCACCCCAAAATTTGCCCTCACAATACAAGACTTTGTGTGCTAATAGGTTCACAAGGTTCACAAGACCTTTCATGAGGTTCATGAAGTTTACAAGACACTTTATGAGGTTCACAAGATTCACAAGACCTTTCATGAGGTTCATGAAGTTTACAAGACACTTTATGAGGTTCACAAGACCTTTCATGAGGTTCACAAGGTTCACAAGACATCTTATGAGGTTCACAAGGTTCACAAAGTTCATCATGGGTCAGAAGATTTGACAAATCCCTCAGGCAAGGCATTCTCCTAAGCAGTGCATCCAAAACTAGGGTTTTGACTTTAATCAGGCTAAATGGATTTCCAAGACTTCAAGTGAGCTTCATAACATCTTATATGTGTCTAAGAATCCCCATGACAAATTTCAGAACTTTTCTCAAAGGTTTGCTCAGTCAAATGATCAGATAAGTCAAAATCAGTCAAAGCAGTTAAAAAGTCAAACTGAGGTCAACTGTGGTCAAACCAAGGTCAAACTTCATGATTTTTTGCCAACATCAAGTATATGAAGTAAAATTCATCATTTGATCAAGGGTTGATCATAATTCATCAAGGATATTTCAGATCATCAAGAATCAGAGGTTTCTAAATTAGGGTTTCCTCAGGAAAAGTCAACTGAACTTTGACCAGCCATAACTTTCACATGCTTCATCACATTTTTTCCATACAAATCTCATTTTGAAGGAAATTTAATTCTCTACAACTTTGTGTCTCACAAGCCAAGCCCAAAAATGCTTCATTTGGAAGGTATGAGCTAAGACATTATAGGTCCTTTTGAAAGTCAACAAAAAGTCAACAACTTCAAAAGGGCATAACTTGAGAATGGTAAATGATATGGACATGAAACCAATGGTGTTGGTTAGAGGACTCTTCAAGCTTTCCAAAATGTCCAAAATCACCCTAATAGCATTAAAATTGAAGGATATGTGCCCTTGCAAAGTTGGGAAATTTTTGGGTGGTTTATGAAGGAAATAGGGTCTTAGAACCAAATTTTTCTAAATGGACTGAACTTTTGGTGACCCAAAGTGATCCATGACATCATGCACGAAATTTATTTAATATTTTCATAATTTTATTTTATTTAATTTATTTATTATAATTTTTATATTAAAAAATCATTTTAAATTTAAATAAAATATCAAATGTGAAAATTTAAAATATATTTCTCTTCTAGAAGGTCATAAATATAATTTGGATTGAATTGATACAACATTGATGAAGATTGGATTGAAAAAGAAAGGTCTTATTCAAGAATATTTGAAATTTATGTACTAATCTTTTTCAATCTCCAAACTCAAAAAGATCCACACAATGATCCATTATTTTTGACCTAATTCAGTCTAGTATAAGTATACAACATAACCCTATGCATAAGGCACGAATTTTCTACCTCAAGGATAAGTTTCATAAGTTCAAAAGTTCATAAAAATTTCAAATTCGGTTTCTAACTTTGAGTGATTTTTCAGGTGAAATAAGGACATCAATCCCTTCCTTGAACATTCCTGATCATGTAGCAATAGGCATACGCATCTAAAACTTCAAGAATTGATGAATCCGAATCAAACTTTTCATGACTTGATATTTTTTTCGTTTTCTTATGATTATGTATTATAAATAAGTTTTGATCATTGTTTCATGTTTGTATTGAGTTATTGATTGATTCTGGATGGTTTAATTGGAGTTTCACTACAGGTTTGAGAAGTTGCCATGGCTAGGGTTTCGGCCAAGCAATTAGGGTTTTACACTAAACCTAAAATAAATAAATTCTAAGGACGTAGAATGATCATGTGAACTCTGGGGATCATAACGCACCAATCAATTTTGAAAAATTTCACTGTTTTGATAGTATTCCAATTTCGTAGGTTTCTGTTTTGAAAAATTCGCAGGAAACTTCGTAAGGGATTTTGCAGGTGTTTTCGCAGGTACCAAGGTTGAAGATGAAGACCATCTGGCGCGAAAAATTTATTCAAAAAAGTCACTTAAAATATAATGTTGTGTTTCTGATTGTATATCACATTGAGCGTGTGGCTCAGTTGCTTTTGACGTTGGTGTGTGATGGTAGAGGGCCAGGGTTCGATCCCTTGGTCAAGTTCTTTTTATTTAAAAGTTCATTTAATTGTTAAACTTAATATATTATTCAAAGTTGTGGATTAACTACCAGTTGCGCCCTCCCGGCTGGATGGTAAGTACGCCTGCGTGTTATGAGAAGGTCCTGGGTTCGAATCCCCCCCAGGCCTTTTGTATTGTTTCTTTTTTTGGCTTTATCATGTTTTTCCAGGTTAACAACAAAATCTCCTGGAGTGCATTGCTTATCACCTGCGCGCGCATGGCCTGGTGGATGGTGTATTGGTCTTGGAGATTGCATTGTCCAGGGGCTGGGTTCGAATCCCAGCCCAGGTAAGTTTTTGTTTTTTCATTCTTTTTTGTTTTTCTTATTTAATTTATATTATAAGTTGAATAAATTTAAATAAATTCAAATAATGATAAATAAATAGGATTTTTATATTATTTTAGAATTCATTCTTTTTAATTTTAATCTTATAAGAAAAATTATTTATTTTTGTAAATTATTAATATTGTAAAATTATATATAGTTATTTTGTTATTCTAAAAATATATATATAAACCCTAAATTTATAAAACCCTAATGTTCTAAAAAACCCTAAAATATTTTGTAAAAAACCTAATTAATTTTTTTTTTAAATCCTAAGTATTTCATGTAAATATTAATTATGTCCATATTTTTTATAATTCTTGTATATACATAATTAATTAAAATTTGATAATTTAATTTTGTAAATATAATAATATGATTATTTAATTATAATAAACCTTATTTTCATAATATGTACATATTTTATAATTTGTTTATAATTTAATTCTTGTATGTAAATAATTTTTAGGATATGCTTTAAAATAATTAAAATATTGTAAATATAATTTATTTTCATAATATGTTTATAATTAACCTAATTTTTATAACTTATATATAATTTAAAACTTTATAATAATTAGTATATAATTGTTTATATTTTCTTCTTAATCTTAAATAATAATTGTTTATAAGAAAAATTGAACTTTTAATTATTATGCTAATATTCTTGTTTATTTTTTATTATTAATTTTATTTATTTTTCATATGATATTTATTATTACTAACCCCATTTATATATTGTGATTATTATTTTTACTAACCCAATTATATTATTATTATTTATTTTTGCTTATTTATTTAATTTGCTTTAATTATTATTATTATGTAATTGTTTCCTTTATGTAATATTTTAGTAATAATGTTTAATATTTATTGTAAATGCCATGGTTAGTAAAATAGGGAGTGAAACATGTTTGTATTTTAAAAATTAATTTAGATCATTAATTTAAAAGATAAATATTTAAAATTGTACACTCACACACGTAAGTCGATCTTTGATCGCCATCTCACTTCCTTAAGGATACCTCTCATGTTGCCTAAACAAAAGGTCAAGTAGGGTGTATAAAGCAAAGTCCCTCATCTCACATCATCTAGTCCCTTAACAGATAAAAAGATCAAGTCCCTTCGAATGTTGCCTTCGTAATGATCTTGTCCCTTTCGAATAAAGATGATAAGTCCCTTCGAGTTGCTCATACACCCCACAGTTGCCTAAATAACAGATGTCCCTTCACTTGTCCCTCACATCCAAGGTAATGACTACTTATTCCTTAATAATAGGGATAGTCTTACCATTTAAAGGATTCAAGAACAGAAAAGACTTAAACTTAGGTTAGGTTTCTCTTAGATACTTGCTCACTCTTCAAAAACATTTCAAACACTTCACATTTCAAACAAATTTTCAAAACAAAGGTTTTATACGCATCCGTACATGGATCATTATAAAACACTTAAGAAAATTTTTATTCACACACTACACTTTTCAAAAACATTTTAAAGTGAGCTAAGTAACTAAGAGCCCATGGATAACCATGGATGTAAAGGGTGCTAACACCTTCCCTTTACATAACCTACCCCCCGGACCCGAAAATCTTTTAAAAGGTCTTTCCTGTTCTTTTATGCCTTTCCTTTGGATAAAATAAAAGTCGGTGGCGACTCTTGTTATCCGCAACATAACTAAAGTCAGTTCTCCCACCGTGTTACAGGAAGCTTGGCCATTTGTTGAGTTAGTAACTCCATTTGTTGAGAAATCACCTTGTTTTGGGAAAGGAGAGCATCATTTGTATTTAATTCAAGAACTCCTTGATTCCTTAGTGAATGACTATGATCATGTTGACTTTGAAGATCATTGAGAGCCATTCGGTCAATAATGACTATAGCTTCATCCGCGGTCTTTGACATGAGAGAACCACCTGCGGTAGCATCCAAGAGTGTCTTGTGTTGCGATTGAATCCCATTGAGAAAAATGTGTATTTGAGTAAGATCATCAAACCCATGGCCTTTGCATTTTCTCAACATTGATTTATATCTCTCCCAAGCCTCGTTTAAAGACTCGTTACTTCCTTGATTGAAAACCGCATTTTCCGTCTTCTCTCCCATGAATCGGGATTGAGGAAAATATCTTTCAAGAAATTTCTCTTCCAACAAAATCTAATACGACATCACCCTAGGAGCTTAGTCTAGGTACCACTCCTTTGCCTTTCCCACTAAAGAGTGTGGGAACATTCTTTTGAACAAACCTTCCTCTTTCGCTTCCTCTATTCTCATAGATCCTGTAATCTCATAGAATTTGGAGAGATAGGTATACGGATCTTCATTGTCCATTTCGGTGAATGGATTAGCATAAAGGAGTTGGAGGATTCCGATCTTTATTTTCGTGTTTCTTCCATCACGAGAAAATTGAGCGGTCTGCCTAGGACTATTAGCGGACATCTCCGTACGCACTCTGTCCGCCATGTTACCTTCAAAAGTTTCTACCCTCACTTCTTCAATGTGAACAAGTGAAGAAGTAGCTTCTTCTTCTCTCTGGTTCCTCTCTTCGACTAGTTTCTTCCTTCTTCATGTTTTGCTATTGAGCCTCCAAAGTGTTCTTTCAATTTCGGGGTCGAATTGAAATTGCTCCTCGGTAGCCTTGTCACGCATACACTAGAATCTACAAAACTAACAAACCATGTGAAACACAATAGTCATAGTAACAAAGTAACAAATAAAACAAGTCAAAAATATCAACTATTTCTATGCTTTAAATATCAAATAACAATCCCCGGCAATGGCGCCAATTTGTTGAAAGCACAAATGAGTAAGGGTTTAATTGTCGATCCACAGAGATTGTTTTATGATATTTATGTCGTTCTACAATTGCTTAAGTTTTAGACTTAATGGTAACAAAAGGAGTTTTAGTGTTTGTATCAAAAATAAACTTGTTCATTCAAATAAATTCTAAGAGTTAAAAGTATTGGTTTATAAAAGATTCTTAAAAGCATATGTCAAAGTTAGGGTTTGATAGGTTTATTTGCATATATAGTTTTGATCAAAAGATAAACTCATTTCAACAATGAACACATTCACAATATCCTCTCATAATGTTTATTTTTAACACAAAATGTGAACTTTACCATTTTGATCCATTGATGATTTCTCACTCAATCTATCAAAATGATAACATTTAGGTTCAATACAAAGTGAACTCCAAACCCCATAACTATCTCTAGCTTATGGTATTTGGGTGATGAAAACTTAGGTCAGATGTTGGCCATATCTCTCAATCATGAAGCAACACAAAAGGGTTTGTCATAAAAATCAAATATTTCATCATATATTCATCATCAAGAGTTTATACAAGAGGATCAAGGCCTATACATACAAAAATAGAACCTATCTACCTTCTAACCTTGACATACAATGGGTTTAGCTTTCCATTTCCAAGGAAGCTTCCAACAAAAGATGAAGATGAAGAAGATGGAGCATTAATGACAATGTCTTGACTTTAAATGCACCCAATCTTCTTAGAACAAAGTGAAAAAGTGTTTTAGGAATATTTAGGTCAAGTCTCCAAAGTTACATCCCAAGAAAATAGTTAAACAAATGCTTATAAAGAAGCTGAATTCGCAGGTCTCGCTGAGTGAGATCTGCTTGTTGGGCGAAATTTCATTAAAAACACCAGCTCGTTGAGCGACAAAAGCCCTCGCTGAGCGAAAATATCTCTGGAAAACTCGATGGGAGCTCGCTGAGCGACCTTGAAGCGAGCTAGATTTCTTCAAAATCTTCCAAAACTACCCAAAGAAGGTCTTGATGAAATTTGCTTCATATTTCCACAGTGTAACCTAAAATTACAAAAACTAAAGTTAACTAAATGATGCTATAAAAATGCTCAAACTAAACTATGAATAAGTATAAGAAACAAAGGGGGAAAAGCATTAGAGATCAAAATAACCCTTGAAAAGTGCCAAAAAATCTACTAAATAATAACACTAATATGCATTTATCAGTCATTCAACATTACTATGATCCACCTCAACGGGAATTTCTCCATGTTCTAGCTCTTCGTCAGCATCATCAGTTTTCTTGAAATCCATCTCAACTTCATTTAAAATTACATCTCGACTAGTGACACTCCTCCTGTGACCTGGCTCTAGGTAACATAGCCTATAAGATTTGACTCCTTCAGGGTATCCCATGAACATGCATTTTTCATAGCTCTAGGTTTGATCTTGTATTGCCTAATGTGAGCATTGGCCACACAGCCAAATACTCTCAGTTTGTCGAGATCTGATGGATGTCTCAACCAAACTTCTTCAAGTGTCTTCATATCTAACGCAATCGAAGGACATTTGTTTATCAAATATGTTGTTGTCAAAACAGCCTCAGTCCAAAACACCTTCTTCAATTCAGCATTAACCAACATGCATCTAACCCTTTTGAGGATTGTTCAATTAAATCTCTCAGCTGGATCATTTTGTTGAGGAGTACCTGCTACAGTCTTATGCCTTGCAATCCCAGACTCGACACAATAACTGTCGAAAGCTTTATTGCAGAATTCAAGGCCATTACCAGTTCTCAACCTCTTGACCTTTCTGCCAGTTTGAGTTTCGACCAAAACCTTCCAACTCTTGAAATTCTCAAAAGTTTCATCCTCCGTCTTCTGAATGAATACCCATAACTTTCTGGAATAGCCATCATTTATGGATAGAAAATAACTTGCACCTGAATGTGAAGGATTCTTTTCAGGCCCCCAAAGATCAGCATGGATGTAATCAAGGAATCCATGTGTTATTTATTTACCTTTGTTAAACTTCACCCTACAGGATTTACCAAATACACAAGGTTCACATAACTTCAACTTCTCGACTTTGACACCACCTACCAGGTTCTGTTTTCCTAGTTCGACCAGGCCTCTTTCGCTGACATGGACCAATCTCATGTGCCATAATTTTGTCTTCGACATCAGTTCCGTGGATTCAACATTTGTTGAACCACTTACAACTTCAGCCTCGACGGTATACAAGCCTTGTTTCTTCACGCCTCTCAAGACTTCCTTCGACCCCTTCATGACTCTTAGGATACTTTTCTCTCCTTGAAAAACATATCCCTTCTTGTCAAATTCACCAAGAGAAATCAGGTTTCTCTTCAAGTTAGGTACATACATAACACCATTCAATAGCCTTATTGACTCATCATGGAGCTTGAATCTCACATATCCAATACCAGCAATTTTGCAAGCTTTATTGTTTCCCAACAGCACATATTCACCATCTTGATCATATAATTCCTCGAACAAATCTTTGTTTGGAGTCATGTACCAAGTGCAACTTGAATCCATAGTCCACTCTTTTCTTGAGTCGCCGCTTATAACCACATGAACATCAGATGATTCAAAATCATCTTGAACAATGGTTGCATTGCCATTATCCTTACCTCTATGATCTTGTAGGTGTTCAGGGCACACCTTTCGAATGTGACCCTCCTTCTTACAATGATAACATCAAACACCAGATGCTTCACCACCATAAGACTTATGCTGACTTTTACCCTTCTTCTTGTCGAACTTACCATCCTTTCGTAAGAATTTCGCCTAACGACCAAACCTTCACTGACCGACGTTTATGTTCCTTTCGTTCGTTCAAGTCCTTAGAGTACAAGGCAGATTGAACATCTTCAAAAGTCGGGGACTTTCTTCCATACAAGAGGAATTCTTTGAAGTGAGCATGTGTTTTGGACAAAGCGCATAACATCAACAGCGATTGATCTTCATCATCGATCTTCACATCAATATTTTCAAGATCAAGAATCAGCCTTTTGAACATATCCAACTGCTCAGCCAATACTTTGTCTTCACTCATCTTGAATGAATACAAGGCTTGGTTCATGTAGAGTCGATTCACCAACGATTTGGTCATGTACAAACCTTTAAGTTTCAACCATAACCCTGACGTCATCGTCTCCTTTGATACTTGTCGAAGAACCTTATCGCTAAGGCTCAACAATATTGCGTTGTGTGCTTTCTCAATCATGGCGTCTTTTCAGTTTTCGTCAACACAATATTCATGGTCGTCTCTCCCTTCAACGCTTCCAAACAACCCTGCTGAAAAAGTAGGGCTTTCATCTTCAAGCGCCACAGACCAAAATCGTTCACTCTGATGAACTTTTCAATTTCATACTTTGTTGAAGGCATCTTCTCCACGCTCATCGCACAATTTGTTGTGAATCGGATACCTTAGAAACAAAGTATAATAGGTTTCTTTATGATCAAGAAACCCACAAGGGTTAGGGTTTATGAGAATAATAGGGTAACAACAAGGATTGGTTATAAACTGTTATTCTTTCTTTTCTCTTTAAAATAAGATTACATGTATACAAGAATAACAAATAACTTCTCTCACTTTTAAATTAGGGTTTTATCTTCCTATTTTTCCTTATTTCAAAGATGAGAAACTAGTATGTTATTTATACGAAAACAAATATATTAACCTAATGGGATTTTTAACGATTACCCATTACAAACTAACTTATGGTACAAGCTAACTTAAACAATTGGATTCATAACACAAGGTCCAATTTGACAACAACATGTGAGTGTACTTCGACGACATGTTAAACCTAGAATTTGTTCCAATATCTCACATCAATCAAATTATTATACACATTTTATCTTATTCGCTTTACCCTATTTTTATGCATTTCTTAGATTAATAGTTTTAAATTGTAACACCATTATAGTGGTTAAGGAATGCACACTTAAGGGATAAAATTCTTTCTTAAGCATAATCACTTAAAAATAGGGATATCATTATAAAAATTATTTGTTGATCTTCGGATAATCAATTGTAATTCTTAGTGAGGACTCCTAGTGGAGAATTGTGAAGAAAGTATGTGTGATAAACAAGCTATAAGTCACAACTTGAAAATGTTTTCCCAAGCAGAAAGTTAAAAGCATAAAATGAAGATAAAGCAAAAAATAAATGTGTTTGTAATACATTAAGGTACTTGTTATTAATAGATCCAAGCTCTTCATATAATGGATATGTTAACATCAAGACATAGATTTAGATTCGGAGTGTGTATTAAATGTTGAAACTTAATGTTGTCATATTAGTTAATAGGCTGAGAGATCATTTATTTGGTAATACGACTGATTTCACGTCGTTGACTCAGACATAAGATACGATGAAAGTGTTGAGAGATAATATTAATAGTGGATTAGAATTGCATATTACTAATCAAGAATGTTAAGAGTCCCACATCGGATAATATATAGCCTGGACTTGTGTATATAAGTGGGGGCAATCCTCACTCTACCAATCGGTTTTATAGGGTTAAGTTAGGCCCAACCACATTTCTTAACATGGTATCAGAGCCTCATTTAAGATCTGGTGGGCCACCTTCTATGGTTTCCGCTATCGGGCCACCCACCATTTATTTCCACGCTCCAGATGTCCAATCCTGGGCGTGATGGGGTGTGTTAAGAGTCCCACATCGGACAATATATAGCCTGAACTTGTGTATATAAGTGGGGGCAATCCTCACTCTACCAACCGGTTTTATAGGGTTGAGTTAGGCCCAACCACATTTCTTAACAAAGAATACTACACGAGAATATGTCAATGAAATCTAACTTCAACAAGTTTTCTCAACTGTTAAACACCAAAGACCATTTTATTTTCTGTTATTTTACATTTTAGTAATCGCAAATAATCAACCATCTAATAAAAAATATTTAAAATCATAAAAATTATTGAACAATCTTTAAAATAAACCAATCTTTGTGAAGATGATCAAAATTGCATTTGCTAACTTCACTAGAATAAAAATACTGTTGATGTTAGGGACTAGCTTTAAATTTTAAAAACATTACGATAGTTTTATCATTTTAGGTCATTTGTTTTTATCTTTATATATATATATATATATATATATATATATATATATATATATATATATATATATATATATATATATATATATATATAGATAGATAGATAGATAGATAGATAGATAGATAGATAGATAGATAACCTATTGATTACTTTAACTAACAAAATATCTATGAAAGCTTTCATAAAGAAATACAAGAGATGTTTATGCACTAAAAAATTTATTATCGTAAGATTTGCACAAGAAATCATCCCACAAGACATTGACCTCCATCATAATTCACATTTCAGTTTTTAAAAGGACCATATTTGTAGCTCTAAGAAAACTATGACAGTAAACGGATATTTGAATGAATATACACCAATTTATTTGCTCTTCCATAATTAAGTTGATTCCTTTTTACTATGTGACCATATGAATCAGTACTCCAATATCTTTTAGCCGAAGAGCGACTTGTCAGTTGAGAAAGATATTTTTTGCCACCTAAAGCAAGTTCTAGAATTTCAAATCCATAAGTCCACCATCAATCAATAACATTCATCCTTACCACATCCAATTGAGAGACAATTGTTACATACATTCCTTTTTTGTGTGAAATGCGACAAACTCATCACCTAAAAGTTGCTGCTCTACTGAAATTTTTAATATTTTTTTCAAAGGCCTCCTCGATTACTACAGTGACAAGTTCCTTATCTTGATTTGGAGCTTTTCTAGCTACACCTCATAAAGTAGGTGTCTCAAGATAATGTACAAAGTCTTAGCCATTCAAATTATGATAATTCTTTTAGTATTATGATAATTCTTGTGAAAAATCAAATTAAAATACATAGATAGTAGTAGAAAAGATAAAGAAGTTTCTATTCAAACAAAAAAAACTGATGTAAAATTAAATAAGGAGAAATCTCTTTTATATAGAAAAAATTTTGACTCAAAAATGAAAATGATTTATGTGCCAACTAATTGCTTTAATCAATTAATCCTATTTGGTAATCGATGAAAACACCTTCAAAAACAACAATCCTAATCCATAAAAGGAAATTCTAAAACACCTATATGGATTAAGATATCTTTCATCTTGCTATAATTGATTGGACCAAATCCTTAATCAAATTAGGTAGTGTTAAAACTTCTCTAAATAATTAGAAACACTTAATAAATTTATAAGCCTTGATATATTCTCAAGAAGTTTTATGAAACAAACAGTTTGAAAAGAAAATCTTTTTGTGTGTAATGACTCTAAAACACTAAGTGTAGAACTAGTCGAATTTTCACACTTTTTCTCTTTCAACATGATTCAGATTCAATAATTGATTAACATTTCAAATGGATCTTTGAATCATCTAACTGATGAGATTTAAGATATATTCTTCTAAATCATATGTCATCTTATTGAAATACATAGTTGTCATCTTTAAGAGTTACATGACAGATGTCATCAATTGTCCTCATTAAAATCAACTGACGATTTATATTTATAAGCACATAGATCCACATATATCAGTCATATGAGCAAGACTTGTTCCTATATGATCCGAGTTTCATGTTCTTCAAAAATTGCATCATTTTGACGATCAATCTATGTTTTATAGATCTTAGCAATCTTTAGATTGGTACAAATTTGTGTAAGAATAATTCCTGGAATACCCAACGAGTTTGTAGAAGATGAATTTCCAATTTGTTTGTCATTTGAGATAAAGAACCATGACCCTTTTAACATGGTTAAGATTCATTAATTTTAACCCATGTTGAAGCTCAATGAAACAGCGGTTGATTAAGAGATGAAGAGAAAATCTAATTACGAAGTGGAAGAGTGTAAAACCAAACGTGATTAAATCTTTATTTTATTATTTCAAAAGTTAAATTACCAAACTGAATGAATCTTCCCTTAAATATTAGGAGTGTAAGCTTAGTGTAACCAATTCAAACAACTTGAACAAACTGAACATAAATAGTTACTACTGATTTAAACTAAATGCAAAAATAATCTTAAACTTAATTTATTAATTTACTCTAACAACCTTTCTCAGCCTGTGAACGGAAGCAAGCTAGGTGGTAGGAAGGTTTTAGGATTTATTATTAATATTCCAACTTTTGTATCGATAAAGATTATGATGAAGAATCCTATCAATTTTAAGTTAGGCTTTAAATTTTAAATTAAAATTATTTAAAATATTCTTAATAGACATGTTTTTTTGTTGGGCCAACACACACTAGGATACCTTTACCAAAATCTTTCAATGATGACAGAAATGTCACCTTATAATAACACTACTATATTCACCACTGTTTCTTAATTTGATACTATTAAATCCTCTCAAACGCATAACGATTAACATTTTGTTTTTAAATTATCAAGGATGTTATACAGCACTTGAATACACTGTTGCAGTACCTATCATCTCAACACCCAAAATTTATCCACAGAAACCAGCCTAGATAGCAAGCTGCTTGGATACCATGATTCGCTCTGAAGGCATTGTTATGTATCACACAAGCATTTCTATACTCAGACACACCATTGTGGGGAAGGAATGGGTCCATTGATATCAATGCTGCATCATAAACAAACACTATATTGAAACTATCCATCCCGAAACTTAAACCAGGATCTGCACCTGTAATCCAAGCACACATTCAGGAGAACAACACAGAGGTATAAAAAGATCATCAACTTTGGGAGATTCAAATCAGTAATCCAGCTTCCTTAAGAGCAGCTTTATAGTCTTCGACACTTCTTTCTCGCACCTACATTCACATGACATTAACAAAATGATTTATGTAAGTTGCGTATTTTTATAATCCTTTGCACATGCATACTAAGTCTTTCATAATTCAAGCACATGATCTAGTTTATACCTCTGTTACACGGGTTCCAAAATGGTTTTCAATCTTTGACATCAGCTTTTCATCCCTTTCGTCACATATCAAGTTAAATACAGCACCTATTCAATCAAATGAAACAAATTTAAAACAAGAACTCAGTATTTTGCCCCACTACTGAAAAATCATGCATGACTTACTTGGAAGTGAAATTATAAATTGACTTCCTTTAGAGTAATGAAAGAAACATCTACTTTTCAACCAATGAAACATTGTGGCAACAACACTGTTTCTGTGAGGGAACTCTTTTGAATATAAATTCATAGTATATGGAAAGAGCATGGCTAAAATACTACTATGTGAGATACATAATATTTGGCTTAAACAAGCTGAACACAAAATATTAACAGGAAGCTCACTTATGACGACTACATAACCCCAAACAGACAATTTACTACACAACATTAAGCTGACAGTTTTAGAAACTTACCCTTGCGCCCAAATCGCCCAGCCCTACCAACCCTGTGCAAATAGACCTCACAATCAGGCTCAGGTTCACGGCCACGGACGTACTCAGCAGCATACTTCAACGGAAGATCATAGTTGATAACCAAATTAACCTAAACAATGCAATGGAAGGATGCATAAAAAAAGAACAAATGAGTCCAAGCACACATAAAAGGAAGCAGAGAGAAAGAGAAACCAAATGAGCACCTGTTGCTGATCAAAGCCACGGGCAAGAACATCAGTTGATATAAGAACCTGAGTCAAACCATCTTTAAACTCCTTGACTATCTTGTCTCTCTCGTCATGTTCAAGAGCACCTTGTATGGAAGTAACTTCATAGCCTAATTCAACAAGGGCTTTATGCAACATTTTTGCACTATTTCTAGTGCGCACAAATATAATAGTTTGCCCCACATTCTCTCCTATTTCAAATATATAACTTTTAATCACTTCAATCTTAGCAAGTTCATCAGGAACACGAACTTTGTACTGCTTCACTGCATCTAAAGATAGCTCCTCTTTCTTCACGAAAAGTTTATTATGCTCCTTCTTCTCAACAATCCTTGTAACAAAATTCTTGACAACGTCATTAAATGTAGCAGAAAACAGAAGAACCTGCAGAAACACAAGGCAGACAATTTTCTTAGAGAATAAACAACACTCAAAAAGCAACTGTAACATATAAGAGCATACAACAAACATTTGAAATCTTTATGTCTGATATGATTCTACTAGTTCCTATCTAGAAAAGGAAAATGCATTACTGAAAAGAAGATAAATAGATAAATGAAAAAATCAATGCTCCCAGACAGGGACGAATCTTCCTTAGCCCGGGCTATAAGCCGAACTAGGAAAATACAACTAGAAGATCAATTCTAAGCCACGTTCTTATAGAAAAAATTTCAAGAAGCTGAAGATATGACAGAAAATGGAGCTAGCTTCTTATAAGATAACAATTAGGAAAGCAAGGTCGGACAAGGTAATGCTAGTAGACTGAAAAAAGAAATTATTCCTCAGTACAGCCTAACCAACCACCAATTGCCACTATAAAATGTACTGTACCCATCTTCTGTTACACCTCCTAAATAATCATTCCACCTCCTCGCCTGATTCTTGTATCCTCTCACCCAATCCCTCTATACCATTTGTCCATTATGCTATTATTCCCTCTCTGCTCTCTCCTCCTACCAACACCTCTGGTGCAGCATTTTTTCCTCTCATAACACTTGCAGGTCTTTTATCCTCTTGAGGCCCAGTACCCTTTTCATGCGCCCTCTTGCCCTTCCTACTATAATCTTGTATAATGGGCCTATCAATATTACCCAACCAGTCCCATCTAGTTTTAAAGGTGAAATTTATGGATGACTCTATTCTCATGATCTGGCAGAATTGCCCATTTAATTAAAATTCATCAAGAAACTTGTGCACTACTGACACCTATAAGGGCTTTGTGAAAAAAATAGCTCTAAGGTTACCAAAGAGACAATTCTCACTCTTCAGTTAAGAATCGTGGAAGATCAGATGGTCCACATGGGCTTCAATACATGAACGTCCAGATGTATCGGTTTCATTACGTTTGAAGGTAAATCCAGCCTATTAGCTTCAGTCCCAACCTTTTTTAATGACAAAAAGGACCATAAAACCTTGGCCTTGGTTTCTCATTGGCACCAGTGTGACATGGGGATATTGGGTGAATGAGTTATTATTTGCCAGACCGCATAAATGTGTTTATGTAAAATTAAATACTCCCTCAGTCCCAGATATTTGTCGTCACTGGTCAGACCGCATAAATGTGTTTATGTAAAAATAAATACTCCCTCAGTCCCAAATATTTGTTGCATTTGACCATTTCACACAAATTAAGAAAATATGATAAAAGAAAGAAAGAGAATGATGATTTTACCAATTATCTAAACTAACTATTGGTGTAATTTTTATCATCTTAAATGCAAATTGAAGAATAATAACTTGAGAGTGATGCACATAACACTTATTAGAGGTATGGTTAAAATGTAAGCAATTAAAGTTACATTGGAAAGTAAAAGTGACAATCTTTTGTGGACATTTTTTTTGCAAATCATGTGACAGTATTAGGGGACAAAGGGAGTATTAGATTAATAAATTTTATAAAAAAGATACATATCTATTCAAAACATGCCACTTTAACTAGAAAGGGCAGCATGTGGGTCCAAACTAAAGGGAAAGACTCTTCTCTCCCTTTTAGCTATCTTCCCATTGTAATTCATAAAATCACTTTCTGTTGTTCCCTTCCAAGTCTTTCTCAGTCCTATGAGAAAAGACTTGTACTGGCTTTGGGACCCAGCATTAGTGGCAGTTGGATATTTGTGCATGCAAGGGCACAACATTATTTGGGTGAGTATAATACACTGTAAAACATCTTATTGTTTACTCTTCTCCTAAAATAAGATGAAAAATGGCATTGCGGTGCACTTTAAACTTCTTTCACAAATTGTAGGAAGTGATTAGATAGAGCCTGGTTTTGTTCATGCCTTCCCAATGGAAAGCAATCATAATAACACATCATTTAAAAAGTGGTTGTTTGACACATTGTTTAGTGTAAAATGATGATGTTGATGATGTCTTATGTCGTCAATGGCGCACTAAAGCGGAATAACATAGCTGCGGTAGGGCTCGACGCAAATTATTTTGGCTTGCGAGCCTCCGTCAGCAGTAGCAGTTCTATAGGCCACAAACTGCTGTGAAATTGCAGCCCCTAACCAATATCACAACTTCTCGCTATTATGGTTTTGGGTGAAATTCCTCAAATCCTTTTTTTAAACTGTTGTCTTTTTTTAGGGTATAAATGTCAATTTCAACCCTTTTAAGGATAATGTTCTGTGTGTTTCTCATTATGTTATGTTCTTGGTCACGGACAATCATTATGTTCTTGCTCACAAACAATCATTCTGTTTTTCCTATTTTTAGTTCAATTTTGTTATGTTCTTCTTTCTTTAAGTTTTATTGCTATGTGCTATAGGTTCTTTAATATTAAGTAGGTTGGTCTCTATTGTGTATTTTTCTATTTTTGAGTATTATTTTTACTTTGTACACTGAAATTTAGTCTTGGCAAAAGAAGCTATCCCGCTATCCACTATAGCATTTTAGGGGGTCGGACTAGAGATGACACATTTTAGGGGATTAACAACTTAAACACAACCTGTTTATATTGAGTCAATGCAAGAACTTTTTGTATGGATGGATGGAAATGTCAAACATGCAAGCACACTAAAGCGAGAGAGACCAACAAACCTGACAGTTTGAATTGAATTTTTCTATTTCTTTCATTATCCGCAGTGAGTCATCTTTGAATCCATCCTGCAACAGCACATTTTTACAGTTACTAAGTAAATTGAGGCACATCATATGTAGCAACCAAACCCTGCTGAAAAATAAAGAGAAATAAAGTATGACAAATCAAGTAAGCCAAAACAATTCCTTGAACCTAGAACTGGGTCTTAGTATGTCCTACATATTGACTTGGAAGTTTTTTTTTACTTGGAATTAACTACTAGCTAGAACTAAATAAGAAGATGTGTTGTTTTAGTTTAATAGCAAACTCTTCCCCTTAATCCATCGCAAGAAGGGGAGAGTCATCTTAATATCTATAAAAAATATTTGGTCTGCAGGCATTATTTATGCCATTTCTGCAAAGGTCATTCATGTAATTCGCCCAGTGGTCCACCACAACAATTAACCAATCACATATAAGTTTTAAGCTGCTTCATAAGTGGCAACTCTATAAGCAGATTAAACACCTCTTACCAATGCAACATCAGCTCTTAATGTCAGTCAGTACTTTTTCGTAGTCCATAAGAGTATTAGCACTAAGTTAGGGTAGAATACATAGGCTATACATAGGTGATGATGTGTAGGCGGGGTAGGGTCAAGAAATCAAGCATGGGCGTTGCGAAGATGGAAATCAGATGTAAACCAAAAACTGCAAAGGGTTTGTTCATCTTTGTTTTAGTATATCAGCAAAAGATGGGTTGTGGGAGCTATTGCTGTAGACTTATAATTATAGTAGTTGTTGATTCATTTCAGTTGTCTATGTTGTCTCGTTAAGTGAATTGCAGGCGTATTAGAACTTATCGTGTCATAACCCATGTGGTTGATGTTGTTCATTATGGGCTCGAAAAGAAGGGAAGTAATGCAGAATACAGCACCTCAGTATCACATCAGTACAGCGTGCAGTGGAATCTAAAATTCTGAATTATAATACTAATAATGTTGTGTCGGGTATCTTCTAATGTTTGGGCCATGTATCTAATAGAAACATACTCTAGCATGTAAACGTGTCCATTAGGTCTTGAAATGGCTTCAGTTTATGATCAATTTTATACTTACGTTTCTTGTACTATTATACAACTCTAGACATAAAATAAGACTATAGTCACCTTCCTTTATGTACCATTCTACAACAACAACAACAACCAAGCCTTATCCCACTAAGTGGGGTCGGTTAGTTTACTATTCAACATCAATATTAATATATACTATACCAAACAAAATATTTGGCTATCAACATTGCACTCCCAAATCATGCTGCAGAGCAGCAATTGCAAAAGGACATAAACTATTTATTCACTATAATAAAACTGTAATTTGTAATAATACACACGGTTCAGTTCCAAATTAAGTACAATAACTTAACACATTCAAAAGGCAAATGAAAAGACTTCTATTGCAACTCTTTGCAAGGTTAAAAAAACTCATTTTTCAGTTGCAGCAAATTAGAAATCAAATGATAACAAGTGCATTGCTTAGTGTTTTTCAATAAATTATTCAACTGGGCTACGCACAGGTCTACGCTCTAGTTATCAATTCACTAATCGAATCGAGGTATAACTAACTCTCCTATAATACTAAGAAATATGGTATGGTTGTACTTGTAAGTCTAGTTAAACAACATCTACTCAACATGACAAAATTTACCTCAGCAAGCATTTGATCAGCCTCATCAAAAACGAGAATCTTCAATCTTGTCACTCCAAGTTTCTTATAAGTCATCAAATTCTTAATCGTGCCCGGAGTACCAATAACAATCTGAGCCATAATAGGTGACCTTTTTGAAATTGGAATTGAATCCCTTCTGTCCATAGGAACTGCACATTCTGAGCTAATCCCTGTGTACTTCCCCATCTTCCGGAGAACTTCAATGTTCTAAAATACAACCCAATAAATAACAAATCACGCCACATTGTTCAACACAGTCTATTATGAAATCAGAAAACTTCAATCAAAATCAAACAAGGGCAATAACTTATCTATCAGCATAAGCATTTGTGAAACTTTTTGAAAGAGTTTATGAAATTAGCTTATAATATATCGATGTGTAGATTTTAGCTTATTTCCATATGCAAGGACAGCTAACAAAAAAAAAAGTTTACAACTTATATAAAAATGGTTTGACTTTACTTAATATAATACAGAAATATAAATTTATAGCATATGTTTGGTTATATGCGGTAAAAAGAATTGATTTTGAATGAATTGATTCTATAAAATTGCTTCTAGCTAAAAGTGAGTTGAAGGTATAGTGATTTATGTTTGGATAAATTTATGTAGACGTGAGTTGCACACTAAATTTCAATGTAAAAATCATGGTTAAACTCAAAAACATTCTAGCTTCAAGTAGAATCAATTCTCGAAGTAGAATTAATTCTACTTTAGAAGAATCAAACAACTCATAATCATTCAAAAATCAATTCTACACCTCTAGAATTGCTTTTGACTCTTCCAAAAGCTAAACCAAACATAAACTAAGAGGTTTATGCTATAAGCACTTAACTAAGTTGTTTATACAAACTGGGCTAAAAGCAAAGCATCTAACCTGAATAGCCAACTCTCTAGTGGGGCAAATGCAGAGAGCTTGAGGAGCTTGCAAAGTTGGATCAACACGACTAAGCATCCCAAGCACAAAACAAGTGGTTTTCCCTGAACCATTATGTGCTTGTGCTATCAAATCCCTATTAGGAGGATTGAGGATCATTGGCAAGCTCACTGCTTGTATCTTGCTAGGCTTTTGAAATTTCATTTCAACATACAATCCCTTCAGAAGCTCCGCCGATAAAGAAAGCTCTTCGAATGTCGCCGCCGACGTGTAGGGTGTGTCGCCGGATGTAACCTGCATCATAATTCAAAAATCGTAAGTCATATTTTCAAGATTTGGAAGAGGAAAAAGAGAGAGGATCGATGGCGAACCGCTTGAATGTTGGAGTCATCGGGATCGTCTAAGAACTTTGCAGAAGAATTCTTGTCTTCGTCGATGGTTAATTCATCGACGTTGAGCGTTGGTGTTTCGGCAGTGGAGCTCGAGGACGGGTTGGCTTCTTCGTCAGCTTGATCGGCCCAGCTCTTAGACGCCGGTGGTGGAGGAGAGGTGTTCGACGCTTCTGACATAATAGGATTTTGAAGTTCCGGTGGAGATTTTAGAAGTGATGGATGATATTGGTAGTGTGAAACAGAGCACAAAAGGAAGATCTATAGCAAAAATGAAAAGAGGGAAATGGGAAAGGTGGCCGGAAAGACTCTGGCGGCGGAGTTCAGAGGGAGGTTGAGTCGCGATGACCGCAGTTAGGGTTAAGGCAGTTACTTACTAGTAGTAACTCTTACTATCAAGGTTGCGTCCAGATAAAGCACCAACAAATCTTAGACAGTCAAATCTATGCAATTATGCTCTCAAATTTATTTTACTAAGCTGTATTTCTCTTCAAAATGAATTTTTTAGAAAAATAAAAATATATATAAGATATTTAATAAAATTAATATGTTTCATCAATTTAAATATTTATAAATTAATTAAGGAAAAGAGTATTTGCGTAAAAATAAAATATTGAATCAAAGAAGAATAAGTTAAAATATGAATATATGACAATGTATAAAAATTAAATTGATTTAAAAATGTAGAATTGAAAGAAGAAAAAAAATATTAATAAAAATAGCGGTTATAAATAATGTGTAATGATGTAAAAAACATATTTTTGAAATTAAAAGAGTGTAAGGTATTATATCATAAATTTTTCATCTAAGTTATTAATATTAATTATGATATTGTAAATTTTAATGGATTCAAAATTGTAAATAAAAATAAAAGTAGATTTGTCAAAATAGTTTAAATAAATATGAAAAATAATTGTTGCAATAATAAGTAAAATAACTTTTTCGGAATGTATATATTGGGGAAAAATTTGAGAATTTTGCATAAATAATGTATTTATGAAAAATAATAATAAATGTAATAATAATAATAAATATATAGAAGAACATTATGTTTATGAAATTAAAATGATGGATTAGTGAAGAAAAAACTAAGGAAAAAAGTATTGAAAATAAATAAATAAAATAAGTTAAACAAAATAAAAAATATATATAAATTAAGATGAGACAATTATATTAATATAATATATATACATCGGATAAATCATTATGGTAAGCACGTTTGTTCCCAAAATATAATAAATGAAAATGAATTTTCTTAAAAGAGATGATAAATCGGTGTCTATAATTCTTTCAATATATAAAAATATTTTAATTAATAATATATATATATATATATATATATATATATATATATATATATATATATATATATATATATATATATATATATATATATATATATATATATATATATATATATATATATATATATATATATATATATATATATTATTTTTGTTTTAGAATTATTGTCGAAAATATGTAAACCAATAGTAAATTGTTTTATTATTATTCAATATTTGATCAGTAACTTAAATTTTCGTTAATATTTAATATTTTAATCATATTTAAAAAAAACATATTTTTAAAATAAAAATATTTATTTTACCAAAATTGTTTTACATCAATAATATATATTTCGATTTTCTATATATTATCTTGAATAATTTTGTATCTTGAATTATAAATAATTTCAAAATAAAAATATTAGATACATAAATAATTAAAAAATAAAACATAACATTTTTATCGTGTTTGGATTAATATATTATTTTTAAATTTATTTTCTTTAATTGTATAAAAAATATAATAACCCGTGTGTTTACACGAATTTTTATACTGTTACTCGTGCGAACACATGATACTTGTTCATGCTATTATTCAATATTTAAATCAATAGCTTAATATTAGTATCATATGTGTGTGTCACATCAATACTTTTAAATGTTATAAATGACAGACAAATTGTATGATTAATAAAATAATATCATAAAATTTTCATACTATATATTCATATATTACTTATGTTTCGTTTTATTAGTATTTATATTGAATTTCATTTAATTCATTTAGAATATATGTTTATTTTGTATCCAAAAAAATTTGTATGATTATTAATTTATTGATACAAAATGATTATCTTCTGTCTATATATATTTTAAAAAATTTACGCCAATAAAATATGTGATTCTCCTATTAATTCATAGATTAAAAACTCTCTACATTATTTTATGTGTAGTAATAAACTATCTTATTACCGTTTATAAATATATAATTGTTTTTATAAAGTTGGTATATATTGTAACTTATAATATAATATTTTTCTTCTTTATTTAAACCAAATCATAATCCCATATAAAATAAAAATAAAATTATAGTCTATATTATTTAAAACTTAATTAAAGGTTATTAAAGAATATTAAATAAATAAATATTCTGATATAAACTTTAAAATTAGAGTGGTAATTATATAATTAATTTGATAATAAGCCTAATGAATGATTTGAAAATTTTATTTGTACTCGCCACTACACAAAAACTTAACCTTCCTTTTTAGAGATATTAAAAAAATAATAAGTTAAGTTGTGTATGAGTTAAATAATATTACAAAGATAACTATATAATATTGTCTTAGCTTCACACAGCTTTGAACAGTGCGCAAATCGGATACCCGAAACTCAAGATATGAATTTTTGAAGTTTTCAAAATAATGTTGTCAGGAGCCACTCGCTGAGCGAGCTTGGAGCTTGCTTAGCGAGTTATTTGTTGTCCCGACGAGTTTCTGCGATGACAGGACTTCTCCCACTATGATTTCACACCTTTAAACTGTCTTATTAATCCCAATAACCCTCGTTTGAGTCCTTAAGCCCCTATCTAACACATATACATCAATCACATCAAACATCACAAAACAAATCATCATATTCATCAATTCTACATCTTTAATCCTAGGTTTTATCTTAAAAACTCAAATCCACAACATAACCCTTGAAGACATCCACATCATAATCTTCAACAATATAAACATCTACAACAAATATCTCCACAACACATACATCAATAACAACAACCACAACACATCAATTCATCCAAATTCACTCAACCTCAAACCTCTAATCAACAACACAACCTAATTCTCATTATAGAACACTTAAGATATGGAAGAATCTCACTCTTACCTTGGTTTCAACGAGAATTCTCTTATTCCCCGCAGATTCTTCTCTTCAAGCCTTTCACCTTCTCCTTCTTCTTCTCTCTATTCACAATCGGTACATCGCTTCACAAAAGCACGATTCTCTTTTCTCTTTTCCTTAATTCCAACATAACCCCTTAGACCCAATCTATGGTCTTTCACATTTACCCTCATTATTTTCACCAAACGACAGCCTTACCCTTATCACTTTATTTTTTTCAATTATTTAATTATTCACCAAATAATTATTCAATATAATATAATTCATATAATTAAATATCATATTGAATAATATTTCTTTCTTCCGCACACAAAATACCACAAATCCAATTTAAATAATTAAATAAATTTGGGGCGTTACAACTCGCGTTTTCTATCGCCTTCCTAGTCATGCGACTTTGCAGACTGAAGCTTTTGAACTTTGGGAGCATCTGGTCAATGTTAAACCTTCTGCGTGGGACGAGATTTATGCTTCTCGCATTCATAATCCTGTCATCCACTACTTTCAGAAAGTGTTGACTCACACCGTCTTCGGGAGGTTCAACAACCACTAGGTAAATCAGAGGGAGCTCTTTCTCCTTCAGTGTGCTTTTCACCTCGTTCATTCAAATTTAGTTGCTTTTATGCTTTCCAACATTCAATCGGCATGTGCTAGAGGGAAGACTCCATTTTGCTTCGGAGGGATTGTCACCGATATTACACTGAAGCTCGGTTTAGGTGACCTTCTCGCCCAATTCCCACCCATTCCTGCATTGTTTCTCGACATGGATTATTGTCGAAATGGTTGTATAATCAAGCAAAGGAAAGATGGAAGATACAACCTGGTGGTGATTCATAACCAAGTTGTTAGAAGCATCGTGATGCCATGTCCAGCCCGCACGAGTGCGCAAAACACAAGAAATTGGCTTTCCAACCTTGATGTTCCGTCGCCTGATGTTGCGGCTCTGGAAGCACAATCAGCTGAAGGAATTGATGAAATGCAACAAGCTATGGACGATGAAGACGCTGAACAAACTCCTACCACCGACTTCGCCATCACTAGCATTTCCGTCACACGCCGTCGTAGGAATCAACAACAACCTGCAACAAATGATGACATTCTCGCGGTGATCATTAAGAGGAATGAGCTAGATGCCTAGAGGAATGAGCGCAACCAGATACAGCATGATGAGATGATGACTCTAATGGGACAAATCCAGTTGGAACAAACTGCCCAAAGAGGAAGGATTTCAGGTGCCATAGACAGACTTGGTGCAGTGACGAGGCATGTGCAAGAACTGCATGATTATATCCATCATGTGGGTATACCTAATCATGTTGCACAGTATGGGCAGAGGAACCTACGGGGAATAACAAGAGGCAGAAGATCGTAGTTGTAGTTTTTCCCTTTTCTTTTAGTGTATTTTCCCTTTTTGTTTTTTTTCTTTTGTAGTCTACCTTTATCTCACAACATTGAGGACAATGTCTGAGATAGTGTGGGAGAAGGGTAGTTATTATTTCCAATTCTTATGAAACTAAGTTATTAATCAAAATATTATCGTTTATTTGATTTCCTCTATTATTTTTAGCCTTAACAATTTTTTTTCCTTAGAATGGTTTCACTCGACATACCCTACGAGTATATATGTTGATAGACTATGTTAGAAAATTGAGAAAAGACCTAATAAGATTGATACAGTCTTGACATCTTAGACCCTTAGATATGCGATATCAGTTTGGATACTTATTATACTGAAATCTGAAGCTTTAGTTTTAAATTAGCCCCGAGTAGTTTATATTAGCAATCAGCACCGCCTGAAGCACAAGCTACGCGGAGAGCCAATGCATATAAGTGATTGATACTTAAAGTGCCAAAAAGAAGAATCTTAAGATTAAGAATGTCAATGATAAAACAATCAAGTTGCACCAATTATAAAGGAAACAAAAACATGCGAAAAAAGGCACAGCAAAGTCTGATGTTGGTTGATTTAGAGGTATCTAGTTCTGAACTCGGAAGGGCGAATTACGATTCAATCCCCCACAACTTGCACTCAATACATAAAAAGAGTTACCACACTTGTGTACCAGACCCCTAATTAGAAAAGAAAAAAAGATCAAATTCACCAACAGGTTACTCCACTATGCGCGTGTAACGGTAAATGACTTAATGTGATTGCGTCTAAATGAAAACGGGTGAAATAGAAATGAGAGCATTAGGTTGAGCTATAATAGAATGATTCAGACTGGTTTGTATAAGGGGCTTATGAGCATTATGCTTTTAATGTCATTAGTGTATCTTTGGTGTTCGAGTTATTATCGGCTCTTTTAGCAAAATGTCGCACAACCACGTATGGATATATAATGTGTTTTGTGTTTGCGTTTGACGAATATTTTCAAAAACCTATTTGATTGTTTGCTTGAGGACAAGCAAAGATTAAAGTATGGGGGAGTTTGATAACACGATTTTATATCGATTATTTAGCATGATTTCCGATTAATTAAGTTATTATTTTTCGTATTTTGAACAATATTATGCGAAGTATTTGTTTGTTTTGCAGGTATTATAATTTATATGACTTGTGGAGGAAAAAAGTTAAAATGAGAGAGAAATTAGGTATTTAGTAGGAGAATTGAAATAGATAGCAGAAAACTGAAGATCTGCATTCTTATGCCAAGACGATCGTCACTAAGTCAGGACGACTGTCCCACATTCCCCACTCACAAGTCGATCGTCACACCAAGCAGACGATTGTCACAGGTCATTTATGCAGAATCCTAAAGCGCGTCTCAGTCAAAATAGAGGAGTCGTTGCACTACAATACTTTCTCATTCAACTTAGTATCGTGTTATTTCCTCATTCAATCCAGTTCAGTCAAGCACACACAATCAAGGCCCAAAAATATTATTTCTTACAATTTCTCAACAAGACTACGTGAAAGCTATAAATAGAAGCTACTTTGAGTTACAAAAGGGAGCTTCGACCTATTTACCAAATTTCTGTCGTTTCACCATCGGAGCCTAATTGATTTTCCTTGTTCAGAGCTTTCCTTTTTGTTTACTTTTCAGCATTAGTTTATTTCTCCGTTTCCTTTTCCGAACCTTAGTAATAGCTTCATAAATCTGGAAGTTATTGCAATTTACTTTGTTTCAAGTCACTGTCATTCTTACTTTAATTTCCGCAAGAATTATTACGTCAAGTTTGTACTTCATCAAAGTTCATTATTATTAATTGCTTATTTATTAATTGTTATGCCTCACACCTTTATTTACCGTTGTTATTTATTATTCTCCGCTTTAATTAATATGTTTGGCTAAAACACTTAAATCAGTATGTAATTGAATAACCAGAACGAATTCAATAGATCTAGGCTAAAACCTTAAACACAACTTATTTTCTAGTTTCGATTTCTTAATTTAAAAACAACTTTTGTTACGAAAGTAAAAAGGTAAAAAAAATCTTAAAATTAAGACCACGAGAGTGTGAGGTTTTAACCGGATAGCTGAAATCTAACATTGATTTTAAATACAGTGGAAGCGCTTTAAAACCAATTAGAATATCTAGGTTTTCAAAAAGTACTTTTAACTTGAATTGATACAGCGAAAGTGCTCGATCTGACTTAGGAGTATAGTAATAGGCAAGATCACGAGAGTGTGAGTTGACGACTTTTAAACCAATATTTTATGCATAAAGATAATTTGACAAACCATTATAATTTATTGAATTCTTAAAGGCATATTAATTATACCGATATTTCTATCGTAACTTATTTAATTAAAATTCTTACTTTCTCGTTCCTTTAAACTAAAACATCACTCGCCTTAGCTAAACATAATAACACCCAGATAGCGCTAGGTTGATTATCAAGTCTCTGTGGGATCAATGTCTTTTATTATTACGCGATTAGGCTATATATTTGCAGTTAGTATCTTAAAACTCAGAAAGTCGCGATCAATATCATGATACGAAAAAAAAGGATTTAAGTTTGTTTGTTTGTTGTTAAATAAAAACTCTTATAACATTTTTATTCTTTATAGAAGTCAATTAGTTTCATTAGTTTCTACTACATTGAATACAACTATTTCAAAATAAAATAAATATTTTTAAACTAAGATTGCCCCTAGGACAATCCTTATCAGATTTTTTTTTTAATAACATAGTTTATTAAAAATATACCGAAATAACGTAGTTTTGAGTGTATTTACGAAAATAACGTAGTTTAAGGAAGATTCGCCAATCTGATGAGTGTAAAAAAATTCAAACTTTCGCCAATCAGATTGACGAATCTTCCTTAAACTAAGTTATTTTTGTAAATACACCTAAAACTACGTTATTTCAGTATTTTTTTTATGAAACTAGGTTATTCTAAAAAAAAATTCTTCTTTATCATTTCACAATATCATACTAAATGATAATCATATAACTTCTTCCACAAAATTTCCCGCCAAAACTCTATTTCTATTAATTCACTTATTAATTATTTTATATTTAATAATAATAATTAATTATATTAATATTAATTCAATAAATAGTAAAAAAAACAAATCATTATCTCATCTAATAATAACTCAGTCATTATCTGATAAAATGAATAATAATTAAATAATAACTCTAAAATCACCCACCACTCACATATTTACTAATTTTTCTCTCCAACTCCCATCTCCTATCGTTTATTTAATTATAAATTATTTTAATTAATTAATAAAATTAAAATAATTAAAAATTAATTTCATACTAAATTATAATCCTATAACTTCTTCCATAAAATTTCCCGCCAAAACTCTATTTCTATTAATTCACTTATTAATTATTTTATATTTAATAATAATAATTAATAATAATAATTAATTATATTAATATTAATTCAATAAATAATAAAAAAAACAAATCATTATCTCATCTAATAATAACTCAATCATTATCCGATAAAATCAATATTAATTAAATAATAACTCTAAAACCACCCACCACTCACATATTTACTAATTTTTCTCTCCAACTCCCATCTCCTATCGTTTATTTAATTATAAATTATTTTAATTAATTAATAAAATTAAAATAATTAAAAAATAATTTTATTATTCTATTAACCACTATAGAAAGAAGTAGAAAAACACATTCAAATTTCTCTCCACTTTCTTTCTATAATTATAAATTAATTCATTATTTCATATTCATATTTTTAAAAAATCAAAATTAATTCTACTATTAATTATTTATTAATTAATGAATTCATATTCATATTTTTATTAACTTCCCACTCTCTCCATTAACTTTCAATACATCGTTAACTTCTCATTCACTTCATTAACTTTCAATACTCCTCATTAAAAATATTAGTTTCCATTATTCTCCCTTAACTTCATTATTAATAACCTCACATTTTTTCTATCATAACCACAAAGAAATGAAAAAGAAGAAAGTTTGATTACATGCTATGATGAAATAGTTATTTTCTCTTTCTTCTTCAATTTTAATTAGATTGTTTTTTTCTCTCTCAATTTTCATATTCAATTGTATTATTTTATTATTTTTCTTTGTTTGTTTTCTACAAATTATTATTCCATTTTGTAGAAAATCAATGAGTGTAAATATTTTATTATTTTTCTTTGTTTGTTTTCTACAAATTATTATTCCATTTTGTAGAAAATCAATGAGTGTGATCAATGTGGAAGTGAAGTTCTCTATATAATTTTTACTATTTACAATATCATTTCTCCTTATGATTTTTTATTGATTTTTTTCATGTATAAGTATATAATGAATGAAATAATTGTACATAGAATTAAAATATTCTAATATGTTAGTTAACTTTCTATTTTATTGATTTGTTATATTTATTGTTTGATTCTATTTTTCTGATCTTATTCTCTTTTATTCTCATTACTTTTAAGAATGATAGTTGAAATTTGAAGGTTAAGTCATTCTTCTTGAAGGTGATCACTAGAGGAAAAAGAATAAAACAAATTAATTTATTTTTTTACAATAGTATTTAACTATTTATTTTAATTATACTTTCTTTTTTCTTTTTAACTATAGTATGATAAAATGGTGAAGAAAAGGATTTATTGCACAAAAGTTTTTCGAAGATGTTCTATCTACTTCATTGAAAATATTTTGGAAGATATCAAATTTAAACCAACAACACACATATTTAATTTAAAATTCATTGGATTAAGATTAATTTATTATTTTAATTTTTTTTCTAATTTGAAAAGTTATGTTATATTATAAATACAATATTTCTTTTGTCAATTTTATCATGAATATTAATTTAATAGTAGATATATGTTATATTCTAAATACAATTTTATCATGAATAAAAAGGTTTGTATTCACAACAAATGACCATTAAATTCTTGCTCAATTAAATTCTCAACACATGCAACAAAAAATTATCTTTTTCCATACCTTTGTTGTCTCTCGCGGATTTCTTGCTGACATCCATTTCCTTTCGCTGTCTCTCCCCTACTTTGTAAAACTTCATCAACCATCTTTTGAACAACAACTGCAGCTTCAGTATCGTTCATCTTTCCTACACATTAAAACAAACTCTATTAATCCATCCATGCACAGAACATAACATATATAAAAAACTTTCATTTCTCACTTTTATGTCATCTATATAATCTACTTCTACAACAATGTAAACTATATATAAAAAAAGCTTAAACTAATGTAAACTATATATAAAAAGAGCTTAAACTAATAAGCACTTCTACAACAATGTAAAAAATGTCATATACAAAAAGATATTAAACTAATAAGCACTTCTAAAAAGAATGTAAACTATATATAAAAAGAACTATATTAAAAAAGAAATAAACTATTTTCTTCTTTATACTCTTCTGATATCATCAATGTCATCTACATAATCTACTTCTGTCATCAATGTATCCTATTTTCGTGCCATAAACTCTGACTTGCACTAAACAAAGACAGAGAAGAAACTTACGAAAAATGAGTGTACAGTGGACGGAGGAAGGAGTAAGGCGGCAACAGTAATGGTCACGGAGGAGCACGATGGTGGACGGCTGTGGCGATTGAAGCTTCTGTTAGGGCGAAAATGGTGTTCGCAAGTTTCGTTCGCTTCAGAATATAAAATGAAATGAAAATAGTAATTGCGTATGAAGCTTCAGAATATTTGTACCAAAAACAAAAGACAACGCTTTTGTAATAAAACTCTCTTATAGGTCTTTTGTAAAATAATTTAAAATAAAGTGATTTCTTAAGTTACACTTTAGAAAGCGCTTAAGGTGAAAGCGTTCTCTAAAGTGGTCACCTTAAAAAACGTTTTTAGAAACCGCTGTCTAATGTGTCCTTTAGATAGCGTTTTTTTTTTGAACGAATTTTCAACTGGTAGTACTTTGCAATAAAAACGCTGTCTTTTGTGGCTGCGAAAGACAGTTTTTGGCGTAGTGGTTTTTATAAATAAAAAAAGTATATTATTTATACAATTAGGCACGTCAATGCTAATTACATGTAAATCAATGCATGTGTTCACACACGTTATTCTTTCACTTTCAATCTCGATACGCTAAATAGAGATTGCAATTTTTAATTATTTATATTATAACAAAAAACAAATTATTCAAGTACTACAGATACATTGTTATAATCCACCACACCAAACTGTATTTGTTTTATATATAGTTTTGGTATATATAACATAAACAATTACAAACAACTATTCAGAGTTAAAGTGTCTCTTTTCATATGGATTGTGGGGATGTCAATACCTAATATTAATATATCTTTCTTTATGTTTTCGTGATTCTGTTATCGCTCATAGCATTAGAATTTAGAAGGTTATATGAAATATGAATACTCCCCCTCAGTTTTAATTTATAAGTAAAGAATGAAGAGTACTAGTATAATTAAGCCAAAATATTAGTAATATTCAAATTAAAAGATAAACTTGCCATTTAGGTGCACTTTCATTTGAAAAGTTTGGGTGGTTAATACAGTCAATGTGTCACTAGAATCAATGAATCTAACCATTGTACTCAAGAATGAACCAACCTACTTTAAAGTTTAACATATATTTAATTATTCACATATAGAAATATAATTAATTGATTTAAATATATGATTAATTCTTAGTGTTGAATTAATCATACTTTAATATATAAGATAATATATAAGAGTGACAAAACGGGTTTGGTCTGTTGGTCATGCCGTACTGTGGGGCGAGTTAAGGATTTAAACCCTCATATTCTAAAGTGTGGGCATATATATATCTATTTAAATTTTTTGCATTTTCAGGTGTAAAAAGTGCAATGCCCGTAGACTTTTTCCACCCATCTTACCCTCACTTTTTTGCGGAACGAACTTAGATTTTAGGTCTGCATCCTCAATTTTGACCATCACACCCCATTTTTTTAGGATTTTACAGGACGTGCCTAAACGGGACGGACATGCCCGTTTGTCACCCCTATTATATTATTATTTCTTGTGATCCTCACGACTCAATAAACTAGTCTATGTTATTTAACTCAATTATGTAAACACAAAACCTTGATTTTCTTAATTGAAAATGAGTGAGAATCAACTTATCTAAGAGTAATTATTTTTTATCTTACTATAAATCGTAACTTTTAAATTATATTCAATCGAATGGTTATAAATATAAATATTAATTTAATCATTCGATTAAATCTAATTTAAAGACTACGATTATGGAATAAATTAAAAAAAATTATTCGTAAAGTAATTTAATCCCCCATTTATTAGAAATTATTCTTTGCTATAGTGCACTGTGCACCTAAAGAATATTCGATTAAGAAATCAATATTTTAATTATATAATGCATTGATTTAGAACTTGTTTGTTTCAGTTTTTTAAATATAATTTCTATAATATTACTTTAGATATTTTATCAAATTGAATTTTTTTTGAATGTCGAATATTCAAAAAATTGTTTAATTTTGATATTATTTCAAATAAAATTTTCATTTTTGAGATATAATTTTTAAAAGTCATATATAATATAAACCATATTATATACGCTCTCTCTAATACTCACGTGCATAAAATATAAATCGTATTATATTTTAATTTAATTTTAAATTATTTATAAAATAATTAAAGATAATGATTTCAAAAATAAAAAACCGTAATATAACCACCGTTTTTTGGAAAAGAGAATTTAAGATTTAAAATAAAAATTGGAAAAGATATATTTGATAGAAAAAAAGACTACACCAAATTTATGTTTTGTCTTTATATATTATATAGATATATATTTATTTTATAAGACATTAAAATTAATTTTTAATTTTAGAAAAACAAATTTTTAAGATTTATTTTTAAAAATACAACTAAAAAATATTATATTTTTTAAAAGAAAACAAATTTTAAAGTGAAATCTAGAAAAAAGAAAATAAAGAATATATGGAGAGTAATTTTGCGTATGATGTACTCCTACTACTAACATTAATTGAGTTGCTACTACGGATCAACTATCATGTTTTGAAGAAACCGTAACACCTCTTTCTCTCTCTTTCTCTATGTTTCCACTTTCACTACACACATTTCATCACCATTAGTAATGGAAAAACTCCAAAATGGAAAATTCAAACCATAACACGTTTTTACATTCTGACGTTACTCTTTTCGTTAGAAAGTTCCAGAATCTTAGCACGACGCTGAACAATCTTTTCGTCAATCGAAGCGGTTGTGTCATTGTATTCTTAGAGTTGAGCTTCAAGTTGATCAACCTTTTTCTCAGACATATCACTTGCTTCCCAAACCACTGCAATGACATCCTTCACACCTTGAAGTTTGGAAGTGCTTGAGCGATTAAGCAAGACATCAAACAAGGATTCAAATTCAAAAATAAATTTAAGCAAGACATCATACGTTCACTGTTTGTTGAGTTCATCTAGCAGTTTCCGGATGTAATTTTCAAGATTGGCGTCTTTTTCGATAGCAGCAAAAAGGCCAGCTTCAAAGATGTTAGTTTTTAGTTGTTGGACGAGAATATTGATGGAATCATTGTCAGTATCAACCAATGATGATTCTGAAGGTTGAGTCGACTTATAATCGATCGACAAACCGCGTAACTTACACATTATCTCAAGAGCCTCAGTTGGATTTTCCTCTTGAGAGCTAATATTTCTGCTTGGTTATGAGAAGTGTTCGACATGGAGACATGCAAATTAACTTGAGTTGGCAAAGATTCTGAACGACCTGTTTGAGTTGTATCTTGAATGAGGCAACATCAATGTAGGGAGCAACTTAATCTCCGTTGTCTCCAGGTGGTTTGTCTGATTAAGAGTCATCTGCAATGATATTGTCATGAACAAACACAATATTGTTATCTACTTCTTTCATGTCATTGGCTGAGTTTGATTCAATGTCAATTATCAGATAAGGTTAAAGGTGTGCAGTGGTAATTGTTGTTGTTGTGTTCATTGGCTGAAAGATTATTTGAATGGTCAAAATGCTAGAGTCAAGAAAATATGACCAATGTATATGTAAAAGTGAGACAGAAGGAATGGATCAAAGGTTACATGTGGAGTCACTTATTGGTCATTAGTTACTTCAGGTTTTTCCTAAGGCTATGTTTGGATTGATGGAACGTAACGGAACGGAGTGAAGTGGAACATAGCGAAGCGGAATGGAGCGGAGCGGAATGGAATATAGATCCCACTTCATTGTTTGGATATCTTATTAAAAATATCACATTCCATCACATACACCCCAAATTGGATGGAACAAAAAATGAGGATTTGGATGAAATGGGATGGAATGGATTCCATCATGTTTCATTCCATTCCATCAATTATTTGCAAATCCAAACAATGAAATCACATTAGTTACCACTCCATTCCATTCCATTCCATCACATCCCACCAATCCAAACATACCCTAAAAGAAGGGAAAAAGGTATCAAAGTTGGAAAGAAGGATGACGAACAAGTTACAAAGGAAGTTGACACATACCTTGTGATTATTGACTTCCTTGATTGAAGTGTTTTGGACTTGAGTATTGTCGTCATTAACTGGGGGCGTCCGATTCTGAGTAGGTTTCAAATCTTTTAAATATGAAAATTTGATTTAAATAATTAATTTTAAAATATTATTTTAGATATTTCATCATATTGAAAATTTGATTGAATATCAATTTTCAAAAAATCATTAATTTTGATATTATTTTAAATAATTTTTTATTTTTAATTTTGACTATATTTAATATATATTTATTTTATAAGATATTAAACTTAATCTCTTAATTTAAAAAAATTAAAAAAATTATTTTTAAAAACACAACTAAAAAGAATATATTATTTAAGAGTTAAAACAAAATTTAAAGTGAAATATAGAAAAAAGAAAAAAAATTAATTAAAAGAAAGGATATATGTAGTAATTTTGCGTATTATGCACTACTTCTACTACTAACATCAACCGATCAACCATCATGTTCTGAAGAAACCGTAACACCTCTTTCTCTTACTCCCTTTCTCATATCTCTCTATCTATGTTTCCACTTTCACTGCACCCATTTCATCACCATTAGTAACCGAAAAACCCCATAACGGAAAATTCAAACCAAAATGCGCTTTTACATCCCGACGTTACTCTTTTTCTCGTTGATATGCTGCTCAGTCAGCTTGCCGGTATCTGCCGTATACAGCAGCGGCTACCTCCCTCTACAACGAGCCGTTCCGCTTAGCCACCGTGCCGAAATTCACACAATCAGAGCTCTCGATAGACTTCGACACGCTCGATTCTTGCGTGATGTTGGTGGCGTCGGTGGTGGTGTTGTCAACTTCGCAGTTCAAGGCTCCTCCGATCCTTTTACCCGTGGGTATGGGTAATCCTCTCTTTCTTTAACCTTATGGTGTAAATAGTGTAGCTTAACTTATATTCAAACTGTTTGGTTTTATTGTATAAGTACTTTTGTATAAGCACTTAATTAAGTTGTTTATTCATCTAACCAGGGCTAATTATTCATAATTTTGGGTTTCTTGTTCAGGTTGTATACTACTAAAGTAAAGATGGGAAATCCACCTAAGGAGTTTAATGTTCAGATTGATACTGGAAGTGACATTTTGTGGGTTAATTGTAATACTTGCAGTAATTGCCCTAAATCTAGTGGAATTGGGGTCAGCTTTTTTCTGTTTTCATGACTGTTTTTTTACTATACTTATTTATGGTGTTGTGGTTGTTCTGTTTTGGAGACTAATGTCTTGCTGTTATCTTGTTTCTTGTGTTGTGTATTGTACAGATTGAGCTCAATTTCTTTGACACAGTTGCTTCGTCCACGGCTTCGATGGTTCCTTGCTCGAACCCTGTATGCACTTATGGGGTTCAAGGTGCTGCTGCTCAATGCTCCCCTCAGGTTAATCAGTGTAGCTACACATTTCAGTATGAAGACGGGAGTGGTACCTCGGGTGTTTATGTCTCTGATGCTCTGTACTTTGACATGATACTTGGACAGTCTACTTCTGACAATGTTAGCTCTTCAGCTACCATTGTTTTCGGGTGAGCAACACTTGTGGTTATTTATTGGGAACAATTATAATGGCATTTGATAGAAAACCTGGCTTAGATGTAGGAATGAGTGCTAGGCCCAAGGTATGTAGAGTCTGTAGAAGGAAGGGTAAGAAAGTCAAAGTGAATGCTGATGTGGCTGTGGCATTATGTGTAACAGAATGACCGAAAGAAAGGGGAATATGCATTATGTAAGGAATTGGGGAGTGAGGGGAGGGACTATCCTGAAAGTTGTTAGAAGTTTGTTAGACAGAAAGCTCTAGATTCTCTGTAGGAGCTTTGCTCTTGGTAGCTTAGTTTATCATATACTCAATAATACAATTCCCTTGTCCATTCATCTGTGTGTGTTACTTTCTGTGATTATCATCTTTGCTTTTAGGGATGACAATTTACACCTGTTAGTGGGGATCCCTTGTGTGCAACCCTTGTGCCTATTTAAACTCAGAGGGATTCAAAACATATAGAAATTAAACCTGAATCGACGTGTCAATAAGGTAGCCTGTCCTTGTAGAGGGAACTACGGGACATGCTCGGTAGGATTGAAAGTCAGAGAGAATGTTGGGAGAGAGGAGTGTTTTTATTTCTTTCTATTTTGGTAAATAGTGGGATTTGCTTATCTTCTTTGGTAGTTTTTATATATGATCCAATGCTTTTGTTAACACTAGTACTTAATATGGATTTTGGTTTAAAATAAAACTTTGTTTGATGGTTGTTTTGACAATAGTTGTAGCACTTCTCAGTCTGGAGATTTGACTAAGACGGATAAAGCAGTTGATGGAATCTTTGGGTTTGGCCCCGGGGATCTATCTGTTGTATCACAATTGTCATCACGAGGAATAACACCCAAAGTTTTCTCTCATTGCTTGAAAGGAGATGGCAATGGAGGAGGCATTCTAGTTCTTGGTGAGATTTTGGAGCCAAGTATTGTTTATAGTCCACTTGTCCCATCACAGTATGTTCTCTTCTGCACTGCTTTTTTCATTTTCTTTTCCCAGTTGGTGAATCACTTTTTCCTGATATCACATAATATTGATATAAAGGAACATACAAGGTATTTATGAAAGGAATTACTGGAATTAAATGTTTGCATTTGCATTATTGTCTGGTGGCAATCAATAATTATGGAATTTATCACTTTTGCTTTTGGAAGTAAGTTTTAGGCTAGGTTTGAAAGTCAGGAAATGAAAGGTCATCGCTGCCATTTGATCACTTAAAAGTGAGCCTATCAGTCACCTTTTTAAAGCAATGAGCAGGGCTTACGATTTTATTTTGGGGTGGGGAATAATACTATGTTAGTTATTAAACTCAATTGACAATTCCATTTGAATGAATTCTGTTTCATTATATTTAGCCGTGTATGTTGAATTTGTGGTTTTAGACAGTTTCTTGTTACACTAGTGGGCTTGGAAGATATTTTTGGCTTCATCTCTCTTGTTTGGAAGAAAATGCTTTGGTTTCTCAAGATGATATTGTCTTGAAGGGATATGTCTTGTCATATTGTATTGATTGAGTCTCCCATGGGTTCCTTTATGTTTTCTCTTAAACAAGTCACATCACATGCCACACCCTTGGTGGTTATTATTGAATGAGTTTTTTTATTGAATGCAAAAGGTGATATTGCTGAGAATCAGGTTCTGAAAAGGCTACTTATGCTGTTTTTGTTCTTGTCAGATAATTCACACTTCTATATGATATTCTTGCAGTATAATAAACTAGACTTTTCCTTTTTAATTAAATCTCAGGCCTCATTACAACTTAAATCTTCTGAGCATTGCTGTCAATGGGCAACTTCTCTCAATTAATCCAGATGTATTCACAACGTCTGATAACCGAGGAACTATAGTTGACTGTGGTACAACATTGGCATATCTTGTTCAAGAAGCTTATGATCCTCTTGTCAATGCAGTAAGTTTTCTTGTGCATCACCCAAATCCTTGAAACATTGAACTTTGTTGCATATTATTCTCTTTTGCCTTTTCTATGATGATGAATTCCGCATTGCAAGTAACTAATGAGGATACTTTCTTACTCTTTGGTCTGCTTGTCTTGTTTTTTATTTTTTATTTTTTTTATGTTTCCTGAAATTGTTGATTGACATTTCTTCATTGAGTCATTTGGATTCTCACATTCCTGTCTTATTTGTCTGGTACTAAGTTTTATTATGTGTGTGTGTGTGTGTGTGTGTGTGTGTGTATATATATATATATATATATATATATATATATATATATATATATATAACTCATTGATCTATTCGATACTTGTTTTTTGTTTAAAAATAAATTCTGCAAATGCTTTAACGGTGACTTGTATGCCTTAAGATGCTTCAACAACAGAACACCGTATTGAGATTTATTTTCTTATGTGTATAGTTCTAGTTTTTAAATTTTTCAAAGGGGGTTTGATAGAAAGGCTAATAAAATTTCCTTTTGCTTATTTCTCTTGTATTTTGTGAATGATATCGACCTTAGTGTATATTGATCTTGAATTTCCAAATGGATGTATAGGTAAATACTGCTGTGTCACGTTTTGCTACTCCCTTTATTTCAAAAGGAAGCCAGTGTTATCTGGTCTTAACCAGGTAATTATAAATACAATATTTGTTACAAATATCTTTATATACTTCATGTTAAAAGTAAGTTTATCCCGTTAGGATTTTTGAATATGTCATTAAAATTTGTGTTTGTTACATATTCAGTATCAATGCTTATTTTCCTCCAGTAAGTTTAAACTTTGCGGGTGGAGCATCAATGGATTTAAAACCATCACAATACCTTCTGCATAATGGTTTTCAGGTAAACATGTCTGTCGCACAGCTGGTTATATTCTTATTTCTTAGATATAAGGAAGTTATTCTTTAGAATTGTAAGCCGCTGATTTAGTAATTTGCTTTCACAGGATGGTGCTGCAATGTGGTGCATAGGTTTCCAAAAAGTGCAAGAGGGAGTCACAATTTTAGGAGGTTAGTCGATTGGACAAATTTAAACAGACTTGACTCTGCAAGGAATTGGAAAAAAATTAGAATTCTCTCGTTTGATTATAAAATGGCCACCTTTATCATCAACGCTCTTTCTTCTTTTGCAGATCTTGTCCTGAAAGACAAGATTGTTGTTTATGACTTGGCTCGTCAGCAAATAGGATGGACTAACTATGATTGTAAGTTCACCACAGTAACTGTTATCTCTTGCAAAAAGTATACGGTCCTTCACAATGTCTACGATTATATTTACTGTCAGGTTCCATGTCTGTAAACGTCTCGGTGACTACAACCAAGGATGAGTACATCAATGCAAGAGCAAGACAAACGAGTGTCAGCAGCTCAAAAATAGGGACTCTCTCCAAGTTACTACCTGTAAGCATTTTGGCTCTTTCAATGCACATAATAATCTTCATGAAGTCACCACATTTATAATTTAAACTAAAGTTCAACACCGAGACCTACTTGCGCTGGCAACCCTTCCCGTTTTTTGATCGGGAGCGGTAGGTGTGTTATACTTATGTTGACAAAATGGGGTATCCTCCATTTATCCAATGAAAATGAGGATCTTATTGTAAAGAGAGAACTGGAAGCAATGTACATTAGTGTATCTCTATTGGGACAGATTGTAATAATATTGATATAGTGCTCTGTGGTCTTCAGTTCTCACTTTTAGATATAGGTGTATAGGATTCTCATAACATTGGATTCATGAATGGTGCTCAGATAATTTTATGATATTTAGTTCAATATACTTAATTGAAGATTATAATTGCAATCTCCCGAGTGAGAAAAAGAAAGTCATCATTCACATATTTTTATCTTTCACATTAAATTGCAACCTTGTCTGAAGCGTCCATACATTTTTTTAATGGCAAATAATATTATAGGAGAAAAAAGTATTACACAACAATCTGTCAGAACCGAACCAGAGTCTAATTATCGGCACAAAGGGTGCCTAGTAGGGCACAAGAAGAAAAGTAACAACTACTAAAAACAAATAGTTAGACATACAAAAAAGGAGAAACAACCTCCAAAGGACAACAAATCCTTCAAATCAAGGACACGAGCAACACCTCCAACAAAAGGCACCATGAAAAGTAATCAAAACCCGAGAAGCATACACCACTATGCTGTAAGAAACTCCAACCGGAGCCTAACACCAATGAACCAAAACTATCCGAAAGAAAGTCCTCTAGAGAGAAAGAGAAGAAACTCTTCTATCCGAAACAAAGTCCTCTAGAGAGAAAGAGAAGAAACTCTTCACCCAAGCAAGGTCAAAAACACTTGAGATTGCCATTGACTCAGATTGAGAATAGGGGTTCTCAAGACAACTAGAAAAAAAATAAGAGTAGTTCAAAAACTTCCTAAGATACTACTAAGATACTACTTTCAGGCCAGTACAATGCTCAAACCCTCTAAGTCCTTAACATCAACGTGTGAACTTGAGAAAGCCAAAAATTATTCTAGAATTTTCAAATTGACCAAATCATTGAGTGTCAGATCATAATTAAACCACACCCAACTTTAGCCGATGCAACTAAAGTGAAAAAACCTAAAATATTGACACGATGTTCTTAAAAAGGATAAAATACCAACCATGTCGGATTTAGACCCCTTGCTTAAACAATTTCTCTCTAGAAGGAAACTTAAGAAATATAAGCCTCTAAGAGAAGACAATCATCTTTAGAAGAGCCCAAATGTTCCAAATACAAGGTAGGATCTGATCATCTCTAATCAAGGGGCGATAAAGTTCGATCTTATCCTTTAGAAGAGAATTATAAGCCAAAGCCATCGAGAAAGTCTCATCTTTCGCAATCCTTCACCATCGGTAGTCAGATTCATGCAAAAGGGTGATCCCCTGCATGACTTGGAAAAAACTCCCCACCAAACCAAACCCCCTTCAAACAACGCCACCCGACTCACCAACATACCATGATCGCGATCAATAAGATACAATCTATGAAAATTCTCTCTAATGGAAATAAGCCCCACCCACTCTAGGGTCATCCCAGAAGGAAATGAGATGACCATACCCAACTTTTCTATGGAGATCCTCCACAAACTAATCAGTAGAATCATCAGCTTTGGACCTTAAAAGGGAAACCCTTTTTCACAAAGACGATGTAGACCGAAAATTGGAAGTCCTCCCTCCCCTTAAAGAAGAAACTGCTTGGCTCTCATATCTAGCAGAAAGGATATCATAACCCCCATAGTATGATATAATAACCTCCAACACCACTTACCAAACAAAACCAAGTTAACAGAGCGAAGATCCTGAACCTCAAAACCATCCCTCTTCTTGGATTTATAAATATCAGACCAACATACTCAAGGAATCTTCGAACCATCTTTCACCCCCTCCCACACCCACCCCACCCACAAAAATCTTCTTTGAATCCTTATAATCCTTTTCTAAACCTTAATCGAGGAAAGGGATCAAACACCGACGTATAATTCATAATAGACTAACATACATATGCACATGTGACCAACCTCCTAGAAATCTGACTAATCAAGGGTTTCGAGAAAAAATCAAGCTCGATTTTGTTTCTTGGCATAAATAAAAGCGACTAAAACTTCTTTGGTACATGGGTTATTTCCATGCAAGACAATGTAGACCAGAAATTGGAAGTCCTCCCTCCCCTTAAAAAAGAAACGACATGGGTCCCATATCTAGCATAAATGATATCCTTCAATAACCTCGTAGTATGAGATAGTAACCTTCAACACCACTTACCAAGCAAACAACGACAAAAAATAAGTTAACAAAGTAAAGATCCCTAACCTCGGAACCACTCATTTGCTTGAGTTTATGAATATCAAACCAACTTACCCAATGAATCTTTAAATCGCCTTTCACCCCCCAAAATAAATCTCATTTGAATCCTCACAATCCTTTTCTAAACCTTAACCGAGGAAATGCAATAAAACACCAAGATGTAATTCATAATAGACTAACATACCTATGCCTAGGTGACCAACCTCCTAAATATCAGACTAATAAAGGGTTTCGAGAAAAACTCAAGCTCGATTTTGTTTATTGGTTTACATTAAATGCGACTTAAACTTCTTTGACGCATGGGTTATTTCCATGCATATATCTTGCCATACTTTTTTCCCATAACCACCTTAAAGCCTGAATTCATACAAGTTTTCCTAAGTCAACATCTTCTATCACTACTATCATAATATCCCTCCTTATCTTTATCTCAACATTCTTGCACATCATTCCCTTTTGAGCAAAAGTCATTATCACCATTAGGATGAGAAAGAAATCTTTAACTTTTTTGTTCATTATATTCAGCCATCCTTTTCGTCGACAGTGTTAGATAGGGTAGTGACACCATCTTTTCCAACCACACCTAAAACCGTAGTTGGAAGCATTTTGTGTACTTCCTCTTGTTTCTCATCTCATTCCACTTGTTCATCTTTAATATGGTGGACTCTAGCCACTAGGCTACTTCACAAAAAATAAGAGAATTTGACCATTATGGTGATTTGTCCAACCTCTCCAAAGTCTCTTCAACCACCAATAAAGAAT
Organism: Lathyrus aphaca; assembly: GCA_963966055.1. Lineage (NCBI taxonomy): Eukaryota > Viridiplantae > Streptophyta > Magnoliopsida > Fabales > Fabaceae > Lathyrus > Lathyrus aphaca. Next base: position 270,592,362 of record OZ014520.1, read on the forward strand.
ATACCTCTTTGCCAAAGAACTTCAACTTTTCAACAATAGATTCTTTGACATTCAATAACACTTTAACTCTTCCTAAGCATAAAAAATCACCTCCACATGGGACAAAACACCAATATCCGGAAGCCGTAAAAACATTTTGATTAACAACCAACTTCAGTGATCAAACTTTTAGATACTGGATAACTAAGGACCAAATTCCAGTCTTAGCTTTAAGAAATTTAGCACATAGCACTTGATCTTAGAAGTCGAGTAACACTTTGTCTCCTCCCATATTGGAACTTTTATATGATAATACCTCATAACTACAAGATATTAAGTAAGCTTTAGGGATCCAATTTATATATATTAACAACCCTACAAGACTCTCTAAGAGTTAAGCAACTCTACTTTAATTAGGACATAATTTCGTCCATCTGCAACAAGCTGAGCTATCTCAAAGAGCAGGAGGTACCAGGGGTAAAGTGTAACACCCTAAATCTCAAACACTTAATTTTTAAAACACGTGGAATAAAATACTCAAAAACATGCCGCATTTCTCAATATAACATTCTAAATTCATGATAGCAGCGAAAAACATGCTCCAACACATCTTTAATTATCTCATAAATAGAAATCAACTTCATTTAATCAAAAGGTCCAATTAAACAAATCGCAGAAAAATAATACAAAATACAGTATTCCCAACCCAATGTTAAACTATCAGAGCAACACAAGTAAAACAAAATAATGCAAAAAGATAAACAAAAAAGAAAGCCAACTATATCATCCTCCAACACAAGCAACAACTAAAGCTCCTCAGTCACTACCTGAATATCTGCACCACATGCATAAAGAACAATACAGAAACAAACAGGGGGTGAGAATACATACACATATGTTAACAGTGCATAAAACAACAAAGATAGTGCAATTAACATAAATAATCAATCATACAATCTATCCACTACAATAATCATTCACAAATGTAATTATGTATGCAATGTATTAATCTTCTATTCTCCAGTGCATGTGGTACCAAAATTCGGATAGTCAGAGGTGTGTTTTTGTTCACGACTTTCTGAATCTAACGGTTACTAACTGCAAGTGCACAATCTATTGTGTAGTAATAAAAGATATTGATCCCACAAAGACCAATGTCAACCTATTGTACTCTATCGTTACTTTCTAAAGCTAAGGAGAAGTGTATTTGGTTAAGAAGAAACTAAAACTAAAACATAGAATGAAACTAAGAAAATAAGATAATAAAGAGAGACCGGAATATGGATTTCACGTTCATAAAGGAATATGTAGAATTTGGTTACTAATTACGATTATAACTTAGATCTGTAGAATAAACTGACTTAAAGACTCGTCTCACACTCTCGCAGTATTAACTAAAGTCACGTTCCCTAATCTTAAGATTTTGCTCTCGCTCGCTCGGTAACTAGAAAATGTGTTTGGAAAGCCAATAATATCCTAAACTTATCTAAAGCGCTCTTTCTGTATTTAGATTTGTTGCCTAATTTCCACTTTCCGGTTTGATCCCCACGCTCTCGCAGTGTCGGTTCTAACCTTAATTAATTTCTCACTCTCGTGACAAAATTGTGTTAAGTAACCCCTCACCCTCTTGACAAAACTACTTAAATGTTAATCTGGAAATTAAAACCAAAACCGGGTTCTAATCATAAATTCGCTCCTATTATTTTCTACCGAGTCCTGTCGGTAACAACGGTCCTCATACGCTGGACTCAAGACTATTTAGCTAGACATGGGAAGAAAAATAAACATGCAGATGCGATAAATAACTAAAATCGAAATCATACTTTGAAAATTAAATAAGAAGACGATAAAATAAATAATACTAAATAAAACCTGGAATTAATAGATGCTCCGAATCATACATGAAATCTTAAATTCTTGAATCAGTTGCGGAAAAATAAAATACAAAAAAAATAGAATCCTAAAACTAATGGTGCAATAGTTTCTCGATGTGAGAAACTACCACTTTTACATGGTATAATAAAACTGCTAAAAACTAAGAATAATAATCAAAAGAAGGTCCCCTGTTCAAGTTCACTTGGTTTCTATTTATAGGTCTTGAGTACGACTGTTGAAGGATAAAATTTAGGAAATAATTTTGTTTGGGTTGAGAAATCCATGGAGTGACTTAGTTAGTTTTGAAGATTGAGCCGAGGGAGAAAAAAAAGGAAGGAAATAGCTTCTGCTTGACAGAGTAATCCACGCAATTAAATTCCTTATAAAATGCTCATGACGGTCGTCTTAGGTGGTCTGATGGTCGTCTTTACTACTTAGGGTGTGACGGTTGCCACAGATGTGGGACGAGCGTCACACACCTAATCTGCATAATTTCATACTTTCTGCTATTTATCTTATTTTCTTCCTCTTTTCTTCTTCTTTCTTCCTTCTTTTATAAATTAATCCGATTTAATCCAAGTTACCTGAAATCATAATAAATGTCGGCATAATAAAACATACATCAAGGAAAATAAATAAAATGAAACTAAAATCCATGTGAATCGGGTCTAGAAATACGATACATTTTCATGTTATCAAACTCTCCTACACTTAAACCTTTGCTTGTCCTCAACAAACGATGACTCGTAAGGAAAATAGTGCATACAGATACTCGTTCCAGGTTACCAACTCTACTTTGGTTAAGTTTGTATCGATAGGTACTTGCTCACACACTAAAGATATCGTAACAACACAATTCTGCTTTTACGGTTATCAGTCTCCCTCTTATACAAATCAATCCGAATCATGTCATTATACCTAAGTCTAACTCACTCATCCTTCTTTCATCCCTTTTCATTCTGATGCAATCACATTAAGCTCGTTATCCTTTCACACTCATGGTAGGACAACCTGTTAGTGACTATGGTCTCATTATCTTCATCTTTTCTCTTTTGAACATATTAATAAAGAAGTTTGCATTGTTGGGCTAAGTGATCGGGTTAGGATCACCTAACTTAGAAGGAGCATTTCTTTTCAATCTTTCATTTTTTCTTTTCTTAATTGATCGTTTAAGCCTGAGATCATACACTTATTTGCATCGGCTTCCTACTTAGTGTGTGCTTAGGACGGTGTTGACTGCTAAATAAACTAATTAGGGACTACTAAAGGGGTGAGAACTTAAGGCTATGGTATAACAAGTACTCAAATTGATTTCCATAATTAGGAGGCTCACAATGTTAATACAATACCGATCTTGCGGAATTTTTCCAAGTCTCACAATCTAACCTCAATTTCGTTTTAACCTAATTTTTTTAAAAAAGAAACACTATTTTTAACGCAATTTTTTTAAATAATATTTGGTGTGGCTCAGGGGAGTGGGAAATCGATAAGCACAAAATCAGATATAAAAACTTGACCGCACATGCAAAATTTTAAAAGTATGCTAGAAAGTAATAAATCTAACTAAATCTAACTTAAAAGTGTTAAAATGAAAGTAGTAAATATAACTAAATCTAACAAAAAAATGTTAAAATGAAAGCGGTAGAGTTCTTCCCCCACACTTAAACCAAATATTTTCCTCAATGTTTTGATAAAAGGTGGTAAAGGAAAAATAGAACCTGTATGACTGCCATTGCGTGCCATCAGGGCCAAATTTACTTTGACTCTTCCCTAGCTGTTCCTGTCTTTGCTGACCACTTCTACTCCGACATCTCGTACTACGAGATTTTTGGATTTACAAAAACTTTACTTTTTAGGAAGCCGCTCGTCATACTGCCTGTTTCCGAAGGAAGTACCTACAAAAATTGTTAGAAATACAGTGCGATGTGTGCAGGTGGAACTAGACAGTGTGAAAAGACAACAAGAAGGAGATGAGTTACGAACGGGAGAGACATGCCATCTCATATCACACTCATCATTGGTGTCATCACCAGCAACGACATTCGTAGGAATGTTTGTGGGCACCAACTCGTCTTAAGGATTGTCATTTAGAGGTCTTTCACCTAAATGTAGCTGAAATGTGGCAAACGATACATTTCTTTATTTTCTGTAGATAAAAACAATAAAAGAAAAACATTAAAATAAAAGTTGGTGGGTTGCCACCCACACAGTGTTTTGTTTAACGTCGATAACTCAACGATTAGGAGGGTTAATTCTCCGGTTTCCATGGCCATTATCAAGCCATCTCACATATCCCTCACTTTTTCTTTTCTTCCTTCTGTGGGACGATTTACTCTTTTAAACTTGTGGTTGTGGTTCTGGATCTATGCTAAGTATTAGCTTTTCAAGTTTAGGCTTAGTTATTTCATCCAACACCTCAAAAGTTAATCTTACCCGCCTAAGATTGATAATTTCCCTAGTTTCAAGGTCCTCTGATTTTCTCTTTTTATGCAAGACCTTAGACAAAGGTGCTTTGGTGTGGTGATAACTCTAATTTATATCGATTATTTAATACGGTTTTCGATCGTTTAACATGTTAATTCATGTATTTTGGACGATATTACGCGAGATTTGTGTTTGTTTTTCATATATTTGATCAAACATTACTTTTGGAGGCAAAAATATAAAAAGAAGACTTATTGGATAAGAAATGTAGAAAACAGAAACAAACAGATCAAGAAAATGCCAATTCTGCATAATTGATTGTGGGACGCCTGTCACCCATGAGTGACAATCGTCACCTTCTCAAGACGCTCGTCCCATGTTTGTTACGCTCGTCACAATGCCAAGTTTTCCGTCTCATAATTATTACGCTCGTCACAAGCAAGTCCAATAACCTAATTACGAAACATAATTCAAAACACAGAGAGAGACATTATGAGAATGGTTCGCATACAGTAGAGAGTTTCTCTCTACCCTAATCAACTTCAGTCCAAGCAACTTAATCAAGGCCCAACCTAAGTCCATGCCTTCAAGTTCTCAACAAACCAAAGCTGCCACCTATAAATAGAAGCTACTGCAAATTGCAACAGGAGCTTCGTTTAAGTCCCGAATTTCTGCCGTTTTTCCGTTCGAAGTTCAATTTTATTTTCAACATCACCTTTGAAGGAGCGTAAAACACAAGGAAGGGGGGGGGGGGGTTTGGAATTGGGTTTTCAATAAATAAAAATGACTTTTAAAAACACTTTGATTTATCCTGGTTCGTTTGAACTCAAACTACATCCAGTCCACCTGCCAAGGTGATTTTGCCTTTATCAACGAGGTCTTAATCCACTATTCAAATTTGAATACACACAATGACCTACAATCAATGTCTTCTTGAGTCTACTGACTTAAACTAGTCACTCAAGGAAAATAAACGTATTTTTTATACAAAGATTAACAAAGTAACTATGAATGCTTCTAATAAGCTTTAATCACTAGGTGATTTGTTACAATATGTTTGAGAGCGTGTGATGATATAACTTGAGAACCAGAGCTTCAAATCTTCAGCTAGATTCCTTTATATAGTTGCTTGAATAATCTAGTCGTTGGGAACATCTAGAGCTTTATTTGGATAATATTTATTGCCATAAAATCCTTCCAAAATAGGAGATTCTTGTTCCCAGCCTTTATTCTGATTTTCTTTAAATAATCTTTAATGAGAGAATCAGAATCTTCTAAGCACAAATCAGAGTATCATAAATTGAGTATGTAACTTTAATGATATCTTTAATGATAGTTTCTCTTATATCTTCTATGCAAAAATGTGAGACTGCTTCTATTACAAAATGCTTTCCTTTTAAGAACTTCTACAATGCACATAAATTATAAGTTAGTTTGCAATGCACATTAGAACTTCTATTCTTACAGAAGAATATTTGTTATCTTCAAAACTATTAGAGGATTAGAATCAAAATTGTTCTAACAATCTCCCCCTTTTTGATGATGACAAAACATTTATTTTGATTTAAGAATAAAACTTAAGAGTTAGAAAGACTCCCTTTAAATAATGAGAATTATTCTTTCAGAGTTTTCCATTTGAAGTTCTTTTAGCATTTTAATTCTTCCATAAGAAGTTCTTTGCCTTAGCTCCCCCTGAGTTGATTACTTAACATGTTTCTTTTTAAAAACACAACTTAAGCAGTTTAATCAGAATATTATATGTTAGAGGCTAATCTTGATAAACTGTTATAGATCAAAATCTTCTAAGTTTCTCCCCCTTTTGTCATTACTCAAAAAGTAAAAAGAATGCAGAAGTAAAACATGTATTAAAAAGAGTTAAAACATAACTATTTTTCATTAATCAGAGGCAGAGCCAAAACAAACATAGAACAAAGAAACAAAGAAACAAAGAAGCTAAGAAACATAGAACAAAATCAAGGTTGAGGATTCATCTTGGTAACTAATGCTTCTAGGAGAGACTTGATCTGAGAAGATGATTCCACTTGTTTGCCAATCATAGTCTTCAACTCATCATTAGTTTCATCCTGTTTCTCCAACCTCTGATTGACCATTTCATTTTCTTTCTTCAGTTCTTCTAGGGTCTTCAACACAAGTGAAATTGGTAGAGAGTCTTCAGCAGTTGCAACAATTTGTTCTTTAGAAGTTCCCTCAGCAGAAGGTACTTGAACAATATCATTTTCCTTAACTTCCTCAGAAGGAACTAAAACCATCTGGAGATCAGAATGATTCCTTAGGTTCTGGTTCAGTCCAGGGCTTATCATCCAGAAGTGGAGTCTTCTTCTTTTCAATGCTTGAGACCACTTCTATGAGATTTTCGCAGAAGTTCTAATGAGCGATATCATAACAGATATCTTTCTGCTTCTTGGTTTCAATATTGAACCATTTTCTGAATGAGGCCCAGAGGAAATCAAAAGCTGCAGGATCAGGGAGCTCTGAGCAATCAACCTTCAGATTCTCTAACCTGATTTTCATTTCTGCTTCAAAAGTTAGCAACAGTGAGTCAATGTCTGATTTTGTGGGTTTTGGTTTTGGAACAGGAATGGCTGTTTTGTTTGTGACAAAAGATAGTTTATTTAGAGCATCTATGTCTATAGATGTTCTTAGAGGGTCTTCTAGTTCAAAGTTTGTAGGAGGAGTGTCTGGTATTATGATGTAGGTGGGGGTGTTTGGTGGAGTGGATTCATAAGAGGATAAGCAATTTTCTCTAATGGGGGATAAGTCAAAAACAAGTGTATAGAAGTCAGTGTTCAGAGGATGGAATGCGTTGGGTTATTGTACTTTAGATGTTTGAACTGGATTATTTTGTTGGGATTCAAAAGGATAAAAAGCATCAATGTCTGATAGAACATGTTGAAGTTCTGAGTGGGTTTCAACAAAGTTAGGTGTGTTTAAATAAGAAGGAGGTGTTGGATCTATGGGGATGTCAAAGTCATATAGAGTTTGTGGTTGAGTGACTTCACTTTCTGGTTAATTGAGTGGGGGTATGATAGAACGTGTATCAGAAGTTGTGGGTATGACAGAAGGAGTTGGTTCAGAAGAAGGAATGGGTTTAGAGGAAGTGGTTTCAGGTTGGATTTCAGACGTGACCACTTTTACTAATTCTACTACAGAAACAAAATCAGATTGAAAAGATGAAGAATTACCTTTCTTTCTAATTGTTTTAGCAGCCTTTTGAGAAGTTCCTTCACCAGCTTTTCTCTTCCTGTTCTTCTTCAGGACAACTTCTGGTGCTGGTCTTCTGAGTTCTTCAGGGTTGAACATAGGGTCCACACCATCCAGCTTGCATGACTCTAAATATCTGACTACAACCTCTGAAGGTGTGTCAGAAGAAAACAGAGGAAAGTCCCGTAGAGGCATTTTCCTTTTTGTGATAACTTCTCTGGAGTGAAGAATTGGGTCCTTCTTGATAGAATCAATGAACTTCATCTTTTTGAGGTTCTTAGCATTTAAAGGCTTTCCAACATCTGTTTCCAGCATATCAATCTGCTGTGCCTCAACCAGATGGTCCACCAACTTGTTTTCAATGAGGATGTCAAAAATTAATCTTCTTCACATAATCTGCTCTTGAGTAGCCTTTGTCCAGAACTTTCAGTCCAACAACCAGAATTTGAAACCTTGAGAACATCTTCTCAATTGTTTCATCTTCTTCCATCTTGAATGCTTCATACTTATGTATGAGAGCAGAGCTTTTGTCTCTTTGACTTGAGTGTTGCCTTCATGTGTCATCCTCAGAGAGTCAAACATATGTTTGGCTGATTCTCTGTTTTTGATCTTCTCATATTCTGTATAGGAAATAACACTCAAAAGTATGGTTTTGGCCTTGTGATGGTTTCTGAATTCCTTCTTCTGTTGAGCTATCATATTCTTTCTTTCAATCTTTTGACCTTCTGCTCCAACAGGATGAGTGTATCCACCTGTCACCATATCCCAAAGATCTCCATCCAGAGCCAGAAAGAAACTTTCCAGAACATCTTTCCAGTAATCAAAGTTGTCACCATTGAACACTGGAGGTTTTCTGTTGATCTTGTCATTTTGGTAGTCATTGATGTTGTTTCCTACATTTGCCATTGTGTTTTATCTTCTGGATCTTTTACTGACACGGTTAAGCGTGTATCTCAGAACCTAGAGCTCGGATGCCAATTGAAGGAGCGTAAAACACAAGGAAGGGGGGTTGGAATTGGGTTTTCAATAAATAAAAATGACTTTTAAAAACATTTTGATTTATCCTAGTTCGTTTGAACTCAAACTACATCCAGTCCACCCACCAAGGTGATTTTGCCTCTATCAGCGAGGTCTTAATCCACTATTCAAATTTGAATACACACAATGACCTACAGTCAATGTCTTCTTGAGTCTATTGACTTAAACTAGTCACTCAAGGAAAATAAACGTATCTTTTACAAAGATTAACAAAGTAACTATGAATGCTTCTAATAAGCTTTAATCACTAGGTGATTTGTTACAATATGTTTGAGAGCAGTATGAGAGCGTGTGATGATATAACTTGAGAACCAGAGCTTCAAATCTTCAGTTAGATTCCTTTATATAGTTTCTTGAATAATCTAGTTGTTGGGAACATCTAGAGCTTGATTTGGATAATATTTATTGCCATAAAATCCTTCCAAAATAGGAGATTCTTGTTCCCAACCTTTATTCTGATTTTCTTTAAATAATCTTTAATGAGAGAATCAGAATCTTCTAAGCATAAATCAGAGTATCATAAATTGAGTACACAACTTTAATGATATCTTTAATGATAGCTTTTCATATATCTTTTATGCAAAAACGCAAGACTGTTTCTATTACAAAATGCTTTCCTTTTAAGAACTTCCTTTTAAGAACTTCTACAATGCACATAAATTATAAGTTAGTTTGCAATGCACATTAGAACTTCTATTCTTACAGAAGAATATTTGTTATCATCAAAACCATTAGAGGATTAGAATCAAAATTGTTCTAACAACCTTTAATTTCCTTTACCAACCCCAAGTGATAGTTTCCATCATTAGGAAGCTATCATTATTTTTATGTTGTTTCTAGCCATTGAATAATCATTCTTAGTTTCTAAATTTCGCAAAGTTTGGTTGATCAAGAACATTGCAACCAGGTTTCTAATTTTAATGTTTTATTGTTTAATTATTATTGAATTTATTTATATTATGAAATTCCCCCCTTCTACCTTTTTTTTGTTTTTAGTTAATATGTATGGCTAAACCGTTTATCGGTATGTAGTTGTCTAACCAAAACGATTTCGGTAGAATTAGGCTAATACTTTAAATTAAGTTAGTCCCTGACTTTCGATTTCTTAATATAAATAACTTTCGTTACAAGAGTAAGAAAGTATAAAAGATTAGGATTAAGACCTCAAAAGTGTGAGATCATAATCAAATAGCTAAAATCGGGCATTGTTTTAAATAAAACTGAAGCGCTTTAAAACTAATTAGAACATTTAGGTTTCTAAAAAGTATTTCTAACTTGAATTAACACAGTGAAAGCGCTCGATTGAACTTAGGAGTATAGTAATAGACAAGACCACAAGAGTGTGAGTTAACAATTTTTAAACCGAGAGATTCTACGGAGAGATAACTTAATAAACCTTAATAAACCGACCCTCTATTGAATTTGTGAAGGCGAATCAATTACATATTGATATTCTTATCATTAATTTAACTTATTAATTTTTCACCTTCTAAAACTAAAAACACCACTCGCCTTAGCTAAACATAGTAACACCCGACAACACTAGGTTGATTATCGAGTCTCTGTGGGATCGATATCTTTTATTACTACGCGATAGACTGTGCACTTGCAGTTAGTAACCATTTTCTCAAAAAGTCGCGACCAAGTTTTTGGCGTCGTTATCGGGGACTTAGATTTAGTCAATAGTGAAAATTCGTTGTTGCGGCGTCTAGACTAAGGAAACAATTTTACCTATCCTTTGTCGATTGTATGCCTAGTACTCTCTCCCGAGGCGAAAACTTAGAACCCCTAATCGACGAAGTAGAACGTTTCATAAGTTCGAGACGTCGAACCGAACCCAACGAAACCCTTATTCCTGAAGTTATTATACCAGAACCAGCTGAAGAACCTGACATGGCCAAAAACATAGGAGCACCACGTTCACTCAAGTCCTATGCGACTCCAAATCAACAATAACCGCACAACAGTATTGTTGCACCAACATTATTTTCGGGAATTCTATAGATGATCCTAACGAGCATCTGACAAAGTTTGTACAATACACAAATATAGTGAAAGCAAATGGTGTAATCCAAGACGCAATCAGACTAAGACTCTTTCCATTCTTCTTAAGGTATAGAGCTTGGGCATGGTTACAATCGTAACCAACCAACATCGTCATAACATGGGCAGAACTAAAGAAAGTTTTCTTGTCTCAGTATTTCCCGCCAAGCAAGACAACCATGCTGAGAGCTCAAATCAACGAATTTCGACAAAAAGATGTCGAATCACTTTACGAAGCGTGGGAAAGATACAAGGATTTGTTAAGATTATGTCCACACAATGGATTTAAAAACTGGGTAACCATCATAACCTTTTATAATGGACTTCTATACAATACTAGGATGACAATAGACACTGCCGCGGGCGGCGCCCTTATGGAAAAACCATACGAAGAAGCCTACAACCTCCTTGAAAACATGGTTCAAAATCATTGCCAATGAGGAGGAGAAAGAATTTCTGTAGAGAAGAACCATACTAAAGGAGGAATGTATAAAGTGAACAGTTTTGATCACGTAAATGCCAAGATGGATGCCATAGCTCAGAAAATCGATAACCTGACCATAACACCACTAGCCATCGTGGCTGCAGTAACTTCAAATTGTAAAATTTGTGGAATCTCAGGATACACATCACCTGAATATCAACTTCTTGCCGGATTAACCACAGATCAGGTGAATTATGCTCAAGAAATCATTATTCAAATACTTATAATCCAGGATGGAAATATCACCCAAATTTCTCTTACAAGAACAACAATGCCTTATATGCGCCTAATCAAGCACCAACTGTACCACCAGGATACCAAAAAGCTGTCGCACCCAATCCGGACGCTCCTAGGAAATCAAACCTTGAACTGATGATGGAAAATTTCATTGCTACACAAACTCAAACAAACAAGGATTTCCTGAATCAGAATATCCATACTAGTGAGCAGATCAAACAATTGGTGACCAAAGTAGATGCATTAGCTACTCATAATAAGATGTTAGAAACCTAAATCTCTCAAGTAGCCTTACAACAAGCATCCACTGCTACCCCAACCGGAACGTTTCCTGGACAACCACAACCAAATCCTAAAGATCATGTTATACTAAGAAGCGGAAAAGAGTTGGACGAACCTACCGATCAAAGAACCGAAAACACAACCATGTATCAACAGCTTGACAAATCAACTGCGAAAAACGATAAACCACAGGAAAAGGAAACCAACGAACAAGAGGTTGAGGAAAAGGAGAAACCTTACGTACCTCCGCCACCATATAAACCACCGATTTTGTACCCCCAACGATTAACAAATTCTAATACTATGGGACAATTCAAGAAATTTGTAGAGCTTCTGAAACAATTAAACATTACCATACCTTTCACATAAGCTATTACTCAGATGCCTTCATACGCTAAGTTTCTAAAAAAAATCTTATCTAACAAAACGAAAATCGAGGAGAACGAAACAGTTACACTTAGTGTTGAGTGTAGCGCAATCATTCAAAATAACATGCCTCCTAAACTGAAGGACCTAGGAAGTTTTTCTATTCCTTGCGTAATAGGAAAGTTTGTCATATAGAAAGCCCTATGTGATTTAGGAGCAAGTATAAGTGTTATGCCGCTATCAATTTGCAAGAAATTGGATATGGGACAACTAAGACCAATAAAGATGTCAGTTCAACTAGCTGATCGTTCAGTTAAATTCCTAGTTGGCATTCTAGAGAACGTTCATGTACGAATAGGTCAGTTATATATCCCAACTGATTTCATAATCATGGACATCAAGGAGGATGCTACAACCTAGGGGTGGCAAAACGGGCCGTGGCCCGCCGGCCCGGCCCGCGCACCCGCCTAAAAATGGCGGGTTGGGTTGGGATTTCGAGCCCGCCGCCCACCAGAGCCCGCCCCGCTAAAGACCGCCACCCGCCAAAGCCCGCCCCGCCAAAACCCGCCACCCGCCAAAGCCCGCCGCACCTATGAAATAAACATTTTTCCTTATATTTTGCTTATAATTTAGGTGAAAGCTTGTTGAAAGTTCTATTTTTTATTGATGATTAATACTTGATGGACTTAGTCTTTTGCCACTTTGGCGGGGCGGGCTAAACTTTAATGCCCATTTCAACTTGGCGGGCATGCCCGCCCCGCTCGTTTTTTGGCGGGCTTTAGGCGGGGCGGTGTGGGGCGGGGCGGGCGACCCGTTTTGCCACCCCTACTACAACCCCTATAATACTAGGAAGACCATTCTTAATTACTGTCGGAGCTATCATTGATGTAAAAAAAGGCAAGCTGACATTCGAAGTTGGAGAGGAGAAATTCGAATTTATTCTTACCCAATTCCTCCAAGCCCAAGCCTTAGACGATACCTGTTACTTTATTGATGTCATTAACGAATGTATGCGAGAAATGGAAAAAGAAGAAACTACCTACTCCGATATAATGAAAATACCATCTCCTGAGATCTTCCAAGATGATATCTTAAAAGAACCTAATCAGGACAAAAGCCAAATTGAAATATTAACTCTTACACCTGATCAAATTCCATGCCCGAAAAAACCTGATATTAAACTCAAGGAATTACCTAACAACCTTATGTACGAATTCCTCGATTCAGAACTGAGAAGACCAGTTATAGTGAATGCAAACTTAGGACAGCTCGAAACCGAAAAACTTTTGGATGTTCTAAGAAAGTATCCAACTGCATTAGGTTATAGCATATCTGATCTAAAAGGAATAAGTATTTCAATATGCATGCATCACATTATGCTAGAGGAAGATTGTAAGACCTCTAGAGAACCCCAGAGAAGGATTAATCCAATTCTAAGTACTGTAGTCAGGAACGAAGTAAAAAAGTTATTAGACACCAAAATTATATATTCAATATCCGAAAGTCAATGGGTCAGCCCAGTGCATGTCGTACCAAAGAAGGGAGGCATTAAAATCACTAAGAACGCCAAAGGCGAATCTATAACACAAAGAGTAGTAACCAAGAGTAGAATGTGCATCGTTTACCGAAAACTGAACAAAGCAACCCTGAAAGATCATTTTCCTTTGCCCTTCATCGATCAAATATTAGAAAGACTAGCCAAACATTCTTACCTTTGATACCTAGATGGTTACTCATGATTTTTCCAAATTCCTATCCACCCTGATGACCAAGAAAAGACAACATTCACTTGCCCATACAGAACATTTTCTTATCGTCGCATGCCATCCGGTTTATGTAACGCTCCAACAACATTTCAACAATGTATGATGGCAATCTTCGTTGATTTCATAGATGACATCATGGAAGTGTTGATGGTTGACTTCTCTGTATGCGGCCTAAGTTTTGAAGGATGTCTATCTAACTTAGAGATGGTACTCGAGAGATGTGTAAAAGTGAATCTTGTACTAAATTGGGAGAAATGCCATTTTATGGTTAGACAAGGGATAATTTTAGGACATGTGATATCTAATAGAGGCATTGAGGTAGATAATGAAAAGATAGAAGCAATAAAAGACCTTCAACCGCCTAAATTCGTGAAAGAAATAAGAAGTTTCTTAGGATACGTCGGTTTTTACCGACAATTTATTAAAGACTTTTCCAAAATCACTAAGTCGTTGACAAGTTTATTAATGAAGGACATTGAGTTTGTCTTTGACGAAGACTGTTTAAAAGCATTTGAAACACTCAAAACAACTGTCATCACTGCACCCATCATGCAACCACCCGATTGGACGCCACCATTCGAGATTATGTGTGATGCGAGTGATTATGTTGTAGGCGCAGTCTTAGGCCAAAGAAAGGATAAGAAACTTCACGCAATATATTATGCAAGCAGAACTTTAGACTCTACTCAGATGAATTACGCCACAACAGAAAAGGAACTCTCAGCAGTCGTGTTCGCACTTGATAAATTCCGTTCTTACTTAGTAGGAGCTAAAATAGTCATATATACCAATCACGCAGCCATTAGATACCTTCTAAGTAAAAAAGAAGTGAAGCCTAGATTACTAAGATAAATCTTATTGCTATAAGAGTTTGATTTAGAAATCAAGGATAAGAAAGGAACTGACAACGTAGTAGCACACCACTTATCACAAATGGAAGGAATTAAACTAGACCTGATACCAATTAATGATGATTTCCCTGATGAACTTCTTATAGCTCAACTTGAGATTGAGGTATCTTCCTTTTCTCTAGATGAACAAATCCAAGAAGAAATTGTGGAAGAAATTTGTGCAAAAACCATTCTACCATGGTACGCTGACATAGTTAACTATTTAGCTGTCGGGGTACTTCCACCAGATCTTACATATCAACAAAAGAAGAAAATTTTCCACGATTTGAAATAATACTACTGGGATGAACCATTTATTTTTAAGCGCGGACCCGATAGTATTTTATCGTCGATGTGTCCCAGAAGTAGAAATAAATAATATAATTTCCCATTGTCACTCCGTTCCTTACGTGGACATGCAAACACTTCAAAGACTTGTGCGAAGATCCTTCAATCAGGCCTATTTTGGCCCACTCTATGGAAAGATGTTCACCTTGCCATTCTAAATTGTGACCGATGCCAATGCACTGGTGTCGCACCCCGAAAAATATGACCTCGCGATCTAAGAAGAAGAACCGTGCGCTGGGCAAACATGAGAGTCGCCACCTAATTCTCATTTATTCCCATAAGGGGAAAGGGAAGATATAGATAAAACCCGTCTAAAGAGAGGTTGAGGACAAAAGTCTCGCAACCATTGCCTGGGTTCGGAAGTCGGTTATGCAGGGGAAAGGTATTAGCACCCCCTACATCCATCGTACTCGATGTGAACCATCTAAGTCGTCACGCGTGAAAGAATGTCTATGCTTAATGAATTAATTTATAGAGGGAAATGAGTTGAATTATAAGTTTGATTGATCGTAGGTGCTTGGCAAGGATTGAGACCTTTGTGCCTACGTACTCCCTCGTGCAATGGGAAACTCAGAGCCTCGTAGTTCGGCCTACTACGGTTGATGGTTGTTGATTTTATTACCTTTCTTCGATGAAATAGTTTAGGAGTCGAATTGCAATAAAGACTATGGCTAGTTTATTCCGCTCGATCTGGACCAGCGTCCGACGACGAAATAATAGGAGTGAGTAATGATAGCTCGTAGTCCTCCTTTCTACCGCTTAAGGCTCGTGGTATACAATTCTTCTCGTATTATTAGAGTGTTTTATTAAACTACGACATCTTGACGTTGGATCAAGGGTTTGGATCTAAAAGAGAGAGATTTTGGTTTTTTATTGAGGTTTCATGGCGATGCGCGAAGCACTCGACTTACGGGTGAATGCAAAATGGAGGTTTATTTGTTTATTAGAGAGGCACAATGCGCTCGGCTCACAAGGTTAAGTGGATCCTAGAAAACTAAACGATAACTGAAAAATAAAGTACAAGTGTGTGTAAGTGCAACTACTTGGCGTTGGACCAAGGGTTCACGAACTAAACGAGATCTAAACTAGTCCCTAAGGGTGCTCATAGCGATCAAACGATAAATGTGGAAAATAAAGTGTGTACATGAAATGGGGGAGGGATACAAAATAAATAACACGGGATTGCATGAAATAAAAGGTCTCTTTGTATTTTTCCCAAGAGGAAGCGTGTGTGAAGTGTCCTAACTATTCGGAGGCGTTGGACCTTTAAATTAAACCGAAAGCGACGAAATATAACTCTTTAACTACCTTAGAACCGATTCAATGTTTAAAACCGTTCTATGAGGAGTGAAGCGTCTATGTATATTCAAGTGCGAAAATAAAATAAACTAAATAAATTAAATGAACTAAATAAAATAAAATGGTCTCATCATTTAATCGAGATGTCGAGTCGGCTTGCAACGAATCTCAAGATTATTTAGATGTTCATCGACCATAAAAAATAAAATAAATGATAAAATAAAATAAACTAAACTAAATGGCCTCATATTGATCAAATTTTCCGACTTAATGAAATCAGACACAACTTGACCTTTTAATATATCATTGGCCCAAAATAAAGTTAAAATAAAATGATTATTAATGGAAGAAAAATCAACTAATTCACTAATTTTTTTTTAAAAAACATTTTCTAGCGGAACAAAAATAATAAAGAAAAGAAATATAAAAAGTCAGCAACAAATATAGTAGAACTTAATACATAATAAAATAAAAATTAAACGAAAGGGGGTGGTGCAACGTCTAGATTCAGTGTGCATTAGTGAAACAACACGGGCCTTATAATAAATTCAGAGCCCAAAACCAAACATTAAAAAGAAAAAAAAGGGCTTTTATTTTAAAACAAGGGAGAAAACAAAGGATTAAAAGTTCAGTCAATAAAAAAAAGCGCTTATTTTCATCAGAAACAGAATCCGAAGAAAATAATCTTCCCTCTACCTTTTCACGATTCAGAACACAAAAGCAGAAAATGTTTTCTCTCAATCTCAAATTGCGGTTCACGGCGGAGGTTCTCACAGTATGTTTCACGGTGGTTCTCTCCCGATTGGTTTATGGCGTTCGTGTTTTAGCTCAAATCTCTCGCGGTGGTTCAGTTGTGGGTTTACACGGTTTGCTCTGCGATTTGGTTTCTCACAGATTGGTTCGATTTGGGGTTCGTGTGCGTCTCTGGGTTTGAATCTCGCAGGTTTTTGAAGGTTTGTGCGACTGTGTTTGATGGGTGTTTATGGTGGGTGACGGTGTATAGGTAGTGTTAAGTGGTTTTCGGTTCGGTTTTGACGATTGAAAAGTGGTGGCGGAGGAGAGTTCTATTTAGGTGATTTGAAGTGAGCTTCAGTTTGTGTATATGGTGAGATGATGGTTCGGTGGTTCTCGGATTTGTGCGTTTTGGGTCGAAGGAATGTATGGTTCGTGTTTTGTTGGTGTTGTAGTAAGGTTTGGTTTTCTGAGTTAAAGTTCGTCTCTCTTTTTTTTCTTCAGATTTTATGGGTTTATGAGTGGTGTTGATTGTTGGTTTGTGTTTCAGATGGTTTCGCGGTAGCGGTTTCAGTTTTTTCGTTTGGCTGCATTTCGAATTTGATAGTGGTGATGAAGTTGTTACGGATTGTGAATGGAAGGTTGATATGAAGGTTGTTTGGTTGAGTGTTTATTTTTCTGCTTTTTTGGTTTTCTGTATAATATTGAAGCTTGGTTTGAGACAATTTTTGCAGTATTTTCCCAAGGTTTTCCAAGCTTGATTATGAGTGAATGGAGTGCTGATTTTATAAAGGATTTGGATTGAGCGTGATTTGGATAAGAAGGAGGAATTTTGTTTCATGCTGAGCTGTGTTGAGTGCTGATGCGTTTCTCATGTTGTGCGAAAATCAGGTGCTTTTTGTGCGGTATTGGAGGTGGTGATGGTTGTGAAAAGAAAAATTTGTTGATGCATTGTACGAGTATCACGTGGTGTGGGGTCAAGAGGAATTGGTGTGATGATGTAAAGTAATGTGCTGGCATGGAACAAATTTAGAATTTTGTTTTATGGGAATTACATTGTGCTATGCGGTGGATATCGTGTATACTGTGTGATGTGGGATATATGTTAACGCTGTGTAGAAATTGCTTGTTATGGAAATGTTGTGAATTTGTGATGAGGCCTGGCTGAAGCTTTAATTATAAACAATAATAATAATAATAATAATGAGAAAACTAATAATAATACTAAAAAGAAATAATAAAAGAAATAACATTTTTTTGTAGTTTTGAGATTTATAGATGTGCTTAAAAAGAAGTAATGAGCCAAATTAAAGAAATGAAATATGTATTGCTTAGAGAAAAAGAATGGTTTTAAAATAAAATAATAAAAAAGAAAAAAAAAATTGAAATGATTAAATGGAAAATGAAGATAAAAATCGGATTAACGGTCTCCACACAACACACTGCACACACACGCACTCGACAATCCCAAAATGAATCTCGATTATCTGCACAAACCCTGAACTTGGATGATAAAAGACATACTTTTTGGATTTTTCTGAATAAAGGTAAATAAAATGATATAGAGGTAGGACAAATTTGGGGTATGACAACTGGTAACATCTCGAGGCGCGATGATATGCCCCAAAAAGACATTCTTGAAGTGGAAGATTTCGATGTTTAGGGAATTGATTTTATGGGACCATTCCCATCTTCTTTTGGAACAAATTTATACTCGTCGTTGTCGACTATGTTTCGAAATGGATCAAAGTTATAACTTCCCTAACAAATGACACACAAGTAGTCATGAAGCTTTTCAAAAACATTATCTTCCCAAGATTCGGTGTACCAAGACTCGTCATAAGTGACGGAGGTTCCCATTTCATATCTAAAATATTTGATAAGCTCTTGTTGAAATATGGAGTAAGACACCGAGTAGCAACATCGTACCATCCGCAGACTAGCGGACAAGTAGAAGTCTCGAATAGAGACATAAAACAAATTCTAGAAAAAACCGTTGCTACGTCGAGGAAAGATTGGTCTACCAAGCTACCCGAAGCTTTATGGGCCTACAGAACAACTTTTAAGACACCCATCAGAACACACCTTTCAAATTAGTCTATGGAAAATCATGCCACTTGCCAGTAGAATTAGAACACAAAGCCCATTGGGCGATTAAAAACCTTAACTATAACTACACAAACGCAGGTGAGAAACGTATTCTAGACTTACATGAATTGGAAGAACTAAGACTAGACGCTTACGAGAATGCTCACATATATAAGGGGAGAATCAAAAAATGGTATGGCAAGCGAATTTTTAGGAAAGAATTCAGCGTGGGAGACGTCGTTCTTTTATTCAATTTTAGACTTAGGTTGTTTCTGGAAAAATTACGATCTAGATGGTCCGACCCTTTCGAAGTAACAAAGGTTTTAATTAGTGGCGCTATAGAAATTAAGGGTAGGTTTAGTGCACCATTTATAGTAAATGGGCAATGCCTTAAACTCTTTAATTGCGTAGAAGATAAAGAATATTAAACAGGTTTGAAATTGGCAGAATTGCCATTAGAAACCGTATATTAGTTCCCTTAAACCGTGTCAGGCCCCGACAATAAACGAAGCGCTTTATGGGAGGCAACCCATGATTTTGTCGATTTTAGTTTACATTCTTTTTGTTTTTCAAAAATTCTATTTTCCCAAGATGCATTAAATTCACCGATTGCTGTTTTTGTTTTATTGTGTGACTCCAGGATTTTTCAAAGTTTTCTACTCCCTATTTGTTTTTCATCCTCACTAACTCTAATCATGACTACCAATATGACTGTGGATTTTAGAGATGGCGTCCAGAGGCACCGTTATGAAGCTTTAGTCCTAAGACCTATGTCTCTGACCAAATTTTCTCATGTACCTACCATGAAAGCTTTAGGCATATGTGCTAGAATTGACTACCTGTTTAGCCAGCTAGGTTAGTAGGGATTTGCATTTAGGAAACAAAGAACCTACTATGAGCTGACCTTAGAATTCCTAAGTTCACCAGCTTACAACCCAAACTGTGGAAAAGGCTTTACAAGAGGAAAAATAGAATTTAGATTCTTTGGATACCCCTGTGAGTATAACATTCATGAGATGACTAACCTTCTAGAGTTTCCAGATGGCCCTTCCATTTTCTCGGAACCACAAGAGGATTTTCTTGCACATGGTGAGTTAGACCGTTTTTGGAGTAGTATCTCAGGACGACCTGATCATGATTTATACCCTATGTTCTCCATTAATATTCACAACCCATCTATTAGGTATTTCCATATGATTCTAGCATACTCATTGTTCGAAAAAGTTGAGAGTGATAACACTGTTTCAAGAGAAGAATTATTCATTATGTTATGTGCTTTCACCTCCAGAGAGGTTAATACGGTGACTTTCATGTTTGCAAACTTCTGCAGAATTATTCAGAGTGAGAACCGTCAAATCATGATAGGTGGCCTAGGGATTTAGAGCCCGCCTTGATAAGATTAACCCACTTGGAGAGTTTAGGCCTATGAATATCACGTTCTGTTTTGAGAGAGAGATGTTGTATGACCGAGGTCCTGACCATTTTAAGCTTCTGATTAATGGCGTAGTTGTGCCACATTTAATACTACTTGATCATGAGCGCACACGTGTGCATAGTAAACGCAACTGGCTTTATGATCTAGATGAGCCGATTTATGAGTTAGAAGATGCTTGGTCCGAAGTTGAAATAGATCCAAAGACCCCCTCAAATCACTATGATTCGGATGACATGGTTGAAGTCGAGACGCCCAAAGAGGAAAAACTTAAACCTGCTGAGACACCTGCACCTACTCCAACCAATCCTGAACTTACTTTAGAAAGTCTCAGAGCTGAAATGCAAATCATGAAGTATGACATTCGGGACCTGCGTGTAAATATCATTACATTGAGAGACATGGTAATGGATCAATTTGACCATTTGAGAGAAGCGTTAGAGTTCATCCGCAAAAACCGTGGCTAATTCTCAACATCAATCGTTTCAGAGTTTTTCTTGCATTTTAGTTTTTCAAATTCAACATTTTTATTTTAGTCCAATTTGATTTCTAGTTACTTTGATTTTTCAGTTTATTTTAATTTATGACTCTTGCGAATTTTATAAGTTTTAATAAAGAATTTTGGTCCCGTTATTATTTTGTAGTGCCCAATTATATTAGATCAAGTGTGTTATGTGTGCTTTAATTAAAGATTAATATTCATTTGTTATTTATAATGCACTATTATATTAGTCTGATGCAATTATATTACACTGCTAGTTTAATACAAACTATTGCAATACGGTTACCTACTGCTAAAAAAATTGCTACCTACTGATATAAATTTTTTTACCTGCTACAAATAATTTTTGCTACCTACTACACACATTAGTTGTAAGAAAGGAATTTACAAAGGGTATCACGTGAGAAACAGAATAGAGGAAACCAAAATTGGGAGTTTTTAATGCCTGACGACCGTCACCCTAATATGACGAGCGTCTCATAGGTGTGACGAGCGTCATGAATCCATGACGAGCGTCCCAAGTTGCAGAAACCAGTAACATTCACCTGCAACGGTCATGAAAATCGTTGCAACCCCACTAACGTTCACCTGCAACGGTATTGAAGACCGTTGCAACCCCACTAGCCCCATTTTCCTTCAACGACATTGTCCCACCACCTCCTATAAATAACCATTCCCTTCCTCCACTTTCCACAAAAATTCAAAACATCCTTTTCGTAGAAAAATTCTAACAACCCCACTCACCCACTCCATGTTTTCCTTTTCTATATAATTAAAGCACCAATTGCATTTTATACCAATCCCATCTCTTCACAAAAATTTAGTTTCTCTTCACTTCATCATTTTCTTCCCAAAACCTTTCTGAAAAATGGCAACCCAAACACCCATTAATCTCATTCCAAGAGAAGATGCCACCAGAGATCTTTAGTGCGCGCGTTTTTCCGAGTTCTGTAATAGAATCGTGAATGTCACTAGTTACATTGAAGAGGATTGCCTGACTCGATTGGGTCTCCTCGATAGTGCCAATTATATGCTCGAAAAAACCGGTCTCACGACACTGTGCAAGAGCAAAAGGCCGACCTATACTATGCTCACCTTGGAATTTTTTAGTTCCTTTGCGTATAACACGCCCAATGATGCAACAAAATTTGTGGTAGGGGATATTATGTTCCGCCTTTTTGGAATGGAATATTCCGTCACTCAGGAGCAGTTCAGCGAATGGTTCAGATTTTCGCATGGTGATGGCGTGCACTTAACCGTTCCAAGGGATGCGAACTGGCAAGATGATGCTTTCCAGTTTTGGAAGGAGTTATCCGGAGAAAGGTGACAGGCGTGGGATAACATGTATGCAACTCATATCCATAACCCCGCCATCCGCTATTTTTAGAGGGTGGTGTCCTGCACAGTCTTAGGAATGTATAATAACCACAAAGTGAATCAACGATAACTTTTCTTAATCAGATGTGCTTTCTACGACATCCCCGTAAACCCCGTAGCATTCATCTTCTCCAATATCAAAAGTACATGCAACAGAGGGAATGCCCTTTTTTTTGGCGGGATGATCACTAACCTCGCCATCAAGCTTGGTCTAGAGGAAAACCTGAACCAACTGTTAGCAACTACTGCTTCGTACCTCGATATGGAGTACTACAAGAGCAGCCACATCGTCAGGCGAAAGAGGGATAACAGATATAACTTGGTTTTAAAAATCGGGTTATCAGAAGCATTGTCCTCCCATGCCCCTCCCGCACAGATGTGAAGGTCATAGCCAACTGGCACTATGACCTCGACGCTCATTCACCAGGTGCGGCTGCACAGGAAGAGCAATAAGATGCCGAGATCGATAAGGTGCAGCAGGCTATGGACGAAGCGAAAGCTGTTGATACGAGAGCCGTTGATTTTGCCAGCACTAGAACCTCCACTAGACGCCGACGTAGGAATTAACAACCCACGTCTATGGATGATATTATGGTGGCCATTATTCAGAGTCAAGAGTTGCAGCAGAAGCATTACAAGGAGATGTCAAAGAGAATGTGAAGGATGAAGCTTACTAAGAAAGCTCAGGGAGCACTCATTGCTGTTAACATTAAAGCATTAGGTGGCCTGACACACGAAGTTCACAATCTACATGATTTTGTCTATCATGTAGGTGTACTAGACCATATAATGATATATGGACAGAGAGATGTTAGAGGCAGAGCCAGAGGACGAGGCCAGAGACCACCACCACCGCAAGAGTAATTTAGTTCTCTTTAGTTTTTAGCTTTTATTCTTTTTGTTGTTTTCTTTATTTAGAAGTATACCTATATCTCGCAACATTGAGGACAATGTCCGAGATAGTGTAGGAGAAGGTATTAGATTTCCCATTTTATTGTACAAAACTTTATAAATTAATCGAAGTATTCGGTTTTAAATTCTCTCCAGTATTTTTAGCAGTACAATTTTTTTTATTTCTTTAGAATGCTTTCATTTAACACACCCTACAAGTATATAGGTTGATAGGTTTTGTTAGATACTGAGAAAAGACTTAACAAAATTTATACAGTCTTGACACCTTAGACCCTTAGAAGCGATATCGATTTGGATACCTGTTATACCAAAATGTGAAGCTTTAGTTCTAAATTAGCCCCAAGTAGTTTATATTAGCAGTCAGCACCTCCTGAAGTACAAGCTACGTGGAAAGCCGATGTAAATAAGTGATTTACCGTAAAATTGCCAAAAAAGAAGAAAAAGAAATAGAAATATGCAAGCCATTGGTAAAACAATCAAGTTGCACAAAAGGCAAAGCAAAAAGACTGATGTCAGTTGGTTCAAAGGAATCTAGTTCTGAACTCGGTAGGGCGAATTACTATTCGATCCCCCATGACTTACACTCAGTATGATAAAGGGTTACCGCACTTGTGTACTAGACCCCATATGAAAAGAAGGATCAAACTCACTAACAGGCTACTCTACTATGCGCGTGCAAAGGTAAATGGCATAATGTGATTGCGTCGGAATGAAACCAGGTGAAACAAAAACGAGAGCATTAGGTTGAGCTGTAATAGCATGATTCAAATTGGTTTGTGCAAGGGGTTTAAGAACATTATTCGTTTTTAGTGTCATTAGTGTATTTTTAGTGTTCGAGTCAATATTAGTTCTTTTAACATAAATCCGCACAACAACGTATGGACGGGTGATGTGTTTCGTGTCTGCATATGAAGGTTATTTTTCAAAACATATGAAGATTGAGTGTTATGATGTCTGCTATGAATGGAGAAATGGTCGTCGAGATTCCAGCTAAGGGACCGGTGACTACTTCTCTTGTGTGTTTAAAGTGTCCTTTGTCTATCTTCGATTGAGACTTTACTATTGATTTAGTTTGTTTGCCGTTAATTGGGATGGATGTAATCTATCTTAGGAATGAACTGGTTAGAATATAACTATGTTCATATCAATTGTTATAACAAGTCAGTGAGATTTTCTACTCCTGAAGAGGAGGAAGCTGGTTTGTTGTCTTTTAGGAAGTTATGGCAGTTGACGCAAGAAAAAGCTCAGATGTTCTTGTTGATGGCATCGTTATCTATTAGGAGCCAAGCTATAATTGAGGAGTTGCAAGTGGTGCGTGAATTTCCTGAAGTTTTCCCTGATGAAATTCCTGATGTTCCTCTAAAAAGAGAAGTTGAATTTACGATTGATCTTGTACCTGGTACCAGACATGTTTCAATGGAACCATACTTGATGTCTTCATCTGAATTCTCAGAATTAAAGAAGCAATTAGAGGATTTAATCGAAAGGAAGTTTGTGAGACCAAACGTATCATCACGGGGAGCTCAAGTGTTTCTAGTAAAGAAGAAAGATGAAAGCATGAGGCTCTGTGTTGATTATAGACAATTAAATAAAGTGACGATTAAGAACAAGTATCTGTTTTCGAGAATAGATGACTTGATGGATCAATTGGTAGGTGCTTGTATGTTTAGTAAGATTGATTTGAGGTCCGACTATCATCAAATTAAAGTGAAAGATGAAGATATCCAGAAGACGACTTTCAGAATGCATTATGGACATTATGAGTATTCGGTGATGCCTTACGGTGTTACTAATGCGCCGGGAGTATTCATGGAATACATGAACCGTATTTTTCATACCTATTTGGATCGATTTGTGGTGGTGTTCATTGATGATATACTAATTTAATCTAAATTAGAAGAAGAGTATGCAGAACACTTAAGACTAGTATTGCAGGTTTTAAAAGAGAAGAAGTTATATGCAAAGCTATCTAAGTGTGAATTTTAGTTAAAGTAGGTTAGTTTTCTTGGTCATATATCGGGAAGTCGCATTGTAGTGGATCCATGTAAAGTGGATGCTGTGTTGAAATGGGAAACTTTAAAGTTGACTACCGAGTTTAGAAGCTTTTTAGGGCTAGCTGGTTATTATAGAAGGTTTATCGAAGGTTTTTCTAAGTTGGCACTTCCTTTGACTAAGTTGACTTGTAAAAGTAGATCCTTTGTGTGGGACGTCCAATGTGAAGAAAATTTTACAGAATTGAAGAAAAGATTGACGTCAGCTCCGGTTTTGACATTATCTAATCCAGGAGAATCGTTTGTGGTATATTGTGATGCTTCTAAAATGGGTTTAGGAGGTGTACTTATGCAGAATAACAAGGTAGTTGCTTATGTGTCGAGGCAATTGAGAACTCATGAAAAGAACTACCATACGTATGATTTAGAACTTATTGCAGTTGTTTTTGTGCCGAATATTTGGAGACATTATCTTTATGGTTCTAGATTTAAAGTATTTAGTGACCATACAAGTTTAAAGTATTTATTTGATTAGAAGGAATTGAATATGAGACAACGAAGATGGTTGGAGTTATTAAAAGATTATGATTTTGGTTTGAATTATCATCAGGGTAAAGATAATGAAGTGATTGATGCTTTAAGTCGAAAAACTTTACATATGTCAGCGATGATGGTTAAAGAATTAGAATTAATTAAACAATTCAGATATATGAGTTTAGTTTGCGAAGTGACACACAATGTTACGTTGGGAATGTTGAAGATTAACAATGATTTTCTGGACATTATCAAAGAAGCTCAGAAGTTGGACGTGAAACTGGTAGATTCGATATTTGGGATCGATCGGTCTGAGAATAATGATTTTGAGTTAGACACGCAAGGTGTTTTAAGATTCCGTAATCGAATTTGTATTCCTGATGATGCGGAAATGAAAAGAGTGATTCTTAAGGAGAGTCATAAGAGAAATTTGAGTATTCATCTGGGCGCTACAAAAATGTATCCAGATTTGAAGAATTTATTTTAGTGGCCTGGGATGAAGCACGGTGTAACACGATTTGTGTATGCATGTTTAACTTGTCAGAAGTCGAAAGTTGAACATCAAAAGCCTGCAAGGTTGATGCAATCGTTAGAAGTTCCAGAATGGAAATAGGATAACATTTCAATGGACTTTGTGACAGGATTACCTAATACTTCAAGGGGACATTGTCGCTCCCAAAGATTTGCATCCCGGTACAAGCGCGAACGGTCGGCGAAAGGAAAAAAAGGTAAGAAGGTGAATAGAGTCGCCAGCTAGGCATTTTTATCCTGAAGGAAAGGTAATGCTGCATAAACCTAGAAAGATAGATAAGGCGGTTGCGAACCAGAGAAACTGAGAAAGGGGGTTGGTTACAACCTGGGAAGGTATTAGCACCCAGATTGTCCGTCGTACTCGACGGGATCCACGCTTACAAGATTGTGTTTAAAGGGGTAGGGTATGTGCTATCTGTGTGTAAAAGCTGGAAAAGGAATATACAAGTGTCAGTGCAAAAGGGTGAATGCTCAGGAACTGAGGCTTTGAAAAGAATGCTGAAAGAGGGGGAAGACACAGAGACTTTTGTTCGATAATGTAACACGGTGGGAGAACTGACTTTTAGTCATGTTGCGGATAGCAAGAGTCGCCACCGACTTTTATTTTATCCATAAGGAAAGGACATAAAAGAACAGGAAAAACCTATTTTAAAAGACTTGAGTTCGGGGGGTAGGTTATATAAAGGGAAGGTGTTAGCACCCTTTATATCCATGGGCTCTTAGTTACTTAGCTCACTTAAATTGAAAGTGTAGTGTGTGATTAGAAATTTTCTAAGTACTTTGTAATAATCCTCGTATGGATGTATACAAAGCCTTGTTTGAAAATGTTTGAAAATAGTGAGGTGTGAAAAGTATTTTTTAAAGATGTGAGCAAGCAACTAAGAGGTACCTACCCTAGACTAAGTCTTTCATGTTCTCGTATGTTCTTTCAATGGTAAGACTATCTCTATTATTAAGGAATAGGTAGTCATTACCTTGGATGTGTAAGGGACAAGCGTAGGGTCATCGTATGGTCATAGAAGGCAACTTAAGGGTATCTTTAGCAATTCGTAGGGACTATCATCATTTATTCGAAGGGACAAGATCATTATTCCGTAGGCAACCTCGAAGGGACTTGATCTTTTAAACCGTAGGGACTATGATGATTTATATTCGAAGGGACTTTGCTTAAGACATCCCTTTATTCGAGGGACTTGACCATATTATTTTAAGGCAACCAAGAGGGGTAACCTAGGAAGTGCAAGATGACGATCAAAGATCGACTTACGTGTGTGAGTATTTATATTCAAGTATTTATCTTATTTAAATTAATTTTCTAGATTATTTTTAATTACATATAGGTTAGACACCCTAAGATTACTAACCATACAATAAAATATTTACGAAAATAAATAAAGACGGAAAATAAACCTACAAGTATTACATGGCTTTAGCAGATACATAATAATCAAATAAAAAAAATAACAATAAATATAATAAGAATAATAAATAAACCACAAAATATCAGCAATAATAATAATAATGATAATGATTAGAATAATAAATAAAGAAAATAAAAATTTAAAAGAAAAAACTTATTTTTAGGTTAGACAAATATTAGAATTTTTTTAAAGGTTAATTAAGAAAATATAACAACTTTAATAATAATAAGCAAAATATTAAATTATTTACATAATAATAAAGATAAAGATTAATATATTAATTAGGGTTTAGAAAAAAAATAAGTTAATTTTTAGGGTTAGAAGAAAAATTACGGTTAACATTTTAATTAAGAAAAATTAGGGTTAAGAATTTAGGTTTAGAATTTAAATAAGATTTAAATAAGTTATTTACAAATTATATAAAAATAAAGTTTATATACAAAATTATTTATGAAATTAATTAAAATGACTAATCAAGAAAAATTATAAGATTAATGAAAAGTTTGATTATTATTTTAAATAAAATTAATAGTTTTAATATAAAACAAATTAATTAATATTAATTATATGAAATAAATGAAAATAGGTGATAAAAAAGAAAGGCGGGGAGGCCTGGTTTTGATCCCAGGACCTCCCCCTTACCACAACAAAACCAGACCACTGGGCTAGCACGCGCTAGTGAATAAATAATGAATCCAAATCAATAAATATGAAACCTGTTAAATATGATGAAAAAGGCAAAAAATTGGTGGGAGGTGGGATTCGAACCACAACCCTTTCCAATTTCAAACACAACTCTTACCATTCAGCCACATGGGGCGCGTCTGCCTATGGAACAACAAACAATGATAATATATTATGTTAGTTAAAATAAATGAACATATGAAAAAAACTGATTCCACCAAGAATCGAACCCACATCCTCATCACAACAAAACGCCTCCTTAACCACCAGGCCAACGCATGCGTTGTGATAATGATTTGGATCAAATTAATAAAATATAAAACAATCACTTGAATTCTTCAGAGCGCGCCAAGACTTCATCTTCCTCATTTGAATTTCCTGCGAAATTTCCTATGATTCTTCTTGCGAATTTACCTGCGTGTGGATTTAACAGAAGAACCTAGGTTTTTTTGAAACCTTAGAAACATGTAAAATCAGAGCAAATTGACAATGGCAAATGATTTCCCATAGCTAATACAATTTAAACACAGTCTTAAAAGGTATTTAAATGGTCTAAAGAGGAAGATCCCAATTTGAAGGTCCAAACCCTAACAATGGTGGTATACGGATATGGCAATGAAACTTCAATAAAATCATCCAGAAATCATCTATGTAACCTCACAAACAATAAACCAGAGTCAAATCACATTAATAATGGATGAATAATGGAAATCGAAAAATCAAATTTTCAAGAACAAGAGCAATTCGGTTTGAGATTTTTAGCCTGATTTTGATGTTAATGATGATTGAAACATGTTCAGGAGACCTCAAGGAACGATTCTACACCTTTAATTCTCTTGTTAATGCCTTGAATCAATGAAACCAAATTTCACTTTTCTTCACTTTTTTGAAACCTCAACTCACTTACCTTGCTTCTGGTTTTTCTCCCCTAGTATTGTGTTATGCTCATGTACATATAGTGAATGAAATTATGTCAAAAAACTTGTCCCTTCTTTGGGCTTTTGGATAACTTGATGGTGAAGAAAGATATGATCTTAAAAGTGAGAAAAAATCAAATATTTTCCTACTCTTAAAGCCTTGCACGAATTTGGAGTGTATCCAATCAAGTTAAATGGAGTTTATGATCTTCTAGAACAAGAATCAAATCTAAATATTGAGTTTTCATATTTTATTTTGATTTAAATTGTTTTTTAATGAATAAAATCAAAATAAATAAAAAATAAACTATAAAAATCTGAATAAATGAGAATTGAGTCGTGCATGATGTCATGGTAAAGATTGGATCATAAAATTGCAAGCCCATGTGGAAAGAATTGGTTCTAAGACCCCATTTGCTCAATATACCTCTAAAACATTTCCCAACTTTGCAAAGGCACAAATCCTTCAATTTTAAGGCTATGAAGGTGTTCTTGGACATTTTGGAAAGCTTAGAGAGTACTATAACCAGCCTCTTTGGTATCATGTCCATATCCTTTACCATTTTCAAATTATGCCCTTTGGAAGATGTTGACTTTTTGTTGACTCTTAAAATGACCTATAATGTTTTAGCTCATACCTTCCAAATGAAGCATTTTTGGGCTTGGCTTGTGAGACACAAAGTTGTAGAGAATTAAATTTCCTTCAAAATGAGCTTTGGATGGAAATTTTTTGATGAAGCATGTGAAAGTTATGGCTGGTCAAAGTTCAGTTGACTTTTCCTGTGAAAACCCTAATTTAGAAACTCTTGATTCTTGATGATCTGAAACTTCCTTGATGAATCATGATCAACCCTTGATCAAATGATGAATTTTACTTCATAAACTTGATGTTGGCCAAAAATCATGAATTTTGACTTTGGTTTGACCATAGTTGACCTCTGTTTGACTTTTTAACTTCTTTGACTGATTTTTGCATATATAATCATCTGACTGAGCAAACCTTTTGGGAAAGCCTTGGAACTTGACATAGGGATTCTTTAAGACATATAGGATGCTATGAAGCTCACTTGAGGCCTTGGAAGTTCATTTAGCCTGATGAAATTCAAAACCCTAGTTTAGGATGCATTGCTTAGGAGGATGCTTTGTCTGAGGGAATTGTCAAACTTTCTGACTAATTGTGAACCTTGTGAACCTCTTGGGACACCTTGGTACATAATGTCTTATCTAGGGGAGGGAAAATTTTGGGGTGCAATAGCTGCCCCTGTTCAATTTTCTGAAACCTGAGGAGTTAGATTGGCCTGTGTGCCATTCGTGACTTGGAAGGTTGAAGGGGATTGAACACAAAAGCCCAAAAATTTGCACTCGCCGGTGCATAAAGTATTACTGCTGATTGGTTGTATATGCTGGAGTGGGATTAAAGATGCCACTCATAGGAACTGGAGATGGGCTTATAGATGCCATCCATAATACCAGAAGGTGATAGTATTTTTATGTTTTCACTAGATATCAGTACTAGGTCTTCGTATAGGCCGTCTCTGAACTGTTCCTGTAACATGGTTTGAGGTGAATGTCAGCACTAGATCTTCGTATAGACCGTCTCTGCATTATCTCTGGGAGAAAAGAATATCCTTTATTAGATGTCAGTACTTAGATCTTCGTATAGATCGACTCTAAACCATCTTTAGGAACATACTTTAATTTAAGCATCAGAATTAAATCTTCGTGGCGATCTTTTCTGAATTGCTTCTGGTAATATCTTGGGCTAAGTACAAGATCTTCGTATCGATCATTTATGTACCATCCCACAGATAAAATGTTGCATAGACCATTATAAATAAATCTTCGTAGCGATTATCTCTTCTGGAAATATCCCGGATTAGGTATTAGATCTTCGTATAGACCATTTACATACCTTCCCAAGGACAAAAAGAATATCATGATTAAGTCTTCGTGGCGATTATCCCTGAACTTCTTCTGAAAGAATATCTTGGATTAAGTGCTAGATCTTCGTATAGATCATTTACACACTATCCCAAAGATAGTCGGCCATCAGAAATAAATCTTCGTAACGATTATCTCCTCTAGAAATATCCTGGATTAAGCACTAGATCTTCGTATAGATCATTTACGTACCCTTCCAAGGAAAATTTGTTGAATTGATTATCAGAAATAAATCTTCGTAGCGATTATCTCTGAATTAAGTATCAGCACTAGATCTTCGTATAGATCGTCTCTGAACTGTTTTAAGGAGTTGATAGTGTTTATCTGCCTGCAACTATCCTGAAAAGAAAAGGTTAGTTTATGCAAGATTATTTGATGTATGCATGTATGACATGATGCTCTTAAGTAAGAATGTCATATGAGTTATGGATGTGTATGCTATGATATGGTGTAAATGATGTATGTATGAATCATGTAGCCTGAAGTGTCTGGGTATCTCTGTATAACAACTGCTGGTTGGGGAAAATAAATCCCGGTTCATTGCTGAGGAATATGAGGACTTCGTTCACGTCTTGCTTAATAATATGGTACTTAGAACCTCCCGTCTTCGTTCGTCATGCTTTTTATTGAAGGAATAAATTCCTGAATATCCAGACTGAGGATAAAAGAGATGGACATAGATCCAGAGGAATTAATTCTTCAGAGGATAAGAAACTGTTTAAAGATTTCGTCGAGTGGGAAGTCTAAGATATTACTTGAAGAGTTTTGTATGGATATCCGTAAAGATTACTCCGTGGGTGTAACACGGTGGGAGAACTGACTTTAGTTAAATATTGCGGATAGCAAGAGTTGCCACCGACTTTTATTTCATCCAAAAGGAAAGGGCATAAAAGAACAGGAAAGACCTTAAAAAGATTTTGAGTTCGGGGGGTAGGTTATACAAAGGGAAGGTGTTAGCACCCTTTATATCCATGGTTATCCATGGGCTCTTAGTTACTTAGCTCACTTTAAATTGTTTTGAGAAAGGCGTAGTGTGTGATTAAAATTTTTCTAAGTGCTTTATAATGATCCTCGTATGGATGTATATAAAGACTTTGTTTTGAAAATTTGTTTGAAATGTGAATTGTAATGAAGTATTTTTGAAGAAAAGTGAGCTAGTACTTAAGAAGAACCTACCCTAAATTAAATCTTTATTGTTCTTATATGTTCTTTCAATGGTAAGACTATTCCTATTATTAAGGAATAAGTAGTCATTACCTTGGATGTGATAAGGGACATGTGAAGGGACATCTGTGTTTAGGCAACTGTAAGGTGTCTTAGCAATACGTAGGAACTTATCATCTTTTATTCGAAGGGACAAGATCATTTATCGTAGGCAACCTCGAAGGGACTTGATCTTATAATCTTAAAAGGGACTTGATGATATTTTATGAAAAGGGACTTTGCTTTAAGACACCTTACTTGACCTTATAGTTAGGCAACATGAGGGATAACCTTAGAAAGTGAGAGATGGCGATCAAAGATCGACTTACGTGTGTGAGTGTCCATATTCATATATTTATCTTATTAAGTAAGTCATTCTAAATTAATTTTAAATCACCAACAGGTTATCACTCCCTATAGTTACTAACCATGGCAAGAATATTTATAAACAATAAAACAATAATAAACTACAACTATTACAAGGCTTTCGCAGTTACATTATGATAAAAAGCAATTGAATAATAAATATATAATAAAATAAACAATAACTAAAAGGTTAGTGACAAAATAATTATAAGAAGAAAAGGTTAGCACAAATATACAAAATATATAGAATTTAAAAGAACATTTTTAAGTTAAACAAATAATTTTTGAAGAAATTAAAGAGAAAATAAGGTAATAATAATAATAAACAATTATAATAATAATTTACAAAAAAACATGATTAATTATTTAATTATATAGTGTAAAAATTTATTAAGTTTAATATTTAAAGTTAAATAAAATAATTAAGGTGAGAAATTAGGGTTAGAAATTTAGAAACAATAAAAATAGGGTTTGAATGTTTAATTAAAATATTAATCAATTTATTTACAAATAAAAAATATATATAATATAACATAAACAAATTATATTTTACAAAAAATAAACTATAAAGTTTTCTTTTTATTTTTTATTATATGTGAAATATTATATTATTATTTTAAAAAAAAAGAAAAGCAATTAATTTATGATACAATATAATTAAATAAAGGAAAAAAGAAAAAAATAGAAAAAAAATTAGGTTAAAAAATAATGGGGAGGCTTGGATTTGAACCCAGGACCTCCCCTATACTTGAATGAGAGATTGCCACTGGGCTGCGCACGCAGCTGGTGATAGCTAATAGTCAAAATTAATTATATGTGAAACCTGTAAAATAGAACAAAGTAAAAAAAAAATAACGCAAGACCTGGGAATCGAACCCAGGTCCAGTACCTCCATAACCTGAGCCTTTGCCAACTGAGCTAACGCGCACATGTGATATCCATATGAAACGCATTCGTTTTAGACAATCCTGAAATTTCAAAATTTCCCTGCGCGCGAAACACCGTCTCTTACCTCTGGCCGTCAATTTAGCCTTTAGTGACACTTTGTCTGTCACAATAGCCTATAGTGACAGATATTTTCCGTCACTAGAAATCCTTGATTATGTCTTAAAACAACCTCAATCCACCAAACCGAAATTTGAATTTCCTTGAATTTTTGAACTTTGTATGAATGCTTTTGCTGCTGAAATTTCGTCCCCTTGTGCTTGCAGTGTGCTCATGTATATATAAGGATGTAATTAGGTCAAAAAGAATGGGCTTTGGATCATAAAAATTGATTGCTTGATTATGAAGAAATCTCTCATTCAAAATTGTCAAAAAATCCAATATATTCTTACTATCTCGGTCTAGCACGAATTTGGATGTGAACAATTAGTCTTGAATGGTGTTTATGACCTTCTAGAATCATAATCTCTTCCAAATATATGATTTTCATATTTTATTTTAATTTAATTTGTATTTTAATGAATAAAATTCAAATAAATATCAAATAAAATATTAAAAATCAGAAAATGGATGGGCTGGGTCGTGCTTGGTGATATTATAAAGATTGGATGGCAATTTGGTGGGCTCATTTAGCAAAAATTGGTTTTAAGGCCTTATTTGCTTCATAAACTTCCCAAAACTTTCCCAACTTTGCAAGGGCACAAATCCTTCAATTTTAATGCTATGAAGGTGTTCTTGGACATTTTGGAAAGATTAAAGAGTCCTCTAACCAACCTCTTTAGTCTCATGTCCATATCTTTTACCATTCTCAAGTTATGCTTTTTGGAAGTTGTTGACTTTTTGTTGACTTTTAAAAGGACCTATAATGTCTTAGCTCATACCTTCCAAATGAAGCATTTTTGGGCTTGGCTTGTGAGACACAAAGTTGTAGAGAATTCAATTTCCTTCAAAATGAGCTTTGGATGGAAATTTTTTGATGAAGCATGTGAAAGTTCTGGCTGGTCAAAGTTCAGTTGACTTTTCCTATGAAAACCCTAATTTAGAAACTCCTGATTCTTGATGATCTGAAATCTCCTTGATGAATCATGATCAGCCCTTGATCAAATGATGAATTTTACTTCATATACTTGATGTTGGCAAAAAATCATGAAGTTTGACTTTGGTTTGACCACAGTTGACCTCAGTTTGAATTTTTAACTGCCTTGACTGATTTTAACCTATCTGATCATCTGACTGAGCAAATCTTTTGGGAAAGTCTTGAAACTTGACATGGGGATTCTTGAACACATATAGGAGGCTATGAAGCTCACTTGAAGTCTTGGAAGTCCATTTAGCCTGATGAAAGTCAAAACCCTAATTTAGGATGCCTTGCTTAGGAGGATGCATTGTCTGAGGGAATTGTCAAACTTTCTGACTAATTGTGAACCTTGTGAACCTCTTAGTACACAATGTCTTGTATTGGGGAGGGAAAATTTTGGGGTGCAACAGCGGGGATGGACCGGTGAAGTTTCGTTGAATTCCTACCCTCGTTCGTCCTTAGTAAATACTGTTACTACATTTTATGCATTTCTGGTAAACATCAATCATATTCAAAAGCATACATACATTCAAACACAAACAATGGACGTTTCGCTTAAGTAAACAAAGTAAAAGTAAACTTGGATTAAAACATGAGAATTTATTTATTTAGAAAGTGGCCTATACATAGGCAAGTTTGTACAAGGAGACAAAAATCCTAGTAAGAGGAATTCGTCATAAAAGTTTTTTTTACAAAACAAAAGAAAGACAACTATGTGAAAAATGATCCTATTGATTTTCAATTCCACTATTGCCATTATCTTCAAGTATCTCATATTTTGCTGTCGAGATGGAAATGATTGGATTGATCCTTATCTGTTTGAATTTGATCCAGGTAGCACAAATAGTTGGAATTACATGAGTGATCCAACGAGACATAGTCATACACTTTAATCCCTAACTTTTGCCTGGATTGCCTTTTCAGGTTTTCAATCCACCGGGATACCCTTTTTTGCCCAAGCCGCCTTTTCCGGTTTTCGACTTGCCGGATGTACATTTTTTTAATATATATCCCTAATTTTTGCCCGAACCTTTTTGGTTCGCCGAGATGCCCTTATTTTTGCCTAGGCCAGTCAACCTAGCGGGTCTCTTTTTACGCGTAGTATTTTTTAACTATGTCTGCGTTCACGGGTTGTGGGAAATCTTTACCATCCATAGTAGTAAGCATCATGGCACCTCCTGAAAATACCCTTTTGATTACAAATGGTCCTTCATATATAGGAGTCCACTTGCCCCTAGGATCACCCTGTGGTAATATGATACGCTTGATTACCAGGTCTCCAGTCTGATATACCTTTTGCTTAACCTTCTTATTAAAAGCTTTGATCATCCATTTCTGGTACATCTGACCGTGACAAACAGCTGCCAGCCTTTTCTCATCAATCAAATTTATCTGGTCAAGTCGAGTCTGAATCCACTCATCTTCATCCAAGCATGCATCCTTCATGATTCTTAAGGAGGGGATCTAAACTTCAATGGGTAGAACTGCTTCCATGCCATAGACTAAGGAGAATGGTGTTGCCCCTGTTGAAGTATGTATTGTAGTACGATAACCGTGAAGAGAAAATGGTAACATCTCATGCTAATCCTTATAAGTAACAGTCATCTTCTGTAGAATCTTCTTGATGTTCTTATTGCCAGCTTCTACTGCACCATTCATCTTTGGATGATACGGAGAAGAATTATGATGCTTAATCTTGAACTGCGTGCAGAGATCAGCAATCATAGTGTTGTTCAGATTAGAGCCATTGTCTGTGATAATCCTTTCAGGGATGTCATACCTACATATGAGATTATTCTTAATGAATCGGGCCACAACATTCTTAGTAACAGATGCAAATGAGGCTGCCTCCACCCACTTTGTAAAGTAATCAATGGCAACAAGGATGAAACGATGCCCATTGTAAGCAGTAGGCTTGATCTCACCAATCATATCAATGCCCTACATGGCAAAAGGCCAAGGAGCAGTCAAGACATTCAAAGGAACTAGAGGTACATGCACCTTATCAGCATAAATC
Organism: Lathyrus aphaca; assembly: GCA_963966055.1. NCBI lineage: Eukaryota > Viridiplantae > Streptophyta > Magnoliopsida > Fabales > Fabaceae > Lathyrus > Lathyrus aphaca. The sequence goes on from OZ014520.1 coordinate 270,629,286, forward strand.
TGACATTTCTGACATGTTTTGGAATGTTGATAGCAGTCAGCTTCCATGGTAGACCAATAGTAACCTGCTCTCAAAATCTTCTTTGCAGTGGTATGACCACTAGAATGAGTGCCAAAGATCCCGTCATACATGTCTTCCATAATCTCTGTTGCTTCTTTCTTATCCATACAACGAAGTAAAGTCGAATCATGATTGCGCTTGTACAAAATTCCATTACTCGAAAAGAACTTAGCAGAAAACCTCCTAAGAAACTTATTATCATTGACAGTTGCCCCTTCAGGTAAATCCTGAGCTTCAAGATACCTTTTCACTTCATAGAACCAAGGCTTTCCCTCTACTCCTTCAGTGTCAATCTCATTACAATATGCAGGCTTCTCAAATCTATCAATAGTGATTCTGGGAGCTTCATCATCCCAACTAATCTCAAACATAGATGCCATGGTGGCCAATGCGTCTGCCAACTGATTCTCTCCTCGTGGAATATGCCCAAAGGTAATCTCTTCAAAATATGGGATCAAAGACAACACATGCTCTCTGTAAGGAATGAGATTTTCATTCTTGGTATCCCAATCTCCTTTAATCTGACTAACTACCAAGGTTGAATCTCCATATACGTCCAGGAACTGAATCTTCATTTCAATGGCAGCTTTGATACCCATGATACATGCTTCATATTCAGCCATGTTATTGGTACAATAGAAACAAAGTCTAGCAGTAATTGGGGTATGACAACCTTCGGGAGAAATGATCACAACACCAACACCATACCAAGCGCATTAGAAGCTCCATCAAAAACCATAGTCCATCGGGATCCCTGTTCAGGTCCGTCATATAGTCCAGGTTCTTTAGTAACAATCATAATGTCTTCATCCGGGAACTCAAAATTCATTGACTGATAATCATCCACTGCCTGATGTCACTCCCACCAAAATGAGGCTAAGTCAAAATGGGGTACAGACGCGAACGGTCGGCGAGAGGGATGAGAACACACAAGGGTGAACTCAGGAAAGAAAAGAGTCGCCAGCTAGGCATTTTTATCCCGGAGGAAAGGTAATGCTGCATAGACCTAGAAAGATATGGATAAGACGGTCGCGAACCAGAGAAATTGAGAAAGGGGGTTGGTTACAACTTGGGAAGGTATTAGCACCCAGATTGTTCGTCGTACTCGACGGGATCCACGCCTAAAAGATTTGTGTTTTAAAGGGGTAGTTTCAGTGCAATCTGTGTATCAAAGCTGGAAAAGAATGCAAGTGTCAGTGTAGAAGAAATGTGAAGTGTATAAGGGAAGTGTCAGTGTGAGAACAGGGATGAAATGCTCGAGACTATGAGGCTCAAAGAATAATGCTGGAAGGAGGGGGAATATACATAGACTTTTGTTCGATAACTGTTAAGTTATACCTACGTATCCTCTCGTGCAATGAGGAAGTCAGAACACCGTAGTTCGACTCAAAGAGACTGAAAGATAAATTGACTTGTGAACTGCTTACTTGTCTATGCTCAAGTGTATGACCTGTCTGGCTCAGGTGCAAACTGTCTTGCATTAGAGGGAAGAAACGAGTTCTCGTTTGTGAATGAATGAGATGAGAAAAGAATCCCGGAGGAGACGATTATTGTTTTTTTTTTTTTTTTGTATTTTCAGTCTTTTATTGATTTTTGTATTTGTCATAAGAAAATGAGCTTAAGCCTAAACCAAGGGTTAGTAAACTCATCACATCCTCCCTTTGATTAGGGGTAATGAGAATACTTTAAGTGTGAAGTAAGCAACTCACACTTAATCACCATGATGGAGGATTAAGATCATTTACCTACTTGTAATTATTTAGATGCTTTGGGAGTTTTGGTTTAGTGTTAAGTAATGAGTTTAAGCCGTAATCAAGGATTTAATGGATTCATTACACCATCCTAATAGAAGGATAATAGATGAGAACATTTAAGCTGAGGAAGGCTCCTCAACTTAATCCATGATTAGGGATTAACCTCATGACAAAACAAAGCCTTTATTAAAGTGGATTTTAGTTAATGGTGAGATTAAGAAATGAATTTTATGATTTGTAAGACAACTTGAGGGGGACTTGTCCATTAACATTAGGGTTAGTCCTTCTTAACCAGTTAAGGAAGAATTAGAACCCCAATGCAAGGCCCAAGTTACAAGCTTGATGTCTTAGTGATTATTAAGTGAATTGATTAAAGGATTTAAACACATTAAGGGCTTAACACTTAGGATTAAAGTTATACACTCCATCCTAATAGAAGGATGCAGGCATAAGCTTAATCACAAAGCCTTAAAACCTTTAGGGTTTAGTCCTTGATTAAGAGATGAGAAGAGAAGACACAAAGATGATACAAAGGTAAAACTAAATGGGGAAACTAATCAAACCCTAATTGTTATCATACTTGGAGATCCTAGGGTTGGTGAGGCTTAAGAGAGAAAGATCTTCAAAGAGCCACCAAGGAGGAACAAGATGAAAGGAGAAGGAGCAAGAGAAACAAGCTAACTTACTTCACTTAAGAAGATAAGTTACTTGAAGAAAGAAAGTAAGAGATGAACATGAATGAGCAAGCTCACTCTAATACAAAAGTAAAATGCAGCAATGAATACATAAGAGAGATGAGAAGAGATTATGAGAAGTGAAGGCAAATTCACTTCTCAAAGTAACTTACCACCTGAAAAGTTAGCAAAAGAAATGAAATGCAATGAAAATGAGATGAAATGCCATGATGCAAGACAAAGTCAGAAGCATGAACATGATGTTAATGATGCTAAGGGATGATGCAAACACATGTCAAGAGTTGTGGATGATCATACAAGGATGAGGATACAAATGAAGCATGCTTTGAACCATGAAAGTTCATGAAAGTTTATGTAATGAAATGAATGCACAACATGGCAAATGAAATATGCAATGATAAAATATGATTCTAAAATGTCCTAAGATGTCTTATATGTCATGTTGATGCACAAAATGTCATGGCAAGCTCATGTATGCAAGCAAATAAGAGATGAATGCAAATGAAGGCAAGAATTAGGGCTTATGCATAACATGCAACACAAAATTCAAAATCAGAAGCAAATGACATGATAAAAAAATGAAAATGGGATCAAAGGAACCCTAACCCTACATAAGTTCACTGCCCAAAGGAGGGGACCTAACTCTTAACCTAATGGAAGTTATGATTTTCTCAAGTCAACTAGGGTTTCAAGGCACTTCAAAAGGAAAAATGCACATTAAATTGAAAATGAAAGGTAAATTCAAACCAATTTTGCCCTAGAAACTACATGACACGAAGGATGCAATGCAAGAAGAACCATCATCAAACTCTTCATGGTTAGGCAGAATGAATTTTTCTAAGTTAGGACCAAAATATTGCCTTTAAATAACTTTAATTCTAATGAAAATTGTCAAAATAGGTCAAAAACCAAAAATAAATTTGTTTGAAGAGTTTGATAATGTTTCTAAATGTTTTAAAATGCAATGTGAATTTTTTGGTGATTTTTAAATACCTAAATGCATTTTTAATTAATTAATTTCCATTAACTAATTAAAAATAAACACTTAAATGATTTAAAAATAATTTTTAATGCAAAAAATAAAAATAAAAATATTTTTGAGTTCTGAAAATTAATAAAAGATTTGATAAACATTTTCAGAATTTTTTAATGTGTTTTACTATTTTTAAAAATTCGTGGAAATAAATACAATAAAAATGAAAATTAAATTGAAATAAAGGGAAAGTATGCAGATCCTATGGCTGGAATTCAAACCTGGGGGAGGGTGCTTGACTGCGCGCGCAATCTGAGGGTCAGGATTGACTCTGGTCAAATTATTTTATTAATCCTAATTTAAACTAATTAAAATGAATTAAGGATTAATTGTGGAATCTGAGCCATTAACTTCCTAAACTAAACACGATCCAAAGGCCCACAATGCACCTGGAGATTAAACCCTAATTAGGGCTAATGACTTTCAGGTGACCGGAGGGAAGCTCCGGTCATCTTCTCCGGCGGGACGAAAACCCTAAAACACTCTACAAGCCACCCCAACTTAAATTAACTGCCCAGAAATGATCCCCCAACCAAACTAAACCTAAATCCACCATCAAACACCATTTATTAAGCATGAACAAAGAGAATCGAAGCCATTCATTTTCACGGATAAAATTTCAGAAGGGCACAAAATGCTTATTTTCACACCATTTTCAAATCTAACAACATCAGAGTGATCCCCATGACATGTATTTTCATTTTGTAACAAAAAATCTAAGCTCTGAAAAGTTTTATTTTTGAAGCTACTTGAGGTGATGAACTATAAATATGTGCTTCCAGAGCCTCCCCTTCAAGCAAAGAGTCTCCTCTGATCCTCCTGAAGCTAGTGGAATGCTTCAAAACCCTTGATGTTGGCTAGTTTGAAAGTCCCAGCTCTGGTGTAGCAGAAATGGAGGTCTGTGTATGTGATGTTTTTGGCTGCTTTGAGGGTTGATTATTGTTCAGTTGATGATTTGTGATTTGTTGGTGAAAGAAAAATGGAAGTTTGATGGCTGTGGGAAGAGTTTCGAAGAGGAGAAGTTTTTGACAATTTTTTGAGAATGCTGGATTGTTGGAGGTTGCTGGCTTGTGTGTGGTGTGTTTTGGAAGGCTTGAGGTCCACATATGAGGCTCTGATTGGGCAGAGAGTTGGTGGTGGCACAGTGTGATTGGCATGGGCAAAAATGCAAAAAGTCAAGATCTTGTGTACTATGGGTATGGCTCGGGTCAGAGGAGATCTTAGGGCTTGTCCTGCCTCAGCTTGAGTCAAGGAAGGCCTTTGGATCTGATTTTGTGAGCTGGATGGTCTTGATCAAGAGTTTCCATGGTTCTTGCATATTTCCCTCTTTGAGTTTTCTTATGAACCAAGGCAAAGAAACTTGTGATTTCTTGGGCAAAAATGCAGCAACATGAGCCATATGAAGTTGCTAGAATGATTTGAGATCAATTAGTGTTCAATTTAAGCATGAAAAGTTCCTTTTGCAAAGATTCAATTTTGAAGCTTTCATGAAGAAATGCCTTATGTAACTTTAATTCAAGGCATGAAAGTGAAAAATTCTTGGGCAAATCTGAATTATGAGCCATGAATTATGTTTGTGTGATGATTAGAAGCTGGTTTGAAGTCACATTTGGCTTTGGCATGAGGTTTTGCAACTTTCCTCCTTTGGCACAAAAGTGAAAAATGAATGATTTTGTCCAACTTTGCAAGGCCATAACTTTTGATCCAAAATGAATTAGAATGAGTTCTTGTACTTTTTGAAAATGGGAGGATCCAATCTACAACTTTCATGACCAAAGATTTTCCATTTGAAGCATTTTTGAATCAAAAAGAGGAGGTTGAAAAACTTTCCCAAAATGGCAAGTTTACATTATAAGTCACTTTCCCAAAAAGGCAACTTTGCAAATGGTTTGAAATTCCTCAATTTTGTGAACTTCTAACATCTTCTATGATCAAATAAAGATCATACACATTCAAAATGATGGAGAAAACTCTTTGGTTGTGTGACTGGGGGCCTCAGATGCCCTGATTTTGCACTGACTTGCTCAAGGAGTCATCTTGTGATCAGATGCCCTCCCTATTGAATTTCTTCATGAAAATTGGTATGCATGATCCCCATATCATATAGAGACCAATAGAAACAAGAATGACCAAAAAAATTGGAGTTATGGCCTCTGAAACCAAAACCCTAATTTTAGGTCATCTGTGCAGTCAAGCCTGGCTCTGCTTCCATGCCTTTCTCAGTTCTTGTGATTCTTTGACTTCCTTGACCTCGTGAGGATATAATATGATGCTTGAACATATATGGACCCTCTTGAGATGATTGAAGACCTTTGGGGTGGCTCAAATGGCTCAGGGATGACTCAGATCACAAACCCTAGATGCAGATGGCTTAGAATCAATGTAGTGAAGCAAACATGCAATATAAGATGATATGATTGAACTTATGCAAATGAAAAGATCACAAGCCATGGTGGAATGAGTGAGGGCAAATTTGGGGTGTTTACAGCTGCCCCTATTCAAACATGAGTTAGCTGTGCAGGATGTAAGTAACGGCTTAACAGGCAAGCAAGATAACTTGTGGTTGAATACCAAAGACAGTCCAAAATTTGCACTCACTAAATGAAGAAGAAAAGGGATATAGATTGTAAAAGAAAATAAAGTATGATTACAAGGTGCGGGTGACGGAGGACGACCGTCGAGCAGAGGACGACTGCTGGGAAAAAGCAATGACGGGGACGACCGACATGCTGGGGAAAGTAATAAGACTCTCTGGGGATGAAAGGTAAATGATGGGGACAACCATCGGGTCGAAGAAATAAATGATGAGGAACGGTCATCAAAGGTGAAGGACGATCACCTGGCAGGGGACGGCTGCTCTGTTGGAGGTAAGATGAGGGACGGTCATCTAAGGTGAAGGACGATCACCTGGCAAGGTATGGTTGCCGAAAGTATCATGACATAGGACGAATGCCGGATGAAAAGAGGTCGACGGTGGGGACGGCCATCGGATAAGAATGTTGAAGGAAGATCATCAAGAGGTGAAGGACGATCACCTAGCAGGGTACGACTGCTCTGAGGGTTTATCATGACGTAGGACGAATGTCAGATAACAAGATCAACGATGGGGATGGCCATCGGATAAACTGATGAAGGACGATCATCAAGAGGGTGAAGGACGATCACCTAGCAGGGGACGGCTGCTAAAAATATCACGACATAGGACGAATGTCGGATAGGAAGGGGTTCTAATGAATAGAGACTCCACTGGGAATGATGAAGGATGATCATCAAAAAGGTGAAGGACGATCACCTGGCAGGGTACGGCTGCCGAAAGATATCATGACATAGGACGAATGTCAGATAGAAAGGAAATAGTTTATTAAGATTTGCCGGGAATTCTTCTGGGGAACGATAGACACAGACGTGTGTCTAATCTCATGAAGACATAAGTGTTTGACACGGTGTATAGATTAAAGATGCGGACGAGCATCCTTAAGACTATGATACGGACGAGTATCAGTAGAAACAAACGCTTGATGCATGTTCAGAGATGATGATACGGACGAGTATCAACTGGTTAACAAAGAAAACTGACGAGTGTTGATTCTAAGGGGATTTAAGTGGTATATACAAGATTCGGACGAGTATCGGTATGAGTGAAAAGTGGTGAGTGAGACATAGACGAGTGTTCATCTTGCTGGGGAGAGCACGACACGGACGGGTGTCGGAAAAAGAATACTATAAACAAGTATTTGATTTACAATCAGTGTTTAGGTAGTTATACTGGGGGAGGTGACACGGACGGGTGTCAGGGAAGTGTGTAGACATATGCAAACATGTGTTTGTGAGTGCAAAGGGGATGCCTTGGCTTTCTGCTGGGGATATGACACAGACGAGTGTCAAGAAGCACCTGTTTGTAGAGAATGCTCGGGCGACTTTACTGGGGAATGATGACACGGATGAGTGCCAAAAGGAGCATGTATCTGTATTTGTGAGTGTAAAGGAAATGCTTTAATATTCTGTCGGGGAGTTTGAGAGGTATTTGTATTTTGTTGATGGAACGTTAGTATTTACAGGTGCTTGATTCAAAACATGACTTGTAATTATGCAATATGTTTGATTTTTGCCGTAATGCTCCGTATTATACGGAATGCTACGCTATGGGGGAAATATGATGCGAATGCTATGATTATGCAAAAGATACCAATCCGGGATTTGGATCCCGTTGCTGTGGAGATCTCCGGCTGATCTGCTTGAAATGGATATCCCAGCTGGGGATGGGATCATTGGCAGATCTTGATATACATGACTCCGTATTGGGAAGTAGGTCACTGGTTGACCTATCTTTGGTGATGATGAGCCCAGCTGGGGTCTGCGGGAGCTTTCGTCGCTCTGTTGTGAGATTTCAGGCATTGCTCTTCTGGATAGAGACTGAAACTCTGCGGGGAGATAGTTCCCTGTCTAACACTTGGTTGAGGAGGGATGATGATTGGCAACTTAGCTGGGGATAAAGCATCTTTGGTGTTGTTTGGAAGACGTGCTGAGTAAGTGATGATTTGGCAGCTTAGCTGGGGATAAAGCATCTTTGGTGTTGTTTGGAAGACGTGCTGAGTAGATGATGATTTGGCAGCTTGCTGGGGAGAAACTTTCATGCCCCATGATGCGTTTTGACCGCTTGCACTCCTGTATGACAAAGAAACGTACAAGTATCCCGAGGTATCCCTTACTGGATTCTATCATAAGAATTTTGACATTCCCGAGAGTTAATATATTTCCTGCAAGCATGTAGTTTAGGAAAGACGCATCTGTATTTATGCGATCAACATATTAAGGACATCGGACATTTTGCAAAAAATAAAAAAGTACGAGACAACGTGTGACCGAAAATCTGATTTTATTAATTTATGTGCCCTGAATTGGCAAGATACAGTCAAAGAAACGGATCCCCTGAAATGAGGAAATCGTTACAAATTGAGAAACAAAAAGGTGTTGGCAATGTTGATGACGCTTCAAGGAGCTTCCCTCTTGCTATGACTAGTATGACATTGTAGTTCTTCTCATCTTGCTTTCTGAAGAAGGCTGATTCTGACCGATGCTCGAACCTTTCGAAGCTTGCCGTGTTGTAAGTGATACAAACGAATTCAGAGTGCAGTTGTTCTCTTATTCCCTTATTTTGCGCGGATCGCCCTTTCGGGTTTTCAATCCACCGGGATACCCATTTTTGCCTGAGTTGTCCAATGTGGCTTTTCAACTCAGCGGGTGTACATTTCTTTATTTATTTTCCCTTATTTTTGCCCGAGTATTTTATTCTGTTTTTTGACTCGCCGGGATGCCCTATTTTTGCCTGGACTTACATTCTGTTTTCATGTCCAGCGGGTCATTTTTACGCGAAGTATTTTTTAACTGCATCTGAATTCACAGGGGACAGGAAGTCTCCACCATCCATAGTACTGAGCATCAAGGCTCCACCGGAGAAAACTTTCTTTACTATGAATGGACCATCATAATTTGGAGTCCACTTGCCCCTGTGGTCTGTATGAGGAGGGAGGAGTCTTTTCAGCACAAGATCTCCTACTTGGTATTCTCGAAGCCTGACTTTTTGATCGAAGGATTTCTTCATTCTTTTCTGATACAGCTGCCCATGACAGATCGCAGCTAATCTCTTTTCTTCAATCAGATTCAGTTGTTCGTATCGGGATCGGACCCACTCTGCTTCATTTAGCTTAACATCCATTAGTACCCGCAAGGAGGGTAATTCAACTTCAACAGGTAGGACTGCCTCTATACCATACATAAGCTGATACGGTGTTGCCCCAGTGGATGTTCTGATTGAAGTACGGTATCCATGTAAGGCAAATGGTAACATTTCATGCCAGTCTTTATAGGTGACTACCATCTTTTGCACAATCTTCTTGATATTTTTGTTAGCTGCCTCCACAATGCCATTCATCTTTGGCCTATAAGGAGAAGAATTATGGTGTTGGATCTTGAAGTCCCGACATAATTCTGCCATCATTTTGTTGTTCAAGTTGGAACCATTATCAGTAATGATTCGCTCGGGCACTCCATACCGACAGATGATGTCTTTTTTCAAAAATCGGGCTACCACTTGCTTTGTAACATTTGCATAGGAAGCTGCTTCAACCCACTTGGTAAAATAGTCAATGGCAACCAGGATGAATCTGTGGCCATTTGAAGCAGTCGGTTCAATCTTGCCAATCATATCAATGCCCCACATGGCAAAGGGCCAGGGTGAAGACATCACATTCAGAGGATTTGGAGGTACATCCACTTTATCCGCATAAATCTGGAATTTATGGCATTTCCTGGCATAGGCACAATAGTCTGCATCCATTGTGATCCAGTAATAGCCCGATCTCAACAACTTTTTAGCCATTGCGTGCCCTCCAGCATGGGTACCAAAGGATCCTTCGTGCACTTCGTGCATCAACAAGTCTGCTTCTGCTTTATCAACACATCTGAGAAGCACCATATCAATGTTCCTCTTGTACAGGGAACCATCAGTATTTAGGAAGAAACTGCCAGCTAGTCTTCTTAGTGTCTTCTTGTCATTGGAAGATGCCCCGGGTGGGTATGTTTGATCCTCCAAGAAGCATTTGATATCATGGAACCAAGGCTTAGCATCTTTAACAACATTTGTTGAGAACACATATGCTGGTCTTTCAAGTCTGGATACTGAAATTCGAGGCACAAAGTTAGCAGCTTGAACTTTGATCATGGATGAAATGGTAACCAGAGCGTCTGCAAACTTATTCTCGTCTCGAGGGATATACTCAAGCTTGACCGTTGTGAAGAAAGTCAACAACCTCCTTGTATAGTCCCGATAAGGTATCAGATGATCTTGGTGGGTGTACCATTTGCCGTTGGTTTGATCAATTACCAGAGCTGAATCTCCGAACACAGTCAAAGTCTTGATCCTGAGGTCAATGGCTTCCTCAAAACCCATAATACAGGCTTCGTATTCAGCTTCATTGTTAGTGCAGTTAAAGGTGAGTTTTGCCGAGAAAGGCATGTGAACTCCTTTAGGTGTAATGAGTACTGCACCAACACCACGACCATTCATATTAACAGCCCCATCAAACATCATAGTCCATTCTTCTCCCGGGTCAGGCCCTTCAGTGTGAATAGGCTCTTCATGATCTTTTGCTTTTATGAACATGATGTCTTCATCAGGGAAGTCAAATCTCATAGGCTGGTAATCATCAATGGGTTGCTTAGCAAGATAATCAGATAATACACTGCCTTTGATGGCCTTTTGGGATGTGTACTGAATGTCATATTCTGTGAGGATCATTTGCCATCTTGCAACCCATCCGGTAAGTGCTGGTTTCTCAAAAATGTACTTAACTGGATCCATCTTTGAGATCAATAAAGTAGTGTGGGTCAACATATACTGCCTTAGTCGGCGAGCAGCCCACGCTAAAGCACAACAAGTTTTCTCGAGCAGTGAATAACGTTGTTCACAGTCGGTAAACTTTTTGCTTAGGTAGTATATTGCATACTCTTTTCGACCAGACTCGTCATGCTGGCCCAGCACACACCCCATTGACTCTTCTAATACTGTCAAGTACATGATTAGAGGTCTTCCTTCAACTGGAGGCATAAGGATCAGAGGCTCTTGTAAGTATTCCTTGATTTTGTCAAAAGCCCTCTGACAGTCGTCGTTCCATCTGACCGTTTGTTCTTTTCTTAACAGCTTGAACAAAGGTTCACAGGTTGCAGTAAGGTGAGATATGAACCTTGAAATGTAGTTCAACCTACCTAGAAACCCCCGAACTTCTTTTTCTGACTTCGGTGCAGGCATTTCTTGAATGGCTTTGACTTCATCAGGGTCAACTTCAATCCCTTTTTCACTTACAATAAATCCCAGCAGCTTACCAGATCGCACCCCGAATGTGCATTTGTTGGGGTTTAACTTCAGTTGATACTTCCTCAGACGTTTGAATAACTTCAACAGATTTACCAAGTGGTCTTCTTCTGTGAGGGACTTGGCAATCATGTCATCCACATAACATTCAATTTCTTTATGGATCATGTCATGGAATAATGTTACCATAGCCCGTTGATAAGTGGCACCAGCATTCTTCAGTCCGAATGGCATCACCTTATAACAAAATGTGCCCCAGGGTGTGATGAAAGTTGTCTTCTCCATGTCTTCAGGTGACATCTTGATCTGATTGTATCCTGAAAATCCATTAATGAAGGAGAACACCGAGAACTGAGCCGTATTGTCGACCAATACATCAATGTGAGGTAAAGGAAAGTCATCTTTCGGGCTGGCTCTATTCAGGTCCCGGTAATCCACACACATCCTCACCTTGCCATCCTTCTTGGGCACAGGTACAATGTTAGCAACCCACGGCGGATAGCTAGTCACAGCAAGGAAACTGGCGTCCCACTGCTTTTGTACCTCTTCTTTTATCTTCATTGCCATATCTGGGCGAGTACGGCGCAACTTCTGTTTTACTGGTGGACAGTCTTCTTTTAGAGGTAGCTTATGCATGACAATGTCGGTGTCCAACCCTGACATATCCTGATAAGACCAAGCAAAAACATCCACGTATTCCCGAAGCATGTCAATCAGTTGCTTTTTTACTGAATCTTGCAGGCAGGCCCCGATCTTAACTTCTTTCACGTCTTCTTCCGTACCAAGATTAACCATTTCAATCTCCTCCTGATGAGGAGTGATAACCTTCTCCTCTTGTCTCAACAACCTGGCTAGCTCTTCAGGTAGCTCATAATCTTCTTCAACCCCTTCATCAGCTTGATTGATTGGATTGTCAAAGTCATACGAAGTCATAGCGGTGTCGTTGTCGGTGCAGTCTGAAAGGCACTTTCTGCAAGGGTTTAGATTGGTTTATTTTAGTGATCAGTTTTATCTTATTTAGAAAAAGTGAAAAATGAAGTTATTTTATTTGGAAAAACATTGCCATTTTATTTTTGTACAAAAAGAAAAATGAAAAACAGTGAGCGGAAAAGAAAAGACTCATTTGCAAAAGATGTCCTGATATTCATTGATTGATCTTTGCACAAAATACAAGATGGCCCGATTACAAAATGAGTCTTGACATCTTGGGCAAGATGCAAGACTTGATGCATGCTTTAAAATACAGGAAATAATAATTACTCTGCAGGAGTAACTCTTATAATTTCCTGGGAAGACCAGTTAAGGACTTGGCTCCCCGGGATCCTTGGACGTATCCAGCTCTCCAGGTTGCGGTCGCTTTCCTCCTCGTCTTCCAAATTGTTCACAGCATCCGGGGTGAGCATTCCCCCGCTGAAAAACTTGGGCTCTTTTGCAGCCTCTGGTTGATCTTGTTGAGTTGGTCTGTAACCCAACCCAAATCGGTCTTCTTTCTTTTCCACGGGCAGCAGCTTGCCCCAGCCTTGGGCGATACCTTCCTCAACAACCTTCCGGGCTTGCTGGTACGATGTTATGGAAGTTCCCAGTACAACAGATGCTTCATTAATATTGAGGGCCTCAAACCGTTGGCTCATGGTTTCATGGATTTCTCCATCCATTTCTATGTACTTATACGTAGACAGCTGGCTAACAAAGATGTCCTCGTCCCTACAGATGGTGATGATTTGGCCTTCCCACTCGAATTTTAACTTCTGGTGAAGGGTAGACGTAACAGCGCCAGCGGCGTGGATCCAGGGTCTACCCAACAGACAGTTGTAGGCCGATTGAATGCCCATCACAAAGAAGGTAGTTTTGAAGGTCTGCGGGCCAATCATCTCAGGCAGATCAATCTCTCCAAGCACTGATCTTTTAGAGCCATCAAATGCTCTCACCACCAAATTACTTGGACGCAGTGCCAAGCCATCATACTCCAGCTTCACTAAGGCTTTCTTTGGTAGAACATTGAGTGATGACCCAGTGTCTACCAGTACATGAGATAGAACAACACCCTTGCATTCCAAGGTGATATGCAAAGCCTTATTATGGTTGCGTCCCTCCGTTGTTAAGTCAGCATTGGTAAAGCCCAGTCCATGACTGGTATTGACATTTGCAACCACAGTTTCTAGCTGATTAACGGTAATCTCCTCCGGCACGTATGCTGCGTGCAGGACCTTCAACAGTGCGTTCCTGTGAGCTTCAGAACACATCAATAGTGATAATATGGAGATTTTGGAGGGCGTTTGGTGAAGCTGGTCCACCACCTTGTAATCACTCCTTTTTATGATTCTCATGAACTCATCCACATCTTGTTCAAAAGATGTCTTCTGAGTTTCTTTGGCAGTTGGCTCTTCAGATACCACACTCTTTCCTTTTGCTTTGGCAGCAGCTTCTGCTTCAACATTAGGTCTTTGTGTTTGTGAAGCAAAAAGGCGTCCGCTTCTGGTGAAGCCTCCGCCTCCCCCAACATTATCAACTTGTGGAGAAGAGGTTGATGAATCCAGAGTGATTTTCTCCCCGTTGCAGTAGAGATCAGAGCCATAATGCCAAGGTATGGCATTGCTGTTTTCATAAGGAACAGGTCCAGGCACCGTAATGGTGACCGGACTGATTGCTGCAGAGGAGGGTACTGTAACAGTGTGCGAATCATAGTAAATGGTGACTGGTGATCTGGCAGGAGGTGCCATGGTTTGTTGTTGGAAATTGCTGTTGGGAGGAACATTTGATGGGTCGTAGTAGATTGTAACTGCTGAGACATCTTCATTAATTTTTGCTGGCGTTGTAGAAGATTCTGCTAATAAAATGGATGCTAATGTTGTAGAAGAAATGGTTGTTGAAATTTGACTTTTTGAAGTGATGGACGGAGTAACTGCTGATGATATTGATGAATCGGTAGGAATGATTGTTGCTGCTGTTGTAGAAGAATCGGGAATTGTTGTTAAAGGAATTGCTGGATTTGTAGGCGCCGTTGTTGAGATCTGAAGGATACCATCCTTAATAAGACCATCTATGCCGCTTCTCAACTTTTCACATCTATTGACTGCAATGTTGCAATACCCATAGCCGAGCTCACACCCTGGGAATACCTGGCACTCTAGAAGCTGAGCTTTAATTTCGACCAAAGGTGTTCGAATTTGTGCAACACTGGTGATCAAGGTAGATGGTTTGTCTTCCTCAATGGCATTAATCCTCGGCCCGCCATGATTAGGCATAGGATTTCTGTTAACATTCGGAGGCGGTGCAAAGTTGAGGGCTTTAGAATCCACCAGATCTTGGACTTTCATTTGCAAGGCCCTGCATTTTTCAGTATTGTGACCAGGTGCATTGGAGTGTAAAGCACACCTGGCGTTGACATCATAATTCTTTGGGAGGTTGAGAGGATCTGGTGGCGCCAACGTCCTTAACTCAACCAAGTAGAGCTTCAGGAGTTGTGGTAATAAGGCAGCATAAGGCATAGGGATGGGGTCAATCACCCTATTTTCCTGTGATGGTCTTTGTTGAAAAGGGCGCTGTTGTTGGTTTCTATTGTTGTTGTTGTAGGTTCTCTGTTGCGGGTACTGAACTTGTTGTTGACATTGTGGTTGTTGTTGAGGATATGCTGATTGTTGAGGAATCGGAGCTGGAATGGTAACTGCTGCTACTGACTGGTGTACATATTGAGGTCTGCCCCTGCTTGCATGAATGGCATTTGTCTCACTGGTCCTTCGGGGTCCCACAAAAGGCTTCATGGGATTACTGGATGAACTTGCACCACTATCAGAAATTTTGCCCATTTTTAAAAGGCTTTCAATCCTTTCTCCAGCTATAACTACGTCAGCAAAATTGGTAGAAGAAAAGGCAGCCAGTCTATCAATATATGTTCCTTGCAGAGTATTCATGAACATGTCGGCCATTTCTCTTTCCGACATGGGTGGTTGGACAGCAGCAGCAAGCTGTCTCCACCTCTGGGCATATTCCCTGAAGCTTTCTCTGGAAGACTGGGACATCCCCATCAGAAGGGTCCTGTTAGGAGCCATGTCCAGATTATATTGATATTGCCTGATGAAGGCTTCAGCTAAGTCCTTCCAGCATCTAATGGTAGCTCTGGTCAAGTGTGAATACCACTCCCTTGAAGCTCCAGTCAGACTGTCTTCGAAGTAGAACATCCACAGCTTCTCATCCATAGTATAAGCTTTATGTCTTCCCAGGAAAGACTGCAGGTGAGTTCGTGGACAAGAGGTTCCATTGTATCTCTCAAAGCATGGGGGTTTAAATTTATGGGGAATCCTCACCCCTCCACTAGTCCCATATCCATTACATCGAAGCCCAAGGAATTCTGAGACTCCAAAGATCTCAACTTCTCAGCAATTTCATCCAACCTCCTATCATAGACTTCGTCTCCAGCTCCCATAACGGTAAATTTCTCTTCTTGGGGATCTTCCTGCAAGATTCTCCCCCCAGCAGTATTTCCTTGCACATTTCTCGGGATATTGACTTCCGGATCTAGATGAGGTCCAAATACGGGTGGATTAACATGAGGCTGGCCCCGCTCATTATTACTAGTTCCTCCAGTTCCAAGATGAGGTTCCTCGGGAGTTTGTCGTTCCACCAATTCCCTTAACCTTTCTTGACTCTGGGCCAAGCCAGTCATCACAGCCATGAACTGAGTCATTTGGTTTCTCATCTCCACTCTTTCATTAGCCATCTGAGTTCTGACCTCAGTCAGGTCCTGCTGTACTTGCTCCATTTGGATACCAGGAAGGTTGTTGCGAGTAGGGTACCGGTGCGTGCGGTTGACAGGGAACACTCGGCGACGAGCAATATTTCCTGAGGTCACAACAAGGTTAGAAACAAAGATAACAACAAAACCTACAAAACAAAACAAAAGTTAGTATGCAATGCAGTATGCCTATTTGTTTTCCAAGGTATCCGGCTTGGTTTTTTGGTTTTGACCTTTCCAGACCTCGAGGAAGATGCTTGATGTTGCTTGAGAAAAGAAACCCAATGAAAGCAAACTAATATATTACAAATGATGAACAATACATAGTTTGCTTTACAACACATGCCCCTGGAGGGTCAAAATACATCAAATGGAAACAACAACAAACAAAGAATCAAACATCCAGTCCAAACTCGTCCTCCTTGACCTCCTTCAGGAGTGCCTCAGTCACTGGACCAGCTGGGTGCTCTGTAATGGTCCTAATGAGGAGGTTCCTGGTGGCAATGGCAGTGGTCAGCTTCTTATGCCTGTCCTGGTCCTTTGATCTCTTCAATCCAGCTCTGAGCTTCAACTCTGAAATCTCCTTTTGGGCTGCCAACAAAGCTTCCTGCTGCTTCTTTTCATTGGCCTCTAACTGTTCAATCTTGGCTTGAATTCTCTGATCTTCTTGTGTCCGGGCTTCAGTGATCCTGACCCACCTAGCCTGACTTTCTTGCAGATAGAGCTCAGTCCTAGCCTTCTGAATCTGGGCCTCTTTACAGGCATTCTTCAATATTTGCTCCCCAGCTCTTGCTTTCTTGATGTAGTCCTCTGTCTTCTCAATTTTGGCAAGATGCTCCAACCTAAGCTTCTCCAGCCTCTCAATGTCCAAACGACCATCACTCCTTTCCCAAAGGGTCTTCTTCAGAGCTTGAGATAGATTCTCATTCCTTTCCCTCAGCTTCTCAAATTCTTCCAGGCTGACAGTTGCTGCTGGCTGTGCTGTAGATGGTCCAGGTGTATCCTCAATGGTGAAAGGCATTCCAGTAATCTGAGCTCTAGTACGGGACCAGTCATAGTACTGAGATGAAGCAACATTATTACACCTCCCAAGTATAACCATCCCTTTTGTCTGGATGTTATCCCAAGCCCAAGATGCTTGTCTGACAACAGCTGAATTAGGTTTTACTTCACAATACAGGGTCTCAGCTAAATCTTGCACTCTAGGAGGGTGAACCAAAGCATAGCCCAGTTGTCTCTTAAACAGCAAAGAATTGTAGTTGATGCAACCCTTTACTCCTATCAGAGGTACATTTGGGTATTGCCCACAGCTGGTGATAATGTCCTTGCCTTTGGTGCTCTGGGTGCACCATCTAATATCATCTGAAGTCAAAGAAATGAGCCTCTTGGCCCAATTCTTCTGTTGGTGAGGGTTCAAGAAAGCATCTGACTTAGGTAGGTGTCTAAGCATCCAGGTGTGAAATAAAGGAGCACAACATCTCACCAACTTCCCCCTTTGTTTCTCATTCCTCTGATGGATGGAGTAATAGAAATCTCTCAGCAACGTGGGTACTGGGTTCCTCAGAAGGAAAAGATGAATCGCATTCTTGCTGACAAATTTGGGCTCATCTGCAAACAGTATAACCCCATATATGCTGAGGGCTAACAGTGCACAAACTGCCCTCCATTCTCCCAATGAAGCCTTCAGGATGGCTTGAGAAATCAAGAAGTCCAAGTGCAAACCAGGGATCCCAGCTTTTGTTGTCATGCTTTGCTCAATCAAGGCAGGCTCCAGGTACAGTGCTTTTGCTACTTCTCCATTGCTGGGAGCTGGCATTTCTGGGTTGAAGGGGATTCCACCCCTGATAGGTACTCCAGTCAATGAAGAAAACTCTTCCAGCAGAGGTCATAGCTGAAAGTCTGGAAATGTGAAACATCTCAAGGGAGGATCATAAAACTGCAAGCATGTGTGGATCATGCTCCTCTGAGAAGGGTCAAGGTCCATAACCATATCCAAGATACCTCCATAATGCTCTCTAAACAATGGGATATGGTCAGGTGTGATAAGTGACTGGACCTGCCTGATACCAGTCAATACAGGCTCAAAGAAATGGTAGGATATGTTGCTCTTCCTGGGAGTAGTCATGAATGCTGCTGAAGATGCTGATGAAGATCAAGACTGATACTGGAGATGAGCCACTGATAGGCTGATGCTGGTGATGATGAAGATAGCTGAAGCAGATAACTGATGCAGCAGAGGTCTATGCAGAAGAAGGGGTCAAAACCAAGCCAGATATAATGTGGATACCCTGAAAAGCAAATAAACAAATGTTAAATGATGCAAATGATGAGTATGCAAATGATATGCAAGGGTTTGTGATCAAGCTGGATCTGATTATCTGTCTTGATATAAAGCCCATGTATGTTCAAGAAGTCCAGATGAAGGTTCAGAAATCCAGTAACCAAGGTGGGGGACTCAAATAAAGAGTCACATGTCCAGGGTTAATCACAAGAACTGTCCGAAATGAGGTACACTTAAACAAAACAAATAACAGGGTATGATGTGGCCAATGGTACCTGCAAACCTGCAAACAGCCCAACCCCCTCACAGGTAGTGTTCTAAAACAAGGATCCTCAGACTTGGGTCAGTTATGAGAAGTGTAAACACTTCTAACCCGGAGGTACAATGTTTACAATAACCATAAAAGATCCTCCTCTAATTCATCTCAGTTTCTGAAGGTCATAATAAAGGTCATCCAGACTTAGCAGGCTTCCCAGATAGCCCTAACACTACAGGAAATCTGTAGCGCAGAGTTCTCAAGAAGAAACCCACATCTGAACCGTGTTTCATATTCCCGCACCAGACCGAAATGGAATGGGAAATAACATGAACCACTCTAGCCTAGGTGTCACTCAGGTCCCAGGTATAGGACCTTAAACTCTCAATGAAACCCCACCCACCAAAACAGAAACCAGATCCAGCATAGATAGTATGACAGTATGATGCATAAAACTGTAAAGAAAGCAATAAACAAGACTGTACATAAAGCAATAAACAAAGCAAATAAACACAATTAGCACATAACACCCCAGTAAACACAAATCAAACAAGCGCTAGGAGGAACCCACAAAAAGAACCAGAAGCCCTGGTTACAGTATAAGGGTCCCCAGCAGAGTCGCCAAGCTGTCGCTCCCACCAAAATGAGGCTAAGTCAAAATGGGGTACAGACGCGAACGGTCGGCGAGAGGGATGAGAACACACAAGGGTGAACTCAGGAAAGAAAAGAGTCGCCAGCTAGGCATTTTTATCCCGGAGGAAAGGTAATGCTGCATAGACCTAGAAAGATATGGATAAGACGGTCGCGAACCAGAGAAACTGAGAAAGGGGGTTGGTTACAACCTGGGAAGGTATTAGCACCCAGATTGTCCGTCGTACTCGACGGGATCCACGCCTAAAAGATTTGTGTTTTAAAGGGGTAGTGTCAGTGCAATCTGTGTATCAAAGCTGGAAAAGAATGCAAGTGTCAGTGTAAAAGAAATGTGAAGTGTATAAGGGAAGTGTCAGTGTGAGAACAGGGATGAAATGCTCGAGACTATGAGGCTCAAAGAATAATGCTGGAAGGAGGGGGAATATACAGATAATTTTGTTTGATAACTGTTAAGTTATGCCTACGTATCCTCTCGTGCAATGAGGAAGTCAAAACACCGTAGTTCGACTCAAAGAGACTGAAAGATAAATTGACTTGTGAACTGCTTACTTGTCTATGCTCAAGTGTATGACCTGTCTGGGTCAGGTGCAAACTGTCTTGCATTAGACGGAAGAAGCGAGTTCTCGTTTGTGAATGAATGAGATGAGAAAAGAATCCCGGAGGAGACGATTATTGTTTTTTTTTGTATTTTCAGTCTTTTATTGATTTTTGTATCTGTCATAAGAAAATGAGCTTAAGCCTAAACCAAGGGTTAGTAAACTCATCACATCCTCCCTTTGATTAGGGGTAATGAGAATACTTTAAGTGTGAAATAAGCAACTCACACTTAATCACCATGATGGAGGATTAAGATCATTTACCTACTTGTAATTATTTAGATGCTTTAGGAGTTTTGGTTTAGTGTTAAGTAATGAGTTTAAGCCGTAATCAAGGATTTAATGGATTCATTACACCATCCTAATAGAAGGATAATAGATGAGAACATTTAAGTTGAGGAAGGCTCCTCAACTTAATCCATGATTATGGATTAACCTCATGACAAAACAAAGCCTTTATTAAAGTGGATTTTAGTTAATGGTGAGATTAAGAAATGAATTTTATGATTTGTAAGACAAATTGAGGGGGACTTGTCCATTAACATTAGGGTTAGTCCTTCTTAACCAGTTAAGGAAGAATTAGAACCCCAATGCAAGGCCCAAGTTACAAGCTTGATGTCTTAGTGATTATTAAGTGAATTGATTAAAGGATTTAAACACATTAAGGGCTTAACACTTAGGATTAAAGTTATACACTCCATCCTAATAGAAGGATGCAGGCATAAGCTTAATCACAAAGCCTTAAAACCTTTAGGGTTTAGTCCTTGATTAAGAGATGAGAAGAGAAGACACAAAGATGATACAAAGGTAAAACTAAATGGGGAAACTAATCAAACCCTAATTGTTATCATACTTGGAGATCCTAGGGTTGGTGAGGCTTAAGAGAGAAAGATCTTCAAAGAGCCACCAAGGAGGAACAAGATGAAAGGAGAAGGAGCAAGAGAAACAAGCTAACTTACTTCAATTAAGAAGATAAGTTACTTGAAGAAAGAAAGTAAGAGATGAACATGAATGAGCAAGCTCACTCTAATACAAAAGTAAAATGCAGCAATGAATACATAAGAGAGATGAGAAGAGATTATGAGAAGTGAAGGCAAATTCACTTCTCAAAGTAACTTACCACCTGAAAAGTTAGCAAAAGAAATGAAATGCAATGAAAATGAGATGAAATGCCATGATGCAAGACAAAGTCAGAAGCATGAACATGATGTTAATGATGCATAGGGATGATGCAAACACATGTCAAGAGTTGTGGATGATCATACAAGGATGAGGATGCAAATGAAGCATGCTTTGAACCATGAAAGTTCATGAAAGTTTATGTAATGAAATGAATGCACAACATGGCAAATGAAAGATGAAATGATCAAATATGATTCTAAAATGTCCTAAGATGTCTTATATGTCATGTTGATGCACAAAATGTCATGGCAAGCTCATGTATGCAAGCAAATAAGAGATGAATGCAAATGAAGGCAAGAATTAGGGCTTATGCATAACATGCAACACAAAATTCAAAATCAGAAGCAAATGACATGATAAAAAAATGAAAATGGGATCAAAGGAACCCTAACCCTACATAAGTTCACTGCCCAAAGGAGGGGACCTAACTCTTAACCTAATGGAAGTTATGATTTTCTCAAGTCAACTAGGGTTTCAAGGCACTTCAAAAGGAAAAATGCACATTAAATTGAAAATGAAAGGTAAATTCAAACCAATTTTGCCCTAGAAACTACATGACATGAAGGATGCAATGCAAGAAGAACCATCATCAAACTCTTCATGGTTAGGCAGAATGAATTTTTCTAAGTTAAGACCAAAATATTGCCTTTAAATAACTTTAATTCCAATGAAAATTGTCAAAATAGGTCAAAAACCAAAAAGAAATTTGTTTTAAGAGTTTGATAATGTTTCTAAATGTTTTAAAATGCAATGTGAAGTTTCTGGTGATTTTTAAATACCTAAATGCATTTTTAATTAATTAATTTCCATTAACTAATTAAAAATAAACACTTAAATGATTTAAAAATAATTTTTAATGCAAAAAATAAAAATAAAAATATTTTTGAGTTCTGAAAAATTAATAAAAGATTTGATAAAAATTTTCAGAATTTTTTAATGTGTTTTACTATTTTTAAAAATTCGTGGAAATAAATACAATAAAAATGAAAATTAAATTGAAATAAAGGGAAAGTATGCAGATCCTATGGCTGGAATTCAAACCTGGGGGAGGGTGCTTGACTGCGCGCGCAATCATAGGGTCAGGATTGACTCTGGTCAAATTATTTTATTAATCCTAATTTAAACTAATTAAAATGAATTAAGGATTAATTGTGGAATCTGATCCATTCACTTCCTAAACTAAACACGATCCAAAGGCCCACAATGCACTTGGAGATTAAACCCTAATTAGGGCTAATGACTTTCAGGTGACCGGAGGGAAGCTCCGGTCATCTTCTCCGGCGGGACGAAAACCCTAAAACACTCTACAAGCCACCCCAACTTAAATTAACTGCCCAGAAATGATCCCCTAACCAAACTAAACCTAAATCCACCATCAAACACCATTTATTAAGCATGAACAAAGAGAATCGAAGCCATTCATTTTCACGGATAAAATTTCAGAAGGGCACAAAATGCTTATTTTCACACCATTTTCAAATCTAACAACATCAGAGTGATCCCCATGACATGTATTTTCATTTTGTAACAAAAAATCTAAGCTCTGAAAAGTTTTATTTTTGAAACTACCTGAGGTGATGAACTGCAAATATGTGCTTCCAGAGCCTCCCCTTCAAGCAAAGAGTCTCCTCTGATCCTCCTGAAGCTAGTGGAATGCTTCAAAACCCTTGATGTTGGCTAGTTTGAAAGTCCCAGCTCTGGTGTAGCAGAAATTGAGGTCTGTGCATGTGATGTTTTTGGCTGCTTTGAGGGTTGATTCTTGTTAAGTGGATGATTTGTGATTTGTTGGTGAAAGAAAAATGGAAGTTTGATGGCTGTGGGAAGAGTTTCGAAGAGGAGAAGTTTTTGACAGTTTTTTGAGAATGCTGGATTGTTGGAGGTTGCTGGCTTGTGTGTGGTGTGTTTTGGAAGGCTTGAGGTCCACATATGAGGCTCTGATTGGGCAGAGAGTTGGTGGTGGCACAGTGTGATTGGCATGGGCAAAAATGAAAAAAGTCAAGATCTTGTGTACTATGGGTATGGCTCAGGTCAGAGGAGATCTTAGGGCTTGTCCTGCCTCAGCTTGAGTCAAGGAAGGCCTTTGGATCTGATTTTGTGAGCTGGATGATCTTGATCAAGAGTTTCCATGGTTCTTGCATATTTCCCTCTTTGAGTTTTCTTATGAACCAAGGCAAAGAAACTTGTGATTTCTTGGGCAAAAATGCAGCAACATGAGCCATATGAAGTTGCTAGAATGATTTGAGATCAATTAGTGTTCAATTTAAGCATGAAAAGTTCCTTTTGCAAAGATTCAATTTTGAAGCTTTCATGAAGAAATGCCTTATGTAACTTGTAATTCAAGGCATGAAAGTGAAAAATTCTTGGGCAAATATGAATTATGAGCCATGAATTATGTTTGTGTGATGATTAGAAGCTGGTTTGAAGTCACATTTGGCTTTGGCATGAGGTTTTGCAACTTTCCTCCTTTGGCACAAAAGTGAAAAATGAATGATTTTGTCCAACTTTGCAAGGCCATAACTTTTGATCCGAAATGAATTAGAATGAGTTCTTGTAATTTTTGAAAATGGGAGGATCCAATCTACAACTTTCATGACCAAAGATTTTTCATTTGAAGCATTTTTGAATCAAAAAGAGGAGGTTGAAAAACTTTCCCAAAATGGCAAGTTTACATTATAAGTCACTTTCCCAAAAAGGCAACTTTGCAAATGGTTTGAAATTCCTCAATTTTGTGAACTTCTAACATCTTCTATGATCAAATAAAGATCATACACATTCAAAATGATGGAGAAAACTCTTTGGTTGTGTGATTGGGGGCCTCAGATGCCCTGATTTTGCACTGACTTGCTCAAGGAGTCATCTTGTGATCAGATGCCTTCCCCATTGAATTTCTTCATGAAAATTGGTATGCATGATCCCCATATCATATAGAGACCAATAGAAACAAGAATGACCAAAAAATTGGAGTTATGGCCTCTGAAACCAAAACCCTAATTTTAGGTCATCTGTGTAGTCAAGCCTGGCTCTGCTTCCATGCCTTTCTCAGTTCTTGTGATTATTTGACTTCCTTGACCTTGTGAGGATATAATATGATGCTTGAACATATATGGACCCTCTTGAGATGATTGAAGACCTTTGGGGTGGCTCAAATGGCTCAGGGATGGCTCAGATCACAAACCCTAGATGCATATGGCTTAGAATCAATGCAGTGAAGCAAACATGCAATATAAGATGATATGATTGAACTTATGAAAATGAAAAGATCACAAGCCATGGTGGAATGAGTGAGGGAAAATTTGGGGTGTTTACACCTGATGAGCCAAATGATCAGCTACCACACTGCTCTTAATTGCCTTCTGAGTGGTGTACTGTATATCATATTCTGTTAAATCATTTGCCATCTCGCTATTCATCCGGAGAGAGCAGGTTTCTCAAATATGTACTTGATTGGATCCATCTTTGAAATCAAAAAGGTAGTATGAGTCAACATATACTATCTTAGTCGGCGAGCAACCCATGCCAAAGCGCAACAAGTTTTCTCGAGCAGTGAGTATCTTGTTTCATAGTCGGTAAACTTTTTGCTAAGGTAGTATATTGCCTACTCTTTTCGACCAGACTCGTCATGTTGCCCTAACACACACCCCATTGAGTTGTCAAATACTGTTAAGTACATAATCAAAGGTCTTCCATCAACTAGTGGCATCAAAATTGGAGGTTCTTGGAGGTATTTCTTGATCTCATCAAAGGCTACCTGGCACTCGTCATTCCATTCCATTACCTGATCTTTCTTCAATAATTTGAAGATTGGCTCATAGGTAGCAGTTAACTGGAAAATAAATCTTGCAATGTAATTCAGTCATCCTAAGAAACCTCTAACTTTCTTTTTAGTACGGGGGGCAGGCATCTCTTGTATAGCTTTTACTTTTGCAGGATCCACTTCAATACCTTTTCCACTGACAATGAAACCTAGGAGTTTACCAGACCTAACTCAAAAGTACACTTGTTTGGATTCAATATCAACTTGTATTTCTTCAACCTCTCAAACAACTTGTGCAGGTGATCAAGGTGTTGTTCCTCATTCTGGGACCTGACTATCATATCATCCACATATACCTCTATCTCATGGTGAATCATATCATGAAACAAAGCCACCATAGCACGCTGATATGTTGCCCCAACGTTCTTCAAACCAAATGGCATCCCCTTATAACAAAAAGTGCCCCATTGTGTAACAAATGTAGTCTTCTCCATATCTTCAGGCGCCATCTTAATTTGATTGTAACTAGAGAAACCATCCATGAAAGAGAATACCTTATGCTGAGTAGTGTTGTCTACCAAAACATCAATATGTGGAAGTGGAAAGTCATCTTTAGGACTAGCCTTATTCAAATCCCTGTAATCCACACACATGCGTACCTTACCATCCTTCTTAGGTACCGGTACCACATTTGCAACCCATTGAGGATAAGAAGTCACAACTAAGAACCCTGCATTAAATTGTTTCATCACCTCTGCTTTAATCTTTTCTGACATTTCAGGACGCATGCGACGAACCTTTTGCTTCTTTGGACGACAGTCTTCTTTTACCGGTAGATGGTGAACCACAATGTCAGTATCCAACCCTGGCATATCTTCATACGACCAAGCAAAGATCTCCACATAATCACGTAACATCTGGATTAATCTGTTCTTAACACCATCCTCTAATTTAGCCCCTATCTTGACCTCTTTCCTGTTTTCCTCTGTTCCCAGATTTACAACTTCGATTGGCTCTTCATGTGGCTGTATAACTTTCTCTTCTTGTTGCAACAACCTAGTAAGCTCTACATGTACTTCACAATCTTCCTCCTTTCCATCTTTAGCTTGATAGATCGGATTCTCGAAATCATAATTGGCAATAGTAGAACTGTTATCAATAGGATCCAGAGTGGATGAGGATCTGCATTTTAGTGATGTGGGTGTGTGTAAGAACACATAAATGATAAAACAGAAATAATAATAAAAGAAAAACAAGGAGCATAACATTTACGAAAACGAAACGTCCATTTATTTTTATTGAATGAAGTATGCAAATAAAATGACATCCCGAAACAAGCATACCATTGTGCCCTGGGTAAGACACAAGGCTTAAAAAGTTTTATTGTTTGAAATTACAAACTTAAAACAAAACATAGTAATAGTATTTACTCTTGACTAAAGGAGATAGGAATAACGTCTTCAGCCTTCTAATTCTTGAGCCCATCACCCATGGTAGGAAAGATCCAATCATCCAGGTTGTAGTCTTCATTATGGTCATCCACAACATTGATTTGATCTCTTACAACCCCTCGATTAGTCATACGAACAACACGAGCACGACGAACAATCCTCTGAGATTCTGCAGTGAAACCCAAACCAAACTTGTCAGACTTGTAAGGGATGTTGGGAAGCTGACCCCAAATAGCACAACCACCTTTTTCAACCACAGCCTTAGCATCTTTGAGGGAGGCCATTGCAGGAGGTACTCTAGTAACCACTGGAACTCTTTCGGAAGCAGGGACAGACTGAGGAACAGGAGCAGAGCAAAGAACAACTTCAAATGTTTGACACAGAGTTTCAACCAATTCACCCTTCATTTCTACATATTTGAAAGTATTCACATGGCTCACCATGTACTCTTCTTCACCATAGACAGTGACAATTTTGTTTTTCACCGGATATTTCAACTTCTGATGCAAAGTGGAAGTCACAGCACCTGCCCCATGGATCCAGGGGCGCCCAAGCAAACAAGAATACGCAGGACGAATATCCATCACATAGAACGTAGAGTTGAAGACTTGAGAGCCTACTTTGATCAGGAGGTCTACTTCTCCATGTACCACTCTTCTTGAACCATCAAAGGCCCTTACCACCACATTACTTGGCCTTAACACAACATCTTCAAGACTGAGCTTGTCTAGAACCTCTTTAGGGAGCACATTTAATGAAGAGCCATTGTCCACCAGCACATGAGACAAAGTAGTGCCCCTACATTCAATGGAGATATGTAGAGCTCTGTTATGATTTCTCTTGGCAGGAGTCAAATCAACATCAGAAAAGCCCATACCATTATCACTAGTCAGATGTGCAACACAATTCTCAAATTGATCCACATAAATTTCATTTGGCACATGAGCAGTCTTTAAGAACTTGATTAAGGCTTTAGCATTGGCCTCAGAACACAGCAGTAATGATAACATGGAGATTTTGGAGGGAGTATGCCCCAACTGGTCAACGATATCATAATCACTTTTGCGAATGATCTTCAGTACTTCTTCCATCTGTTTAGAAAGATTTTCAGCAGTTGGTGTCTCAGCTTGCACAGGTTCAATCACAGGACCTTTGCCCCGAGCATCAGTACTTGGTCCAGAATTGGAGGTATGAGTTGGAGTAACTGCACTTTTAGAGGTATCTTGAGGGGAGAATATTCTTCCACTTCTGGTGATCTTACTAGATCCAAAAATATTGTCAACATCAAGATTAGTATCAGTAACAGGTGCATCAGTCAAAGGCTCTTGTTTGACACCATGTATATAAACATCAGAACCATAATTCCAGGGTATAGCTTTATCAGAAGTATAAGGAATAGGGCCAAGAGTGGTAATGATCATGGAAGCCACTCTAGCTTCAGCAACAGTCTTCACAGGGCCTTCAACAGTAATCTTCACTTGTCCTTTGGATGTAATCCTGACAGGACCTTTGGAGGTAATCTTCACTGATACTTTATCAACCATAGCTACATCTTCAAGCTTCGTGTTTCGAGTCAGATGTTCACACATACTTTCCACAGAAGGAGTTCTCTCAAACAATATAGTGTTATTGTCCATGAGGCGTTGAATACCATCTTTCAACTTCCAGCAGCTATCAGGTTTATAGGCACAGTAAAAACAGTCTTCATTGCAACCTGGAAAGAACCCAGCCTGCACCAGCTTCTTCTTGATAATGGATAGAGGAGTAGTCAAATCTGTTACTGAGGAAACATAAGGAACTTCATCAACAACATTAACAGTCTTCTCATGATTGGGCATTGGAGCAGTGATCACATTTGGGGTCCCAGGAGGGTCAAGTTCAATTTCCCCAGCTTCGATCATGTCTTGAATCTTGTTTTTCAACACCCAGCAGTTGTTGGTGTCATGTCCCGGACTATTAGAATGATATGCACATCTTGCATTAGGATTGTACCGAGGAGAGGATGTATTAGGATTCTGAGGAGGATCCCTTAAAGTAATTAGCTCCCCTTTCAACATGTGTTGCAAGGCTTGGGCCAGTGACATATTGATCTTGGTGAATTGTCTTCTAGGCTTCTGTTGATTGTTCTGTTGTTGCTTTGGTGCTGTAGGGGCAGGATTGGAGATGTGAACTGCTCCCACAGATTGGTGACTCCTGTTACGACTATGTTGACCATACACAACATTAGACTCCTTCTTTCCACTAGGGGGTTTCTTAGCAGTGCTTGATGAAGAGGCACCCACCTATATCTTACCACTTCTTATCCCACTTTCTACACGTTCCCCAGTCATTATCAGCTCAGTGAAACCAGATGATGAGCTTCCAATGAGGTGACTATAAAAAGGACCATTCAGTGTACTCATAAACATATCCACCAGCTCCATGTCAGTCAAAGGAGGTTGAACTCTACCAGCCAGGTCTCTCCATTTCTGGGCATACTCTTTGAAACTCTCCTTAGCACCCATAGACATGCTTTGGAGCTGCATGCAAGTTGGTGCTAAATCAGTATTATATTGGTATTGCCTATAGAAGGCCTCAGCAAGATCATTCCACTCACAAATATTAACACTTTCAAGTTGATAATACCACTCCAATTGAGCTCCAGATAAACTCTCTTGGAAGAAATGAATCCACAGTTTCTTGTCAGCAGTATGTGGTTGAATCCTCCGGACATAGGACCTCAAGTGCAATTTAGGACATGAAACACCATCATACACCACAAAAGCAGGAACCTTGAAGCCAATAGGTATAACCACTCCAGAAACTAAACTCAAATCTTCAAAATCAAGCCCAGAAGATTTTTGTAGTTCCATAGCGTTCATTCTGTCTACCAACATCTTATACTTCTCCTCACTAGCATGATCATGATAATAGTTCGCCTCAGAATCAGAATCTTCCATAGTATCATGGAGACTACCTCCTTCTTTCTCAGAATTCTCAGACTCAAAATCCTCAACCTCTTCTTTTGTCTTGATAGGACCTCTGAATCTTCTACCCAGGTTGATGAGGCCCCCTGATTTTCTTGTCTTCTTCTTCTTCTTAGTCAGAAGTGCCTTCAACTCATCTTATCCCTTGGACAAGTTCAGGATCAGTTCTTGGAATTGTGCATTCTGAGCCTGGAGATCCTTAACAGTTTGTTCGAGAGCCATTTCTGCTGAAATAAACAGCGAAAAGATAAGATACCTGTTCATAAGAAACCTGTGATGCAATGATATGGTATGTAAATGCATATTCAATGTTTTCAAGGACCGCTGGATTTAAATTTGTTTAAACAACCAGAAAAGAAACTTTTATTAGTAAGCAATAAACTTGTTTGCCTCTTGGGCTTACAATAAAATGAAATAAATACAAAGATGGGGTTTTAAGTCTCCCATGGACGTTTCCTCTTTGTATTGAGGTATGTGTTGAGATTCCGCTCTTCGTGAAGTTGTTTTGTCAGCTCCAGGATTCTTTCTTGACTAGCTTTGAAATGAGTCTCAAAAGTATCCCTTTGTTCCTTCAACTGGATCCAGGACCTCTGCAACTCTTCCATGTCAGTGGGCATGTCTGGATGAAGGATGATATAAGGAGTATCTCCTTCAGCAATAGGCTCCATGGTAACTGGCAGGATAGCGGGATATGGCATCATAAGAGTCTGAGCAAGTGCTCGTACCCATCTGAGATAAGGTTCCATAGGAATGGAGTACTTTGGTTCTAGAGTCTTGCTGTCAACCTTGTTCACTTTACCCCAAGCTCGTATAAACCTTTGCCGGTAACCTTGTAGATCATTGTCGTAGTCGAACATAATACCATGAATAAGCTTGTCATGAAGACCATTACTCCGAGCATAACGAAACTGACGTAGAGCTAAAGAAGGGTTGTAGGTAATGCCCCCTCTTATGCCAAGGAGTGGCACATTAGGGAACTCCCCACAACGGTCAATAATAGTAACATTCTCCATAGATCGAGAGCACCAATGAATATCTAAATGAGAAAGTGACATGATCCTCTTGGACCACCTTAACCCTTGTTCATTCTTCATCACTGATCGAGGAAATTGAAAAATAAACCACCTAGACAATAGAGGTATGCAGCACATCAGAGTCCCTCTCGCCTTCGTAGTACGGGTGTGGAGAGAATGTAAGATGTCTCCAAGTAATGTATGTCGCTCCAAAGATTTGCATACCGGTACAAGCGCGAACGGTCGGAGAGAGGAGATGAGAATGAAATGAATAGAGTCGCCAGCTAGGCATTTTTATCCCGGAGGAAAGGTAATGCTGCATAAACCTAGAAAAAGATGGATAAGACGGCTGCGAACCAGAGAAACTGAGAAAGGGGGTTGGTTACAACCTGGGAAGGTATTAGCACCCAGATTGTCCGTCGTACTCAACGGGATCCACGCTTGAAAGTTTGTGTTTAAAAAAAGGGGGAGTGTCTGTGCTATCTGTGTGCAAAAGCTGGAAGAGAATATACAAGTGTCAGTGCAAAAAGGTGAAGTGAAATGCTCAGGAACTGAGGCTTAAAAGAGAATGCTGAAAGAGGGGGAAGACACATAGACTTTTGTTCGATAACAGTTAAGTTATGCCTACGTATCCTCTCGTGCAATGAGGAAGTCAGAACACCGTAGTTCGACTCAAAGAGACTGAAAAGATAAATTGACTGTGAACTGCTTGCTTGCCTATGCTCAAGTGTATGACTCGTCTGGCTCGAGTGCTAACTGTCTTGCATTAGACAGAAGAAGCAAGTTCTCGTTTATGAGTGAAGATGATGAGAAAAGAATCTCGAGGGAGACGATTATTGTTTGTTTTTGTGTTTTCAGTCTTTTATTGCCTTAAGTTAATGAGCTTAAGCCTAAACCAAGGGTTAGTAAACTCATCATATCCTCCCTTTGATTAGGGATAATGAGAATACCTTAAGTATGAGATAAACATCTCAACTTAATTACCATGATGATGTAGGATTAAGATCATTAACCTACTTATGATTAATTAGATGTTTTTGAGTTTTTGTTTAGTGTTAAGTAATGAGTTTAAGCTATAATCAAGGATTAGTGAACCCATTTCACCATCCTAATAGAAGGATAATAGATGAGCACACTTAAGCTGAGGAAGATACCTCAACTTAATCCATGATTAGGGATTAACCTCATGACAAAACAAACCTTTATTAAAGTGGATTTTAATTAAGGGTAAGGTTAAGAAATTAGTTTTATGATTTGTAAGACAACTTGAGGGGGACTTTTCCATTAACACTAGGGTTAGTCCTTCTTAACCAATAAAGGAAGAATTAGAACCCTAATGCAAGGCCCAAGTTACAAGTTAATGTCTTAGTGATTATTAAGATGGATTGATTTAGAGGTTTAAACAAATTAAGGGTTTAACACTTAGGATTAAAGTTATACACTCCATCCTAAGAGAAGGATGCATGCATAACCCTAATCACAAAGTCTTAAAGCCTTAAAGGTTTAGTCTCTGATGATGAGATGAGAAGAGAGACACAAAGAAGACTCAAAGGTAAAATCTAAGGGGGACTAAATTACAATCCTAATTATTATCTTGCTTGGATGATCCTATGGTTTGTGAGGCTTGAGAAAGATCTTCAGAGAGGCCACCAATGGAAGAAGCAGATGAAAGGAGGAGAAGCAGAAGAAACAAGTTACTTACTTCACTGAAGAAGATAAGTAACTTGGAGAAAGAAAGTGAGAGATGAACATGAATGAGCAAGCTCACTCTAAATCAAAGAAAAATTCAGCAATGATGCATAAGAAGAATGAGAAGAGAAATGAGAAGTGAAGGCAAATTCACTTCTCAAGTTACTTACCACCTGAAAAGGTTAGCATAAGGAAAGGAATGAAATGAAAATGAAATGTATGCAAAGGTAAGGCCAAAACCAGAAGCAAACACATGATGCAAATGGTGCTATGAGATGATGCAAAGGCATGTCAAGTGTTATGAATGTTCATGTGAGAGAAGGAATTCAAGAGGAGCATGCTTTGAAGTATGAAAACACATGTATGTTTATGAAATGAAATGGATGCAAAGCATGGCAAATGTATGAATAAATGACCAATAAATGTTCAAGCAATGTATTAAGATGTCTAATATGGCATACAAGTTCTTAGAATGTCATGGAAAGTTCACATGTTCATGCAATGCAATGTAAGATGCAAGTATGGATGCAAGATTAGGGTTACATGAAAGGATGAGATGTAAATATCAAAAACAAAAGCAAATCACATGATAAAAAATTGCAAATGAACTCAAAGGAACCCTAATCCCATATGATATCACACCCCAAAGGAGAAGGTCTAACTCTTAACCTAAAGAAAGTTGTGGTTTTTTTAAGTTTGCTAGGGTTTTAGGGTACCTTAAGAGGAAAAATGCAAATCAAATGGAAAATGAAAGATAAATTTATGACAAAAATATGATAGATACTACATGCTATATGAAGAACAATGCAAAAAGAACCAATGTCAAAACCTTCATAGTTAGGCAGAAAAGAATTTTCAAAGTTAGGGTTCCAAAAAAGGATTTTTATGAACCCTAAATTCAATAAAAATGTCAAAGTTGGATCAAAACCAAAAAGAAATTTGTATGAATGGTTTGACAATGTTTCTAAATGTCCTAAGATGCAATGTGAATTTTTTTGGGATTTTTGGAAACCTAAATGGTATTTTAATTAATTAATTTCCATTAATTAATTAAAATAAACATTTAAATATTTTTAAAATGATTTTTAAATGCAAAAAATAAAAATAAAATGTTTTTGGGTGAAAAAAATATTTGAAATCAAAATGAAGAAGAAAAATATTTTTGGAATTTTCTAAGTATTTTAAATAAATTGGCAAAGAAAAATACAATTAAATGAAATAAAATATGAATTAAAGGGGCTGGTCAACTGATCCAATGGATCAGATTCAAACTGGGGTTTGGAGGGAAGACCACGCGCGCTATCCAATGGTCCAAATTTAAATTGGCTAAACCTAATTAATTAATTTAAATAATCCTGATTAATGCTAAGTGGATGCATCTGAGCCTCTCATTCACGCGCGCAAAGGCTGATCAAAGGGCTGAGATTCAAAGTTCACTAATTACGCTGATTAACCCAAATCTGAACCCCAAACATTTCCAGGTGACCGGAGCAAGCTCCGATCATCTTCTCCGGTCACTCATTCATGCTATGATTTGGGGGCTTTTAGGCTGTAATGAAGGGTGGGAAATGATCCCTTGGTGATGCTGAGTTGATTTGTGCAAAAAGTTTGAAGTTTTAGTGTGTGAGCAGAGTGTTTCGAAAGCTTTTGCTTTTGGGGTGATTTTGAGAAACTTGGTGATTCTGAGGTTTCAGGCTTGTGTGATGTATGTTATGAGTTACTTTTGATCCACATAACAATGTTTGATAGGTCAGAAAGTGGGTGGTGGCCTGTGGTGATTGGTATGGGCAAGTTGCCAAAATGTCAAAATAATTTGTACTTGAGGTATGGGCTCATGTTGCAGCTGGCTTTTGGCATGTCCTGGCTCAACAAAGATCAAGGAGAACCATGGAATTGAGTTTGGGGTGCTGCAGCAAGTGTATGAGAAGTTCCATGCTCTTTTGCAAATTTGAAGAAGTTTGGCCCCTTTTGGATTTCTTGAAGTTCAAGGCATGAAATGGCATGATTCTTTGGGAAATTTTGGTCACAAAGCATTACATTATGTTTGTATGATAATTAGAGAGTGATTAGAGGTCACAAAATGGCTTGGCAAGTGAATTTGCAAAAATCCCTCTTTGGCATGAATGTGAAAATTATGTGATTTTTGTAAACTTTGCAAAGCCATAACTTGAGTTCCATAATGAATTAGGACTTGTTCTTGTACTTTTTGAAAAGGGAATGATCCAATCTACAACTTTCATGACCAACCGTTTTTCATTTGAAGCATTTTTGGTTGAGAAAGAGGATGTTGAAAAACTTTCCCAAAATGGAAAGTTTCCATTACAAGTCATTTCCATTTTTGGCAACTTTTGGTTTAGCTCAATTTTATTCAATTTTGTGAACTTCAAAGCACTTCAATGATCAAATAAAGATCATATAACTTCAATTTGATGAAAAATCCACTTTGGTTCCATTGTTGGGGGCCTCAGATGCCCTGATTTTGCTCTGGCTTGCTCAAGAAGTTACCCAGTGAACAGATGACTTCCACAATGAATTTCTTCATAAAACTTGGTACACATGATCCTTATAACATCTTAAGAACATTAGAAACAAGAATGACCCAAATATTTGGAGTTAAGGTCTCTGAAACCAAAACCCTAATTTCAGGTCATCTGTGTAGTGAAACCCTAGCTCAGCTTCCATGCTTTCCAAGTTCTTGTGATTTCTTGACTTCCTTGATCTTTGAGGGACATAATATGATGATAGAACATAGATGGACCCTCTTGGAATGATTGGAGACCTTTGGGATGGCTCAGATGGATCCTTGGATTGTTTAGATCACAAACCCTAGATGCAGATGAACTTGAACTTATGCAGTGAAGCAAAAATGAAACATGAGATGTAATGCCTATGCTAATGCAAATATGAAAGATCACAAGACAAGGTGTGATATGAGTGAGGGCAAATTTGGGGTGTTTACAATGTAGGCACTGGATTGTGAGTCAGAAATATGTTGATGGCGTGTACGTCTATGTACTGGTCTGGATTAGGGAATAACACTAAGCCATAGATCAATAGGGCTAATATATCCTCAAAAGCATCATAACTCATAGAATTCAAGAACACTTGAGCTTTCTCCATCAATACCTTAGCAAGGATACCCTTAACTCCACTTCTCGTTTCTAGGACAATGTCTGATTTCTTCAGATGTAGGGCTGCAACAATGACTTCAGGTTTAGGCTCTTTTTCTAAGCCTGTGAAGCATCTCTGATCAAGGAATGGTATACCCAATAGTTTGTAGAATTCTTCCATTGTAGGAACCAGCTGATAGTCGGGAATGTGAAGCAATGATGTTTAGGATCAAAGAACTGAAACAAAACACTCATCTTGTCTTCATCAAATCCTGAGGTAACCAAGTCAAGTAGGTGACCATGCTTCTTGATGAACTGGGAGTTTTCAGAAACTTGAGAGACCAATTCTTTAAGCTTAGAAGGTATCCCCACAAAGTTGATCCGGATAGTATTTCTACGAGCAGAAGCCATGACCTGCAACAAAGAACAAAGATAAATCCTTTGGTCCTTGACATGGTTAGTGAAGATGTTATGCTTATGATGCATGATGATGTTATGATGTTATGTTCAATCACAAACATGTGGCACACACAAATAAGTCACACAATAGCCCTAAGTTTGAAGGCTTGCATGAGGTTTAAAGGTAAGTACCCTCCCTTGAAGTTTAGATGGTTCATCCTGTCCTATAAAGTAACCAGGTTCTAAGGGATCTCAATATCATTGATCCTTCACAAGGGTGGTTGTTCAGTAGGCAACTTACTTGCCAACAAAAACCCTCAAAGTTTGGGATCTCAATGAGCGTAGTATCGAGTATCAACCAACTTCAGTCTTCACCAAAACCGGTTATCTCACTACTTTTCTAAAGGCCAAGATGGGATGACTAAGGTTCTAAAATTCAGTTAGTGTATTGACAACATATGGCAGCCTCATATTATCCTCAACTTACTTAAGGAACATAAGCACCAACCAAGAAGTCACACTAACTATGGCCACCGGATCAACCATATCAGTATACGCCGTACAGTTTCCTTGGTCTATTGCCATTTACCTAAGGTACACTAGATCCGGGTTAGGATCTTTCACACATAAAGCCCAACAAGTAATATAAAGCAAACAAGGCAAACAATTTAAGTGATCTAATTCCTAAGGGTACCCCTCTTTTATTAAATCCCCAGCAGAGTCGCCAGTTCTGTAACACGGTGGGAGAACTGACTTTTAGTCATGTTGCGGATAGCAAGAGTCGCCACCGACTTTTATTTTATCCATAAGGAAAGGACATAAAAGAACAGGAAAGACCTATTTTAAAAGACTTGAGTTCGGGGGGTAGGTTATATAAAGGGAAGGTGTTAGCACCCTTTATATCCATGGTTATCCATGGGCTCTTAGTTACTTAGCTCACTTAAATTGAAAGTGTAGTGTGTGATTAGAAATTTTCTAAGTACTTTGTAATAATCCTCGTATGGATGTATACAAAGCCTTGTTTGAAAATGTTTGAAAATAGTGAGGTGTGAAAAGTATTTTTTTTAAAGATGTGAGCAAGCAACTAAGAGGTACCTACCTTAGACTAAGTCTTTCATGTTCTCGTATGTTCTTTCAATGGTAAGACTATCCCTATTATTAAGGAATAGGTAGTCATTACCTTGGATGTGTAAGGGACAAGCGTATGGTCATTGTATGGTCATATAAGGCAACTTAAGGGTGTCTTTAGCAATTCGTAGGGACTATCATCATTTATTCGAAGGGACAAGATCATTATTCCGTAGGCAACCTCAAAGGGACTTGATCTTTTAAAACGTAGGGACTATGATGATTTATATTCGAAGGAACTTTGCTTAAGACATCCCTTTATTCGAGGGACTTGACCATATTATTTTAAGGCAACCAAGAGGGGTAACCTAGGAAGTGCAAGATGGCGATCAAAGATCGACTTACG
Organism: Lathyrus aphaca; assembly: GCA_963966055.1. Lineage (NCBI taxonomy): Eukaryota > Viridiplantae > Streptophyta > Magnoliopsida > Fabales > Fabaceae > Lathyrus > Lathyrus aphaca. Next base: position 270,666,252 of record OZ014520.1, read on the forward strand.
TGTGTGAGTATTTATATTCAAGTATTTATCTTATTTAAATTAATTTTCTAGATTATTTTTAATTACATATAGGTTACACACCCTAAGATTACTAACCATACAATAAAATATTTACAAAAATAAAATAAAGACGGAAAATAAACCTACAAGTATTACATGGCTTTAGCAGATACATAATAATCAAATAAAAATAATAACAATAAATATAATAAGAATAATAAATAAACCACAAAATATTAGCAATAATAATAATAATAATAATGATAATGATTAGAATAATAAATAAAGAAAATAAAAATTTAAAAGAAAAAAATTATTTAGGTTAGACAAATATTAGAAAATGTTTAAAGGTTAATTAAGAAAATATAACAACTTTAATAATAATAAGCAAAATATTAAATTATTTACATAATAATAAAGATAAAGATTAATATATTAATTAGGGTTTAGAAAAAAAATAAGTTAATTTTTAGGGTTAGAAGAAAAATTACGGTTAACATTTTAATTAAGAAAAATTAGGGTTAAGAATTTAGGTTTAAAATTTAAATAAGATTTAAATAAGTTATTTACAAATTATATAAAAATAAAGTTTATATACAAAATTATTTATGAAATTAATTAAAATGACTAATCAAGAAAAAATATAAGATTAATGAAAAGTTTGATTATTATTTTAAATAAAATTAATAGTTTTAATATAAAACAAATTAATTAATATTAATTATATGAAATAAATGAAAATAGGTGATAAAAAAGAAAGGTGGGGAGGCCTGGTTTTGATCCCAGGACCTCCCCCTTACCACAACAAAACCAGACCACTGGGCTAGCACGCGCTAGTGAATAAATAATGAATCCAAATCAATAAATATGAAACCTGTTAAATATGATGAAAAAGGCAAAAAAATTGGTGGGAGGTGGGATTCGAACCCCAGCCCTTTCCAATTTCAAACACAACTCTTACCATTCAGCCACATGGGGCGCGTCTGCCTATGGAACAACAAACAATGATAATATATTATGTTAGTTAAAATAAATGAACATATGAAAAAAACTGATTCCACCAAGAACCGAACCCACATCCTCATCATAACAAAACACCTCCTTGACCACCAGGCCAACGCATGCGTTGTGATAATGATTTGGATCAAATTAATAAAATATAAAACAATCACTTGAATTCTTCAGAGCGCGCCAAGACTTCATCTTCCTCATTTGAATTTCCTGCGAAATTTCCTATGATTCTTCATGCGAATTTACCTGCGTGTGAATTTTACAGAAGAACCTAGGTTTTTTTGAAACCTTAGAAACATGTAAAATCAGAGCAAATTGACAATGGAAAATGATTTCCCATAGCTCATACAATTTAAACACAGTCTTAAAAGGTATTTAAATGGTCTAAAGAGGAAGATCCCAATTTGAAGGTCCAAACCCTAGCAATGGTGGTATATGGATATGGCCATGAAACTTCAATAAAATCATCCAGAAATCATCTATGTAACCTCATAAACAATAAACCAAAGTCAAATCACATTAATAATGCATGAATAATGTAAATCGAAAAATCAAAATTTCAAGAACAAGAGCAATTCGGTTTGAGATTTTTAGCATGATTTTGATGTTAATGATGATTGAAACATGTTCAGGAGACCTCAAGGAACGATTCTACACCTTTAATTCTCTTGTTAATGCCTTGAATCAATGAAACCGAATTTCACTTTTCTTCACTTTTTTGAAACCTCAACTCACTTACCTTGCTTCTGATTTTTCTCCCCTAGTATTATGTTATGCTCATGTACATATAGTGAATGAAATTAGGTCAAAACACTTGTCCCTTCTTTGGGCTTTTGGATAACTTGATGGTGAAGAAAGATATGATCTTAAAAGTGAGAAAAAATCAAATATTTTCCTACTCTTAAAGCCTTGCACGAATTTGGAGTGTATCCAATCAAGTTAAATGGAGTTTATGATCTTCTAGAACAAGAATCAAATCTAAATATTGAGTTTTCATATTTTATTTTGATTTAAATTGATTTTTAATGAATAAAATCAAAATAAATAAAAAATAAACTATAAAAATCTGAAATAAATGAGAATTGAGTCGTGCATGATGTCATGGTAAAGATTGGATCATAAAATTGCAAGCCCATGTGGAAAGAATTGGTTCTAAGACCCCATTTTCTCAATATACCTCTAAAAAATTTCCCAACTTTGCAAAGGCACAAATCCTTCAATTTTAAGGCTATGAAGGTGTTCTTGGACATTTTAGAAATCTTAGAGAGTCCTCTAACCAGCCTCTTTGGTCTCATGTCCATATCCTTTACCATTTTCAAATTATGCCCTTTGGAAGATGTTGACTTTTTGTTGACTTTTAAAATGACCTATAATGTTTTAGCTCATACCTTCCAAATGAAGCATTTTTGGGCTTGGCTTGTGAGACACAAAGTTGTAGAGAATTAAATTTCCTTCAAAATGAGCTTTGGATGGAAATTTTTTGATGAAGCATGTGAAAGTTATGGCTGGTCAAAGTTCAGTTGACTTTTCCTATGAAAACCCTAATTTAGAAAGTCTTGATTCTTGATGATCTGAAACTTCCTTGATGAATCATGATCAACCCTTGATCAAATGATGAATTTTACTTCATAAAATTTATGTTAGCCAAAAATCATGAATTTTGACTTTGGTTTGACCACAGTTGACCTCAGTTTAACTTTTTAACTACTTTGACTGATTTTTGCATATATAATCATCTGACTGAGCAAACCTTTTGGGAAAGCCTTGGAACTTGACATAGGGATTATTAAAGACATATAGGATGCTATGAAGCTCACTTGAGTCCTTGGAAGTTCATTTAGCCTGATGAAATTAAAAACCCTAGTTTAGGATGCATTGCTTAGGAGGATGCTTTGTCTGAGGGAATTGTCAAACTTTCTGACAAATTGTGCACCTTGTGAACCTTGTGAACCTATTGGGACACCTTGTTACACAATGTCTTGTCTAGGGGAGGGCAAATTTTGGGGTGCAACAGATAACAGTTAAGTTATGCCTACGTATCCTCTCGTGGAATGAGGAAGTCAGAACACCGTAGTTCGACTCAAAGAGACTGAAAGATAAATTTGACTGATGAACTGCTTGCTTGCCTATGCTCAAGTGTATGACTCATCTGGCTCGAGTGCTAACTCTCTTGCATTAGACGGAAGAAGCAAGTTCTCGTTTATGAATGAGTGTGATGAGAAAAGAATCCCGAAGGAGACGATTATTGTTTTTTTTTTATGTTTTCAGTTTTTTATTGTTTTTGGAGTTTTTCATAAGTTAATGAGCTTAAGCCTAAATCAAGGGCTTGTAAACTCATTATATCCTACATGATTAGGGATAATGAGCCTACTTAAGTATGAGATAAGCATCTCAACTTAATTACCATGATGATGTAGGATTAAGATCATTAACCTACTTATGATTATTAAGATGTTTTTGGGTTTTTAGTGTTAAGTAATGAGTTTAAGCCATAATCAAGGATTAGTGGACTCATTACACCATCCTAATAGAAGGACAATAGATGAGAACACTTATGCTGAGGAAGATACCTCAACTTAATCCATGGTTAGGGATTAAATTCATGACAAAACAAGCCTTTATTAAGTGGATTTTAATTAAGGGTGAAATTAAGAAGTGAGTTTTATTGTTTGTAAGATAATTTGAGGGGGACTTGTCCATTAAACACTAGGGTTAGTCCTTCTTAACCATAAAGGAAGAGTTAGAACCCTAATGTAAGGCCCAAGTTACAAGTTAATGTCTTAGTGATTATTAGATGGATTAATTAAGAGGTTTAAACAGATTAAGGGTTTAACACTTAGGATTAAAGTTATACACTCCATCCTAAGAGAAGGATGCAGGCATATCCCTAATTCCAAAGTCCTAAAACCTTAAAGGTTTAGTCTCTAATTATGAAGATGAGAAGAGAGACTCAAGGATACTCAAAGGGAAAAGCTAAGGAAGACTAAACACAACCCTAATTATTATCATGATTGGATGTTCCTATGGTTTGTAAGGCTTAAGGAAGATCTTCAAGGAAGCCACCAATGGAAGAAACAGATGAAAGGAGGAAGAAGCAGAAGAAATAAGTTACTTACTTCATTGAAGAAGATAAGTAACTTAAAGAAAGAAAGTGAAAGATGAACACAAATGAACATGTTCACTTCAAAGAAACCAGCAAGATGCATATGAAAGAGATGAAGAGAAATGAGAAGTGAAGGCAAATCCACTTCTCAAAGTAACTTACCACCTGAAAATGTTAGCATGAATGCATAAAGTTCAAAGCATAAAGAAATGAAATGAAATGAGATGCAATGAGATGAAATGACCAAATTCAGAAGTGTTTATGCAATGTTAATGTCATGTGAGATGATGCAAAGGCATACAAAGTGCATATGAATGATCATACAAAGGATGAGATGTCATGTAGGCATGCTTTGAAGTTTGAAAGTTCATGAAAGTTAATGAAAGGAAATGAATGCAAATCATGGCAAATGAATGAAGAAATGATCAAGCATGGTTCTAACATGTCCTAAGATATCTAATATGACATATGAATGCATGAAATGTCATGGCAAGTTCATGTATGGATGCATATGCAAGATGAATGCAAGTGAAGATGCAAAATTAGGGTTTTAAAGCAACATGAGATGCATATGACCAAATCAGAAGCAAATGACATTATAAAAAAATGAAAATGCACTCAAAGGAACCCTAAACCTACACTAGGTTACCATCCAAAGGGGGAGGTCAGAAGCTAAACCTAGAAGGATTTATGAATTTCCTAAGTTTCTAGGGTTTTTTGGGTGATCCTCAATGTAAAATGCCAAAAATATTGAAAATGAATGATATATTCATGCTAAAAATATCCTAGATACTACATGATATGTGTAAAACAATGCAAAAAGAACCAACTTCAAACCCTTCATAGTTAGGCAGAAAAGATTTTTCAAAGGTTAGGGGTTAAAATGTGATTTTATGAACCCTAAATTCAAAGAAAATTGTCAAATGATGATCCAAACCAAAAAGAAATTTGTATGAGGGGTTTGAAAATGTTTCTAAATGTGTTAAGATGCAACATGAATTTTTTAGTGATTTTTAGAAACCTAAATGCTATTTTAATTAATTAATTTCCATTAATTAATTAAAATAAACATTTAAATATTTTAAAAATACTTTTTATGTGCAAAAAATAAAATAAAAATCATTTTCTGATTAAGAAAAATATTTGAAATAAAAATGCAAAAGAAAATATTTTTGGGCTTTTTCTAAGTATTTTAAAATAAATATGCAAGAAAAATGAATAAAAATGAAATAAAAATGAATAAAAGGGGAAGTATGCTGATCCAGTGGTCCAGGTTTAAATGAAAAAGGGAGGGAGTTGACTGCGCGCCAGATCCAAGGGTGGAGATTCAAACTGGCTTAATTATTTGATTAATTTAATTAATCAGAATTAAACCCTAAGTGAAATGATCCTAGCCATCCGTTCCTAATCTAATCCAGATCCAAAGGCCCAGGATGCGTCTGGCAAATAAAACCCTAATTAAGCCCTAATCACATTCAGATGACCGGAACAGTGCTCCGGTCATCTTCTCCGGCGAGACCAAATCCCCAACTTCTTCCCTAGGCCAAATTAGGAGCTCTAACTTTCCAGAAATGATCCCCTAACTACCCCAAACAAGAATCAAACATCAAACAACATTTATATTGCATCAATCATGAGATTCGAATCAAAACATAAAAGCTGCAAAAGTTTCAGAAGCACGATAAAAGCTCAAATCTCAACCATTTTCAAAAGTAAAAGGTGCAGTGTGATCAGTGGAGCATGAAGAACATTTCTATAACAAAAATTACAAGTTCTGGAAAATTTGTTCTTGATGATACCTGAGCTTGAGCTTTCTCAATCTGAGCTATCTGGGCCTCTCCTTGGTGCCAATCAATTCCAATGGACCTCTTGAGGATGCTTTGATGCTTGGAAGGAATTTATTTGGGCTGTTTTGAAGTTTCAGGTCAAGGGGGGGGGGGGTGAAATCGTGTTTTTGTTTTGTGAGGTTTCAGGCTATAATGAAGGGTGGGAAATGTTCTATGAGTGATGCTGAGTTGGATGGTGAAGAAAGTTTGAGGTTTTGTTTTGGTTTTTGAGTTTCGAAGAAATGAAGTTTCTTGAGGATTTTTGCAATCTGAATGTGTGGGATGATTCAGGCTCCAAGATGTTATGAAATGTGATCCTTAGGGCATGTATGTGAAGTTGTGATAGGTCAGAAGAGTTGTTGTGGGCTATACTGATTGATATGGTGTGAAATGCAAAAAGTCAAGTTTGGTTGTACTTGAGGTATGGGTCATGGAAGACCTGGTTGCAAGGGGTGTCTGGCCTCAACTGAGTTCAAGGAGGACCATATAAACAGATTTGGCATGCTGGCACAAGTGTATGGGAAGATCTATACCATTTTGCAAATTTGAGAAGTTTTGGCCTTTTTGAAATTTCTTGAAGTTCAAGGCATGAAAATGTATGATTCTTGGGCCAATTCTGATCAAAATGAGTTGTACTATGATGTTATGATGTTTAGGGATGCATTAGAGGTCATGAAATGGCTTGGCAAGTGGTTTTGCAAAAAATCCTCTTTGGTGCATTCTTGAAAATTATAGGATTTTTGCCAACTTTGAAGGATCATAACTTGAGTTCCATAATGAATTAGAACATGTTCTTGTACTTTTTGAAAAGGGAAAGACCTAATCTACAACTTTCATGACCAATAATTTTTCATTTGAAGCATTTTTGGTTGAGAAAAAGGGGGTTGAAAAACTTTCCCAAAATGGAAAGTTTCCATTACAAGTCATTTCCATTTTTGGCAACTTTTGGTTTAGTTCAAATTTCTTCAATTTTGTGAACTTCCAAGCACTTCAATGATCAAATAAAGATCATATAACTTCAATTTGATGAAAATACCCCTTTGGTTCCATTGTTGGGGGCCTCAGATGCCCTGATTTTGCTCTGACTTGCTCAAGAAGTTACCCAGTGAACATATGACTTCCACAATGAATTTCTTCATCAAACTTGGTACACATGATCCTTATAACACCTTAAGAACATTGGAAACATGAATGGCCCAAAAATTTAGTGTTGAGGCCTCTGAAACCAAAACCCTAATTTTGGTCATCTGTGTAGTGAAAACCCTAGCTCTGCTTCCATGCCTTTGCCAGTTCATGTGATTTCTTGACTTCTTTGAACTTTGAGGAGCATAATATGATGGTAGAACACACATGGACCCTCTTTGAAAGCTTTGATACCTTTGGGATGGCTCAGATGGATTCCTGGATTGCTCAGATCACAAACCCTAGATGCAGATGAACTTGAACTATGCAGTGAAACAAAAAATGCAATATGAGATGTGGTATACTTATGCTAATGAAAACATGAAAAGGTCACAAGCCATGGTGTGATAAAGAGTGAGGGAAAATTTGGGGTGTTTACAGCTGCCCCTATTCAAACATGAGTTAGCTGTGTAGGATGTAAGCGCCTGGCTTAACAGACAAACAAGATAACTTGTGGTTGAATACCAAAGACAGTCCAAAATTTTCACTCGCTGGATAGAAGAAGAAAAGGGATATAAATTGTGAAAGGTAGTATAGTATGATTATAAAATGCGGGCGATGGATGATGACCATCGAGCAGAGGACGACTGCTGGGGATAAACGGTAAATTAAGCAATGATGGGGACGGCCGACAAGCTGGGGAAATACGAAGACCATGACGGGGACGACCATCGGGTAAAGAAACAAAATCCTCTGGTGATTAAAGTAAAGGCAATGATGGGGACGACCATCGGTTCAAAGAATAAATGAAATAATGATGAGGGACGGTCATCAAAGGTGAAGGACGATCACCTAGCAGGGGACAACTACTCTTTATCACGACATAAGACGAATGTCGGATAGAAAAGGTCGACGATGAGGACGGCCATCAGATAAGCATGATGAAGGACGATCATAAAGAGGTGAAGGATGATCACCTAGCAGGGTACGGATGCTCTCGGGGTTTATCACGACATAGGACGAATGTCGGATAACAAGATCAACGATGGGGACGACCATCGGATAAATGATGAGGGACGGTCATCAAAAGTTGAAGGACGATCACCTAGCAGGGGACGGCTGCTCTTTATCACAACATAGGTCGAATGTCGGATAGAAGGTTCCACTAAGGGGGACTCCATTGGGGAAAGGGATGAGGGAAGGTCATCCAAAGGTGAAAGACGACCACCTGGCAGGGGACAGCTGCCGGAAGTATCACGACATATGACGAATGTCGGATCGAAGAAGTTGTTTTTGTTGGGGAAAGGTAAACATGGACGAGTGCTTATGCTCAAGAATAAAAAGGTATAAGTGTTTGATGAGATGTATAGATTAAAGATGCGGACGAGCATACCTAAGACCATGATATGGACGAGTATCGATAGAAACAAACGCTGACACATGTTCAGAGATGATGATACAGACGAGTACCAACTGGTTAACAAAGAACACGGACGAGTGTCGGATCTGTTTGAGGAGTGATATATATACAAGATACGGACGAGTATCTTCTGTGTAAGTATGAGTGAATATTGTTGGTGAAGTATGAGCAAGACACAGACGAGTGTTCAACTTGATAGGGAAAGGTGACACGAATGAGTGTCAAAAGAGTATATATAGGTATCTGTATTTGAGAATGCAAAGGGGATGTTTTTGGCTTATATCTACAGGGGAATGATATGACACGGACGAGTGTCGAAAGAGTATATATAAACAGTCATTTGTGTTGGAGAGTGCAAAGGGGACGCTTTGACTTTTATTTGCAGGGGATGTGAGCGTTTATATACTGCTGATGAAATACTGATGGTAATTGCAGGTGACTGGCTCGAACCAGACTTGTGATCATGCAAATGTTTGATTTTTGCCGTAATGCTCCGTATTAGACGGAATGCTACGCTCTGCGGGGAGAAATGATACGAATGCTATGATTATGCAAAGGGAAACCGATCTGGGATTCGGATCCCACTGAGGATTGGATCTTTGGCTGATCTGCTTGGAAGAATATCCCAGCTGGGGAAGAGACCATTGGTAGGTCTGTTAGGATATATAGCTCTGCTTGGGGAAATAGATCATTGATAGACCTATCCTGTAAGGAGAACTCAGCTAGGGAGAAGGAAGCTTCCGTCACTTTGTTGTGTAGGAGTTTCAGGCATTGCTCTTCTGGGGAGAGGATGAAAACTCTGTGGGGAGATCGGCTGGGGATGCTTCTGTTGAATAGACCTGTGCTAGGGATAAGAAGGCTTTGACAACTCCGCTGGGGAAAAGCATTCCAGATATTGCTTGGGGAGGAGGTATGCTGGGGAAGTGATGCTTGGCATGCCCCATGTTGCGTATTGAATACCTGCAATCTGTTAAGACAAGAGAAATGCACAAGTATCTCGAGGTATCCCTTACCGGATTCCGTCATAGGAGTTAGATATTCCTGAAAGTAAGTATATTTCTGTCGCTCCCGGGATTTTCATCCTAGTACAAACGCGAAAGTGGCGCGGAAAAGGTAGAGTCGCCAGCCAGACATTTTTATCCCGACAGAATGGGAAAGGTAATGTTGCACAAACCTGAGGAAGAAGGAAAGGACAAGGTCCTGCGAACCAAAGATCTGGGTTCGGGAGTCGGTTACGACCTGGGAAGGTATTAGCACCCCAGATCGTCCGCCGTACCCGACGGGATCCACGCTTGCTTGCTTTGTTTCAAAGGGTGAGAAAATATAACTACTGCTGGAAAAATGAAATGTTAACTGGAATTGGAACTGAAATGAGAAAGGGAACTGGAAAAAGAGATGGAAACAAAGAGGGAAATGTAGGGAAAGTAAAGAATGTGCTCGAACGGGCCCTACCCCGCTGCCTACGTACCTCATCGGGATAATGAGGATCAGAGTCGACGTAGTTCGCCTAACTAAGGCGGGAATTACTTGTTTGTGTTTTTTTATGGCTTGAACTGCGTATGTTTATACTCAGGTGTTGCAGGCTCTTCTGGTACGAGTGCATTTACCGTCTTGCATGCGAGACAAGTCGTCGCGAGTTCACGTTGAGAGTGAATGAAATGAGAAGAGAATTCCCGCAGGAAAGTCACTTATATTTTGTTTTTGTCTTTTATGAGAAGTGTTTTTAATTTGTTTGTGAACATTCTCGCACTAAGAACTATCCACCGCGGGAAGTACTTACACCTCGCCCCGAAACAGGACGCGTATAAGCACTCCACAACAAAGTCTCATGGCGTACAAGAATATTCAACCTTTATTAAGTATTTTATTATTTTCTTTGTGAGGTGAGAAAGAATGACTTAAGTTGAAAAAAGGACAAACTAAGGAGACTAAGACAGAACCCTAAGTTAGTTATCATATACAAAAGGGGGCCCTATGGTTAATGAGGTTTTCTAATCCTAAGGAAGAAAAGGAAAAGAAAGAAGGAAAAAAGGATGCAACTTACTTCCTAAGGAAGATAAGTTGATCCTAACACAGGGGGAAATTCTACCAAACACAAGTATGAAAGGAAGGAAATTAAATGCATAAAAGAAATGCATAAAAAATAAAGGATAGGGTGAAGTGAACTTACCTCAATCTTCCCCACTAAAAAACAAAGGTTAATGTGCATTTTTATTAAAAATAATAAGGCAAACACACAACAATTAATCCTAAGGTAACTTGGACCTAAACTAGACTCAATCTTAAGTTTAAGGGTTCCTACACTATGCTAAACTAAAAATTCAGCCAACACTCTAATACACAAACAACTATGAAAACAATGCACAACACAAACCGCTTACTACAACTATCATGCAACATGAAAAAGTAGGTGTAAAAGGTTACAAACAGCATGCAAACAAACAAACAGCATACATTTTACAGCACCTATATGCAAAAACAGCTATGAAATGCAAAATCCAGAATTGATTATTTTCATATTTTAATGCACAAACTCAATGAATATGCACCAATTTCCACATGAACATGCATTTAAACCTAAATTAACATATATAAATTCAAGAACATGAATATTTTTGATGATTATGCAAGAATGCATCTCATATGGATTATGCACAAAGTAATGCAAAAATGTAGCATATGAACATGCAATATGAACATGATGATTATTGATTATGAATATGCAATATGATAGCTCAAACATAATGCTAAACGCAATGCAAAATTAAGAAGTGAATTGATGTAAATGATGTGATCAAATATGCAACAAAATGCAACCAAATGCATCTACCTACATGATTATGCAACATGCAACATATTTTGATACAATGAGATGCAAAATGAATTAATGCAATGCAAACATATAAAAACAGAATGCAACATGATTATTATATGCCAAATGATGCATGAACATGACAACAAAATTCAAGAACTCAAGCTATGCACCAAAGAACACAAAACACACAATATGCGACGTGAACAGAATCGCGTCGAAACGACTCGAAATGGGGGAATGAGCTACTGGAAATGGACTCAAAAATTCCCTAAAATCACTACCTAAACATGTATGAACATTAAAGGCACTAGATAGCAAGAATAGGCAATCAAATAAACAAAAAACCTAAAAATCAACAGTGTTAACCGGTTAACCAAATGGGTTAACCGGTTAACGGACCCTGGAAAACACTGATTTGTGGAAAAACGCACGCGTTAACTGGTTAACCAAATGCGTTAAACGGTTAACGCTGAACATAATTGAAAAAAAGTCTTTGAAATAAGTGCTTTTGGCCACAAACTTACTTCTAGTGATCCCTAACCTTCCTAGAAACATGCTAACACTAATTTCTACTTAATTGGGGCTTATTTACACATGATAGGACCTATAACTATCAACACTTTAGCTTCTAAATCAACAAAAATCACAAAATGCAAGCAACACATAATGGAAAATGACATCAATCGCAAGCAAAACAAAAAGCACTTAAAGAATGCCGAAAGTGGCGAGATGAAGAGGATAACTTAAAGTAGAAGTGATTTAGATCACCAACCTACGAAGCGGAAAAGTGATTCGGTGATTGTTGCAAGAATCAGAGCTTGATCGAAGAGAAAACCGAGAAAAACGAGAAACCGCAAAATAAATGCGTTCTTGACGTTTTGATCTTGCTTCCGATAAGTCGAAAATCCTCACAAAACTCAGTAGCTTCTTCGTCCACAATCCATAAAATATGAAGGTTGGAGGCTTAAGCTTTAAGATCTTCAAGTTTCAATGTGAAACTTGAAGAGCTTATTTGAAAAGCTTTGGTGAAAGGTGGGAAAAAGGAGGAAATGTGAGAGAGAAAAAGTGATTGTGAAAGAGTGAAAAATTGGAAAATGGTGTGAACCCCTTTGGTTTGGATGAAAATGGATTAAATAGAGGCTAGGTTTGGGTTTGGGGCCCAAAAATTAGGCTTGGGATCCAAAATTAGGTTTGGTAGTTAGTTAGGGTTAGGGTTGGAAAAGGGAATATTCCTTGGAACACTCTAGAAGATGGTAGAACATGGTGGAAGTTTCCAAGGGAAATGGAGTGGAATTAAGATGGAAAAACAAGATGGAAAGAATGAAAGGAAGTGTGGAAAGAAAGTGGAAGGAAAAATGGAGGGAAATGGTGAAACCAACTACTTTTCAAATGATTTTTCATTGATTTTCTTATGATTCCTCCATCATTTCTTGACCAAATCTGAACCATAGGATCATTGTAACCCTAATTTCATGATTTCGATCTTTAAAATCCGGAGTCGACCCTTTTTACCTAGCTCGGTGGCCTTTTCCCCGATTCCTTGATTTTCCGTCGTATGGCCAGTCGAACCTCTTCCAAAATGAATTTGTGGACAAGATTTGAACCTTAGGCACTTGACATCATATATAAGACAAAGGAATCCACTTTGAATCAAAACTTCATGAAGAAGCCCAATAGAAATGAAACCCTAATTCGGCCCTTTCCCTCAGGAAATATTGCACTGCTCGCCTCCTTTGATCAAACCCCATCTTTCCATGGCTCGTGACTTCAAGTGAAAACTCGTGGGATATTGTGAACCCTCCGCACAAGGTTGGGAAGCTTTGTGGCCCTTCGGTAGCCTCTTCATAGCTTTCGGTTGCTCCAATCATTGACCACATGCCTACGCCTCAGCTATGCAATGTTTGATGCAATGTTTTTTTGGTTATTTTATGAATTTATGAATCCAAAATGTTATGCAAAATGTTGAGGATATGAGAGGGCAAATTTTGAGGTATTACAGCTGCCCCTATTCAATCATCTGCAGGCCTGAACGAATAATTGCGAGAGCTTTTAGACGTTCAAGGTATGGAGTGATTGAATACTTGAATAAAACTTGGAAATTTGAACTCGGTGGATAGTAGAAATGCCATCTGCCTTTTATTTTATTGCTTTTTTTTTGGTATTGTTTTTTTTTGTTTTGACCTCTGAATAGGTAGTGGAAATAGAACTTGACAATGTGACTATTGGGTAGGACCAAGCCACAAAGAAAACACGCGACTGCTGGGCAGGACCAAGCCACGGAAGGTGCCTGTTAGTGAAACAGGACTTAACGATACCATTAGCGGAATGGAACTCAATCAATATGACTGCTGGGCAGGACCAAGCCATAAAGAACACACGCGACTGCTGGGCAGGACCAAGCCACGGAAGGTGCCTGTTGGCGAAACAGGACTTAACGAGACCATTAGCGGAATGGAACTCAATCAATATGACTGCTGGGCAGGACCAAGCCATAAAGAACACACGCGACTGCTGGGCAGGACCAAGCCATGGAAGGTGCCTGTTGGCGAAACCGGACTTAACGAGACCATTAGCGGAATGGAACTCAATCAATATGACTGTTGGGCAGGACCAAGCCATAAAGAACACACGCGACTGCTGGGCAGGACCAAGCCACGGAAGGATTCCTGTTAACGAAACAGGACTTTAACGCAACATCAACCGATTTGCGACTCAAATAAGATCAACCGATCTAACATGGAGATGGTATCAACCGATCCACCCCGGAAAGCGAGAATGTAATATCATCTGATTTACAACTCAAAGAGACATGATATCAACCGATTCATAACTCAAATAAGATCAACCGATCCAACCAGGAAATGGTATCAACCGATCCATAACCAGGAAACGTGAGAATGTAATATCATCTGATTTATATCTCGAAGAGAAATGATATCAACCGATTCATAACTCAAATAAGATCAACCGATCTAACATGGAGATGGTATCAACCGATCCATAACCAGGAAAACGAGAACGTAATATCATCCGATTTACGGCTCGAAGAGAAGTAATATCAACCGATTTACCACTCAAATAAGATCAACTGATCTAACTAGGAAATGGTATCAACCGATCCATAACCCGGAAAACGAGAACGTAATATCATCCGATTTACGGCTCGAAGAGGAGTAATATCAACCGATTTACAACTCAAATAAGATCAACCGATCTAACATGGATATGGTATTAACCGATCCATAACCAGGAAAACGAGAACGTAATATCATCCGATTTACGGCTCGAAGAGAAGTAATATCAACCAATTTACAACTCAAATAAGATCAACCGATCTAACTAGGAAATGGTATCAATCGATCCATTATCATCGCACTGAGACGAGACCAAAAGGAACATGATCATTGTACTTAAATGATAACCCGAGAGGAGCGGGATCGTTGTACTTAAACGAGAGCCCGAGACGCGACCATTGTACTTTAACGGAGACGCGAAAAAATGAGACTGTTGTACTGAAACAAGACTCAACGATGAGACCATTGTACTTAAATGGAGACTCGAAAGGAACGGGATCGTTGTACTTAAACGAGAGCCCGAGACGCGACTGTTGTACTTAAACGGAGACGCGAAAAAATGAGATTGTTGTACTGAAACAAGACTCAACTGGGGATAACAACAAGACTTGGTAGACAAAGATGCCTGGCAAATGGTATAAGTATCTTCTGCAGGGAGTATTTCAGGTTGAGAAGACGTTACAGGTCTTATGTAATATACCTCGAAAATGGCCCATGTTGGTATGCATATGTTTGGATTTATGGCGTAATGCTCCATAATGATGGAAATGCTACGCTTTAGAGGATGAAAATGTAATGATGATTACTAAATGCAAATGCAAATGCAAAGGGATCTCCTGATAGGGAGATAGAGGATGCCCCAGATGGCTTGACTGGGGAGAAATGATGATCACTGCATTGACCTGGCTAGTCCTTGTAAGGAGAAGACAACTCTGCGGGGAATGCTGTTGATGATACACAGGCTCTGAACTGCCATTATTGCCAAAAATAAATTGGACTTTGAGATTGGAACGCCAAAACCCTGCTGGAGATGGACCCTTATTGCTAGGTACGCTACCCGTTGACATCTATTGGGGAAGTGAAACCTTCAGACTTGGCTGGGAACCAGCTGTGTGACCCTGCTGAGGAAGCAAACTGCTGGAGAGGAAAGAAACTCCTTGCATTGCTGGGGGTGGCCCCTGTATTGAAAGGAAGTCTCTGCTTGGGGAGGAAACCAATCTTCTTTTGCCTTGCTGAGAGATTTCAACTTCCACCTCTACTGGGGATGATGAAAGATGTCCATGATAAAGCTTCCTGCCGAAGAAAAGAGTTTAAGCTGCCACTTGCTGGGGATAAGAGATAAATCTTCTCATGTTGGGAATGAGAGACGTAAGGCATCTCATGCTAAGGATGAGAGACGATGATACCCTTCTGCTCAAGAAGTAACCTTCCATTTGCCGCACTACTGGATAAGGGATTGTCAAATGAGACTTGCTAAGGAATTCTGATCGATGAAGTCCGCGGATGAAACAACTCTCGAAGTACTGTGCTGACAATGGCTTTGCTTCCAGCCTCTGGGTTGATAGGTTGCCAACTAATCATGAGTGAACAATGGTTCTTTGCAATTTTCAACTCGCCTCAGATTAAGGTCTATTGGAAGAAAACGTCTCAAGAGGATTTTACAGAAAACATGACATACGAAATGCCTCAGTGTCTTCAAACTCTTGGAGAGATTTGTCGGATATAGAAATAACGGCCCAGACTGCATGGTCTATGAAAGAAATTTGCCTCGCGAGGATTCATGAAAGACCTCATATCACTGTGAAATATTCTGCCCCAGTATATTGAACTCTGGATAAGTGCCTCTGATTAACTGTCTTTGAGAGAAAGTGACTTCTAGTGCTCTTGGGGTGGCCTGCCCCAGTACGAGCCTTGAAGTAATCATCTATGACTGACTGTACTTTGAAGAAAATATCCATACTACATACTCCTGGAGAGATTTGAATCTCGAAGTGATTGCCCTAGATTGGTTGAATTTTGAAGAGATTGCTCGGCGTGATTGCCCCAGATTAGTTGGCTCTTACCACGACCGGTTGGGAAAGTCCCCACTCAATGAAGTTTCTTGGAAAAGTACATCTCAACAGATTGTCCTTCGGAAGTTTCAGACTTCTCAACTTGGCATAATTAAGTTTCTGGACTGAGATTCCATATGTGAACTTTTATAATGCCAAACAAATGTATGCAAGCAGAAAAATGTTTATTTTGAGAATGAACATTCTAATGCAACACACATGTTAATCTGAAAGTTTTACTGTAAAAGATGTCGCAACCTTTGTGAGCGAATCACTGGTTAAGATACGACATTAATTTTTGAATAATAGAAAGCATGCATATGCAACACCAACCCAGATCGTTTAGCACAACTCATAGGAGTCAGGAACGCGGTCTCGTGGTAGCATGCTCTAAAAAATAACCCTGTTTCAGTTAGGAATTTTGAGGGTTGTATCGTGTCCTAGTTCACGGTTATAGAAACGAAGGATATAGGCTCGAAATTTATTTGTACCCACCCCTCTTCGTGATGTTCTCCATTCCTATGTTCAGCTAGCTTTCACAAGCGCTCACCTCTTGTCTTTTGTGTCTATGCCACACGTCTTTGTTCTTGTTTAAGGATCTTTCTTGCGTAATCCTCTTCGTTTTTTGCTTTTGCATTCTATTGCTTATCCCTAACTTTTGCCTGGACTAATTCTTGTGAATCTTTGATTGTGAAGTCCAGCGGGATGCCCTAATTTTTGCCTAAGTCGCTTGCTTTCAAGTTTCGACTTAGCGGGCTTTCTCATTCATTTCTTTTTTTTTTCTTTTGAACAAATCGTGTGACACTGGTTGTTTTGATTACTTTGAAAGGGTCGTGACTGTCTCACTTCTTGATTGTTTGAGGGATAACCATTGTGGTTTCCGGTCTTTGGACCTCTTGGTTGGGATAACCAATGTGGTTTCTGGTCGGTGGACCTCTTGATTTGGTACAACGAAAGGTAGTGGATCCTCAGATGTGCACTCCTTTTTGAAATTTGAACGCTCGGTCAAATTAACTGACGCCTACCCTGCCCCTGGGTTACATGCAAGGGTTTTTTCATGTGAAAAGAAACTCCTACTTCAAGGCTCAAATGGGTTGGAGAGGGCCTATCTCCCTTATATTTCCGGTGTTTAGGATTTGAAACAATGCATGTACATCGTCAACAAGGTCTTTCTCAAAAGCACACGATTAGAGATTTTTGCGTTTTCATTTCGTCATCCACCCTGATAGAGTTTAAGCACAATAGTTGGTATTGCAATGCACGTACAAAATTATAAGTAAATGTGAATGGATTACTTCAAGAAAAACATGTGCATTTTATTACGGTTAACATTCAAAAACAAATGAGTTTCATGCATGCATACAAATGTTTAAACAAACAATAGAAACTACAAAGGAAATTGCAGTAAAGAAACTGAGCATCGCCATTGTTGAGGAAACTTGACTCCTTCTGGATTAAATCAGTCTTGAGCGCTTCCCATGCTCAATAAATCTTCATGGACTTGTAGTATTCAGGTAAGTGGTCGCATGTCTAACACGACAATCATTTCTCACCTTCTAGTTATCTTGTCCTTGTAGAAAGTAACGCTGAGAAGTACAGTTGACACCTAAGGCTGCTCGGAAAGACCTGACGATCTTCTGCCTACGTATCTCCATTGACCCAAGGCCAATGAAGAATCAGAGCGACGTAGTTCCCCTCAATAGGGATGAAAATGCACTGAAAAGACGCACCATTGCCACAAATAAGAGTATCTGGAATACTTCTGGCTTTATTGCTTTAACTCTTCCCGACAAACATTGATAAGAAGGCTTCAAATCAAGAAAAGTTGATAGCTTTCGAGTCGATTAAGTCCTGCACCGTGTGGTGAAAAGCTTTACACCTATCAATATGATGCCCTGGCGCCCCAGAATGAAAATCACAGTGGGCATTAGCATCCCATCCATCCGGTAGTGGAAAAGGAGGTGGGGACAGCTTGTGAAGCCCAACCAACTTCAACTGAAGCAAATGCTGAAGGAGATCAGTGTGAGACATTGGCAAAGGGTCAAAAAATCTTTCTCTCCTTTGCTGACGACCCTGTTGAGGATTGCGTTGGCGATGATTTTGCTATCGTGAACGTGTGGCACTTGGGATGATCACGGATGTTGTCTGGTAACGCGAACCTTGATTTCTCCTCTTTTGTTGAACATAAACTGCCCCCGCTTCTTCGTACTGTCTCTTTTTCTCATTTGAAAACGGCTTCTTGGTCCCGGAAGTAGAGGCACCTTTGCCCTGGATCTTTCCTTGCTTCATCCAGTTTTCAATTCTTTCACCAATCAAGACGATATCAGAAAAACCGTTAGCTGAACAGCCTGCTAAACGTTCTATGAAGTGCCCTGGGAGGGTATCCATGAATAGGTCTACCATTTCTCTCTCCAGCAAAGATGGTTGCACTCTGGCTGTGACCTCGCGCCATCTCTACGCGTACTCCTTAAAGCTCTCGGAGTTCTTTTGTGACATGCTCTGAAGTTGGGTTCGGCTGAGAGCCATGTCAATGTTATATTGGTACTGCTTGAGAAAGGCTTCCCCAAGTTCCTTCCAGTTACGGACAAAGTTCTTTTCCAGTTTCGTGTACCACTCTAGTGAACCCCCGGACAAGCTATTCTGGAAGTGGTACATCCAAAGCTTTTCATCTTTGGTATGTGCAGCGATTTTGCGATAGAAGGTCTGCAAGTGAGTTTTCGGGCAAGATCTGCCACTGTACTTGTCGAAAACAGGAGGTCTGAACTTTGGAGGGATGACCACCCCTGAAACCAGCCCCATATCAGCAACATCAATGTCAAGGGTATCTCTGCATTCTAGAGCCTTTACCTTCTCGGCTAGCATCTGGACATTCTGGTTAGGAGGCATATTTTCCATAGGTGGAATGACAGTGTTGTTGATCAGATTGCCTTGGGCGTCCAAGGTAATCGTTGGAGGATCAACCTGTGGGCGATTAAGCCTCTGCATGGCGGTTCTCATTTCTTGCTGCCCCTGCACTATACCCTACATTTCTGCCATGAACTCCCCCATCTGAGTGCGAAACTCATTCAGCTCAGTCTGTACAGTATTCATGATTTGACTCGGGTAGCGTACTGGTATGGCTGATACTTCTCCTTATTCAGATTGGGGGATAGATACCCCACGGTGTGCCATATCATAAGATGAATTTTGTGAGTGTGTGCGGAGAAAGCGCTGAGCATCAAAATAAAATTGCCAGGATAGAAAATTTGAAATAATGGCACCTAAAAACTTCCATAAACAAAAAATACGCCAACATGCGAAAACTTATACAATCACTTGCCAATAATACTGAAATACAGGAAAATGTCACAATCCACAACAGAAAAACAAGAGATTCCTTCAACAGCTCTGAAGGTAATCTCGAAATACAATAAAGAAAATCACATGCATCAAGGAAATCTACGTCTCCTGACTTGAGCTTTGTGCAATCTGCATGGCCAGCTAGATCAAGAGGCTTTAGCTCCTGAGGTACCCTTCTGGTGTAATGATCCCTGAATCAATTAGATATTGGACATTGTGCCTGAAGGATTTTCACTCGTCGATGGTATGTCCGAATGTGCAGGAGTGGAATTCACACGTAACATCCATATTGTAATCTGGGGGAATGGGGTAGGGCATTGGCAAGGCATTCCCTGGCTGAATCAAAGAACTCTCGAGCAAACGGGAAAACACTTGACTAGGAGGGCTGGGACTTGGAGTAAACACTTCTTCACTCTGCTTGAGTTTGAGTCTCCCCTGTTGTTGATAGTTCTGATGATGAGATGAATTCAAACACCCAAAGTTCTTCTGCACTTTCTTCTTTATGTCGGATCGGTGAATGGGTAAAGGTGACTGGCGTGATGTCTTTACGACCCAGAGTGGAGGCACACACCCCTAATTGGGGATAATTCTTGTGGTAAGGAAAGGAGAAGTACCTTCCAGTGATATGAAATCATTTGACATATCCCCACTGATCGGTGCGAACTCGATTACCTTTGCATCAATGAGCTCTTGAACTTGATGTTTGAGCCTCTTACAGTTTTCCACATGATGACCAGGTGCCCCCGAATGGAAAACACACTTGGCGTTGGCGTCAAAATCTGAAGGAAGCTTTTTGGGTGTGGCTGTCATGGTGACAAGTTCAACCAGGTTAAGCTCGAGCAAACAAAGAAGCAATTGCGCATATGACACCGGAATCAAATCAAACTTGGCTTCAGACGCCTTTGGCATTTGTCCGCAACTTTTGCCCTTACCTTCCCTTTGATGAACTGGAAGAGTCTGCAAGTTGGGAGGCTTAGGGGCCAAAAGTTGAGGAGAGTTTCCGCTAAACGCTTCCTGATCTTGGAACAAAACCACTGAACTGGGAGGACCAACAACTTTTGCAGCGGTAAAGGGGAATGGTGCCCTTCTTGGATCTTTGGGGCTTCCCTGGTCTGGTTCTCTTGTTTCTTCAGTTGGTAAACTTCCTCTATCAATAACATGTGGTCATGGCACAAGGTCTGCATGTCCTCCGAGAGTTGTCCCATTCGGATTTTCATTTCAGCTATTTCTGCTTGGCATTGTTCCATGTCCATTTCTTGATGACTGTGATTCAAACTGGCCATTCTGGAGAGTAACCAAATCAGGATAAAAATCTGTCCCCGGACACCTGTAATGAGAGTAAGGATGTATGCAAATGCCATGTTCGATTATTTCCAAGGGATCCACCTGCTTTGATTCCAGTTTGGAAATAGGAACATATAATGACATGGTTCAAACATGGGATCTTTGGAAATAACCGAACATGTATGATAAAATGCCATGATGTTATGTATGCAACAGGCATGTGATCAAGGATGTGTCTGTGTAGTGCCAATCATATAATCAGGTGTCGGTGCAGGGTCATAATATCCACATGTCACAATAACAATCCCTCTGATTCGGGATTCATATCTTAGAACCAGAAATCCAGATCACAAAATTGAACCAAAGGCAAAACGGGTATGCTGAAGGTCTTAGGGTTCCTGCAAACCTGTAAAACCCCTCCCAATCTCACGGGTGTGCTACTCGGGTCAACATCACGGACTCTCAAAGCCGAATAGCAATAATACGTTCACCATTTCCGAGAAATGGCTCATGACCAAATCAGGGAATCGGTTTGGCATTATGTACTACTCAGGGAGGCCTCAGTTGAGTCCGGAAAAACAAGCATCCCTCATAAGTCCCCAGCTTCGAGCACTAAATCGAGAAAAAATAGTACATTCATCCCGAAGGGTACAATACTACCGGCATACGAACAATTTGCTTTAACTGAATTCTTATGAGAGAACCAGGCCATCCTATGCGAGTTCCCAGTGGGCCCTCGGATGCGAGTGGGTTTGCCAACAAATGTGGTCTGCCACTATCATCACTGGAGAGGGTTGTTTCCACTAAGGTTCTCAATGATCGGTACCCAGCTGCACATAACCACCAAGGTCGTATCCCGAAGTGGGGAAGAACCCCCACACAAGATAGTTCCAAGACGGTCGCAACCTGGGTCTGGAACACATCGCCACTCATCATGTAACCATGCGAGTACAACGTGTCCATGCTAATCCTATAGTGCACTCAAGCCGGGTATTTGGCTTATCTCACAGTAACTCCCATCCCGTAGAAAAAATGAAAACCCGCACAGTCCAGCATATGATGCATGTGAAAATAAATGCTGAAAGTAGTAAATAAAGCGGTAAAGTAAAGCTGTAAAGTAAAAAAACTGTAAATAGAAACAGTAAAGCTAAACTAATGCACACAACAACAAACAAATAAACACCCAAAGAAACAAAACCAGACAGGCGCTAGGATTGACTCTACAAGGGAAACCAGAGATTCTGGGTTCCATCCCCAGCAGAGTCGTCAGCTGTCGCTCCCGGGATTTTCATCCTAGTACAAACGCAAAAGTGGCGCGGAAAAGGTAGAGTCGCCAGCCAGACAATTTTATCCCGACAGAATGGGAAAGGTAATGTTGCACAAACCTGAGGAAGAAGGAAAGGACAAGGTCCTGCGAACCAAAGATCTGGGTTAGGGAGTCGGTTACGACCTAGGAAGGTATTAGCACCCCAGATCGTCCGCCGTACCCGACGGGATCCACGCTTACTTGCTTTGTTTCAAAGGGTGAGAAAATATAACTGCTGCTGGAAAAATGAACTGTTAACTGGAATTGGAACTGAAATGAGAAAGGGAACTGGAAAAAGAGATGGAAAGAAAGAGGGAAATGTAGGGAAAGTAAAGAATGCGCTCGAACGGGCCCTACCCCGCTGCCTACGTACCTCATCGGGATAATGAGGATCAGAGTCGAGGTAGTTCGCCTAACTAAGGCGGGAGTTACTTGTTTGTGTTTTTTTATGGCTTGAACTGCGTATGTCTATGCTCAGGTGTTGCAGGCTCGTCTGTTACAAGTATATTTACCGTCTTGCATGCGAGACAAGTCGTCGCGAGTTCACGTTGAGAGTGAATGAGATGAGAAGAAAATTCCCGCAGGAAAGTCGCTTATTGTTTGTTTTTGTCTTTTATGAGAAGTGTTTTGAATTTGTTTGTGAACATTCTCGTACTAAGACCTATCCACTGCGGGAAGTACTTACACCTCGCCCCGAAACAGGACGCGTATAAGCACTCCACAACAAAGTCTCATGGCGTACAAGAATATTCAACCTTTATTAAGTATTTTATTATTTTCTTTGTGAGGTGAGAAAGAATGACTCAAGTTGAAAAAAGGACAAACTAAGGAGACTAAGACACAACCCTAAGTTAGTTATCATATACAAAAGGGGGCCCTATAGTTAATGAGGTTTTCTAATCCTAAGGAAGAAAAGGAAAAGAAAGAAGGAAAAAAGGATGCAACTTACTTCCTAAGGAAGATAAGTTGATCCTAACACATGGGGAATTCCTACCAAACACAAGTATGAAAGGAAGGAAATTAAATGCATAAAAGAAATGCATAAAAAATAAAGGATAAGGTGAAGTGAACTTACCTCATTCTTCCCCACTACAAAACAAAGGTTAATGTGCATTTTTATTAAAAATAATAAGGCAAACACACAACAATTAATCCTAAGGTAACTTGGACCTAAACTAGACTCAATCTGAAGTTTAAGGGTGCCTACACTATGCTAAACTAAAAATTCAGCAACTATTTACAGCACTCTAATACACAAACAGCTATGAAAACAATGCACAACACAAACAACTTACTACAACTATCATGCAACATGAAAAAGTAGGTGTAAAAGGTTACAAACAGCATGCAAACAAACAAACAACATACATTTTACAACACCTATATGCAAAAATAACTATGAAATTCAAAATCCAGAATTGATTATTTTCATATTTTAATGTACAAACTCAATGAATATGCACCAATTTCCACATGAACATGCATTTAAACCTAAATTAACATATATAAATGCAAGAACATGAACATTTTTGATGATTATGCAAGAATGCATCACATATGGATTATGCACAAAGTAATGCAAAAATGTAGCATATGAACATGCAATATGAACATGATGATTATTGATTATGAATATGCAATATGATAGCTCAAACATAATGCTAAACTCAATACAAAATTCAGAAGTGAATTGATGTAAATGATGTGATCAAATATGCAACAAAATGCAACCAAATGCACCTACCTACATGATTATGCAACATGCAACATATTTTGATACAATGAGACGCAAAATGAATTAATGCAATGCAAACATATAAAAATAGAATGCAACATGATTATTATATGCCAAATGATGCATGAACATGACAACAAAATTTAAGAACTCAAGCTATGCACCAAAGAACACAAAACACATAATATGCGACGTGAACGGAATCGCGTCGAAACGACTCGAAATGGGGGAATGAGCTACTGGAAATGGACTCAAAAATTCCCTAAAATCACTACCTAAACATGTATGAACATTAAAGGCACTAGATAGCAAGAATGGGCAATCAAATAAACCAAAAACCTAAAAATCAACAGCGTTAACCGGTTAACCAAATGGGTTAACCGGTTAACGGACCCTGGACAACACTGATTTGTGGCAAAACGCACGCGTTAACCGGTTAACCAAATGCGTTAACCGGTTAACGCTGAACAAAATTGAAAAAAAAGTCTTTGAAATAAGTGCTTTTGGCCACAAACTTACTTCTAGTGATCCCTAACCTTCCTAGAAACATGCTAACACTAATTTCTACTTAATTGGGGCTTATTTACACATGATAGGACCTATAACTATCAACACTTTAGCTTCTAAATCAACAAAAATCACAAAATGCAAGCAACACATAATCGAAAATGACATTGATCGCAAGCAAAACAAAAAGCACTTAAAGAATGCCGAAAGTGGCGAGATGAAGAGGATAACTTAAAGGATAAGTGATTTAGATCACAAACCTACGAAGCGGAGAAGTGCTTCGGTGATTGTTGCAAGAATCGGAGCTTGATCGAAGAGAAAACCGAGAAACCGCAAAATAAATGTGTTCTTGACGTTTTGATCTTCTTGCTTCCGATAAGTCGAAAATCCTCACAAAACTCAGTAGCTTCTTCTTCCACAATCCACCAAATATGAAGGTTGGAGGCTTAAGCTTTAAGATCTTCAAGTTTCAATGTGAAACGTGAAGAGCTTATTTGAAAAGCTTTGGTGAAAGGTGGGAAAAAGGAGGAAATGTGAGAGAGAAAAAGTGATTGTGAAAGAGTGAAAAATTGGAAAATGGTGTGAACCCCTTTGGTTTGGATGAAAATGGATTAAATAGAGGCTAGGCTAGGAGCTAGGTTTGGGTTTGGGGCCCAAAAATTAGGCTTGGGATCTAAAATTAGGTTTGGTAGTTAGTTAGGGTTAGGGTTGGAAAAGGGAATATTCCTTGGAACACTCTAGAAGATGGTAGAACATGGTGGAAGTTTCCAAGGGAAATGGAGTGGAATTAAGATGGAAAAATAAGATGGAAAGAATGAAAGGAAGTGTGGAAAGAAAGTGGAAGGAAAAATGGAGGGAAATGGTGAAACCAACTACTTTTCAAATGATTTTTCTTTGATTTTCTTATGATTCCTCCATCATTTCTTGACCAAATCTGAACCATAGGATCATTGTAACCCTAATTTCATGATTTCGATCTTAAAAATCCGGAGTCGGCCCTTTTTACCTAGCTCGGTGGCCTTTTCCCCGATTCCTCGATTTTCTGTCGTATGGCCAATCGAACCTCTTCCAAAATGAATTTGTGGACGAGATTTGAAACTTAGGCACTTGACATCATATATAAGACAAAGGAATCCACTTTGAATCAAAACTTCATGAAGAAGCCCAGTAGAAGTGAAACCCTAATTCGGCCCTTTCCCTCAGGAAATATTGCACTGCTCGCCTCCTTTGATCAAACCCCATCTTTTCATGGCTCGTGGCTTCAAGTGAAAACTCGTGGGATATTGTGAACCCTTCGCATAAGTTTGAGAAGCTTTGTGGCCCTTCGGTAGCCTCTTCATAGCTTTCGGTTGCTCCAATCATTGACCACATGCCTACGCCTCAGCTATGCAATGTTTGATGCAATGTTTTTTTGGTTATTTTATGAATTTATGAATGCAAAATGTTATGCAAAATGTTGAGGATATGAGAGGGAAAGTTTGAGGTATTACAATTTCCTGCAAGCATTTATTAAAAATGGCTCATTCGTTTTATGCAAATATTATCATGGATATTGGACATTTTGCAAACGAAACAAAAATGTACAAAAAGAGGTGTGACTGAAAATCTGATTTTATTAATTTGGGTGCCTTGAATTGGCAAATACAATCAAAGAAATAAATCCCCTGGAACGAGGAGATTGTTATAAATTGAGAAAAGTAAAAGTGCTGGCAATGTTGACGACGCTCCGACGAGCTTCCTTTGCTATGACCCGTATGACCTTGACGTTCTTCTTATCTTGCTTTCTGAAGAAAGTTGATTTTGACTGATGCTTTATCCTTTCGAAGCTTGTCATGTTGTGAACGGTACAGATGAATTCAGAATGCAGTTGTTCACTTATTCCTTGATTTTGCGTGGATCGCCCTTTCGGGTTTTCAATCCACCGGGATACCCATTTTTTGCCTGAGCTGTCCAATGCGGCTTTTCAACTCAGCGGGTGTACATTTTTCCCAATTTTCCCTTATTTTTGCCCGAGTCTTTTATTCTATTTTTGACTCGCCGGGATGCCCTATTTTTGCCTGGACTTACATTCTGTTTTTATGTCCAGCGGGTCATTTTATGCGAAGTATTTTTTAACTGCATCTGAATTCACAGGGGAGAAGAAATCTTCACCATCCATAGTAGTGAGCATCAGTGCTCCACCAGAGATGACCTTCTTTACTATGAATGGACCATCGTAATTTGGAGTCCACTTGCCCTTGTGGTTTGTATGAGGAGGAAGAAGTCTTTTCAGCATAAGATCTCCCACTTGGTATTCCCGAAGCCTGACTTTCTGATCGAAGGCTTTCTTCATCCTTTTCTGATATAGCTGCCCATGATAGATTGTAGCTAACCTCTTTTCTTCGATCAAATTCAATTGATTGTACCGAGACCGAATCCATTCCACTTCATTCAGCTTTACATCCATCAGTACCCGTAAGGAGGGTAGCTCAACTTCAACAGGTAGGACAACCTCCATACCATATACCAACTGATAAGGTGTTGCCCCAGTAGATGTTCTGATTGAGGTTCGATACCCATGCAAGGCAAATGGTAACATTTCATGCCAGTCTTTGTAAGTAACCACCATCTTCTGCACAATCTTCTTGATGTTTTTGTTAGCTGCCTCGACAACGCCATTCATCTTTGGCCTGTAAGGAGAAGAGTTGTGATGTTGAATTTTGAAGTCTCGACAAAGTTCTGCCATCATTTTTTTGTTCAAATTGGAATCATTGTCAGTAATCATTCGCTCGGGTACTCCATATGGACAGGTGATGTCTTTTTTCAGAAATTTGGCTACCACTTGTCTAGTGACGTTTGCGTACGAAGCTGCTTCGACCCATTTGGTGAAGTAATCAATGGCTACCAGGATGAATCTGTGACCATTTGAAGCAGTCGGTTCAATATTTCCAATCATGTCAATGCCTCACATGGCGAAGGGCCAGGGTGAAGACATCACGTTCAAAGGATTCGGAGGCACATACACTTTATCTGCGTAGATCTGGCATTTGTGGCACTTCCTGGCATAGGTACAACAGTCTGTATCCATTGTGATCTAGGAGTAACCTGATCTTAACAATTTCTTAGCCATTGCATGTCCTCCAACATGGGTACCTAAAGATCCTTCATGCACCTCGTGCATCAACAAGTCTGCTTCTTTCTTATCAACACATCTGAGCAAAACCATATCAAAGTTTCGCTTGTATAATGAACCATCAGCATTAAGGAAGAAACTACCAGCCAGTCTTCTCAATGTCTTCTTGTCATTAGATGATGCCCCAGGTGGGTATGTTTGATCTTCTAAGAAGCATTTGATATCATGGAACCAAGGCTTGTCATCTTTAGCAATGTCCACGGAGAACACGTATGCTGGTCGGTCCAGTCTGGATACCGAAATCCGAGGCACATAATTTGCGGTTTGAACTTTGATCATGGAGGAAATGGTAGCTAAAGCATCTGCGAACTGATTTTCGTCTCGAGGGATGTACTCAAGTTTGAATATTGTGAAGAAAGTCAATAATCTCCTCGTGTAGTCACGGTATGGGATCAGATGCTCTTGGTGAGTGTACCATTTGCTGTTGGTCTGATTGATTACCAAAGCTGAATCTCCGAATATAGTTAAAGTCTTGATCCTGAGGTCAATGGCTTCCTCAAGACCCATGATACAGGCTTCGTATTTAGCTTCGTTGTTAGTGCAAGCAAAGGTGAGTTTTGCCGAGAAAGGCATATGAACCCCCTTAGGTGTAATGAACACTGCACCAAAACCACGACCATTCATATTAACAGCCCCATCAAACATCATTGTCCATTCTTCTTCTGGGTTAGGCCCTTCAGTTTGAACAGGCTCTTCATGATCTTTTTCTTTTAAGAACATGATGTCTTCATCAGGGAAGTCAAATCTCATGGGCTGGTAATCATCAATGGGTTGCTCAACTAGATAGTCAGACAGTACACTGCCCTTGATGGCCTTTTGAGATGTGTACTGAATGTCATACTCTGTCAGAATCATTTGCCATCTTGCAACCCTCCCGGTAAGTGCTGGCTTCTCAAATATGTACTTGACGGGGTCCATCTTTGAGATCAATAAAGTAGTGTGAGTCAACATATACTGCCTTAGTCGGCGAGCAGCCCACGCTAAAGCACAACAAGTTTTCTCGAGCAGTGAATAACGTTGTTCACAGTCGGTAAACTTTTTGCTTAGGTAGTATATTGCATACTCTTTTCGACCAGACTCGTCATGCTGGCCCAACACACACCCCATTGATCCTTCTAATACTGCCAGGTACATTATTAGAGGTCTTCCCTCAACTGGAGGCATAAGAATTGAAGGTTCTTGTAGGTACTCCTTGATCTTGTCAAAAGCCTTCTGACAATCTTCGTTCCACCTGACCGTTTGTTCCTTTCTTAACAATTTGAACAGGGGCTCACAGGTTGCAGTAAGGTGAGATATGAACCTTGATATGTAGTTCAATCTACCTAAGAACCCCCTAACTTCCTTTTCGGTCCTAGGTGCAGGCATCTCCTGAATGGCTTTGACTTTGTCAGGGTCAACTTCAATTCCCTTTTCGCTTACGATAAATCCCAGCAGCTTACCAGAACGTACCCCGAA
The DNA here is from genome assembly GCA_963966055.1 of Lathyrus aphaca. Classification (NCBI taxonomy): domain Eukaryota; kingdom Viridiplantae; phylum Streptophyta; class Magnoliopsida; order Fabales; family Fabaceae; genus Lathyrus; species Lathyrus aphaca. The sequence continues at coordinate 270,695,472 of OZ014520.1, forward strand.
TGTGCATTTGTTGGGGTTTAGCTTCAGCTGATACTTTCTCAGACGTTTGAACAACTTCAGCAGATTTACCAGATGATCTTCTTTAGTGAGGTACTTGGCAATCATATCATCCACGTAGCATTCAATATCTTTGTGGATCATGTCGTGGAATAATGTTACCATAGCCCGTTGATTCGTTGCACCGACATTCTTCAGTCCAAAAGGCATTACCTTGTAACAAAATGTGCCCCAGGGTGTGATGAAGGTTGTTTTTTCCATGTCTTCGGGTGACATCTTGATCTTATTATACCCGGAAAAACCATCCATGAAGGAGAACACCGAGAACTGAGCTGTGTTGTCGACCAATACATCAATGTGAGGTAATGGGAAATCATCGTTCGGGCTAGCTCTGTTCAGATCCCGGTAATCCACACACATACGCACCTTACCATCCTTCTTAGGCACTGGTACAATGTTAGAAACCCACGACGGGTAACTAGTTACAACATGGAAACCGGCGTCCCACTGTTTTTGTACTTCTTCCTTAATCTTCATGGCCATATCTGGGCGAGTACGGCGTAGCTTCTGCTTCACCAGAGGGAAATCTTCTTTCAATGGTAGCTTGTGCATAACAATATCCGTATCTAGACTTGGCATGTCTTGATAGGACCAAGCAAAGACGTCGACGTATTCTCGAAGCATGTTGATAAGCTGTTCTTTTACTGAAACTTGCAGACCGACCCCAATCTTTACTTCTTTCAAATCCTCTTTGGTACCAAGATTAACTGTCTCAACCTCCTCCTGATGAGGAGTAATCACTTTCTCTTCTTGCCTCAACAACCTGGCTAACTCTTCAGGTAACTCATAGTCTTCTTCAACCCCTTCATCAGCTTGATTAATCGGATTGTCGGGGTCATACAAGGTCATAACAGTGTTGTTGTCGGTGCAATCTGGAGGATATTCTCTGCAAGGGTTGAGATTTGTTCGTTTTAGTGATCAGTTTTAATCTTGCTTAGAAAAAATGAAGTTATTATTTTGAAAACAATGCCATTTTATTGTTTTGTACAAAAGTGAAAAATGAAAAGACAGTGAGCGAAAAAAAGAGACTTGTTTGCAAAAGATGTCTGATATTCATTGATAATTCATTTGCACAAAATTACAATATGACCCTATTACAAAATGAGTCCTGACACCTTGGGCAAGATGCAGGACTTGATGCATGCTAAAAAAGACAGGAAATAATAATTACTCTGCAGGAGTAACCCTTATAATTTCCTGGGAAGACCAGTTAAGGACTTGATTCCCCGGGATCCTTGGACATATCCAGCTCTCCAGGTTGAGGTCGCTTTCTGCATCGTCTTCCAGGTTGTTAACAACATCTGGGGTGAGCATCCCCTACTGATGAACTTGGGCTCCTTTGCAGCCTATGATTGATCTTGTCGGAATGGTCTGTAACCCAAACCGAATCTGTCTTCCTTCTTTTCCACTGGAAGCAGCTTGCCCCAGCCTTGGCATTACCATCTTCAACAACCTTTCGGGCTTGCTGATAGGAGACAATTGAAGTATCCATCCTATCCTCCTGGGATGCAGCAAATACTCCAGTCGTCGCCTCATTGACATTCAGAGCCTCGAACCCTTGTCTCATGGTTTCATGGATTTCACCATCCATCTCAATATATTTGTAAGTAGCCAGATGGCTAACAAATATGTCCTCTTCACCATAGATGGTGATAATCTGTCCTTTCCACTCATATTTCAATTTCTAGTGAAGGGTCGACGTTACTGCGCCTGCGGCGTGAATCCATGGTCGACCCAACAAACAGCTGTAGGCCGGCTGAATGTCCATCACATAGAAAGTAGTCTTAAAGACCTGCGGACCGATTATCACTGGCAGCTCCACCTCTCCAAGAACAGATCTTTTGGAGCCATCAAAAGCCCTGACCACAAGATTACTTGGCCGAAGAGCTATTCCGTCATATTCGAGCTTGACAAGAGCTTTCTTGGGTAAGACATTGAGTGAGGACCCAATGTTTACAAGAACATGAGATAGTACAGCTCCTTTGCACTCCAGGGTTATGTGCAAAGCTTTGTTGTGGTGACGTCCTTCTGTTGTCAAATCAGCATCAGTGAAACCTAGCCCATGGCTAGTATTGACATTAGACACCACGGTCTCAAGTTGATTCACTGTGATCTCTTCCGGCACGTAGGCAGCGTGCAGAACTTTGAGTAGTGCATCCCGATGGGCTTCAGAACATAGCAGCAGGGATAATATAGAGATCTTAGAAGGAGTCTGGTGGAGCTGATCAACAACTTTATAGTCACTTCTTTTAATTATCCTCATAAACTCATCCACATCCTGATCAAAGGATGATTTATGAGCCTCTTTTGGTGCAGATTCTTCAGGTATCACGCTTTTCCCCTTGGCTTTGGCAGCAGCTTCTGCCTCAGTATTGGTTCTTGGAGCTTGTGACGCAAAGAGGCGTCCGCTTCGGGTGAAGCCTCCGCCTCCCCCGACATTATCCACTTGGGGAGTATGAACAGAAGAATCAAGAAGAACTTTTTCTCCGCTGCAGTAAAGGTTAGCACCATAATGCCATGGTACAACACTGTCTTCGTCATATGGAATCGGCCCTGGCACCGTGATGGTGTCTGGGCTTGCTGCAGCAGATGTTGGAACCATTATTGTATGTGGATCGTAGAAGATAGTGACAGGACTTCTGGTGGATGTTGGTGGTGGTGAATTGAAGCTTGATTGAAACTGTTGCTGAGATTGTTGAAAGTTGCTGGAATTTGGGACCGTTGTAGGGTCATAATAAATAGTAATTGTGGAGACGTCGTTGTTGGTGATTGCTGAAGTTGTAGATGAGTCTCTAGGAATAATGGTTATTGCAGTTGTAGAATAATCATTTGTTGTTGAAAAAGGAGTTGTTGGTGTTGTAGAAGCAGTTGTGGTTATTTGCAGAATGCCTTCTTTAATCAAGCCATTGATGCCATTCCTCAAGCTCGCACACCCGTTCACGGAAACCTTGCAAGATTCACAACAGGCCTCACAACCTGGAAACACTTGGCATTTCAAAAGATGGGCTTTAACCTCTGCCAAAGGTGTCTGAATACTTGCAACATCTTCTATTAAACTCATGGGTGAGCCTTCCTCTATAACATTAATCCTTGGCCCACTGTGGCTTGGCATAGGATTTTTCATGACATTGGGAGGTGGTGCAAAGTTCAGGGCCTTTGAATCTACCAGATCCTGGACCTTCATATGCAGAGCCCTGCATTTTTTTGTAGAGTGACCAGGTGTATTAGAATGAAAAGCACACCTAGCGTTGACATCGTAGTTTCTTGGAATGTTCTGAGGATCAGTTGGAGCCAATGTCCTCAACTCAAGAAGATTGAGCTTTAGGAGTTGTGGCAGCAGTGTGGCATATGGCATTGGAATAGGGTCAATCACCCTGTTGATCTGAGATAGACACTGTTGAAAAGGGAGTTGTTGTTGTTGTTGTAAGATCTCTGTTGCGGAAACTATGGCTGTTGAGGAAAGTGTTGTGGTTGTTGAGTATACTGAGGAGGTGGAGTAGGAATAGTAACAGCAGCAACTGATCTGGGCAGATATTGGGGTCTCCCTCTTCCCATATGCACAAAATTTGTTTCACCAGATCTACGGGGCCCAACAAATGGCTTCCTTGCACTGCTTGAACTGGCACCGTTGTCGGAGATCTTTCCCATCTTCAGCAAGCTCTCAATTCTTTCCCCAGCTATCACCACATCTGCAAAGCTGGTGGAAGAAAATGCAGCCAATCTGTTAATGTAGGTACCCTGGAGAGTATTCATGAACATGTTTGTCATCTCCCTTTCAGACATCGGGGGTTGAACGGCAGCAGCTAGTTGCCTCCACCTTTGTGCATACTCTCTAAAGCTTTCACGGGAAGACTGAGACATTCCCATTAGAAGGGTCCTGTTTGGAGCCATGTCCAGATTATATTGATACTGACGGATGAAAGCTTCAGCCAAATCTTTCTAGTTTCTTACTGTGGCTCTGGTCAAGTGGGCGTACCATTCTCGGGATGCCCCTGTCAAGCTATCCTCGAAGTAAAACATCCACAGCTTCTCATCCATGGTGTATGCTTTTAATCTTCCCAAGAAAGACTGAAGGTGGGTACGTGGACAGGATGTGCCATTGTATCTTTCAAAACAAGGGGGTTTGAACTTGTGAGGAATTCTCACCCCTTCCACCAATCCCATGTCCATGACATCAAAACCTAGAGAGTTTTGGGATTCAAGAGACCTTAACTTCTCTACAATTTCATCCAACCGACGGTCGTAAACTTCGTCTCCAGTCCCGGCCACAGTAAACTGCTCTTCTTAAGGATCCTCCATCAAGACCCTTCCTCCAGTAGTGTTACCCTGGGTATTTCTTATGGCATTGATGTCTGGGTTCAGATGAGGTCCAAACTCTGGTGGATCAGTGCGAGGCTGCACGTGATCGTTGTTACTGGTACCTCCTGTACCTGGGTGGTGTTCCTCGGGAGTTTGTCACTCAACCAACTCCCTCAGTCTTTCCTGGCTTTGAGCTAGACCAGTCATCACTGTCATAAATTGGTTCATTTGGGCTCTCATCTCTGTCCTTTCATTGGCCATCTGGGCCCTCACTTAAGTCAAGTCTTGTTGAACCTGATCCATCTGTAATCCCGGAAGGTTGTTTCTTGTCGGGTACCGGTGTATTCTGTTGACAGGGAACACTCTTCTGCGAGCAATGTTTCCTGAAACCACAACAAAGTGAGAAACAACAATAAAACAAAAACCTACAAAACAAAGAAAATGTTAGTATGCAATGCAGGATGCCTATTTGTCTTCCAAGAGTATCCGGTTTGGTTCTTTGGTTTTGACCTTTCCAGACCTCGAGGAAATGCTGATGTTGAAGAGAGAGCTAAAGCCCACCAAAAATAATACAAACCATATATATTACAAAGAGTGAAGATACATAGTTTGATTACAATAACATTCCCATGGCAGGTCAAAATACATCAACAAAAGGAGAATACAATCAAAATGAAGTACAAACAACAAGAGTCAAACATCCAATCCAAAGTCATCTTCTTTGACTTCCTCCAGGAGGGCCTCAATCACTGGACCAACCGGGTGCTCTGTGATAGTCCTGATGAGGAGGTTCCTGGTGGCGATGGTGCTGGTCAACTTCTTATGCTTATCCTGATCCTTTGACATCTTCAACCCCGCCTGGAGTTTCAACTCAGAGATCTCCTTCTGTGCTGCTATCAAGGCTGCCTGGTTCTTCTTCTCATTAGCCTCCAGTTGCTCTATCTTAGCTTGAGTTCTCTGATCTTCCTGTGCATGGGTCTCAGTGATCCTGATCCACCTAGCCTGGCTCTCCTCTAAATAATGCTCTGCCCTAGCCTTCTGAGTCTTTGCTTCCTTGCAAGCATTCTTCAGTACTAACTCCCCTGCTCTAGCCTTTCTGATGTAGTCATCAGTCTTCTCAATCTTGGTCAAGTGCTCAATCCGGAGCTTCTCTAGCCTTTCATTATCTAGAAGGCTGTCATTCCTCTCCCAGAGGGTCTTCTTCAAGGCTTCAGAGAGTTGAGTATTCCTTTCCTTCAGCTTCTCAAACTCCTCCAAACTGACGGTGGCTGCAGGTTGCACTGTTGAAGGTCCAGGTGTATCTTCTAAGGTGAATGGCATCCGGGTGATCTATGCCCTGGTACAAGACCAATCAAGATACTGTGCTAAAGCTATATTGTTGCATTTGCCAAGGATAGCTGTCCCCTTAGTCTGAATATTGTCCCAAGCCCAAGCAGCTTGTCTGACAATAGCAGAGTTGTGCTGGATATCACAATAGAGGGTCTCTGTCAAGTCTTGCCCTCTTGGGGGATGAACCAAAGCATACCCTAATTGCCTCTTAAAAAGTAAAGGGTTGTAATTGATGCAGCCTTTTACTCAAATCAATGGCACATTAGGGTATTGCCCATAGCTAGTAATGATGTCCTTGCCCTTGGTGCTCTGAGTGCACCATCTGATGTCTTCTGATGTAAGGGCAATCAACCTCTTAGCCCAATTCCTTGGCTGATGAGGGTTCAGGAAAGTATCTGATTTTGGCAAGTGTCTTAACAACCAACAGTAATAGAGGGGAGCACAACATCTGACCAATCTTCCTCTTTGTTTCTCATTCCTCTGGTGCACTGAATAGTAGAAGTCTCCAAGCAAGGTAGGAACTGGGTTCCTCAGTAAGAACAGGATGACTCCATATATGTTGTGGGCTAGAAGTGCACAAACAGCATCCCACTTCCCTGCTGCAGCATGCAGGGTGGCCTGGGAGATCAAGAAATCCAAGTGAAGGCCTGGGATTCCAGCCTTGGTGGTCATGCTCTAATCAATGAGGGTAGGCTCCAAATGCAATGCCTTAGCTATATCTTCATTCTTGGGAGCAACCATCTCAGGATTGAAAGGAATCCCCCTCCTGATAGGGACACCTAACAATATGGAAAATTCTTCTAGCAGAGGTCCCAACTGAAAATCAGGGAATGTGAAGCATCTGAGAGGGGGATCATAAAACTGCAAGCAAGTATGGATCATGCTCCTCTGGGATGCATCCAGGTCCATGATCATGTCCAATATGCTTCCATAATGTTCCCTGAATAAAGGGACATGATTAGGAGTAATGAGAGACTGGATCTGTCTGATGCCTGTCAGAGTGGGCTCAAAGAAATGGTATGTGATGTTGCTCTTTCTGGAAGTGTCCATGCCGATACTAGATGCTGGTGAAGAAAATTGAGGGTGACTGCTGATGAAGGTCACTGAAGAAGATGCTGAAGAAGGGTCTCTGATGAAGACAAACTGGAGAGGAATCTCTGATGAAGACAAACTGATGAAGGCGCTGGAGAAGATAACTGAAGAAGATGCTGGTGTAGATAGCTGAAGAAGTCTGAGCAGCAGAATAGGTCAAAACCAAACCAAAGATAATAAGGTGGATACCCTGTAAAACAAATAGGCAAATGTTAAATGATGCAAAAAATGATGTATGCAAAATGATATGCAAAGGGTTTGTGATCAAGTGTTGGATCTGTTATCTGCCTTGATAGGGTCCATGTGTGTTCATAAGTACGGATGGAGGCTTAGAAAACTAATAACCAGGCGGGGGACTCAAATAAAGAGTCACAAGTCCAGGATTTCACAAGAACTGTCCCAAAATAATACAACCTTAACAGATCTAGTAACAAAGGTATGATGAGGCCAAGGGATCCTGCAAACCTGTAAACATCCCAACCCCCTCACATGTAATGTTCTAGAACAAGGATCCTCAGACTTGGATCAGTTATGAGAAGTGTAAACACTTCTAACCTGAAGGTACAGTGTTTACAATAACCATAAAAGATCCTCCTCTAATTCACCTCAAATGCGGAAGGTCATTAAAGGTCGTCCAGACTTAGCAGGCTTCCTAGATAGCCCTAGTACTACAGGAAATCCGTAGCACAGAGTTCTCAAGAAGAAACCCATGTCTGAATCGTGTTTCATATTCCCGCACTAGACCGAAATGGAATGGGAAAGAATATGAAGCCACTCTAGCCTATGTGTCACTCAGGTCCCTGGTATGGAACCTTAATCACTCAATGATCCCCACCCACCAAAACAGACAAGAGATCCAGTACCAGTGACATGACAACAACATGAAATGCATAAAAACTGTAAATGAAAGGGATAAATAAAGCTGTACAGAAAACAATAAATAAAGCAATAAACAAATAAGCAGAAGTAGCACATAACACCCCCGTAAACACAAATCAAACAAGCGCTAGGAGGAACCCACAAAAAGAACCAGAAGCCCTGGTTGCAATATAAGGGTCCCCAGCAGAGTCGCCAAGCTGTCGCTCCCAAAGATTTGCATCCCGGTACAAGCGCGAACGGTCGGAGAAAGGAAAAAAGGAAAGAAGGTGAATAGAGTCGCCAGCTAGGCATTTTTATCCCGAAGGAAAGGTAATGCTGCATAAACCTAGAAAGATAGATAAGGCGGTTGCGAACCAGAGAAACTGAGAAAGGGGGTTGGTTACAACCTGGGAAGGTATTAACACCCAGATTGTCCGTCGTACTCGATGGGATCCACACTTACAAGATTGTGTCTAAAGGGGTAGGGTATGTGCTATCTGTGTTCAAAAGCTGGAAAAGGAATATACAAGTGTCAGTGCAAAAGGGTGAATGCTCAGGAACTGAGGCTTTGAAAAGAATGCTGAAAGAGGGGGAAGACACAGAGACTTTTGTTCGATAACAGTTAAGTTATGCCTACGTATCCTCTCGTGGAATGAGGAAGTAAAAACACCGTAGTTCGACTCAAAGAGACTGAAAGATAAATTTGATTGATGAACTGCTTGCTTGCCTATGCTCAAGTGTATGACTCGTCTGGCTCGAGTGCTAACTGTCTTGCATTAGATGGAAGAAGCAAGTTCTCGTTTATGAATGAGTGTGATGAGAAAAGAATCCCAAAGGAGACGATTATTGTTTATTTTTTTTGTTGATGTTTTCAGTTTTTTATTATTTTTGGAGTTTGTCATAAGTTAATGAGCTTAAGCCTAAATCAAGGGCTTGTAAATTCATTATATCCTCCCTGATTAGGGATAATGAGCCTACTTAAGTATGAGATAAGCATCTCAACTTAATTACCATGATGATGTAGGATTAAGATCATTAACCTACTTGTGATTATTAAGATGTTTTTGGGTTTTTAGTGTTAAGTAATGAGTTTAAGCCATAATCAAGGATTAGTGGACTCATTACACCATCCTAATAGAAGGATAATAGATGAGAACACTTAAGCTGAGGAAGATACCTCAACTTAATCCATGGTTAGGGATTAAATTAATGAAAAAACAAGCCTTTATTAAGTGGATTTCAATTAAGGGTGAAATTAAGAAGTGAGTTTTATGGTTTGTAAGACAATTTGAGGGGGACTTGTCCATTAAACACTAGGGTTAGTCCTTCTTAACCATAAAGGAAGAATTAGAACCCTAATGTAAGGCCCAAGTTACAAGTTAATGTCTTAGTGATTATTAGATGGATTGATTAAGAGGTTTAAACAGATTAAGGGTTTAACACTTAGGATTAAAGTTATACACTCCATCCTAAGAGAAAGATGCAGGCATAACCCTAATTCCAAATTCCTAAAACCTTAAAGGTTTAGTCTCTAATTATGAAGATGAGAAGAGAGTCTCAAGGAAACTCAAAGGTAAAAGCTAAGGAAGACTAAACACAACCCTAATTATTATCATGCTTGGATGTTCCTATGGTTTGTAAGGCTTAAGGAAGATCTTCAAGGAAGCCACCAATGGAAGAAACAAATTAAAGGAGGAAGAAGCAGAAGAAATAAGTTACTTACTTCATTGAAGAAGATAAGTAACTTAAAGAAAGAAAGTGACAGATGAACACAAATGAACATGTTCACTTCAAAGAAACCAGAAAGATGCATATGAAAGAGATGAATAGAAATGAGAAGTGAAGGCAAATCCACTTCTCAAAGTAACTTACCACCTGAAAATGTTAGCATGAATGCATAAAGTTCAAAGCATAAAGAAATGAAATGAAATGAGATGCAATGAGATAAAATGACCAAAGTCAGAAGTGTTTATGAAATTTTAATATCATGTGAGATGATGCAAAGGCATACAAAGTGCATATGAATGATCATACAAAGGATGAGATGTCATGTAGGTATGCTTTGAAGTTTGAAAGTTCATGAAAGTTAATGAAAGGAAATGAATGCAAATCATGGCAAATGAATGAATAAATGATCAATCATGGTTCTAATATGTCCTAAGATGTCTAAGATGACATATAAATGCATGAAATGTCATGGAAAGTTCATTTATGGATGCATATGCAAGATGAATGCAAGTGAAGATGCAAAATTAGGGTTTTAAAGCAACATGAGATACATATGACCAAATCAGAAGAAAATGACATTATAAAAAAATGAAAATGCACTCAAAGGAACCCTAAACCTACACTAGGTTACCATCTAAAGGGGGAGGTCAGAAGCTAAACCTAGAAGGATTTATGAATTTCCTAAGTTTCTAGGGTTTTTGGGTGATCCTCAATGTAAAATGCCAAACAAATTGAAAATGAAAGATAAATTAATGCCCAAAATATCCTAGATACTACATGATATGTGTAAAACAATGCAAGAAGAACCAATTTCAAACCCTTCATAGTTAGGCAGAAAAGATTTTTCAAAGGTTAGGGTTTAAAATGTGATTTTATGAACCCTAAATTCAAAGAAAATTGTCAAATGATGATCAAAACCAAAAAGAAATTTGTATGAGGGGTTTGAAAATGTTTCTAAATGTGTTAAGATGCAACATGAATATTTTGGTGATTTTTAGAAACCTAAATGCTATTTTAATTAATTAATTTCCATTAATTAATTAAAATAAACATTTAAATATTTAAAAATACTTTTTTATGTGCAAAAAATAAAATAAAAATCATTTTCTGATTAAGAAAAATATTTGAAACAAAAATGAAAAAGGAAATATTTTTGGGCTTTTTCTAAGTATTTTAAAATAAAAATGCAAGAAAAATGAATAAAAATGCAAGAAAAATGAATAAAAGGGGAAGTATGCTGATCCAGTGGTCCAGGTTTAAATGAAAAAGGGAGGGAGTTGACTGCACGCCAGATCCAAGGGTGGAGATTCAAACTGGCTTAATTATTTGATTAATTTAATTAATCATAATTAAACCCTAAGTGAAATGATCCTAACTATCCGTTCCTAATCTAATCCATATCCAAAGGCCCAGAACGCGTCTGGCAAATAAAACTCTAATTAAGCCCTAATCACATTCAGATGACCGGAACAGTACTCCGGTCATCTTCTCCGGCGAGACCAAATCCCCAACTTCTTCCCTAGGCCAAATTAGGAGCTCTAAATTTCCAGAAATGATCCCCTAACTACCCCAAACAAGAATCAACCATCAAACAACATTTATATTGCATCAATCATGAGATTCGAATCAAAACATAAAAACTGCAAACATTTCAGAAGCACGATACAAGCTCAAATCTCAACCATTTTCAAAAGTAAAAGGTGCAGTGTGATTAGTGAAGCATGAATAACATTTCTATAACAAAAATTACAAGTTCTGGAAAATTTGTTCTTGATGATACCTGAGCTTGAGATTTCTCAATCTGAGCTATCTGGGCCTCTCCTTGGAGCCAATCAATTCCAATGGATCTCCTGAGGATGCTTTGATGCTTGGAAGGAATTTATTTGGGCTGTTTTGAAGTTTCAGTTCAAGGGGGGGGGGTGAAATCGTATTTTTGTTTTGTGAGGTTTCAGGCTATAATGAAGGGTGGGAAATGTTCTATGAGTGATGCTGAGTTGGATGGTGAAGAAAGTTTTAGGTTTTGTTGGTTGGTTTTTGAGTTTCGAAGAAATGAGGTTTCTTGAGGATTTTTGCAATCTAAATGTGTGGGATGATTCAGGCTCCAAGATGTTATGAAATGTGATTCTTAGGGCATGTATGTGAAGCTGTGATAGGTCAGAAGAGTTGTTGTGGGCTATGCTGATTGGTATGGTGTGAAATGCAAAAAGTCAAGTTTGGTTGTACTTGAGGTATGGGTCATGGCAGGCATGGTTTCAAGGGGTGTCTGGCCTCAGCTAAGTTTAAGGAGCACCATAGAAACAGATTTGGCATGCTGGCACAAGTGTATGGGAAGATCTATACCATTTTGCAAATTTGAGAAGTTTTGGCCTTTTTGAAATTTCTTGAAGTTCAAGGCATGAAAATGTATGATTCTTGGGCCAATTCTGGTAAATATGAGTTGTACTATGATGGTATGATGTTTAGAGATGCATTAGAGGTCATGAAATGGCTTGGAAAGTGGTTTTGCAAAAAATCCTCTTTGGTGCATTCTTGAAAATTATAGGATTTTTGCCAACTTTGAAGGATCATAACTTGAGTTCCATAATGAATTAGAACATGTTCTTGTACTTTTTGAAAAGGGAAAGACCTAATCTACAACTTTCATGACCAATAATTTTTCATTTGAAGCATTTTTGGTTGAGAAAGAGGGGGTTGAAAAACTTTCCCAAAATGGAAAGTTTCCATTACAAGTCATTTCCATTTTTGGCAACTTTTGGTTTTGCTCAAATTTATTCAATTTTGTGAACTTCAAGCACTTCAATGATCAAATAAAGATAATATAACTTCAATTTGAAGAAAATACCCCTTTGGTTCCATTGTTGGGGGCCTCAGATGCCCTGATTTTGCTCTGACTTGCTCAAGAAGTTACCCAGTGAACAGATGACTTCCACAATGAATTTCTTCATCAAACTTGATACACATGATCCTTATAACAACTTAAGAACATTGGAAACAAGAATGGCCCAAAAATTTAGTGTTGAGGCCTCTGAAACCAAAACCCTAATTTTGGTCATATGTGTAGTGAAAACCTTAGCTCTGCTTCCATGCCTTGTCAGTTCTTGTGATTTCTTGACTTCTTTGAACTTTGAGGAGCATAATATGACGGTAGAACACACATGGAACCTCTTGGAAAGCTTTGAGACCTTTGGGATGGCTCAGATGGATTCCTGGATTGCTCAGATCACAAACCCTAGATGCAGATGAACTTGAACTATGCAGTGAAACAAAAAATGCAATATGAGATGTGGTATGCTTATGCTAATGCAAACATGGAAAGGTCATAAGCCATGGTGTGATAAAGAGTGAGGGCAAATTTGGGGTGTTTACAGACATGATTCGATTTGGGTGATTGTTGATATGTTTATGAAGTTGGCTCATTTTATTTCCATCAACATCAATTTTTCAGTATCGAAGTTGGCGGAGATTTATACTAGCGTAATTGTAAAGCTGCATGGTGATCCTTTGTGTATTGTGTCAGATAGAGATCTGAGGTTTACTTCTGTTTTTTGGAAGAGTTTGCAAGAGGCGTTGGGTTCTAAGTTGAGGTTGAGTTCAACATATCTCCCTCAGACGGATGGTAAGACAAAGATGACCATTCAATCATTAGAGGATTTATTGAGAGCATGTGTTCTTGAATAGGGAGGATTGTGGGATACTTATCTCCCGTTAATAGAGTTCACTTATAATTACAATGACCATTATAGTATTGGAATTTCACCTTTTGAAGCGTTATACAGTCGGAGATGTATGACTCCTTTATGTTGGCATGAATCCGGAGAAAGTGTAGTGCTTGGACCTGAAATTGTCCGAGAGACTACTGAGAAGGTGAAGGTATATCGAGAATAGATGAAAACTTCCCAAAGTAGGAATGAGAGTTATTATGACAAGCGAAGTAAATATTTGGAATTTCAAGCTGGTGACCATGTGTTTTTTAGAGTTACACTTTGAAGTCTAAGAAGCCCACTCATTGTTTTATTTGTCCGTATCAGATTTCAGATAGGGTTGGAAATATTGCTTATAGAGTTGCTTTACCACCCAATCTTTCGAATTTACATGATGTGTTTCACGTGTTACAACTTTGGAAGTACATTTCAGACCCATCTCATGTGATTCATATGGATGATGTGCAAGTATGGGATAATCTTACTATATAGACGATGCCTGTACGAATCACAGATCATGAAATGAAGACTCTAAGAGCCAAAGAGATTTTGTTGGTGAAAGTAGTCTGGTTAGGAGCTGCCGGAGAGAGCATGGTGTGGGAGTTGGAAAGCAAGATGTGGGAATCCTATCCTAAGTTGTTTGCGCAAGGTAAATTTTAGAGGACAAAAATATTCTAAGTGGAGGAGAGTTGTAACGCCCTATATATTTAGTTAATTATTTAATTAAATATGTTCGTATTATTTTCTGTTAATTTAATTGTTGAAGTTGTGAAATCTTGATTTAAGTTGTGTTGGTTTTAGTTGAATTAAGTTGAATAATAATATTAGAATAACACTAGTATTTGATATGGGCTCATTTTAAGGTGATAAATAGTAGAAAGGGAGTGTAGGAATTTAAGCCCAATAAGACATAATAGGAATAATAGTGTTATTATATTAGGTATTTAGAAATATGAGAAAGAGGGAAGTAGCAGTAAGAAGAAAATAAAGGTTAAGAGGAGTTACATAAAGCTGCAGAGAAGAAGAAAAATAAAAGGAAAAGCTAGGTCCAATCGGAAAGTTATAAGCAATCTTCAATGCAAGGTAAGGGTAGGGTTCTGACTCTATAATTGTGTTAATGATAAATAGTATGTGGGATTGGGTTTGTTGAATTGCTTCTGTGTATGTTTGATTGTTATAGTTGATACCGAAAATTGGTTGATGTTATTGAATTGGTCATAGAAAATTGATATAGGTTGATTTGGGTATAATTTTCCTATATTATTGTGTTCTGCGATGGTGGTTACCTTACGATAGCTCAGGTTGGTTAGTCAAGTAAATGGCGGCTAAAGTCAGACATATTTTTTGAAGCGGTCCAGCACTAACTAATAGCCATGGCCGGCTAGCGAGCCACTAAGGAAATTGAATCAAAAGGAATGAATCCCTCACTCGCTGTCTACTTCTCGAGTCCTGCGAGTCTACTAACGGGAACTGTCGTACAGTCGTATCTTCTTCCATCTTTCCTTCCTTCCATCCCATGTAGGCCTATTCATGCTTTCTTGCTATCCATCTTGAGAAAAGTATGTTGACGCTAAGCATAGCTACCAAGTTGGGTTTTGGCCCGAGATAGAACTGGAGGAAAAATCTGGAAAATTGAGAAGAACTGGAAAAATTACATTGTGCCGACCGTCCCATGATTGTGCCAATATTCACATAATTGTGCCGACCGTCACGTTGCTGTGACGAGGGACGTTTCTTCGTCTGCTTGCCTTGTTTGCTTGAGAATCACATTAAGTTTATAATTAGCAGTAGTAATAATAGTTATGTAGCAGGTAATCTTTTAATAGCAGTGACAATGATAAATTATTAGAATAATAATCTAGCAGGATAATGAGTAAACATAGCAGAACCTATATGATAACAATACCAGAATAGTCCTAATAATAGTAATGTAGAGTAGAAATGTTAGAAATTCTAGCAGAAGAATAAGTAGCTGGTTTTAGTAGCATTTTGTCCAAATAATTTCGAGGGACGTTTGTAATATAATTTGGTTAATGCAGAGTATGGTATAAGTTGTTATGATATTTTCATGGTTAATTATAAAGTTGCAGGTGTGAATTTTTGTTGCATTACCCCTAATTATTAGCAAGAAGCAAGTTGTTGACTTAATTCCAAGGTTGAAATGTTGTTGTAGTTGTTGTTGTGTTTCATAATGTTGTTGCATACATATCATATCAAGTTGGAGCTGCCGCTCGGTATGTTATTTTGGATTGGAAAATTAAGTTGAATGCTTATGCTTTGTTGATGCTACTATTGATTGTAAAATTTTTAAGTTGGGAGTTCTGCTCTAATAGTACCACATGTATGTGCATAGTAACGAGTCGCATTTCATGTTGCATATTTAAGTTATTGTGTGTTGACTTGTGATGGTTGAAAGTTGTGAAAATGGTGATTTTATATAATCTGATTTAATATATTGTTTATCATACATCCAATTATATTGTTTGATATCTCACCCATTCTGTTTGAATGTTGTTCAATCTGTGTAACGTGCATGTAATCCAGAGTGAAAGTTGTCTACCTTCATTAGTTCTGTAGAAGCAAGCTTCTCAAATTATATTTTTATGATAACAACAAATCCATCAAGTCTTGAAAGCAAACAAAAAGGATCATTCAAGCTTCATTCTAATAAAGTCTTCATAAAGAAAAGGTTTTCTCATTGGAAGGTATAAAAAATCCATAATGTTTATTAAGTGTTCAACTTAGGATGCACTCACATTTGTTATTTTCAAACAAATCATTTTGCATTCCTTATGTTACTGATCTTAAATTTAAAAGAAATTTTTCTGGTTTTTGATCAAGTAACCGGTTACCTTGTAGGTAGTAACCGGTTACTTCAGCCCATTTTTGAAAAATCCTTTTAACATTACAGCAAGTAACCGGTTACCCATGGGGTAGTAACCAGTTACCCACTGTTCAAATTTCCAGAAATTATTTCATTCAAAATTTTGAATTTGTCTTATGATTTTCAAATTGGATTGAGACATCCCTTCAATTTTTGTACCTTTTCTAAAAGGTGTCTTGTCTCTATTTAAAGTGCTTTGTGCAAATTTTTTGAAACATCTCTTACAATTTTCATAAAACTTTTCTTACTCAAAAATCTCAAACTTTCAAAATCTATCAAAGTGCACTAAATTCATTTGTTTACAAAGTTAAACTTTTTATACACTTTAGTGAACACTTATATTCATTGTTTTTGAGTGAGAAATATCAATCAAAGGAGAAGATCAACATTGCTTGATTTTACAAGACTTCACCCCTTCTACATTTCTTTTTACTCAAAGAATTATTTCTTGTATTGACTTGTGATCCAGGATTGTTGGACACAAGGGTTTGTGTGGCAAGAGTATTGTTCTTGCACACTTGTTTGTTGTATAGTTGTTAGAACGTAGGCTTCACCAGTTTATGGTGTGATAGGTTGTACAATCTAAAACTATAATAAAATCTCTTACAAGGTGTAAGGGGACTGGATGTACCTTTGATTTGTGAAGGGAACCAGGATAATTCTTGGTGTCTTTTTACTTTCTGCTTTACTGCTTTCATAACCGAGACACTTAGACGATAAAAATCCATCCATCGATAAAATAACCGAAATTTTTTTATAAGGCCTAATTCACCCCCCTCTTAGGCTAATTCTAAAACTACAATTGGCATCAGAGCAAGTTATAGGTAACTTGTTCCTAGTGATCCAGCATGGCTTCCGCAAGCACAAATCCGGTTTTCAAAGATGGTGGAAGTAGCAACAAGCCCCCACTCTTCCACGGGGAATATTTCGATTTCTAGAAAATCAAAATGAAGGCACATCTTGAAGCCCAAGGAGAAGGTATATGGGAAGCAATAGAGAACAGTCCATATAATCCGGTGGATGTTATCAATGTCGTTGGAACCACAAAGTTGAAAAATATGTATGACAAAGACGATAAGAAAAAGATTCTAAACGAGAAGAAGGAAATCAACATACTCCAAAGCGCTCTTAGTATGAATGGGTTCTTCCATGTATCTCAATGTAAATCGGCAAAGGAGATTTGGGACACCTTGGTAGAAACACATGAAGGAACCACCGAAGTGAAGAGATCGAGGCTAAACACTCTAGTCAAGAATATGAGATGTTCCACATGCAGTCCGATGAATCTATAATTGCCTTACAAAAGAGATTCGTCCATCTAACAAATCACTTGATTGCTCTCGGTAAAACCTTCACCAATGATGATCTCAACCTGAAAGTCCTAAGATCTTTGACAAGAGAATGGCAACCGAAGGTGACCGCTATTTCGGAAAAGAAGAGTCTCTCAACGATGACATCCGCGTCTCTATTTGGAAAACTTCAAGAACACGAATTGGAACTTGGAAAGCTCGAGAAGCAGGGAAGTCAAGAAAATAAGTCCAAGGGAATTGCCTTGAAGGTTGATTCAAAAGATGACAAAGATAATGAGACGTTTGAAGATGAGAACTTTATGCTTCTTGTGAAGAAGCTTGGTAAGTTTTCTAATAAAAATAAAAATTCCTCTTATCCTAAAAAGAATAAACATTTCATGAAAAAGGAAACATCCACATCAATGCAAGACATCACTTGTTATGAATGTGGAAAGCAAGGTCACATAAAGCCGGATTGCCCGAAACTTGCCAAGAAAGGAGGATTCAAAGGCAAGAAGGAATTCAAGAACAAAAAGGCTTATGTTGCTTGGGACGATAATGAGATAAGTTCATCCTCGGAATCAGAAAGCGATGAATGTGCGAACATGGCTCTTATGGCTTCACATCACTCCGATGAAGAAATCAATGAGGTATGCTTGAAAACAACTTCGAATCAATGGTATCTTGATAGCGGTTGTTCAAAGCATATGACGGGCGATGTCAACAAATTTTCAAGTCTATCTTTAAAGGCCAAAGGATATGTTACTTACGGTGATGATAATAAAGGAAAGATTCTTGGAGTAGGAACCGTTGGTGCATCTCCATTTATAATCATCGAAGATGTCTTTTATGTGGAACAAAGGGTTCCGTATCAACTTCACAAAGGATGAATGTTTGATAGAACATGAAGTCACCCATGACATCTTGCTAAAAGGTAAAAGATTTAATAATATTTTTATGATTTCCTTTTGATGACTCTTCCTTGAAGGTAAAATGCTTAATGGCAAACAATAGCGAGGCTTGGCTATGGAATAAAAGATTCACTCACATTCACATGAAGCACATGAACAAGTTGATAAAGCATGATCTAGTTGTTGGTCTTCCAAAAATTAAGTTCATCAAGGATAAACTTTGTGACGCATGCCAAAAGGGAAAGCAAACCAAGACAACTTTCAAATCCAAGAAAGTGGTATCCACATCAAGGCCATTGTTGTTGCATATGGATCTCTTTGGTCCATCAAGAACGAAAAGCTTCGGAGGTAATGTTTACGCTTTAGTTTTTGTTGATGATTTCTTTAGTTATTGTTGATGATTTCTCTAGTAAAGCTTTTAGATCATTTAATAAAAGAACTCTTACTATTGAAGAATCTATTCATGTTTCTTTTGATGAGACTAACCCCTCAAAAGAGGATAATATTATTGTTGATGATGATATAGTAGATATGTCACAACAACAAAAGGAAGTTACAAATGTTCAACCAATTCCACAAAGAGATGACTCACCAATCATTGAAGAACATCATGATCTACCGAAAGAATGGATAACTCATAGAGATCACCTGATAGATAAAGTTATTGGTGATATTAGCCAAGGCGTTGCAAAACGACTAAATCTCAAGGATGCTTGTCTCAACATGGATTTTGTATCTCAAATCGAACCAACCAAAGTCGATGAAGCCTTAGGAGACGATCAATGGATAGTAGCGATGCAAGAAGAACTCAACCAATTCGAAAGAAATTAAGTTTGGAGTCTCGTACCAAGACCAGACAACAAGCACATCATAGGAACTAGATGTGTGTTCAAAAACAAACTTGATGAGAATGGGATCATAGTTCGTAACAAAGCAAGATTAGTCGCACAAGGATACAACCAAGAGGAAGGAATTGATTTTGATGAAACGTTCGCTCCGGTAGAAAGGTTAGAAGCAATTAGATTATTACTTGCTTATGCTTGTTCTATGAATTTTCAGTTGTTCCAGATGGATGTCAAAAGCGATTTCCTAAATGGCTACATTAATGAAGAAGTCTACGTCAAACAACCTCCGGGTTTTGAAGACTTCAAGAATCCTTCACATGTGTACAAGTTGAAGAAATCACTATATGACTTAAAGCAAGCACCAAGAGCGTGGTATGACCGCCTCAACAACTTTCTATGTGAAAAGGATTTGTAAAAGGAAAGGTTGACAAGAATTTGTTCATAAAGAAGTTCAAGGGTAACACCTTATTGGTTCAAGTCTATGTCGACGACGTCATCTTTGGTTCAACAAACAAAGATCTTTGCAAAGAGTTTTCACTTATGATGCAAGGAGAATTCGAGATGTCCATGATGGGAAAAATGAACTATTTTCTTGGACTACAAATCAAGCAAACAAAGGATGACATCTTCATCAACCAATCCAAGTATTGCAAGGAATTATTGAAAAGATTCGATATGGATAGTTGCATGGTGATATCCACTCCAATGGGATCCAGAACGTACGTTGATCAAGATGAATCCGGCATTTCAATAGATATCACAAAATATCAAGGTATGATTGGTTCATTACTATATTTGACGGTAAGTCGTCCTGACATTATGTTTAGTGTATGTTTGTGTGCACGCTTTCAAGCAAATCCGAAGGAATCGCATCTCACTGCCATAAAGAGGATTATGAAGTATCTCAAGGGAACAATGAATGTCAGACTATGGTATCCAAAAGGTAGTGCATGCTCTTTGATAGGTTATTCTGACGCTGATTATGCAGGATGTAAGACTGATAGAAAAAGCACAAGTGGTACTTATCACATTCTCGGGAATGCACTAGTGTCGTGGGCATGCAAGAAGCAAGCTTGTGTCACACTTAGCACGGCCGAAGCGGAGTACATTGCAGTAGGCAGTTGTTGTGCACAGATCCTATGGATTAAGCAACAACTTCTTGATTTTGGTGTAGATCTCGATTGCATTCCTCTTTGATGCGATAACACAAGTGCCATCAACATCACAAAGAACCCGATCATGCATTCAAGGACAAAGCACATAGATATCTGACATCATTTCCTTCGAGATCACGTGCTCAACAGAGATGTAGATGTTACGTTCGTGGATACACATAACCAACTTGCCGACATATTCACAAAATCATTGGCTAAAGAGAAATTCTTCATTCGGCGAGAACTTGGTATTCTCGATGAAGGTGATATCCAACCTTTTCTTAAAATTGCTTATTATGTGGTATAGTATCTTAAAATATGCTTATTTTCACTTTTGTGTTACAAAATGCTAGCACTTATATTTCGCCGTTTTTCGTTTTTCTCATTTTCGTATACCCGAAAATAATCGGTTTCAAAATATTTTTTGATCAAAAGTTGCGTAATATTATGTGCTAAACCTTTGTGAAAAGTTTTTGTCAAAAATCATTACCATTTGCTCTATATATAGCTGCTGTTTTTTTTTAATTTTTTTTTTGAAAATTTGGGGCAAGTAACCGGTTACCAGGTAGGTAGTAACCGGTTACCACTGCCATTTTCTGATTTTTTTTTACGCAGAATGTATTATGGTTGCTACATGTTTTCTTTTATTCTCTTCATATGTGTCTTAAAGTTATATTTTGGGAACACTAAAGTCTCATTCACTCCTTGGAAACTTAATCTCCATTTATTCTCTCAACCTCCCACCTTCCTCTCATAAACACTCTTGACCAAATTTACTCACAATTAAAACCCACTCATAATCTACCACTTTATAACCCTAGCCTCACAAGAACAACTCATCTTCACCTCTCTCCCTTCTAAAATCCGAAAATCAATATCCAAACCCTAACATTATCATCTCTTCCATGGCTACTTCAAACAATAGGGGAAAACAACAAATTGTGGCTTCCGACTCTGACTCTGACACTGGTAAGGAGCAGTTCATGAAACCTCAGAAGCAAAGGATACTCGACATTGACATTCGCTCCCGAAAGTTCATGAGCATAAAATATGTGAACTTTGAAGAGTTCCCTTCTCATAGCTTCACCTTTGAAGCTCTTATGGATGCATCTGGTGTTAAAGAGCTGATTGCTGACACATGAAAAATCTATCCTGATTTGGTAAGAACTTTCTATCACACTCTTTATTTTGGAGAAGATGAATTTGGTGATGAACAATTTACTGCTAAGGTCAATAAAGAGGACATTGAGGTTACTATTGAAAAGCTAGGAACCATTTTTGATATACCATCTGAAGGATATGAGTTCAAAGTTGGGTTTATGCCTAACACTGACAGATGGAATAATTTTGACACGCTAGCTTATTTTATTGAAATATCAAGAGGAACACATGATGATTTACTCGGTAATGTCGCTCCCGGGATTTTCATCCTAGTACAAACGCGAAAGTGGCGCAGAAAAGGTAGAGTCGCCAGCCATGCATTTTTATCCCGAAGGAACGGGAAAGGTAATGCTGCACAAACCTGAGGAAGAAGGAAAGGACGAGGTCCTGCGAACCAAAGATCTGGGTTCGGGAGTCGGTTACGACCTGGGAAGGTATTAGTACCCCAGACCGTCCGCCGTACCCGACGGGATCCACACTTGTTTGTTTGTTTTTAAGGGTGAGAAATAAAGTGCTGCTTAACAAAGAAATGCTACTGGAACTAGAACTGAAATGAGAAAGGAGTTGAAAAATAACAAAAAGAAAGAATGGGGAAAATGTAGGGAAAATAAAGAATGTGCTCGAACGGGCCCTACCCCGCTGCCTACGTACCTCATCGGGAAAATGAGGATCAGAGGTGACGTAGTTCACCTAACTAAGGCGGGAACTATTTGTTTGTGTTTTTTATAGATGGAACCGCGTATGTCTATGCTCAGGTGTTGCAGGCTCGTCTAATACAAGTGCGTTTACCGTCTTGCATGCGATACAAGTTGTCGCAAGTTCACGTTCAGAATGAGTGTGGTGAGAAAGAGAAGCTCCCGCAAGATAACCGCTTATTGTTTGTTTTTGCCTTTTAAGAGTTTTGCATGAATTTGGCACAAGGAAGTGAATTCAAACTCTTTTCCATGGAATGTGTACTTGCTACTACATTCCAAGATGGAATAATAGAACAAGCACCCCAAGCAAGGAGAATTTATCCAAGACTTGTTTCCACATATTAGGGTCTAAGTTCACTAGCTTGTTGAACTTTGTTAAGTGTTTTTGTAGCTTTTGTGAAGAAGTATCTTTTATGTTTTCTTTGTGAAATAACCCCTTTATAAGACTTGTACATCACGCTAGACAAGCCTACACCACTCCAAGATGGAATGAATGTAAGTGCCCCATGGAATAAGGCTATACACAAGGGATCCTTTCATGCATTTATTAAGTGTTTTTTGGATTTTGTTTGAAGATGAGAAAGAAGACTCAAATCGGAAAAAGGGAAAAACTAAGGGACTAAGACTCAATCCTAATTTTCGTTATTTGTTCAAAAGTGGTCCTAATGGTTTATGTGGTTTTCTAAGCCTAATGAATAAAAGGGAACTAGAAACTACTAGAATTCAACTTACTTCCTAAGGAAGTTAAGTTGATTCTAAAAACAATGGGGAAGCCTATGCAAGTGAGAAAATTCAAATAACAAGGCAAAGCATTAAAATTGGAATAAGAAATAAATTCTAAAACAAATGCATATTAAGGCATAAAACCAAAAGCAAGCCTAAACTTATTCATTAGAAATTCTAAGCCTAAGTCCTAAAACTAAGGGAATTTATCTAATATTATCATCCAAAAATAAGTAATTAAACTATACTAAGTCATTTTAATATCCTAAGATTAAGCCTAACTAAGTTAATCCTTAATGGAACATAATATCCTAAGCTAAACTAAATGGATTTATCATGTAAAAATGGCCTAAAGATTAATACACTAAAAATAGTAAAAGTCCTGGAAAAAAATATGAAATTAATTCTCTAGGATCCTAAAACTGACTATAGCATTATGCTAAAAAATATCCTAAAAATTCAGAAGCTAACTATGCTTAAGAGTCACTTAAATTCACCTAAGAATTAACTACAATTTTACATGAATTAAGCTACCAAAACAGTGGATAAAATGGCCTAAAAATCTACCAAAAAATATCCTAAGTCCTATTATCAGTCCTCTAATCATAGCAAAAATAATGGGCTAAAAATCCTACAGGAAGTGACAAAAATAAAATGAACAAAATCATGTGCAATTAAAGAAATTCAATAAAATGCTAATTACATGAAAAATCAAAATTAAATCTAAAATAGCCAAAATTAGAAAATAAAAATGTCACAAATTTCTAAAATGAATTATTAACCTACTAGAATTTTTGTGGAATTTTATTATGATTTTTACTATTTTTTAAGGATTTATTCCTAATCAAACCAAACTAAAAAATTAAAAAAGAAAGGAAATAAGAGAGGGAGTTTGAAAAGCAGTTTTTTAAAGTTATTATTCCATTGGGCCTTAAACCATGGGGTGCAAAAAGCAGAGGGCTAGGCCCAAAACGCAGGACAATGGAGTGCATGGTATGGATGCTCAGTCAATTTCGTTGACTTCCACAAGGGCCGTTTGATCCAGAGTCTTCTAATAGTATTCAAATCATGTGGCTTGTGCAGATGCAGGAACATGATTGTTATGATGTACTGCTACGCGTGGGAACGGCCACACTGAGAGCCTACCGGACGGTGACAAGTTTCACCGCCGGTGTGGCTAGGGAATCTAAATCTTATCCTCATCCTATCTCTTGGAATTGCAACGGTAAAATAATCAGATTAATTGGACTTTATTGCCATTAACATCAAAATATTATCATTAACCCAAAATATTCACTTATGATTTCATTAATTTCCATTAATCTTCATGAAATTAAAACACTAATCTTATGAATTTAAAACAAAATTGAACCTGAACAAAAGAGGAACACACGAACCCTAGGTCCCTCACTCCCTCTTCTTCTCCGCCGAACCCTTGCTGTCAAGAATCACGACCCCACCGTCCCTAACTCATATTCATCTTGCCGACACCATCATCGATCAAAGAAACTTCACCGATAGAAATCAAAACAACGTCACTCTCCTCATCTCGCCTCCTCTTCATAACCACAGAGATTCCCGTCGTTGAAGACCTCTCAACCTCGTCGTCGAAGGCCCCTCTACATCGTCGACAAAGACCGAGTCTCGTCGTCTAAGAGCCAACGATCATCATCTTCGTTATTCCTTTCAACGCCGTCGTCCAATCTTCTTCGAGGCTTCAAAACCGTCACAGGCGTAGCAACGACCGCCATCTTCATGTCACCAACTTGCCGTTATCCTTTCTGGTGCAACATGTTCGTCCAATTTCAAACAAGATCGTGAAACCAATATCTTCGAACGCGATCTATATCACCATGTAACCATGCGAGATCACAGAGACGAAAACAAGCATATGTGATTGAATATGCTTCCGCGGAATCAAAGCTCATCAGGCATGTTTTGAAGTTTCTATTTCTCTCTTTGATGAAATCCTTTCTCTGTTCTTCACCTTCATGTTCTTGTTGCGACACATTGTCGAATTGATTGCTTACTGTTGATTATTGTTGCGATTGACGATTTGCAGATTTGATGAATGTGATTATTGAATGATGCTGAGTGATGATGAAGGTGTTGCGTTCAGTGATGAAGAGGTACAAGGAGGTTCAAGATCGATGAAGAGTTTTCTTTCTTTTCTGAATTTTGTAGTTTTTTGCAGTTGTGGTGTGCTTGGTGTTGACTGAATGAAGATGATGGAGAAGTGTTGAAGATTGATGATGTTTGTTGCAGAGAGATTTTTTGGAAGATGATGTGGGTGAAGACGGATGAAAAGTTGAAGTTTCTGGTTCAAAATTGATGAAAAGTTGTTGATGATGCGATGGTTTGTTTCCGAAGATTCATGGAGAAAGCTCGATGACGTCTCATTGAAGTCGATTGGATCAAGATTGATAAAGTTGCGTTGAAGTCAATTGGATCGAGATAGATGAAGTTTGTTGGAATCATGGCGTTGAGTTGTTGCTAAGTTGTTGCTGATTGACGATGATACCGATTGCAAAGAGATTCTGATTGAGGATTGAAACAGATGATTGATGAAGATGGATGTTGCGGTTTGAAGATGATGAAGGTGTCAGAGTTGAAGAGATTTGAAGGCTCCAAAAAGTTCTTAAAGATGTTGATGGTGAATTTGCAGGCCTGTGAGCGACAATGATGAACGGAGTTTCACAAATTTCACAGCTCTGGTAATTTCGTATCTCCTCCTATGTTTCTTCTTCTACTCCGATTCTTTTCCGTGGATTTGAAATCGTTGTTGTTCTGAATCTTCTCGGGTGTGATGTTCTTGAAGAAGATTGATGATTAAAGAGTGGTTCAAGAACTGGTTATTTTATGAAGATTGGTGGATGAAGGTTAGAGATGAAGGATGAGTATTCGCAGGATAAAAAATGATTTTTCTGAGTTTCTCTGTTTATGAAGATGAAGACTTGGCAAGAATGATGAAAAGGATGAAGCTTTGATAATCAATTTTTTTGCTGAGTTGAATTCTGATAAGAAAAAAAAAATCTAAATCTCCTCCTACTTCTGTTATATATGTTATGGATTGTATTGAGCTCCTTTTCTCAATGAGTATTTGTAACTGTATTGGATTTTTCTGGTTTATGTAATTTCCCTTTTGATAAGCTGAATTCTCTTAAGTTATTCTTTCTTGTAACTGAAATTTAAGTTTTTTTCTCCTCAGATGTAACTGAATTTTTTCCTGAATTGTTATTGATTTTTTTTGGTGTATCTGCATTTTTTCTCATTGTTATTGAAATTTTTTTCCGTCCTAAGTGAACCTGAACCCTGTCAAGTGAATTCTGTCCAAATTCTGTTATGGAATCATTCTGCTTTTTGTTCAGTTAATTTCCTCCTTACTGAATAGTAAAATATAAAAGTCACTAGAAATTATTTAAAAGTAGTATTGGTTTAAGTGGATAAAAATGGTATATAATGGATATTGGAAATAATCATAAAAATGACTTGAAAATGGTAATAATGGATATTGGAAGTAATCATAAAAATGATTTGAAAATGGTATTAATGGATATTGGAAGTAATCATAAAAATGATTTGAAAATGGTATTGGCTCAAGTGAATAAAATGGTAATTTGGATACGGATGATGGGCCTTGGATTTTTTTGAACCGTGAATGTTGGAATTTGAATAAGGGATATTACTTGGATCAATGATGAATTTGGAAGTTGGTTTCAACAAAGATAAATGAGCTTAAGCAGATAACAACAAACTTTTGTTAGAAACATGGACTTAAAGACATTGTGGACATGATTAATGGATGATGAAGTATAAAGCTCCTCATAGTCTTTTTAAATTGTGGACATGATTAATGGATGATGAAGTATAAAGCTCCTCATAGTCTTTTTAGCTCGCTTAGTCCACATTGAAGCTTTCGAACCAAACCAAACTTGCATCCTCGAAGGATCCCCATAATAAGAATATATTCATGATGACATGTGCTTCTTGACCTTTGTCTCAACGTTTGAGTGCACTATGTCAGACGTATCACCAAGAAAACTCAAGTCACCAGAGAATGCTTGGTCTCATGCCTTAAGAATCCATGTATGATTATGATGTTATGACCTAATGGAAAATGCACATGAAATGCGAAGCGACAAGCCAATTAAGATTATAAATATGAGGGCAAATTTTGAGATATTACAGATAGGCAGGTTCGATCCAACTTAGACTTTATATTAAACCTCTCTCGTATCAGAGTTCGATCAAATATTCCACAACAAGAATACATATCATTATGTAATCACATTTAAAATCAACATCACGATGCAAGAATACACCAGAAACTCACATATACTTAACACTTGGGTTTTTCACAATGACTTCTCAAGACACTTGGATAATACAAAGCATAATAAAGCTTCCATAGGCTTTCTCAACTCACTTCAAGATTCTTTAGGTGACAAAAGAGTTGTTTTGTAGCTCTTGAAAATTGAGATGTTTCATTTAATCACTTAGCAATTTCTTCTATATGTTTTCAAGATCTAACAAGTAAACCTCCACCAATCAAGACTCCATTACATTTGTGTATTTTCGTTCCCTCGATCTTTTGATTGTGTTCTCTTGACAACTGTTTTAAGATAGGGTTCCTACCATATATAAACTCTTTAAGAGAAGGGTGTCAGTGGATTTGAAGGGTCTTGTCTAGTCTAATATTGTATAAAGGATCTATCAAGTTTGTATATCATATGTTTGTGACATGCAATGTAGATTCATCTATCTAGTACATGATTTTTAGATGGTTCTAGTGGTGCTTAGTGCTTCCTAGGGATCTTCCGAGTCTTTTTTCTATATTCAGGTCTTTATGAGATCAGACTAGGATTAGAGGCCTCCTGCTATGGCGTGACATTCAATTGCATGGTCCATTATAAAATCCTAGAATGATAATTTTTTTAGGTTCCTCGACTATAGTGTGAAGGATGCGATAGATAAGAGAAATTTTCTAACTTTATTTTTTTTTTCATAACTACTGAAATTGGTTTTATGTTATTAACAATTAAATAAATCTGTATTTATACTAAATAAAATTCTAAAATCGATGAATAATAATAAAAAAAATTCCTTAATAGAACACCAATTTTTAAAAATAATATTGAAATTAAAATGAACCGAAAAGAAAGTGAAAAAAACTAACTGAAAAAGTGAGTTTTGGCTCCTTATAAATTAACATAAGAGAAGTGAACTCAAATACTTCATTTTGTTGATCACTTCTTTCAAAAAAAACTAAGGTAGCTTTTCTCTCTTCCTTCCTTTGTGGGTTCATCTTAACATACACAATGTGTATTCTTGATTAATGTTCAAATTTCTTATATCGTGTGCTTTTTATGCGACTTATTAAGGTTACTATCTTCAAATCAGGAATTGATATTTTAATTTTTATTCCTAATTTTTGCTAGTCTTAGCCGTGTTCTAATTTTACTATGGAAAGTTTTATAAAACAGATGGATATCGAAGGTGGTCCGAGTGCAAGAAATTAAAAGGGAGAAAATGTATGATAACGAAGAAACTTTCTATCAAAATAAGGCAAAATAAACTACTATCTCATTTGATTCCTCATGTTTCTAAAGAATCTCAACATACTTTGCTATAAGTTTCGGTCCTCACTTTGTTTATATTTATACTCAGGTTTGTAAGTCATACATGAAAGGCAAAACTTATCTAGAAGAATACATATCTTCTATCAAGTCTATAGTTAGACTTGGTGTTTTTGCAGAAGTAGTGTGTATTGGAAAAGAGAACAATGTATTTAAGCTTTAAAGAATTTTTGGTGACATATATATTATGAGTGATGTATTTAAGCTTTAAAGAATTTTCCACAATCTAAAATTGAAGAAAAGTAATATTAGTTTCAACTTCAATGGTGTAACACACAACTTTTTTAAATACCCATCATATTAAATTAACAATATCATTCGTCATGTAATTTTCTAGTGTACATATATTTAATTATATGTATGTATAAAAGAATAAAAAAGTATTTAAATGAAATATTTTTATTTGTTGTAGAAAAATAAAAAATGTAAAACGAAAAACGAACCATTGCGCTCTAACGAAACGCGCGTACCGTATTTAAACTGAACCCGCCATGCAAATTTCTCACACTCTCACCTTCACCACCCACCACTCTCTGTTTCTCTCTCTTCACATTCTTCTCTTCTCTTCTCTTCTCTCTCTCTCTCTTCCTTCATCCATTCCTGTAACAGATTTTCAGTTACAACTTTTTCCAAATAACCAACGCCACCTTTCTTTTTCGTTCAACTATGACGGATTCTAAGACGGTGCCGGCTGCCACGGCGTCACTTTTCGTCGGCGAACTTCCCTCCGACGTAACCACCGATCAACTCCATGCGGCATTTTCCGAATTCAAGAGCCTCGCTTCCGTTCACATCTGTAAGGACTCAGTCACAGGGAAGTCCCTCTGTTACGGTTACGTCAACCTCACCTCTCATCAAGAAGGTAACGATAACTTTAACGGTTTCTCAGATTCATCGCATTTCAGATTTTTCTTTTCATATGAACTACACTAGATTTATTGTAATGTAGTAAAAAGGGGAAAGATTGTGCTAGTTGATTAAAGATTGTGGTAGTTGTTTATCATCTGTTAGTTATGTTTGTAATTGTATCGATCTTGAAATTTCTAATTTTAGTATTTAGTTAGGTTAGGTTTTAGTTTGTGAAAGAAAAACTTTACGTGCTTTGAGTTGTAATTATAATGTAGTCTGATTTTTTTTACATGTTTTGATTTGTTGATTGAGTAGCAATTTGTGCTATCGAGCTGAAGAACAATTCTTTACTCAATGGAAAAGTGATAAGGGTCATGTGGTCGAGTCGTGATGTAAGGAAAAGTGGCAAAGGGAATCTGTTTGTTAAGGTATGTTGTAGGGTTTATAGGTTTGATGTGAAATGCTTAAATTATGATATTCTGTTTTGTTTTTAATCTTTGAAGTGAATTCTAATGAAAACTTGCTGGTGTTAATATCATTACAGAACTTGGCAGAATCCATAGATAATGTGGGACTACATGATTTATTTCAAGAATATGGGAATATTTTGTCTAGCAAAATTGTCATGTCTGAAGATGGGAAGAGCAAAGGGTTTGGTTATATCCAGTTTGATTCAGAGGAGTCTGCAAAGGATGCTATCCAGAAAATGAATGGCTCTACTGTGAGAGATAAGCAGATGTATGTGAAATTCTTTTAGAATTTGTTATATTTTGTCTTTTCAAGTCTGTTTTTTGTGCCTTCAGTTATTTGCTGTTTTAGTTATCCTAAGATTGGTTTTAATCCGATTCCATTTCTTCTCACAGATTTGTTGGGAAATTTATCAGAAAAAGTGAGCGCTCTTTTGCTGACACTGATGCCAAATATACAAACTTGTACGTTAAGAATTTGGACCCAGATATTACCGAAGCACATCTTAAAGAAAAGTTCTCCTCTTTTGGAAAAATTATTAGCTTGGCTATTGCAAAGGATGAGAAGGGGTTGTCCAAAGGGTTTGGATTTATGAACTATGAAAACCCGGATGATGCAATACGGGCAACAGAAGCAATGAATGGAACACAATTTGGTAATTTTCTTATCTTTTTAGTACATAGGTCTTTGGTTCACAAAGTTGCACTTTCCTGGATGTTGATTCTCTGCATATATCTGGTTTTGATTTGTCATAACTAGGTTCAAAGAACTTGTATGTTGCAAGGGCGCAAAAAAAGGTTGAACGTGAGAAGATCTTGCATCAGTGGTTTGTGGAAAGATGCATGGAGAAAAACTTAAAATACAAGGTAATTCCATACCCTTTTTCCTATAGTTGACTAATTAATTTCAGCTTTCTTAGTTTGTCAACATTTAACTTTCAGGGATCAAACATTTATGTGAAGAACATTGATGATAGTGTTACTGATGAAAAACTAAGGGGTCAGTTTAGTGCTTGTGGCACAATAACTTCTGCAAAAGTTATGCGAGATGACAAAGGAAAAAGCAAAGGGTTTGGGTTTGTCTGTTTCTCTACCCTGGATGAGGCTGTTAAGGCTGTAAACAGTTTTCATGGTGAGTTAAGTTTCTTTGAATCTGTAAGCCACTATGGTGATAGGATTTGAATGTTTTGGTCATGAATCAGTTTTTGCCTAGATATATTTTCATAGTACTAAGAAGTTTGAAAACTGTGCTCACTATGATGTTCCAATAATACTGCATGTTATGTTATCTTTATTGGATTATAACTTGAGAGATTAGATATTAGATATATGTTACATGCTATTTTCTATGTTCTGAATTTTAATTGAAGTTCTGATCTAAAAGATTTCCATCACTGTTTCTTACTTCCTTTTAAGAAATTTTTTAATGATATTAAAATATTTTTATCCAATTATCAAATCCATTTAGAACAATATTCTCAGCAATACTTTTGTTATGTCATTCTTTTTATTTGGATAGGCAAATGTTACCAAGCTATTGGTTATTTAAGTTGATGTTATATGCCACAGGGCGCATGTTCAATGGAAAACCAATGTATGTTGCTTTTGCTCAGAGGAAAGATGTTAGGCAAAGCCTACTGCAGCTCCAGCATACTCAAAAACCAGCAGGATTAGCTGGACCTTCCCCTGCTGTTACCCCCGGTGCACTTTCTCCTATCATCCGCACCGGTGTTGTTTATCCCCCTAAGGGTTCTACAGCATTTTATCATTCATAGGGTTCTATTGTGGAAGTGGCAAATTTGCATAATAACTAGATAAAAGGAATTCATCAAAGTTTTTTTTACCTAATATTTGTCTAGTTTCAGCCAAGGTTTCTGTCATCTGAATATACTTCAACAACCAAGAGACGATACCTCTTAATAGGGCAGCTTGTGATGTGCTGGTTGAAACTTCCAAGAACCCAATATCTGATACTGCAGTATATTTCTTGTCTTTTGATGTGAATATGTAGTCATGATACATACATTCAGCCTTTTCAGTTTAATTGTGAATATGTTTGATAAACATTCGAATAATGGATAAGCTTTGTTTTCGAGTTTAAATGTGATTGTATGAACTGTGTAGCTGACACTTACTACACGACTTTCTCATGCAAAAAACGTTAGTAGGTTGTGCCTGGATAATGTGGTACATCTGCACTAGAGCCATTTTAATTTTAAATGGATGATTTTGATAAAGAATAGTTAGTCTGTAAGTTAGTTATTCTGTTAGTGTTAGTAAGTTAGTTTTAGGTGTTAGTTATATAGTTTTCTATAGCTGTATTTAGAATTCATCTTTTTGAGTTCTCACTTGATTGTTGCGGTAAAAAAAATGGAATTTTCCAAATTTTCAGGTTCAGCCTATAAATTTCCGGTAAATATATTGAAATTTTTAAAAATTCCGATATTTATAATAGGTAAAGGTAAAAATACTCAAACGACACACGACAACCTGGTCGGACGGACCGACTTGCTCTGATACCAATTGTAACACCCACTTATCCAATTTTAAAAAATAATAGAAGTTTTCAGATAAATCAGAATTTATTATATAAGTGAGTGGCTACATTTTCAAAATCATAATTGATTAATACTTCAGCGGAAAATATTTCTTATTTCAATGAATGGCATACAAGCCGCAAATCCACATTATTCATCAATATCCTCGATTTACAATTTTCAGGAAAATAAGATACGTAACCATTATAACCAAAAACACTAAATCAATAATTATCCCCATTCCCGTTACGTATCAGAGCGATTCCTACGACTCGACCAAACGACTTGTACTCCGAGCTTACTCAAGTACCTAAAACACTTGTACTTCCAAAGAAGCACAGTTGCAACCACACGCAACAAAGGGGTGAGAAACAGTTTCATATAATAGCGGAGCAAATAACATATATGAAGAAGTAATTCACACCTATTAACACATAATCCACAACCAAACAATTATCATGATGCAATGTGACTCAAATGCACAATGCAAATGCGGTACCGACTCACAATAACGGTTCATCAAATAGAACCCCGAATGCATCGTTAACGTCTCCAACAAGACACGATCATCCCTGCTCCAACGATTCTCAACGAATCCCGAATAATCACATCCACAACATGATTATCCCACCAAATGTATGTGCATGCAGACACACCAACGCATACCATATCATAACATACATGAACACGTCATGCTTTACGATCCTCATGATCCTCATCAAAACATATATATCATTTCATCATATAAATAACACTAAGCACATAGTACACATCAACATAATTACACATGAATACAATCATGTCAACACGATCCTCATGATCTAACACATATCCCATCACGTGGGTCACATAAATAGTCAAACAATATTCATACACAATGTCAACACCATTAATATGGTTCACCATTAAGAGTCATGCAAAACAACATAAGCACGTATACTCATACACACTAATTACTAATTATAATATCCAGTGAACTACTCATTAATTCCTCTCTCAGTCATTTCCTATACACATTTTCTAATACAACATAATCATTCCGATCCTCACTGCTACCAAGTCTTACATCATGGGGTCTAAGCAAAATTACATAATCAATAATGTTACCAATCAACACGATCCTCATCGGTTATCAACCATTCTTTCATAAAATTTATACCAAACTTATAATAGACCTTTCCATCATCCATACTTCTAATCGACACATTATTAAAGTCATATTATCCACAACAGTCACCTAACACGCACCCTTATTATTATTAGTCGCCAGTTTCTATAATCGCTACTAACATTACTCTCAATGTCTTAGCTTACTTATATAAGTCTAAACCAAAAGAATAACTCGAATTCGACTTAAAAGGAACAAAATATCAAAAATACAGTGGCCTGACACGGCCTCCCGTGTCCCCTGACACGGCCCGTGTCAGGTGGCCTGGGGACACGCCCCCAAAATCCCAAAATCCCAATCCTACAGGGGGCTGACACGGCCGCCCGTGTCGCCTGACACGGCCCGTGTCAGTCCTCCTGAAGCCAACTTCCCAAAATTCCACTTTTTAATATATTGCCCGTAGCCTGACACGGCCGCCCGTGTCATGGGACACGGCCCGTGTCAGGGCACTTGTACCCCAAAAATCCAAATTTTCCAAAAGTCTCAATTTCTTCCTTCTTTCTCACCTGCACGAACCCCAATCATTCTAAATCGAATTTAACACTCAAAACAAACCAAATCACATGTTTATTATCCATTTATGCCTATAACATCAACTAGTTTTATTATTAAACTTTCCTAGATTAAATTAGGGAAATTATGAGGTTTAATCCTCTTCCTCACTCACTCTAACTTCCTAACATTCATATGCCAAATCTCTCAATACCATACATACAACATCAAATATATTATTGTCGCTCCCGGGATTTTCATCCTAGTACAAACGCGAAAGTGGCGCGAAAAAGGTAGAGTCGCCAGCCATACATTTTTATCCCGAAAGAATGGGAAAGGTAATGTTGCACAAACCTGAGGAAGGAGGAAAGGACAAAGTCCTGCGAGCCAAAGATCTGGATTCGGGAGTCGGTTACGATCTGAGAAGGTATTAGCACCCCAGATCGTCCGCCGTACCCGACGGGATCCACGCTTGCTTGTTTTGTTTCAAAGGGTGAGATAATAAAGTGCCGCTGAATAAAACTGCTACTGGAACTGGAATGAAAGAAAGGGAATGAGAAAAGGATCTGGAAAAGAAAATGAAAAGAAAAGGGGAAATGTCGAGAAAATAAAGAATGTGCTCGAGCGGGCCCTACCCCGCTGCCTACGTACCTCATCGGGAATATGAGGATCAGAGTCGACGTATTTCGCCTAACTAAGGCGAGAACTATTTGTTTGTGTTTTTTATGCTGGAACTGCGTATGTCTATGCTCAGGTGTTGCAGGCTCGTCTGGTACGAGGGCGTTTACCATCTTGCATGCGAGACAAGTCGTCGCGAGTTCTCATTGTGAGTGAATGAGATGAGAAAAAGAAGTTCCCGCAGGAAAGTCGCTTATTGTTTGTTTTTGTCTTTTATGAGAAGTATTTTGAATTTGTTTGTGGAACAACCCCTTGATGAGACTTGTACATCATGCTAGACAAGCTTACACCACTCCAAGATGGAATGAGTGCAAGTGCCTCATGGAATAAGGCTATACACAAGGGATCCTTTCATTTATTTGTTAAGTGTTTTTGGATTTTGTTTGAAGATGAGAAAGAAGACTCAAAATGGAGAAAGGGAAAAACTAAGGGACTAAGACTCGATCCTAATTTTTGTTTATTTATTCACAAGTGGTCCTAATGGTTTGTGTGGTTTTCTAAACCTAAGGAGCAAAAGGAAAAGAGAGAAGAAAAAGGATACAACTTACTTCCTAAGGAAGATAAGTTGGTCCTACCCAAAGGGAAATCCTACCAATCACAAATGTGGAAGGAAAAAAAATGAATTAAATGCATAAAAATAAAAAAGGATAAGGTGTAAGGAGACAACCTTTCCCTCCCTACAAAACAAAGATTATTGTGCATTTTTTATTTAAAATAATAAAGCAAACATACCCTAATTAAATCCTAATTACTCCCTTAATTCTAGAGAACTAAAAAAAATACTAAGACAAAAATTCAGCACCTACTACAGCCCCTAAACTAAAAACAACTATCAAAACAATGCATAACACAAGGTAAAGCACAAACAACTTTCTACAGCCAGCATACAACATGAAAAAGATAGGTGTAGAAAGTCACATACAGCATACAAATATAATAAACCACATGTATTTTACAGCACCTATATTAACAAACAGCTACGAAAACATGGGACAGATTTGATCATTTTTATTTATGTGCACAAAGTGAATGATAAACAACACATTAATGTCATTTAACATGAATGTACATGCATCACAAAATGAACTCAAACATGTGAATTTATTTACATCATTTATTTGATTAAAAATGACAATGATCAATCAAGAACAAACATACTTTTTCATGTTGCACAAATGAGCATTTTATCATGAGATTGAATAAGTATCACTACAAGCATCAATTGTTACACATGCATGGCATAAAAATCAGAATTGAACTCATGTTAAGATATGATCAATTAAGCACAAGAAACTTGCATGAACATGTGAAGCATTTAATCACTTTTGACAAAAAATCAACATGGCCTTTAATCACTTTATCAATCAAGCAAGCAATGACAATAATCATGAAGCACATATTGAATTTAAGCAAGCACTTAACATGTGAAACAAATGATTAAAGTGTAGCAAAACAACATCAAGAATCAATTATATCACATATGCACATTTAACACAAAACATGGAAAAGTGAACGGAATCATGTCGAAAAGACTCGAAACAAATGAATTGGCTACTGGAAATAGACCCAAAAATTCCCTAAAATCAATACCTAAACATACATGAACCTTAGAAGCACTAGGAAGCAAGATTGAGCAAGAAAATAAGCTAAAAATCCAAAAATGAACAGGGTTAACCGGTTAACCAAATGGTTAACCCGTTAACGGACCCTAGACAACACTAAAAATGGCCAAAAACGCATGCGTTAACCGGTTAACCAAACCGTTAACCGGTTAACGCTGAACAGAAAGTGAAAAATGCTTTTGAAATAACTGCTTTTGGCCACAATCTTCCTTCTAAACAACCCTAACCCCCATCAAATCATGCTAACACGAATTTCTACTCAATTAGGGCTTATTAACACATGCTAGAATCTATAACAAGCTACAACCTAACTTCTAATCCATCAAAAACCACAAATCGCATGCAAAACTTAACGAAAACGTTATCAAACATAAGCAATACGAAAAACACTTAAAGAATGCCGAAATGGCGAGATGAAGAGAATAACTTAAAGGAAAATTGATTTAGATCACCAACCTACGAAGCGGAGAAGTGTTTCGGTAATTGTTGCAAGAATCGGAGCTTGATCGAAGAGAAAACCACGAAAACCGCGAAACCGCAAAATAAATGTGTTCTTGATGCTTGAACCTTCGTGCACTTCCGATAAGTTGAAATCCTCATAAAATTCAGTAGCTTCTTCTTCCACAATCCACAAAATCAATGGAGGTTGGGGCTAAGCTTCAAGATCTTCAAGTTTCAATGTGAAACTTGAAGAGCTTATTCAAAAAGCTTTAGTGAAAAAGGGAAATGGAGGAAAAGTGAGAGAGAAAAAGTGATTGTGAGAGAATGGAGAAACTTGTGAATGAAAATTGTGTGTGTATCCCCTTTGGTTTGGATGAAAATGGATTAAATATGGCTTAGGTTTGGGGCCCAAAAATTAGGCTTGGGATCCAAAATTATGATTTGGTAATGAGGTTAGGATTTAGCAATGGAGCTAGGTTAGGAGAAGGAACATTCTAGAAGATGGTAGAACATGGTAGAAGTTTCCAAGGGAAATGGAGTGGAATTGAAATGAAAAAACAAGAGGGAAAGAATGAAAGGAAGTGTGGAAAGAAAGTGGAGGGAAAAGTGGAGGGAAACGTGAAATCAACCACTTTTCAAATGATTTTCTCCTTTGATTTTTTTATGATTCCTCCATCATTTCTTGACCAAATTTGAACCATAGGATCATTGTAATCCTAATCTCATGATCTCGATCTTAAAAGTCAAAAGTCGACCCTTTTCACCTAGCTCGGTTGCTTTTTCTTCGATTCCTCGATTTTCAGTCGTCTGGCCAATTGAACCTCATCAAAAATGAATTTGTGGACGAAGTTTGAACCCTAGGAACTTGACACCATATATGAGACAATGGAACCCTCTTTGAACTAGAACTTCATGCAAAAGCCTAGTAGAAGTGAAACCCTAATTCGGCCCTTTTTATCAAGAAATGTTGCACTGCTTGCCTCCTTTGATTAAACCCCATCTTTCCATAGCTTGTGGCTTCGAGTGAAGACTTGTGGGATATTGTTAACCCTTTGCACAAGGTTGAGAAGATTTGTGGCCCTGTGATTGCCTTTGTATAGCCTTCAGTTTCTCCATCCTTGATCACATACCTATGCCTCAACTATGCTATACATGATGCAATGTTTTTTTGGTTATTTTATGAAGCTATGTATGCAAAATGCTATGCAAAATGTTGATGAAATGAGAGGACAAATTTTGAGGTATTACAGATGCCCCTATTCAATCATCTGCAAGCCTAAACGAATAATTGCGAGAGCTTTTAGACGTTCAAGGCATGGAGTGATTGAATACTTGAATAAAACCTGGAAATTTGAACTCGGTGGATAGTAGGAATGCCATCTGCCTCTTTTTTTATTTATTTGTTTTTTTTGTTTTGTTTTTTTTTGTTTTTGACCTCTGAATAAGTATCGGAAATAGAACCAGGTGGAATAGAACTAATGCCAAAAAAATTGCACTGTGAACGTTGAGCGAGACAAATCATAACGAGATCGTTAGCGAAACGGAGCTCAACAATGTGACTGCTGGGCAAGACCAAGCCACAAAGAAAACACGCGACTGCTGGGCAGGACCAAGCCACGAAAGGTGCCTGTTGGCGAAACAGGACTTAACGAGACCATTAGCGGAATGAAACTCAATCAATTATGACTGCTGGGCAGGACCAAGCCATAAAGAAAACACGCGACTGTTGGGCATGACCAAGCCACGGAAGGTGCCTGTTGGCGAAACAGGACTTAACGAGACCATTAGCGGAATGGAACTCAATCAATATGACTACTGGGCAGGACCAAGCCATTAAGAAAACACGCGACTGCTGGGAAGGACCAAGCCACAGAAGGTACCTGTTGGCGAAACAAGACTTAACGAGACCATTAGCGGAATGGAACTCAATCAATATGACTGCTGGGCAGGACCAAGCCATAAAGAAAACACGCGACTGCTGGGCAGGACCAAGCCACGGAAGGTGCCTGTTGGCGAAACAGGACTTAACGAGACCATTAGCGGAATGGAACTCAATCAATATGACTGCTGGGCAGGACCAAGCCATAAAGAAAACACGCGACTGCTGGGCAGGACCAAGCCACGGAAGGTGTCTGTTGGCGAAACAGGACTTAACGAGACCATTAGCGGAATGGAACTCAATCTATATGACTGCTGGGCAGGACCAAGCCATAAAGAAAACACGCGACTGCTGGGCAGGACCAAGCCACGGAAGGTGCCTGTTGGCAAAACAGGACTTAACGAGACCATTAGCGGAATAGAACTCAATCAATATGACTGCTGGGAAGGACCAAGCCATAAAGAAAACACGCGACTGCTGGGCAGGACCAAGCCACGAAATGTGCCTGTTGGCAAAACAGGACTTAACGAGACCATTAGCGGAATGGAACTCAATCAATATGACTGCTGGGCAGGACCAAGCCATAAAGAAATCACGCGACTACTGTGCAGGACCAAGCCACGGAATGTGCTTGTTGGCGAAACAGGACTTAACGCAACATCAACCGATTTACGACTCAAATAAGATCAACTGATCTATCATGGAGATGGTATCAACCGATCCACCCCGGAAAGCGAGAATGTAATATCATCCGATTTACAACTCGAAGAGAAATGATATCAACCGATTCATAACTCAAATAAGATCAACCGATCCAACCAGGAAATGGTATCAACCGATCCATAACCCGGAAAACGAGAACATAATATCATCTGATTTACAACTCGAAGAGAAATGATATCAACCGATTTATAACTCAAATAAGATCAACCGATCTAACATGGAGATGGTATCAACCAGTCCATAATCATCGTACTGAGACGAGACCAAAAGGAACGAGATCATTGTACTTAAACGAGAGCCCGAGATGCGACCGTTGTACTGAAACGGGGACGCGAAAAAATGAGACTGTTGTACTGAAACAAGACCCAAAGACGAGACCATTGTACTTAAATGGAGACTCGAAAGGAATAGGATTGTTGTACTTAAACGAGAGCTCGAGACACGACTGTTGTACTTAAACAGGGACGCGAAAAAATGAGATTGTTGTACTGAAACAAGACTCAACTGGGGATAACGACAAGACCTGGTAGACAAAGATGCCTGGCAAATGGTATAAGTATCTTCTATGGGGAGTATTTCAGGTTGAGAAGATGTTACGGGTCTTATGTAATATACCTCGAAACTGGCCCATGCTGGTATGCATATGTTTGGATTTATGGCGTAATGCTCCATAATAATGGAAATGATATGCTTTGGAGGATGCAAATGTAATGATATTACTAAATGCAAATGCAAATGCAAAAGGGGTCTCCTGGAAAGGAGACTGCAAGTATCCCAGATGCCTTGACTGGGGAAAAATAATCACTGAATTGATCTGGTTAGTCCTTGTGAGGAGAAGACAACTCTGCGGGGAATGTTGTTGATAATACACAGGCTCTGAACCGCCGTTATTGCCAAAAATAAATTGGACTTTGAGATTGGAACGCCAAGACCCTGCTGGAGACGAACTCTTCTTGCTAGGTACGCTACCCGTTGAACTCTGTTGGGGAAGTGAAACCTTCTGACTTGGCTGGGGAAACAGATGTATGATACTGCTGAAGTAGCAACCTGCTGGGGAGGAAAGAAACTCCTTGCACTGTTGGGGATGGCCCCTATATTGAAAGGAAGTCTCTGCTTGGGGAGGACACCACCTTCTGCTGCCTTGCTGGAGGAGATTTCATCTTCCAACTCTACTGGGGATTATGGATGATGTCAATGATAAAGCTTCTCGCTGAAGATAAGAGCTTAAGTTGCCACTTGCTGGGGATAAGAGATAAATCCTCTCATGTTGGGAATGAGAGATGTAAG
Source organism: Lathyrus aphaca (assembly GCA_963966055.1). NCBI lineage: Eukaryota > Viridiplantae > Streptophyta > Magnoliopsida > Fabales > Fabaceae > Lathyrus > Lathyrus aphaca. The sequence goes on from OZ014520.1 coordinate 270,735,977, forward strand.
GCGTCTCATGCTGGGGATGAGAGACGATGATACCCTTCTGCTCAAGAAGTAACCTTCCATTTGCCGCACTATTGGAGCAGGTATTGTCTAATGTGACTTGCTAAGGAATTATTATCAATGAAGTCTGTTGATGAAACAACTCTTGAAGTACTTGTGTTGACAATGGCGTTACTTCCAGCCTCTGGGTTGATAGATTGCCTACTAATCATGAGTGAACAATGATCCCTTGCAATTTTCAACTCGCCATAGATTAATGTCCCTTGGAAGAAAATGTCTCAAGAGGATTTTACAGAAAACATGACATACGAAATGCCTCAGTGTCTTCAAACGCTTGGAGAGATTCGTCGGATCTTGAAATAACTACCCCAGACTGCATGGTCTATGAAAGAAATTGCCCCGCGAGTATTCATGAAAAAACTCATATCACTGTGAGATAGTGTGTCCTAGTATTTCGAACCTTGGGATAGGTGCTTCTGATTAACCGTCTTCAGGAGAAAGTAACTTCTAACGCTCTTGGGGTGGCCTGCCCCAGTACGAGCCTTGAAGTGATCACCTATGACTGACTGTTTTTGAAGAAAACACCCATACCAATTGTTCTTTGAAATATTGGATCTCGAAGTAATTGCTCCAGCTTGGCTGAACTTTGAATGAATGCCTCAAACTAATGGCTCTTTGAGAGATTTGATCTCGAAGTGATTGCCCCAGTTTGGCTGAACTTTGGAGAGATTGCTCGACGTGATTGCCCCAGATTAGTTGGCTCTTACCACGACTGTTAGGAAAGTCTCTACTCAATGGAGTTTTCTTGAAAAGTGCACCTCGATAGATTGTCCTTCGGAAGTTTCAGACTTCTCAACTTGGCAAGATTAAGCTTCTGGATTGAAGTTTCATATGTGAATTTTTATGATGCCCATCAAATATATGAAAGCAGAAAATGTTTATTCTAAGAATGAAAATTCTAATGCAATACACATGTTAATCTTGAAGTTTTACTGAAAAAGATATCGTAAACCTTTGTGAGCGAATCACTGGTTAAGATACGACATTAATATTTTTGAATAATAGAAAGCATGCACATGCAACACCAACAAAGATCTTTCAACACCACTCATAGGAGTCAGGAACGCGATCTCGTGGTAGTACGCTCTAAAAAATTACCCGGTTTCAGTTAGGACTTTTGAGGGTTGTATCGTGGCCTGGTTCACGGTTATAGAAACAAAGGATATAGGCTCAAAATTTATTTGTGCCTGCCCATTTTCGGGATGTTCTCCATTCTTATGTTCAGCTAGCTTTCACAAGCGCTCACCTCCCAAAAGGGGTTTTGTAATGGTTGAGGAACCAATTACACCAACAATTTAAGTACTAATCAGGTATTCATTTGGAGTCAGTCACCCTTTTTTTGTCTTTTGTGTCTGTATCACACGACTTTGTTCTTGTTCAAGGATCTTTCTTGTGTAATCCTTTTCGTCTTTCGCTTTTGCATTATTTTTCTTATCCCTAACTTTTTCCTGGACTGATTCTTGTGAATCTTTGATTGCGAAGTCCAGCGGGATGCCCTAATTTTTGCCTAAGTCGCTTGTTTTCAAATTTCGACTTAGCGGGCTTTTTCATTTCTTTTTAAATTCTTTTTTTTTGAACGTGTGACACTGTTTGTCTTGATGGCTTTGAAAGGGTCGTGACTATCTCACGTTTCAGTTGATGAGGGATAACCATTGTGGTTTCCGGTCTTTGGACCTATTGATTGGGATAACCATTGTGGGTTTTGGTCATTGGACCTCTTGATTTGGTACAACGAAAGGTAATGGATCCTCAGATTCACACTCCTTTTGAAATTTGAACGCTCGGTCAAACTAACTGACGCCTACCCTGCCCCTGGGTTAAATGCAAGGGTTTTTTTTATCATGCGAAAAGAAACTCCTACTTCAAGGCTCAAATGCGTTGGCGAGGGTCTATCTCCCTTATATCTCTGGTGTTTAGGATTTGAAACAATGCATGTACATCGTCAACAGGGTCTTTCTCAAAAGCACACAATTAGATATTTTTGCGTTTTCATTTCGTCATCCTCCCTGATAGAGTTTAAGCACGACAGTTGGTATTGCAATGGGCATACACAAAATCATGAGTGAATACGAATGGATTACTTCAAGAAAAACATGTGCATTTTATTATGGTTAACATTCAAAAACAAATAAGTTTCATGCATGCATACAAATGTTTAAACAAACAATAGAACCTACAAATGAAATGCAGTAAAGAAGCTGAACATTGCCGTCATTGAGGAGACTTGACTCTCTCTGGACTTATTGCTTCTGAAGATTGTAAACACCTCAAATTTTCCCTCACTAAGTTCACACCATGGCTTGTGATCTTTTCATTTGCATAAGTTCAATCATATCATCCCATGTTGCATTTTTACTTCACTGCATTGGTTCAAGGTCATCTGCATCTAGGATTTGTGATCTGAGCAATCCATAAGCCATTTGAGCCACTCCAAAGGTCTTCAATCATCTCAATAGGGTCCATGTATGTTCAAACATCATATTTTATCCTCCAAAGATCAAGGAAGCCAAAAAATCACAAGAACTGGCAAGGCATGGAAGCAGAGCCAGGGTTTAACTGCACAGATGACCTGAAATTAGGGTTTTGGTTTCAGAGGCCATAACTCAAATTTTTTTGGTCATTATTGTTTCTATTGGTCTCCATATGTTATAAAGATCATACATACCAAGTTTGATGAAGAAATTCATTGTGGAAGTCATCTGATCACTGGGTAACTTCTTGAGCAAGTCAGAGCAAAATCAGGGCATCTGAGGCCCCCACCAATGGACCCAAAGTGGATTTTCATCAAATTGAGGTTATATGGTCTTTACTTGATCATTGAAGTGCTTTGAAGTTCACAAATTTGAAGATAAATGGGCTAAACCAAAAGTTGCCAAAAATGGAAATGACTTGTAATGTAAACTTTCCATTTTGGGAAAGTTTTTCAACCTCCTCTTTCTTAATCAAAAATGTTTCAAATGAAAAATTGTTTGTCATGAAAGTTGTAGATTGGATCATTCCCTTTTCAAAAAGTACAAGAACAAGATCTAATTCATTTTGGAACTCAAGTTATGGCTTTCCAAAGTTGGCAAAAATCACATAATTTTAAGTTTCATGCCAAAGAGGGAATTTTGCAAAACCTTATGCCAAGCCATTTTGTGACCTCAAATTGACTTCTAACCATCATAGAAACATAACACATTGCCTAAAACTCAGAATTGGCCCAAGAATTTCCAAATTTCATGACTTGCACATAAAGAAATCTCAAAAGGGCCAAAGGTTCACAGATTTGCAAAACCTCCCATAACTTTGTCACAACTTGCTGATTTGCCTCAAAGAGATTTCCATGGACATCCTTGAATCTTTCTGTACCAGACACCCCTTTGTCCTTGGCCTGAACCAGCCCATACCTCAAAGTACAACTTTGTTGACTTTTTTGCAAGAAGGCCATACCAATCAGCATAGCCCACACCAACTCCACAGACCTATCACAGCTTGATATGTGGACATTATGCAAGCCATTTCACACAAGAATCCTCAGCATTGCCATAGTTCACAAAAACTCTCCCTCTTGCATTTTCTATCGAATCTCACAACTCAGCCACTCATTCTCAAAACTTCTTTCACTATTCATCTCCAAATTCATCACTAAACATTTCCCACCCTTCACTTTGCCCTGAAAGTCACCATACACAAAATACGATTTCCCCCCTAAACTGAACTTCACTGAACTTTAAAAATAGGTTGCATACACTTCAGCAAAGCATCAAAGAAGCTCAAGGGAGGTTAGACGAAGTCGTTTGCATCAAGAAGAAGGCCCAGGCAGCTCCATTGGCAAAGCTTCACCTCAGGTATCTTCTTGAAACTTTTTTCCAGAAATCTTTTCTTTAGTTATGAGATGGTAGAGTTTGCTCTCCTGATTGCAATGAGCATTTATTTTTGAAGAATGGTTGAGTATTGATTGTGTATGCGTGTTCTGAAATTTTGTCCATTTTTATGTTTTTGTTCGAATCATGATTATGGGGCAAAATAAATGAATTATGTTGCTCGATTCTTGTTCTATGGGGTTTGGGGATCATTTCTGGAGATTTGGGGGGCTTATCATGACCTAGGGAGTGATTTGAGGATTTTCAGGGGAGAGTGTGGCCGGAGAAGATGACCAGAGGTCATTTCCGGCCACCTGAAGGTGATTAAATGCTAATTAGGGTTAGGGTTCCAAGTTTGAACGTGGGCCGTTAGATGAGGGTTTCCGCGCGTGATTGGAGGGTGGGGATTGATTCACTTAAGTTTAATCAGGTTTAATTAATGTTTTAATTAAGTTTAGGGAGATTTGAATCTGGGCCGTAGGATAACGCGCCAGTCAACCATTTCAAAGCCCAGATTTGATCCTGTCTCTCCATTGTGCATACTTTCTTTTTATTTTGTTTTTAATTCATTTTTTCTATTTTAATTTGTACGAATTTTTTAAAAATAGTCAAAATAGTCAAAAAATTCTGAAATTTTTTATTAAACCTTTTATTAATTTTCAGAACCCAAAAATATTTTTATTTTTATTTTTTGCATTAAAAAAGCATTTTTAAATCATTTAAATGTTTTATTTAATTAATTAATGGAAATTAATTAATTAAAAATACATTTAAGTATTTAAAAATCACCAAAAAAATTAGAGAACATTTTAAAACATTTACAAACATTTACAAACTCACCATACAAATTTCTTTTTTGGTTTTGATCATGCTTTGACATTTTTCATTGAATTAGGGTTCTTAAATTTATACATTTTAACCCTAACTTCAAAAATTCATGACTTTTAAACCAAGATGAGTTTGTGAATGATTCTTTTTGCATTGTTCTATGCATGACTTTTAGTTTCTAAAAACATTTTTGTTTCTTTTTTATCTTTCATTTTAAATTTGTTTGGCATTTTATCTTGAGAATCACCCTTAAAACCCTAGAAACTTAGGAAATTCATAACTACCTTTAGGTTTAGCTTCTGACCTCCCCCTTTGGATGGTGAACTAGTATAGGTTTAGGGTTCCCTTAAGTCCATTTTCAATTTTTTATCTTATCATTTGCTTCTGTTTTTGAGTTTTGCATCTCACATGTTCATATAACCCTATTTTTGCATCTTCATTTGCATTCATCTTGTATATGTTTGCATCCATGAACTTGCCATGATATTTTGTGCATTCACATGACATATAAGACATCTTAGGACATATTAGAATCATGTTTGATCATTGCAGCATCCATTTGCCATGTTATGCTTTCATTTCATTTCATATGCATTCATGAACTTTCATGCTTCTTACATGCTTCATTTGCATCTCCATCACTTGTATGATCATTCACATATCATGACATGCCTTTGCACCATCTCTTTGCATCATTAGCATCATGAACATGCTTCTGGTTTTGGTTTACCTCATTGCATTCATTCCATTTTCATTTCATTTCATTTCCTTTTGCTAACTTTTCAGGTGGTAAGTCTTTGAGAAGTGAATTTGCCTTCACTTCTCATAATCTCTTCTCATCTCTCTTATGCATCTTTGCTCTATTTTGTATGTGTATTAGAGTGAGATTGCTCATTCATGCTCCTTCCTCCCCTTCTTTCTTCAAGCAACTTATCTTCTTAAGTAAAGTAAGTTGACTTGTTTCTTCTCCTTCTCTTCCTTCCATCAATGCTTCTTCCTTGGTGGCTCTTCTTGAAGATTTCTTGCAAGCTTCATAAACCCTAGGAATACCCAAGCATGATCACAATTAGGGTTTGATTAGTCCCCTATTAGTTTTACCTTTGTGTCATCTTTGTGTCTTCTCTTCGCATCTTATAATCAAGGATTAAACCTTAAAGGTTTTAAGACTTTGTGATTAAGATTATGCATGTATCCTTCTCTTAGGATGGAGTGTATACCTTTAATACCAAGTGTTAAACCCTTAATGTGTTTAAATCCTTTAATCAATTCATCTTAATAATCACTAAGACATCAAGCTTGTAACTTGGGCCTTGCATTAGGGTTCTAATTCTTCCTTAAGTGGTTAAGAAGGACTAACCCTAGTGTTAATGGACAAGTCCCCCTCAAGTTGTCTTACAAACCATAAAATTAACTTCTTAATCTTACCATTAACTAAAATCCTCTTTAATAAAGACTTTGTTTTGTCATGAGGTTAATCCCTAATTATGGATTAAGTTGAGGAGCCTTTCTCAGCTTAAATGTTCTCATCTATTATCCTTCTATTAGGATGGTGTAATGGGTCCATTAAATCCTTGATTATGGCTTAAACTCATTACTTAACACTAAACAAAAACTCCAAAAAACATCTAAATAATGGCAAGTAGGTCAATGATCTTAATCCTACATCATGGTGATTAAGTGTGAGGTGTTTACTTCACACTTAAGGTATTCTCATTACCCCTAATCAGAGGGAGGATGTGATGAGTTTACTAACCCTTGGTTTAGGCTTAAGCTTATTTTCTTATGACAAACTCCAAAAGCAATAAAAGATTGAAAATACCAAAAACAAAAAATAATCGTCTCCTCCAGTATTCTTTTCTCACCTCATTCACTCATAAACGAGAACTTGCTTCTTCCGTCTAATGCAAGACAGTTTGCACCTGAGCCAGACATGTCATACACTTGAGCATAGACAAGTAAGCAGTTCATCAGTCAATTACCTTTCAGTCTCCTTGAGTCGAACTACGGTGTTCTGACTTCCTCATTGCACGAGAGGATACATAGGCATAACTTAACAGTTATCGAACAAAAGTCTCTGTATATTCCCCCTCTTCTAGCCTTATTCTTTAAGCCTCATTATCTTGAGCACTTCACTCTTTCCTTGCACTGACACTCCTTTTATTTACTTCACATTTCTTTTGCACTGACACTTGCATTCTTTTTCCAGCTTTAACACACAAAATAGCACCGACAGTACCCTTTTAAACACAAACTTTTAAGCGTGGATCCCGTCGAGTACGACGGACAATCTGGGTGCTAATACCTTCCCAAGTTGTAACCAACCCCCTTTCTCAGTCTCTCTGGTTCGCAACCGCCTTATCCATCTTTTCCCAGGTTTATGCAGCACTACCTTTCCTTCGGGATAAAAATGCCTAGCTGGCGACTCTTTTCATCTTTATTTCATTTCTCCTTTCACCGACCGTTCGCGCTTGTACTGGGATGCAAATCTTTGGGAGCGACGCTTGGCGACTCTGCTGGGGATCCTTATATTGCAACCAGGGCTTCTGGTTCATTTTGTGGGTTCCTCCTAGCGCTTGTTTGATTTGTGTTTACTGGGGTGTTATGTGCTATGCGTGTTTATTTATTTTGCTTTATTTATTGCTTTATGTACAGCTTTATTTATTGCTTTCTTTACAGTCTTATGCATATTTCATACTGTCATTGTCACTGTACTGGATCTAGTTTTCTGTTTTGGTGGGTGGGGTTCCAGTGAGAGATTAAGGTCCTATACCTGGGACCTGAGTGACACCTAGGCTAGAGTGGTTCATGTTCTTTCCCATTCTATTTCGGTCTGGTGCGGGAATATGAAACACGATTCAGAAGTGGGTTTCTTCTTTAGAACTCTATACTACAAATTTCCTGTAGTGCTAGGGCTATCTGGGAAGCCTGCTAAGTCCGGATGACCTTTATTATGACCTTCAGAATCTGGGGTGAATTAGAGGAGGATCTTTTATGGTTATTGTAAACACTGAACCTCCGGGTTAGAAGTGTTTACACTTCTCATAACTGATCCAAGTCTGAGGATCTTTGTTCTAGAACATTACATGTGAGGGGGTTGGGTTGTTTACAGGTTTGCAGGAACCCTTGGCCACATCATACCCTGTTACTGTTTTGTTTAAGAATACTTCACTTTGGACAGTTCTTGTGATTAACCCTGGATATGCGACTCTTTATTTGAGTCCCCCACCCTGGTTACTGGATCTCTGAGCCTCCATCTGGACCTTTGAACCCTCATGGACTTTATATCAAGACAGATAATCAGATCCAGCTCTTGTCACAAACCCTTGCATATCATTTGCATATATCATCATTGCATCATTTAACATTTGTTTATTTTTTTTTCCAGGGTATCCACCTCATTATATCTTGGTTTGGTTTTGACCCCTTCTACTGCTTAGACCACTGCTTCAGCATCTGTTTCAGCTATCCCCTTCAGCACCTCCATCAGTCTGTCATAGACTCACTTGCATCAGTCTGTCAGAGACTTGTCTTCAGCTTCTCAGTCTGCAATCTTCATCAGCATTTGACTTCAGCTTCTTCAGCAGCACTCATGGCTACTCCCAGGAAGAGCAACATAACTTTCACTTTTTTGAGCCCATATTGACTGGTATCAGGCAGGTCCAGTCACTCATCACCCCTGACCACATCCCACTGTTTAGAGAGCACTATGGGGGTATTCTGGACATGGTCATGGATCTTGATTCTTCTCAGAGAAGCATGATCCACACATGCTTGCAGTTTTATGACCCTCCACTTAGGTGCTTCACCTTTCCAGACTTTAAGATATGGCCTCTGTTGGAAGAGTTTTCTTTGTTGATTGGAGTGCCTATCAGAGGAGGGATCCCCTTCAACCCAGAGATGACCACTCCCAGAAGTGAAGAGATAGCAAGGGCATTGCACTTAGAGCCTGCCCTTATTGAGCAAAGCATGACAACAAAAGCTAGGATTCCTGGTCTACATTTGGACTTCTTGATTTCTCAGGCCATCATGAAGGCTTCATTGGGAGAGTGGAGGGCAGTCTGTGCACTTTTAGCCCTCAACATATATAGGGCTATATTGTTTGCAGATGAGCCTAAATTTGTCAGTAAGAATGCCATCCATTTGTTTCTTCTGAGGAACCCAGTGCCTACATTGTTAGGGGATTTTTACTACTCCATCCATCAGAGAAATGAAAAGCAAAGGGGGAAGTTGGTCAGATGTTGTGCTCCCTTGTTCTACTCTTGGCTACTCAGACACCTACCTAAATCAGATGCTTTCTTAAACCCACATCAACAGAGGAATTGGGCCAAGAGATTCATTTCCTTAACCTCAGATGATATCAGATGGCGCACCCAGAGCACCAAAGGCAAGGACATTATCACCAACTGTGGGCAGTACCCTAATGTGCCTCTAATAGGAGTAAAAGGTTGCATCAACTACAACCCTTTACTGTTTAAGAGACAATTGGGATATTCCTTAGTTCACCCTCCCAGAGGACAAGATTTAGCTGAGACCCTATACGGTGAAGTGCAACCTAATTCAGCTGTTGTCAGGCAAGCTGCCTGGGCCTGGGACAACATCCAGACAAAAGGGATAGCCATCCTTGGAAGGTGTAGTAATGTTTCTTCAGCTCAGTACTCTGACTGGTCCCGTACTAGAGCTCAGATTACCAGAATGCCTTTCACCTTGGAAGACACACCTGGACCATCTACAGTACAGCCTGCAGTAACTGTTAGCCTGGAGGAATTTGAGAAGCTGAAAGAGAGGAATAATCAGCTATCTGAGGCCCTGAAGAAGACTCTTTGGGAAAGAAATGACGGTCTTCTGGACATTGATAAATTGGAAAGACTCAAGACTGAGCATCTTACCGAGATTGAGAGAACAAATGACTACATAAGGAAAGCAAGGGCTGGAGAGCAGATATTGAAGAATGCCATCAAGGAGGCCAAGATTCAGAAAGCTAGGGCTGAGCATTACCTGGAAGAGAGTCAGGCTAGGTGGATCAGGATCACCGAAGCCCGTGCACAAGAAGACCAGAGAACTCAGGCCAAGATTGAGCAGTTGGAGGCCAATGAGAAGAAGCAGCAAGAAGCTTTGTTGGCAGCTCAGAAGGAGATATCAGAGTTGAAGCTACGAGCAGGATTAAAGAGATCAAAAGATCAAGACAGGCATAAGAAGCTGACTAATGCCATTGCTACTAGGAACCTCCTCATTAGGACCATTACAGAGCACCCAGCTGGTCCGGTGACTGAGGAACTCCTGAAGGAGGTCAGGGAAGATAATTATGGATTGGATGTCTGATTCCTTTTGCTTGTATTTCTTTCCTTTTGATGTACTTTTCCTTTTGTTGTATTTTTGACCCACCATGGGCTTGTATTGTAAAACAGACTATGTATTTTTCATCATTTGTAATATATTTAGTTTGTTTTCATTGGGCTTCCTTTCTCAACAACATCAAGCATCTTCCTCGAGGTCTGGAAAGGTCAAAACCAAAAACCAAACCGGATACCTTGGAAAACAAATAAGCATACTGCATTGCATACTAATACTCTTTTTGTTTTGCAGGTTTTTTGTCTATTATTTTGTTTCTCACTTTGTTGTGCTTTCAGGAAACATTGCTCGTCGCAGAGTGTTTCCTGTCAACCGTACACACCGGTACCCTACGCGTAACAACCTTCCAGGCATTCAAATGGAGCAAGTACAGTAGGACCTGAACGAGGTCAGAAATCAGATGGTGAATGAAAGGGTCGAAATGAGAAACCAAATGACCCAGTTTATGGCTGTGATGACTGGCTTAGCCCAGAGTCAAGAAAGGTTGAGAGAGCTGGTAGAAAGACATACACCTGAAGAGCCTCACCTTGGGACAGGAGGAACCAGCACTAATGAACGGGGGCAGCCTCGTATTGACCCACCAGAGTATGGGCCCCATTTGAATCCAGATGTTAATATCCTGAGGAATGTTCAAGGTAATACTGCTGGGGGCAGAATCCTGCAAGAGGATCCCCAAGAAGAACAATTCACTGTTATTGGGGCTGGAGATGAGGTGTATGACAAAAGATTGGATGAGATTGCAGAAAAGTTAAGATCTTTGGAATCTCAGAATTCTTTGGGCTTTGACGTAATGGATATGGGGCTGGTAGATGGGGTGAGGATTCCCCACAAATTCAAACCCCCATGCTTTGAGAAATACAATGGTACCTCATGCCCGCGTACTCATCTGCAATCCTTCTTAGGAGGACTCAAGGCTTATACCATGGATGAGAAGTTATGGATGTTCTATTTTGAGGACAGCCTAACTGGAGCTTCAAGAGAATGGTATTCGCATCTGACAAGGGCTACCATAAGATGTTGGAAAGACTTGGCCGAAGCCTTCATCCGGCAATACCAGTACAACCTAGACATGGCCCCCAATAGAACTCTTCTAATGGGCATGTCTCAGTCTTCAAGAGAGAGCTTCTGGGATTATGCTCAGAGGTGGATACAGCTTGATGCTGCTGTCCAACCACCTATGTAAGAAAGAGAGATGGCTGGCATGTTTATGAACACCTTGCAGGGAACTTATATTGATAGACTTGCTGCTTTCTCCTATACCAGTTTTGCCGATGTAGTTATAGCTGGTGAGAGAATTGAGAGTCTTTTGAAGATGGGCAAAATCTCTGACAATGGTGCAAGTTCCTCCAGTAACCCTAGAAAACCTTTTGTAGGATCCCGAAGGGCGGGCGAAACCAATGCTATCCATACAGGCAGGGGCAGACCCCAATATTCTCACAGATCAGTAGCAGCTGTTACCATCCCGGCTCCGGTTCCACAACAACCACTTTAACCTCAACAACAACAACATCATCACTATCAGCAGTAGTCTCATTTTCCGTAACAAAGAACTTATAACAACAACAATAGCAACCAACAGCAGCGACCCTTTCAACAGAGGCCATCTCAGGAAAATAGGATGATTGACCCTATCCCTATGCCTTATACTGCTTTACTGACACAGCTCCTGAAGCTTAACCTGGTTGAGTTAAGGACGTTGGCTCCACTAGATCCCCTCAATCTCCCGAAGAATTATGATGCTAATGCCAGGTGTGCCTTTCACTCCAACGCACCTGGTCACAATACTGAGAAATATAGGGCCTTATAAATGAAAGTTCAAGATCTGGTCGATTCCAAAGCTCTCAATTTCGCACCTCCTCCGAATGTTAACAAAAATCCTATGCCTAACCATGGTGGGCCCAGGATTAATGCCATAGAGGAAGATCAACCATCTGTACTAATTGATGATGTTGCACAAATTCAAACACCATTGGCAGAAGTTAAAGCTCAACTCTTAAGATGCCAAGCGTTCCCGGGCTGTGGGGCCTGCTGTGAATTGTGCAAGACTGCCATTAATGGTTGTGAAAGGCTAAGGTTTGGCATAGATACCCTCATTAGAGATGGAATCTTGCAAATTACTACAACAGCTCCTTCAACAACTCTTGCTTCAGCAACAATGGATTCTCCTACAACATCAACAATCCTTTCTTCAGCAACAACAAATCCTCCTACAACTGCAACAACTATCATTCCCACTGATTCTTCAACAACTCCCGCAGTTCTTCCATCCATCATTTCAAAAGATCAGAGTTCAGCAACATTTACTTCTACAACATCAACACCCATTTTATCAACGAAATCATTTACAACACCAGCAAACATTAATGAAGATGTCTCAACGGTCACGATCTATTATGACCCAGCAAATGTTCATCCCAACAATAATTTCCAACAACAAACTACAAAATCTCCTGTTAGATCTCCAGTCACGATCTACTACGATCCGCACACCATCACAGTTCCTTCCGCTGCAGCAATCAATCCGGTCACCATTACAGTACCTGGACCTGTTCCTTATGAAAGCAGTAATGTCATACCTTGGTACTACGGCTCTAATCTCTACTGCAACGAGGAGAAAATCACTCTAGATTCACCAACCTCTTCACCACAAGTTGACAATGTTGGGGGAGGCGGAGGCTTCACCAGAAGCGGACGCCTTTTTGCCTCACAAACACCAAGACCCAATGCTGAAGCAGAAGTTGCTGCTAAGGCAAAAGGAAAGAATGTGGTATCCGAGGAGTCAACTGTTAAAGAGAATCCGAAGACGTCTTTTGAGCAAGAGGTAGACGAATTCATGAGAATAATAAAGAGGAGTGATTACAAGGTGGTGGACCAACTTCACCAAACCCCCTCCAAAATCTCTATATTATCATTGCTAATGTGTTCCGAAGCCCACAGGAATGCATTGTTGAAGGTCCTGCACGCAGCATACGTGCCAAAAGAGATTACTGTTAATCAGTTAGAAACTGTGGTTGCAAATGTCAATACCAGTCATGGACTAGGCTTTACAAATGCTGATTTAACAACGGAGGGGCGCAACCATAACAAGGCTTTGCACATCACCTTGGAATGCAAATGTGTTGTCCTTTCTCACGTACTGGTGGACACTGGGTCTTCGCTCAATGTTCTCCCAAAGAAGGCCTTGGTGAGGTTGGAGTATGACGGTTTGGAATTGCGTCCAAGTAATTTGGTAGTGAGAGCATTTGATGGCTCTAAGAGATCGGTGCTTGGAGAGATCGATCTACCTGTGTTGATTGGCCCGCAGACCTTTAAAACTACCTTCTTCGTGATGGACATACAACCGGCCTACAACTGTCTGTTGGGTAGACCCTGGATTCACGCCGCTGGCGCGCCGGCCTACAGCTGTCTGTTGGGTAGACCCTAGATTCACGCCGCTGGCGGTGTTACGTCTACCCTTCACCAGAAGTTAAAATACGAGTGGGAGGGCCAGATCATCACCATTTGCGGAGAGGAGGATATCTTTGTTAGTCAGCTGGCTACTTACAAATACATAGAAATGGATGGGGAGATCCATGAGACCATGAGTCAGGGGTTTGAGGCCCTTAACATTAATGAAGCATCTGCTGTGTCTGGGACTTCCATCACTCCATATCAATAGGCCCGGAAGGTTGTTGAGGAGGGTACCGCTCAAGGTTGGGGCAAGCTGCTGCCAGTTGAAAAGAAAGAAGACAGATTCGAGTTGGGTTACAGACCAACTCGACAAGATCAATCAGAGGCTGCAATGGAGCCCAAATTTGTCAGCGGAGGAATGCTTACCCCGGATGCTGTGAACAGTTTGGAAGACGAGGAAGAAGACGAACGCAACCTGGAAAACTGGATACGTCCAAGGATCCCGGGGAACCAAGTCTCAAACTGGTCTTCCCAGGAAATTATAAGAGTTACTCCTGCAGAGTAATTATTATTTCCTGTCTTTAAGCATGCATCAAGTCCTGCATCTTGCCCAAGATGTCAGGGCTCATTTTGTAATTGGGCCATCTTGTATTTTGTGCAAACGATCAATTAATGAATATCAGGACATCTTTTGCAAATGAATTTTTTTTCTCGCTCACTGTTTTTCATTTTTCCTTTTTTGTACAAAAATAAAATGGCAATGTTTTTCAAAATAATAACTTCATTTTCACTTTTTTCTAAGCAAGATAAAACTGATCACTAAAATGAACCAATCTAAACCCTTGCAGAGAGTGCCCTCCAGACTGCACCGACAACAACATCGCTATGACTTCGTATGACTTTGACAATCTGATTAATCAAGTTGATGAAGGGGTTGAAGAAGATTATGAGCTACCCGAAGAACTAGCCAGGTTGTTGAGACAAAAGGAGAAGGTTATTACTCCTCATCAGGAGGAAGTTGAGACAACTAATCTTGGTACCGAAGAAGATTTGAAATAAGTCAAGATCGGGGCCTGTCTGCAATATTCAGTGAAAAAGCAACTTATTGACATGCTTCGGGAGTATGTGGATGTTTTTGTTTGGTCTTACCAAGACATGCCGGGTCTGGATACCTACATTGTTATGCACAAGCTGCCTTTAAAGGAAGAATGTCCTCTAGTAAAACAGAAGTTGCGCCGTACTCGTCCAGATATGGCCATGAAAATAAAAGAAAAGGTACAAAAACAGTGGGACGTCGGTTTCCTTGCTATAACTAGTTACCCGCCGTGGGTTGCTAACATTGTACCTGTGCCTAAAAAGGATGGGAAAGTACGGATGTGCGTGGATTACCGAGATCTGAACAGAGCCAACCCGAAGGATGACTTCCCTTTACCTCACATTGATGTATTGGTCGATAATACGGCTCAGTTCTCGGTGTTCTCCTTCATGGATGGATTTTCAGGATGTAATCAGATCAAGATGTCACCTGAAGACATGGAGAAGACAACTTTCATCACACCCTGGGGAACATTCTGTTATAAGGTAATGCCATTCGGACTGAAGAATGCTGGTGCCACTTATCAACGGGCTATGGTAACATTATTCCACGACATGATTCATAAAGAAATTGAATGTTATGTGGATGACATGATTGCCAAGTCCCTCACAGAAGAAGACCACCTGGTGAATCTGTTGAAGCTATTCAAACGTCTGAGAAAGTACCAGCTGAAGCCAAATCTTTGGGAGTGACAACTTGGTGACTCTGTTGGGTCTAGAGTGTGTGGTTTTTCCTTGGAAAAATCTGAAGGGTTTTCTCCTCCAAGATCATTGAAGATTTGGGGGTTTTGCATACATCGATCGTTCGTAGATTCAGCCGAGTGAGGTAGATTGAAGATCAAGTGGATCATTCTTTCATATCACGGTAGACGGAGGATTGCAAAGGTCTTTGTGGGTTCACAAGTGTTGGAGAAACTCAGCCGTGCTCAAAGTTTGTAGAATCGTGAATTCTTGCAAGAAGGAGCAATTAATCGAATGCTTTCTCGACACGCGTGGAAGACTTGATTCTACTTTGGATCAAGGGACAAGAAGAAGATTTGATAGCATATTCAACGCGGTTTGGTTTGTTGGTTCATTTATCTCTCTTCTTGTAAAACAATTGTGACTCAATAAAATTTCCTAATTCAATTTTGAATTGGGGGAAGAGTACTTCGAGCGAGGACGACGAAGGAATTGCCTCAACAAATTCCTTGTGTTCTTTACATTTCTCGCATTTTAATTTTGTTCATATTGATCTTGTGTGCTTGAAAATTATGGTGTATCAAATTAGTGCACTCAAAGTGTTTGATAAATAGTCACACTTAAAAGTGATAACTAGAGTGGGTAAAATTTTGCACTATTTGATACAACAAAATTATCCTTGGTGTGTGCACTCCAAGTGTTTGGTAAAAATCCTAACCACACAAATTCAATTTGATTGTGCTTAATTTCTTCTCCATATCATTGTTAAGAATAGTTTTATCAAGTGTTGAATTATCAAGTGAATCATTTGTTTAATATTAATTCTTCTAATCATCATTTCATTCCAATTGGGTTTTACGCATATCCGATCTCCGGGGACTTCTATTTTGAACTAGACGATTTTCTGGGAAACTTCCGCAATACTTTTTCAACTAAATTTTGAAAAGTAATTTTTAAAAAGGGATTTATTCAACCCCCCTTCTAGATCCGCGCTATCGTCTAATAGATGTAGTTACAGAGATAGCCTAAGAGGGGGGTGAATTAGGTTATACGAAATTTTCTCGGTTATTTTATCGGTGGATGGATTTTTCTTCTTTTACGTGTTTAAGAAATGAAAGCGGTAACGCGGAAAGTTAAAGAACACAAAGGTTTAACCTGGTTCCCTTCACAATCCGAAGGTACATCCAGTCCCCTTACACCTCGTAAGATATTTTTACTATAGTTTAGATCGTACAACCTATCACACCATAAACCGGTGAGGCCTACTATCTACAAACTATACACCAACAATGTGCAAGAACAATCCACTTGCAAGCACTAACCCTTACGTCCAACAATCCTTGATCGTAAGTCGGAAATATAAATAATTCTATATGTTGTTTTGAGAAAGAAATGAAGTGTACAATATTAATGCTAGATTGATCTTCTCCTTTTTCTTAATCAAATTCACTTTTCAATATCAATGCAAGTGTTCAACTTCTATGAGTATGAAAAAGATGAACAATACGAACACTTTGAAATATTTGAAAATATTCAAAAAGAGTGACTTTGATTGTTTAGAAATTTTATGAAAGATTGTTAGGAGGTGTTTTTCATATTTGAAAAATTCAGATTTTATATGTTTCAAAAACACCCTTTCAAAAAGGTATGAAATGTTCATGAAACAATATATGAAAATGTATAAAAATCAAAAGTATTTCAAATGAAAAGAAATGATTTTTCAAAAATTCGTTCAGTTTTAACCGATTAACCATTTTGGGTAACCGGTTAACGCTGTAACGATAACCCAATATATAGAAAAATTTGAACTGTTAACTGGTTAACCATTTTGGTTAACCGGTTAACACTGTAAAAACTTAGAAAAATTATTAAGTTTAAAGTGTTAAACCAGTTCCAATTTCATTCTAAAAGGTATATGCAATGCTTATCATGATAACCTATATTTGAACACTTGTATATCAATTTAAATGTAAGTTTTTATATACCTAAGTCTTGTGTCCAAGTCTTGAAAGAATACGAGCAATTGCATCTGTAGCTTGATTTACATGATGACATTTCCATTGAGTGATGCATAGCCTTGATTCTTGATCTTATTGAAAGCTCGACTTTTTGCGAACACGGACTGAACTTGAATCTTGTTGTCTTCATCAAAAGCTTTAGGTTGAAGTATGCTTCTACATTCTCCCCCTTTTTGATGATGACAACCAAAAGAGTTTGCGCGATAGATTTGATCGATGTGTAATGCTTCTCCCCCTATGTTCAACAGCTCCCCCTATATTAACAGAGGCAAAATTCTGCACAGAGAGACATTATTGAACCAAGCACTTCTCCCCCTTTGTCATTAGCAAAAAGGAAGAGGCTTTCAAAACAAAATAAGTAATATCGGCATATATGTTCAATCACACAAGCAGTAAGTAATCAAGGCATATGGCACAAACAATCATACTAAAAACCAGAATTGATTAAAATGCACCAAGTGCTACATGAAGTTCATGAAAACGGAAACAAGCAAAAATGCGATAAAACAAAAGTGCCTAAGTATCATTAGGACTTACAATAGAATTTTTAAAACTAAAACTTAATCAAAAGAAACAACAAGACATGCATAATCATTCATCATCGGACATCCCATCACTTTCCTCTTTGCCATCTTCGCTACCCTCTTCACTATCATCATCCTCTTCGGGTTGGTTGTGGGAGCCTATCACTAGTTTCTAGAGGTGTTTAAAAGTAAGGGTTATTTCACGATGGTTAGTCATAATGGTGGTGTAACGAAACTCGTTGGTAATGCCATCATCGGGAATAGGAAAGGTGGGTGCGGAGGAGCCATCGACATACTCATATAAACCATCATTGCGTTGAACAATTCCGGTATTCTTCACAATGGTAATCTCGTTGATCTCATTTGCCGTAGACTTCATGGCGATGAATGTTTCCCTACCAAATTCCAAGTCGGTTTGTTCAATGATCCGAGAGATGAACCGAGCATATGGAAGCCTCGTTTTGAGTGAGAGTTGTTGTCTCAAGTGATACATCATTGTTAGCATCCAATTAACCTTCACTTTGTTCTTAATAGCGAACAAAACTTGCATCTCTAAATCATTAATTTGAGAGTGATTAGATTCTTTTGGCGGCAATACATAGCAGATAACATAGTGCAACATTCTATCATCAATCGACAAATTATTTTCATAGCAAAGAACCCTTGAAGTGCGTTGTCTCGACGTAATGACCTCCTTAGCAAAGCGGAATATTAAGTAATAGTACTCCATTTTTTCATAGCCGGACCAAATGTCGTCTTTGTGATTGACGCCTTTGAGGAGGAAGACACCGGAAAATGGAATTTTCAGCGCCGCAACAAGAGCACCTAAGTCCTCCTTAATCTCGCAGTTCCGAACAACAGTAGACAACTTATGTTTTCCATGCCTATCCATATTAAGAGTGAAGTTGTGCAAAAAAGATTGAACCAAATCTGGGTAAACTCTCCCGTTATCAGCAACAAAATCACTAATTCCTTGAACCTCTAGTAATGTAGGAAAAGTAAATGTTGGAGGTTTGAAAGGTTTCATGAGAACATATTTACCCTTTAGTAGTGGTCTGACTCTAACCTTGAAGTCCAGCCTCCTCTTCTTTGTTGACTCCATTGGTATTTCTTCAGCCGGGACATCATCTGACACTGAAGCATGTTCCTTTCCTTTCCTTTGAGGTGCCATGAAAAAGTGATGGAGTTAGGGTTTGGGTGAGAGTGGATTTTCGGATTTGAGTTGGATGAGTGGAGTGAGGTTTATGAAGGTGTTTATAAAGACTAGGAGTGAGTGGGTTTTAATGGGGGTTTGAATGGTTGGGAGTTGGAAGTTGGAAGAAGATGATAAATGGTGATTAACGAGTCAAAGAAGATGAAGAGCAAGAGCTATGAATGTAAATGAGAATGAATATATGCAATGTATTAAAAGTATAATAAAACATTCATAAAGAAAAAAAGGAAAAAATAGAATAAAATAAAAAGCATACTGCTGTACGCGTTTCTGGGTTTCCAAAATTTGGAAGCGTTAACCGGTTAACCGATTCCGTTAACCGGTTAACGGACAAAAAATATTGTTTTTTCTTAAAAACTAGCAGCATGTTTTAGAGAAAATGGGAAACGTTTTTCACAAAAAAAAAATTCACAAAGTGTTAGCACACGACATAACGCAACTTTTGATCAAAAAACTATTTTGAAACCAGTTATTTTCGGGTATCCGAAAGAGAGAAAAATCAAAAACGGCGAAAATGGAGTGCTAGCATTTTGTAACAAAAAAGTGAGAATACATATATTTTAAGCAATTACACCACATAACAATTAATTTTAGGTTAAGTTTAGATGTCACCTTCATCGAGAATGCCAAGTTCTCGTCGGATCTTGAAGAAAGGTTCTTTCGCCAAAGGTTTAGTGAATATGTCGGCAAGTTAATTGTGTGTATCCACGAAAAGTAACATCCACATCTCTGTTGAGCATGTGATCTAGAAGGAAATGATGTCGGATGTCTATGTGCTTTTTCCTTGAATGCATGACCGGGTTCTTAGTGATGTTGATGTCACTTGTGTTGTCGCATCGGAGAGGAATGCAACAAAGATCTACACCGAAATCAAGGAGTTGTTGCTTAAGCCACAAGATCTGTGCACAACAACTTCCTGCTGCGATGTACTCCGCTTCGGCCGTGCTAAGTGCAACACATGCTTGCTTCTTACATGCCCACGACACTAGTGCATTCCCGAGGATGCGACAAGTACCACTTGTGCTTTTTCTATCGGTCGTACATCCTGCATAATCAGCGTCAGAATAACCAATTAAAGAACATGTACTACCTTTTGGATACCATAGTCCTACATTCGTTGTTCCTTTGAGATACTTCATAATCCTCTTCACGGCGGTGAGATGCGATTCCTTCGGATTTGCTTGAAAGCGTGCACACTAACAAACACTAAACATAATGTCAGGACGACTTGTCGTCAAATATAATAATGAACCGATCATACCTCGATACTTTGTGATATCAATTGAAGTGTCAGATTCATCTTGATCAACGTACGTTCCGGATCCCATAGGAGTGGACATCACCTTGCAACTATCCATATCGAATCTTTTCAATAATTCCTTGCAATAACTGGATTGGTTGATGAAGATGCCATCATTTGTTTTCTTGATTTGAAGTCCAAGGAAATAGTTCATTTTTCCCATCATCGACATCTCGAATTCTCTTTGCATCATAAGTGAAAACTCTTCGCAAAGATCTTTGTTTTTTGAACCGAAGATGATGTCGTTGACATATACTTGAACCAATAGGGTGTTACCTTTGAACTTCTTTATGAACAACGTCTTGTCAACCTTTCCTTTTGTAAAACCCTTCTCACATAGGAAGTTGCTGAGGCGGTCATACCACACTCTTGGTTCTTGATTTAAGCCATAAAGAGCCTTCTTTAACTTGTAGACATGAGAGGCATTCTTGAAGTCTTCAAAGTCCGGAGGTTGTTTGACATAGACTTCTTCATTGATGTAGCCATTCAGGAAAGCGCTTTTGACATCCATCTGGTACAACTGAAAATTCATGGAACAAGCGTAAGCAAGTAATAATATAATTGCTTCTAACCTTGCTACCAGAGCAAAAGTTTCATCAAAGTCGATTCCTTCTTCTTGGTTATAGCCTTGAGCGACCAATCTTGCTTTGTTACGAACTATGATTCCATTCTCGTCACGTTTGTTCTTGAACACCCATCTCGTTCCTATGATGTGCTTGTTGTTCGGTCTTGGTACAAGACTCCAAACTTGATTCCTTTCGAATTGGTTGAGTTCTTCTTGCATAGTTACTATCCATTGATCGTCTCCTAAGGCTTCATCGATTTTGGTTGGTTCAATTTGAGACACAAAAGCCATGTTGAGACAAGCATCCTTGAGATTTAGTCGAGTTGCAACGCCTTGGCTAATATCACCAATAACTTTATCTATTGGGTGATCTCTATGAGTTCTCCATTCCTTCGGAAGATCTTGATGTTCTTCAATGATTGGTGAGTCATATTCTTGTGGTATTACTTGATCCTTTGATATCTCCTTTTGTTGTTGTGGTGTATTTATTATATCATCATCATCATCCACAATAATATTATCCTCTTTCGAGGGGTTAGTCTCATCAAACGAAACATGAATAGATTCTTCAATAGTAAGAGTTATTTTATTGAAAATTCTAAAAGCTCTACTAGAGAGGGAATAACCAAGGAATATACCTTCGTCGGACTTCTCATCAAACTTACCGAGATTGTCCTTGTCGTTGTTGAGAACGAAACATTTGCATCCGAATATGTCAAAGAATGATATGTTCGGTTTCCTACCCTTGAACAAATCATATGGAGTCTTCTTGAGAATTGGTCGAATGTTGACACGGTTGCTTACGAAATAAGTTGTGCTAACCGCATCCGCCCAAAAATACTTAGGAAGATTTGAGTCGCTAAGCATTGTTCTTGCAAGCTCCACCAATGACCCATTCTTCCTTTCTACGACACCGTTTTGTTGAGGAGTCCTTGGTGCGGAAAAGTTGTGAGAAATTCCATGCTCTTCGTGAAAATCTTCAAAGGATGAGTTTTGGAATTCTCCACCATGATCACTTCTAATGGAGGCTATAGTGAGTGACTTCTCGTTTTGTATTTGCTTCGCATACTTTTTGATTGCTTTGAAAGCATCACTTTTCTGCACTAAAAACAATGTCCACGTATATCGAGAGAAATTATCAACAATAACTAAATCATAAAGATTATCTCCGAAACTTTTCGTTCATGATGGACCGAAGAGATCCATATGCAACAATTGAAGTGGTCTTGATGTGTACACCACTTTCTTGGACTTGAAAGTTGTCTTGGTTTGCTTTCCCTTTTGACATGCGTCACAAAGCTTATCCTTGATGAACTTTATCTTTGGAAGACTAACAACTAGGTCATGCTTTATCAACTTGTTTAAGTGCTCCATGTGAATGTGAGCAAACCTTTTATGCCATAGCCACACCTCGTTGTTGTTTGCCAATAGGCATTTTTCCTTCAAGGAAGAGTCATCAAAAGAAATCATAAAAATATTATTTATTCTTTTACCTTTTAGAAAAATTTTGTGGGTGACTTCATGTTCTATCAAACATTCATCCTTTGTGAAGTTGATTCGGAACCCTTTGTCACACATTTGACTTATGCTAAGTAGGTTATGTTTAAGGCCTTCAACATAAAGAATGTCTTCGATGATTGTAAATGGAGATGCACCAACAGTTCCAACTCCAAGGATCTTTCCTTTATTATCATCACCGTAAGTAACATACCCTTTGGCCTTTAAAGATAAATTTGAAAATTTGTTGATGTCGCCCGTCATATGCTTTGAACAACCACTATCAAGATACCATTGATTAGAATTTGTCTTCAAGCATACCTACAAAACAAAATCAAGTATTGTTAGGTACCCAAATTATTTTGGGTCCTTGATAGTTAGTATCCTTTTCAACCCACACATAATGCCCTTTAGCAACGCCAATATTGTGCACATAGCAAGCATTAGGTGTGTGCCCTTTGATTCCACAATAAAAACAAGTAGGTTGAAAGTGACTTTTATATCTAGGAAAATAACTCTTTTTCTTAACAATTCTTTTCTTTTTATGACTTTGATGCACACTTTTAGAATTGGTTGCCTTTTCCTTAACAACTTGTTCACTTGATTTCACAAAAATGGTTTCATTTGTGCTTGGTTTGGAAAACTTAGAATATCCTAAACCACTTTTATCATTAGGATATCTTTGATGCCTAAGAATTTCCTCCAAGCCAATTTGACCTTTTTCATATCTTTCTAAAACTCTTTTAAGTTGAACAATTTGAAAGGATAAGGACTCATAATTTTTGCATACAAGACTTTGTTTTTCATCCATCAATTTTTGTTTTTCACTTTCAATATATTTCTCAAAAGCGATATTTTGTTCTTCTAAAGATGAAATTCGTTTCTTTTGTGATGAAATGCTTTTATACAAATTCTTGCATTCTTTTAGAAGTTCATCTATAACTTCTTGTGCATCATTCTCATAAATAGAAAAATTGTTACTAACCTCATCGATTTCTTCATCGGAGTGATGTGAAGCCATAAAATCCATATTCGCACATTCATCGCTTTCCAATTCCGATGAGGAACTTATCTCATTATCGTCCCAAGCAACATAAGCCTTCTTATTCTTGAAATCCTTATTGCCTTTGAATCCTCCTTTCTTTGCAAGTTTCGGGAAATCCGGCTTTATGTGATTTTGCTTTCCACATTCATAACAAGATATGTCTTGCATTGATGTGGATGTTTCCTTTTTCCTGAAATGTTTATTCTTGTTAGGATAAGAGGAATTTTTATTTTTATTAAAAAACTTACCAAGCTTCTTAACAAGAAGCATAAAGCTCTCATCTTCGAACGTCTCATCATCTTTGTCATTTTTTGAATCAACCTTCAAGGCAATTCCCTTGGATTTCTTTTCTTGGCTTTCATGCTTCTCGAACATTCCAAGTTCCAATTCGTGCTCTTGAAGTTTACCAAATAAGGGCGCGGATGTCATTGTTGAGAGACTCTTCTTTTCCGAAATAACGGTCACTTTCGGTTGCCATTCCCTTGTCAAAGATCTTAAGACCTTCAGGTTGAGATCATCATTGGTGAAGGTTTTCCCAAGAGCAATCAGGTGATTTGTTAGATGAACGAATCTCTTTTGCAAGGCAACAATAGATTCACCGGGCTACATACGGAACATCTCATATTCTTGACTTAATGTATTTAGCCTCGATCTCTTTACTTCAGTAGTTCCTTCATGCGTTTCTACCAAGGTATCCCAAATCTCTTTTGTCAATTTGCACTGTGATACACGGAAGAACTCGTCCATACTGAGGGCGCTTTAGAGTATATTGATTGCCTTTTTCTCATTTAGAATATTTTTCTTATCGTCTTCATCATATGTGCTTTTCAACTTCGTGGTTCCAACACCATTGATCACGTTTACAGGATTGTGTGGACCTTATTCGATTGCTTCCCATATTCCTTCTCCTTGGGCTTCAAGATGTGCTTTCATTCTAATTTTCCAAAAATCAAAATATTCATCGGAGAAGAGTGGGGGCTTACTGCTACTTCCACCATCTTTGAAAACTGGATTTGTATTTGCGGAAGCCATGCTGGATCTTCTAGGAACAAGTTACCTATAACTTGCTCTGATGCCAATTGTAGTTACAGAGATAGCCTAAGAGGGGGTGAATTAGGTTATATGAAATTTTCTCGGTTATTTTATCGGTGGATGGATTTTTCTTCTTTTAAGTGTTTAAGAAATGAAAGCGGTAATGCGGAAAGTAAAAGAACACAAAGGTTTATCCTGGTTCCCTTCACAATCCGAAGGTACATACAGTCCCCTTACACCTCGTAAGATATTTTCACTATAGTTTAGATTGTACAACCTATCACACCATAAACCGGTGAGGCCTACTATCTACAAACTATACAGCAACAGTGTGCAAGAACAATCCTCTTGCAAGCACTAACCCTTACATCCAACAATCCTGGATCGTAAGTCAGAAATATAAATAATTATATATGTTGTTTTGAGAAAGAAATGAAGTGTACAATATCAATGCTAGATTGATCTTCTCCTTTTTCTTAATCAGAATTCACTTTTCAATATCAATGAAAGTGTTCAACTTCTATGAGTATGAAAAAGATGAACAATATGAACACTTTGAAATATTTGAAAATATTCAAAAAGAGTGACTTTGATTGTTTAGAAATTTTATGAAAGATTGTTAGGAGGTGTTTTTCATATTTGAAAAATTTAGATTTTATATGTTTCAAAAACACCCTTTCAAAAAGGTATGAAATGTTCATGAAATAATATATGAAAAGGTATAAAAATCAAAAGTATTTCAAATGAAAGAAATGATTTTTCAAAAATTTGTTCAATGTTAACCGGTTAACCATTTTGGGTAACCGGTTAACGCTGTAACTTTAACCCAATATATAGAAAAATTTGAACCGTTAACCGGTTAACCATTTAGGTTAACCGGTTAACACTGTAAAAACTCAGAAAAATTATTAAGTTTAAAGTGTTAAACCAGTTCTAATTTCATTCTAAAAGGTATATGCAATGCTTATCATGATAACCTATATTTGAACACTTGTATATCAATTTAAATGTGATTTTTGATATACCTAAGTCTTGTGTCCAAGTCTTGAAAGAATACGAGCAATTTCATTCGTAGCTTGATTTGCATGATGACATTTCCATTGAGTGATGCATAGCCTTGATTCTTGATCTTATTGAAAGCTCGACTTTTTGCTAACACAGACTGAACTTGAATCTTGTTGTCTTCATCAAAAGTTTTAGGTTGAAGTATGCTTCTACAGAAGAAACTCATCCGTGCTCAAAGTTTGGAGGATTGTATATCCTTGCAAGAAGGGAGCAGTTAACCAGAGGCTTTCTCGACATGCGTGAAGGACTTGGTTCATCTTGAATCAAGGGCAATAAGAATTTGTCACAACATTCGCGACTCTGATTGGTTTGTTGTTCCATTTTTCTTCTTGTAAAAACAATTGCAATATTAATGAAATTGCCCAATTCAGTTGAGAATTGGGGGCATAGTACTTCTAGCGAGGACGGTGAAAGGAACTGCGTAATCAAATCTCTTGTGTCCTTTACTTTCTTTTCTCTTACACTTTCTGCATATTTTGATTTTGTGTGACTTGAAAATTCTGGTTTGTGATAGTTAGTGTATACCAACTGTTTGTTAAAGTGTTGCTCTCAAAATTGATAGCAACTTTGTGAAAAATTCTGCACTACTTGAACATCCAAACAACACTTTGTGTGGGTGCACACCAAGTGTTTGTGAAAAAGTTAAAACACACAAAATCAATTCTTTTGTGCTAATTTTCTTCCTATATTTTATTGTTAAGAGTGGTTTATCAATTGTTGTGGAATTAAGCGAATTAATTGCATTGTATTAATTTCACTTGTCAACATTAAATTCCCATTTGGTTTCAAGCGCATATTCGATCACCGGTAACTTAATTTCTTTTAGACAATTTTCCGGTGAACATTTGCAAAATATTTTTCAACTAATTTTTGAAAAGTAAATTTTAAAAAGGGATCTATTCAACCCCCCTTCTATATATGCGCCATCGTCTAACAGTTGGAAGTTTGCTTCCTTGCGATATATCATAATTTAATCATATCTGGCTCGTGTCGAAGTCCCACGAGGTGGGACGGCCAGGGAGATATAATTAATCCGTGGATCCGAATCTCTTAATGGATGACTGTGACCCGTGCTTGCTTGTCATCTGAGAGTATGACTGGGCAGGGAAAGTATCCATTAGGAAGAGTAACCGTGACTCGTGCTTGCTTGTCATCGGGGAGTATGACTGGGCGGGAAAAGTTACTTAGTTGTAAGGTACCGGGATCCGTGCTCGCTTGTCATCTGGGAGTATGACTGGGCGGGGAAAGTACCTATGATAGATAATGAGTGACCCGTGCTTGCTTGTCATCTGGGAGTATGACTGGGCGGGGAAAGTTATTTATACGTTAAGGATCGAGTGACCCGTGCTTGTTTTCCCTTGAGTGTATGGACGGGGAAAGATGCCTTAAAGCAATTTGTGCTCCATTGTTTCATTGTTGTCTCTAGTTTTGTGAACTAGAAGTCTAGGTTTTCCCCCGACTTGAGTAGTGTTTAGTTTCGACCCCTTTAGAGCCAAGAGAACTCTAAGATAGGGAACTCACTGAGATGTTTTATCTCACCCCATGTTGATGTTATTATCTCAGGTACTTCAGGTTCCGCAAAGGGTAAAGATAAGGTGATTTGATTATCTTTGCTTGTTTGATGACTTCTTCCGCTGTGGACTTTTGAGATCTTAGGATCTAGTTCTTAGGCTTTTTTTGTGAACATCTTGTATTATTTATAGCCTTTTGTATTAGTACCTTATGTTGTAGTGGCTATACTTATGAAACGTGTTGTTAAGAACTTGTTGTATTTCAATACCAAACTTATATTTATATATGAAATATATGCTTGATGTATTTCTTTTATATATGATGGGATTATCCTATTCAACCAAAGAATTTGCATTCCAAATGATGATGTGTTAAAGAAAAAGGTTTTGGAGGAAGCCCGTAAAGGTTCTTTTACTATACATCCGGGTTCTTCGAAGATGTATCAAGACTTGAAGAAAGATTATTGGTGGTCTGGAATGAAAATGGACATTGTGGTGTTTTTGTCTGAATGTGCGGTGTGTCAACAAGTGAAGATTGAGCACCAGAGACCAGGAGGTTTGTTGCACCTTTGGAAATCCCAATTTGGAAGTGGGATAGTATTTCTATGGACTTTGAAGTGGATTTACCAAGTACTCATGGTGGCTATGATTCTGTTTGGGTAATTGTGGATCGACTAATGAAATTTGCGCATTTCTTAGCCGTTAAGACTACGTACAAGGCAAGTCATCTTGCGAGGTGGTTTATTGCTGAGATTATGAGATTGCACGGTGTCCCGTCTAGTATTGTGTCTGATAGAGATCCAAAGTTTACTTCGAGGTTTTGAAAAGTGTTCCAATAGGCTATGGGCACGGATTTACGTTTGAGCACTTCTAATCATCCTCAAACGGATGGTCAGACGGAACGTACAATTCAAACGATGGAAGATATGTTAAGGGCTTGTGTGTTGGAAAGTAAAGGAAGTTGGAAGGAGCTTTTGCCACTGATAGAATTCTCTTACAATAACAGTTACCATGCGAGCAACGGAATGGCTCTGTATGAGGCTTTGTATGGAAGAAATTGTAGAACATCGTTGTGTTGGTTAGAAGTGGGTAAAGACAGAATTTTGGGACCCGATGTTATTCAAGAGACTACGGAAAAGATTCAGATGATTCAAGAAAAGATTAAGCAAGCCCAAGATCGTCAGAAGAGCTATGCTGACAATCGAAGGAGACCTTTGGAATTTGATGAAGGTGATCATATGTACTTGAAAGTCACTCCGAGATTGAGATTTAAAGGACCGTTTAAGTCACGCAAGTTAAGTCCAAGATACGTAGGACCGTATCAAATCTTAGAAAGGATTGGTGAAGTTGCTTACATATTGGCCTTACCACCTTCTCTATCTGAAATGCATGATGTTTTCCATGTATCTCAACTTCGTAGGTTCGTTCCTAATCCTCTTCAGCCTATTCTTCCGGATTCTATCGAGATAGAAGCGGATTTGACTTTTGAACTCCAACCGAGTTGTATTGTTGGAAGAGAAACCAAAGTGTTAAGGAACAAAGAGATCCCACTTGTTAAGGTACAATGGGATGTGACGCATCCGGGAGATGCTACGTGGGAGTTGGAATCGGAGATGCGGGAATCATATCCTCACCTATTCAGGTAATCTTTTAAATTCGAGGACAAATTTCTATTTAAGGGGGGAGGATGTAATACCCCATAATTTATTTAATGCTCTGAATAATATTATTTGATATTAATATTGTTTTGGATTACTCTAAGAGATTTTAACGGAAATAATTAGAGTAATCAGCGGGGTTTTATTTTATTAACTAATATTAGCTGACTCAGAGGTTTTATAAAATATTGGATTAAGAGACATTTTTGGATACTCTCTATTTGGACTCGTCGGTAGGAAAGTTATGTTTTCCTTTTAAGACCTAAAGTCTTCATTTCTTTTGTTTTTATAAAAATAAAAATAGAGAAAGAAGAAGAAGAGAAAAAGGGAGAGAAAGAAGAAGAAGAGAAAGTCTTGAAGAAGAAGAGAGTTCTTGATCTTGTAGCTTCAACCATCCATTCATCACTCAATCTTCTCCAATCATCTTGCTATAGGTGGGTTCATAGCTAGAAACTTTTGCATTTAGTTTTAGTTGAGTTTTAGGGTTTATGAGTTTTAGTGAATTTTATGGAAAAATCTTAGAATCGGTAAATTAAACGGTTAAAAACCGATGAAAATGTTGAGTATGGTGTCTCTAGGTATAGGAACATAGTTATGGTTTATTTGTGATGTTTGGAAATGTTTGAAATGATTTTTGGAAAGTTCTGCTATTATCAAAAACTTATTTTTCAGCTTCTGGTTCTGCTTAACTGGTTAACCATATGCGTTAACCGGTTAACGTTGTTGTCCTACGCCACTGTGTTTCTGTTTTAGTTCTAGTTAACCAGTTAACCTCAGGCGTTAACCGGTTAACATTGTAGCTCTTGGGAAAAATGTTTTATTTCCAAACTTTGAAAATCCATAACTTTGTACTCAGTTATCCGATTTAAGTGTTCCTTATACCGTTTGAAAGCTAAAATTATGTACTTTCAAGTGATGCCGACAAATATTATTTTTACCCGACTTTTGCCCAACGTTTCGTTTATATCGTAAAAATGTTAAGTTAGAGAATTGTGAGCCTAAGGAAATAAAAAGGTAAAATTTGTGAGGTAGCTAAGTTACCCTAGGTGGTTACGAAATTGTTTTAGAGTCTTGATAAGACTTAGGCGTCGATACTCGAATATTGTCTTCGGGCTAGGTAGTTGTGAGAAGTTGGAAGTTTGCTTCCTTGTGATATATCCTAATTTAATTATATCTGGCTCGTGTCGAAGTCCCACGAGGCGGGATGGCTGGGGAGATATAATTAATCAGTGGATCTGAATCTCTTAATGAATGACCGTGACCTGTGCTTGCTTATCATCGGGGAGTATGACTGGGCAGGGAAAGTATCCATTATGAAGAGTAACCGTGACCCGTGGTTGCTTGTCATCGGGGAGTATGATTGGGCGGGGAAAGTTACTTAGTTGTAAGGTACCGTGACCCGTGCTTGCTTGTCATCTGGGAGTATGACTGGGCGGGAAAGTACCTATGATAGATAATTAGTGACACATGCTTGCTTGTCATCTGGGAGTATGACTAGGCGGGGAAAGTTATTTATGCGTTAAGGATCGAGTGACCCGTGCTTGTTTGCCCTTGAGTGGCTGGGCGAGGAAAGATGCCTTAAAGCACTTTGTGCTCCGTTGTTTCATCGTTGTCTCTAGTTTTTTGAACTCGAAGTCTAGTTTTTCCCCCGACTTGAGTAGTGTTTAGTTTTGACCCCTTTAGAGTCGAGAAAACTTTAATATAGGGAACTCACTAAGATGTTTTATCTCACCCCATGTTGATGTTGTTATTTCAGGTACTTCAGGTTCCGCAAAGGGTAAAGATAAGGTGATTTGATTATCTTTGCTTGTTTGATGACTTCTTTCGCTGTGGACTTTTGAGATCTTCAGATCTGGTTCTTAGACTTTTTTTGTGAACATCTTGTATTATTTATAGCCTTTTGTATTAGTACCTTATGTTGTAGTGGCTATACTTATGCAATGTGTTGTTAAGAACTTGTTATTTATAAATGAAAATATGCTTGATGTATGTCTTTTATATATGGGTATTACAGATTTACTAGGTAGAATATATGCAGATAATAGACTCAACTACCAATTTATTGTGTAGGAGTAAAACAAAGAGAGATAACATCTAATACTTGTTTACTAGGTAGAAAAATATGAAGATGTTAAAAGAATCTCAACTACTGATTTACTGGGTAGGAACAAAAGCAATAAGCTCAAATGAAGGGAGGAATATTACCTACTACTATCAAAGTGACGTTTAAACCAATGTAATATATTCACAAGAGGACCAAAGTTCAATCCAAGAACAAATTGGAGAGAAACGGTCATATAAGACTCATCCTGAGGAGGAAATATCTCAAATGGAGAAAGTTCCACCCAGATAATAAACTAGGGAGGAAACTGAATAAAAAAATCATCCACGAGGAACAAACTCAGTGGGGAATTAGAAAGGAAAAACACTTTTTACTTAATGGTCGACACTCTAAACTTGAGGGGAGACAAAACACGCACTCATTGAGGAAAAGGCCACACCAAAGAGCGGAGAACAAAGATGTATCAAAGAATGCAAGAATGCAAACATATGATGTTATGCATAAAACATATGCACGTATATGCGTATGAATATGCTGACCAAACAGACATAAAGATAAGCAACAGGTGACATAAACACCATAAAAACCAGATACTCGGCTAATCCCAAGGCGACAAAGCTGGGGAATCTTGTTGGAGATTCAACTTGAAGTCTTGTAAGGGATAAACAAAAGCCATCAAAGGAATAAAATCCTACTACAAGGCTTAACACATGTTGAGGAGATACTGTTGGGAATCCAATCCACAAAGCAATCTTCAATAATCCACAAAAAGGATAACATAAAAAATTTCACTCTAAGGGGATAACATGTTAGGGAAACACCAGCAACACAAAATATTCCACACTCTTTGGGGAAAATAGGGAAATGTCCCTGTAAACTCTTATGGGAACAAATAATAGCCATTGTAACCTTATTGGGAAACATAATAAGGATCTACCAGTAGTGCAAATAAAGCAAAACCCACTGGGGTGACAAACATCAACATCAACTCTGCAGAGGAGACACCATAATGCTGAGGAAAATTAACATTCTTCCAGGGATAGGGAAACTATTTTCATGATCCTTGTTGGGGGAAGAGATATTCCTGTCAAGAATCAATCGTTGTGGGGAATAACCATCATACCACTCTTACTCCGCTTGAGGAAATGGTACAAAACCTACTGAGGGTTAAATATGAGCCTGCTGGAAATCATCACCTGCAGATCTACTAGGAGTATGAGAGGAAGACTTCTAGGGATAAATCATCACTGAAAATTTTGGACTTGCCGAGCCACGTGGGGATACCATAAGTTAACATCGTAGCCAAAGTACAGTTGCGAGTGATTTTAAATCAATACCCATCACTATGTAAGAGAAAAACTATCAACTAACTGATATATCAATACTTCTGCTAGGGGATATTATCTACTCAAGATAAGGAACCAAAATCGGGACTCAGGTGAGGATTTCCATTCAACTCTACTGAGGAAGACATCAAAAACCCAACTGGGGATTCCTATAAAAGGAACGTTGCTTCCACTCAGAGGAAGAGATCAAAAACTCAGTTGGGGATTCCTTGTGACAGGAATATTGTTCTTAACAACTCTTCTGAGGAAGAAATCAGAACTCAACAGGGGGTTCTTGTGACAAGAATATTACTTATCAAATCAATAACAACTCTGTTGAGGTAGAACTCGAAACTTAGCTGGGGATACTTACACATCAAACATTACTCATTGCTGGAGAAGTAAAACATCAATACTACTTCAAAACACCAGGATTGTTAAGAAACTATATTTAGGGAAACAACCAGATCAAACCCTGCTTTGGGAGAGGCCAGTTACACACATCAAGACTTAACCATCCCTGGAATAACTGTTGATATTCTTTTCTTATTCATATATCAAAAGAAAAATATTTTTATAATCTTCAAAAATTTACTTTATTAAATTTTTTAAAAAAATTATCATAAAAAATAAATGAAATTTTGTAAACAAAAATAACATAAATAATTGCAAACAATTAGATAAAAGCCCAAACTTCATTGATAGAATGGTAGTCAGCAAATGGCATGACTCCATGGATCATTACAAGTTTGAAAAATGGTAAATACATGGAAAAGAGCTACATTGAAATACAATGATCACTATTCTCCCTATCAACTTTGGACTCCATTGTGTCTGAAACTTCAGTCAAAGATGAGTGAATAAGAATCTTTGATGGGCAACTCTACTGAGGGATAGAATCTGAAATCCTCGGTTGTTTCAAGTGATCCAATCTGATCTGATGCAGTTACTTGCCATGATACCTAACTTTTTCCTAGACTTCCCTTGCGGGTTTTCAATCTACCAGGATAATTATTTTTTGTTTATGTCTCTAACTTTTTCCTGGACAGCCCTTTCGGGTTTTCAATCCACTGAGACACTCATTTTTTTCCTAAGTTGCCCTTTCGAGTTTTCAACTTAGCGAGCTGTTCTTTTATTTATTTTAGGAAAAGTATTTTTTGATTGCTTCAACATTCACAAGACGAGCGATCTCCTCACCATCCTCAGTTGTAAGAATCAATGAACCGCCATAGAAGGCTTTCTTAACAACATATGGGCCATCATAATTTGGAGTCCACTTGCCCCTATAATCAGTAATGAAAGACTGGATCTTTTTGAGCACGAGGTCGCCTTCTCTGAATACACAAAGTTTGACCTTCTTGTCAAAAGCTTTCTTCATTCTTTGCTGGTACAACCAATCATGGCATAAAGTTGTTATTCTTTTTTCCTCAATCAAATTCAACTAATCAAATCTACTTTGACACCATCCAGCCTCACTCAACTTGGCTTCCATCAGAACTCTCATAGACAGGATCTTAACCTTGATGGGGAGCACATCTTATGTACCATAAACAAGTGAGAAAGGGGTTGCCCCTGTTGAAGTGAGGACGGATGTATAATACCCATGTAAAGAAAAAGGGAGTATCTCATGCCAATCATATCAATTCCCCACATCGAGAAAGGCCATGGGGAAGAAATAACATTGAGATGAGTTGTTGGCACATGAATCGTATCAGTATAAACTTGGCACTTATGACACTTCTTCACATACTTACAACAGTCAAATTCCATTGTCAACCAATAGTAACCTGCTCTCAACTTCTTTTTAGCCATTGCATGCCTATTAGCATTAGCACCAAAATATCCTTCATGAATTTCTTTCATTAACATGTCTACTTCGTGTCTATCCACGCATCTGAGCAAGACCGTGTCAAAATTTCTCTTGTAAAACACATTCCGATTCAGGAAGAAATTGGTTGCCAATCTCCTCAAAGTCCTTTTATCTTTACTCGATGCCCCAAGTGGGTATTTCTGACTCTGGAGAAAGCATTTAATATCATGATACCAAGGCTTGTCATCACGGAACTCTTCAACTGCAAACACATGAGCCAGTCTCTCAAGCCACATCACACTAATGATAGGAACTTCATTCCATTGATTCACCTTTATCATAGAAGCTATAGTTTCCAAAGCATTTGTCATCTGATTCTTATCGCGAGGAATATAATGAAACTCAACTTTAGTGAAGAAAGTTGATATCCTCCTGGCATAATCTCTACACGGAATCAAGTGAGGTTGATAAGTTATCCACTTACCCTTGATTTGATTGATTACCAAGGTTGAATCTCCATATACATCAAGATTCTTTATCCTAAAATCAATAGCTTCTTCAAGACCCATAATACAGGCTTCATACTCAGCTTCATTATTAGTATAGGGGAAAGTCAATCTTGCAGTAAAAGGAATGTATGAACCATGGGGAGTAACGATCATTTCCCCAATTCCTTTTCCACGTGAATTCACAGCACCATCAAAAACTAAACCCTATCGAGATCCAGGCTCAGACCCTTCCTTCATCAAAGGTTCATCACAATATTTCATTTTCAGATACATCACATCCTCATATGGGAAATGAAACTTAATAAACTGGTAATCATCAATCGATTTATGTGCCAAATGGTCAGCCAAAATACTTCCTTTTACGGCTTTCTAAGCTCGGTACTCGATATCATATTCAGACAACAACATTTGCCAACAAGCAATCCTCCCAATTAAAGCAGGCTTTTCAAAGATGTACTTGATCGAATCCATTTTGGATATCAACCAAGTCGTATGATTCAACATATACTGGCAAAGATGCTTTGTAGCCCAAGTTAAGACACAACAAGTTTTCTCAAGCATGGAGTACTGAGACTCACAATCAGTGAATTTCTTACTCAAGTAATAGATGGCATATTCTTTTTTACCATATTCATCTTGCTGACTAAGCACACAACCCATGGAATCTTCCAACATAGTCAAGTACATTATAAATGGTCTACCTTCCATCGGAGGAGACAAAATAGGAGGTTCAAGCATATACTCTTTGATACTTTCAAAAGCTTTCTGACAATCATCTGTTCAGACACAACCTTGGTCTTTTCGAAGCAACTTGAAGATCGGAGCAGATGTGGCAATCATGTGAGAGATAAACCTCAAAATATAATTTAAACGGCCCAAGAATCCTCTAACTTGCTTTTTCAGTTCTTAGAGCAGGCATTTCCCGAATAGCTTTCGCTTTATCAGGATCAACTTCAATGCCTTTTTGGCTAACAATGAAACTCAACAACTTTCCAAAACGAACACCAAAAGTGCACTTGTTTAGATTCAAATGAAGCTTAAACTTCCTTAACCTTTGAAACAACTTCAACAAATGTTCAACATGATCTTCTTTAGTATTTGACTTAGCGATCATATTATCAACATATACCTCAATTTCCTTGCGCAACATGTCATGGAAAAGAGTCTCCATAGCTCTTTGGTACGTCACACCAACATTCTTCAATCCAAAGAGCATCACTCTATAGTAGAATATTCCCCATGGTCTAATAAATGTTACATTTTCCATGTTCTCGGGTGCCATCTTTATTTGATTATAACCGAAAATCCATGCATAAAGGAGAACACATCAAACTTAGTCGTATTATCTACCAACACATTAATGTATGGTACTGGAAATTCATTTTTTAGATTGGCTTTATTCAAATCTTTGTAATCAACAGACATTTGGACTTTTCCGTCTTTCTTTGGAACATGCACAATATTGGTCACCCATTGAGGATAATTAGATGTCATAAGAAAACCTGCATCAATTTGCTTTTGAACCTCTTGTTTAATCTTTACTTCCATATCAGGATGAGTTCTTCTCAACTTTTGCTTCACAGGTGGACATTCAGGCTTCTACGGTAATCCATGCTCCACAATATTAGTATCAAGACTTGGCATGTCTTGATAAGACCAAGCAAACACATCAACATACTCTCTAAGAAGCTTTATCATCATCTTCTTAACATCAGGACCAAGCAATGACCCAATATTGACTTCTTTCTTATCATCTTTAGAACCCAAGTTGACCATCTCTAATAACTCTTCATGAGGTTGAATGACCTTTTCCTCATGCTTAAGTAACTGGGAAATCTCATCAAGAATCTCTTCAACTTCCTTTTCCTCATCTTCATACACAGGGAATTTAAAGTTGGGAGTGGGCATACGATCATTGTTTTCAATTGGTTTAATAATCAATCTGCATAATGATTTATTTTGATTTTAGAGTATGAACAAAAGTGTAAACATCATGCAGATAAAAAGTGATTATTATTTTTTTCAGTTTTTTATGTTACCATTTTTCAGAATAAAGAAAAAAGGAAAAACATATATGGAAATAACAAAATAACATTTTATTGATGATGATAAAATTTGAAACAAATCCCGATAAACATCACTTTCACCTTGGGCAGAGTGAAAGGATTTTTGAAAAAAATAAAACAAATTACTTTGAAGCATGAACAAAAGAAGGAACATCAACAGAAATCCAGTTCTGGCAAATCACTTTGTGCATAACAAAGTTAGGAATTTCTTCATCTTCACCATCTTCAAAGATAGCACCGACCTCAAGATCAGGTATAAAAGACTCGTAAGCATTCTCTCCATCAGAATAGAATCCAGGGTCTTCAAGATACGGTTCTCAAAGGTCATACAAAATATCTTCTCCATGATCATCTTCCAGAACATAATCATCTTCTAGATCATCTTCTATGATTGCTGCAGTAGAATGATCTTTGACATTGATAAACCCAACACTTCAGAAGCTTTCTTGAATACCATTTGGTTCATTGGCAATCAATCCTGGCGTAAAACCGATTTGAATCCCTATTTGTTGTCAACAACATAAATAACTCGTCCCTAACCATCATATCAAACGGTTTCAAGCACACGCAAAACATCCTTGAGATAAGACATATGTGTAAACACCCCAAATTTTCCCTCACTCTTTCTCACACCATGGCTTGTGATCTTTCATTTTTTCATTAGCATAAGCATACCATCTCATATTGCATATTTGTTCATCTACATAGTTCCATTTCATCTGCATCTAGGGTTTGTGATCTGAGCAAACCAAGAATCAATCTAAGACATCCCAATGGTCTTGAAGCTTTCCAAGAGGGTCCATGTGTGTTCTATGATCATAATATGATCCCCAAAGTTCATAAAAGTCAAGAGATCCCAAAGAATGGCAAAGGCATGGAGGTAGAGCTAAGGTTTTCCTGCATAGATGACCAAAATTAGGCTTTTGGTTTCAGAGGCCTTAACTCCAAATTGTTTGGTCATTCTTGTTTCTAATGGTCTTAATATGTTATAAGGATCATTTGTACCAAGTTTTATGAAGAAATTCATTGTGGAAGTCATCTGATCATTAGGTAACTTCTTGAGCAAGTAAAGTCAAAATCAGGGCATCTGAGGCCCCCAACAAGGGTACCAAAGGGTCATCATCATCATTTGAGTCTCTATGATCTTTATTTGATCTTAGAAGTGGTTGGAAGTTCACAAAGTTGAAGAATTTTGAGCCAAATGCAAACTTGCTATTTTTGGAAATGACTTGTAATGGAAACTTTCCATTTTGGGAAAGATTTTCAACCTATTCTTTCATGACCAAAAAAGCTTCAAATGAAAAATTCTTGGGCATGAAAGTTGTAGATTAGGTATTTCCCTTTTCAAAAAGTACTAGAACATGTCTTGATTCATCCTAGAACTCAAGATATGGCCTTTCAAAGTTGGCAAAAATCCAATAATTTTCAAGTTCATGCCAAAGAGGGTTTTTTGCAAATTTAAGTTTCAAGTCATTCCATGACCTCTAATTGATTGCTAAACATCATACAAACATAATGCAACACATTTTGATCAAGATTGAACCAAAAATCACAAGTTTCCATGCCTTTCTTCTCAAGAAAGTTCAAAGAGGGAAAACTTGCAAAATGCCTTGGAACCTTCCATCCACTTGTGCCAGCTGTATAAAACCAATCATATGGCCCTCCATGAATCAGGCTGAGGCCAGACACCCATTGAAGCCAGCTCTGCCATGGCCCATAACTCCAAGTACACAAAATTGACTTTTTTGAAAAACCTCCCATACCAATCAAGCTGAGCCACAACAACTCTTCTGACCAATCAAGACATCACATACAAGCCTCGTGGACTTCATTTCATATGTTCTTGGAGTCTGAAACACAACACAAGTTAGATTGCATAAAATCCACAAAAATCTTCATCTCTTCGATTCTTCCAACACAAACCACAAACCTCAAAACTCTTTGCACCATTCAAACATACACATCCTCAGGATCACAAAGCAACCCTCACAATGACCTAAAAGCCTCTGAATCAAAAACACGATTTCTCACCTCTCAAAACTGAAACTCACAAAGGAAGCCATTTAAACTCTTGCAAAGCTTCTCAATAGCATCATGGGACTCAAAGGGGTTGGATTGCACAAGGGAGGAGCTCTGAAAGTCCATATTTGCAGTTCATCGTCTCAGGTAGTCATCAAGAACTTTTTTTCCAAAAATCTTCTTTTAAGTTACAATATGACTCTATAGGTTCCCCTGATCACTCTGATATGTTTACTTTTGAAAATGGTTAAGTTTTAAGCATTTCATAGCCTTCTGAAAGTTTTGTACAATTTTCCGTTTTGCTTCGATTCATGGATTTGATGAAAAATAAATGGAATTTGTTGCTGGATTCTTGTTCTTTGATGTCTAATGAGTGATTCTGGAGAGTTTGGGTTGGTTTCATGGCGTTTTGAGAGAGATAGGAAGAGTGAGCTGCCGGAGAAGATGACCGGAGGTCTTCTCCGGTCACCTGAGAGTCATTAGGGCTCTAATTAGGGTTTAGTCCCCAGTTTGAATGTGAGACGTCTGATTAGGTTTAGCGCGTAAATGGAGGGCTAGGATGTGTCCACTTAAACCCTAATCTGTTTAATTAGGTTAATTAATTAGGATTAATTTAAATATGCCAGATTGAATCCAGACCACACAAAAACGCGCGCAGTCAATTCCCCTCTCCCAAGTTTGAATTTGGACCCTCAGATGTGCTTACTTTCCATTTATTTCATTTTTATTTCATTTTTATTCATTTCTCTTGCATATTTTATTTAAAATAGTTAAAAACATAAAAAAATGATATTTTGCATTTCTGATCCAAATATTTTTCTTAACCCAAAAATAATTTTTATTTTATTTTTTGCATTTAAAAAGTATTTTTAAAATATTTAAATGTTATTTTTAATTAATTAATGGATTTTAATTAATTAAAAATACATTTAGGTTTCTAAAAATTTTCAAACTCATCATACAAATTTCTTTTTAGTTTTGATCATAATTTCACAATTTTCTTTGAATTAAGGTTCTTAAAAATCACATTTTCTAACCCTAATTTGAAAATTTCATTTCTGCCTAACCAAGATGAGTTTTAACCTGATTCTTTTTGCATTATTTCACATATTGCATGTAGTTTCTAGGTTATTTTTCTCAAGAATTTATCTTGCATTTTCAACTTAATTTGCATTTTCTCTTAAGAATCACCCAAAAACCCTAACAAACTTAGAAAATCCATAACTTTCAATAGGATTAGCTTCTGACCTTCTCCTTTGGGGTGTGATCTCATATGGGATTAGGGTTTGATTGAGCTTGATTTCAATTTTTTATCAGGTTGTATGCTTCTGTTCTGGTCATTTGCATCTCATACATTCATAAAACCCTAATTTCTCATGTTCATTTGCATTCTCCTTTGCATATCATCATCATGTGAACTTGACATGACATTTCAAGCATTTGTATGACATATTAGACATCTTAAGACATGCTTGAACATTGCTTGATCATTTCTTCATTCATTTTCTATGTCTTGCATTCATTACATTTCATAAACATCCATGTCTTTCCAAGCTTCTAAATATGCTTTCATTGGATCTCATCTTTGTATGATCATTCATATGCATCTTGTATGGCTTTGCATCATTTCATATGCCTTTTACATTGCATTTTCACTTCTGACTTTGGTCTTCACATCCCATTGTCGCTCCCCGGATTTCCATCCTAGTACAAACACGAGAGTGGCGTGGAAAAGAATAGAGTCGCCAGCCAGGCATTTTTATCCCGAAGGAACGGGAATGGTAATGTTGCACAAACCAGCAGAAAGAAGAGGAAGGACACGGGTCCTGCGAACCAAAGAGACTGAGTTCGGGAGTCGGTTACGACCTGGGAAGGTATTAGCACCCCAGATCGTCCGCCGTACCCGACGGGATCCACGCTTGCAAAGAAATGAAACAAAGGGTGAAGAAAAGAAAGCTGCTGCAAAAAGAAATGAAGTGGAACTGGAAAAGGAACTGAGAAGGGAACTGGAAAAAGAAATGAAAAGGAAAAATGTAGGGAAAATAAAGATTGTGCTCGAACGGGCCCTACCCCGCTGCCTACGTACATCATCTGGACAATGAGGATCAGAGTCGCCGTAGTTCCCCTAACTAGGGGTGGAAAAGAATGCTCGTGTATTAAGGCTTGAACTGCTTATGTCAATGCTCAGGTGTTGCAGGCTCGGACGACGAGTGCGTAACCGTCTTGCAAAGTGACAAGTAGGAGAAAGTTCGCGGACAGAGCGAAGGAGATGAGGAAAGAATTCCCGAAGGAGAGACGCTTATTCTTTGTTTGTGTTTTTTATGAGTTTTCTGTTTTGAAGTTTGCATAGGTAAGTGTACCTAAGTCTTACTCACTGGGATGTGTACTTCTTACATCATCCCGAAATGGAATGCGCAAGAGGCACACCTATCTATGGAGGAAATCCCCAAATCTAGTCCCACAAGTGAAGGCTCAGACACACTGACCTACTGGAATTTATTAAGTGCTTTTGTGATTTTTGGTTAAGAACTGTTTTTTATGCTTTTCTTTGTGAAGTAATCTCATGCTAAGACCTATCCACCACGAGGGATAACCTACACCTCGCCCCGAAACAGAACGCGTGCAAGTATCTCACAGCAAAGTCTCATGTCACATGAGAAGACTCAACCTTTATTAGAGTGAATTAAAATTAAGTTTGAAGATGAGAAGAGAGAGAGCACCAAAAAGGATCTCAAAGGTAAAATCTAATGGGGGACTAAGAATCCTAAATATTGTCATGCATGGATGAACTTAGGTTAGTGAGGTTTGAATTCTATCCTAATGAATAAGAAGGAAAGAAAAGAAGAAGAAGAAGAAGAAGAAGAAGAGAAGAAGGAAGTAAGGCCTAAGCCCAACAATCACAAGGTTAGAGAAATAATAAAGAAAAGAGAAAAGATGAGATTTGGAGATGTGGAAATCACATCCACACCTCTCACTTACCAAAGCCCCTGAAATGGTTAGTGACGCAAGTATAAAGGCAATACAAAATGAACATAATGCCATACCAAAACTACACAACCAGAAGTGAAGTCATACACATAAATGTCAAATGAAAACTCAAGGCACAAGAAAGAGAAGGGAACCACACAACTCCTTATGAAGCAAATGAATCACTATGGCAAAACAAAACAAACATGATAAGATGCAAAGCTAGATAACCAAAGCACAAACCCAATGCACAAAATCAGAACCCTAATCATGTTAGAAAAGTGCCTAAGAAGCATGGGAGATGAAAAGAAGAAGGGCACATAGTCAAATAATTACATTATGAGAAAGAAGAAGCAAAGGGAATGAGGTGGATATACATAAGTGTGAATGAACTTCAAGAACAACCAAACACAAAATTCCTAAGACACAAACCACAACCCAAGATCAGAGAGGTATCCACATCCTAATAAGGCTCTAAACAAGTTGAAGAAGTTGGAACAAGTGCCCTTCTAAGCTAAGGAGAGAGAAAATGATCCTAAAGAAACAAAAAGGGACAAGGAAGGAACAAAAATTCAAATCAAATCACATGAGCATTCAAACATTCCACAACTTTGCACAAATGACCTTCAATCATACTATAACAACATGCCAAAAGGAGGGAATGAGAATCAGAAGTTAAGCAAGTCAAATGAGGATACAAACATGGATTAGAGTTAGATGACTTCACTCACAAGTTAGAGATCAAAATCAATCAAACAAAATTCTAAAATTCAGAACAAAAATCATCCATAAACTACACCTCATCATGAATCCAGAGCAAAAAGAATCACTTTAAAATTCCAGATAATGACCAAGATATAAAATGGACAAGTCAGCATGATTCAAAATGAAATAAAATGAATTAATTAAAAGGAACAATTAATTTCCACGTGCCAAATAAAAATAAATGGAAAATAAAAATATCAAAAATTAAAGAAAACTCAAAGGACCTTTCATGATTTTTTTATAATTTTTGGAGACTTAAAACTATTTTTAAAAATTAAAAAGCAAAACTGAAATTAAAATGAGAACAAAAAGAAATAAAAATAAGAGAGTGAGCCAGGGGGTGTATTCAGCAAGGATTTCCAGTTAAATCTCATTGGGCTCATACGCAGGGGGGCAATAGCAATCCAGGCCCACTGGTCTCAGCGTAGCTTATAATAGTTAACATGGATATTCAATTAAAATCAGAAAAAACAAAGGGCCATTAGATCAAACCAACGCATCAGATTGGTCAGCTCATTAAACAAAGTAAACATATTAATTGGTCAGGGGTGAGGGAACATGATAATTATGGTGTGGTGAAAAACAAATGAATTAAATCAGAAATAAAAATGAGAAAGAAACACGTGAGAGGGAGCACGCATTTTTAATGCGCTGGCATGATGTGGTGCGTCCAGATCCAGGATCCAATGGTCAAGCCATCATCTTCTTCATGAAACTCAAGTGAAGCAAAATGCAGAATCCGGTGACCGGAGCTAGGGCTCCGGCACCGGAAAATTTAAACTATGAGCAAACCTCCACTAAAATGAATCAAAAGCTCCAGATCAACTCAAACAAGCATGCTGAATCCAAATATAATCATCAAAATCACAAAGGATCCAAAAATAATCTGGATCGAAGAGAAACAAGATTATGCAACAAACTTTGAATCCACATATCAAGCTCAATATTCACTAATTTTTCAAACCAATCATCACAGAAACATCAGTACAACAAGCACAACACAATGCATACATCTAATTTCATTTCCAGATCCACGAATTTCAGAGTATACTTGAGCTTGCAGATTCTTCAAATCACCAGAATAAAGCTTCAGATACTGCAGATCTACTCCCTTTAACTTCTTATTGCAAAATAAATGCAAAAGAAGCCTTGAATGCTCCTAGATCTTGAGGTTTGAGAGCAACTGCACTTGAATGGCACCTCTTGAAATCTTGAGCTTCAGCTTAAATCAAAGGTGGATTAATGATCCTTATGCTTCAAGGATTCAGAATATGTAATTTGTTTGTGAAGAGGGTGAGAGAATGAGGAGATTCGAAGAGAAATGCTTGAGTGCAAGAAACTTTGGAATGAACAAATGTGATGGATCTGGGGTGAAATGAAACCCTAGTTTTCTTATATATGATCTCAATATTCAAT
Organism: Lathyrus aphaca; assembly: GCA_963966055.1. NCBI lineage: Eukaryota > Viridiplantae > Streptophyta > Magnoliopsida > Fabales > Fabaceae > Lathyrus > Lathyrus aphaca. The sequence continues at coordinate 270,779,589 of OZ014520.1, forward strand.
GCTGAAAGAATGAGGGAAAGTGCACGTGAGAGGAGAGTGTGAGGATCAAATTGCAAAAATGGCAAGATTGGTGTGAAGTCATGCTTGGATCGTGCATCCTTCTCATTCTTTGCTCATGTGTGATCACAATCCTTCCCTTGGTTCAAAACTGAAATCATCTTGGCCCTTGGATGTGAGAGTCATGCAATTTTCATGATCATGCAAAATTTCCTTTTGTGAATTACACCTCATCCCATGCACGAATTTGTTAATATTTTTGGAGCAAATCAATTCTTATGTAATGCTTGGTGACAAAGTGATCATATTTGGTCCATAACAACACTTGAAAATAAGTTCCATGAGATCTTGCATTTGTGGAAGATTTGAATTTCATGTCATGCCCTAGAATTCATGAAATTTTCGAAGAGCATATCTCTCAAACTATAAGGGCTATGAAAATGCTCTTGTACTTTTTGAAAATGGGAGGCTTTAATCTTCAACTTTCATGCTTGGTGGTGATCCATTTGAAGCTTTTTTCACCAAGTTATGCTTACTTGAAAATTAGGGCAAAATGTTACTAAAAATGGAAATTCTCATTACCAAACTTATGCCAATTTTGCAAAACACCTCAAAACCTATTGAGTCTTGATCTTTGATCTTGCCAAACCTCTTTTAAGGTTATAAGAACATCCCTTGGCTTGAAAACTAGGGTTGGACCTTTTGAAATCTCACAGTTGACTTTTAGAATGCACAGTTGACCAATTTCTTCATTTACAAGCAACTGAAGAAATACCTGACTTCCACAAGGAATTTTCTCACCAAATTTCATCCCTAGGATCCTCTTAACATATGAGAGACTTTGCCCAAATGAAATGGCCAAAGTCACAAAGTTTTCATGCTTGAAACTCAAACCCTAATTTGGGATCATTGTGTAGGAGCTTTGCCCTAGCTTGATTTCCTGATGATCCTCCAATCTCTTGGGCTTTTGTGAATGATCTTGAGCTTGTGAAAGCAATGTAGCCTCCCCATAGGACTTAAGTAAATCCATTGGGCTTCTTGTTATAGCTTGAAATGCTTCAAATCCCTCCACAGATGATCATATGCCTAATGCTAGGTCATGAGAATGTTATGCCTCATCTTTCCATGCTAAGATGCCAAGAATATGATATGCTTATGATGAATATGATGTGATATGATGCCTAAAAAGAAGAGGGCAAATTTGGGGTGTTACAGCTGCCCCTATTCAAACAGCTGTTAATCTGAAAAGGACGATAGCACGGGCTATCGACCGTTCGAGATAATACTGTGGTTGAATACCAAGAAAACTTGAAATTTGCACTCTGATGGAGAATGCAAAAACTGGGAAATAAACTCAACCAACTGACGCTTTGGTGACTAAAGTGGAGAGAAAGCAGACGAGTTCCTTCCAAGTTGACACTGTTATCTGGAACCAGGATACTTTGACAGACGTGTCTTCTTCGAACAATCCTGTTACGCCAGGAACTGGACATATGAGTCCTCACATACTTTGCAAAACATATGACTTGAGATAGACGAATCTCCTTCGGATAAACCTGTTACGCCAGGACCGGTGATGCACTTAAGTCTGTGGGATTGACATGCATAATCAGGATAGACGAATCCTCTTCATATATTATTTGCGGATATATGAACCAAGACAGACGAGCCTTCTTCGAGCAAACCTGTTACGCCAGGTGCAACTTAATAAGTGGTGCTTGAGACAGACGAGCCTCCTTCGGATATACCTGTTACGCCAGGACCGATAACCATTTTGACGGTTAATCCCACCGTCAGGACTTCAAACCTCTTCAATACAGATGAGTATTGGATGATCATCAAGAGAACACAAACGAGTGCCATAAAGTCAATGATACAAACGAATATCAGACGACGATCTAAGAAACGCAGACGAGCGATTCAGGCGATGATATAGACGAATATCAGCCACTGGTACAAACGAATATCAGAAATTCAAACACAGACGAGCATTTGGAGTAGCAATACAGACGAGTATCAGGGTAATTATCAAATCAACAAATACGGATATAAGCCAACACAGACGAGCGTGAGGGATGATACAGACGAGTATCCAAACAATGAAGACGAGCTTCAAACAGATAACAAACACAAACGAGTGCTGGGGAGTGAGCAACAAGCAAATATTAAACACAGACGAGTGTTGGAAAGTGCAGACGAGCAATCAATAACTATCAAAACACAGACGAGTGTTGGGAATTGCAGACAAGCAACAACAATTACAGCCATGGGCAACTGCTGGGGAAAGCAAACGAGCAATACCAAAGTGATAACACAGACGAGTGTTGAGAAATGAAGACGAGCGATAAGCAACCATCAAACACAGACGAGTGTTGGGAAATGCAGACGAGCGACAACAAACATCAAACACAGACGAGTGTTGGGAGGTGCAGACGAGCATCAAACAAATGTCTGATTGGCAACAAGGATCATAACTCTGCAAGGGAGAACCAAGTCGAGAGGCTTTGACACTTAACTTTGTTTAGGGTGATGAATAACTGTTTTTGTCCTCACATTAGCCAAAAATAAATTGGCGACATCTCTGGGGACTATTTCACTGATGGGAGTGAAACCCAAGTATGAACCTTGTGAGGAAATCAGGCATTCAGCTTCCTACTGGGTATACTCCACTTGTGGGAAAATAAACTGCTAGGGATCCCCATTTGTCATGACTTAGCTGGGGAAAACTCTGCTTGGGAGAATGTGACGCCATCCTGCAACCTGCAACAACAGAAAATACATATGTGCCCCGGGGACTTGCATGGTATGATCCGTTCATCCATCGTCACCCGACACTCAAAGAAGATTTCAAATGTTTCCCTGCAATGTCATTTTTCAAATTATCACCATGTTTAAAAATGTAATGCTATATTTGCCAAAAATTCAGAACATTTTTGCAAGCAAAAGATAAACATGACACAACTTTTTGACTGAATATTCTTTTTATTGAAAGGCCTCTGAATAGGAAAAGTTTTTACATCAGGAAGCAACCACCTAAAAGAGGTAGCTACCATAAAATTGAGAAAACAAACTATCCTAATGGCAATGGGCACGGCATCCCAATGAGTTTCCTTCTTGCTATGACCAGCATGTCTTCAAAACTTTCCATTCTTGCCTTTGCTTTCCGAGGAGATGAGGGAACTGATTCCTATCCTTCTGATATTGTCAAGCTATACGAAAAGATGATTTGGTTCAGATTACTCGGATCGCAGTTGTTCGCTTATTCCCTTGTTTTGCGTGAATCGCCCTTTCGGGTTTTCAATCCACCGGGATACCCTTTTTTGCCTGAGCTGTCCGATGTGGCTTTTCAACTTAGCGGGTGTACATTTTTTTCCCTAACTTTTGCCCGAGCTTTTTATTCTGTTTTTAGCTCGCCGGGATGCCCTTTTCTAGCCTGGACTTTAATTTTGTTTTTGTGTCCAGCGGGTATTTTTATGCGAAGTATTTTTTAACTGCGTCCGAGTTAACAGGGGATTGGAAATCTTCTCCATCCATAGTGGTGAGCATCAGTGCTCCGCCTGAGAAAACTTTCTTCACTATGAATGGGCCTTCGTAGTTTGGGGTCCACTTGCCCCTGTGATCTGAACCTGGAGGAACAATCCTCTTGAGCACAAGTTCTCCCACTTGATACTCCCGAGTACGTACTCGTTGGTCGAATGCTCGCTTCATTCTCCTCTGATAAAGCTGACCATGACAGATAGCCGTTAATCTCTTTTCCTCAATTAGACATAGCTGATTGTATCAAGCACGCACCCACTCAGCCTCATCAAGCTTCACATCCATCATCACACGCAATGAAGGAATTTCTACTTCAACGGGCAAGACTGCCTCCATACCATATACCAATGAGAAAGGAGTTGCCCCAGTTGACGTCCTGACTGACGTTCAGTACCCATGCAATCTTCTTGATATTCTTGTTAGCTGCTTCTACCGCGCCATTCATCTTTGGTCGGTAAGGAGAAGAATTGTGATGCTGAATCCGGAAGTCCCGACACAATTCTGCCATCATCTTGTTGTGTAAGTTAGAACTATTGTCAGTAATGATTCTTTCGGGCACTCCGTATCTGCAAATGATGTCTCTTTTCAAAAATATGGCTACCACTTGACGAGTGACATTGGCATAAGATGCTGCTTCAACCCACTTAGTGAAGTAATCGATCGCGACCAAGATGAAGCGATGACCAGTTGAAGCAGTAGGCTCTATTTTCCCGATCATGTCAATGCCCCACATAGAAAAGGGCCAAGGAGATGACATGACGTTGAGCGGGCTTGGAGGAATATGCACATTGTCTGCATAAATCTGGCACTTGTGACACTTACGGGCGTATGAACAACAATCTGCATCCATTGTCATCCAATAATACCCCGATCTCAACAACTTCTTAGCCATAGCATGCCCTCCTGCATGAGTACCGAAGGATCCCTCATGGACTTCCTATATTAACAGGCTTGCTTCGTGTCTATCCACGCATCTGAGCAAGACCATGTCAAAGTTCCTCTTATACAAAACCCCATCTGTATTCAAGAAGAAACTAGCAGCAAGTCGCCTTAAGGTCTTCTTGTCGTTGGATGATGCCCCAGTTGGGTATTCTTGCTTTTCCAGGAAGAGCTTGATATCAAAGTACCAAGGTTTCTCATCAGACACTACGTCTACAGAGAAAGCATGAGCTGGAGCGTCAAGCCTGGAAATATCAATCATGGGCACATAATTCCAACACAAGACTTTGATAGATGAAGAAAGAGTAGCCAATGCGTCGAAAAATTGATTCTCATCACGTGGTATATACTGAAGCTTAACTGTTGTGAAGAACGTCAACAGTTTTCTGGCATAATCCCTATAAGGAATTAAGTGTTCTTGATGCGTATACCACTTGCCGGTAACCTGGTTGATAACGAGGGCTGAATCCCCGAATATATCGAGGGTCTTAATCCGAAGATTAATAGCATCCTCTATTCCCATTATGCATACCTCGTATTCCGCTTCATTGTTGGTGCAGCCAAAAGTAATTCTGGCAGTGAAGGGAAAGTGAACACCTTCAGGAGTGATAAGAACAACACCAACTCCACGTCCATTGATATTGACTGCCCCATCAAACATCAACTTCCATTTGGATTCAGGGTCTGGCCCCTCCTCCGGAAGTGGTTCCTCGCAATCATTTGCTTTGAGGTACATGATGTCCTCATTAGGGATATCAAACTTCATTAGCTTATAGTTATCTTCAAGAGGTTGTTGTGCAAGATAATCTGACAATACACTTCCTTTGATGGCTTTCTGAGAAGTATAATGTATGTCATACTCTGTTAAAAACATTTGCCACCTAGCAACCCTTCCGGTTAACGCTGGTTTCTCAAAGATATACTTGACAAGATCCATTTTGGAGATTAGCAGTGTGGTATGGGTTAACATGTACTGTCTCAGTCGGCGAGCAACCCATACCAAAGCGCATCAAGTTTTCTCGAGCAGTGAGTAACGGGATTCACAGTCGGTAAACCTTTTGCTAAGGTAATAAATAGCGTACTCTTTTCGACCAGACTCGTCATGTTGGCCTAGAACACACCCCATTGACCCTTCTAGCACAGTCAAGTACATGATAAGCGGCCGCCCTGGAACTGGAGGCATTAGAATCGGAGGCTCCTGCAAATATTCTTTTATCTTATCAAAGGCTCTTTGGCAATCCTCATTCCACCTGACCGTTAGCTCTTTTCTTAGCAATTTGAATATTGGTTCACACGTGGCAGTTAGATGAGATATGAACTGTGAAATGTAGTTCAACCTCCCTAAAAACCCGCGCACTTCTTTTTCTGTTTCCGGTGCAGGCATATCTTGTATTGCTTTTACTTTTGCAGGATCCACCTCAATTCCTTTCTGGCTAACAATGAAACCCAGCAGTTTTCCGGAATGCACTCCGAAAGTGCACTTGTTTGGATTCAACCTCAGCTTATACTTTATCAGTCTATCAAACAGCTTCTTGAGGTTGACCATATGCTATTCTTCATCTCGGGACTTGGCAATCATATCGTCCACATAACACTCTATCTCCTTGTGTATCATGTCGTGGAACAATGTGACCATAGCCCGCTGATATGTTGCCCCGGCATTCTTCAAACCAAAGGGCATCACCTTGTAGCAGAATGTACCCCACGGGGTAGTGAACGTTGTTTTCTCCATGTCTTCCGGTGCCATCTTAATCTGATTATATCCGAAGAAGCCATCCATGAAAGAAAATACCGAGAATTGAGCAGTGTTGTCTACCAGCACATCAATGTAAGGTAATGGAAAGTCATCTTTGGGGCTCGCTCTGTTTAAATCCCGGTAGTCAACGCACATCCGGACCTTGCCGTCCTTCTTTGGTACAGGCACAATGTTAGCTACCCAAGGTGGGTAACTTGTTACGGCAAGGAATCCGGCATCCCACTGTTTCTGAACTTCCTCCTTGATCTTCATCGCCATGTCAGGACGAGTTCTTCTCAACTTCTGTTTCACAGGAGGACAGTCTTCTCTCATTGGTAGCTTATGTACAACAATGTCGGTATCCAGCCCTGGCATATCTTGATACGACCAGGAGAAGATATCCACATTTTCACGCAGCATACCAATCAACTCTTTCTTTACTTTGGCCTGCAGACTGGCCCCAATCTTGATCTCTTTCTTCACATCTTCAGTTCCAATGTTGATGATCTCAACCTCTTCCTGATGAGGCTGAATAACTCGTTCCTCTTGTTTCAACAACTTGGCCAATTCTTCAGGGAGTTCACAGTCTTCCTCACCCCCTTCATCCGCTTGGTAGATAGGATTGTCAAAGTCATGCGTGGTCATAGCAGGAACGTTATTACTAGAATCCGGATGATCAACACTGCACAAATGATGTGCTTATTTCAGAATCTATTTATTTTTCAAAAGAGACGCAAACACACAAACAAAAAGAAAACACATTGCCATTTTTTTTATTTTTTTGTTTTGTGAAAAATTTAAAACGAAAGAAAGAGAACACAAATTGTTTGAAAAATGTCCTTTATTTCATGGTAAAATAAATGCATTCAAAGCATGGTGGCCCTACAATGGATCCGTGCACCTTGGGCAGAGTGCAGGATTGACATGCAGCATGATAAGAAAAGGAAACAAATAAATTACTCTGATTTCCAGGTAACTTGGACGATGTCTTCAGCAGACCAGTTCTTCAGCTCTTCTCCGGGTGCACACGGATGAATCCAGTTGTCCCAGTCACCATCACTATCTCCCTCTTCATTAGTTGCACAGATATGGTTGCGGTCGAGCATCCCAGCGCTTGTGAAAGTAATAGCTTTATCACTTGGAGGCCAGTTGGACCCATCAGGTTGATAACCAAGCCCAAACTTGTCATCTTTCTTCTCTAATTCCAGCAATTTGCCCCAGCCTTGGGCGCTTCCCGACTGAACCACTTCCTTAGCCTGCTTGTAGGAGTGAATGAAGGTCCCTTCCTTCTCATTGTTCCTCTCTACTGGAGTCAAAATGCTGACATTAACTGCTTCGAAGGCCTGACACAGCGTTTCATGGATCTCTCCGTCCATCTCCACATATTTGAAAGTTGATAAGTGGCTCACAAAGATGTCTTCCTCTTTGCACACAGTGATTACTTGGCCATCAACCACGTACTTTAGCTTTTGATGTAAAGTGGAAGTTACTGCTCCGGAAGCATGAATCCAAGGACGTCCCAATAAGTAACTATATGCAGGCTGAATATCCATGACATAAAACGTGCTCTTGAATACTTGAGACCCTATTTTCACAAGTAACTCAACTTCTCCGAACACTGACCTTCTGGACCCATCAAACGCTTTCACTATCAAATCACTGGGCCGCAGGACGATACCATCAACATTCAGCTTCATTAAGGCTTTCTTCGGGAGTACATTAAGAGAAGAGCCTGTGTCCACCAAGACATGCGACAACACAACACCCTTACACTCCATAGTAATATACAGTGCTTTGTTATTGTTATGGCCCTCTGAAGTAAGGTCTCTATCTGTAAAGCTCAACCCGTGGCTTGCATTCACACTACCCACTACGGCTTCCAGTTGATTAACAGTTATCTCTTGAGGAACGTATGCCATCTGCAACACTTTCAACAAGGCTTCTCTATGTGCTGGAGAACACATCAACAAAGACATAATTGATATTTTGGATGGTGTCTGGTTCAACTGTTCGACCACCTTGTAATCACTCTTTTTTATTATCCGCATAAATTCCTCCACTTCTTTCTCGAAGGTACCCTGTCCAGCAGCAGGAGTTATCGTATCTTCAGTCGTTGTTTGCTTTCCTTTAGCCTTTGTCGAAGCTTCAGCCTCAGGATTTCCTCTCAGAACTGGGGGAGCAAAAAGACGACCACTTCTCGTAAAACCTCCAACTCCTCCGACGTTCACTACAGTCGGGTCAATAGCTACTGACTTACTCTCCACTTTCTGTTCTTCCACGTACACCTCTGAGCCATAATGCCATGGAATGGCTTTATCATCTGTATAAGGAACAGGCCCAGGAACAGTGATAGTTACAGGACTGACTTCATGAGTATAAATAGTCACAGGTTCTCTTCTAGCAGGCATCTCAGTTGGATCATAAAAGATGGTTATAGTGGACACCCAATCACCTTTATTATCAACTTTATCAAACTGCAATGACCCTTCATCAATCAGATTCTGCAACCCCATCTTCAGGTCTTCACAACCGTTCTTTGAATTCAAACACTTTTCACAATCAGAATTGCATCCCGGAAACACTTGTCCTTTTAACAGCCTCTCCTTCACCACCATCAGTGGAGTCTTCACTTCTTCTATGCTCAGAATCAAACTTAACTTCTCACGACCCTCAACAACATTTATTCTAGCCCCTCCATGGTTCGGAATAGGGTTTGAAGTAACATTTGGTGGTGGTGCAAAATTAATCGCCTTGGAGTCGATCAGATCTTGAACTTTGTGATGTAGCGCCCTGCACTTCTCAGTTGAGTGCCCGGGTGCCCCTGAATGGAATGCGCATCTAGCATTGGCATCGTATCCCACTGGAAGCTCTCCTAGTGGTGGTGGTGCCAGTGTTCTCAGTTGTATCAAGTTCAGGTCTAGCAATCTCTGCAGCAATGCAGTATATGTCATGGGAATTGCTTCAAGCACCCTATTATCCGGACGAGCTTGTCTTGGCTGATAAGGTCTTTGTTGATAGTTGTTACGTTGTGGCTGTTGTTGTTGTTATTATTGTTGTTGTTGAGGTTGTACCTGCTGCACTGGACTGAAAGGGATAGTGACAGCTGCCACTTGCTCATATGATCTTCTATATCCTCGGCCCCGTCCTCAGCCAAGCACAACATTGGTTTCACCTTCCCTTCTTCTCGGGGGTCCGTTGAAAGCTTTTCTTACTCCACTCGAGCTACTTGCACTGGTATCCTGAATCTTTCCCATCTTTAACAGAGTCTCGACCCTCTCGCCTGCAATTACTATATCATTGAACTTGGTAGACGAACAAGACGTCAATCTTTCGATAAACACCCCTTGCAATGTCCCCATGAACATATCAGCCATCTCATTCTCCAGCAATGGTGGTTGCACTCTGGCAGCGAGCTGACACCACCTTTGAGCATACTCTTTAAACCCATCCTTAGCAGTTTGAGACATGTTCTGCAATTGAGTGTGATTTGGAGCCAAGTCCAAATTGTACTGGTATTGCTTCACGAAAGCCTCTTCCAAGTCCTTCCAGCTCTTAACATTGACCCTACTTAGCTTCATATACCATTCCAAAGAAGCCCCAACCAAGTTGTCTTGGAAATAGTACATCCATAGCTTCTCATCGTCAGTGTGGGCAGCAATCCTTCCTACAAAGGAATGGAGGTGAGTCTTTGGACACGCTGTGCCGTTGTACTTCTCGAAAGTCGGGACCTTGAACTTGTAAGGGATTCTAACCCCTGGAACCAAGCCCAAGTCAGTAATGTCGAACCCCAAGGAGTTTTGAGATTGAATAGCTCTGATCTGTTCAACCATCTCTTCAAATTTTTTGTTCATTTCAGCCCCCTGGCCTTCAGTTTCGTCCAGCAGGGTAAACTATTCGTCTTGACCGTCCATTTGTACATTGTTCAGTCCATCATTGATAATGGTAACCCCTGGCTGTGCTACAGGGATTTCAACTTGACGGACGCCCGCACCGTTACGATTACCTCCATCAGCAGTACCGTTGTTCCTGGCTTGACTATTTTCAACCAACTCACGCAGACGTTCCTGATTCTGACCCATTCCTGCCATAAGGGTCATAAAATTGTCCATCCTCAACCTCAAGTCAGCTAAATCAGCCTGCATTTGATCCATGACTCTTTCTCTGTTGACTCTTGTGGGATATCTATGTATGATCGGCTGTTCTCGAACCTTCCTGGGAGCTATAGTGCCTGAAACAGAAAAGACATTAGGAACCAATGGCCATACCTGCAAAACAAGAAGAAAGGTGATATGTATGCAATGCAATGGTTTATGCTTTCACATTCCAAGTCATTCATGCCCCGGCTCCGGTATTTAGCAAAGAAAACCATATGTATGCTGATCCTTGACTTTCAGAAACCTTTGCATAGAAATCACATTCAGACCATAACAGCAGGCACAGAAAATGGAGAACTGAATAAAACTGCATAACATAAATCAGCCTATTAGGCAAAAATAACAGAATTCCCCGTAGGGTACAAGTTCCTAAGAAGAAAAACAAACAACCAGGATTCCTACAACATGTCTGTAGGTAATCCAAATACAAGGAAAACAAACTAAAAAGCAAGACTACTGCCTGAGGACCCTGAACCTACCTCACTAAATCCCAGCTCAGATCTAGCCTTCTTGACTCCAGCCATCAACTTGAGGTCTTCAATCTCTTTAAGTGCTTCTTCTAAAGCTTGTTGACTCTCTGCTAACTGCTGAGTCTTCTCCCTTCGAATCTGGTGGGCTTGTTCCACTTCCTCTTTCTTGAAAGTCATTTGCACTTCGAAAAACTCTTCTTTTTCTTTATATCTCTTCTGCTCCTGCTCCCTCTGGCCCTGCAACCAGACAATAGACTGACGAGCTTCCTTGAGAGTCTTCGAATTCTTCTTTCGTTCTGCTTCTCTTTTTGATTCCATCAGACCTAGTCTTTGAAAATGAGCTTCCCTTCCAGCAAAGTCTTTCTCTTTATCCTCCAAGGTGATCTACATCTTATGCAATTTTTCTTCTGCCTCATTTTTGGCCCAGTTGGCAAGATGGTACAAATTAACCATTTTAGTGTTCTCCACCTTGACTTCATGCAGCCGGGCTTCCAACTTCTTGAATTCTTCTAAAGACACAGTGGCACTCGCACTACGCCAAAAATGACTTTTAACAGCGCATCTTAGACAGCGCTTTTAAAAGAAAGCGCCGTCTAAGGTTAAAATTAAAATAAAACACGGAAAATGTTCCAAAAAAATAATGAAAGCGCTGTCTAAGGGGGGGGGGGTCTTAGACAACGCTTTCTCAAAAGCGTTGTCTAAGACCCCCCCCCCTAGACAGCGCTTTTAGAAAGCGCTTTTAAATATAGACCTTAGACAGCGCTTTTGAAAAAGCGCTGTCTAAAGTCTTTAAATTAAAAAAAAAATTAAAACCAAAAGCGTTGTCTAAGGGGGGTTTTAGAAAGCGCTTTTGGAAAGCGCTGTCTAGGGCATACCTTAGAAAGCGCTTTCCACAAAAGCGCTGTCTAAGGTCTAATTAAAATAAAATTTCAGACTCCATTTGTATTTTTGTTCTCTGTTCTTTTGTTTTCCCTCCCGCGAACGTTGAAACCCTAACAGCGAAAACCATAACAGTGAACACGAATACACTTCCATTTTTCGGTTTCAATCATTGAACGTGTTTGAAGAATCATACGTGACTCAACATTTGGGTGTTGACTTCGTTTTTTGTTTCTACTGTTCTTCATTTCTTGCGGTATGTTCTTCATTTCTTATGGTTTTTATAAGTTGTTATTAATCTTTCTACTGAGTTTAGAAGTAGTTTACTAATGTTGAGAATATGCATAATCTTGTTGACTGAGTTTAGTGTATTATTCTTGTTGAAGTTGTTTTGATTCATTCTAGCTATTTTTGTAAAAACTGAGTTTAGAACCCTTATTGTAGAAACTGAGTTTTGACTCATAAGGTACATTGTTGTTGTTATGTTTGATAAGTAATAATGTTGATAATAGAAAAATGTTGATAATAGAATAATGTTGATAAGAGAAAAGTTTGATTCTTGTAATAGAAAAAATGAAAGTGATGAGGTAATTAAAGTTGTTATGTTTGATAAGTAATAATGTTGTAATAGAAAAATGTTCTTCCTTGAAAAATGTTGTAATACAAAAATGTTTGGTAATAGAAAAATGTTTGATAAGTAATTAACGTTAGTTATAGAAAATTTAAAGTTGTAGAAAATTATAGGTATAGTTATAGTTATAGGTATAGTTATAGGTATATTCTAATAGAAAATTAAAGTTAGTTATAAAAAAATTAACGTGTTATAGGTATAGTTATAGGTATATTGTAATAGAAAAAGTTTGATTCTTGTAATAGAAAAAATGAAAGTGATGAGGTAATGAAAGTTGGTATATCGGCGTATCGGATACGTTATTGAAGTTTATATTAACATTGGTTATGTATACGTTATTGAAGTTTAAAATGAATTGAACTTTAAAATTGTTAGAATATTCAAAGATACTACCTTAGTTATGTATTTTCGTCAGGATTGATTGTTTACCTTAATAAGTAGGAAAACCATGGATAAAACATGGATTTGTGCCGATCGAATGACCAAAGAGTACGAGAGTGGGGTTGCGGAATTCGTTAAGTATGCTGTTCAACACGCTAAAAACCCCCGACGAATGCATTGTCCTTGCTTGCGTTGTTGTTATATTGGTAAGGTTGACGCACATGGATTGAAATCGCATTTGCTGAGGCATGGAATTGATCAAAGTTATCAGTGTTGGATATTTCATGGTGAGAAAATTAACGAGAATGTTGAATCGAGTGGAAAAAGTAATACGACCTATGCTTCATACGACAAAGACACGGAAACATACGATTGTGATCGAGTTGAAGAGATTGTAGAAGAACTCGAAGAAGATCTTCATGATTGTCCTGAAATGTTTGAGAGGGTGGTAAGCGATGCAGAGAAACCGTTGTACAAAGGTTGCACTAAATTCTCAAGACTGTCTGCGGTATTAAAGTTGTACAACTTAAAGGCAGGCAATGGATGGTCGGATAAAAGTTTCACAGAGTTGTTGGCCCTTATGAGAGAAATGCTACCGGATGATAATGTTCTTCCTAATCGAACCTATGAGGCAAAAAAAATGTTGTGCTCTATTGGCATGAGCTATGATAAGATACATGCTTGTCCTAACGATTGCATTTTGTTTCGTAACGAATATGCAATGTTAACTGAGTGCCTTAAATGCGGTTTGTCTCGATATAAGAAAAGATTGTCTCCCGCAAAAGTCTTATGGTATTTTTCGATAATTCCGAGATTTAGGCGCATGTTTCGTAGTGAAACCGATGCAAGACATCTTACTTGGCATGCAGATGAAAGAATTATTGATGGAAAGTATCGGCATCCGGATGATTCACCACAGTGGTCGAAGATTGATAATGATTATCCTGAGTTTGGATCAGAAGCAAGAAACCTTCGATTGGCATTATCTACTGATGGAATGAACCCACATGGTCTTCAAAGTATCTCACATACCACATAGCCTATGATTCTTATGATTTATAACCTACCTCAGTGGCTATGTATGAAGCGTAAGTACATGATGTTATCTATGTTAATCTCTAGGCCTAAACAACCAGGGAATGACATAGACGTATACTTGACACCTTTGATCGAAGATTTAAAGATTTTGTGGGAGAACGGTGTGGAGGTTTATGATGGATATAGGAAAGAAAGTTTCAATTTGAGGGCGATGTTGTTTGGCACAATTAATGATTTTCCAGCATATGGGAATCTATCTGGGTATAGCATTAAAGGTCAACGTGTGTGTCCTGTTTGTGAAGACGGAACCGATACGATTTGATTGGAACTTTGCCAGAAGAATGTGTTTCTCGGTCATCGTAGATTCTTACATTCTAAACATCACTACCGTGGGTGGAGAAAAGCATTCAATGGAGACACCGAACATCGTAGAGCTCCACCCGCATTGTCAGGTGAACAAGTTTTTGAAAAGGTGAAAGATGTGCGTACTGAGTTTGGCAAGCCTTTTGCACATAAGGTTGTGAAAGGTGGGTGGAAGAAAAGGTCGATATTTTTTGAATTGCCATATTGGAAGTCTTTGTACGTGAGACATTTTCTCGATGTTATGCATATTGAAAAAAACGTATTTGAAAGTGTTATCAGTATATTACTCAATATAAAAGGCAAGTCTAAGGATGGCCTTAAAGCAAGGGAGGACATGTTAAAAATGGGAATGAGAACTGAATTAGCACCCGTGAAGAAAGGAAGACGAACATATCTAACACCTGCTGCTTTTACTTTATCTAGAAAGGAGAAAAAAAATTTGTGTAAGTCTCTGAGTGAAGTTAAGGTTCCAGAAGGATACTCATCAGATATCAGAAGACTTGTTTCTATGAAAGACCTCAAGTTGAAGAATTTGAAGACACATGATTGCCATGTTATAATGGAAAATTTTCTACCGATAGGTATACGTTCTATTTTGCCAAAAAAAGTAAGAAGTGCCATAACTAAATTGTGTTTTTTCTTTAGGTCAATCTGTAGTAAGGTGATCGATCTCGAGATCTTACCAACACTACAAAAAGAGATTGTAATTACCTTGTGTGAGCTTGAAATGTATTTTCCTCCGTCTTTTTTTGACATAATGGTTCATCTAGTTGTTCATCTTGTGAAAGAGACACAGTTGTGTGGACCAGCTTATATGAGATGGATGTACCCTGCTGAACGGTATATGAAAATATTAAAAGGGTATGTGAAATCCCGAAGTCGACCAGAGGGTTGTATTGTTGAACGATACATTGTTGAAGAAGCTGTTGAGTTTTGTACTGAATATTTGTCTAACGTTCAATCGATTGGACTCCCCAGAGCTCAGATTTTCGAAAAAATGGAAGGTAAAAAATTAATTGGGAATAAAATTGTGACAATATCAAGGGATGAACGGGATCAAGTTCATTTGTATATTCTGCACAATAATAATGAGGTTGAGCCATATGTTGAAATGCACAAGGATGTACTCCGAAGGTTAAATCCGAACAGAAATGAAAATTGGATAGTTATAGAGCACAATCAAAGTTTCATACAATGGTTGAAGGATCATATTTATTCGAAGCGCTCTTCAGATCCTTCTTCCGTAACAGAAAGGTTGAGATGTTTGGCATATGGTCCAAGTTTGCATGTGTTTTCTCATAGCGCATACTCAATTAATGGATACACATTTTATACCAAAGAACAAGATGATAAGAGTACTATGCAAAATAGTGGTGTCACCGTGCTAGCTGAAGCAATGCATATATCAAGTATGAAGGACTTAAACCCCAAATATGCAAATTTATCATATTTTGGAGTTATTGAGCACATTTGGGTGTTTGATTACGAGAAGTTTCAGATTCCCATCTTTGGTTGCAAGTGGGTGAATAGTAGTGGCATACGAATGGATAAGTCTGGATTTTTGCAAGTTGATCTTACTAGAGTGGGGTACAAAGATGAACCTTTTATTCTAGCATCTCAAGCTAAACAAGTGTTCTATGTGAATGACCCGAAGAGTACAAAATGGTTTATAGTGCTTTTCTCTAACAAAGTGACTGATGATAGCGGTGTCGATCAATGTGATATTGATGTTGAGAATGAGTCATGCATTAGACGGAATGAGTTGAATAGAAATGATGAAGTTGAGGATCTTATATCGGATGAGTCATATATAAGAAACGATCATAATGAGGGAATTTGGATCAATTCATCTGTACGCATTGCTAAGAAACAAGTGATTAATATTCCAACAAAGAAAAGAAAGAGATGTTAGTGACTGAGGTAAATTATGCATGGTTTCTTTATTTTTTTGTTTTCAATTGCTTTGATTATAAGTTATATCTGATAATGCATGATTTCGTTATATTTTTGTTTTCAATTGCTTTGATTATAAGTTATATTTGATAATGCATGGTTTCTTTATTTTTTTGTTTTCAATTGATTTGATTATAAGTTATATCTGATAATGCATGATTTCGTTATATTTTTGTTTTCAATTGCTTTGATTATAAGTTATATCTGATAATGCATGATTTTGTTATATTTTGTTTTCAATTGCTTTGATTATAAGTTATATCTGATAATGCATGATTTCTTTATTTTTTTTGTTTTTAATTGCTTTGATTATAAGTTATATTTGATATTTGATGGTTTCCTTGGTTTATTACAGGTTAGACATGGCTGATAACCAACATGAGGAAGTTAGTAAAAAAGTATCCGCGGAAGAAGAGATTCGAAGAGGCATAACAGTAATGAGAAGGGTGGTCCAAGGAAGATCTCGAGGCATCATACTAGATGTGCATTGGAGCCACCAGGGACAGCTTGTAGAACCTAATGGGCATACCTTAACTAGTTTTATCGGTGCACTAGTAAGGAATGAAATTCCCATTACCTGTGATGATTGGAGAAACAAAGAGCTGAATGACTCCAAAGAAAAAATTTGGAGTGAGATAAAGGTACAATCATTTGGCCCTTAATTATACGATATCAATTATGTTTTTTCAATTACCGGTACTAACTATCAATCTGTATGTTTTTCTTAGCGATGTTTTAACATCGAAGAAGAAAGAAGAGGTTTCTGTATGAAGTTGGCCGGAAAGCTTTTAAGAGGGTTTCGATCATTTTTATCATCCAAGTTCCTTAGGGATGCAGATGGTAATTATGTGGATGCGGAGCTTCCTAAAAAATATGAAAGTTTGATATCAGCTGAAGAATGGGAAGCTTTCAAATCCAAATGACAAGACCCGGTTTTTAAAAGAATAAGTGCCACAAATCGGGAAAGAGCATCAAGTCCCGCATATCCGTACCGAAAAGGACGTGTCGGATATGTACGCTTAGAACAATCCATGGTAAGTATTTATAAATTGCGATAACAAATTTGTTCATCATATATTAGTTTTATTTGATCAAATTGTATGACTTAATGTGTAGCTGCAGAAGGAGAAAAGTTCAGAATCATCTCTTCCTGCACATGTTTTGTGGAAGGAAGCCCGTGTGGGCAAATCTGGAGTTCCTCAAGAAGACGTTTTACACGTATACCAGAAATGTGTAAGTATAAAATTTTTTCATTAATTGAATAACATTTTTATACACAAATATTTGAAAAGTATACGGTATTCATCTGATTTTTCAGGAGGCGCTATCTCAGTCTTTATCTCCCGATGATACTAGGAGCATACTTAGTCGAGCATTAGATGTCCCTGAGTATTCTGGTCGGGTGAGGGGTAAGGGATTTGGAGTCACTCCGACCTCCCTGAGTGTTAAAAAAGGAAAGGCTCCTAGTAATCGGGAGCTTCATGCAAAATTGGAAGCCATGCAAGCTGAGCTTGATGCATTCAGGAGAAAAAGAGAGGCTAGCGCCTCAGCATGTTTCAAAGATGGTTCGGACAAAGACAATATCAACTGTACCTTTCAGCCGAACATTCCAGAGGTAATTACATATAATTGTCTTAAATTGAACTATTTGCTTAAATTATGTATTTGACATATATACACATTAACAATTTCTTGTTATTATTGGTTTTAGGGCATTTCCCATTGTCAACTATATTTGTCGTCACCATACTATCGGATGGTTGGCAAGGGAAAAGTGCATAACGTTAGCGGAGTATTACTCCACACTAGAGAGCTCCCTGCTGGATGTTTGAAAGTATCGGTTGATATTGCAGTTGAGCCGAATGCATCATTACCATATCCTAACGATGATTCGGATGCAACAACGGTGGACGAAGCAGTAGGTTCGTTTGTTGCATGGCCGACAAACCTCATATGCGTAGGATATGAGGTATGCCTAAAACCTATGTTAACTTTAATGTGTATATTCAAAGTTTTTACGCGCATTTTACGTACATATTTTCCTTGGTTATGTTAAATAGACTCCCACAAAATCCAAATCAAAAGATAATGTTATTCCGCGGCATACCGAGTCCGTGGTTTCAAGAAAACAGGTACAATACAATTATATTCATGGAAGTTGTTACATTCTTAATTTGATCTAACTATTTATATGATATGTAGCTTCAAGAAAAGGAGGTTAGCAACGCCTCCGCACAACAAAAAAAGGAGGTTAGCAACGCCTCCGCACAGGTAAAAAGTGCTGGTGCTAAGAAGACCGTAGCTAGGAAAAAACCTACCACCAAGTATAGGTCGTGCCTCAAGACATTTCTAGAGATGACCGATATACCGACCGGAGGTGTTCGGCTTGTGCATATGGAGGTAGGTATTTTCGGCTTTGATTACGACCAAATGATTGGTAATGAAGACTTCATGCAAGTTTTTGGTCGTGAAGAAATCGGCGTCACTGTTGTCAATACATATATCAAGTAAATCCGGTCTACTTTGTTATATTAATTGAACAACTTATTTACTTTATATTTCAAAAGAGGTGTCTAATGTTAATGATGTTTTTATATAAGGTTTTTGTATGACAAATTGATGCGCCCCAATGGTTTGGACGTGTCATTTGGATTCTTAGCACCCGCGACCGTCAACTTAAGTTCAATCTTAAGTAGACCGGATACCGTGACGGATTACGTTCTTAGGATCCTCATGGCCAACAAAGATGCGGAGAAGTTGTTCTTTATACCGTTTAATACCGGGTTAGAATTTCATTCTAAATTCATCTATTATAATTTTTTTTCCAAGTTGACATCTAACATTTGCTTAATCATTACAGTGGACATTAGTTGTTGCTCGCAATCAATCCTATCAGAGAAATCGTTTATTATCTTGACTCGTTAGGAAATGATTGGACAACATACCCGGATATGAAGGTCATAATTGACACGTAAGTGAGAATGTTCAAAATTTTCTTGTGTGTATTTCTTAGTTTATGTGAATTGTTCTAATTACTTCATTTTTATTTTATTAGCATCCTACAAGCTTTTCGAGCCCAACGAGATATCCAAACATCAAAGAGGGGCGCCAACTCCATTACATGGATTTGAGTGGTGGTATATTTTTAATTATCACATTTTTTATTATATTAGTGATGACACTTGATAAAACTTAGGATTTATCCATTTTTTTTCATATGTAGTGTCCTCAGCAACGTAATCAAATAGATTGCGGGTATTTCATGTTGAGGTTTATGCGAGATACTCTTGTTTTGGGCCGATTAGAGATTCCCACCGATGTATGTATTTCTAACTTATGAGTTATTTTTATATTTACACATATCTCATATAATTAAATAGTTGAAATTAAATCAAACTATGTTATATTATTATGTAGTACTTTGATGAATTCAAGTGTGCATATTATACAAAAGATCAAGTGGACGAAATCAAAGAGGAATGGTGTCAATTCAATATAGAGCTCAATGTTTTATGTAATGACTTTTAAATTTGTAGTATATTGTACATGACTTGTAAATTTGTACATAAATTTGTGTAATTATATTGTACATTTGTAGTATATGTAATGACTTGTAAATTTGTACATAAATTTGTGTAATTATATTGTACATTTGTAGTATATGTAATGACTTGTAAATTTGTACATAAATTTGTATATATTTTGATACATTTAAGGAAAAATTGGTTTGAATTGGTATATATATATTTGTTAGCCAAAAATTGGTAGAAAAAAGGCCAAAATGGTTTGAAATGGCATATATAAAATGTGATATTTGTCTGCCAAAATTTGGTTGAAAACAGGTAGAAATTCTGGTTTATAAACCTGGAAAAAATGTGGTTTAAAACAAAAGCTGCAAAAAAAATTCGTATACCTTAGACAGCGCTTTACACAAAAGCACTGTCTAAGGGGGGCTTAGAAAGCGCTTTTGGCAAAAGCGCTGTCTAGGGGGGGGGGGCTTAGACAGCGCTTTTGAAAAGCGCTGTCTAAGGTATACCTAAATAAATTAAAAGAGGAGGGGATTAGACAACGCTTTCACCAAAAGCGTTGTCTAAGGTATAGGGGCTTAGAAAGCGCTTTTAGCAAAAGCGTTGTCTAAGGTATTCCTTAAAGCGCTGTCTAAGGGTACCTTAGACAGCTCTTAGACAGCGCTTTTAAGATTTAAAAAAGCGCTGTCTAAACCTTTAGCAGCGGAGGTTTAGACAGCGCTTTAAAGCGTTGTCTAAGGTCTTGTTTGGCATAGTGTAGACTCAGCAGCTGGAGGAACTGGAGGTGAGAATGGTAGCTATACCCTTCTGGCTCTGTCTTTCAGCCAAGCCTCATACTCCGGGAAAGTCTGATTGTTGCACTTTCCAAAGCTAGCTACTCCTTCTGCCTTGATGCACTTCCAAGCTCCAGCAGCTATCCTCACTAAAGGCATATTGTCCTTCACCGGGAAGTAGAAAATAGGGGTTAATTTCAGCTCTTCTAGTACCTCTCTCAAGGCATAACCCAACTATCTTCTCAACAAGATCGGGTTGTAATTGATCCCTCCAGTCACTCCCAATAAAGGTACACTAAGGTAGCTCCCACAACCGGTGATGAAACGTGCACCCTGAAGCCTTTGAGTAATCCATCTGACATCCTTAGCAAACAATTTTTCCAGCTTCTGAGCCCACACCAAGGTATGATCACTAAACACTCCAGTACTGGGCAAGTTCCTCATGAACCACATATGAAATAAAGGAGCGCAGCAACGAACTAAACCCCCCCCCTTTTCTTTTCAGTCTTGTAGTGCACCAAGTAATATAAATCTCCAAGCAATGTAGGCACAGGATTCTTCAGCAAGAAAAGATGAATGGCATTCATGTCTATGAACTTCTCCATATCTGCAAACAAAATGGTGCCATAGATAGAAAGAGCCAGAATGGCACACACATCATCCCACTCCTCTTTAACAGCCAGCTCCTCCACCTTCTTTACTAAAGCCTCTAAAGAAAACCCAGATACACCTCCCTTAATGATAGTCATAGAATTCACAGCAGAAGTACTCAAATAAAGAGCCTTGGCAATTGCCTCAGGTGCAGGTCTAACCATCTCAGCATTGAACGAAATCTGGTCTCGAACAGGAACTCCCAAGATCAAAGCATACTCCTCCAGCAAAGGACCTAACTGAAAATCAGGAAAAGTGAAACAACGAAGCTGAGGATCATAGTACTGAAGCAGGGTGTGAATGGAACTTCTCTCAGAAGGATCTAACTCTACCACCACATCCAGAATACTCCCATAAGCCTTCCTGAACCTCTCCACATGATTGGGCGTGATCAGCTTCACCATCTTCTTTAATAGGCCAACCTTAGTGTCGAAAAACTTGAAATGAATATTCTGCTTGCGAGGATCTTCCATCTCTGAACAGGATACCGGAACCGGAAGCAAGGATATGAACCTGTGAATGAAAACAAAACATGATTAATGATGAAATGATGCAATGCAAATGCAAAGACATATGATCAATCTGGGACTGTCTGGAATCTGAATGTCAAAGCCAAGTGATCAGAAACCCCAAATCCTCTGGATAACAACCCACAAACACTCAGATAATCTCAGATACACCCAACCAAGAACTAGATAAACTCAAGAACTCCGGAACCAAAGTAACTGTATCAGAACATGAAACTGCACTAGTAACAAGGGTATGATGAGGTCAAGGGTTCCTGCAAACCTGTAAACCCCTCCCAATCTCATGGGTATGCTCCGGGTCAAACATCATGGACTCTCAAAGCCGAATAGCAATAATACTTTCATCATTTCCGAGAAATGGCTCATGACCAAATCAGGGAATCGGTTTGGCATTATGTACTATGCAGGGAGGCCTCAGCTGAGTCCGGAAAAAACAAGCATCCCTTATAAGTCCCCAGCTTCGAGCGCTGAAATCGAGAAACAATAGTACATTCAGCCCGTAGGATACAGTACTAGTGTCATACGACTAGATGCTTTGACTGAGTTCCTATAAGAGAACCAGGCCATCTTATGCGAGTTCCCAGTGGACCCTCGGGTGCGAATGGGTTTGCCACAAAATGTGGTCTGCCACTGCCACCACTGGAGAGGATTGTTTCCATAAAGGTTCTCAATGATCGGTCCCTAGATGCACATAACTATCAAGGTCTTATCCCGAAGTGGAGGAAATCCCCACACAAGATATTTCTAAGACGGTCGCAATCTGGGCGTGAAACACATCGCCACTCATCATGTCACATGTGAGTACAATATGTCCACTCTAGTCTTATGGTGCACTCAAGCCGGGTATTTGGCTTATCTCTCAGAAACAGTATCACCCGAGCCCACCAAACAGAAAACCAGTCCAGACAGTCCAGTATGATATATGATGCGGAAAATAAATACTGAAAACTGTAAATAATGCTGTAAATAAAACTGTAAATAAAACAATAGTAAAAATACAACACACAGCAACAAACAGTTAACACCCAAAGAAACAGAACATGCAAGCGCTAGGATAGACTCACAGGGGAACTAGAGACTCTGGGTTCGGTCCCCAGCAGAGTCGCCAGCTGTCGCTCCCCGGATTTCCATCCTGGTACAAACGCGAGAGTGACGCGGAAAAGAATAGAGTCGCCAGCCAGGCATTTTTATCCCGAAGGAACGGGAATGGTAATGCTGCACAAACCAGCAGAAAGAAGAGGAAGGACACGGGTCCTGCGAACCAAAGAGACTGAGTTCGAGAGTCGGTTACGACCTGGGAAGGTATTAGCACCCAGATCATCCTCCATACCCGACGGGATCCACGCTTGCAAAGAAATGAAACAAAGGGTGAAGAAAAGAAAGCTGCTGCAAAAAGAAATGAACTGGAACTGGAAAAGGAACTGAGAAGGGAACTGAAAAAAGAAATGAAAAGGAAAAATGTAGGGAAAATAAAGATTGTGCTCGAATGGGCCCTACCCCGCTGCCTACGTACCTCATCTGGACAATGAGGATCAGAGTTGCCGTAGTTCCCCTAACTAGGGGTGGAAAAGAATGCTCGTGTATTTAGGCTTGAACTACTTATGTCAATGCTCAGGTGTTGCAGGCTCGGACGACGAGTGCGTAACCGTCTTGCAAAGTGATAAGTAGTAGCAAGTTCGCGGACGGAGCGAAGGAGATGAGGAAAGAATTACCGAAGGAGAGACGCTTATTGTTTGTTTGTGTTTTTTATGAGTTTTCTGTTTTGAAGTTTGCATAGGTAAGTGTACCTAAGTCTTACTCACTGGGATGTGTACTTCTTACATCATCCCGAAATGGAATGCGCAAGAGGCACACCTATCTATGGAGGAAATCCCCAAATCTAGTCCCACAAGTGAAGGCTCAGATACACTGACCTACTGGAATTTATTAAGTGCTTTTGTGATTTTTGGTTAAGAACTGTTTTTTTATGCTTTTCTTTGTGAAGTAATCTCATGCTAAGACCTATCCACCACGAGGGATAACCTACACCTCGCCCCGAAACGGAAGCGTGCAAGTATCTCACAGCAAAGTCTCATGTCACATGAGAAGACTCAACCTTTATTATAGTGAATTAAAATTAAGTTTGAAGATGAGAAGAGAGAGAGCACCAAAAAGGATCTCAAAGGTAAAATCTAATGGGGGACTAAGAATCCTAAATGTTGTCATGCATGGATGAACTTAGGTTAGTGAGGTTTGAATTCTATCCTAATGAAGAAGAAGGAAAGAAAAGAAGAAGAAGAAGAAGAAGAAGAAGAAGAGAAGAAGGAAGTAAGGCCTGAGCCCAACAATCACAAGGTTAGAGAAATAATAAAGAAAAGAGAAAAGATGAGATTTGGAGATGTGGAAATCACATCCACACCTCTCACTTACCAAAGCCCCTGAATGGTTAGTGACACAAGTATAAAGGCAATACAAAATGAACATAATGCCATACCAAAACTACACAACCATAAGTGAAGTCATACACATAAATGTCAAATTCAAACTCAAGGCACAAGAAAGAGAAGGGAACCACACAACTCCTTATGAAGCAAATGAATCACTATGGCAAAACAAAACAAACATGATAAGATGCAAAGCAAGATAACCAAAGCACAAACCCAATGCACAAGATCAGAACCCTAATCATGTTAGAAAAGTGCCTAAGAAGCATGGGAGATGAAAAGAAGAAGGGCATATAGTCAAACAATTACATTATGAGAAAGAAGAAGCAAAGGGAATGAGGTGGATATACATAAGTGTGAATGAACTTCAAGAACAACCAAACACAAAATTCCTAAGACACAAACCACAACCCAAGATCAGAGAGGTATCCACATCCTAATAAGGCTCTAAAAAAGTTGAAGAAGTTGGCACAAGTGCCCTTCTAAGCTAAGGAGAGAGCAAATGATCCTAAAGAAATAAAAAGGGACAAGGAAGGAACAAAAATTCAAATCAAATCACATGAGAATTCAAAAATTCCACAACTTTGCACAAATGACCTTCAATAATACTATAATAACATGCCAAAAGGAGGGAATGAGAATCAGAAGTTAAGCAAGTCAAATGAGGATACAAACATGGATTAGGGTTAGATGACTTCACTCACAAGTTAGAGATCAAAATCAATCAAACAAAATTCTAAAAATCAGAACAAAAATCATCCATAAACTAAACCTCATCATGAATCCAGAGCAAAAAGAATCACTTTAAAATTCCATATAATGACCAAGATATAAAATGGACAAGTCAGCATGATTCAAAATGAAATAAAATGAATTAATTAAATGGAACAATTAATTTCCACGTTCCAAATAAAAATAAATGGAAAATAAAAATATCAAAAATTAAAGAAAACTCAAAGGACCTTTCATGATTTGTTTTATAATTTTTGGAGACTTAAAACTATTTTTAAAAATTAAAAAGCAAAACTGAAATTAAAATGAGAACAAAAAGAAATAAAAATAAGAGAGTGAGCCAGGGGGTGTATTCAACAAGGATTTCCAGTTAAATCTCATTGGGCTCATACGCAGGGGGGGCAATAGCAATCCAGGTCCACTGGTCTCAGCGCAGCTTATAATAGTTAACATGGATATTCAATTAAAATCAGAAAAAACAAAGGGCCATTAGATCAAACCAACGCATCAGATTGGTCAGCTCATTAAACAAAGTAAACATATTAATTGGTCAGGGGTGAGGGAACATGATAATTATGGTGTGGTGAAAAACAAATGAATTAAATCAGAAATAAAAATGAGAAAGAAACACGTGAGAGGGAGCACGCATTTTTAATGCGCTGGCATGATGTGGTGCGTCCAGATCCAGGATCCAATGGTCAAGCCATCATCTTCTTCATGAAACTCAGGTGAAGCAAAACGCAGAATCCGGTGACCGGAGCTAGGGCTCCGGCACTGGAAAATTTAAACTATGAGCAAACCTCCACTAAAATGAATCAAAAGCTCCAGATCAACTCAAACAAGCATGTTGAATCCAAATATAATCATCAAAATCACAAAGGATCCAAAAATAATCTGGATCGAAGAGAAACAGGATTATGCAACAAACTTTGAATCCACATATCAAGCTCAATATTCACTCATTTTTCAAACCAATCATCACAGAATCATCAGCACAACAAGCACAACACAATGCATACATCTAATTTCATTTCCAGATCCACGAATTTCAGAGTATACTTGAGCTTGCAGATCCTTCAAATCACCAGAATAAAGCTTCAGATACTGCAGATCTACTCCCTTTAACTTCTTATTGCAAAATAAATGCAAAAGAAGCCTTGAATGCTCCTAGATCTTGAGGTTTGAGAGCAGCTGCACTTGAATGACACCTCTTGAAATCTTGAGCTTCAGCTTAAATCAAAGGTGGATTAATGATCCTTATGCTTCAAGGATTCAGAATATGTAATTTGTTTGTGAAGAGGGTGAGAGAATGAGGAGATTAGAAGAGAAATGCTTGAGTGCAAGAAACTTTGGAATGAACAAATGTGATGGATTTGGGGTGAAATGAAACCCTAGTTTTCTTATATATGATCTCAATATTCAATGCTGAAAGAATGAAGGAAAGTGCACATGAGAGGAGAGTGTGAGGATCAAATTGCAAAAATGGCAAGATTGGTGTGAAGTCATGCTTGGCTCGTGCATCCTTCTCATTCTTTGCTCATGTGTGATCACAATCCTGCCCTTGGTTCAAAACTGAAATCATCTTGGCCCTTGGATGTGAGAGTCATGCAATTTTCATGATCATGCAAAATTTCCTTTTGTGAATTACACCTCATCCCATGCACGAATTTGTTGATATTTTTGGAGCAAATCAATTCTTATGTAATGCTTGGTGACAAAGTGATCATATTTGGTCCATAACAACACTTGAAAATAAGTTCCATGAGATATTGCATTTGTTGAAGATTTGAATTTCATGCCATGCCCTAGAATTCATAAAATTTTCGAAGAGCATATCTCTCAAACCATAAGGGCTATGAAAATGCTCTTGTACTTTTTGAAAATGGGAGGCCTTAATCTTCAACTTTCATGTTTGGTGGTGATCCATTTGAAGCGTTTTTCACCAAGTTATGCTTACTTGAAAATTAGGGCAAAATGTTACTAAAAATGGAAATTCTCATTACCAAACTTATGCCAATTTTGCAAAACACCTCAAAACCTCTTGATTCTTGATATTTGATCTTGAAAAACCTCTTTTAAGGTTATAAGAACATCCCTTGGCTTGAAAACTAGGGTTGGACCTTTTGAAATCTCACGGTTGACTTTTAGAATGCACAGTTGACCAATTTCTTCATTTACAAGCAACTGAAGAAATACCTGACTTCCACAAGGAATTTTCTCACCAAATTTCATCCCTAGGATCCTCTTAACATATGAGAGACTTTGCCCAAATGAAATGGCCAAAGTCACAAAGTTTTCATGCTTGAAACTCAAACCCTAATTTGGGATCATTGTGTAGGAGCTTTGCCCTAGCTTGATTTCTTGATGATCCTCCAATCTCTTGGGCTTTTGTGAATGATATTGAGCTTGTGAAAGCAATGTAGCCTCCCCATAGGACTTGAGTAAATCCATTGGGCTTCTTGTTATAGCTTGAAATGCTTCAAATCCCTCCACAGATGATAATATGCCTAATGCTAGGTCATGAGAATGTTATGCCTCATCTTTCCATGCTAAGATGCCAAGAATATGATATGCTTATGATGAATATGATGTGATATGATGCCTAAAAATAATAGGGCAAATTTGAAGTGAATTTGTTTCACTTGTGTTCTATTCTTCTTACTTTCTTTCTTTCAAGTTACTTATCTTCTTCAGGAAGTAAGTGACTTGTTCTTCTTTCTCTTTCTCTTTTCACCTGCTTCTTCCATTGGTGGCCTTAAAGATCCTTTCTCTTAAGCCTAACAAACCATAGGATACCCAAGCATGATAACTTTTAGGGTTGTATATAGTCCCCCTTAGTCTTTTACCTTTGAGTCTCCTTGAGTCTCTCTTCTCATCTCAATAATCAGAGACTAAACTCTTAAAGCTTTAGGACTTTGAATTAGGGTTATGCCTGCATCCTTCTCTTAGGATGGAGTGATAACTTTAATCCTAAGTGTTAAACCTTTAATTTGTTTACACCTCTTAATAAAATCACACTAATATTCACCAAGACTTTATCTTGTAACTTGGGCCTTACATTAGGGTTCTATCTCTTCCTTATGGTTAATAGGGACTAACCCTAGTGTTTAATGGACAAGTCCCCCTCAAGTTGTCTTACAAAATTAAAATCCATTTCTTAATCTCATCCTTTAATTAAAATCCATTTAATAAAGGCTTGTTATATAATGAATTTAGTCCCTAACCATGGATTAAGTTGAGGTATCTTCCTCGGCTTAAGTGCTCTCATCTATTATCCTTCTATTAGGATGGTGTAATGAGTTCACTAATCTGTGATTAGAGATTAAACTCATTACTTAACACTAAACAAAAACCCAAAAACATCTAAATAATCACAAGTAGGTTAATGATCTTAATGCTACATCATCATGGTAATTAAGTTGAGATGCTTATCTCATACTTAAGTAGGCTCATTATCCCTAATCAGGGAGGATATAATGAGTTTATAAGCCCTTGATTTAGGCTTAAGCTCATAATCCTATGCAAAACAACCAGAAACAATAACAAGACTGAAAACACAAAAACAAACAATAATCGTCTCCTCCGGGATTCGTTTCTCATCACATTTACTCTAAAACAAGAACTTGCTTCTCCCGTCTAATGTAAGACAGTTAGCACTCGAGCCAGACGAGTCATACACTTGAGCATAGACAAGCAAGCAGTTCACAGTCAATTTATCTTCAGTCTCTTTGAGTCTAACTACGGTGTTCTGACTTCCTCATTGCACGTGAGGATACGTAGGCATAACTTAACAGTTATCTAACAAAAGTCTCTTTGTCATCCCCCTCTTTCAGCATTCTCTTTAAAGCCTCAATTCCTGAGCAATTCACACCTTTTGCACAGACACCTGTACATTCTTTTCTTAGCTTTTGCACACAGATAACACATACTTTACCCTTTTAAACACAATCTTGTAAGCGTGGATCCCGTCGAGTACGACGGACAATCTGGGTGCTAATACCTTCCCAGATTGTAACCAACCCCTTTCTCAGTTTCTCTGGTTCGCAACCATCTTATC
The DNA here is from genome assembly GCA_963966055.1 of Lathyrus aphaca. NCBI lineage: Eukaryota > Viridiplantae > Streptophyta > Magnoliopsida > Fabales > Fabaceae > Lathyrus > Lathyrus aphaca. Next base: position 270,808,356 of record OZ014520.1, read on the forward strand.
CATCTCTTTCTTGGTTTATGCAGCATTACCTTTCCTTCGGGATAAAAATGCCTAGTTTGCGACTCTATTCAATTCATTTCACTTTCTCTTTTCGCCGACCGTTCGCGTCTGCACCGAGATGAAAATCTTTGGGAGCGACAACTTGGCGACTCTGTTGGGGACTATCTTGTAACCAGAGCTTCTGGTTCTTTTTATGGGTTTCTCCTAGCGCTTGTTTGATTTGTGTTTATGGGGTGTTATGTCTTATGTGTGCTTTTGTTTATTGTTTTATTTATTGCTTTATGTATAGCATTATTTATGGTTTTCATTTACTGTTTTTATGCATTTCATATTACTGTCATCATATCATGTGCTGGATCTATTGTTTGCCTTGGTGGGGGGAATATTCAGTGAGTAAGGTTCCATACCGGGAGCCTGAGTGACACATAGGATAAAGTGGCTTCATATTCTTTCCCATTCCATTTCGGTCTGGTGCGGGAATATGAAACACGGTTCAGACATGGGTTTCTTCTTGAGAACTCTGTGCTACGGATTTCCTGTAGTACTAGGGCTATCTGGGAAGCCTGCTAAGTCTAGATGACCTTTTTAGATGACCTTCAGCATCTGAGGTGAATTAGAGGAGGATCCTTTATGATTAATGTAAACATTGTACCTCCGGGTTAGAAGTGTTTACACTTCTCATAACTGATCCAAGCCTGAGGATCCTTGTTCTAGAACAATACCTGTGAGGGGGTTGGGGATGTTTACAGGTTTGCAGGAACCCTTGGCCTCATCATACCCTGTTACCAGAATTGTTTTAAGGTTACATAATTTTGGACTGATTCTATGAAACCCTGGACTTGTGACTCTTTATTTGAGTCCCCCACCTGGTTACTGGTTATCTAACCTTCATCTGGACTTATAAACACACATGGACCTTATCAAAGCAGATAACAGATCCAGCACTTGATCACAAACCCTTGCATATCATTTTGCATACATCATTTTGCATCATTCTAACATTTGTCTATTTGTTTTACCAGGGTATCCACATCTTATCTTTGGTTTGGTTTTGACTGTTCTTCTGCTCAGACATCCTTATCAGAGATTTTCATCAGCCATCTTCATCAGCTTATCTTCCTCAGAGGTCTTCTTCAGTTGATATTTTCTCCAGTTGCCTTCATCAGCATTTCTCCTCAGTTATCTTCATCAGCATCCATTGTCATTATGGACCCATCCAGGAAGAGCAATATCACTTATCATTTCTTTGAGCCCTCCCTAGCAGGCATCAGGAAGATTTAGACACTTATCACTCCCGATCATATCCCTTTATTCAGGGAACATTATGGTGGTATTATGGACATGATCATGGACTTGGATGCATCACAAAGGAGTATGATCCACACTTGCCTTCAGTTCTATGACCCTCCTCTCAGATGCTTCACTTTCCCAGACTTTCAGTTGGGCCCTTTGTTAGAGGAATTTTCCATGTTGTTGGGTGTCCCCATCAGGAGAGGGATTCCTTTCAACCCTGAGATGACTGCTCCTAGAAATGAGGATATAGCTAAGGCTCTGCATTTGGAAGCCACCATCATTGATCATAATATGACCACCAAGGCTGGAATCCCATGCCTCCATTTGGACTTCTTGATTACTCAGGCCACCATTCATGCTGCAGTTGGGAAGTGGGAAACTGTTTGTGCTCTCTTGGCCCTTAGCATGTATGGTATCATCTTGTTTGCAGACGAGCCTAAGTTTGTAAGCAAGAATGCTATCCATCTCTTCTTGTTGAAGAATTCAGTTCCTACCTTGCTAGGAGATTTCTATTACTCAATACATCAGAGAAATGATAAGCAGAGGGGAAGATTAGTCAGATGTTGTGCACCTCTCTTCTACTGTTGGTTATTGAGGCACCTGCCAAAGACAGAGGCTTTCCTGAATCCTCATCAGCCAAGAAATTGGGCTAAGAGATTGATTGCTCTCACTTCAGAAGACATCAGGTGGTATACTCAGAGCACCAAGGGCAGAGATATAATTACCAGCTGTGGGCAGTATCCCAATGTACCTCTTATTGGAGTGAAGGGTTGCATCAACTAAGTCCTTTGTTGTTCAAAAGGAAACTAGGGTATGCCTTAGTACATCCACCGAGAGAGCTGGACTTATCAGAAACCCTTTACTGTGACATTCAGAATAATCATGATGTCATCCGACAAGCAGCCTGGGCTTGGGATAACATTCAGACAAAAGGGACTGCCATCCTTGGCAAGTGCAACAACATAGCTTCAGCTCAGTATTTTGATTGGTCTCGCGTCAGAGGACAGATCACCCGCATGCCCTTCACCCTGGAGGATGCGCCAGGGCCATCAGCAGTACAGCCTGTAGCTACAGTCAGTTTAGAGGAGTTTGAGAAGTTAAAAGAGAGGAATACCCAGTTGTCTGAAGCTCTAAAGAAGACCCTCTGGGAGAGGAATGATAGTCGTCTGGACAATGAGAGGTTAGAGAAGCTCCGGATCGAGCATATGACCAAGATTGAGAAGACAGATGATTACATCAGAAGGGCCCGAGCGAGGGAGTTGGTATTGAAGAATTCTTGCAAGGAAGCTAAGATTCAGAAAGCCAGAGCTGAGCACTACTTGGAAGAGAGTCAGGCTAGATGGATCAGAATTACTGAGGCTCGTTCACAGGAAGATCAGAAGACCTAGGCTAGGATAGAGCAGCTGGAAGCTAATGAGAAGAAGAGTCAGGAAGCCTTGTTAGCAGCACAGAAGGAAATCTCTGAGTTGAAGCTCCGGGAGGGGTTGAAGAGATCAAAGGACCAAAACAAGTATAAGAAGTTGACAAATGCCATTGCCACTAGGAACCTTCTTATCAGGACCATCACAGAGCACCCAGTTGGACCAGTGACTGATGCTCTCCTGAAGGAAGTCAGAAAGGATGACTTTGGGCTGGATGTTTGATTTCTTTGTACTTGTACTTCATTTTGTTTGTACTTTTGTTGGTTTTGTTGTATTTTGACCCACCATGGGGATTTGTTTGTACTCACAAAACTATGTACCTTTTCACTTGTAATATATGGTTTGTGTGCTATCCTTTGGGCTTCATTTCTCTTCAACATCATCATTCCTCGAGGTCTGGAAGGTCAAAACCAAAGAACCGAATCGGATACCCTTGGAAGACAAATAGACATATTGCATTGCATACTAACCTCATTCTTTGTTTTGTAGGTATTTTTGTTGTTGTTTTCTCACTTTGTTGTGGTTTCAGGAAACATTGCTCGTAAGAGGGTCTTCCCCATCAATAGAGTTCACCGGTATCCAACAAGAAACAACCTTCCGAGCTTACAGATGGACCAAGTTCAGCAAGATTTTACTAACGTGAGAACTCAAATGGCTAATGAAAGAACTGAAATAAGGGCTCAGATGAACCAGTTCTTGGCAGTAATGACTGGGTTGGCCCAAAGCCAAGAAAGATTAAGAGAGTTTGTCGAGCGGCAAACTCCTGAAGAGAATCATCCAGGGATAGGGGGTACCAGAAACAATGATCATGTACAGCCACGTACTGACCCCCCGGAGTTTGGACCTCATCTCAACCCTGTAGTTAATGCTATCAGGAATACCCAAGGAAATACTGGAGGGCGTGCCTTGCAAGAGGACCCTCAAGAGGAACAATTTACTTTCATTGGTGCAAGAGATGGAGTCTATGATCATCATCTGGACAAGATAGCAGAAAATTTAAGATCTCTGGAGTCCCAAAACGCCTTAGGATTTGATGTTATGGACATGGGCCTAGTTGAGGGAGTAAGAATTCCTCACAAATTCAAACCTCCTTGCTTTGAAAGATATAACGGTACCTCCTGTCCTCGTACCCATCTTCAATACTTTCTGGGAAGATTAAAGGCTTACACTATGGATGAAAAATTATGGATGTTCTACTTTGAGGATAGTCTGACCGGGGCATCCCGGGAATGGTACTCTCATCTGACTAGAGCAACAGTCAGAAATTGGAAGGATTTGGCCGAAGCTTTCATACGCCAATATCAATACAATTTAGACATGGCTCCCAACAGAACTCTCCTAATGGGTATGTCACAATCCTCCAGAGAAAGCTTCAGAGAGTATGCTCCGAGATGGAGACAGTTAGCTGCTGATGTCCAACCTCCAATGTCGGAAAGAGAAATGCCCGATATGTTCATGAACACCCTACAGGGGACATACATTGATAGGTTGGTTGCTTTCTCTTCCACTAGCTTTGCTGACGTGGTCATAGCAGGAGAGAGAATTGAGTGTTTGTTAAAAATTGGTAAGATTTCTGATAACGGCGCCAGCTCCAGCAGCACAAGGAAACCTTTTACAGGGCCTCGCAGGTCGGGTGAAACCAATTCAATACACATGGGCAGAGGTAGGCCCCAGTACATGCCGAGGTCAATAGTCGCTGTCACTATTCCCACTCCATCACCTCAACAACAATACACTCCACAACCACAATATTTCCCTCAGCAACAACATTTTCCTCAACAAAGGTCTTACAACAACAACAACCAACAACAACGTCCTTTCCAGCAAAGGCCATCTCAAGTCAACAGGGTAATTGATCCTATACCAATGCCCTATGCCACTTTGCTACCACAACTTTTGAAGCTGAATCTCGTTGAATTAAGGACTCTGGCTCCACCAGATCCTCAGAACCTTCCAAGGAATTACGACGTCAATTCCAGATGTGCCTTCCATTCCAATGCACCTGGCCACACAACAGAAAAGTGTAGAGCCTTGCACATGAAGTTCCAGGATCTAGTTGATTCAAAGGCTTTAAATTTTTCACCTCCTCCTAATCTCACAAAAAATACTATGCCTAGCCATGGTGGGTCCAGGATAAATGAAATTGAGGAGGATCAACCAGTGAACCTAATTGAAGATACTGCAAGTATCCAAACACCTCTGGCCGAGGTTAAAGCTCAGCTTTTAAAATGCCAGGTGTTCCCAGGATGTGAGGCCTGCTGTGAATCTTGCAAAGTTTCCGCCAATGGTTGTGCGAGTTTAACAAGTGGCATCAATGGTCTTATCAGAGAAGGTATTCTGCAAATAACATCAACGTTTTTAGCTTCTACAACATCAACAACTTTTCCTCCTACAGCATCAGCAAACACTCCTCCTACAACTTCAAAAACAATTGTTCCAACAAACTCTGCTACAAAGTCAACAATCATTTCTTCTATTACTTCAATGGACATTAGTTCAACCGCATCCGCTTTCTACAACGACAAAAACCAATAATAATGACATCTCCACAGTCACCATATATTATGACCCGGCAATGGTCCCCGATTCCAACAATTTTCAGCAACAATCTCAATAACAACCCAGCTTTAGTCTTTCACCACCACCACCAATTAGAAATCTTGTTACCATATATTACGATCCGTAAACAATAACAATTCCTACTTCCTCCGCAGTTAGTCCAGTCACCATCACGGTACCTGGACCCATTCTGTATGAAAACGATAATGTTGTACCATGGCACTATGGTTCAGACCTGTACTGCAACGGGAAGAGAGTCGCTCTTGATTCTTCAACTTACACACCACAGGTCGATAATGTCGGGGGAGGCGGAGGCTTCACTCGAAGCGGACGTCTCTTCGTGTCACAAGTTCCGAGAGTTAACGCTGAGGTAGAGGCTGCTGCCAAGGCTAAAGGCAAGAATGTGGTGCCTGAAGAACCAGTGGTAAAAGAAGCTCAAAAGACGTCCTTTGATCAAGATGTGGACGAATTTATGAGAAGAATCAAGAGAAGCGATTATAAAGTTGTGAATCAGCTCCACCAGACTCCTTCAAAGATCTCCATTCTATCATTGCTATTGTGTTTCGAAGATCATCGGGATGCATTGCTTAAAGTCCTGCACGCAGCCTACGTGCCTGAGGAGATTACGGTGAATCAGCTAGAGACAGTGGTTTCTAATGTTAATACTAGTCATGGACTAGGCTTCACCAATGCTGATTTGACTACGGAAGGGCGTCATCACAATAAAGCTTTGCACATCACTTTAGAGTGTAAAGGGGCTGTGCTTTCACATGTTCTACTTGACACTGGGTCCTCACTCAATGGCTTGCCAAAGAAAGCCCTTGTTAAGCTTGAATATGATGGTATAGCTCTCCGACCAAGCAATCTGGTGGTCAGAGCTTTTGATGGTTCCAAGAGGTCTGTTCTTGGAGAAGTGGAGCTGCCTGTGATAATTGGCCCACAGGTCTTTCAAACTACTTTCTACGTGATGGACGTTCAGCCGACCTACAGCTGTTTGTTGGGTCGACCTTGGATTCACGCTGCTGGCGTAGTTACGTCGACCCTTTACCAGAAATTAAAATACGAGTGGGAAGGGAAAATTATCACAATCTGTGGGGAAGAGGACATTTTTGTTAGCCATCTGGCCACCTACAAATATATTGAGATTGATGGTGAAATCCACGAGACCATGAGCTAAGGTTTTGAAGCACTGAATGTCAACAAGGAGACAACTAAAGTATTTGCTGCATCCCAAGAGGATAGGATGGGTACTTCAATTGTCTCCTACCAACAAGCTCGGAAGGTTGTTGAAGATGGAAACGCCCAAGGCTGGGGCAAGCTGCTACCTGTGGAGAAGAGAGAAGACAGATTTGACTTGGGTTACAAACCATCCCGACAAGATCAAGCAGAGGCTTCTAAAGAGCCCAAGTTTGTGAGTGGGGGAATGTTAACCCTAGATGCTATTAATAACGTGGAAGACGAGGCTGAAAGCGACCTCAACCTGGAAAGCTGGATTCGTCCAAGAGTCTCGGGCCAACAAGTCCTTAACTGGTCTTCGAGTGAAATTATAAGAGTTACTCCTGCATAGTAATTATTATTTCCAGCTTAAGCATGCATCAAGTCCTGCATATTGCCTAAGGTGTCAGGACTCATTTTGTAATAGGGCCATATTTGTATTTTGTGCAAATGGAATATCAATGAACAATGGACATCTTTTGCAAACAATTTTCTTTTTTTCGCTCACTGTCTTTTCATTTTTGTTATTTTCGCACAAAACAATAAATGGCAATGTTTTCAAAATAATAACTTCATTCACCCTTTTTCTGAACAAGATTAAAATCAATCACTAAAATGAACAAATCTCAACCCTTGCAGAGATAATCCTCCAGATTGCACCGACAACAGCATTGATATGACCTTGTATGACTTCGACAATCCAATTAATCAAGCAGATGAAGGGGTTGATGAAGACTACGATTTGCCTGAAGAGTTAGCCAGGTTGTTGAGGCAAGAAGAAAAAGTGATTGCTCCTCATTAGGAGGAAGTTGAAACTATTAATCTTGGTACCGAGGAAGATGTGAAGGAAGTGAAGATTGGGGCCAGTCTACAAGCTCCAGTGAAAGAACAACTTATCAGTATGTTGTGGGAATATGTCGATGTCTTTGCTTGGTCCTATCAAGATATGCCAGGTCTAGATACGGATATTGTCATGGACAGGCTACCATTGAAAGAAGATTGCCCACCAGTCAAACAGAAGTTGCACCGTACTCGCCTAGATATGGCCATGAAAATCAAGGAAGAAGTACAAAAGTAGTGGGACGCCGGTTTCCTCGCTGTAACTAGTTACCCACCGTGGGTTGCTAACATTGTACCCGTACCTAAGAAGGATGGCAAGGTGCGTATGTGTGTGGATTACTGGGACCTGAAGAGAGCTAGCCCGAAGGATGATTTCCCATTACCTTGCATTGATGTATTGGTGGACAACACAGCTCAGTTCTCGGTATTTTCTTTCATGGACGGATTTTCTGGGTACAATCAGATTAAGATGTCACCCGAAGACATGGAGAAAACAACTTTCATCACACCTTGGGGCACATTTTGTTACAAGGTAATGCCGTTTGGACTGAAGAACACCGGTGCAACATATCCGCGGGCTATGGTGACATTATTCCACGATATGATCCACAAAGAAATCGAATGTTATGTGGATGATATGATTGCCAAGTCCCTTACTGAAGAAGATCATCTGGTGAATCTGCTAAAGTTGTTTAAGCGTCTAAGGAAGTATCAGCTGAAGTTGAACCCTAATAAATGCACATTCAGGGTACGTTCCGGTAAGCTGCTGGGATTTATTGTAAGTGAAAAGGGAATTGAGGTTGATCCCGATAAAGTCAAAGTCATTCAGGAAATTCCTGCACCTAAGACTGAGAAAGAAGTTTGAGGGTTCTTAGGTAGATTGAACTACATCTCAAGGTTCATATCTCATCTCACTGCAACCTGTGAACCCTTGTTCAAGCTGTTAAGGAAAGAACAAACAGTCAGGTGGAACGATGATTGTCAGATAGCTTTTGACAAAATCAAGGAGTATCTGCAAGAACCTCCAATTCTCATGCCTCCAATTGAAGGAAGACCTCTAATAATGTGCCTGACAGTATTAGAAGGGTCAATGGGGTGTGTGTTTGGCCAGCATGACGAGTCTGGTCAAAAAGAGTATGCAATATACTACCTAAGCAAAAAGTTTACCGACTGTGAACAACGTTATTCACTGCTCGAGAAAACTTGTTGTGCTTTAGCGTGGGCTTCTCGCCGACTAAGACAGTATATGTTGACTCATACTACCTTGTTGATCTCAAAGATGGACCCCGTTAAGTACATATTTGAGAAGCCAGTACTTACCGGAAGGGTTACAAGATGGAAAATGATTCTGACAGAATATGACATTCAGTACACTTCTCAAAAAGCCATCAAGGGCAGTGTATTGTCTGACTATCTGGCTGAGCAACCTATTGATGATTACCAGCCCATGAGATTTGACTTCCCTGATGAAGACATCATGTACTTGAAAGCAAAAGATTGCGAAGAGCCGGTTCACATTGAAGGGCCTGATCCAGAAGAAGAATGGACTATGATGTTTGATGGGGAAGTTAATTGCAACGGTCGTGGAGTTGGTGCAGTGCTTATTACGCCTAAAGGAGTTCATATGCCTTTCTCGGCAAAACTCACCTTTGCCTGCACTAACAAAGAAGCGGAATACGAAGCCTGTATCATGGGTCTTGAGGAAGCCATTGACCTCAGGATCAAAACCTTGAAGCTATTCGGAGATTCAGCTTTGGTAATCAATCAGACTAACAGCAAATGGTACACTCATCAGGAGCATATGATTCCATACTGTGACTATGCGAGGAGATTGTTGACCTTCTTCACGACGGTTAAGCTTGAATACATCCCTCGAGATGAGAATCTGTTTGCAGACGCTTTGGCTACCATTACATCCATGATCAAAGTACAAGCTGCCAATTATGTGCCTCGGATTTTGGTATCCAGACTGGACCGACCAACATATGTATTCTCTGTGGACACTGCTAGTGACAACAAGCCTTGGTACCATGACATCAAATGCTTCTTGGAAAATCAGACATACCCACCCGGGGCATCGTCAAATGATAAGAAGACATTAATAAGGTTGGTCGGTAGTTTCTTCCTCAATACTGATGGTTCTTTGTACAAGCGAAACTTCGACATGGTCCTGCTCAGATGTGTTGACAAGAAGGAAACAGACCTACTGATGCACGAAGTACATGAAGGTTCTTTCGGTACCCAAGCCGGAGGACATGCAATGGCAAAGAAATTATTAAGACCGGGTTATTACTGGATCACAATGGATGCAGACTGTTGTGCCTATGCCAGAAAATGCCACAAATGCCAGATCTACGCAGATAAAGTGCATGTGCCTCTGAATCCTTTGAACGTAATGTCTTTTCCTTGGCCATTCGCCATGTGGGACATTGATATGATTGGAAATATTGAGCCGACTGCTTCAAATGGTCATTGATTCATCCTGGTAGCCATTGATTACTTCACCAAATGGGTTGAAGCAGCTTCGTATGCAAACGTCACCAGGAAAGTGGTAGCCCGGTTCTTGAAGAAGGATATCATATGTCGATATGGAGTTCCCGAGCGAATTATTATTGACAATGGTTCCAATTTGAACAACAAGATGATGGCTGAGTTATGCCAGGACTACAAAATTCAACATCACAATTCTTCTCCTTACAGGCCAAAGATGAATGGCGCTGTTGAGGCAGCTAACAAGAACATCAAGAAGATTGTGCAAGAGATGGTAGTCACCTACAAAGACTGGCATGAGATGCTACCATTCTCCTTGCATGGGTACCGAACCTCAATCAGAACGTCTACTGGGGTAACACCTTATCAGCTTGTGTATGGTATGGAAGTTGTCCTACCTGTTGAAGTTGAGCTACCCTCCTTGTGGGTAATGATGGATGTAAAACTGGATGAAGCAGAATGGGTTTGGTCTCGGTACAATCAGCTGAATCTGATTGAAGAGAAAAGATTAGCAGCCATTTATCATGGACAGTTGTATCAGAAGCGAATGAAGAAGGCCTTCAATCAGAAAGTCAGACCTCGGGAATACCAAGTGGGAGAACATGTTCTGAAGAGAATATTTCCTCCTCATACAGACCACAGGGACAAGTGGACACCAAACTATGAAGATCCCTATGTGATAACTAAATTCTTCTCAGGTGGAGCGCTGATGCTCGCAACCATGGATGGTGAGGACTTCCCGTCTCCTGTGAATTCAGATGCAGTTAAAAAATACTTCGCATAAAATGACCCACTGGACATAAAAACAGAATGTAAGTCCAGGCAAAAATAGGGCATCCCGGCGAGTCAAAAACAGAATAAAAGACTCGGGAAAAAATAAGGGAAAAAATCAAAAAAAAATGTACACCCGCTGAGTTGAAAAGCCACATTAGACAGCTCAGGCAAAAATGGGTATCCCGGTGGATTGAAAACCCGAAAGGGCGATTGTAAACACCCCAAATTTGCCCTCACCCATTCACACCATGGCTTGTGATCATCTCATATTCATAAACACAATCATATCACCTCACATCTCATTTTTGATTCACTGCATAGCTTTCAAGGCATCTGCACCTAGGGTTTGTGATCTGAGCAATCCCAAAGCATCTTGAGCCATTCCAAAGGCCACTAATCAACTCAGAGGGGTCCATGTGTGTTCTTATATCATATTCCATCTCCTCAAAGTCAAAAATGCAGAGGAATCACAAGGGCTAGGGTTTGAGTGGATGCAGAGCCAAGTCTGACTGCACAGTTGACTGAAAATTAGGGTTTTGGTTTCAGAGGCCATAACTCCAAATTTTTTGGTCATTCTTGTTTTCATTGATCTCTATATGGTATAGGGAGTATACATATCAATTTTCATGAAGAAATTCCATGGGGAAGTCATCTGATCAAGAGTTGACTTTTCAGACAAGTCAGTGCAAAATCAGGGCATCTGAGGCCCCCAATGACCCAACCAATGGGTGATCTTCATCATTTTGAGTGTATATGATCTTTATTTGATCATGGAAGAAGGTTGAAGTTCATAGAAATCAAGAATTTAGGGTTTTTGCAAAAGTTGACTTTTGGGCATAGTTGACTTTTCAAGAATGCATCATTTTAGGTCATTTTTCAAGCCTTGATTATTGATCCAAAAATGCTTCAAATGAAAAAACTTTGGTCATGAAAGTTGTAGATCTCATCTTTCCCTTTTCAAAAAGTACAAGAACATGATCAAACTCTTCTTGGGTCAAAAGTTATAGCAATGCAAAGTTGGCAAAAATCATTAATTTCTAAGGCATGCTTCAAATGGAAATTTTGCAAAACCTTGAACCAATGCATCATGTGACCTCTAATTCATTTTAAACCATTACACAAACATTCTCTAAGTGCTAAAAATCAGAATTGGATCAAGTTTGCCCATGGTTTGGTTTGTGTAACAAGGCATTTTCTCATAGAATTCCATAAAGTAACAACTTGCAAAAACCATCATGATCACTTCACCAACTTGATGCATTGGCTGCTGAGCTTTGCTAGACCTCTCCCTCATCCTTGCTGCGCCAGCCCATGCCTTGTACTTGCCTAGACTTTGAGCCATGCCTCACTTACACAAAAGTTGACCTTTATGCAAAAGCAAACTTACCTATCATAGCAGGCCATGTCACATCACAAAGCCAATCAGATTTGTTTATGTTATCCCTTTGCAAGCTAAACATAAGACTAAGCAAGGCTGAAACCAACTCATTCACCACATACACAAAACACTCCCCTTTTGCAAGTTCCTTCGAATTCCTCTCCACAGCCTGAAAACACTCAAACTTTCTTCATCATCCAACTCAACACACTTCATAGACAAGAAACCACCAAAGCTCAAGCCTGAAACAAGCCTGAACACTCCATAACCATTTCACACCCCAAGCTGCAAGTTCCTTCGAAACTCTTACCACAGCTTGCAAACACACAAGCAAACACCACAAATCTTCTCCATTCATCATCAGGACCTCAAACCTTCATTCACCATGACCTGAAAGTGCCAGAATCTCCATTGCCATTTTTGACTGAACTGAAGCAGGAGCTTTCGAATCTCACTATCCAGTCAACTTAAACTCCTTTTGAGCATTCAAACATCATCAAGAGGTTCTAAGGAATAGATTGCACAAAGAGAGGTGGCTAGAAAGTTCCAAAACTGAAAGCTCCAAATCTCAGGTAGCTCGAAAATAATTTTTCCAGAAATCATTTCTTTTGTTCCAAATTTGTTCTTTGTGTTATCCTGATCATTCTGGTACCATTGGTTTTGAAAATGGTTGTGATTTGAGTGTTTAATTTATCTCTGAAGCTTGCGTGCCCTAGTTTTTCTTTCTTTCGATTCAGCTTGTTTAGGAAGAATAAATTTGTTTTGAGAGAGGGGTTTGATTCGTGAGAGGCTGGAGATCATTTCCCAATTCATAGATTTTGTTTTTGTTACGTTTTGAGAGATTTTGAGGTTTCTCAGGTGAGAGCTGGCCGGAGAAGACGACCGGAAGTCTTCTCCGGCAGCCTGAAAGTGATTAGGGTTAAGTGTAATTAATTAGGGCAAAGTTTGAATTTGAGCCCTTGGATTGTGTTTCCCGCGCGCATATGAGTGGTTCAGATCATTTCATTAAGGTTTAATTATGGATTAATAATTAATTAATTAGAATTAGGGAGGTTTGAATCTGGGCCGTCCAGATGCGCGCCCAGTCAAACCCTTTGAGCCCAGAATCAATCTCAACCTCTCCTTCTGATTACTTCCATTTAATTTAATTTTTATTTTCATTTCTTTTCATTTAAATTGCATAATTATTTTAAAATAGCAAAAAAATCTTAAAAATTATGAAACTTTTTCTTTAAAGTTTTATTAATTTTTATGACACAAAAATATTTTTATTTTATTTTTCATCATTAAAAAAGTATTTTTTAGTATTTAAAAGATTATTTTTAATTGATTAATGGGAATTAATTAATTAAAAATACTTTTAGGTATTTAAAAATTACAAAAAAATTCATGAGATGTTCTAAGGTATTTAGAAACATTGTCCAACCTTCAAACCAAATTTCTTTTTTGATCTTGATGCATTTTAAGAATTTTTCATTGAATTAAATCATTTTTTATGCATTATTTTGATCATGGGTTCAAAAATTCATTTCTGCCTATTGGTGAAGGTTGAGACATTGATTCTTTTTGCTTTGTCTTGTGTTTAACATGTATTTTCAAGGATAAAAAGGCCATGAATTGTTCTTGCATTTTCAAATTGTTTGGCATTTATTTTGTTAAGAACCCTAAAAAACCCTAATAACTTGTAGAAATCATATCTTGAGTTTGGTTGAGAGTTGAGAGTCCCCCTTTGGGCAGTGGTTCATCATAGGCCTAGGGTTTCTTTGGGTGCCATTTTCCATTTTTTATCATGAGGTTTGCTTCTGTTTTGGGTTTTTGTTTGATGTTTGATCCATGAACCCTAATTTGGGCTTTCTTTTGCATCCTTCTTGCATTCTCTTGCATAACATGACTTGTCATTGCATTTTGTGCATTCTTGTGATCCATTTGACATCTTAAGACATGTATAAAGCATCTTTGACCATTGCATCTCATATTTGCCATGTCATTTGTCTTGTATGCTTCATAACATTTCATACTTGTTCATGCTCCTTAACTTGCATCATTTGCATTCATGATCTTGTATGAACATCCCCATTGTCTTGCCTCATGTTTGCAGCATCTCATAACATCATAATCATCATCAACATGCTTCTGGTTTTGCTTAGCATCATATCATTTCATCTCATCTTGCATTGCATTGCATTTCTTTCTAACATTTCAGGTGGTAAGTAAACTTGAGAAGTGAATTTGCCTTCACTTCTCATAACTTTTCTTCTCATCTCTCTTGCATCCATTGCTGCATTTCTATTTGTGTTTGAGTTTGAGCTTGCTCATTCTTCTTCTTCCCACTTTCTTTCTTCAAGTGACTTGACTTCTTGAATGAAGCAAGTCACTTTGCTTCTTTTGATCCTGTTCATCTGTTTCCTGGTGGTTCCTTTGAAGATTGTTCTTGGAAGCCTCACAAACCTTAGGATCATCCAAGCATGATAATGAATTAGGGTTTTGATTAGTCCCCCATAGTTTTACCTTTGTGTCTCTCTTTGAGTTTTCTCTTCTCATCTCATAATCAGGGACTAAACCCTAAAGGCTTTAAGACTTTGTGATTGAGCTTATGCCTGCATCCTTCTCTTAGGATGGAGTGTATAACTTTAATCCTAAGTATTAAACCCTTAAGGTGTTTAAATCTCTTAATCAATTCACTTAATAAATACCAAGACATTACACTTGTAACTTGGGCCTTGCATTAGGGTTCTAATTCTTCCTTAAGTGGTTAAGAAGGACTAACCCTAGTGTTAATGGACAAGTCCCCCTCAAGTTGTCTTACAAATCATAAAATTCACTTCATCATCATATCATTAACTAAAATCCACTTAATAAAGGCTTGTTTTGTCATGGGTTTAATCCCTAATCATGGATTAAGTTGAGGAGTCTTCCTCAGCTTAAACATTCTCATCTATTATCCTTCTTTTAGGATGGTGTAATGAGTCTGTTTAATCCTTGATTATGGCTTAACCTCATTACTTAACACTAAACAAAAACACCAAAAACATCTAAATAATCACAAGTAGGTTAATGACCTTAATTCTACACCAAAGGTGATTAAGTGTGAGAATCTGACTTCACACTTAAGGTATTCTCATTACCCCTAAACGGAGGGAAGATGTGATGAGTTTACTAACCCATTGGTTTAGGCTTAAGCTCATTATCCTATGACAAACTTCAAAAAAAGCAATAAAAGACTGAAAACTCAAAAACAAACAATAATCGTCTCCTCCGGGATTCTTTTTCTCATCATCTTCACTCACAATCGAGAACTCGCTTCTTCCGTCTAATGCAAGACAGTCAGCATCTGTGCCACACAGATCATACACTTGAGCATAGGCAAGTAAGCAGTTCATCAGTCAATTCATCTTTCAGTCTCTTTGGGTCGAACTACGGTGTTCTGACTTCCTCATTGCACGAGAGGATACGTAGGCATAACTTAACGGTTATCGAACAAAAGTCTCTGTCCATTCCCCCTCTTTCCAGCTTCATTCTTTAGCCTCATGATCTTGAGCATTTCATTCTGTTCCTACACTGACACTTTCATACTTCACATCACTTATACACTTTGCACTGACACCTGTACATCCCTTTTTCAGCTATTTTACACAGATTGCACTGACACTACCCCTTTAAAGCACAAATCTTTTAAGCGTGGATCCCGTCGAGTACGGCGGACAATCTGGGTGCTAATACCTTCCCAGGTTGTAACCAACCCCCTTTCTCAGTCTCTCTGGTTCGCAACCGTCTTATCCATCTTTTTCTAGGTCTATGCAGCATTGCCTTTCCTCCGGGATAAAAATGCCTAGCTGGCGACTCTTTTCATCTCCAGTGAGTTCACGGCTGTGTGTTCTCATTGTCCCTCTCGCCGACCGTTCGCGCTTGTACCAGGATGCAAATCTTCGGGAGCGACAGCTTGGCGACTCTGCTGGGGAAGAACGGCAACTAGGGCTTCTGGTTCTTTTTGTGGGTTCCTCCTAGCGCTTGATTGATTTGTGTTTACTGGGGTGTTATGTGCTTGTATTTATTTTTGTTTATGGCTTTATGTACAGTTACTTTACTGCTTTCTTTATTGCATTTATTTATATCATACTGTCATTGCTACTGGCTGGATCTGGTTGTTTGCCTTGGTGGGTGGGTGATTCATTGAGAGTTGAGGTCCTATACCTGGGACCTGAGTGACACCTAGGCTAGAGTGAATCATATTCTTTCCCATTCCATTTCGGTCTGGTGCGGGAATATGAAACACGGTTCAGATATGGGTTTCTTCTAGAGAACTCTGTGTTGCAGATTTCCTGCAATGCTAGGGCTATCTGGGAAGCCTGCTAAGTCTGGATGACCTTTTAGTATTGACCTTCAGAAACTGAGGTGAATTAGAGGAGGAACTTTTATGGTTATTGTAAACACTGTACCTCCGGGTTAGAAGTGTTTACACTTCTCATAACTGATCCAAGTCTGAGGATCCTTGTTCTAGATCACCACCTGTGAGGGGGTTGGGCTGTTTACAGGTTTGCAGGTACCTTGACCTCAGAATACCTTGCTACTTTGACTTTGTTAAGAATGCTCCATGTTGGATAGTTCTTGTGATTCTAAAACCCTGGACTTGTGGCTCTTTATTTGAGTCCCCCACCCTGGTTACTGGATTTATAGACCTCCATCTGGAATTCTTGAACACACATGGATCTATACCAAGGCAGTTAATCAGATCCAGCTCAGTCACAAACCCTTGCATTTCATTTGCATACATACTCATTGCATCATATTAACATTTGCTTATTTGTGTTTCAGGGTATCCACTTTCATCTTTGGTTTTGGTTTTGACCCCATCTGCAGTTTTGACCTATCTCCACCGGCACTTGCATCAGTTTGTCAGCCATATACTTCAGTTACTTGCACTAGCCAGTCAGTGGCCCACTCCTCAGCATCTTCATCAGCACTTATCCTACTCAGTCCTCAGCATCATGGCTCCAAAGAAAAACAACATCACCTATCATTTCTTCCAACCAGACTTATCAGACATCAGGAGGATCCAAACCCTGATCACTCCAGAGCACATACCTTTGTTCAGGGAGCATTATGGGGATATACTTGACTTGGTCATGGATCTGGACCCATCTCAGAGGAGCCTGATCCATACCTGTATTCAGTTCTATGACCCCCCATTGAGATGTTTCACCTTTCAAGACTTTCAGTTGGGTCCTCTTTTGGAAGAATACTCATCTTTGGTTGGTCTACCTATCAAAAGAGAAATCCCTTTCAACCCTGAAATGGTCTCTCCCAGCAATGGAGAGATAGCAAAAGCTTTGCACCTGGAACCTGCTTTGATTGAGCAACATATGACCTCTAAAGCTGGGATCCCTGGATTTCATCTGGACTTCTTAATTTCTCAAGCTAGTCTGAAGGCCACCTTGGGGGAGTGGAAAGCTGTTTGTGCTTTGTTGGCCTTAAGTGTATATGGAGTTGTGTTGTTTGCAGATGAGCCTCGATTCATCAGCAAGAATGCAATCCACTTGTTCATCCTGAAGAACCCAGTGCCAACTTTGCTGGGTGATCTCTATTACTCAGTACATCAGAAGAATGAGAAGCAGAGGGGAAGATTAGTGAGGATTTGTGCTCCATTATTCCATGCTTGGCTTCTCAGGCATCTACCGAGGACAGATGCATTTCTCAACCCTCATCAGCAAAGCAACTGGGCTAAAAGGCTCACTACCCTCACTTCAGCAGACATCAGATGGTGTACTCAAAGCACCAAGGGCAGAGATATGATCACCAGCTGTGGGCACTTTCCCAATGTGCCCTTAATAGGAGTTAAGGGAAGTATCAATTACAACCCTCTGCTGTTCAAGAGGCAATTGGGCTATGCATTGGTCCATACTCCTAAGACACAGGACCTGATTGAGACCCTCTACTGTGAGAACAAGATTAGTTTGGCTTTTGTTAGGCAGGCTGCCTGGGCCTGGGATCATGTTCAAACCAAGGGAATCACCATTCTGGGGAAGTGCAATAATGTGGCATCAGTCCAATATTATGAGTGGTCCCATGCTAGGGCCCAATTCTCTGGATGCCCTTTACCATAGAAGACATGCCTGAGTCATCTTCAGCACCACCCCCTGCCACCATCAGTTTGGAAGAGTTTGAGAGCTTGAAGGAAAGAAATGAGAAGCTAACCCAAGCCTTGCAGAAGACCCTCAGGGAGAGGAGTGAAGGTGTGAGGGAGATTGAGAGATTGGAGAAATTGAGAGTGGAACACTTGACTAAGATTGAGAAGTCTGGAGATTATATCAACAAATCCAAAGCTGGTGAACAGATTCTGAAGAATGCTTGTAAAGAAGCCCAGTTCCAAAGAGCAAGAACAGACTTGTATTTGAAGGAAAGTCAGGCCAGGTGGGTCCGGATCACTGAGGCTCGTACCCTGGAAGACAAGAGAGTTCAGGACAAGATGGAGCAGATGGAAAAAGCCCTGGCAGCAGCCCAGGAGGAAATATCAGAACTAAAGATCAAAGCTGGGGTGAAGAAGTCCAAAGATCAAAGTCAGGACAAGAAGTTGACTGCAGCTGTTGTTACAAGAAACCTTCTCATCAGGAATCTTACGGAGCATCCGGCTGATCCTGTGACCGAAGCACTTCTCAAGGAAGTTCGTGAGGATGAGTTTGGCCTTGGAGTTTGATCATTTGCTTGTTGTTGTTTCTATTCCATGTACTTTTGTTTTTTGTGATGTATTTTGACCCTTTGAGGGCTTGTGTTGTTAAGAACAAGTTGTATTATTTCACTTTTGTAATATATTTGTGTTGGTTTCCCTCTGAGTTCACTTCAAAAGCAACTTCAACAGCATCATCGTCAAGGGTCTGGAAGGGTCAAAACTGAAGACCAAACCGGATACCTTGAGAGCAAATAAGCATAACTGCATTGCATGCTAACCCTTTTTGTTTGTTTTGCAGGTTTTTGTTTTGTTGTTGCTAACCTCTGTTGTGATACTCAGGAATTATTGCTCGCCGCCGGGTATTTCCTCTCAACAGGCCACACAGGTACCCAACTAGAAACAACCTTCCGGGAATTCAGATGGATCAGATGCAGCAGGACCTTACGGAGGTCAGAAACCAGATGGCCAACGAAAGGTTGGAGATGAGAACTCAGATAACCCAATTCATGGAAGTGATGAACAATCTAGCTCAAAGTCAGGAGAGACTGAGGGCCATGGTGGAGAGGCAAAATCAAGACGAGCCTCATGTAGGAACTGCAGGCACAAGTAACAATGAACGGGTGCAACCCCATGTTAACCCTCCTGTGTTTGGCCCACATCTACATCCTGAGATCAATATTCCTGCAAACATTCAAGGAACAGCCACTGCAGCCAGAGTACTTCAAGAAGATCCTCAGGAGGACCAATTTACAGTAATGGGTGCTGGAGAGGAAACTTATGATAGGCGGCTGGATGAAATAGCTGAGAAGTTGAGGTCCTTAGAATCTCAAAATTCTTTGGGGTTCGACGTCATGGACATGGGTTTGGTAGAAGGGGTCAGGATCCCCCATAAGTTCAAACCTCCTTGTTTCGAAAAGTATAATGGGACTTCATGCCCCCGGACTCATTTGCAATCATTTCTGGGAAGGCTGAAGGCCTATACAATGGATGAGAAACTTTGGATGTTCTACTTCGAAGATAGCTTGACTGGAGCTTCTAGGGAATGGTATTCCCATCTGACAAGAGCAACAATTAGATGCTGGAAGGACCTGGCAGAGGCCTTCATCCGACAGTATCAGTATAATCTAGACATGGCACCCAACAGGACTCTCCTAATGGGAATGTCACAGTCTTCGAGGGAGAGTTTCCGAGAATATGCTCAAAGATGGAGGCAATTGGCTGCTGCTGTTCAACCCCCTATGTCTGAAAGGGAAATGGCAGATATGTTCATGAACACTCTTCAGGGAACCTATATTGACAGGTTAGCTGCTTTCTCTTCCACCAGCTTTGCGGATGTTGTCATAGCTGGGGAGAGAATCGAAAGCCTGTTAAAAATGGGAAAGATCTCAGACAACGGTGCAAGCTCGTCCAGTAGTACAAGAAAGCCTTTTGCAGGCCCGAGAAGAACTGGCGAGACCAATGCCATTCACACCAACAGGGGTAGGCCCCAATATGTCCAGAGGTCAATAGCAGCAGTCACCATCCCTGCTCCAGCACATCCTCAGCCAGTCTATCAACCGCCGCAACAAAACTTCCAACAACAACCTCAGTACCATCAGCAAAATCAGTATCCTCCAAGAAACTTCAACAACAACTCCAACAACAACAATCAACAGAGGCCATTCCAGCAGAGGCCATCTCAAGCTAACCGAGTGATCGACCCGATCCCAATGCCGTATGCTGCCTTGCTGCCACAACTTCTGAAACTCAACCTGGTTGAGCTAAGAACGTTGGCACCTCCGGATCCCAACAGTCTACCAAGAAACTATGACTCCAATGCTAGGTGTGCTTTTCATTCCAACGCACCTGGTCACAGTACAGAAAAATGCAGGGCTCTGCATATGAAGGTACAAGACTTGGTGGACTCCAAGGCTCTGAATTTTGCACCTCCGCCCAATGTCAATAAAAACCCAATGCCAAACCATGGTGGTCCCCGAATTAATGCTATTGAAGAAGACCAACCGTCTTATTTAATAACCAGTGTGGATCAAATCAGGACACCATTGGTGGAAATCAAAGCTCAACTCCGTGAAAACCAGATATTTCCGGGGTGTGAACTAGGATGCCCCTATTGCAATATTTCATGGAATGGGTGTGAGGACCTGAGGAACGGCATTGACAGCCTTATTCAGAGTGGCCTGCTACAGATCACTACATCATTCCCAACAAATCCGGCAACTTCATCAACAACGGTTTCAGACCCTCCTACAACTGCAGCAACTATTGTTCCCGACAATTCACCAGCAACATCAAGTACTTCATCAGTTCTCCCAAATGATCAGACTTCAACAGTTTCTCCTGCTACAACTTCAGCTTCATTCCATTTCGAATCTCCATCAACAACAACAACAGTCCTTCCAACAGTACCTCCTACAACACCAGCAATCAATCATGAAGATGTCTCTACTGTCACCATATTCTACGATCCTGAAAATAATTCTGCCTACCATTCAGAAGGTGCTGCTCCCACCAGAGCACCAGTTACAATCTTTTATGATCCACAAACAATTACAGTCCCTTCAGCAGCAGCAATCAGTCCAGTCACTGTCACGGTGCCTGGACCAGTACCATATGAAAGCAATAGGGCCATCCCTTGGCACTATGGCTCTGACGTGTACTGCGAAGGAAAAAGAATCACTCTTGAAACATCCACACCTGCACCACAAGTAGATAATGTGGGGGGAGGCGGAGGCTTCACTCGAAGCGGACGTCTCTTCGCTCCACCAATTCAAAGACCTACTGCCGAAGCAGAAGCTGCTGCCAAGGCAAAAGGAAAAGGCCCGGTGCAGGAAGATCCAGCTGCCAAAGAAGCCCTGAAGACTCCATTTGATCAGGAAGTTGATGAGTTTATGCGAATCATCAAAAAGAGCGATTATAAAATTGTGGATCAGCTTCACCAGACGCCATCCAAAATCTCTATCCTCTCACTGCTTATGTGCTCCGAAGCCCATCGGAATGCACTGCTTAAAGTCCTGCACGCAGCTTACGTGCCTGAGGAGATCACTGTCAACCAATTGGAAACCGTGGTTGGAAATGTTACTGCTAGCAATGGGCTAGGGTTTACCAATTCTGACTTGACAGCGGATGGCCGCAACCACAACAAAGCCTTGCACATAACCATGGAATGCAAAGGAGCTGTCCTTTCTCATGTGCTGGTGGACACAGGTTCTTCCCTGAATGTCTTACCAAAGAAGGCTCTGGTGAAGCTTGAATATGATGGATTGGCATTGAGACCCAGCAACCTGGTAGTAAGAGCCTTTGATGGTTCGAAGAGATCGGTTCTGGGAGAGATTGAGCTGCCCGTGACAATTGGCCCGCAGACCTTTAAAACTATCTTTTATGTGATGGACATTCAGCCCGCCTACAGCTGTTTGTTGGGTAGACCCTGGATTCACGCCGCCGGCGCAATAACGTCTACCCTTCACCAAAAGTTAAAATTTGAGTGGGAAGGTCAAGTTGTCACAATCTGTGGGGAAGAGGATATTTTCGTTAGCCATCTGGCTACCTACAAATACATTGAAATGGATGGAGAGATCCATGAAACAATGAGCCAAGGTTTTGAAGCCTTGAATGTGAATGAAGCATCTGCTGTGTCAGGGATCTCCATGTCATCTTACCAACAAGCCCGGAAGGTTGTTGAAGAAGGAACTGCCCTAGGCTGGGGCAAGGTATTAGCTGTGGAGGAGAAGAAGGACAAATTTGGGTTGGGTTACAGACCAACTCAACATCAAGCAAAGGCTGCTGCAGAGCCTGGTTTTGTCAGTGGGGGGATGCTCACCCCTGATGCTATCAACTGTCTGGAAGACGAGCTGGAAGAGGAGCGCAATCTGGAGAATTGGATTCGTCCGAAGATCCCGGGGAGCAGTGTCTCGAACTGGTCTTCCCAGGAAATTATAAGAGTTACTCATGCAGAGTAATTATTATTTCCTGTTTTTTTATAAGCATGCATCAAAGTCTTGCATCTTGCCCAAGATGACAAGACTCATTTTGTAATCAGGGCCATCTGTACTTTTTGTGCAAACAAGATCAATTAATGAAATATCAGACATCTTTTTGCAAACAAGTCTTTTTCTTTTATGCTCACTGTTTTTCCATCTTTCTTTTTGTACAAAAATAAATGGCGGTGTTTTCAAAATGATAACTTCATTTCACTTTTTTTTCTAAAGCAAGAATAAAATCAATCACTAAAATGAACAAACTTAACCCTTGCAGAGAGTGCCCTCCAGACAGCACCGACAACAGCATGGCTATGACATCGTATGACTTTGACAATCCAATCAATCAAGCTGATGAAGGGGTTGATGAAGAATATGAGCTTCCTGGAGAGCTAGCCAGGTTGTTAAGACAAGAGGAAAAGGTTATTACTCCTCACCAGGAGGAGACTGAAGTGATCAATCTTGGTACAGATGAAGACGTGAAAGAAGTTAGAATCGGGGCCTGCCTGCAAGACTCAGTGAAGAGACAGCTGGTAGATCTGCTTCAGGAGTATGTTGATGTGTTTGCTTGGTCGTATCAAGATATGCCAGGGTTGGATACCGACATTGTTGTGCACAAGCTGCCTTTGAAAGAGGAGTGTCCACCAGTCAAACAGAAGCTGCGCCGAACTCGCCCAGACATGGCAATGAAAATCAAGGAAGAGGTACAAAAGCAATGGGACGCCGGGTTCCTTGCTGTGACTAGCTATCCGCCGTGGGTTGCTAACATAGTACCTGTGCCTAAGAAAGACGGCAAAGTAAGAATGTGTGTTGATTACCGGGATCTGAACAGAGCCAGCCCGAAAGATGATTTCCCTCTACCTCACATTGATGTATTGGTGGATAATACGGCTCAGTTCTCGGTATTCTCCTTCATGGACGGATTTTCAGGATATAATCAGATCAAGATGTCACCTGAAGACATGGAGAAGACAACATTCATCACACCCTGGGGCACGTTCTGCTACAAAGTGATGCCATTCGGACTGAAGAATGCTGGTGCCACATATCAACGGGCTATGGTGACATTATTCCACGATATGATCCATAAAGAAATAGAATGTTATGTGGATGACATGATCGCCAAGTCCCTTACAGAGGAAGATCACCTGGTGAATCTGCTCAAGTTATTCAAGCGTCTGAGGAAGTACCAACTAAAGTTGAACCCCAACAAATGCACATTCGGGGTGCGATCCGGTAAGCTGCTGGGCTTTATTGTAAGCGAGAAAGGGATTGAAGTTGACCCTGATAAAGTCAAAGCTATTCAAGAGATGCCTGCACCAAGAACTGAGAAAGAGGTTCGAGGGTTCTTAGGTCGATTGAACTACATTTCGAGGTTCATATCTCACCTTACAGCAACCTGTGAACCCTTGTTCAAGCTGTTAAGAAAGGAACAAACGGTCAGGTGGAACGAAGATTGCCAGAAGGCTTTTGACAAGATCAAAGAGTACTTACAAGAACCTCCAATCCTTATGCCTCCAGTAGAAGGAAGACCTCTGATTATGTACTTGACAGTATTAGAAGAGTCAATGGGGTGTGTACTAGGTCAGCATGACGAGTCTGGTCGAAAAGAGTATGCGATATACTACCTAAGCAAAAAGTTTACCGACTGTGAACAGCGTTATTCACTGCTCGAGAAAACTTGCTGTGCTTTAGCGTGGGCTGCTCGCCGATTGAGGCAGTATATGCTGACCCACACTACCTTATTAATCTCAAAAATGGATCCAGTTAAGTACATTTTCGAGAAGCCAGCTCTTACCGGACGGGTTGCAAGATGGCAGATGATTCTCACAGAATACGACATACAGTACACATCTCAGAAAGCCATCAAGGGCAGTGTATTATCTGAATATCTTGCTGAGCAACCCATCGATGACTACCAGCCTATGAGATTTGACTTCCCTGATGAAGACATCATGTTCATTAAAGCAAAAGATCATGAAGAGCCAATTCACACTGAAGGGCCCAACCCGGAAGAAGAATGGACTATGATGTTTGATGGGGCTGTTAACATGAATGGCCGTGGTGTTGGTGCAGTACTCATTACACCTAAAGGAGTTCACATGCCTTTCTCGGCAAAACTCACTTTCAACTGCACTAACAACGAAGCTGAATACGAAGCTTGCATTATGGGTCTTGAGGAAGCCATTGACCTCAGGATCAAGACATTGACCGTATTCGGAGATTCAGCTTTGGTAGTCAATCAAACCAACGGGAAATGGTACACCCACCAAGATCATCTGATACCTTACAGGGATTATACAAGAAGGTTATTGACTTTCTTCACAACAGTCAAGCTTGAGTATATCCCTCGAGACGAGAATCAGTTTGCAGACGCTCTTGCTACCATTTCATCTATGATCAAAGTTCAAACGACTAATTTTGTACCCCAGATCTCAGTGTCTAGACTCGATAGACCAGCATATGTGTTTGCAGCAGAAGTTGTCAAAGACGATAAGCCTTGGTTCCATGACATTAAGTGCTTCTTGGAGGATCAGACATACCCATCTGGGGCATCTTCCAATGATAAGAAGACTTTGAGAAGGCTTGCTGGTAGTTTCTTTCTGAACACTGATGGGTCTTTATACAAGAGGAACTTTGACATGGTACTCCTCAGATGTGTTGACAAGACGGAAGCAGATTTGTTGATGCATGAAGTGCACGAAGGATCTTTTGGTACCCATGCAGGAGGGCATGCCATGGCTAAAAAGTTGTTAAGATCAGGCTATTACTGGATCACAATGGATGCAGACTGTTGTGCTTACGCCAGAAAGTGTCACAAATGCCAGATTTATGCAGATAAGGTGCATGTGCCACCCAATCCTTTGAACATAATGTCATCACCCTGGCCCTTTGCTATGTGGGGCATTGATATGATTGGCAAGATCGAGCCGACTGCTTCAAATGGTCACAGATTCATCTTGGTTTCCATCGATTATTTCACCAAGTGGGTTGAAGCAGCCTCATATGCCAATGTTACAAGACAAGTGGTAGCTAGATTCCTGAAAAGAGATATCATCTGTCGGTACGGAGTTCCCGAGCGAATCATTACTGATAATGGTTCCAATCTAAACAACAAAATGATGGCAGAGCTGTGCCGGGACTTCAAGATCCAACATCACAATTCTTCTCCTTACAGGCCAAAGATGAATGGCGCTGTTGAGGCAGCAAATAAGAATATCAAGAAGATTGTGCAGAAGATGGTAGTCACCTACAAAGATTGGCACGAAATGCTACCATTTGCCTTGCATGGGTACCGCACGTCAATCAGAACATCCACTGGGGCAACGCCTTATCAGCTTGTGTACGGTATGGAGGCAGTCCTACCGGTTGAAGTTGAATTACCCTCCTTGCGGGTACTAATGGATGTTAAGCTGAACGAAGCAGAATGGGTACGGTCCCGATACGAACAACTGAGTCTGATCGAAGAGAAAAGGCTGGCTGCAATTTGTCATGGGCAGTTATATCAGAAGAGAATGAAGAAGGCCTTCGATCAGAAAGTCAGGCACCGAGAGTACCAAGTAGGAGATCTTGTGCTGAAAAGAATCCTCCCTCCTCATACAGACCACAGGGGCAAATGGACGCCAAATTATGAAGGACCATTCGTTGTAAAGAAAGTTTTCTCTGGTGGAGCACTGATGCTCAGCACCATGGATGGTGAAGATTTCCCATCCCCTGTGAATTCAGATGCAGTTAAAAAATACTTCGCATAAAAATGATCCGCTGGACACAAAAACAGAATGTGAGTCCAGGCAAAAATAGGGCATCCCGGCGAGTCAAAAACAGAATAAAAGACTCGGGCAAAAGTAAGGGAAAATAAATAAAAAATGTACACCCGCTGAGTTGAAAAGCCGCATTGGACAACTCAGGCAAAAATGGGTATCCCGATGGATTGAAAACCCGAAAGGGCGATCCATGCAAAATAAGGGAATAAGCGAACAACTGCATTCTGAATTCGTCTGTATCGCCTACAACCTGTTAAGCTTCGAAAGGATCAAGCTTCAATCAGAATCAGCCTTCTTCAGAAAGCAAGACGAGAAGAACGTCAAAAGTCATACGAGTCATAGCAGAAGAGGAAGCTCCTTAAAGCGTCGTCAACATCGCCAGCACTTTGTTTCTCAATTTGTAACAGTCTCTTCATTTTAGGAGATTTGTTTCTTTGACTGTATCTTGCCAATTCAGGGCACATGAATTAGTAAAATCAGATTTTTCAGTCATGTCTCGTCTTATACATTTTTATTTGCAAAGGATGTCTGATGTCTCTAAAAACGGATTGCATAAGTACAGATATTTTTCTTCAAAAAAACACATGCTTACAGGGAATATACTTACTCTCAAGAGTGTCTAACTCCTATGACGGAATCCGGTAAAGGATACCTCGGGACCATTTGTGCGTTTCCTTATCTTTGCAGGATTGCAGCTATCCAGAACGCAACTCGGGGCATGCAAGTTACATCCCAGCAAGCTGGCAAATCAACAAATAATCTCAGCACCCGAAGTGCTTTCTCCCCAGCTGAGTTGCCTCCCATTTCCCCAGCGAAGTTGCCAAATCAACATGCACTCAATCTCAGCATCCGAAATGATCTATCCCCAGCTGAGTTGCCTCTTGTTGCTCTCCCCAGCTGAGTTTCCTCTCACAATTCCCCAGCCGAGTTGCCATTCTTCCTCAGCAGAATGCAGAAGTCAGGGAATCATCTCCCCACAGAGTCTTCAGCCTCTATCCAGAAGAGCAACGCATAAAGAAATCACAACAGAGTACAGAAGCTTCTGCAAACCCCAGCTGGTTCCCATGTTATAAGGTTATGTCAACCAGTGACCTATATCCCCAAGCAGATACATCATCAGATCTACCAATGATCTCATCCCCAGCTGGGATGTTCACTTCAAGCAGATCGACCGGAGATCTTCGCAGCAATGGGATCCGAATCCCGTATCTGTGCCTCTTTGCATAATCATAGCATTCGCATCATATTATACCCTCAGAGCGTAGCATTCCGTCCAATACGGAGCATTACGGCAAAAATCAAATGCATAGCATAATCATAAGTCATGTTGTGAATTGAACACTTGTGAATAATAAACTGTTCATCATCACTGTACAAAAATCCCCATCAGAGCCCCAGCGAAAGCAGCTGCCTCACAATCACAAACACCAGTATATACACCTTTTGGTACCCGTCCGTACCATCACTCCCCAGTAAAGTCGCCTGAGCACTCTTTACAAACAAGTCACCCTTATTGCAGATACTTCATGACACCCATCCGTGTCATATCCCAGCAGAAAGCCAAAGACATCCTCTTTGCACTCACATGTACTTGTATATGCACCTTTCTTGACACCCGTCCGTGTCATATCCCCAGCGCAGTCGCTTACACCCTTACAACCCACACACTTGTTAATATTATACTTTTCTCTCTTGACACTCGTCCGTGTCACTCTCCCCAGCAGTTAAAACACTCATCTGTACAATACTCACTACTCATGGTACGCTTATACAGATACTCGTCCGTATCTTGTATACATCATCATTCATATCCCCACAGATTCGACAGTAGTCCTTGTTCTTTGTTAACCAGTTGGTACTCGTCCGTACCATCATCTCAGAACATTGCGTCTAGTGTTTGTTTCTACATGATACTCGTCCGTATCATAGTCATAAGGATGCTCGTCCGCATCTTTAATCCATACACCGTGTCAAACACTTATGTCTTCTTGAATATAGATACTCGCCTGTGTCTATTATTCCCCAGAAGAATTCTTTCAGATGCAACACTCGCCCGTGTTCTTTGTTAACCAGTTGATACTCGTCCGTATCACCATCTCTGAACATGTGTCAGTTTGTTTCTACATGATACTCGTCCGTATCATAGTCTTAAGGATGCTCGTCCGCATCTTTAATCTATACACAATACCAAACACTTATACCCTTTTGTAAACGCTCGTCCGTGTTTACTATCTCCCCAGTAGATCGCCAACAAAACAAATTTTCTTTTTATCTAACACTCGTCCTGTGTTATGATACCTTTGAGAGCAGCCGTACCCTGCTGAGTGGTCGTCCTCCACTTCTTGATGGTCGTCCTCCATCATGCTCGTCCGATGGCCGTCCCCATCGTTGATTTTAGCAGCCGTCCCCTGCTAGGTGGTCGTCCTCCACCTTTTGATGATCGTCCTTCATCACTTTATCCAATGGCCGTCCCCATTGTTGATTTTGGTTATCTGACATTCGTCCTATGTCATGACAAACCTTGAGAGCAGCCGTCCCCTGCTAAGTGGTCGTCCTCCACTTCTTGATGGTCGTCCTCCATCATGCTCGTCCGATGGCCGTCCCCATCGTTGACCTTTCCTATCCGATGGCCGTCCCCGTCGTTGATATTTTCGGCAGCCGTACCCTGCCAGGTGGTCGTCCTCCACCCTTGATGGCCGTCCCCATCATATTTCTTTTATTCCCAACAGAGCAGCCGTCCCCTGCTAGGTGATCGTCCTTCACCTTTGATGGCCGTACCCCATCATCTGTTTATTTCATTTATTCTTTAACCCGATGGCCGTCCCCGTCGTGGTCCCTTTTCCTTTTTAGCCCGATGGCCATCCCCATCGTTGGTTACTTGACCTTTATGAACTTGATGGCCGTCCCCGTCATGTTTCATTAATCCCCAGAGAACTTTGCAGCTTTATCTTGATGGCCGTCCCCATCATAATATCCTATTTTCCCCAGCTAGTCGGCCGTCCCCGTCTTAGCTTTACTTGTTTTTCCCCAGCTAGTCGGCCGTCCCCGTCTTAGCTTTACTTGTTTTTCCCCAGCTAGTCGGCCGTCCCCGTCTTAGCTTTACCTTTTATCCCCAGCATGTCGGCCGTCCCCGTCATCGCTTTACTTCACATTTGCCCCAGCATGTCGGCCGTCCCCGTCATTGCTCTTTACCCAGCAGTCGTCCTCTGCTCGACGGTCGTCCTCCGTCGCCCACACTTTACAATATACTTTATTTTGCCTTTACAATCTATATCCCTTTTCTTCTTCATTCTGTGAGTGCAAATTTTGGACTGTCTTCGGTATTCAACCACAAGTTATCTTGTTTGGCCTGTTAAGCCGTCGCTTACAACCCGCACAGCTAACTCATGTTTGAATAGGGGCAGCTGTAAACACCCCAAATTTGCCCTCACCCATTCACACCATGGCTTGTGATCATCTCATATGCATAAACACAATCATATCACCTCACATCTCATTTTTGATTCACTGCATAGCTTTCAAGGCATCTGCACCTAGGGTTTGTGATCTGAGCAATCCCAAAGCATCTTGAGCCATTCCAAAGGCCACTAATCAACTCAGAGGGGTCCATGTGTGTTCTTATATCATATTCCATCTCCTCAAAGTCAAAAATGCAGAGGAATCACAAGGGCTAGGGTTTGAGTGGATGCAGAGCCAAGTCTGACTGCACAGTTGACTGAAAATTAGGGTTTTGGTTTCAGAGGCCATAACTCCAAATTTTTTGGTCATTCTTGTTTTCATTGATCTCTATATGGTATAGGGAGTATACATATCAATTTTCATGAAGAAATTCCATGGGGAAGTCATCTGATCAAGAGTTGACTTTTCAGACAAGTCAGTGCAAAATCAGGGCATCTGAGGCCCCCAATGACCCAACCAATGGGTGATCTTCATCATTTTGAGTGTATATGATCTTTATTTGATCATGGAAGAAGGTTGAAGTTCATAGAAATCAAGAATTTAGGGTTTTTGCAAAAGTTGACTTTTGGGCATAGTTGACTTTTCAAGAATGCATCATTTTAGGTCATTTTTCAAGCCTTGATTATTGATCCAAAAATGCTTCAAATGAAAAAACTTTGGTCATGAAAGTTGTAGATCTCATCTTTCCCTTTTCAAAAAGTACAAGAACATGATCAAACTCTTCTTGGGTCAAAAGTTATAGCAATGCAAAGTTGGCAAAAATCATTAATTTCTAAGGCATGCTTCAAATGGAAATTTTGCAAAACCTTGAACCAATGCATCATGTGACCTCTAATTCATTTCAAACCATTACACAAACATTCTCTAAGTGCTAAAAATCAGAATTGGATCAAGTTTGCCCATGGTTTGGTTTGTGTAACAAGGCATTTTCTCATAGAATTCCATAAAGTAACAACTTGCAAAAACCATCATGATCACTTCACCAACTTGATGCATTGGCTGCTGAGCTTTGCTAGACCTCTCCCTCATCCTTGCTGCGCCAACCCATGCCTTGTACTTGCCTAGACTTTGAGCCATGCCTCACTTACACAAAAGTTGACCTTTATGCAAAAGCAAACTTACCTATCATAGCAGGCCATGTCACATCACAAAGCCAATCAGATTTGTTTATGTTATCCCTTTGCAAGCTAAACATAAGACTAAGCAAGGCTGAAACCAACTCATTCACCACATACACAAAACACTCCCCTTTTGCAAGTTCCTTCGAATTCCTCTCCACAGCCTGAAAACACTCAAACTTTCTTCATCATCCAACTCAACACACTTCATAGACAAGAAACCACCAAAGCTCAAGCCTGAAACAAGCCTGAACACTCCATAACCATTTCACACCCCAAGCTGCAAGTTCCTTCGAAACTCTTACCACAGCTTGCAAACACACAAGCAAACACCACAAATCTTCTCCATTCATCATCAGGACCTCAAACCTTCATTCACCATGACCTGAAAGTGCCAGAATCTCCATTGCCATTTTTGACTGAACTGAAGCAGGAGCTTTCGAATCTCACTATCCAGTCAACTTAAACTCCTTTTGAGCATTCAAACATCATCAAGAGGTTCTAAGGAGTAGATTGCACAAAGAGAGGTGGCTAGAAAGTTCCAAAACTGAAAGCTCCAAATCTCAGGTAGCTCGAAAATAATTTTTCCAGAAATCATTTCTTTTGTTCCAAATTTGTTCTTTGTGTTATCCTGATCATTCTGGTACCATTGGTTTTGAAAATGGTTGTGATTTGAGTGTTTAATTTATCTCTGAAGCTTGCGTGCCCTAGTTTTTCTTTCTTTCGATTCAGCTTGTTTAGGAAGAATAAATTTGTTTTGAGAGAGGGGTTTGATTCGTGAGAGGCTGGAGATCATTTCCCAATTCATAGATTTTGTTTTTGTTACGTTTTGAGAGATTTTGAGGTTTCTCAGGTGAGAGCTGGCCGGAGAAGACGACCGGAAGTCTTCTCCGGCAGCCTGAAAGTGATTAGGGTTAAGTGTAATTAATTAGGGCAAAGTTTGAATTTGAGCCCTTGGATTGTGTTTCCCGCGCGCATATGAGTGGTTCAGATCATTTCATTAAGGTTTAATTATGGATTAATAATTAATTAATTAGAATTAGGGAGGTTTGAATCTGGGCCGTCCAGATGCGCGCCCAGTCAAACCCTTTGAGCCCAGAATCAATCTCAACCTCTCCTTCTGATTACTTCCATTTAATTTAATTTTTATTTTCATTTCTTTTCATTTAAATTGCATAATTATTTTAAAATAGCAAAAAAATCTTAAAAATTATGAAACTTTTTCTTTAAAGTTTTATTAATTTTTATGACACAAAAATATTTTTATTTTATTTTTCATCATTAAAAAAGTATTTTTTAGTATTTAAAAGATTATTTTTAATTGATTAATGGGAATTAATTAATTAAAAATACTTTTAGGTATTTAAAAATTACAAAAAAATTCATGAGATGTTCTAAGGTATTTAGAAACATTGTCCAACCTTCAAACCAAATTTCTTTTTTGATCTTGATGCATTTTAAGAATTTTTCATTGAATTAAATCATTTTTTATGCATTATTTTGATCATGGGTTCAAAAATTCATTTCTGCCTATTGGTGAAGGTTGAGACATTGATTCTTTTTGCTTTGTCTTGTGTTTAACATGTATTTTCAAGGATAAAAAGGCCATGAATTGTTCTTGCATTTTCAAATTGTTTGGCATTTATTTTGTTAAGAACCCTAAAAAACCCTAATAACTTGTAGAAATCATATCTTGAGTTTGGTTGAGAGTTGAGAGTCCCCCTTTGGGCAGTGGTTCATCATAGGCCTAGGGTTTCTTTGGGTGCCATTTTCCATTTTTTATCATGAGGTTTGCTTCTGTTTTGGGTTTTTGTTTGATGTTTGATCCATGAACCCTAATTTGGGCTTTCTTTTGCATCCTTCTTGCATTCTCTTGCATAACATGACTTGTCATTGCATTTTGTGCATTCTTGTGATCCATTTGACATCTTAAGACATGTATAAAGCATCTTTGACCATTGCATCTCATATTTTCCATTTCATTTGTCTTGTATGCTTCATAACATTTCATACTTGTTCATGCTCCTTAACTTGCATCATTTGCATTCATGATCTTGTATGAACATCCCCATTGTCTTGCCTCATGTTTGCAGCATCTCATAACATCATAATCATCATCAACATGCTTCTGGTTTTGCTTAGCATCATATCATTTCATCTCATCTTGCATTGCATTGCATTTCTTTCTAACATTTCAGGTGGTAAGTAAACTTGAGAAGTGAATTTGCCTTCACTTCTCATAACTTTTCTTCTCATCTCTCTTGCATCCATTGCTGCATTTCTATTTGTGTTTGAGTTTGAGCTTGCTCATTCTTCTTCTTCCCACTTTCTTTCTTCAAGTGACTTGACTTCTTGAATGAAGCAAGTCACTTTGCTTCTTTTGATCCTGTTCATCTGTTTCCTGGTGGTTCCTTTGAAGATTGTTCTTGGAAGCCTCACAAACCTTAGGATCATCCAAGCATGATAATGAATTAGGGTTTTGATTAGTCCCCCATAGTTTTACCTTTGTGTCTCTCTTTGAGTTTTCTCTTCTCATCTCATAATCAGGGACTAAACCCTAAAGGCTTTAAGACTTTGTGATTGAGCTTATGCCTGCATCCTTCTCTTAGGATGGAGTGTATAACTTTAATCCTAAGTATTAAACCCTTAAGGTGTTTAAATCTCTTAATCAATTCACTTAATAAATACCAAGACATTACACTTGTAACTTGGGCCTTGCATTAGGGTTCTAATTCTTCCTTAAGTGGTTAAGAAGGACTAACCCTAGTGTTAATGGACAAGTCCCCCTCAAGTTGTCTTACAAATCATAAAATTCACTTCATCATCATATCATTAACTAAAATCCACTTAATAAAGGCTTGTTTTGTCATGGGTTTAATCCCTAATCATGGATTAAGTTGAGGAGTCTTCCTCAGCTTAAACATTCTCATCTATTATCCTTCTTTTAGGATGGTGTAATGAGTCTGTTTAATCCTTGATTATGGCTTAACCTCATTACTTAACACTAAACAAAAACACCAAAAACATCTAAATAATCACAAGTAGGTTAATGACCTTAATTCTACACCAAAGGTGATTAAGTGTGAGAATCTGACTTCACACTTAAGGTATTCTCATTACCCCTAACGGAGGGAAGATGTGATGAGTTTACTAACCCATTGGTTTAGGCTTAAGCTCATTATCCTATGACAAACTTCAAAAAAAGCAATAAAAGACTGAAAACTCAAAAACAAACAATAATCGTCTCCTCCGGGATTCTTTTTCTCATCATCTTCACTCACAATCGAGAACTCGCTTCTTCCGTCTAATGCAAGACAGTCAGCATCTGTGCCAGACAGATCATACACTTGAGCATAGGCAAGTAAGCAGTTCATCAGTCAATTCATCTTTCAGTCTCTTTGGGTCGAACTACGGTGTTCTGACTTCCTCATTGCACGAGAGGATACGTAGGCATAACTTAACGGTTATCGAACAAAAGTCTCTGTCCATTCCCCCTCTTTCCAGCTTCATTCTTTAGCCTCATGATCTTGAGCATTTCATTCTGTTCCTACACTGACACTTTCATACTTCACATCACTTATACACTTTGCACTGACACCTGTACATCCCTTTTTCAGCTATTTTACACAGATTGCACTGACACTACCCCTTTAAAGCACAAATCTTTTAAGCGTGGATCCCGTCGAGTACGGCGGACAATCTGGGTGCTAATACCTTCCCAGGTTGTAACCAACCCCCTTTCTCAGTCTCTCTGGTTCGCAACCGTCTTATCCATCTTTTTCTAGGTCTATGCAGCATTGCCTTTCCTCCGGGATAAAAATGCCTAGCTGGCGACTCTTTTCATCTCCAGTGAGTTCACGGCTGTGTGTTCTCATTGTCCCTCTCGCCGACCGTTCGCGCTTGTACCAGGATGCAAATCTTCGGGAGCGACAGCGATCCATGCAAAATCAGGGAATAAGCGAATAACTGCATTCTGAGTTCGTTTGTATCACTCACAACATGGCAAGCTTCAAAAGGATAAAGCGTCGGTCAGAATCAACCTTCTTAAGAAAGCGAGATAAGAAGAACGGCAAGGTCATACGGGTCATAGCAAAGGAAGCTCACTGGAGCGTCATCTTCAACGTTACCAGCAATGTTTATTTTTCTCAATTTGCAGCAATTTCCTCCTTTCAGGGGATTCGCTTCTTTAAATGTACTTGCCTATTCAGGGCACACAAATCAATAAAATTAGAATATTCAGTTACGCTTTGTTTTTTACCTTTTGTTTTGCTTGCAAAATGTCCAGAGTTCGTAATACAACATTTGCATGAAACTTATAAGCCATTTTTAACAAAATGCTTGCAGGAAATTTGAATTCTTAAGCAAATCTAATTCCTATGACGGAATCCGGTTAAGGATACCTCGGGACACTTGTGCGTTTTCCTTTGTCTTAACAGGTTGCAGGTGCTCAAGGCAGACAATCTTTCGTAACATGGGGCATATCAAGCATTAAATCCCCAGCATGCTACTTCCCAGAAGTTATCTCCTCCCCAAGCGGACCTCCCAAGCAATGACTGACAACTCTTTCACAGTAAAGTGGTCAAAGAACTTTCTATTCCCCACCAGAGATGCCAGATTTCTCTCATCCTCAGCAGAATTGGTAGAATTATTCCCCACAGAGTTGCCTCCCTAGAAGAGCAATGCTTGAAATATGCCCCCAGCGGAGTTGCTAAAACTTCCTCATCCCATTAGGAGTTCTCCCTCCAGACAGATTTATCAATGATTTCTTCCCAGCTGAGTTCTCCCTCCAAAACAGATCAGCCAGAGATCTTCACCCCCTGCAGGATCCGAGTCTCGGATCAAGTTTCTCATTTGCATAATCATAGCATTTTGCATCATTTTCCCCCAAAATAAGCGTAGCATTCCGTCTAAAATGGAGCATTATGGCAAAAATCAAACATTTGCATGATCATGAGCCAGGTTCGAGCCAATCACTTGTAAATACCATCATCATTCCATCAATGATATACGAAACTCATATCCCCTGCAGATAAAAGCCAAAGCATCCCCTTTGCACTCTCAAAATACAAATTCCTGTTCATATTTATACATGCTCTTTTCGACACTCGTCTGTGTCATACGTCCCCAACAAGTCAAAACACTCGTCTGTGTCTTGCACATACTTCACCAACAGATCAACACTTGTACATATACAAACCTCTAATACCCGTATGTATCTTGTATATATCACCTCCCCAGCAGATTCAACACTCGTCCGTGTTCCTTGCTTAGCCGATTGATATTCGTCTGTATCATCATCCTCAAACACGCATCAGCGTTTGTTTCTATTGATACCCGTCTGTATCATGGTCCTAAGGAGGCTCGTCCGCATCTTTGGTCTATACACACCGTCAAACACTTATATCTTTTATTTTAAAGGCGTAAGCGCTCGTCCGTGTTTACCATTCCCCAGTAAGTCTCCAACAAAACAACTTTCTTCTATCCAACATTCATCTTATGTCGTGATACTTTCGGCAGCCGTCCCCTGCCAGGTGATCGTCCTTCACCTTTGGATGATCGTTCCTCATCCTTTCCCCAGTGGAATACCCATTGATGGAACCTTCTATCCAACATTCGTCCTATGTCGTGATATTTTCAGCAGCCGTCCCCTGCTAGGTGATCGTCCTTCACCTTTTGATGATCGTCCTTCATCATGCTTATCCAATGGCCGTCCCCATCGTTGATCTTTTATCCAACATTCGTCCTATGTAGAGATAACCCCCAAGAGAAGCCTCACCCTGCTAGGTGATTGTCCTTCACCTTTAGATGATCGTCCTTCATCATGCTTTTCTGATGGTCGTCCCCATCGTCCATCTTTTCTATCCGGCATTTGTCCTATGTCGTGATATTTTCAGCAGCCGTCCCCTGCTAGGTGATCGTCCTTCACCTTTTGATGACCGTCCCTCATCATTATTTCATTTATTCTTTCACCCGATGGTCGTCCCCGTCACGGTTTATTTACCCTTTAGAACCCGATGGTCGTCCCCGTCAGTGCTTTCCTCATTTATTTAATCCCCAAAGAATGGCAAAGGCATGGAGGCAGAGCTAGGGTTTTCCTGCACAGATGACCAAAATTAGGGTTTTGGTTTCAGAGGCCTTAACTCCAAATTTTTTGGTCATTCTTGTTTTTAATGGTCTTAATATGTTATAAGGATCATGTGTACCAAGTTTGATGAAGAAATTCATTGTGGAAGTCATCTGATCATTAGGTAACTTCTTGAGCAAGTAAAGTCAAAATCAGGGCATCTGAGGCCCCCAACAAGGGTACCTGTCGTACCCCGAAAAATACGACCTTACGCGATCCGAAAGGACGGAGTCACGCGCCGGACAGACTGAAGAGTCACCACCTAATTCTATTTATTCCCGAAGAGGGAAAGGGGAGATATAGATACAACCCGAGAGGAAAAGGATGAGGACAAAGGTCAACGGAACCATTGCCTGGGTTCGGGAGTCGGTTATGCAGGGGGGAGGTATTAGCACCCCCTACATCCATCGTACTCGATGGGAACCATCTAAGTTAACGCGCGAGAAAGGATGTCTATGCTTAAACGAATTGCTTGCTAGAGGGAAATGAGTTGAATTATAAGTTAGATTGAACCTAGGTGCTCGGCAAGGATTGAGATCCTCGTGCCTACGTACTCCCGTGTGCAATGGGAAAGTCAGAGCCTCGTAGTTCGGCCTACTAAGGGTAATGGTTGTTCGATTTTATTACCTTTCGTCGATGAAAGGGTTTATGAGTTGAAATGCACTAAAGACTAGGGATAGTTTATCTCGTCCAACAAGACGAGCGTCTTGCGTCGAAATAATCGGAGCGAGTAACGAGAGCTCGTTATCCTCCTTTCTACCACTTAAGGCTCGTGGCGTACAGATCTTCTCGTATTTATTAAAGTGTTTTTATTTCCTAAAGCCGCTCGACGTTGGATCAAGGGTTTGAATCTAATCGGAACATTTTGGTTTTTTGAGGTTAGAGGGTAAATGGAAATGGAGGTTATTTTTGTGGTTTTGTCAGCGAGGCACGAAGCGCTCGGCTCGCAAGGAGAGGTGGATCCTAATAAACGAAACAATAACTGAACAATAAAGTGCGAGTGTGCAAGTGCAATCGCTTGGCGTTGGACCAAGGATTCAGAATTAAATAAAATACGGAAAATAAAGTGCGTACAAATTAATGGGAGAGGGATACAAAATAAATACAGGGGATTGCGCGAAATAAAAGGTATCATTGTAGTTTGCCCAAGAGGAAGCGTGTGTGCAGTGTTTTGAATGGTTCGAAGGCGTTCGGCCTTTTAATCGGGACACAACTATTCGAAGGCGTTGGACCTTTTAATCGAGACACAACTATTCGAAGGTGTTGGACCTTTTTGGGACGCGTCGAAATTTACTTTGTTTACTTCCTTAGAGCCGGTTTAAAGAAACCGTTCTATGAGGAGTCGAAACAATATTTGAAATGCGATATGAAATGAATTGAATTAAATTGAATTGCTTGAATAAAATAATAAATTAAACAATTAAATAAATCAAATGATATTAAATAAATTAAATAAACTAAAAGATATTAAGAATGGTGAATAAATTAAATTAATTTAAGTATTTATTTGTCAAAATAATAAAATAAATAATAATAAAAAAAAAACTAATTACACGGAGGGCCTCATATTGACCGAATATCACCGATTTAACGAAATCGGGCGAAAAACGACCTTTTATCAAGTCATTGGCCCGACAAAATTAAAATTAAACAAAAAAATGAAAATAAAATAAAAAAAGAAACTAATGGATTTAAAATAGGAATAAAGTTTGTCAAATATGAACAAGAACAAAAGAACTTAAAATTATTTCTTAAAAAAAAAATAAACTAACAATTAAATAAGATTTTTTTTTAAATAAATAAAACACGAAGCATTAAGAAAATGGTGCAAGATCTGTATGCAGAAATGCATATGGGTGTGGTGTAATAGCAGTGAAAGTATGGGCTAGGCCCAAGGATCAGCAACAAACAAAAAGGTATCGGGTCATAAAACCCAATCTGCAACAAAATAGGGTTTATGTGAAGTAAAATAAACAAATGGGTCTGTAATACACAATCACTACCTAAATAAAAGAAGAACGAGTCCCTTCCCAAACCAACACGGTCAACAACAACTCTCAGAAAAGATCCGCCTCTGTTTCACCTCACTCGCGTCATCGTCTCTCATTCGCGCACAAATATATTTGGATTCGCTCGCTCTCACGGCCTGGTTCTCACTCGATCTGTGTTTCGTTCAAGGTGCCTCACGGCGGTGGGTTATGATTCGCGGTTTTGAGTTTGCGGTTTGCGGTGATTTTGGCTTTTGCGAGCGGGTTGTGACGCGGTGGGTCGGATGCGCTTCGGATTTCTGCGTTTGTGACGGTTTAGAGGTGGTGATTTGCGGTTGGGTTTTCGTTTCTGGCTTTGATCTTCTTCGCGGTATTTCACGGTCCTCAGAACTCACTCTCGGTGTTGACAAGTTTTTGGATTCTCTCTCAATCGCTCGCTCTCGTCGGTTTCACTCTGAGTTTGCGATCTGGTTTCGTTATGGTGGTAAGTGTTTACAGGTCTGAAGGTTTCTGGTTTTTGGTGAGTTTTCTGGCGGTTTTTTTTTTGCGAAGGTGAATGTTTGTGTTATGGTGGAAATGAAAGTGGTGATGTCGCTCGCGTTTGAGGCTTTTTGCGTGGTTCTCTGTTTGGCTTCTTTTCAGATTTTTTTACAGTGGCTTCTGTAAACACCCCAAATTTTCCCTCACCCATTCACACCATGGCTTGTGATCATCTCATATGCATAAACACAAACATGTTACCTCATATCTCATTTTTGATTCACTGGATAGTTTCTAAGGCATCTGCACCTAGGGTTTGTGATCTGAGCAACCTCAAGGATTCTTGAGGCACTCCAAAGGCCACCAATCAACTCAAAGGGGTCCATGTGTGTTCTTATATCATATTTCATCTCCTCAAAGTCAAAATTGCAGAAGAATCACAAGAACTAGGGTTTGAGTGAGGCAGAGCCAGGTTGAACTGCACAGTTGACTGAAAATTAGGGTTTTGGTTTCAGAGGCCATAACTCCAAATTTTTTTGGTCATTCTTGTTTCCATTGATCTCTATATGGTATAGGGAGTATGCATATCAATTTTCATGAAGAAATTCCATGGGGAAGTCATCTGATCAAGGGTTGACTTTTCAGACAAGTCAGTGTAAAATCAGGGCATCTGAGGCCCCCAATGACCCAACCAATGGGTGATCTTCATCATTTTGAGTGTATATGATCTTTATTTGATCATGGAAGAAGGTTGAAGTTCATAGAAATCAAGAATTTAGGGTTTTTGCAAATGTTGACTTTTTGGGCATAGTTGACTTTTCAAGAATGCATCATTTTAGGTCATTTTTCAAGCCATGATTCATGATTCAAAAATGCTTCAAATGGAAAAACTTTGGTCATGAAAGTTGTAGATCTCATCTTTCCCTTTTCAAAAAGTACAAGAACATGATCAAACTCTTCTTGGATCAAAAGTTATGGCAAGGCAAATTTGGCTAAAATCATTAATTTTCAAGGCATGCCCCATTTGGAAATTTTGCAAAGTCATGAACCAATGCATTATGTGACTTCTAATTCATTTCAAACCATTACATAAACATTCTCTAAGTCATAAAAATCAGAATTGAACCAAGAATGCCTATGGTTTATGTTTGGTTATGCAAAAGAATCACATGTGAACCAAAATGTCACAAGTTGCAAAACTCATGATCATGCTTCCTACCACTTGCAGCCTTGGATGCTGAGCTTTGCTAGCCTCTCACCTCACCTTGCTGCGCCAGCCCATGCCCATGTACTTGCCTAGATCATGAGCCATGCTTCTCTTACACATTATTTGACTTTTTGCAAAAGTTAACTTACCAATCAATAAAGGGCATGTCTTGTCAACTGACCAATGAGAGAGAGTTATATGGACAATTTGCAAGCCATTTCATGTACAAGGCAAGGCTGAAACATCCTCATTCAACACATTCACAAAATCACCCCACATTGCATAAGCCTTCGAATCTCTCTGTCCAGCATACAAACACTTCAGCCATCTTCACCATTCAACTCACCATGTATCATTGAGTAGAAACCACCAAGAACACAAGCCTGAAACAGCCAGAACATCTCACTGCCATTCCTCACCTCATTTTGCAGTTCCTTTCGAATCTCCTTCCATAAACCACAAACAGCCAAACAAACCTTGCAGACCTTCTCCACATATCATTTGGACCTCAAACAACCCATCACAATGACCTGAAAGTGCCAGAATCTCCATTGCCATTTCTGACCAAGCTTGAGTAGAAGCTTTCGAAACTCACTATCCAGCCAACTCAAACTTCTTTTGAGCATTCAAACATCTTCTGGGGACCAAGTGGAGCAGTTTGCACTGAAAGAAGTGGCCAGAAAGTTCTCAAACTGAAAGCTTCGAATCTCAGGTAGCCTGAAATTTATTTTTCCAGAAATTGCTTTTCTTGTTACAAACTTGTTCTATGTGATTCACTGATCATCCTGATGCTTTTGGTTTTTAAAATGGCTTTGAAATGAACATTTAATTTGTCTCTGAAACTGGTTTGCCCTAAAACTTGTTCTGTTCGATTCATGGTTTTGAGGAAGAAGAAATTTGTTTGGACTTAGGGTTTTAGCTCAGGGGATCATGGGGATCATTTTGGTGTGCTTAGTTTTCATTTTCGTTACGTTTTAAGGGAGTTGGGGAGTTTTCAGGTGAGAGGCTGGCCGGAGAAGACGACCGGAAGTCTTCTCCGGCAGCCTGAGTAATTAAACCCTAATCTCAGGTCATTAATGTTAGTTTGAATTTGGACCATTGATCGCGTTGACATGTTTGACTCCCCGCGCGAATGAAAGGCCAGGATCAGTCTGCTTAGCCCTAATCTCTCTCATTAGTTTATTTAATTTTTAATTAAGTTAATTAACTCAGGAGCCATCTGGGCCCTTCATTTGCGCGCTGGTCAACAGATTCAAACCCTGGGCGCATCTCATCCCTCCATTCTGATTACTTTCAATTCTATTTGTTTTTTTATTTCATTTTATTTCAATTAATTTGCACAATTATTTTAAAATAGCAAAAAATTCTTAAAAAATATGAAACTTTTTCTTAAAAGTTTTATTAATTTTTAAGACCCAAAAATATTTTTATTTTATTTTTTATCATTAAAAAAGTATTTTTAAATATTTAAAAGATTATTTTTAATTGATTAATGGAAATTAATTAATTAAAAATACTTTTAGGTATTTAAAAATTACAAAAAAATTCATGAATTGTTCTTAGACATTTAGAAACATTGTCCAACCTTCAAACCAAATTTCTTTTTTGATCTTGATGCATTTTAAGAATTTTTCATTGAATTAAATCATTTTTTATGCATTATTTTGATCATGGGTTCAAAAATTCATTTCTGCCTATTGGAGGAGGTTGAGACATTGATTCCTCTTGCATTGTTTTGTGTTTGGCATGTAGTTTCTAGGGTAAAATGGCCATGAATTGTTCTTGCATTTCCAAATTGTTTGGCATTTCTTTTGTTAAGAACCCTAAAAAACCCTAATAACTTAGAAAATTCATATCTTGAGTTTGGTTGAGAGTTGAGAGCTCACCTTTGGGCAGTGGTTCATTGTGGGTTTAGGGTTTCTTTGGGTGCCATTTTCCATTTTTATCTTAGGGTTTTGCTTCTGTTTTGAATTTTTGTTTGATGTTTGATCCATGA
Organism: Lathyrus aphaca; assembly: GCA_963966055.1. NCBI lineage: Eukaryota > Viridiplantae > Streptophyta > Magnoliopsida > Fabales > Fabaceae > Lathyrus > Lathyrus aphaca. The sequence continues at coordinate 270,851,100 of OZ014520.1, forward strand.
ACCCTAATTTGGGCTTTCTTTTGCATCCTTCTTACATTCTCTTGCATAACATGACTTGTCTTTGCATTTTGTGCATGCCTATGATTCATTTGACATCTTAAGACATACAGAAAGCATGTTTGATCATTGCATTACATATTTGCCATGTCATTGGTCTTGTATGCTTCATAACTTTCCATGCTTGTTCATGCTCCTTAGCTTGCATCATTTGCATCCATGATCTTGTATGAACATCTCCATGCCTTGCCTCATGTTTGCAGCACTTCATAACATCATTTTCATCCTCAACATGCTTCTGGTTTTGCTTAGCATCATACCATTTCATCTCATCTTGTATTGCATTGCTTTTCTTTCTAACATTTCAGGTGGTAAGTGAACTTGAGAAGTGAATTTGCCTTCACTTCTCATAACTTTTCTTCTCATCTCCCTTGCATCCATTGCTGCATTTCTATATGTGTTTGAGATTGAGCTTGCTCATTCTTGTTCTTCCCACCTTCTTTCTTCAAGTGACTTGACTTCTTGAATGAAGCAAGTCACTTTGCTTCTCTTGATCCTGTTCATCTGCATCCTGGTGGCTCCTCTGAAGATTTGTTCTTGCAAACCTCACAAACCTTAGGATCATCCAAGCATGACAATGAATTAGGGTTTTGATTAGTTCCCCCATAGTTTTACCTTTGTGTCTCTCTTTGAGTCCTCTCTTCTCACCTCATAATCAGGGACTAAACCCTAAAGGCTTTAAGGCTTTGTGGTTAGGGTTATGCCTGCATCCTTCTCTTAGGATGGAGTGTATAACTTTAATCCTAAGTATTAAACCCTTAATGTGTTTAAGTCTCTTAATCAATCCACTTAATAATCATCAAGACATCATACTTGTAACTTGGGCCTTGCATTAGGGTTCTAATTCTTCCTTAAGTGGTTAAGAAGGACTAACCCTAGTGTTAATGGACAAGTCCCCCTCAAGTTGTCTTACAAATCATAAAATTCACTTCATCATCATATCATTAATATAAAATCCATTTAATCAAAGGTTTGTTTTGTCATGGGTTTAATCCCTAATCATGGATTAAGTTGAGGAGTCTTCCTCAGCTTAAACATTCTTATCTATCATCCTTCTCTTAGGATGGTGTAATGAGTCTGTTTAATCCTTGATTATGGCTTAACCTCATTACTCAACACTAAACAAAAATCACCAAAAACATCTAAATAATCACAAGTAGGTTAATGATCTTAACTCTACATCAAAAGGTGATTAAGTGTGAGAATCTGACTTCACACTTAAGGTATTCTCATTACCCCTAATCAGAGGGAAGATGTGATGAGTTTACTAAATCCATTGGTTTAGGCTTAAGCTCATTAACTTACGACAAACTTCAAAAAGCAATAAAAGACTGAAAACTCAAAAACAAACAATAATCGTCTCCTTCGGGATTCTTTTCTCATCATCTTCACTCACAAACGAGAACTCGCTTCTTCTGTCTAATGCAAGACAGTTTGCATCTGTGCCAGACAGATCATACACTTGAGCATAGGCAAGCAAGCAGTTCACCAGTCAATTCATCTTTCAGTCTCTTTGGGTCGAACTACGGTGTTCTGACTTCCTCATTGCACGAGAGGATACGTAGGCATAACTTAACAGTTATCGAACAAAAGTCTCTGTATATTCCCCCTCCTTCCAGCTTCATTCTTTTTTTAGCCTCATGATCTTGAGCATCTTATTCCTTTTCTTACACTGACACTATACATATCACCCATCACTTTCTTTTACACTGACACCTGTACATTCTTTTCCAGCTATTTTATATACAGATTGCACTGACACTACCCCTTTAAAACACAAATCTTTTAAGCGTGGATCCCGTCGAGTACGACGGACAATCTGGGTGCTAATACCTTCCCAGGTTGTAACCAACCCCCTTTCTCAGTCTCTCTGGTTCGCAAACCGTCTTATCCATCCTTTTCTAGGCCTATGCAGCATTGCCTTTCCTCCGGGATAAAAATGCCTAGCTGGCGACTCTATTCATCTCCAGTGAGTTCACGGTTGTGTGTTCTCACTGTCCCTCTCGCCGACCGTTCGCGTCTGTACCTTTATTTGGGCTGGTCCCACTTATCGGGAGCGACAGCTTGGCGACTCTGCTGGGGAACCTTATACTGCAACCAGGGCTTCTGGTTCTTTTTGTGGGTTCCTCCTAGCGCTTGTTTGATTTGTGTTTACTGGGGTGTTATGTGCTTGTTTGTGCTTGTATTTATTTTTGTTTATTGCTTTATGTACAGTTACTTTACTGCTTTCTTTATTGCATTTGTATATACCATACTGTCATTGTTGCTGGCTGGATCTGTTGTTTGCTTTGGTGGGTGGGTGATTCATTGAGAGTTAAGGTCCTATACCTGGGACCTGAGTGACACCTAGGCTAGAGTGAATCATATTCTTTCCCATTCCATTTCGGTCTGGTGCGGGAATATGAAACACGGTTCAGATATGGGTTTCTTCTTGAGAACTCTGTGTTGCAGATTTCCTGCAATGCTAGGGCTATCTGGGAAGCCTGCTAAGTCTGGATGACCTTTTAGTATTGACCTTCAGAAACTGAGGTGAATTAGAGGAGGAATTGTTATGGTTATTGTAAACACTGTACCTCCGGGTTAGAAGTGTTTACACTTCTCGTAACTGATCCAAGTCTGAGGATCCTTGTTCTAGATCACCACCTGTGAGGGGGTTGGGCTGTTTACAGGTTTGCAGGTACCTTGACCTCAGAATACCCTGTTACTTTGACTTTGTTAAGAATGCTCCATGTTGGACAGTTCTTGTGATTCTAAAACCTTGGACTTGTGGCTCTTTATTTGAGTCCCCCACCCTGGTTACTGGATTTTTAGACCTCCATCTGGATTTCTTGAACACACATGGATCTACACCAAGGCAGTTAATCAGATCCAGCTCAGTCACAAACCCTTGCATTTCATTTGCATACATACCCATTGCATCATATTAACATTTGCTTATTTGTGTTTCAGGGTATCCACCTTCATCTTTGGTTTTGGTTTTGACCCCATCTGCAGTTTTGACCTATCTCCACCAGCACTTGCTTCAGCCTGTCAGCCATATACTTCAGTTACTAGCACTAGCCAGCCAGTGGCCCACTCCTCAGCATCTTCATCAGCACTTATCCTACTCAGTCTCAGCATCATGGCTCCAAAGAAAAGCAACATCACCTATCATTTCTTCCAACCAGACTTATCAGACATCAGGAGGATCCAAACCTTGATCACTCCAGATCACGTACCTTTGTTCAGGGATCATTATGGGGATATACTTGACTTGGTCATGGATCTGGACCCATCTCAGAGAAGCCTGATCCATACCTGTATTCAGTTCTATGACCCCCCATTGAGATGTTTCACCTTTCAAGACTTTCAGTTGGGTCCTCTTCTGGAAGAATACTCATCATTGATTGGTCTGTCTATCAAAAGAGAAATCCCTTTCAACCCTGAAATGGTCCCTCCCAGCAATGGAGAGATAGCAAAAGCTTTGCACCTGGAACCTGCTTTGATTGAGCAACATATGACCTCTAAAGCTGGGATCCCTGGATTTCATCTGGACTTCCTGATTTCTCAAGCTAGTCTGAAGGCCTCCCTGGGGGAGTGGAAAGCTGTTTGTGCTCTGTTGGCCTTAAGTGTATATGGAATTGTGTTGTTTGCAGATGAGCCCCGATTCATTAGCAAGAATGAAATCCATTTGTTCATCCTGAAGAACCCAGTGCCAACTTTATTGGGTGATCTCTATTACTCAGTACATCAGAAGAATGAGAAGCAGAGGGGAAGGCTAGTGAGGTGTTGTGCTCCATTATTCCATGCTTGGCTTCTCAGGCATCTGCCCAGGACAGATGCATTTCTAAATCCTCATCAGCAAAGCAACTGGGCTAAGAGGCTCACTATTCTCACTTCAGCAGATATCAGATGGTGTACTCAAAGCACCAAGGGCAGAGATATAATCACCAGCTGTGGGCACTTTCCCAATGTGCCCTTAATAGGAGTTAAGGGAAGTATCAATTACAACCCTCTGCTGTTCAGAAGGCAATTAGGCTATGCACTGGTTCATACTCCTAGGGAACAAGACTTGGTTGAGACCCTCTACTGTGAGAACAAGATTAGTTTGGCTGTTGTTAGGCAGGCTGCCTGGGCCTGGGATCATGTTCAAACCAAGGGAATCACCATTCTGGGGAAGTGCAATAATGTGGCATCAGCCCAATACTATGAGTGGTCTCATGCCAGGGCCCAATTCTCTGGAATGCCCTTCACCATAGAAGACATGCCTGAGTCATCTTCAGCACCACCCCCTGCCACTATCAGTCTGGAGGAGTTTGAAAGCCTGAAGGAAAGAAATGAGAAGTTAACCCAAGCCTTGCAGAAGACCCTCAGGGAGAGGAGTGAAGGTGCGAGGGAGATTGAGAGATTGGAGAAATTGAGGGTGGAACACTTGACTAAGATTGAGAAGTCTGGAGATTATATCAACAAGTCTAGGGCTGGTGAACAGATTCTGAAGAATGCTTGTAAAGAAGCCCAGTTCCAGAGAGCAAGGACAGACTTGTATTTGAAAGAGAGTCAGGCCAGGTGGGTCCGGATCACTGAGGCCCGTACTCTAGAAGACAAGAGAGTTCAGGACAAGATGGAGCAGATGGAAAAAGCCCTGGCAGCAGCCCAGAAGGAAATATCAGAGCTAGAAATCAGAGCTGGAGTGAAGAGGTCTAAGGACCAAAGTCAGAACAGGAAGTTGACTGCAGCTGTTGCAACAAGAAACCTTCTCATCAGAAATCTTACGGAGCATCCGGCTGATCCTGTGACCGAAGCACTTCTCAAGGAAGTTCGTGAGGATGAGTTTGGCCTTGGAGTTTGATCATTTGCTTGTTGTTGTTCCTTTTCCATGTACTTTTGTTTTTTGTGATGTATTTTGACCCCTTAGGGGGCCGGTGTTGTAAAATGAACAAATTGTATTATTTCACCTTTGTAATATATTTGTGTTGGTTTCTATCTGGGTTCACTTCAAAAGCAACTTCAACAGCATCATCTTCAAGGGTCTGGAAGGGTCAAAACTGAAGGCCAAACCGGATACCTTGAGAGCAAATAAGCATAGCTGCATTGCATACTAACCCTTTTGTTTGTTTTGTAGGTTTTTGTTTTGTTGTTACTAACCTCTGTTGTGAATCTCAGGAATTATTGCTCGCCGCCGGGTATTTCCCCTCAACAGGCCACACAGGTACCCAACTAGAAACAACCTTCCGGGAATTCAGATGGATCAGATGCAGCAGGACCTTACGGAGGTCAGAAACCAGATGGCCAACGAAAGGTTGGAGATGAGAACTCAGATAACACAGTTCATGGAAGTAATGAACAATTTAGCTCAAAGCCAGGAGAGGCTCAGAGCTTTGGTAGAGGGGAGGAATCAAGATGAGCCCCATGTGGGGACTGCTGGCACAAGTAACAATGAAAGGGTGCAACCACATGTTAATCCCCCTGTGTTTGGCCCACATCTACATCCTGAGATTAATATTCCTGCAAACATTCAAGGGACTGCCACAGCAGGGAGAGTACTTCAAGAAGATCCTCAGGAGGACCAATTTACAGTAATGGGTGCTGGAGAGGAAACTTATGATAGACGGTTGGAAGAAATAGCTGAGAAGTTGAGGTCCTTAGAATCTCAAAACTCTTTGGGCTTCGACGTCATGGACATGGGTTTGGTAGACGGGGTCAGGATCCCCCATAAGTTCAAGCCACCTTGTTTCGAAAAGTATAATGGGACTTCATGCCCCCGGACTCATCTACAATCATTTCTGGGAAGGCTGAAGGCCTATACAATGGATGAGAAATTGTGGATGTTCTATTTTGAAGATAGCTTGACTGGAGCTTCGAGGGAATGGTATTCCCATTTGACAAGGGCTACTGTAAGATGCTGGAAGGACCTGGCAGAGGCCTTCATCAGACAGTATCAGTATAATCTAGATATGGCACCCAACAGGACCCTCCTAATGGGAATGTCACAGTCATCTAGAGAGAGCTTCAGAGAATATGCTCAAAGATGGAGACAGCTTGCTGCTGCTGTCCAGCCACCAATGTCTGAGAGAGAAATGGCAGACATGTTTATGAACACTCTCCAGGGAACGTATATTGACAGGTTGGCTGCTTTCTCCTCCACTAGCTTCGCAGATGTTGTCATAGCTGGGGAGAGAATTGAAAGCTTGTTAAAAATGGGAAAGATCTCAGACAACGGTGCAAGCTCGTCCAGTAGTACAAGAAAGCCTTTTGCAGGCCCGAGAAGAACTGGTGAGACCAATGCCATTCACACCAACAGGGGTAGGCCCCAATATGCTCAGAGGTCCATAGCAGCAGTCACCATCCCTGCTCCAGCACATCCTCAGCCAGTCTATCAACCTCCGCAACAGAACTTCCAATAACAACCTCAGTATCAGCAGAATCAATACCCTCCAAGAAACTACAACAACAACACCAACAACAACAATCAACAGAGGCCATTCCAACAAAGGCCATCCCAAGCTAACCGAGTGATCGACCCGATCCCAATGCCGTATGCTGCCTTGCTGCCACAACTTCTGAAACTCAACCTAGTTGAGCTAAGAACGTTGGCACCTCCGGATCCCAACAGTCTACCAAGGAGTTATGACTCCAATGCTAGGTGTGCTTTCCACTCAAACGCGCCTGGTCACAGTACAGAAAAATGCAGGGCTCTGCATATGAAGGTACAAGACTTGGTAGATTCCAAGGCTCTGAATTTTGCACCTCCGCCCAATGTCAATAAAAACCCAATGCCAAACCATGGTGGTCCCCGAATTAATGCTGTTGAAGAAGACCAACCGTCTTATTTAATAACCAGTGTGGATCAGATCAGGACACCATTGGTGGAAATCAAAGCTCAACTCCGCGAAAACCAAATATTTCCGGGGTGTGAACTGGGGTGTCCCTACTGCAATATTTCATGGAACGGGTGCGAGGACCTGAGGAATGGCATTGACAGCCTTATTCAGAGTGGCCTGCTACAGATCACTACATCATTTCCGACAAACCCAGCAACTTCATCAACAACGGTTTCAGAACCTCCTACAACTGCAGCAACTATTGTCCCCGACAATTCATCAGCACCATCAACAAGTACTTCGTCTGTCCTTCCAAATGATCAATTTTCAACAGTTTCTCCTGCTACAACTTCAGCTTCATTCCATTTCGAATCTCCATCAACAACAACATCAGTCCTTCCAACAATATCTCCTACAACACCAGCAATCAATCATGAAGATGTCTCTACTGTTACCATATTCTACGATCCTGAAAATAACTCCGCCTACCATTCGGAAGGTGCTGCTCCCGCCAGAGCACCAGTAACAATCTTTTATGATCCACAAACAATAGCAGTCCCTTCAGCAGCAGCAATCAGTCCGGTCACAGTCACGGTGCCTGGACCTGTACCATATGAAAGCAATAGGGCCATCCCTTGGCACTATGGCTCTGACGTGTACTGTGAAGGGAAAAGAATCACTCTTGAAACATCAGCACCTGCACCACAAGTAGATAATGTGGGGGGAGGCGGAGGCTTCACTCGAAGCGGACGTCTCTTTGCTTCACAAATTCAAAGACCTACTGCCGAAGCAGAAGCTGCTGCCAAGGCAAAGGGTAAAGGCCCAGTGCAGGAAGATCCAGCTGCCAAAGAAGCCCTAAAAACTCCATTTGATCAGGAAGTTGATGAGTTTATGCGAATCATCAAAAAGAGTGATTATAAAATTGTGGATCAGCTTCACCAGACGCCATCCAAAATCTCCATCCTCTCACTGCTTATGTGCTCCGAAGCCCATCGGAATGCACTACTTAAAGTCCTGCACGCAGCTTACGTGCCTGAGGAGATTACTGTCAACCAATTGGAAACGGTGGTTGGGAATGTTACTGCTAGCAATGGGCTAGGGTTTACCAATTCTGACTTGACAGCGGATGACCGCAACCACAACAAAGCCTTGCACATAACCATGGAATGCAAAGGAGCTGTCCTTTCTCATGTGTTGGTGGACACAGGTTCTTCCCTGAATGTCCTACCAAAGAAGGCTCTGGTGAAATTAGAATATGACGGATTGGCATTGAGACCCAGCAACCTGGTGGTAAGAGCCTTTGATGGTTCGAAGAGATCGGTTCTGGGAGAGATTGAGCTGCCTGTGACAATTGGCCCGCAGACCTTTAAAACTATCTTTTATGTGATGGACATTCAGCCCGCCTACAGCTGTTTGTTGGGTAGACCCTGGATTCACGCCGCCGGCGCAATAACGTCCACCCTTCACCAAAAGTTAAAATTTGAGTGGGAGGGTCAAGTTGTCACAATCTGTGGGGAAGAGGATATTTTCGTTAGCCATCTGGCTACCTACAAGTACATTGAGATGGATGGAGAGATCCATGAAACAATGAGCCAAGGTTTTGAAGCCTTGAACGTCAATGAAGCATCTGCTGTATCGGAGATCTCCATGTCGTCTTACCAACAAGCCCGGAAGGTTGTTGAAGAAGGAACTGCCCTAGGCTGGGGCAAGGTATTAGCTGTGGAGGAGAAGAAGGACAAATTTGGGTTGGGTTACAGACCAACTCAACATCAAGCAAAGGCTGCTGCAGAGCCTGGTTTTGTCAGTGGGGGGATGCTTACCCCCGATGCTATCAACTGTCTGGAAGACGAGCTGGAAGAGGAGCGCAATCTGGAGAATTGGATTCGTCCAAAGATCCCGGGGAGCAGTGTCTCGAACTGGTCTTCCCAGGAAATTATAAGAGTTACTCATGCAGAGTAATTATTATTTCCTGTATTTTTTATAGCATGCATCCAAGTCTTGCATCTTGCCCAAGATGACAAGACTCATTTTGTAACCAGGGCCATCTGTACTTTTGTGCAAACAAGATTAAATTAATGAAATATCAGACATCTTTTTGCAAACGAGTCTTTTTCTTTTCTGCTCACTGTTTTTCCATTTTTCTTTTTGTACAAAAAATAAATGGCGGTGTTTTCAAAATGATAACTTCATTTCACTTTTTTCTAAAGCAAGATTAAAATCAATCACTAAAATGAACAAACTTAACCCTTGCAGAGAGTGCCTTCCAGACAGCACCGACAACAGCACGGCTATGACATCGTATGACTTTGACAATCCAATCAATCAAGCTGATGAAGGGGTTGATGAAGAATATGAGCTTCCTGAAGAGCTAGCCAGGTTGTTGAGACAAGAGGAAAAGGTTATTACTCCTCACCAGGAAGAGATTGAAGTGATTAATCTTGGTACAGATGAAGACGTGAAAGAAGTTAGAATCGGGGCCTGCCTGCAAGACTCAGTGAAGAGACAACTGATAGACCTACTTCAAGAGTATGTAGATGTGTTTGCTTGGTCGTACCAAGACATGCCAGGGTTGGATACCGACATTGTTGTGCACAAGCTGCCTTTGAGGGAAGAATGCCCACCGGTCAAACAGAAGTTGCGCCGAACTCGCCCAGACATGGCTATGAAAATCAAAGAAGAGGTACAAAAGCAATGGGACGCCGGGTTCCTTGCTGTGACTAGCTACCCACCGTGGGTTGCTAATATAGTACCTGTGCCTAAGAAGGACGGCAAAGTAAGAATGTGTGTTGACTACCGGGATCTGAATAGAGCCAGCCCGAAAGATGACTTCCCATTACCTCACATTGATGTATTGGTGGATAACACGGCTCAGTTCTCGGTATTCTCCTTCATGGATGGATTTTCAGGGTATAATCAGATCAAGATGTCACCTGAAGACATGGAGAATACAACATTCATTACACCTTGGGGCACGTTCTGTTACAAAGTGATGCCATTCGGACTGAAGAATGCTGGTGCCACATATCAACGGGCTATGGTGACATTGTTCCACGATATGATCCACAAGGAAATAGAATGTTATGTGGATGATATGATCGCCAAGTCCCTTACTGAAGAAGATCATCTGGTGAATCTACTCAAGTTGTTCAAGCGTCTGAGAAAGTACCAACTGAAGTTGAACCCCAACAAATGCACATTCGGGGTGCGATCCGGTAAGCTGCTGGGCTTTATTGTAAGCGAGAAAGGGATTGAAGTTGACCCTGATAAAGTCAAAGCTATTCAAGAGATGCCTGCACCGAAAACTGAGAAAGAAGTTCGAGGGTTCTTAGGTCGATTGAACTACATCTCACGGTTCATATCTCACCTTACAGCAACCTGTGAACCCTTGTTCAAGCTGTTAAGAAAAGAACAAACGGCCAGGTGGAACGAAGATTGCCAGAAGGCTTTTGACAAGATCAAAGGGTACTTGCAAGAACCTCCAATCCTCATGCCTCCAGTAGAAGGAAGACCTCTGATTATGTACTTGACAGTGTTAGAAGAATCGATGGGGTGTGTGTTGGGCCAGCATGACGAGTCTGGTCGAAAAGAGTATGCAATATACTACCTAAGCAAAAAGTTTACCGACTGTGAACAACGTTATTCACTGCTCGAGAAAACTTGCTGTGCTTTAGCGTGGGCTGCTCGCCGACTGAGGCAGTATATGTTGACCCACACTACCTTACTAATCTCAAAGATGGATCCAGTTAAGTACATTTTCGAGAAGCCAGCTCTTACCGGACGGGTTGCAAGATGGCAGATGATTCTCACAGAATACGACATACAGTACACATCTCAGAAAGCCATCAAGGGCAGTGTACTATCTGAATATCTCGCTGAGCAACCCATTGATGATTACCAGCCTATGAGGTTTGACTTCCCTGATGAAGACATCATGTTCATAAAAGCAAAAGATCATGAAGAGCCTGTTCACACTGAAGGGTCTGACCCGGAAGAAGAATGGACTATGATGTTTGATGGGGCTGTTAACATGAATGGCCGTGGTGTTGGTGCAGTACTCATTACACCTAAAGGAGTTCACATGCCTTTCTCGGCAAAACTCACTTTCAACTGCACTAACAACGAAGCTGAATACGAAGCTTGCATTATGGGTCTTGAGGAAGCCATTGACCTCAGGATCAAGACATTGACCGTATTCGGGGATTCAGCTTTGGTAATCAATCAAACCAACGGGAAATGGTACACCCACCAGGATCATCTGATACCGTACAGGGATTATACAAGAAGGTTACTGACTTTCTTTACAACAGTCAAACTTGAATATATCCCTCGGGATGAGAATCAGTTTGCAGATGCTCTTGCTACCATTTCATCCATGATCAAAGTTCAAGCTGCTAACTTTATACCCCAGATATCAGTGTCCAGACTCGACAGGCCAGCATATGTATTTGCAGCAGAAGTTGTCAAGGACGATAAGCCTTGGTTTCATGACATTAAATGCTTCTTGGAGGATCAAACATACCCACCTGGGGCATCTTCCAATGATAAGAAGACTTTGAGAAGGCTTGCTGGTAGTTTCTTTCTGAACACTGATGGGTCTTTATACAAGAGGAACTTTGACATGGTACTCCTCAGATGTGTTGACAAGACGGAAGCAGATTTGTTGATGCATGAAGTGCACGAAGGATCTTTTGGTACCCATGCTGGAGGGCATGCCATGGCTAAAAAGCTATTAAGATCAGGATATTACTGGATCACAATGGATGCAGACTGTTGTGCTTACGCCAGAAAATGCCATAAATGCCAGATTTACGCAGATAAGGTGCATGTGCCTCCCAATCCTTTGAACATCATGTCTTCACCATGGCCCTTTGCCATGTGGGGCATTGATATGATTGGCAAGATTGAGCCAACTGCTTCAAATGGTCACAGATTCATCCTGGTCGCCATTGACTATTTCACCAAGTGGGTTGAAGCAGCTTCCTACGCCAATGTTACAAGACAAGTGGTAGCCAGATTTCTGAAGAGAGATATCATCTGTCGATATGGAGTGCCCGAGCGAATCATTACTGATAATGGTTCCAACTTGAACAACAAAATGATGGCAGAGCTGTGCCGGGACTTCAAAATCCAACATCACAATTCTTCTCCTTACAGGCCAAAGATGAACGGCGCTGTTGAGGCAGCAAATAAGAATATCAAGAAGATTGTGCAGAAGATGGTAATCACATACAAAGACTGGCACGAAATGCTACCATTTGCTTTGCATGGGTACCGCACGTCAATCAGAACGTCCACTGGGGCAACACCGTATCAGCTTGTATATGGTATGGAAGCAGTCCTACCTGTTGAAGTTGAACTACCCTCGTTACGGGTATTAATGGATGTTAAACTGAGTGAAGCAGAATGGGTTCGGTCCCGATTCGAACAATTGAGTCTGATCGAAGAGAAAAGATTGGCTGCAATTTGTCATGGCCAGTTATATCAGAAGAGAATGAAGAAAGCCTTTGATCAGAAAGTCAGGCATCGAGAGTACCAAGTAGGGGATCTTGTGCTGAAAAGAATCCTCCCTCCTCATACGGACCACAGGGGCAAATGGACTCCCAATTATGAAGGACCATTCGTTGTAAAGAAAGTTTTCTCTGGTGGAGCACTGATGCTCAGTACCATGGATGGTGAAGATTTCCCGTCCCCTGTGAATTCAGATGCAGTTAAAAAATACTTCGCATAAAATGACCCGCTGGACATAAAAACAGAATGTAAGTCCAGGCAAAAATAGGGCATCCCGGCGAGTCAAAAACAGAATAAAAGACTCGGGCAAAAGTAAGGGAAAATGAATAAAAAATGTACACCCGCTGAGTTGAAAAGCCGCATTGGACAGCTCAGGCAAAAATGGGTATCCCGATGGATTGAAAACCCGAAAGGGCGATCCATGCAAAACAAGGGAATAAGCGAACAACTGCATTCTGAATTCGTCTGCATTATCTGCAACTTGGTAAGCTACAAAGGATCAAGCTTCAATCAGAATCAACTCTCTCCAGAAAGCAAGACGAGAAGAACGTCATGGTCATACGAGTCATAGCAGAAGAGGAAGCTCCTTGAAAGCGTCGTCAACACCGTCAGCACTTTGTTTCTCAATTTGTAACAATCTCCTCATTTCAGGAGATATGTTTCTGTGACTGTATCTTGCCAATTCAGGGCACATAAATTAATAAAATCAGATTTTCAGTCATGTCTCGTTTTTACATTTATGTTTTGCAAAGAATTGTCTGATATATCTAAAAATACGATTGCATAAGTACAGATGCCTTTCTCTAAAAAATAAAAGCACATGCTTATAGGGAATATACTTACTCTCGAAAGTACTTATCTCCTATGACGGAATCCAGTAAGGGATACCTCGGGACCTTTTGTACGTTTCCTTATCGTTGCAGGATTGCAGGTATCCAGAACGCAACCTGGGGCATGCAGGTTACATCTCAGCAAGTTGGCGAATCATTATCAACTCGGTCTATCTTCCACGTGGCACTGGAGAGTGCCCACTTCCCCAGCAAAGTTGCCAAATCAACAAACAGGTTTAACACTCAGGATGTTTTCTCCCCAGCTGAGTTGTTTCCCATTGCTCTCCCCAGCTGAGCTACCAACAGCATTCCCCAGCTGTAGTACCCACCACTATTCCTCAGCAAGATGCAAAAATCAGGGAATCATCTCCCCGCAGAATCCCCAGCCTCTATTCAGAAGAGCAACGCACGAAGAAGTCACAACAGAGAGGGAGAAAGCTTCTACAAACCCCAGCTGGGTCCCGTATTATAAGGATATGTCAATCGGTGACCTATGTCCCCAGAAAGATACATCACCAGATCTACCAATGATCTCATCCCCAGCTGGGATGTTCACTTCAAGCAGATCAACCGGAGATCTTCGCGGCAACGGGATCCGAATCCCGGATCAATATCTTTGCATAATCATGGCATTTACATCATATTCACCCCCCAGAGCGTAGCATTCCGTCTAATACGGAGCATTACGGCAAAAATCAAATGCATAGCATAATCATAAGTCATGTTCTGAAGTAACACTTGTGAATAATAAACTGTTCATCATCATTATACAGAAAAATCCCCACCAGGGTCCCAGCAAAAGCAGTTGCCTCTCCAATCTAAACACTAGTATATACTCATTTTGACACCCGTCCGTGTCATCATTCCCCAGTAAAGTCGCCAGAACACTCTTTACAAACAAGATCACCTGTATTACAGATACTTCCTGACACCCGTCCGTGTCGTACTCCCAGCAGAAAGCCAAAGACATCCTCTTTGCACTCACGTATACTTGTATATACACTTTCTCGACACCCGTCCGTGTCATGTCCTCAGCGCAGTCGCTTACACTTTCATCACCCATATACTTGTTAATATTATACTTTTCTCTTTTGACGCCCGTCCGTGTCACTCTCCCCAGCATTTGAAACACTCATCTATACAATACAATACTCACTACTTATGGCACGCTTATACAGATATTCGCCCGTATCTTGTATACATCATCACTCATATCCCCACAGATTCGACAGTAGTCCTTGTTCTTTGTTAACCAGTTGATACTCGTCCGTATCATCATCTCAGAACATTGCGTCTAATGTTTGTTTCTACATGATACTCGTCCGTATCATAGTCTTAAAGATGCTCGTCCGCATCTTTAATCTATACACAATACCAAACACTTATACCTTTTGTTTCTTGGATGTAAACGCTCGTCCGTGTTTACATTATCCCCAGTAGATCACCAACAAATTTTCTTTTTATCTAACACTCGTCCTGTGTTATGAGAGCAGCCGTACCCTGCTGAGTAGTCGTCCTCCACTTCTTGATGGTCGTCCTCCGTCATGCTCATCCGATGGTCGTCCCCATCGTTGATATTTAGCAGCCGTCCCCTGCTAGGTGGTCGTCCTCCACCCTTTGATGATCGTCCTTCATCATTTTATCCAATGGCCATCCCCATTGTTGATTTTGGTTATCTGGCATTCGTCCTATGTCATGAGAAACCTCGAGAGCAGCCGTACCCTGCTGAGTGGTCGTCCTCCACTTCTTGATGGTCGTCCTCCATCATGCTCGTCCGATGGCCGTCCCCATCGTTGACCTTTTCTATCCGATGGCCGTCCCCATCGTTGATATTTTCGGCAGCCGTACCCTGCCAGGTGGTCGTCCTCCACCTTTGATGGTCGTCCCCATCATATTTCTTTTATCCCCAACAGAGCAGCCGTACCCTGCTAGGTGATCGTCCTTCACCTTTGATGGCCGTACCCCATCATCTGTTTATTTCATTTATTCTTTAACCCGATGGCCGTCCCCGTCGTGGTCCCTTTTCCTTTTTAGCCCGATGGCCGTCCCCATCGTTGGTTACCTTTATGAACTTGATGGTCGTCCCCGTCACGTTTCATCGATCCCCAGAAAATTTTACAGCTTTATCTCGATGGCCGTCCCCATCATATTATATTACTTTTCCCAGCTAGTCGGCCGTCCCCGTCTTAGCTCTACCTTTTATCCCCAGCATGTCGGCCGTCCCCGTCATCGCTTTACTTCGCATTTATCCCAGCATGTCGGCCGTCCCCGTCATTGCTCTTTACCCAGCAGTCGTCCTCTGCTCGACGGTCGTCCTCCGTCGCCCACTTTACAATATACTTTATTTTTCCTTTTACAATCTATATCCCTTTTCTTCTTCATTTCTGTGAGTGCAAATTTTGGATTGTCCTTGGTATTCAACCACAAGTTATCTTGTTTGCCTGTTAAGCCGTCGCTTACATCCTGCACAGCTAACTCATGTTTGAATAGGGGCAGCTGTAAACACCCCAAATTTGCCCTCACCCATTCACACCATGGCTTGTGATCATCTCATATGCATAAACACAAACATGTTACCTCATATCTCATTTTTGATTCACTGGATAGTTTCTAAGGCATCTGCACCTAGGGTTCGTGATCTGAGCAACCTCAAGGCTTCTTGAGGCACTCCAAAGGCCACCAATCAACTCAAAGGGGTCCATGTGTGTTCTTATATCATATTTCATCTCCTCAAAGTCAAAATTGCAGAAGAATCACAAGAACTAGGGTTTGAGTGAGGCAGAGCCAGGTTGAACTGCACAGTTGACTGAAAATTAGGGTTTTGGTTTCAGAGGCCATAACTCCAAATTTTTTTGGTCATTCTTGTTTCCATTGATCTCTATATGGTATAGGGAGTATGCATATCAATTTTCATGAAGAAATTCCATGGGGAAGTCATCTGATCAAGGGTTGACTTTTCAGACAAGTCAGTGTAAAATCAGGGCATCTGAGGCCCCCAATGACCCAACCAATGGGTGATCTTCATCATTTTGAGTGTATATGATCTTTATTTGATCATGGAAGAAGGTTGAAGTTCATAGAAATCAAGAATTTAGGGTTTTTGCAAATGTTGACTTTTTGGGCATAGTTGACTTTTCAAGAATGCATCATTTTAGGTCATTTTTCAAGCCATGATTCATGATTCAAAAATGCTTCAAATGGAAAAACTTTGGTCATGAAAGTTGTAGATCTCATCTTTCCCTTTTCAAAAAGTACAAGAACATGATCAAACTCTTCTTGGATCAAAAGTTATGGCAAGGCAAAGTTGGCTAAAATCATTAATTTTCAAGGCATGCCCCATTTGGAAATTTTGCAAAGTCATGAACCAATGCATTATGTGACTTCTAATTCATTTCAAACCATTACATAAACATTCTCTAAGTCATAAAAATCAGAATTGAACCAAGAATGCCTATGGTTTATGTTTGGTTATGCAAAAGAATCACATGTGAACCAAAATGTCACAAGTTGCAAAACTCATGATCATGCTTCCTACCACTTGCAGCCTTGGATGCTGAGCTTTGCTAGCCTCTCACCTCACCTTGCTGCGCCAGCCCATGCCCATGTACTTGCCTAGATCATGAGCCATGCTTCTCTTACACATTATTTGACTTTTTGCAAAAGTTAACTTACCAATCAATAAAGGGCATGTCTTGTCAACTGACCAATGAGAGAGAGTTATGTGGACAATTTGCAAGCCATTTCATGTACAAGGCAAGGCTGAAACATCCTCATTCAACACATTCACAAAATCACCCCACATTGCATAAGCCTTCGAATCTCTCTGTCCAGCATACAAACACTTCAGCCATCTTCACCATTCAACTCACCATGTATCATTGAGTAGAAACCACCAAGAACACAAGCCTGAAACAGCCAGAACATCTCACTGCCATTCCTCACCTCATTTTGCAGTTCCTTTCGAATCTCCTTCCATAAACCACAAACAGCCAAACAAACCTTGCAGACCTTCTCCACATATCATTTGGACCTCAAACAACCCATCACAATGACCTGAAAGTGCCAGAATCTCCATTGCCATTTCTGACCAAGCTTGAGTAGAAGCTTTCGAAACTCACTATCCAGCCAACTCAAACTTCTTTTGAGCATTCAAACATCTTCTGGGGACCAAGTGGAGCAGTTTGCACTGAAAGAAGTGGCCAGAAAGTTCTCAAACTGAAAGCTTCGAATCTCAGGTAGCCTGAAATTTATTTTTCCAGAAATTGCTTTTCTTGTTACAAACTTGTTCTATGTGATTCACTGATCATCCTGATGCTTTTGGTTTTTAAAATGGCTTTGAAATGAACATTTAATTTGTCTCTGAAACTGGTTTGCCCTAAAACTTGTTCTGTTCGATTCATGGTTTTGAGGAAGAAGAAATTTGTTTGGACTTAGGGTTTTAGCTCAGGGGATCATGGGGATCATTTTGGTGTGCTTAGTTTTCATTTTCGTTACGTTTTAAGGGAGTTGGGGAGTTTTCAGGTGAGAGGCTGGCCGGAGAAGACGACCGGAAGTCTTCTCCGGCAGCCTGAGTAATTAAACCCTAATCTCAGGTCATTAATGTTAGTTTGAATTTGGACCATTGATCGCGTTGACATGTTTGACTCCCCGCGCGAATGAAAGGCCAGGATCAGTCTGCTTAGCCCTAATCTCTCTCATTAGTTTATTTAATTTTTAATTAAGTTAATTAACTCAGGAGCCATCTGGGCCCTTCATTTGCGCGCTGGTCAACAGATTCAAACCCTGGGCGCATCTCATCCCTCCATTCTGATTACTTTCAATTCTATTTGTTTTTTTATTTCATTTTATTTCAATTAATTTGCACAATTATTTTAAAATAGCAAAAAATTCTTAAAAAATATGAAACTTTTTCTTAAAAGTTTTATTAATTTTTAAGACCCAAAAATATTTTTATTTTATTTTTTATCATTAAAAAAGTATTTTTAAATATTTAAAAGATTATTTTTAATTGATTAATGGAAATTAATTAATTAAAAATACTTTTAGGTATTTAAAAATTACAAAAAAATTCATGAATTGTTCTTAGACATTTAGAAACATTGTCCAACCTTCAAACCAAATTTCTTTTTTGATCTTGATGCATTTTAAGAATTTTTCATTGAATTAAATCATTTTTTATGCATTATTTTGATCATGGGTTCAAAAATTCATTTCTGCCTATTGGAGGAGGTTGAGACATTGATTCCTCTTGCATTGTTTTGTGTTTGGCATGTAGTTTCTAGGGTAAAATGGCCATGAATTGTTCTTGCATTTCCAAATTGTTTGGCATTTCTTTTGTTAAGAACCCTAAAAAACCCTAATAACTTAGAAAATTCATATCTTGAGTTTGGTTGAGAGTTGAGAGCTCCCCTTTGGGCAGTGGTTCATTGTGGGTTTAGGGTTTCTTTGGGTGCCATTTTCCATTTTTATCTTAGGGTTTTGCTTCTGTTTTGAATTTTTGTTTGATGTTTGATCCATGAACCCTAATTTGGGCTTTCTTTTGCATCCTTCTTACATTCTCTTGCATAACATGACTTGTCTTTGCATTTTGTGCATGCCTATGATTCATTTGACATCTTAAGACATACAGAAAGCATGTTTGATCATTGCATTACATATTTGCCATGTCATTGGTCTTGTATGCTTCATAACTTTCCATGCTTGTTCATGCTCCTTAGCTTGCATCATTTGCATCCATGATCTTGTATGAACATCTCCATGCCTTGCCTCATGTTTGCAGCACTTCATAACATCATTTTCATCCTCAACATGCTTCTGGTTTTGCTTAGCATCATACCATTTCATCTCATCTTGTATTGCATTGCTTTTCTTTCTAACATTTCAGGTGGTAAGTGAACTTGAGAAGTGAATTTGCCTTCACTTCTCATAACTTTTCTTCTCATCTCCCTTGCATCCATTGCTGCATTTCTATATGTGTTTGAGATTGAGCTTGCTCATTCTTGTTCTTCCCACCTTCTTTCTTCAAGTGACTTGACTTCTTGAATGAAGCAAGTCACTTTGCTTCTCTTGATCCTGTTCATCTGCATCCTGGTGGCTCCTCTGAAGATTTGTTCTTGCAAACCTCACAAACCTTAGGATCATCCAAGCATGACAATGAATTAGGGTTTTGATTAGTTCCCCCATAGTTTTACCTTTGTGTCTCTCTTTGAGTCCTCTCTTCTCACCTCATAATCAGGGACTAAACCCTAAAGGCTTTAAGGCTTTGTGGTTAGGGTTATGCCTGCATCCTTCTCTTAGGATGGAGTGTATAACTTTAATCCTAAGTATTAAACCCTTAATGTGTTTAAGTCTCTTAATCAATCCACTTAATAATCATCAAGACATCATACTTGTAACTTGGGCCTTGCATTAGGGTTCTAATTCTTCCTTAAGTGGTTAAGAAGGACTAACCCTAGTGTTAATGGACAAGTCCCCCTCAAGTTGTCTTACAAATCATAAAATTCACTTCATCATCATATCATTAATATAAAATCCATTTAATCAAAGGTTTGTTTTGTCATGGGTTTAATCCCTAATCATGGATTAAGTTGAGGAGTCTTCCTCAGCTTAAACATTCTCATCTATCATCCTTCTCTTAGGATGGTGTAATGAGTCTGTTTAATCCTTGATTATGGCTTAACCTCATTACTCAACACTAAACAAAAATCACCAAAAACATCTAAATAATCACAAGTAGGTTAATGATCTTAACTCTACATCAAAAGGTGATTAAGTGTGAGAATCTGACTTCACACTTAAGGTATTCTCATTACCCCTAATCAGAGGGAAGATGTGATGAGTTTACTAAATCCATTGGTTTAGGCTTAAGCTCATTAACTTACGACAAACTTCAAAAAGCAATAAAAGACTGAAAACTCAAAAACAAACAATAATCGTCTCCTTCGGGATTCTTTTCTCATCATCTTCACTCACAAACGAGAACTCGCTTCTTCTGTCTAATGCAAGACAGTTTGCATCTGTGCCAGACAGATCATACACTTGAGCATAGGCAAGCAAGCAGTTCACCAGTCAATTCATCTTTCAGTCTCTTTGGGTCGAACTACGGTGTTCTGACTTCCTCATTGCACGAGAGGATACGTAGGCATAACTTAACAGTTATCGAACAAAAGTCTCTGTATATTCCCCCTCCTTCCAGCTTCATTCTTTTTTTAGCCTCATGATCTTGAGCATCTTATTCCTTTTCTTACACTGACACTATACATATCACCCATCACTTTCTTTTACACTGACACCTGTACATTCTTTTCCAGCTATTTTATATACAGATTGCACTGACACTACCCCTTTAAAACACAAATCTTTTAAGCGTGGATCCCGTCGAGTACGACGGACAATCTGGGTGCTAATACCTTCCCAGGTTGTAACCAACCCCCTTTCTCAGTCTCTCTGGTTCGCAAACCGTCTTATCCATCCTTTTCTAGGCCTATGCAGCATTGCCTTTCCTCCGGGATAAAAATGCCTAGCTGGCGACTCTATTCATCTCCAGTGAGTTCACGGCTGTGTGTTCTCACTGTCCCTCTCGCCGACCGTTCGCGTCTGTACCTTTATTTGGGCTGGTCCCACTTATCGGGAGCGACAGCTTCACAGTGGTTTTGGGATGGAGATGTGAAGGTGGTTGATGTTTGAACAGGTTTATGAGTTACTTACTTTTTTTGTAGTCTGAAAAAGAAGAAAATATTAGGATCTGGATTGATATAATAGGCTATGTATGATGCTGCTGATGTTTTTTGGGTGAATAAATTTGGAGGTTTATGATTCTTTTTCTTTTTGTTTGAAGCTTGATGGCTCTGTATCTTTGCAGAGAGATTTTTTTGGTTTGTTCAAGCCCCCCTTTGAGTGAATGAAATGCTGGTTTTTATAGGAGATTTAAATTGAGGGTAAAATGGAATTTTAGAGAAGGATTTGGATAGGAATTAGGGAGGATATGCTGTGATGAGCTGTATTCGTACAACAGTTTGTTAGTGGTGGTGCTGCAAAAAAGTGAAAGGAAGGTAGTGAGTGCATTTGGAAGATTTGTTAGATTCGTTTGTGCACTGATATATTGTGGATTCACTTATTACTAACTGGTGCTCTCAATTTTGTATTTCTTTGAAGACTAATACCTAAATAAAAAGATTGGAGTTAACTTGTACTTAGTCTAATAATAATAATAATAACGAATAATAAGAATAATAAAATAATAAAATAATAAAAGTTTTTTTTTAAATAAAAGTAAAAATAATAATACTAACACTAAGTATATAATAATGGTAATAATGATAAGAATAATAATAGAAATAAGAAATAAAAATAAGGGAATGATACTAATAATAATATTAAGTAGAAAATGAAAATAGTAATAATAATAATAATAATATTAAATAGAAAAAGAAAATAGTGATAATAGAAAACTTAATAATTTTTAATAATAGAGACTTTTTGTGCACATATTTTTTGGATAATAATTAAATAATAATAAAAAAGTAAAAATCTATGATAAGAGAAATTAAATTTTTTGAAAGTAATGAAAGTATATTTTTTGACTTTTGGTAATAAATTTTTTTTAATTTTATTTATATATATATATATATATATATATATATATATATATATATATATATATATATATATATATATATATATATATATATATATATATATATATATAAATAAATAAATAAAATAAAATAAATGAGCTAGTGAGTTTAAACTACAAGAATGAAAATTAATTTCCTAGTTTTGAAAATGAATGACACATTTTTGGATTTTTCGAATATCGAACAGAAAGATAAAATGGCACAATATTTTTTGTATTTTTAAATAATGACTAGACAGTAAAATAAAAGGTAGGACAAATTTGGGGTATGACAGTACCAAAGGGTCATCATCATCATTTTGAGTCTCTATGATCTTTATTTGATCTTAGAAGTGGTTGGAAGTTCACAAAGTTGAAGAATTTTGAGCCAAATGCAAACTTGCTATTTTTGGAAATGACTTGTAATGGAAACTTTCCATTTTGGGAAAGATATTCAACCTATTCTTTCATGACCAAAAAAGCTTCAAATGAAAAATTATTGGGCATGAAAGTTGTAGATTAGGTTTTTCCCTTTTCAAAAAGTACTAGAACATGTCTTGATTCATCCTAGAACTCAAGATATGGCCTTTCAAAGTTGGCAAAAATCCTATAATTTTCAAGTTAATGCCAAAGAGGATTTTTTGCAAATTCAAGTTTCAAGCCATTTCATGACCTCTAATTGATTGCTAAACATCATACAAACATAACGCAACACATTTTGATCAAGATTGCACCAAAAATCACAAGTTTCCATGCCTTGCTTCTCAAGAAAGTTCAAAGAGGGAAAACTTGCAAAATGCCTTGGAACCTTCCATCCACTTGTGTCAGCTGCATAAAACCAATCCTATGGACCTCCATGAATCAGGCATAGGCCAGACACCCCTTGAAGCCAGCTCTTCCATGGCCCATACCTCCAAGTACACAAAATTGACTTTTTTGCAAAACCTCTCATACCAATCAAGCTGAGCCACAACAACTCTTCTGACCAATCAAGACATCACATACAAGCCTCATGGACTTCATTTCATATGTTCTTGGAGTCTGAAACATAACACAAGTCAGATTGCACAAAATCCACAAAAATCTTCATCTCCTCGATTCTCCCAACACAAACCACAAACCTAAAAACTCTTTGCACCATTCAATCATACACATCCTCTGGATCACAAAGCAACCCTCACAATGACCTAAAAGCCTCTGAATAAAAAACATGATTTCTCACCTCTCAAAACTGAAACTCACAAAGGAGGCCATTTAAACTCTTGCAAAGATTCTCAATAGCATCAGGGGACTCAAAGGGGTTGGATTGTACAAGGGAGGAGCTCTGAAAGTCCATATTTGCAGTTCATCGTCTCAGGTAGTCATTAAGAACTTTTTTTCCATAAATCTTCTTTTAAGTTACAATATGACTCTATAGGTTCCCGGATCACTCTGATATGTTTACTTTTGAAAATGGTTAAGTTTTAAGCATTTCATAGCCTTCTGAAAGTTTTGTACAATTTTTCGTTTTGCTTCGATTCATGGATTTGATGAAAAATAAATGGAATTTGTTGTTGGATTCTTGTTCTTTGATGTTTAATGAGTGATTCTGGAGAGTTTGGGTTGGTTTCATGGCGTTTTGAGAGAGATAGGAAGAGTGAGCTGCCGGAGAAGATGACTGGAGGTCTTCTCCGGCCACCTAATAGTCATTAGGGCTCTAATTAGGGTTTAGTCCCCAGTTTGAATGTGAGCCGTCTGATTAGGTTTAGTGCGTGAATGGAGGGCTAGGATGTGTCCACTTAAACCCTAATCTGTTTAATTAGTTTAATTAATTAGGATTAATTTAAATATGCCAGATTGAATCCAGACCACACAAAAATGCGCGCAGTCAACTCCCCTCTCCCAAGTTTGAATTTGGACCCTCAGATGTGCTTACTTTCCATTTATTTCATTTTTATTCATTTCTTTTGCATATTTTATTTAAAATAGTTAAAAACATAAAAAAAATGATATTTTTCATTTCTAATCCAAATATTTTTCTTAACCCAAAAATAATTTTTATTTTATTTTTTGCATTTAAAAAATATTTTTAAAATATTTAAATGTTATTTTTAATTAATTAATGGATTTTAATTAATTAAAAATACATTTAGGTTTCTAAAAATCACCAAAAAAATTCATGAACCATTCCAATGCATTTAGAAACATTTTCAAACTCATCATACAAATTTCTTTTTAGGTTTGATCATAATTTCACAATTTTCTTTGAATTAAGGTTCTTAAAAATCTCATTTTCTAACCCTAATTTGAAAAATTCATTTCTGCCTAACCAAGATAAGTTTGAACCTGATTCTTTTTGCATTGTTTCACATATTGCATGTAGTTTATATGATATTTTTCTCATGAATTTATCTTTAATTTTCAATTTAATTTTCATTTTCTCTTAAGAATCACCCAAAAACCCTAGCAAACTTAGAAAATCCATAACTTTCAATAGGATTAGCTTCTGGCCTTCTCCTTTGGGGTGTGATCTCATATGGGATTAGGGTTTTATTGAGCTTGATTTAAATTTTTTATCATGTTGTATGCTTCTGTTTTGGTCATTTGGATCTCATACATTCATAAAACCTTAATTTCTCATGTTCATTTGCATTCTCCTTTGCATATCATCATCATGTGAACTTGCTGATGCGTGTTTTTCGCAAGTGTACGAATCACGTCAAAGTAATATAAAAGATTATCGAATCCACAGAGACCAAGTGTCAATCTATCGTACCTGTTGTTATGGTGCTTATCTAAGGCAACTATTTTTAAGGGTTTTAATAAGGGTGCAATGGTAAATAAAATTATAATTTTAAATAATAGATAAAGGACAGGCTCGAATGTAATTCACGTAATCAATGATAATCCAGTACTTGTTAGTGGAACTACTTATGGGCAATGTTTTCTTCTTTGAAAAGAACTAATTTAACAGGAACTGTCGCTTTCGCGTATTCAGAACCGAGTTGTACTCTCTAATCAACCCCTCCTATTGTCACGGATAAAAAGGTGCGTACTGCGTTAGAGTAGTAAACCTATTTTTAAGAAATATAGTATCTTAACTAAGTTGAAAAGTACTTTAACCTGGATTTCTTAGCAAAAAGAGGTTCTCACGAACCAGACTCTAAACTTCTTTAACGCGTTCAAAAGTCGTTTTAAAATCTCCTTTCTTTTTAATCTAAGAACTCCTAATGAACTAGACAAAGCGCTTTTGGCTGTTTTTGAAATAGTTAAAAACAATTACTTGAATTGAAAGATAAAATAGCCCTTAGGTGTTTCCACGAACAATTATACTGATTACTGGTTTAATTACGATCCTTACATTCTAACCTTTATGGAATTAGTTAGACATGATAAAGTAAAGATTCTTTTTATAATTTTTCATAAAAGTAATTTAAAGCGAGTGCGGATAATAAACAAAGTAAATGTGCGAGTGCGGGAAATAAACAAAGTAAATGTGCGAGTGCGGGAAATAAACAAAGTAAATGTGCGAGTGCGGGAAATAAACAAAGTAAATGTGCGAGTGCGGGAAATAAACAAAGTAAATGTGCGAGTGCGGGAAATAAACAAAGTAAATGTGCGAGTGCGGGAAATAAATAAAAGTAAAGTACGAACTTGAATTAAAATGGCGGCAGGATTAACTTCCTCCAGAGTGCTCCAAAACTCGAACCACAGACAGATTACAGACTCGATCACTCGATTGCAGAGGCACCCCGATGTGGAATGGCAACTGCTTTATAACTGATATATGCCTAGAGAATTCTAATTCTGGATGAAGAAAAACGAAAATCTAGGGTCCTATTTATAGGAAAACTGAAAGCATGAAATGACCGGGATGCCCCTCCAGTAAAAAGTGGAGGTTATGGAATTTGGCCTTGTGGCGCCCGCCACAGGCCTATGGCGCCCGCCATGGTCCCTACAGGGGATTGTGGAGTGGGGATCGTGGGTCTTGGAGGTTGAGGAGTGGTCTTGAGACGTGGCCACGTCATGGCTAACCCCATGGCGCCCGCCACGGTGGGTGCCGTAAGTGCAAAACGCTGAATTTCTAGGTTTTCGTCTGTTTTCACTCCTTTTTCGCTCCTTTTCCCGATTCAAGCTCCGATTATTATAAAAACCTGAAAACATAAGAAAACAAAGCAATAACAAAGCAAAACAACAATAAAAGCTAAGAATGCATGCGAAATCGGAGTCAGAAATACGGTGAATTTTAGTGTGATCAAATTCTCCCACACTTAAACCTTTGCTTGTCCTCAAGCAAACATTAAAGCTTAAGAAAATATGGTGTCAACACGTGTCTTTGGACTAAAGGGATTCTAAGT
This sequence comes from Lathyrus aphaca, assembly GCA_963966055.1. Classification (NCBI taxonomy): domain Eukaryota; kingdom Viridiplantae; phylum Streptophyta; class Magnoliopsida; order Fabales; family Fabaceae; genus Lathyrus; species Lathyrus aphaca. Next base: position 270,877,246 of record OZ014520.1, read on the forward strand.
TCAAGTCAGGATGCAGTGACAGATACTAACTAAGTGAACCAAGGGTACCATAGTAACACAAACACAAACTTCAATCCTATATTAACCACTCCATATCATCCCACAATACCTAGGCCTATTTTCTCATCTTTTTGTGTCCTTTTCATTCAGGCGCAATCACATTAAGCCCGTTATCCGTACATGCTTCATAGTAGAGTGACCGGTTAGTGATTCTGATCCATAACATAAGGTTTCTGGCACATAAGCATGTGTAAACCTGTTTTTATTTTGCCTAAATGTAGCTGCGGGGGATCGGATCGTAATCCGCCCTACCAAGTTCAGTGCCAGATACCTCTGAACCAACTAACAATAGGTGACTTGCAATTTTTTTCTTTTTGTGGCAAAATTTTTTTCTTCTCTTTTTTCGGTTTAAATGACTTTGTGAGGGTCACCTATACCAGAGTTTGCCTTTTTTTTTTTTTTTCTTTTTTATTAGCACTGGATCATTCACTTATGTTCATCGGCCCCCTACGTAGAGCATGCTTAGGCCGGAGCTGACTGCTAAAATAAACTACTTAGGACAATTTTTTAAATGATAATAAAGGCCATGGTGGTGGGGTTTAGGAGTGATTTCTATATTCAAGAGGTCAATGGTGCTAAAATGGTTCTGATGTTTCAAAAAGTTGACCTAAGTCACCACATCCTAATCTAAACCTGTCTCAAAGCCCAAAAAACATGTGAAACAACATTATTTTCTTTAAAAAAAATTTCTGGTAAGGCTAAGGAAATGGGAAAAAATGAAGATGAACTAAAAATACACTATACTGGTGACTCGTCAGACTCATGCATTATCTAAGAAAAATAAATTACTGAAAAGGGAAATAACTGAAAGGAAATAATTAACTAAAAAGGGAAATGAAAGAAAGCAATAAAATCCCCTCCCACACTTAAATCGAACATTGTCCCCAATGTTTCGAAATAAGATAAGGGGGGTAACCTGAAAAAGACTATTGAGGAGGAATACTGGTGCCCTCGCCGTCCTGCTATGATGGTCTGGAACGACGGGATCTACTACGATGTCGGTCCCTCCGGTCGAGTCGTGCTGATAAAGTAGCCTGAGCACCCCGGACCTCTCGAAGGTTACCTAAGATGGAACCTTGAGTGGCCTCTACAAGCTGGTAGTGCCGGCGGTTGAACTTTCTCTGACGGTTCTGCTCTAATGAGATATCGTTCAAGATACGGCAAACGTTGTTATAAGCACGATCCGAAACCAATCGCGATTGTTGCATGAAGCTCATGTTGTCCGTCAGTTGTTGTGAAATATTAGAGAGAAGGCCATCTCGCCTTTCCTCTCTAGTTTTCATAGCACGCCACATCTCCTCAGTGACATAGAATCCAAGAGCAGCACCTGCAACAGGGTTAGAGGAAGATGGTGCGGCGTGTGACTGTAAAAGTATTTTTGTTCCTTTTTTTATTTTTATTATTTTTTATATTTATTATTATTATTATTTTTTTATATATATATATTTTTTTTTATTGGGTATAAAATAAAAGAAAAAGAAAAAAAAAATGAGATTAGTGCATGAAATAATATATATGGTGAAATCAAAGTGCATGAAAAAGAAAATGTAATAGATGCAATAATGCATGGAGATGCGAAAAATAAAATAAAGCATATAAAAGGGAAATTAAATACTAGGGTAGTGCTGTCAGTGTAGAATGAGTCATGTGGTAGGCTTCTTTTCCTGGCTTGATCCACGAATCTCAGCTATCTCCCTCCGAAGCTCTTCAATCGCCTGATATAGAGCATCGGCCTCTGAGGCATGAGTGAGATCAGAAACCTGCATCTGTAACTCCAAGTCTGCCACTTCCTGCTTGAGCAGGGCAGTCTCCTTGCGGAGCTCATAAATCTGTGTTTGTAGGTCAGGTGGCTGCAGAGACATATTGTTAGACATAACAGTGATTCGGGGAGTAAGAGGTGTAGGAGTGTACTCAGCGGCGGGAGGCGATTTCGGCTCTTCGACAGTCTCTCCATAACCCTCTAGAGCATAACTCCAATTTTCAGGATCATGGACACTGGTCATCAGTGGATCTGGTAATGTAAAATAGTGTATCGCTTCGCCGTCGATCAGCAATCTAAACATGTTGGGCTCAAAAGAAGCCCTCCTCATCAGTCCTCTATCAAGACAAAAATCAATATCCAGGGTGGTGTAGCAGCAGAAGGTCTTGAGGTGCAATAATTTGCGAGACAGACCCAATGCAGTAGCTATCTGTGTAACAATCCCACCGACATGGATGATGCCTACTGATGATCTGGCAACACTAGCCAGGCCCTTCAACAGAAAGTTGCCGCAAGCAACTGAGCGAGACTGAGTCGCACAAAACAGTAGGAAAATCTCCTCTTCACTTAGCAGGGTCTCTGTATCTGGCAAACCTAGGAAAGAATGTGCTAGAATCATCTGGAAGTACCTCAATGCAGGGTTGTGGATTACCTGAGAAAACTGGGTAGAAGGATCTTGGCTCCCTCCACCTGATATTTTAGTCCAAAACTTTTCCACTTCTCTGCTCATAAAATACCCCATCGGTGTCTCTGAAATAGCATCAGGAGTAGTCTGGAAACCTAGCAAATCACCAAACTCTTTGTGAGAGAATGAGTAGTCAATCCCGAACAACCTGAAAACAGCGAGTCCATCGGGTCCAGCCCAAGGGTCATGATGAAACGAGTTGAGGAACTCAAGAGTCAAGTTCCTATAAGTGTTGTTCCTGTCGTCAAACTGGTCCCAGTGGAGTTGATGGCATAAAAATCTGACGCTTGGCTCTATCCCCAAGGCATCCATGCAGTCATGGTCAGGGTACCTGGTAGGAGCCATAGGGCGTCTCATGTGGACATAGTAACGCCCTCTCTGCGTGTCGTCTCTAAAGGCCACGTGCATGTCATCGGGGTTCTGCATTCTGCACAAGGTTAGCAAACAAGTCCTGATAGCACATAAAACATTCGATCGTTAGTCCTGACATAATAATAAAATAAACAAATTGAAATAAAGTAAAAATAAATAAAAAGTACATAAATAAGAAAACCATGGGTTGCCTCCCATGCAGCGCTTGTTTAACGTCATTAGCTCGACGACCGATTTTTAAACATCATTGGAAGGATATGGTGGATCACTCAGAGTATGGTAGGTGTATGTTGTTGGGATGTCACCTCCTTCGTAGGGCTTCAACCTCTGTCCATTGACGATGAATGGTTTACATGTCTGGTTCTTGATTTCAATAGCACCGGATCTTAGGATCTTTGATACTTCGAAAGGGCCAGTCCATCTCGAACGGAGCTTACCTGGAAAAAGTCGTAACCTAGAATCGAACAGGAGAACAGGATCGCCTAATTTGAAGTCTCTTCTTATGATTCTTTTGTCATGCCAAGCTTTTGTTCTTTCTTTGTATATGATGGCATTTTCGTAGGCAAATTGTCCGAGCTCTTCTAATTTGTGGATATCAAGGATACGTTTCTCACCAGTAGTCAAGTAATCCAAATTCAAAGTTTTGATGGCCCAATAGGCTTTATGCTCTAACTCAAAAGGTAAATGACATGATTTCCCATAAACTAGTTGGTATGGGGTTGTTTCTATAGGGGTTTTGAAAACGGTTATGTAGGCCCATTTATCAAGCCATCTCACATATCCTTCACCTTTTCTTTTCTTCCTTCTGTAGGTTGGCTCATTCTTTTGAACTTGTGGTGGTGGTTCTGGATCTATGCTAAGTATTAGCTTTTCAAATTTGAGCTTAGTCATTTCATTCACCATCTCAAAGGTTAGCCTTACCCTCTTAGCACTAATGATTCCCCTAGTTTCATGGTCCTCAATTTTTCTCTTTTTATGTTGGAGCTCGAATAAGGGTACATTGGTGTGGGTATATTTTAATACTTCCACGTAAGTTTTGGATTTGGATTCTACCTTATCTTCCAGAAAACTTTGCGGGAAAGGAAATGGTGGGATATATGAAGGGGTAACAACAATAGTTGCTTCATTCTCTACCTTTATGACACCTTCCCTTTCGGATGGTTTCAATGGATTTTTCTCTACTCTATTCTCACCACAACTCTCGTTATGCTCATTATCCCTCTCCTTAGGATTTTCGATATGTTCTTCAATACTAGTTGTTATAACATATGCATTCTCCTCAGGAGGTGGTCCTATAGGTTTTTGTGCAAGTAGGAAGATTTGAGTCCCCAATGCCTTAGTGCTATTCACGAGGGAATCGACCTTAGTGTTTAATTGCCTAAGGGTTTCATAAGTATCGAGATGTTGTCTTATAAACTCTTTATTCTTGAGGGTTTGTGTTACCATAAAGCGCCTTATCATAGATTCTATCCTAGAATTAGTTGTGGTTTCAATGAAATCCTCCACTAACCTTTCGAGGCTTGAATTAACAGATTCTAGCGGTTCCTCAAAATTTTGTGAGTGGTGATTTGGGTGAGAATAAGTTAGTGGTGCATAGAAATTCTCCCTTTGTATTTCGAGGTTGGACATATGTGATTCACGTGATCCCCCGAAATACTGGGAGTGATGATTGTAGAATTTATTTGAGTGAAACATAGTGATTTTTTTATTTTTTTTTATTTGTTGTAAAAGCCTTAGTCTATACGGTATAACTACAGGGTACGAAATTTGACGAAATTGGTCCCCGGCAACGGCGCCAAAAACTTGATGCGTGTTTTTCGCAAGTGTACGAATCACGTCAAAGTAATATAAAAGATTATCGAATCCACAGAGACCAAGTGTCAATCTATCGTACCTGTTGTTATGGTGCTTATCTAAGGCAACTATTTTTAAGGGTTTTAATAAGGGTGCAATGGTAAATAAAATTATAATTTTAAATAATAGATAAAGGACAGGCTCGAATGTAATTCACGTAATCAATGATAATCCAGTACTTGTTAGTGGAACTACTTATGGGCAATGTTTTCTTCTTTGAAAAGAACTAATTTAACAGGAACTGTCGCTTTCGCGTATTCAGAACCGAGTTGTACTCTCTAATCAACCCCTCCTATTGTCACGGATAAAAAGGTGCGTACTGCGTTAGAGTAGTAAACCTATTTTTAAGAAATATAGTATCTTAACTAAGTTGAAAAGTACTTTAACCTGGATTTCTTAGCAAAAAGAGGTTCTCACGAACCAGACTCTAAACTTCTTTAACGCGTTCAAAAGTCGTTTTAAAATCTCCTTTCTTTTTAATCTAAGAACTCCTAATGAACTAGACAAAGCGCTTTTGGCTGTTTTTGAAATAGTTAAAAACAATTACTTGAATTGAAAGATAAAATAGCCCTTAGGTGTTTCCACGAACAATTATACTGATTACTGGTTTAATTACGATCCTTACATTCTAACCTTTATGGAATTAGTTAGACATGATAAAGTAAAGATTCTTTTTATAATTTTTCATAAAAGTAATTTAAAGCGAGTGCGGATAATAAACAAAGTAAATGTGCGAGTGCGGGAAATAAACAAAGTAAATGTGCGAGTGCGGGAAATAAACAAAGTAAATGTGCGAGTGCGGGAAATAAACAAAGTAAATGTGCGAGTGCGGGAAATAAACAAAGTAAATGTGCGAGTGCGGGAAATAAACAAAGTAAATGTGCGAGTGCGGGAAATAAATAAAAGTAAAGTACGAACTTGAATTAAAATGGCGGCAGGATTAACTTCCTCCAGAGTGCTCCAAAACTCGAACCACAGACAGATTACAGACTCGATCACTCGATTGCAGAGGCACCCCGATGTGGAATGGCAACTGCTTTATAACTGATATATGCCTAGAGAATTCTAATTCTGGATGAAGAAAAACGAAAATCTAGGGTCCTATTTATAGGAAAACTGAAAGCATGAAATGACCGGGATGCCCCTCCACTAAAAAGTGGAGGTTATGGAATTTGGCCTTGTGGCGCCCGCCACAGGCCTATGGCGCCCGCCATGGTCCCTACAGGGGATTGTGGAGTGGGGATCGTGGGTCTTGGAGGTTGAGGAGTGGTCTTGAGACGTGGCCACGTCATGGCTAACCCCATGGCGCCCGCCACGGTGGGTGCCGTAAGTGCAAAACGCTGAATTTCTAGGTTTTCGTCCGTTTTCACTCCTTTTTCGCTCCTTTTCCCGATTCAAGCTCCGATTATTATAAAAACCTGAAAACATAAGAAAACAAAGCAATAACAAAGCAAAACAACAATAAAAGCTAAGAATGCATGCGAAATCGGAGTCAGAAATACGGTGAATTTTAGTGTGATCACTTGCCATGACCTTTCAAGCATTTGTATGACATCTTAGACATCTTAAGACATGCTTGAACATTGCTTGATCATTTCTTCATTCATTTGCTATGTCTTGCATTCATTACATTTCATAAACATCCATGTGTTTCTAAGCTTCTAAACATGCTTTCATTGCATCTCATATGTGTATGATCATTCATATGCATCTTGTATGACTTTGCATCATTTCATATGCCTTTTATATTGCATTTTCACTTCTGACTTTGGTCTTCACATCCCATTTCATTTCATTTCCTTTTACTTTATGTCTTATGCATTCATACTAACATTTTCAGGAACTTTTGGTAAGTTATTTGGGAGGTGGATTTGCCTTCACTTCCCATCTCTTCTCATCATTCATATGCATATTACTTGTCTTTGAAGTTAATTTGTTTCACTTATGTTCTATTCTTCTTACTTTCTTTCTTTCAAGTTACTTATCTTCTTCAGGAAGTAAGTGACTTGTTCTTCTTTCTCTTGCTCTTTTCACCTGCTTCTTCCATTGGTGGCCTTGAAGATCCTTTCTCTTAAGCCTAACAAACCATAGGATACCCAAGCATGATAACTTATAGGGTTGTATATAGTCCCCCTTAGTCTTTTACCTTTGAGTCTCCTTGAGTCTCTCTTCTCATCTCAACAATCAGAGACTAAACTCTTAAAGCTTTAGGACTTTGAATTAGGGTTATGCCTGCATCCTTCTCTTAGGATGGAGTGTATAACTTTAATCCTAAGTGTTAAACCTTTAATTTTTTTACACCTCTTAATCAAATCACACTAATATTCACCAAGACTTTATCTTGTAACTTGGGCCTTACATTAGGGTTCTATCTCTTCCTTATGGTTAAGAGGGACTAACCCTAGTGTTTAATGGACAAGTCCCCCTCAAGTTGTATTACAAACTTAAAATCCATTTCTTAATCTCATCCTTTAATTAAAATCCATTTAATAAAGGCTTCTTATATAATGAATTTAGTCCCTAACCATGGATTAAGTTGAGGTATCTTCCTCGGCTTAAGTGCTTTCATCTATTATCTTTCTATTAGGATGGTGTAATAAGTTCACTAATCTGTGATTAGAGATTAAACTCATTACTTAACACTAAACAAAAACCCAAAAACATCTAAATAATCACAAGTAGGTTAATGATCTTAATCCTACATCATCATGGTAATTAAGTTGAGATGCTTATCTCATACTTAAGTAGGCTCATTATCCCTAATCAGGGAGGATATAATGAGTTTACAAGCCCTTGATTTAGTCTTAAGCTCATAATCCTATGCAAAACAACCAAAAACAATAACAAGACTGAAAACACAAAAACAAACAATAATCGTCTCCTCCGGGATTCTTTTCTCATCACATTTACTCTAAAACGAGAACTTGCTTCTCCCGTCTAATGCAAGACAGTTAGCACTCGAGCCAGACGAGTCATACACTTGAGCATAGACAAGCAAGCAGTTCACAGACAATTTATCTTCAGTCTCTTTAAGTTGAACTACTGTATTCTGACTTCCTCATTGCACGCGAGGATACGTAGGTATAACTTAACAGTTATCGAATAAAAGTCTCTTTGTCATCCCCCTCTTTCATCATTCTCTTTAAAGCCTCAGTTCCTCAGCAATTCACACCTTTTGTACTGACACTTGTACATTCTTTTCTTAGCTTTTGCACACAGATAACACATACTCTAACCTTTTAAACACAATCTTGTAAGCGTGGATCCCGTCGAGTACGACGGACAATCTGGGTGCTAATACCTTCCCAAATTGTAACCAACCCCCTTTCTCAGTTTCTCTAGTTCGCAACCATCTTATCCATCTCTTTCTAGGTTTATGCAGCATTACCTTTCCTTCTGGATAAAAATGCCTAGCTGGCGACTCTATTCAATTCGTTTCACTTTCTCTTTTCGCCAACCGTTCGCGTCTACATCGGGATGCAAATCTTTGGGAGCGACAATATGTATGATATTCTTCTTAACAACATCATCAACAAGAGAAAGAGCTTGAAACGAAGTTTCAACATCTTCATTGTAACACCCCAAAATTTTCCTTCTCATTTCATGTCATATAGCATAACATATAGTATACATACCATTGCATCTTTGCATAAAAAGATGAGGCATAACATCCATGATTAGAAGCATAGGGCATATGATCAGTCATCCATCAAGCTATGATTCTTCAAAATGAAGATAAGATCCAAGTGGTCTTGCGGGAAGCCCATAAGGGATCCTCGTATCTTATACAAGCTCAAGCTCATCCTCAAAGTCCTAGAAGGGGTGAAGTTCATCAAAAATTCAGCAGTGTAATTTTCTCATATGCAAAGAAACCCTAATTAGGTATTTATCCTAGAGAAGATATCCTCATATATTTGACCAATTCTTGTGGTCAGAGGCTTGCATATGTCATAGAAGGCCTAGGGGTGAAGTTTGAGGTAAAAATTCATCAGGGAAGTCAGGCATTTGTTCAATTACTTGTGTTTGAAGAAAGAGGTCAAGTGTGCAGAAGAAAAGTCAACCTTGGGATTTTTAGGGTTCCAATCATGATTTTCAAGTCTATGGACCTTTATAAGGGCAAATAATAGCTTGGATGATATCAATTATCAAGAATCAAGATTTTGTGGGAAAGTTACTAAAAATGGAAAATGACCTATAATGAGAACTTTCTATTTTTGGCATATTTTACCCTAACTTCAACCCATTATTTCATGATCAATATGACTTCAAATAAATTTTCCTCATACATGAAAGTTGTAGGGCTTTCTCTCCCATTTCCAAAAAGTACAAGAACTCCTCCATATCATGTGTGGATCAAAAGTTAAGATCAAAGGAAGTTGGATGTTTTTTAGGGTTTTTCAAAATGTCAAGTTTTACACCATTTGCAATTTGGTTCAAATTGGTTTCACATGACCTCTAATGAATCATTTCTGACTACTACATCAATGTACAACCCATGACACTCAATTTTTCCCAAGAAATCATTCAAAAACGTGCCATGATCACAAGTATTTTCAAAATATGTATTTTTGCAAAATCATCCATAACTGAAGAATCAAAGCCTCCCAAGCCCTAAGATTGATCCAAGGGAATTCGGGGACACAAATAGAGAATGATCATGCACATGGGAGAGGGAATGCACAAGTGAATCACCACATGACCACAATTATGCATTTTTGCATTTTGGTACACATCTCATTATTTTGAAGTCCTTCAATCACAAAATCCTAATCAGGTCCTCAAGCACACTATATAAAGTGGTTCACACGAATTTCTCAGGGGCTATACTTCACATTTCTGAGTTTTCAAGTTTTTTCTCTCTTTCATTCTTCTCTTTGAAACTCTTCATCCATAGAGTTTTGGTGAATATTTCTTCCATATTCTTGATCAGTGATCTTTAAGGAACACAAGTCAGTCACTAGTTTGAGCTATAATCAAGGATTTCACAAGGTCAAAGTTCAGTGCATATTCTTTCAAATCTCAATATCTAGTTGTTCTCAAGGCTCTAATTGCATTTATTTTGCAATTAGAGTTCATTTGAAGTAGATCTGCATCTTTGGAGAGGTTTTCTGAAGGTTTTGAAAGCTCAACCATACTTTCAGGTAAGCTTTAAATCACTTCTTGTATCTTGATTTAGTGGTAGGAATGATGATATTTGAGTTCCACTGAGTGTGTATGTATGTTTAGAATTGCAAATGGACGTGTAACATGCTTGTAATCTGGATCTGAAATTTTTTGGCATGAACTTGTAATCTTCGATTTAGCTTGTGTGTATGATAAATGGAAATTGATGTTGGATTTGTGTTGCTTGTGACTTGCTGAACATTTTGATAGCAAGATCGTGTGTTTTGGTTGAGATTTAGGGTTAGGTCAGCGGAGGCTAGCCGGAGAAGATGACCGGATTCTTCTCCGGTCTGTGACATTGTTAGGGTTTATAATTTTTGCAGTTTGAATGCGAGCCTTTGGATGTGTTTGTTTGCATGTCTAGATCTTTAACAACGCATAAATGAAGGCATGTGCTTGGCATGTGCGTCTGAGTTTTATAAATTTAAAATGTGACCGTTGGATTGTGTGATTGAAGCTTGACTCCTTATGGTACATTAGATGTGATTACCAGGTGAGTTGACTTGTGTTTGGGTGCGTTGGATTAGCATAAATTTGTTTGACTTGATCCTGAACGTTGGTTTCACATATTTTGACATTGCTGACTTTGAGTTTTATAAGCGTATTGGGCTTAATTGTTATTTGAACCCCCTCCCTTGGCCTGTGTTTATTTTCATCGTGATTGGGCTTCTGTTTACACCTTCATGCTTTATTTCAATTTTATTTTTATTTCTTTTTATAGTTTCATTTTCAATTTTTTAAAAATAGTTGTAGGTCTTCAAAAATCCCAAAAAAAATTCATGTGTCATCTTTGACATTTTATAAAATTTATCCAAACTTTATTTTTCATTTTTCTTTATTTTTAATGCTCTGAATTAATTTCTCTTTTATTTTTTTCTTATTTGCTTTATAACATGCATGCCTTAACTTGTAGAATTTATAATTTGAGTTATATGGTAGTTATGACCCTAGTTCTTCTTGCTTTGTGTTTATAACATGTTGAGGGATCTTAGGAATTTTTGTGATGATTTTTAGGTCTTGATTAGTTGACTTTTGGAATGTTACTTTGTGCTTAAGTTTGTGAAACCCTAGCCTCACTTTGTCCAATTATTTGAATGAATTTGGTTCTGAATCTTGGCTTGTGATTTTGGTATGATGTTTGTACATGTTTGAAGTGCTTGGTTGCTTAATGTCATAATTTTTTAAGCATGTTTACTATTTCTTTGAGATGTGAACTTTGACTTGCCTAGTTTGTGGATGTTTGGTTCATAACTTGTTTGCTTGATTAGGAAGGCACTTGTGCCATTGTATGCGATTCTTTCCTTGAGTTCTTAAACCATTTTTAGTTCATCATAGGTCCTTAGATTTTAATTGTAGGTCCTTGGCTTGAGTTTGATGCTTATTTGATGTACATGTTCCGTGTTTGCTACTTATGCTTTCTTTTTTATCTAATTCTCTTCCTAACTTCTAAATGCTCCATATTTGTTCAAATGTGACTAACTTGTGTCTCTAATCTCCATCCTAGCATGTAATATGACTTCTGACTTTGGTGTTTGATGTCTATCTTTCATATTTTGTGTGATGAGTAAAATTCTTTCTCATGTTTGAATCATGTTCACTTCACTCCACCTCTTCTCCTATCCAATCCTAATGCTTAGACTTTGGTTTGTATGCTTTGATTTACACTTGAATACCATGTTTAGGCACATGTTTAGGTAGTTTAAGTTCCGACTTTTAGTTTGTTTGAAGCATTCTTGCATGATTAACTTGTATTTCCATCTATTCTTCCTCCTTTCCTTCTTTAACGAACTTCTTGGTTGTTTTGCCACTTGTGGGCATCTTCTTTGTTTGATTTGGTTTGATGTTTGTTATAGGCCATTCTTAATGTGTAAATTATGACTTTGTAATTGTGGATTGGTTTATGACCTTTCTCTTTAGTTTGTGATTTTTTTAAGTCTTCTTGACTTCATCTTATGCCTATGTGAATACTTCTAACTTTTCAGGGGGTTTATGGTATGTGTGTGGGAGGGTATCCCACATACAACTTCTTCCTTCAATTCTCTTTTTTAAGTTTTAATACTTGTCTTTGTGATGTGCTTAGGTTATCTATTGCTTAACTTCTTCATCTTCCCCTTTAGAATCAACTTACCTTCCATCTTGGAAGTAAGTTGTTTTCTTCTTCTTTTTCTTCATTCCTTTTCTTCTTTCCTTCTTCTTCATTAGGATGGAATTCAAACCTCACTAACCTAGGACTTCTATGCATGATAACATTTAGGATTGTTAGTCCCCCCTTAGTTTTTACCTTTGAGATCCTTTTGGTGCTCTCTCTTTCTCATATTCAAACAAAAAACCTAAAAAACAATTAATAATGGTTGAAGTAGTCTTGTGTGGATGGACTTATTCCATGGGGAGTTTGTATTCATCCCATCTTGGGATAGTACAAACTTGTCTAACATGATGTACAAGTCTAATCATGGGACTACTTTCACAAAGAAAATCATAAAAGACACTTCTTCATCAAAAGTACAAAAACACTTAATAAGTTCAACAAGTTAGTGAGCTTAGGCCCTAATCCTTGGAACCAAGTCTTGGATAACTTCTCCTTACTTGGGTGTGATTGTTCTTCATTCCATCTTGGAATGTAGTAACAAGTACACATTCCATGGCAAAGGAGTTGAATTCACTTCCTTGTGCCAAATTCAGAAAAGCTTCTAAAAAACACTGAACAAATAATAATTGTCTCTCCTTCGGGACTTCTTTTCTCATCACCCTCACTCTCAACGTAAGAACTTACTCCTACTTGTCACTTTCCAAGATGGTCGCAGTCTGGGTGTGGAACTTACTCCTACTTGTCACTTTGCAAAACAGTTCAAGCTTTTAGAACACAAGTCATTTTCCTCCCTAGTTAGGGGAACTACAATGACTCTGATCCTCATTTCCATATGAGGTATGTAGGCAGCAGGGTAGAGACCGTTCGAGCACTCTTTTATTTTCCCTACATTTTCCCCTTTTCTTTTCTTTTCTTATCCAGTTTCATTCTTTCTTATTGCAGCATCTTTCATTTCATCATCCTTTGAAACATTTTTCTTTGCAAGCGTGGATCACGTCGGGTACGACGGGCGATCTGGGGTGCTAATATATTCCCAGGTCGTAACCAACTCTCGAACCCAGTTTCTTTGGTTCGCAGGACCTTTGGCCTTCCTTTTCTTTTCTTCGGTTTGTGCAGCATTACCATTCTCGTTCCTTCGGGATAAAAATGTCTGGCTGGCGACTCTACTTTCTTCTGCGCCACTTTCACGTTTGTACTAGGATGGAAATCCTGGGAGCGACAGTTGGCAACTCTGCTGGGGACCAAACCCAGAATCTCTGGTTTCCCCTTGAGAGTCTATCCTAGCACTTGTTTGTTTTTATTTCGTCGGGTGTTTGATTGTTTGTTGTTGTGTGTTTATTTTACTGTTTTATTTACAGCTTTATTTACTACTTTCAGTATTTAATTTATCATGCATCTTATTATATATTGTCTGGACTGTTTGGCTTTTTCTGTTTGGTGGGATGGGATTGCTATGAGATGAGCTCGTAACCGGGGCTCGAATTCACCCTAGAACTTAGAGTGGACAGTCACTTTGGCTTCATGACATCTTGCTATGTTGGTGGTAGTGAGTTCCACACTCAAACTGCAACCGTCTTGGAAATGTATTGATACATGAATCTTTCTTGGATCATTACACGACCTCGATAGTTATGTGCATCTGGGGACCGATCATTGAGGACCTTTGTGGAAACATCCCTCTCCAGTGGTGACAGTGGAAGACCACATTCTGTGGCAAACCCATTCGCACCCGAGGGCCCACTGGCAACTCGCATAGGATGGCCTGGTTCTCTTATAGGAACTCAGTCAGAGCATCTGGTTGTATGATGGTAGTACTGTATCCCAATGGCTGAGTGTACTATTGTTTCTCGATTTCAGCGCTTGAAGTTGGGGACTTATAAGGGATGCTTGTTTTTCCGGACTCATGCTGAAGCTTCCCTGAGTAGTATATAATGCTTAACTGATTCCTTGATTTGGTCACAATCCATTTTTCGGAAATGGCGAACATATCATTGCTATTCGGCTTTGAGAGTCTGTGATGTTTGACCCGGAGCATACCTGTAAGATTGGGAGGGGTTTACAGGTTTTTAGGAGCCCATGACCTCATCATACTTTTTTGTTCTTAGTGTGATCTTATGTTCTGATCTGGTTACTGTGGTTCTAGAATTCTTGATTATCTGGTTCTGAGTTATTATCTGGGGGTTATTATTCAGAGGACCTTTTGGGTTTCATATCACTTGCCTCTTGGTTCTCAATATCTTGTATCCAGACAGTTCCAGATAGTAATCACATGCCTTTGCATTGCATAAAATCATATCATCATTAATCGTTTGTGTTTTCATTTTCTCAGGTCATTGCTTGCATCTTACACCCATTTTTGGTATTTGTTCCCTCATCCAGATGGCAGAAGTTAGAGAGGTTCCCAGAAAGAAGAACGTCACTACATCTTTCCACAACTAGAAGCCAAGAGTATTCAGAAGCTGATTGGTTTGATTAATGACAAGGTTTTAGATGACTTCAGGAAAGAGTATGGGAAGATTTTGAGTTATGTGGATAAGGCCATAGTGGACCAAAGATATAACCTTCATTCCTTGCTGCAATTCTATGATCCTCAGCTGCGAGTTTTTGTGTTTCCAAATTATATTTTGGCTCCCACCTTAGAAGATATTTCCAGCATCCTGAAAGTTCCTATCAGAGATGGTATTCCCTATTATGCTTTAGAAAAGGTTCTTCCAAAAGAGGACATAGTTAGTGCTTGTTATTTGTCCATGGCTAAGGTTATGATGGGTTTGGAAGATAGCAAAGGCAAAGGATTTTACTTGGATTGTCTTCTCACAGAAGCTCATGCATGTGCTTCAGAAAACAAATGGGTGGACTTCAATGCATTATTAGCTTTGATGTTTGTTGCACCCCAAAATTTTCCCTCCCATATTCAAGATTATGTACTTCAAGAGATCTCTCAATGGTCACAAGATTCACAACTGGTCAAAAGGATTAAAGGTTTCACCAGACAAAAGCCTCTTCCTGAACAATGAATCTAGAACCAGGGTTTTGAGTTCCTCAATAAAATTGGACTTCCAAGACCTCAAATGGACTTCATGACATACTATACATCTTAAAGAATCCTCATGTCAAGTTTCAAGGCTTTCCCAACAAGTTTGGTCAGTCAAATGCTCAGATACCTGAAAATCAATTAACTAGGTCAAAAAGTCAACTGAGGTCAATTGTGGTCAACTCAAAGTCAAACTTCAATATTTTTGGTCAACATCAAGATTATGAGATGAAATTCATCATTTGATCAAGAGTTGATCATGATTTATCCAGGAAATCTCAGATCATCAAGAATCAAGAAATTTCTAAATTAGGGTTTTCATAGGAAAAGTCAACTGAACTTTGACCAGCCATAACTTTCACATACTTCATAAATAATTTCCCATCAAAATCTCATTTTGAAGTAAATTTAATTCTCTACAACTTTGTGTCTCACAAGCCAAGCCTAAAAATGCTTTATTTGGAAGGTATGAGCTAAAACATTATAGGTCCTTTTGAAAGTCAACAAAAAGTCAACTTCTTCCCAAGCTCATAATTTGAAAATGGTAAATGATATGGACATAGGACTAAAAGGGTTGGTTAGAGGACACTCTAAGCTTTCTAAAACGTCTTAGAACACCTTCATATCATTAAAATTGAGGAAGTTATGCTTTGTCAAAGTTGGTTGATTTTTAAGGGGTGTATGAAGCAAAAAATGCCATAACTTCATTTTTTTTCCAAAATGGGCCCATAAAATTGCAACCCAAACTGGAAGATGAAGTCGTGCACGACCCAATGACCATTCATTCTGATTTTTATAATTTATTTTATATTATTTGGATTTTAATTGTTAAAATTTAATTTTAATAGAAATAAAATATGAAAATCAAATATTTGATCTCATAAGTTATTTTGGGATCAAATATATGACTTTTAAGATGATTGGAACCATCCAAATTCGTGCAAAATACAAATGGTAAGAGGATATTTGATTTTTGGACAAAAATAGCAAGATGATTTCTTCATCATCAAGTAATGCAAATCCATTGTGCAAGGCCCATAATTTTGACCTAATTCTCTTCATGGTATATACACAAACTTAACACAAACAAGAGGGGACGAAAAATCAGACCTTGGAGGCACATTCTCAAACCAAATTTTCAAGAGAAAAGTGATATTTGGTTTTGGAGTTTGAGACAATTTAAAAGCATAACAAAGGTTGCAATCAACTCATTGATGATCATTGAACATGTCTCAACCATTTACAACATCCAAAACATGCTAAAACGCATAATCTGATTCATTCTTGTTCATGCTTTTTGATTTTTTGATTCTTTAATTTTATGCATCATAAACTAATTTTGATTGTTGTTTTGTGTTTAGATTGAAGCATATAAGCTTTTTGGATGAACCATTTGAAGCTCTATAGCCATATACGATAGTTGCCATAATTAGGGTTTTGAGCTTCGTTTTAGGGCTTTACTATTTAACCAATATAAATTGATTCTAATGACATAGATAAGTTGTAAATAATGTGGGGATCACAATGGTGTGATCAATTTGATAAAATATTACAGGTTTCATGATCTTTGAAAGAACATAGGATTTCCTATGAAATTGGATTTGCAGGTAAATTCGTAGGAAAAGGCATAGGAGAATTCGCAGGGAAAAGGAAGAAGATGAAGTCTGATGGCGCCAACCTGGAAATTCAAAATTTAAGTTTTATATTTTATGTTTTGTTTTTGTTTTGTTTCACAAAATGCTTGCTAGCCTAGTGGCCAGAGCGCGCGCGTGAGAGCATTAGGACCTGGGTTCGATCCTAGGTCCCCCCATCTTTTTTATTATTTTGTTCTATTTTGTAAACTAAATATATTATGTTTTCTTCCCAAGTAATAATCACCAGCGCACATTGATTCGGTTGGCAAGGGTTTGGCATTGTCATCCTGAGGGCGTGGGTTCAAACCTGCCTCAGGCATTTTTTTTGTCATAATTAATTTCCTTCATTGTTTTTATTTTATATATAATTGTTTTCCTAACTCTATCACCCGCGCACAGGTGTCCTAGTGGCTAAGGGTTTGGCTGGTGAAGGCAGAGTCAAGGGTTCAAACCCTGGTTTTGGCATTTTGACAAAGAAATATGGTTTTTTTTTCTTTTTTCCTAATTTCTTTTAATTTCCTTTTTTTTTTCTTAATTCTCTAATTTCTTAAATTGACTAACCTTAAACCTTCAAATTAATTTTATTTGTTTATTTTCTAAAAAAACTCTTAATTTTTTTTAATTACTTATTTTCATAAACCTTTTTATAATTTAATTATTTTAGAGTTATTCTTATTCATTTATAGATTAATAAATAAAACTTATTTTTTAGTTAGAACCCTAAAAAACTTTTCTAACTTTTTTTTCATTAAACCTTAATCTTATAAACCTAAAAATGAATTTTTTTTATTTATTAACCTTAAAACCTTTTTTGAAACTTTAACCCTAAAAATATTTTTATAAACCTAAACCTTTCACTAATTTTTATGTTATTCATCTGTCATTTATTCTTATGTGATTATTTCTCATCTGTAATATTTTTAGGTTTATTTTTATTTTTCGCCATTATAATTATGTAACTGCCCCAAAGCATTGTAATAATTAGGATTTTATTTTCTGCCATTTAAATTCCTGCCATTGATCATATTCTAATTGCGTGGTTAGTAAATTTAGGGCGTGGCAAGATTTAATGAAATAAAAAGGTTTAGATAATAAAAATAATAAGATAAATATCTGAAAATAATAATCACACACGTAAGTCGATCATTTTATGATCGCCATCTGCACTTCCTTGGGTTACCCTCTCTCAATTGCCTTAAAACAAATGGCCAGGTCCCTCGAAAACGAGGGTGTCTTTAAAAGCAAAGTCCCTATAAGTAAATCATCATAGTCCCTTCCAGATTAAAAGATCAAGTCCCTACGAGGTTTCCTACGATATAATGATCTTGTCCCTTCGATAAAAATGATGATAGTCCATACGAATTGCTAAAGACACTCCTATAAGTTGCCTTCATTGACCATGTGATGACCCTACGTCCGTCCCTTAACAAAATCCAAGGTAATGATTACCTACTCCTTAATAGTAGGGACAATCTTACCCTTGAAAAGAAATAAAAGAATATGAAAGACTAGTCTAGGGTAGGTACAACTTAGTTACTTGCTCACAATACAAATTTCTTTTTCACACCCCACTTTTCAAATATTTTCAAACTCAAAGGCTTTGTATACATCCATATGAGGATCATTACAAAGTACTTAGAAAAAAATTTCTAAATACACACACTTCACACTTTCAAAGTAAATAAGTGAGCTGAGTAACTAAGAGCCCATGGATAACCATGGATATAAAGGGTGCTTACACCTTCCCTTTATATAACCTACCCCCCGAACTTAGAATTTAAAAAAAAGGTCTTTCCTGTTCTTTTATACCCTTTCCATATGGATAAAATAAAAGTTGGTGGCGACTCTTGCTATCCGCAACAAATAAAAAGTCAGTTCTCCCACCGTGTTACAATGGTGTACGGGATTAGTTTGTTCCCTATGGAGAAAGGGCTTATAGGTATGGAAGAAATTTCCATCTTTGTCAAGAGGAATCCAGTACCTACCTTGTTAGGAGATTTCTATTATGGCGTTCATTACAGAAATGAGAAGAGGAAAGGGTATATGGGTTGTTGTGCTCCCTTATTTGTTGATTGGTTTGCTAGACAACTTCTGAAGTCGGGGCCTTTCAAAGATTTGAAGCAAGAGTGGAAGTGGTCTAGAAGATTGATGGGCTTAACTTCTTATGACATAACTTGGGGATGCAATAGAAACTTAGTGGAAAAGGAGATCATTACTAGTTGTGGTGGTTTTCCTATTGTGCCTTTGCTCGGAAGGAAACGAGGGATAAATTACAACCTTGTGCTAGCTAGAAAGCAGTTTGGTTATCCTTTGAAGAATCCTCCATTTGTTGAAGAGGTGACTGAGTCATTGTATTTCCCGACAGAAGGAAATGAGAAGTTGGTTATTTAGGCATCCCAGGCTTGGGAAGTGATAATGAAGAAAGGAAAGAAAGAGTTCGGAAGAGTGGACCCAAAGACGTATGATCCTTTTGCTACATGGTGAAAAAACCGTGTAGAAGTTCTACTTCTCCCTTTCTCCATGGAGTCTCCTTTGTATCCAAAGGTAGTCATGCCACAAACCACTATTTCTCTAGAGAAGTACAAAAAGTTATAAGCTCAATTGCATGAGGTACGGGTGGAGAGTTCTGAAGTCACCAGCTTGTATCATCGTATGGCTCAGGCTAACCAGGTTTTAAAAGAAAAGATGCACCAGATGCAGCAAGAGAGAGAAGTCAAAGAGAAAGAATTTGCTAGAAGGGAGGCTTATTTCAGAAGAAAAGGCTTGATGGATATCAGAAGAGAAGCTGAACATAAGAAGATCAAGAAGTCTCTGAGGGAAGCTAACCAAGCTATTACCTTATGGCGGGATAAAGGGGATCAAAGTCAGAAGAAGCATAAAGAACAAGAGAAGAATTATGAGTTACAGATTAAATACCAGAAATAGGAGTTAGAGTCAGCTCATAAGATTCGTCGGGAGAAGTCCCAACAGCTAGAGCAGAGTCAGAAGGCACTAGAAGAAGCACTTAAAGAGATAGCAGATCTCAAACTGATGGATGGAGTCAAGAAGACTAGGTATGAGCCAGGACCTAGTGGAGAGAGCACTGACATGCAACTTTAGGTTTTAGTTTGTTTTCTTTCTTGTGTATTCGAATTACCTACAAACCTGTTGTGGGAATCTTTGTTTATATATATGCCTTTTTTCTCTCTTTTGATTTGTAACACTTGTAACCCTGCAGGGAATTTCGTTACTCTTGCTTTGAAGGTTGTTTTATGCTATGCATTTTTTGTTAAGTTCCTTAATTTTTGTATGCACTAATATCTAGCCGTTCAAGCCATCCAAATATGAATACCTTACAAAGAATCTTTCTCAAGAATCAATTTCCAAAAGCCATCTGGATTGCTTTATTAGATACTGGAACTGAGGCATTATTGACCTTGAGATTGGAAACACAAACATTTGCATCATATGCATATCACCCTTTTCTCTATTTTGCATGTATAAGTTTCAGGTTTCTAACATCTTTCCCATTTCAGGCACTATTACTGCAAAGAGAGTTCACATATACCCTACCAAGGAGAATTGGGGAAGAATCATGGATCAAATGCAAACAGAGCTTGTGGAATTGCGCAACAGAATGGATCAGTTCATGAACCTGATGACTGGTATGCACCAGAATCAGGAGAGGATAATAGAAATGGTTGAAGGAGTTCATGGGAATGGTAATGGTACTGGGAATGGTGATGACACTGGGAATGGTAATGGTACAGGTAATAGAGGAGGCCCTGAAGGTGCTGGCAATGGAATAGGTCCTGAAGTTACTAGTATTCCTATTGTTACAAGTGGCCCAACTGCAGTCTTTATGGATGGTCAGGAGGACCAATTCACTCTTCTTGAGGGTGAGATGGGTAATCAGAATGGTGATGTGCATCGCCACTGTGACGAACTAGCTGTAACACGGTGGGAGAACTGACTTTAGTTATGTTGCGGATAGCAAGAGTCGCCACCGACTTTTATTTTATCCAAAGGAAAGGCATAAAAGAACAGGAAATACCTTTTAAAAGATTTTTGGGTCCGGGGGGTAGGTTATGTAAAGGGAAGGTGTTAGCACCCTTTTACATCCATGGTTATCCATGGGCTCTTAGTTACTTAGCTCACTTTAAAATGTTTTTGAAAATGTGAAGTGTGTGAATAGAAATTTTCATAAGAGTTTAATAATGATCCATGTACGGATGCGTAAAAAACTTGTGTTTGAAAATTGTTTGAAATTTGTGAAGTGTTTGAAATTTGTTTTGAAATAGTGAGCAAGTAACTATGAGGAACCTACCCTAAAGTTTAAGTTTTTCTGTTCTTTATCCTTTAAATGGTAAGACTATCCCTATTATTAAGGAATAGGTAGTCATTACCTTGGATGTTAGGGACAAGTGAGGGACATCTGTTTAATGAAGGCAACTGTAGGGTGTATTAAGCATTTTGGAGGGACTGTCATCATTATTCGAAAGGGACAAGATCATTATGAAAGGCAACCATTAAGGGACTTGATCTTTGATTATGAAGGGACTAGATGACTTTTCTTTTAAGGGACTTTGCTTATACACCCTACTTGACCTTGTGATTAGGCAACAATGAGGAGTAACCCTAGAAAGTGAGATGGCGATCAAAGATAGACTTACGTGTGTGAGTGTTTAATTTTATATTTATCTTTTAATTTAAATGATCTAAATTCAATTTTAAATACAAATACATGTTACACTCCCTATTTTTACTAACCATAGCATGAAAATTAAATAATTTAAATATTACAAAAAATTACACCAAGGAGCAATTACATAATAATAAAAATAAAGCAATTTAAATAAATAGCAAGTATAAATAAATAAGCAAAATATAAATAATAAGTAAAATAAATAAGCAATTTAATTGGGTTAGTAATAATAATAAAAAAAAAATAAGGTTAGTAATAAACATGATTAGTAATAATAATAATAATTAAAATAAATGGGGTTAGTAAAAATATTATAAGAACATAATTAAAACAATAAGCAAAAGAATAATATAATAATTAAAAGATTAGATTTTAATATGGACAATTATAAAAGAAAATATGAACAATTAAGTAATTATTTATAACATTTTGAATTATATACAAATTATTAAATTATTTTTAAACATATTACAAGATTAAATTAGCATAGATTCAATTATTTCTAAACATATATTTAAAAATTATTTATATATAAAATTTAGATTTATAAACAAATTATAGAAATAATTACATATTATAAAAAAAATTGATTATAATTGTATTTACAAAAATTAATTATATTAAATAAAATATATACATAATAATTATATTTACAAAAATTAGAAATTAAAATCATAAAATAGAATTAGGGTTTGTTTTTAATTGCTTAGAAAAATAAATTAAGGTTTGTCAAATATTAGAGTTTATTTTATTTACAAAATTGATTTAATGGGCATACATATATTATAATCTAAATACCTAAAAAAACTAATTTTTGAATTAAAGAAATAATTTTTAGAATTTGGGAAAATATTGAATATATATATATATCATCATGGAATTATTTAATTATATATTTATATATGATTATTAATAACAATAATTAAACAAAATCAAGTAAACAAAATAAAATAGAAACCAAGAAACAAAAACTTACCTGGCTGGGATTTGAACCTAGGATGCTTTGCTTGACAGTACTCATGCCATACCACTGGGCCAGCGCGTGCCGGTGAAAGAGGAATGAGTCCAATTGGTTTTGTGCTATATCCTGAAAAATCAAGAAAAAATAACAAGAAAGCAAAAGGCCTGGGGGGAGAATCGACCCCAGGACCTCTCAAGCAAACGCATATGCACATTACCATCCCAGCTAGGTGAGCGAATCTGATAACAAACCAACAACATTTGATAATATATTATATTCAATGAATAAAAGAGAAAAAACTCAAAAATATAGTCACAGCCAGGATTCGATCCCCTGCCCTCTCATAATACGCATGCCTGACTTTCCACTGGGACAAGCGCGTGCTTGTGAAATACAAACAGGATTAATTCATAATATTTTAAAATAGTTTTTAAACTTGAATTTTGGCGCCAGCATAACTTCATCTTCTTCCTTGAATTCGCAGGTTTTCCTGCGAAATTATCTGGGAAAATACCTGCGAATTTTCCTGCACCTTAAACCTGCGAATTTCAAACCACCATCAAACAATACAATTTTATCAAATTAGAACCATCTGTGAGTTCCTTGCAACCTGTACAATCCAATTATGCCCATAGAATTCATTTATATTGTGTGAATCGAATAACCCTATTTTAGAGCTCTAAACCCTAAACATGGCATGTTCACGATTCGGCCATAACTCTTCACCAAACGATCCAGAATTCATCTATAGCTAATAACAAACATCAATATATCATCAAAATTCATTATCAATCAGTAAATATGGTGATTCGAAAAAAAATATATGAAGCACATGGATGATGCGGTTTATGCATTATGGAGTGTATTGGCTGCAAATAAGAGTTGAGATCCACTCAATGATGTCCAAGGATCACTGCTGTGTCCTTAGTTTACCTTCTAATGCCTTGGAATGTAGAAACCGAATTTGAGTTTTTGCTTGAATTTTTGAAGTGTGAAACTTACTCTTGAGGCTGTGAAAATTCGTGTTTGTTATTAGGGTTGTGTTATGTACTTATAGGATGATCAAATGAAGCTGAAAAACTAGGTCATTGTGTAGAAGATTTGATATGAAAAGATTCAAAAATATCATGCCTTAAAAATCAAATATTCTTGTATGAACACTTGCTATTTTTGGCTAATTCTCATGATTTTCTTTCCACTTCAATTATAATCAAATTTATGAATTTCTAGAAGCTTGATCCAATTCAAATCTTACATTTTCATATTTTATTTTTATTTAAAATGATTTTTAATGAATTAAATCAAAATAAATAAAAATAAAAAATCTGATTTTTATTGACTTGGGTCGTGCATGAAGCTATTGTATGGATTGGGTCATTATTTGGCAGGCCCATTTGGAAGAAATTGGTTTTAGACCTCCATTTTCATCATAAACCAACCCAAAATTTCCCAACTTTGCAAGGGCACACATCCTTCAATTTTAATGCTATGAGGGTGTTCTTGGATATTTTGGAAAGCTTGAAGAGTCCTCTAACCAACCCCACTGGTTTCATGTCCATATCATTTACCAATCTCAAGTTATGCCCTTTTGAAGTTGTTGACTTTTTGTTGACTTTCAAAAGGACCTATAATGTCTTAGCTCATACCTTCCAAATGAAGCATTTTTTGGCTTGGCTTGTGAGACACAAAGTTTTAGAGAATTCAATTTCCTTCAAAATGAGCTTTGGATGGAGACTTGGTGATGAAGCATGTGAAAGTTATGGCTGGTCAAAGTTCAGTTGACTTTTACTGAGGAAACCCTAATTTAGAAACTCCTGATTCTTGATGATCTGAAATCTCCTTGATGAATCATGATCAACCCTTGATCAAATGATGAATTTTACTTCATATAATTGATGTTGGCAAAAAATCATGAAGTTTGACTTTGGTTTGACCACAGTTGACCTCAGTTTGACTCTTTAACTGCTTTGACTGATTTTGACTTATCTGCTCATCTGACTGAGCAAACTTTTGAGAAAAGTCTTGAAACTTGTCATGGGGGTTCTTACACACATATAAGATGTTATGAAGCTCACTTGAAGTCTTGGAAGTCCATTTAGCCTGATTAAAGTCAAAACCCTAATTTTGGATGCACTGCTTAGGAGGTGCATTGTCTGAGGGAATTGTCAACTCTTCTGACCATTTGTGAACTTTGTGAACCTTGTGAACCATCATAAAATGTCTTCTGAACCTCATGGGAGGTATTGTGAACCTTGTGAACCTTGTGAACCTTATAAAGTATCTTGTAGACTTCATGAACCTCATGAAAGGTTTTGTAAGCATTGTGAATCTTGTGAACCTTGTGAACTTCATAAAGTGACATGTAGACTTCATGAACCTCATGAAAGGTCTTGAAAGCATTGTGAATCTTGTGAACCTTGTGAACCTTCATGAAGTGACTTGTAAACTTCATGAACCTCATGAAAGGTCTTGAAAGCATTGTGAATCTTGTGAACCTTGTGAACCTTCTTAGCACACAAAGTCTTGTATTGTGAGGGCAAATTTTGGGGTGCAACAGCTGCCCCTGTTCAATTTTCTGAAACCTGAGGGGTTAGATTGGTATATTTTCCAGTCGTGACCTGGAAGGTTGAAGGGGATTGAACACAAAAGCCCAAAAATTTGCACTCACCAGTGCATAGAGTGATACAGATGGCTAGTTGAATATGCTTGAGTGGGCTTAAAGATGCCACTTGGAGAAAAGTTCTTCAGATACATTTCTTGGAGGATAAAGCAGTTCAGAGTATGAAGGTATAATGATAGTTTTCAGGAGGATAAAGCAGCCCTGAGGTAGTAATATGCTTTCAGGAGGATAAAGCAATCCTGCGGTAATGATGATAACTTTCAGGAGGGTGAAGCAATCCTGATACAGTGATAAGCTTTCAGGAGGATGAAGCAATCCTGAGGTAAGAGAAGCTGTCAGGAGGATAAAGCGGTCCTGAGGTAACAATATGATTTCAGGAGGATAAAGCAATCCTGAGGTAATAATGTGATTTCAGGAGGATAGAGCAATCCTGAGGTACAAGAAGCTGTCAGGAGGATAAAGCAGTCCTGAGGTAATAATAAGCTTTCAGGAGGATGAAGCAATCCTGAGGTATTGATGAGCTATCAGGAGGATGAAGCAATCTTGAGGTACAAGAAGCTGTCAGGAGGATAAAGCAATCCTGAGGTACAAGATGATGTCAGGAGGATAAAGCAGTCTTGAGGTGATAGTATGCTTTCAGAAGGATAAAGCAGTCCTGATAGTCACAAGTTGTTGATGAAGTTTATTTGCTGGAGAATTAACCTGAAAACAAGGTAGCATTCTATATGGTAGCATTAGTTTATGCATTATGTATGCATGTATAGTATGATGCACTTAAGTAATGTATTATGCATCTATGTATATGTATGGTATGGTATGATGTAAATGATGTATGTATGATATGATACTGCCTGAAGCGTCTGGATATCTTCGTATAACAACTGCTGGCCAGGGAAAATAAATCCCGATTCATTGTTGAAGAATATGAGGAACTTATTCCTGTCTTGTTTGATAAGAAGGTAATTCACAACCTCCTGTCTGCTGGGGATAGCAAGGTATATATAACCTCCCGTCTGCTGGAGATAGTAAGGTATACATAACCTTCATTTTCGTTTGATAGTAGGATAGATATAACCTCCGTCTTCGTTCGTCGTACCCTTATTGGAAAGTAAATTCCCGAATGTCCGTATGAGGATAAAAGAGATGGATATAAATTCCAGGGGAGATGTGACTTTATGAAGATGGATTTGTCCTACTGAGGGTTTGTAACTGTCTTGTATAGATGAATCGGCGAAGCTTTGTTGAAATCCTTCCCTCGTTCGTCCTTAGTAAATACTATTACTGCATTTTCATGCATTTCTGGTAAACATCAATCATATTAAACATTCATGCATTTTTGGTAAACATCAATCATATTCAAAAGCATACATACATTCAAATACAACCAATGGACGTTTCGCTTATGTAAAATAGGGTAAAAGTAAATCTGGATTCAAAATATGGAATTTATTCATATCAAAAAGTGACCCATACACGGGTAAGTTTGTACAAAGAGACATAAACCCTAGTAAGAGGATTTTGTCATAAAATTTTGCAAAACAAAGAAAATCAGCTATGTGGGAAACAATCCTATTGAGTTTCAATTCTACTATTGCCATTATCTTCAAGTATCTCATCTTCTGCTGTTGAGACGGAAACGATTGAATTGAGCTTTATCTGTTCAAACTTGAGTAAGAAGTACAGCTGGCTGCAGTTTCATGGGTGATCCAAACGAGACATAGTCATACGCTTTAATCCCTAACTTTTGCCTGGATTGCCCTTTCAGGTTTTCAATCCACCGGGATACCCTTTTTTGCCCAAGCCGCCTTTTCAGGTTTTCGACTTGCCGGGTGTACATCTTTTTATATATATCCCTAATTTTTGCCCAAACCCTTTTGGTTTGCCGGGATGCCCTTATTTTTGCCTAGGCCTGTCAACCTAGCGGGTCTCTTTTTATGCGTAGTATTTTTTAACTATGTCTGCGTTTACAGGATGTGGGAAATCTTCACCATCCATAGTAGTAAGGATCATGGCACCTCCTGAAAATACTGTTTTGACTACAAATGGTCCTTCATATGTAGGAGTCCACTTGCCCCTGGGATCACCCTGTGGTAATATAATATGCTTGATTACCAAGTCACCAGCCTGATATACCTTTGACTTAACCTTCTTGTTAAAAGCTTTGATCATCCGTTTCTGGTACATCTGGCCATGACAAACTGCTGCTAACCTCTTCTCATCAATCAAATTTATCTGGTCAAGTCGAGTCTGAATCCACTCATCTTCATCCAAGCCTGCATCCTTCATAATTCTTAAGGAGGGAATCTGAACTTCGATGGGCAGAACTGCTTCCATACCATAGACCAAGGAGAATGGGGTTGCCCCTGTTGAAGTACGTATTGTGGTACGATAACCATGAAGAGCAAATGGTAACATCTCATGCCAATCCTTGTAAGTCACAGTCATCTTCTGTACAATCTTCTTGATGTTCTTATTAGCAGCTTCAACTGCCCCATTCATCTTTGGACGATACGGAGAAGAGTTGTGATGCTTAATCTTGAACTGCGTGCAGAGATCAGTAATCATAGTGTTGTTCAGATTAGAGCCATTGTCAGTAATAATCCTTTCAGGGATGCCATACCTACATATGAGATTATTCTTAATGAATCGAGCCACAACATTCTTGGTAACAGAGGCAAATGAAGCTGCCTCCACCCACTTCGTGAAGTAATCAATAGCAACCAGGATGAAACGATGCCCATTAGAAGCTGTAGGTTTGATCTCACCAATCATATCAATGCCCCACATGGCAAAAGGCCAAGGAGCAGTCAACACATTCAATGGTGATGGAGGTATGTGTACTTTATCAGCATAAATTTGACACTTGTGACAAGTTCTGGAGTGTTGATAGCAATCAGCTTCCATAGTAGACCAATAGTAACCTGCTCTCAATATCTTCTTTGCCATAGTATGACCACTAGAGTGAGTGCCAAAGATCCCATCATGCATATCTTCCATGATTTCAGTTGCTTCTTTCTTATCCACACAACGAAGCAAAGTTGAATCATGATTGCGCTTGTACAAAATCCCATTACTCAAAAAGAACTTAGCAGAAAACCTTCTCAGAAATTTCCTATCTTTGACAGATGCCCCTTCAGGGAACTCCTGAGCTTCAAGATATCTTTTCACTTCATAGAACCAAGGGTTCTCCTCTGCCCCTTCAGTGTCAATCTCATTGCAGTATGCAGGCTTTTCAAATTTATCAATAGTAATCTTGGGAGCTTCATCATCCCAGCTGATCTCGAACATGGATGCCATGGTGGCTAATGCATCTGCCAACTGATTCTCTCTTCGTGGAATATGTCCAAAGGTAATCTCTTTGAAATGTGGGATCAAAGACAAAACATGCTCTCTGTAAGGAATGAGGTTATCATGCTTGGTATCCCAATCTCCTTTAATCTGACTTACTACCAGGGCTGAATCTCCATACACGTCTAGGAACTGAATCTTCATATCAATAGCAGCTTTAATACCCAGGATACATGCCTCATACTCAGCCATGTTATTGGTACAATAGAAACAAAGTCTGGCAGTAATCGGGGTATGACAACCTCCAGGGGAACTAATCACAACACCAACACCATTACCAAGTGCATTAGAGGCACCATCAAAAACCATAGTCCATCGGGATCCTTGTTCAGGTCTGTCATATTGTCCAGGTTCTTTGGTAATAATCATAATGTCTTCATCGGGGAACTCAAAACTCATTGACTGGTAATCATCCACTGCTTGATGAGCCAAATGATCAGCAACAACACTTCCCTTAATGGCCTTCTGAGTAGTATATTGTATATCATATTCTGTCAAGATCATTTGCCATCTTGCAATTCTTCCGGAGAGAGCAGGTTTCTCAAATATGTACTTGATTGGATCCATCTTTGAAATCAACAAGGTAGTATGGGTCAACATATACTGTCTTAGTCGGCGAGCAGCCCATGCCAAAGCGCAGCAAGTTTTCTCGAGCAGTGAGTATCTTGTTTCACAGTCGGTAAACTTTTTACTAAGGTAGTATATTGCCTGCTCTTTTCGACCAGACTCGTCATGTTGCCCCAACACACACCCCATTGAGTTGTCTAACACTGTTAAGTACATAATCAAGGGTCTTCCATCAACTGGTGGCATCAAAATTGGAGGTTCTAGCAAATATCTCTTGATTTCATCAAAGGCAGTCTGGCACTCATCATTCCATTCCATCACTTGATCTTTCTTCAACAACTTGAAGATTGGCTCCCAGATGGCAGTTAATTGGGAGATAAATCTTGCAATGTAATTCAATCGTCCCAAGAAGCCTCTAACCTCCTTCTCAGTACGGGGAGCTGGCATTTCTCATATAGCTTTCACTTTTGCAGGATCCACTTCAATACCTTTTCCACTGACAATGAAACCCAGGAGCTTTCCAGACCTAACTCCAAAAGTACACTTGTTTGGGTTCAATCTCAACTTGTATTTCTTCAACCTCTCAAACAATTTATGCAAATGATCAAGATGTTGCTCTTCATTTTGGGACCTGGCTATCATATCATCCACATATACCTCTATCTCATGATGAATCATATCATGAAACAAAGCCACCATAGCACGCTGATATGTTGCCCCTGCATTCTTCAAACCAAATGGCATCACCTTATAACAAAAAGTGCCCCACTGTGTAACAAAGGTCGTCTTTTCCATATCTTCAGGTGCCATCTTGATCTGATTGTAACCAGAAAAACCATCCATAAAAGAGAATACCTTATGCTGAGCAGTGTTGTCTACCAGAACATCAATATGAGGAAGTGGGAAGTCATCTTTGGGGCTGGCCTTGTTCAAATCCCTGTAGTCTACACACATACGTACCTTACCATCTTTCTTAGGAACGGGTACCACATTTTCCACCCACTGAGGATAAGAAGTCACAGCTAAGAACCCTGCATTGAACTGTTTCATTACCTCTGCCTTGATCTTTTCTGACACCTCAGGATGCATACGACGAACCTTCTGCTTCTTTGGACGATAATCTTCTTTCACTAGTAAACGGTGAACCACAATGTCTGTATCCAACCCTGGCATATCTTCATAAGACCAAGAAAAAATCTCCACATAGTCACGTAACATCTGAATCAACCTGCTCTTGACACTATCCTCTAAATTAGCCCCTATCTTGACCTCTTTCCTGTTTTCTTCAGTTCCCAGATTCACAACTTCGACTGGCTCTTCATGTGGCTGTATAGCTTTCTCTTCTTGTTGTAACAACCTAGCAAGCTCTACAGGTACTTCACAATCGTCCTCATTTCCGTCTTCAGTTTGATAGATCGGATTCTCGAAATTATAATTGGCAATAGTAGAACTGTTATCAACAGGATCCAGAGTGGATGAGGATCTGCATTTTAGTGATGTGGGTGTGTGTAAGAACACATAGCTGATGAAGCAAAAATAAAAGAAAAGAAAGACAAGGAACACAATATTTACGAAAACAAAACGTCCACTGATTTTATTGAATGAAGTATGCAAATGAAATAACAGCCCGTAACAAGCACACCATTGTGCCCCGGGTAAGGCACAAGGCTTGAAAGTTTTATTGTTCAAGAAATTACAAAAAAAAGTAACAACACAGTAATAGTATTTACTCCTGACTAAAGGAGATAGGAATAACATCTTCAGCTTTCCAATTATTGAGTCCAGCACCCACAGTAGGAAAAATCCAAGCATCCAAGTTGTAGTCTTCATCATAGTCTCCCACAACATTGATCTGATCTTTTATAACCCCTTGATTGGTGATACGAACAGCACGAGCACGACGAATAGCCTTCTGGGACTCTGCAGTGAAACCCAAACCAAACTTGTCAGACTTGTATGGGATATCAGGAAGCTGACCCCAAATAGTACAACCACCTTCATCCACCACAGCTCTAGCATCATTGAGGGAGACAATTGCCATTGTTGGAGGTACTCTGGTGACCACAGGAACTTTCTTCGCAACAGGAGGAGCTACATAATCATTAACAATCCAGGGAACCACTTCAAATGTCTGACACGGAGTTTCAATGTATTCACCTTCCATTTCCAGATACTTGAAGGTATTCACATGACTGACAAAGTATTCTTCCTCTCCATAGACAGTAACAACCTTTCCTTCCACCGGATATCTTAGCTTCTGATGTAATGTAGAAGTTACAGCACCTGCCCCATGGATCCAGGGACGACCAAGCAAACAAGAGTACGAAGGACGAATATCCATCACATAAAATGTAGCAGTAAAAACCTGAGAGCCAACTTTAATTGGAAGATCAATTTCCCCATGCACTACTCTTCTAGAACCATCAAAAGCCTTCACCACAATATTACTGGGCTTCAGCACAGCATCTTCAGGACTCAGCTTGTTCAGGACTTCCTTGGGCAACACATTTAGAGAGGAACCATTTTCTATCAATACATGGGACAGGGTAGTGCCATTGCATTCAATTGAAATATGCAGAGCCCTGTTGTGATCCCTCTTGGCAGGGGTTAAATCAGCATCAGAAAACCCTAACCCATTATCATAGGTCAGGTGGGCAACACAATTCTCAAACTGGTCAATAGAAATTGCATTGGGTACATGAGCAGTCTTCAGAAACTTGATCAAGGCCTTGGCATGAGCCTCAGAACATAGCAACAAGGACAACATAGAAATTTTTTAGGGAGTATGCCCCAACTGATCAACAATGTCATAATCACTCTTGCGAATGATTTTCAATACTTCCTCCATCTGCTTAGAGAGGTCATCAGCAGCTGGCACATCAGTAGATATTGGTTCAATAACAGGACCCTTGCCCCGAGCATCAGTGGTGGAAGTAGCAGCAGGAGTAACTGCATTCTTGGAAGTAACTGGAGGAGAGAAGACTCTTCCACTTCGTGTGATCTTACTAGATCCAGCAATATTGTCAACATCAACAGGCATATCAGCTAAGGGTTCCTGCTTAACACCATGGATATAAACATCAGACCCATAGTGCCAAGGCACAGCTTTATCATACGTATACGGAATAGGACCAGGAGTAGTAATGACCAGAGGAGCCACTCTGGCTTCAGCAACAACTTTCACAGGGCCTTCAGCAGTAATCTTAATTGGACCCTTATGGGTGATTTTAATAGGTCCCTTTGAAGTGATTCTCACCGGCACTTTGTCAACCATATCAACCTCTTCAATCTTCCTACCTTGAGTAATATGATCCACCATACTTTCTACAGACGATGGAGTCCTCTCAAACACTATAGCATACTTATCCATGAGACGCTGAATTCCATCTCTCAATCTCCAGCAACTATCCGGCTTATAGGTACAATACAAACAATCATCACGACAACCTGGAAAGAGCCCAGCTTGTACTAACTTCTTCTTGATAACAGATAATGGTGTGGTCAATTCCGCAACTGAATAGACATGTAAATCTTCATCAATGGCATTGACAGTCTTCTCGTGATTTGGCATTGGAGCAGTAATCACATTTGGAGTACCCGGAGGGTCAAACTCAATCTCTCCAGCCTCAATCATATCTTGAATTTTGTTCTTCAAGACCCAGCAGTTATTAGTATCATGTCCCTGGCAGTTTGAATGATATGCACATCGTGCGTTAGGATTGTACCTAGGAGAGGTAACATTAGGATTCTGAGGAGCCTCTTTCAAGGTAATAAGTTCAGCCTTCAACAAGTGTTGCAATGCCTGAGCCATTGACATGTTGATCTTCGTGAACTGCCTTCTAGCCCTCTGTTGGTTGCCCTGTGGCTGCTCTGGTGTTGTAGGAGTTGGATTTGAGATGTGAACTGCACTCACAGACTGATGCCTTCTATTACGATCAGGTTGACCATAAACAGCATTGGATTCTTTCTTCCCAGTGGGAGGCTTCTTTGCAGCACCTGATGAAGAAGCACCCACTTGGATCTTGCCATTCTTTATACCATTTTCCACTCGCTCTCCTGTCATGATCAACTCAGTGAAGCCAGATGATGAGCTTCCAATGAGATGACTGTAAAACGGACCATTCAGCGTACACATGAACATATCAACTAATTCCATGTCAGTTAAAGGGGGTTGAACTCTTCCAGCTAAATCTCTCCACTTCTGAGCATACTCCTTGAAACTTTCTTTGGCACCCATAGACATGCTTTGCAGCTGCATGCGAGTGGGAGCTAAGTCAGCATTGTATTGATACTGCTTATAGAAAGCTTCAGCAAGATCATTCCACTCCCTGATGTTGACACTCTCCAATTGATAATACCACTCCAACTGAGCTCCAGATAAGCTCTCTTGGAAAAAGTGGATCCACAACTTCTTATTAGCAGTGTGAGGTTGAATTCTTCTGACATAAGACCTCAGATGCAGCTTGGGACAAGAGACCCCATCATAAACAACAAAAGTAGGAACCTTGAAACCAATGGGTATGACTACCCCAGATATCAGACTCAAATCTTCAAAATCCAGCCCAGAAGACTTCTGCAACTCCATAGCATCCATTATATCCACCAGCATCTTGAATTTGTCTTCATTAGGATCATGGTAATAATTAGCCTCAGAATTAGAGTCCCCCATTGTATGGTGGAGACTGCCTATCTCTTTCTCAGATTCTTCAGATTCATAGTCTTCAACTGGTTCTTTGGTCTTGGCAAGACCTTTGAACCTTCTTCCCATGTTGATCAGGCCACCTGACCTTCTGGTCTTCTTAGTCTTCTTGGCCAGCAGTGTCTTCAATTCATCCTGCCCCTTGGACAAGTTCAGGATCAGCTCTTGGAACTGTGCATTCTGTGCCTGGAGATCCTTAACTGTTTGTTCAAGAGCCATTGCTGAAATAAACAGCGAGAAGATGAGAAACATGTGCACAAATAAACCTGTGATGCAATGATATGGAATGTAAATGCGTATGCAATATTTTCAAGGACCGCAGGATTTAAATTTTCTTAAACAAACAAGAAGGTAAACTTTTATTAGTAATAAATTTGTTTTGCCTCTTGGGCTTACAGGAAATAAAATGCAATAAATACAAGAGATGGGGTTTTAAGTCTCCCATGGACGTTTCCTCTTTGTGTTGTGGTATGAGTTGAGATTCCGTTCCTCATGAGGTTGCTTTGTTAACTCCAGAATTCTTTCTTGACTTGCTTTGTAATGAGTTTCTTACAAAGCTGGTCCTGATAGTATTCCTATGAGCAGAAGCCATGACCTACAACAAAGAACAAAGATAAATCCTTTGGTCCTTGAAATGGTTAGTGAAAATGCTATGCTTATGATGCATGCTGATGCTATGATGTTATGCTCAATCACAAACATGTGGCACACACAAACAAGTCACACCACAGTCCTAGGTTTAAAGGCTTGCATGAGGTTCAAAGGTAAGTACCCTCCCCTGAAGTTAGATGGTTCTTCCTGTCCTACAAAAGTAACCATGTTCTAAGGGATCTCAATATCATTGATCCTTCACCAGGGTGGTTGATCAGAAGGCAACTTACTTGCCAACCAAAACCCTCCAAGTTTAAGATCTCAATGAGTGTAGTATCGAGTGTCAACCAACTTCAGTCTGCACCAAAGTCGGTTACCTCACTACTTTTCTAAAGGCCAAGATGGGATAACTAGGGTTCTAAAAGTTAGTTAGTGCATTGACAACATATGGCAGCCTCATATTATCCTCAACTTGACTTAAGGAACATAAGCACCAACCAAGAAGTCACACTAACTATGGCCACCAGATCAACCATATCGGTATACGCCGTACAGTTTCCTTGGTCTATTGCCATTTACCTAAGGTACACTAGATCCGGGTTAGGATCTTTCACACATAAGAGCACCCCAACAGATAAGTATAAAGCAAACAAGGCAAACAATTTAAAAGTGATCTAATTCCTAAGGGTACCCCTCTTCAATTCTTTCCCCAGCAGAGTCGCCAGTTCTGTAACACGGTGGGAGAACTGACTTTAGTTATGTTGCGGATAGCAAGAGTCGCCACCGACTTTTATTTTATCCAAAGGAAAGGCATAAAAGAACAGGAAAGACCTTTTAAAAGATTTTTGGGTCCGGGGGGTAGGTTATGTAAAGGGAAGGTGTTATCACCCTTTACATCCATGGTTATCCATGGGCTCTTAGTTACTTAGCTCACTTTAAAATGTTTTTGAAAATGTGAAGTGTGTGAATAGAAATTTTCATAAGAGTTTAATAATGATCCATGTACGGATGCGTAAAAAACTTGTGTTTGAAAATTGTTTGAAATTTGTGAAGTGTTTGAAATTTGTTTTGAAATAGTGAGCAAGTAACTATGAGGAACCTACCCTAAAGTTTAAGTCTTTCTGTTCTTTATCCTTTAAATGGTAAGACTATCCCTATTATTAAGGAATAGGTAGTCATTACCTTGGATGTTAGGGACAAGTGAGGGACATTTGTTTAATGAAGGCAACTGTAGGGTGTATTAAGCATTTTGGAGGGACTGTCATCATTATTCGAAAGGGACAAGATCATTATGAAAGGCAACCATTAAGGGACTTGATCTTTGATTATGAAGGGACTAGATGACTTTTCTTTTAAGGGACTTTGCTTTATACACCCTACTTGACCTTGTGATTAGGCAACAATGAGGAGTAACCCTAGAAAGTGAGATGGCGATCAAAGATCGACTTACGTGTGTGAGTGTTTAATTTTATATTTATCTTTTAATTTAAATGATCTAAATTCAATTTTAAATACAAATACATGTTACACTCCCTATTTTTACTAACCATAGCATGAAAATTAAATAATTTAAATATTACAAAAAATTACACCAAGGAGCAATTACATAATAATAAAAATAAAGCAATTTAAATAAATAGCAAGAATAAATAAATAAGCAAAATATAAATAATAAGTAAAATAAATAAGCAATTTAATTGGGTTAGTAATAATAATAAAAAAAAAAAGGTTAGTAATAAACATGATTAGTAATAATAATAATAATTAAAATAAATGGGGTTAGTAAAAATATTATAAGAACATAATTAAAATAATAAGCAAAAGAATAATATAATAATTAAAAGATTAGATTTTAATATGGACAATTATAAAAGAAAATATGAACAATTAAGTAATTATTTATAACATTTTGAATTATATACAAATTATTAAATTATTTTTAAACATATTACAAGATTAAATTAGCATAGATTCAATTATTTCTAAACATATATTTAAAAATTATTTATATATAAAATTTAGATTTATAAACAAATTATAGAAATAATTACATATTATAAAAAAAATTGATTATAATTGTATTTACAAAAATTAATTATATTAAATAAAATATATACATAATAATTATATTTACAAAAATTAGAAATTAAAATCATAAAATAGAATTAGGGTTTGTTTTTAATTGCTTAGAAAAATAAATTAAGGTTTGTCAAATATTAGAGTTTATTTTATTTACAAAATTGATTTAATGGGCATACATATATTATAATCTAAATACCTAAAAAAACTAATTTTTGAATTAAAGAAATAATTTTTAGAATTTGGGAAAATATTGAATATATATATATCATCATGGAATTATTTAATTATATATTTATATATGATTATTAATAACAATAATTAAACAAAATCAAGTAAACAAAATAAAATAGAAACCAAGAAACAAAAACTTACCTGGCTGGGATTTGAACCCAGGATGCTTTGCTTGACAGTACTCATGCCATACCACTGGGCCAGCGCGTGCCGGTGAAAGAGGAATGAGTCCAATTGGTTTTGTGCTATATCCTGAAAAATCAAGAAAAAATAACAAGAAAGCAAAAGGCCTGGGGGGAGAATCGACCCCAGGACCTCTCAAGCAAACGCATATGCACATTACCATCCCAGCTAGGTGAGCGAATCTGATAACAAACCAACAACATTTGATAATATATTATATTCAATGAATAAAAGAGAAAAAACTCAAAAATATTGTCACAGCCAGGATTCGATCCCCTGCCCTCTCATAATACGCATGCCTGACTTTCCACTGGGACAAGCGCGTGCTTGTGAAATACAAACAGGATTAATTCATAATATTTTAAAATAGTTTTTAAACTTGAATTTTGGCGCCAGCATAACTTCATCTTCTTCCTTGAATTCGCAGGTTTTCCTGCGAAATTATCTGGGAAAATACCTGCGAATTTTCCTGCACCTTAAACCTGCGAATTTCAAACCACCATCAAACAATACAATTTTATCAAATTAGAACCATCTGTGAGTTCCTTGCAACCTGTACAATCCAATTATGCCCATAGAATTCATTTATATTGTGTGAATCGAATAACCCTATTTTAGAGCTCTAAACCCTAAACATGGCATGTTCACGATTCGGCCATAACTCTTCACCAAACGATCCAGAATTCATCTATAGCTAATAACAAACATCAATATATCATCAAAATTCATTATCAATCAGTAAATATGGTGATTCGAAAAAAAATATATGAAGCACATGGATGATGCGGTTTATGCATTATGGAGTGTATTGGCTGCAAATAAGAGTTGAGATCCACTCAATGATGTCCAAGGATCACTGCTGTGTCCTTAGTTTACCTTCTAATGCCTTGGAATGTAGAAACCGAATTTGAGTTTTTGCTTGAATTTTTGAAGTGTGAAACTTACTTTTGAGGCTGTGAAAATTCGTGTTTGTTATTAGGGTTGTGTTATGTACTTATAGGATGATCAAATGAAGCTGAAAAACTAGGTCATTGTGTAGAAGATTTGATATGAAAAGATTCAAAAATATCATGCCTTAAAAATCAAATATTCTTGTATGAACACTTGCTATTTTTGGCTAATTCTCATGATTTTCTTTCCACTTCAATTCTAATCAAATTTATGAATTTCTAGAAGCTTGATCCAATTCAAATCTTACATTTTCATATTTTATTTTTATTTAAAATGATTTTTAATGAATTAAATCAAAATAAATAAAAATAAAAAATCTGATTTTTATTGACTTGGGTCGTGCATGAAGCTATTGTATGGATTGGGTCATTATTTGGCAGGCCCATTTGGAAGAAATTGGTTTTAGACCTCCATTTTCATCATAAACCAACCCAAAATTTCCCAACTTTGCAAGGGCACAAATCCTTCAATTTTAATGCTATGAGGGTGTTCTTGGATATTTTGGAAAGCTTGAAGAGTCCTCTAACCAACCCCACTGGTTTCATGTCCATATCATTTAACAATCTCAAGTTATGCCCTTTTGAAGTTGTTGACTTTTTGTTGACTTTCAAAAGGACCTATAATGTCTTAGCTCATACCTTCCAAATGAAGCATTTTTGGGCTTGGCTTGTGAGACAAAAAGTTGTAGAGAATTCAATTTCCTTCAAAATGAGCTTTGGATGGAGACTTGGTGATGAAGCATGTGAAAGTTATGGCTGGTCAAAGTTCAGTTGACTTTTACTAAGGAAACCCTAATTTAGAAACTCCTGATTCTTGATGATCTGAAATCTCCTTGATGAATCATGATCAACCCTTGATCAAATGATGAATTTTACTTCATATACTTGATGTTGGCAAAAAATAATGAAGTTTGACTTTGGTTTGACCACAGTTGACCTCAGTTTGACTCTTTAACTGCTTTGACTGATTTTGACTTATCTGCTCATCTGACTGAGCAAACTTTTGAGAAAAGTCTTGAAACTTGTCATGGGGGTTCTTACACACATATAAGATGTTATGAAGCTCACTTGAAGTCTTGGAAGTCCATTTAGCTTGATTAAAGTCAAAACCCTAATTTTGGATGCACTGCTTAGGAGGTGCATTGTCTGAGGGAATTGTCAACTCTTCTGACCATTTGTGAACCTTGTGAACCATCATAAAATGTCTTGTGAACCTCATGGGAGGTATTGTGAACCTTGTGAACCTCATAAAGTATCTTGTAGACTTCATGAACCTCATGAAAGGTTTTGTAAGCATTGTGAATCTTGTGAACCTTGTGAACTTCATAAAGTGACATGTAGACTTCATGAACCTCATGAAAGGTCTTGAAAGCATTGTGAATCTTGTGAACCTTGTGAACCTTCATGAAGTGACTTGTAAACTTCATGAACCTCATGAAAGGTCTTGAAAACATTGTGAATCTTGTGAACCTTGTGAACCTTCTTAGCACACAAAGTCTTGTATTGTGAGGGCAAATTTTGGGGTGCAACACTAGCATAGCAGATTTGTGTTGCGGTCTCAAAGTACTCTAGGCTTTGATGTTGCTGACTTGGGGTTAGTTCATGGGGTGAGAATCCCACACAAGTTCAAGGCTCCAACGTTTGACAAGTATAATGGCTCCACCTGCCCGAAGACTCATCTTCAGGCCTACGTAGGGAGAATTGTTGCACATACTAAAGACGAAAAGTTGTGGATGTATTACTTTCAAGATAGCCTCATTGGGGCATCTCAAGAGTGTACATGAAGCTCAGTCGGTCGTCTGTTAGAAAT
Source organism: Lathyrus aphaca (assembly GCA_963966055.1). Lineage (NCBI taxonomy): Eukaryota > Viridiplantae > Streptophyta > Magnoliopsida > Fabales > Fabaceae > Lathyrus > Lathyrus aphaca. The sequence continues at coordinate 270,916,619 of OZ014520.1, forward strand.
TGGAAGGAACTTGTTGAAGCCTTCGTAAAGCAGTATCAGTACAATATGGACATGGCTCCTAACCGCACTCAGTTGCAAATCATGTCCCAGATTTCTAAAGAAAGCTTTAAAGAATACGCTCAGTGTTGGCGTCAGTTGGCTGCTAAGGTTCAACCGCCTCTGTTGGACAGTGAAATGGAATACATGTTCATGGGAACGTTACAAGGAGTGTTCATGGACCGTTTGGCTTCGTGCTCAGCCACAAAGTTCACATACCTAGTAATTGCTGGAGAAAGGGTCGAGAATCTGTTGAAGATGGGCAATATTTAAGATGTAGGTGCGAGTAGCTCGTCTGGAGCTAGAAAACCATTTGTTGGACCTCAGAGGGGGAGAGAAGGAGAAACCAATGTTGTGTACGGCCAAGGGAGAGGTCGTGGTCGCCAGAATCACTATGCTCAAGTGTCTTCTATCACCATTCCTGCTAAGCCTGCTACTCAACAACAATAGAGACGCCCATAGTACAACAACCAACAAAGACCCTATCAGCACCAACCCCGTCCAACTGGTCGTGTTATCGAAGTTATTCCTATGACTTACATGGAACTGCTACAGAGGTTGTTAGATTTGAACATGGCACATCTTAGGATGTTGACTCCACCACCAGAAGGTGATCTTCCTCAGGGGTATGATGTCAATGCACGATGTGCTTTCCACTCAAGTGCTCCTGGGCACCCAACGGAGAAATGCAGAGCGTTGCAGAATAAATTATAAGACTTGATTGACTCTAAAGCCATCAACTTCTCTCCACCTCCTAATGTCACCAACAACCCTATACCTAACCACAATGGTGGGGCAAGGGTAAATGTTATTGAAGATGGAGAGCAGTTGAATCTAATTATTGATATTGATAATGTCCAGAATCCATTGGCAGTTATGAAAGACCTTTTTCTGAAGGGACAGGTGTTCCCGGGCTATGATGGTGGGTGTGAAGATTGTTTGTTGTCTCAGAATGGTTGTATCAAATTAAGGGCCGGAGTTCAGCGTTTGATAGATGAAGTATCCTTAAAGTTTGACAAGATTAACAACAAAAGCGACGATGTGTCTATTGTAACCATTTATTTCACTCCTGAGGTTATGTCGATGTCTCACGGGCTGTAGCCTGTTGGTATTTATATACGTCAGGAGGTGAGCCCTGTCACCATTACTGTTCCAGGTCTTGTACTGTATGACAAAGAAAGAGTTGTTCTGTGGCACTATGGCACGGATGTATACATACAGGGACAAAGAGTTTAAGAGAAGCTTCTAGTGACGATTGATCCTAGAATTGTTAATGTAGGAGGTGTTGGGGGCTTTACTAGAAGTGGAATACTTTTCTCTCCCCAAACTCTGATAACTAACAAGGAAGCTGAAGATGCTGTTCGGGCTAAGGGTAAGCAAGTGGCCACTGAAGATGTTGTGACTCCTGTTCCAGAGCAAAGTACTTTTGAGAAGGAAGTGGAGGAGTTTATGAGAATTATAAACAAGAGTGACTACAAAGTGGTAGAACAACTGAATCAAACTCCATCCAAGATTTCAATCTTATCCCTGTTGATGTGTTCCCAAGCATACAAAGAAGCTTTGCTGAAAGTCCTGCATATGGCATATGTTCCACAAGAGATTACTGTTAATCAGTTAGAAGTGGTGGTTACCAACATGAATTCCAGTGATGGACTGGGATTTATAAATAGAGACTTGACTTCGGAAGGGCGGAACCATAACAAGGCCTTGCATATCACCATGGAATACAAGGGTGCTGTACTTTCTCATGTGCCGGTGGACACCGGGTCTTCTTTGAACGTGTTGCCCAAGAAGGCCCTAATGAAGCTTGAGGTGGATGGGATTATATTGCGTCCAAGTGATTTGGTAGTGAGAGCTTTTGATGGATCCAAGAGATCAGTCTTTGGGGAGGTAGAGCTTCCAGTGAAGATTAGGTCCCAAGTCTTCAAAAACACTTTTTATGTCTTGGTTATACAGCCAACCTACAGTTGTCTTCTTGGGCGTCCTTGGATCCATGCTGCTGGCACAGTAACTTCCACATTGCACCAAAAATTGAAATATGTCGTAGACGGTCAGGTGGTTACCGTATGTGGAGAGGAGGATATTTTTGTCACCCATTTGTCAACCTTCAAGTATGTAGAAATGGATGGGGAGATCCATGAGACATTATGTCAGGCTTTCGAGGCTGTTAACATCAATGAGGTTTCTCCCAACTCTGTGGTCAAGAGCGCTGAAAGAGCATGCACTTCTATAGCCTTGTATAGGCAAGCATTGGAAGTTGTGCAAGCAGGCAATGCCCAGGGTTGAGGCAAAGTGGTTGAAGTTGACTGGAAAGAAGACAAGTTCGGAATAAGGTACACACCATGCCAATCAGTGGGATCTAAGAGAAAAGGATCAATATGCTTCTTGAGCGGAGGGGGTTATTAATCCAAATCAGATGATTGTTGCTGCCGAAGAAGATGTTGATAATGACTGTGACCTGGATAGTTGGGTACGTCCATGTGTCTGGGTGAAGAAATAAAGAACTGGTTTGCGAAGGACATCGTTCAAGTCACTTCTCAGCCAGAGTAATTTTCTTTGTTTTTCCATTTCATATGCATGTCAAGTCCTGAACTCTGCCCATGGTGCACGAATTCATTTGTAGGGCCTCCTTTGCATTATGTGCAATCTTAGTTTATCATGAATAAATGACATTTTTTCATTCAAAATTGTGTTCACTTTCTTTTAGTTTTAAACTTTTTCACAAAAAATAATAAAATGACAATGTTTTATTTTGTTTTTCTTTTCATTAAATAGACTCTGAAATAAGCACATCACTTGTGCAAAATAAATCACCTGGATTCCATTGATAACACTTATGCTATGAATGGGTATAACTTCGATAATCCTATCTACCAAGCTGATGAAGGGGTTGAGGAAGATTGTGAATTCTTTGAAGAATTGGCCAAGTTGTTGAGACAGGATGAAAGATTTATTCAGCCTCACCTGGAGGAGATTGAAGTTATCAATATTGGGTCTGAAGACACAAAGAAGGAAATCAAGATAGGGGCCAGTCTGCATGTTGGGGTGAAAGAGGAATTGATTGGCATGCTTCGAGAATACGTGGACATCTTTGCTTGGTCATATCAAGATATGCCAGGTTTAGATACAGACATTGTGATGCATAAGCTGCCATTGAGGGAAGACTTCTCTCCAGTTAAGTAAAAGCTTCATAGAACTCGTCCTGATATGGCGATGAAAATCAAAGAAGAAGTTCAGAAGCAGTGGGACACCAGATTCCTTGGTGTAACTAGTTACCCACCTAGGTAGCTAACATTGTTCTAGTACCAAAGAAGGACGACAAGGTCCGGATGTGTGTTGACTACCAAGACTTAAACAGGGCGAGACCTAAAGATGATTTCCCATTACCTTACAACGATGTATTGGTTGAAAACACGACTCAGTTCTCGGTCTTTTCTTTCATGGATGGCTTCTCTGGATATAATCAGATAAAGATGGTGCTGAAAGACATGGAGAAAACAACTTTCATTACTCATTGGGGTGCATTTTGCTATAAGGTTATGCCTTTTGGGTTGAAGAACATCGGGGAAACCTACCAGCGGGCTATGGTAACACTGTTTCATGACATGATCCATAAAGAAATAGAATGCTACGTGGATGACATGATTGCCAAGTCCCGAGATGAAGAAGAGCATCTGATTAACCTCAAAAAGTTGTTTGAACAATTGAGGAAGTTTCGTCTGGGGTTAAATCCGAACAAGTGCACTTTTGGGGTGCGTTCCGAGAAACTGTTGGGTTTCATCGTGAGCCAGAGGGGAATAGAGGTAGACCCTGCTAATGTCAAAGCCATACAAGATATGCCTGCACTGCAAATAGGAAAAGAAGTACGTGGCTTCCTAGGTAGATTGAACTACATTGCACAGTTCATATCTCACCTCACAGCTACCTGTGAACCAATATTTAAATTGCTGAGAAAAGAGCAAGCGATAAGATGGAATGATGATTGTCAAAAGGATTTGAAAAGATCAAAGAATATTTGAAGGAACCTCCTATTCTTATGCTTCCGGTTCCGGGGAGGCCGCTCATTATGTACTTGATTGTGCTTGAAGGATCAATGGGTTGTGTTCTCGGCCAACATGACGAGTCTGGTCGAAAAGAGCATGCAATATAATACCTTAGCAAAAAGTTTACCGATTGTGAATTAAGATACTCACTGCTCGAGAAAACTTGCTACGCTTTGGCATGGGCTGCTAGCCGACTGAGACAGTATATGTTGACCCATACTACCTTGTTAATTTCAAAAATGGATCCTGTCAAGTACATTTTTGAGAAACCAACATTGACCAGATGGGTTGCATGTTGGCAGATGGTGCTGACTAAGTACAATATTCAATACATTTCGCAAAAGGCCATCAAAGGAAGTGTGCTCTCAGACTATCTTGCACAGCAACCTCTCGAGGATAACTATCAACCTATTAGATTTGACTTTCCTGATGAGGACATCATGAACCTCAAAGCTAAAGACTACGAGGAACCACTCTCGGAGGAGGGGCCAGACCCTGAATCCAAATGGAGTTTAATGTTTGATGGGGCTGTCAATATTAGTGGGCGCGGAGTTAATGTTGTTCTAAATACTCCTGAAGGTGTTCATTTCCCCTTCGCTGCCAGAATAAATTTTGGTTGCACTAACAATGAAGCAGAATACGAAGCTTGTATCATGGGAATAGAGGAGGCTATTAATCTAAGGATTAAGACCCTCGATATATTATGAGATTCAGCTCTCGTGATTAATTAGATCAATGGCAAGTGGTATACGCATCAAGATCATTTAATTCCATATCGGGATTATGCCAAAAGGTTGTTGACGTTTTTCACAACAGTAAAGCTTCAATACATACCACGTGATGAGAATCAGTTTTCCGATGCACTAGCTACGCTCTCTTCAACCATCAAAGTGATGTGCTGGAACTATGTCCCCAAGATTGATATTTCCTGGCTTGATATACCTGCATATGTGTTCTCTATTGATGCAGTGTCTGAGGATAAGCCATGATATCATGACGTTAAGTACTTTATGGAAAGTAAGGAATACCCAGTTGGGGCATCTTCCAACGACAAAAAGACTTTAAGGCGACTTACTGTAAGTTTCTTCTTAAATGCTGACGATATGTTGTATAAGATAAAATTTGACATGGTCTTGCTCAGATGCATGGATAGACACGAAGCAGACATGTTAATGCAGGAAGTCCATGAGGGATCATTTGGTACCCATGCCAGAGGGCACACAATGGCAAAGAAGTTATTGAGATTGGGGTATTACTGGTTAACAATGGATGCAGACTGTTGTTCATACGCCCGAAACTGCCACAAGTGCCAGATTTATGCAGACAAAGTGCATGTGCCTCCAAGCCCGCTGAATGTCATGTCATCTCCTTGGCCCTTTTCTATGTGGGGAATTGACATGATCGGGAAGATCGAGCTAACTGCTTTGAATGGCCATCGTTTCATATTGGTCGCGATTGATTACTTCACCAAATAGGTTGAAGCAACATCTTATGCCAATGTCACCAGACAGGTGGTGGCCAAATTTCTGAAGAGAGACATTATCTACAGATACGGAGTTCCTGAAAGGATCATTACTGATAATGGTTCCAATCTAAACAAAAAAATAATGGTTGAGTTGTGTCGGGACTTCAAAATACAACATCATAATTCTTATCCTTACCGGCCAAAGATGAATGGTGTGGTCGAGGAAGCAAATAAGAATATCAAGAAGATTGTGCAGAAAATGGTTGTCACCTACAAAGATTGGCATGAGATGTTACCGTTTTCTTTGCATGGGTATCGAACGTCAGTCAGTACGTCTACTTGGGCAACTCCCTTCTCCTTGGTGTATGATATGGAGGCAGTCCTACCTGTTGAAGTCAAGATTCCTTCTTTGCGAGTAATGATGGACATCAAGCCTGACGAGGCTAAGTAGGTGTGTGCCCGGTATAATCAGTTATGCTTAATTGAGGAAAAGAGATTGGAAGTTGTATGCCATGGCAAACTTAATCAGAGCAGAATGAAGCCGACATTTAATCAGAGGGTGCACACTCGGGAGTATCAAGTTGGTGAGCTTGTACTCAAAAGAATTATTCCTCCAGGTACATATCACAAGGGAAAATGGACTCCGAACTATGAAGGTCCATTCATGGTGAAGAAAGTTTTCTCAGCTGGAATACTTATGCTTTCAACCATGGACGGTGAAGATTTCTTGTCCCCTCTTAACTCAGACACAGTTAAAAAATACTTCGCATAAAAAGACCCGCTGGACAAAAAAATAGAATGAAAGAGTCCAGGAAAAAAAGAGCATCCCGACGAGCCAAAAATAGAATAAAGGCTCGGGAAAAAGTTAGGGATATAAATAAACAATGTACACCCGGTGAGTTGAAAATCCGCGTTGGACAGCTCAGGCAAACAAAGGTATCCCGTTGGACTGAAAATCTGAAAGGGCGGTCCATGCAAAAGAAGGGAATAAGTGAATGACTACGATCTGAATTATATGTACTACGTCGTTGTCTCATTCAATCTAGAAATCTTTGAAGGGTAAGAATCAGTCCAATCTTCTTCTTCAGAAAGCAAGAGCAGAAATGGAGAAATCTTGAAGACATACCGGTCATAGCAGAATTGAAACTCAGTGGAAGGCCGTTTCACATTGCTATTAGGATAGTTTCTTTTCTCAATTTACAGTGATCACCTCTTTCCAGGTGGTTTCTTCCTGATGTATCTTTTGCCTATTCAGAGGCTCATTAATAAAAGAATATTCAGTCAAAAAGCTTTATCCTTGTTTTTATTTTTTACATGTTTTGTTTGCAAAAATGTCCTGGATTTTTGATAAAAGAACATTGCATTTAAACTAGGGGGCTTTATGAATAACATGCGAAAGAGGGAAAACATTTAAAATCACTTTGAATGTTATGTAACACCGGATGGTGGACTCGTACCACAGAATTTCCCGGGGCATATGTACATACTTTATTGTTGCAGGTTTTACAGCCAAGAGAGGAAAATATCACTAGGTGGTATTCCCCAAGCAGAGTCTTCTCCCTAGCGAGAGACACCTTACAACTCTCGTCTCCAGCAAAGGATGATCCCCAGCATCCCCAGTAGAGTGTAAGAAGAATTCTTCCCCAGCTGAGCCATAATAGATTGGGATAGTCCCCAACAGAGCTTCAAGTTGGTTTGAACAGTTCTTATCTCTAAGCAGAGTTATCACAGTGAAGTATTCCCAGTAGGCAAGAGTGAAGAATGTCAAGAATTCTCTCCCCAACAAGATTATTCGACAAAGCATTTCCCCAACCAAGTATGAAGAGGGTCATTCCCCACAAAGTTCCATGATCAAAATTTGTCCATCATTGAAATATTTTCCAACGAGGTTGCCAATTTATTTTTGGCCAGGGTGGTAAGTGAAACAGACAGTGTTCACATTCCTCAGCCAAATTCAAGTATTGTCAGAATGTTTGGAGGTCGTTCCTCAACAGAATGTTAGTCAGAGTATTCTCATCCCCGACAGAATTACAAGTAGTTTTCTCCACTGCAGATTTTTCACTCAAATTAAGCATTCCTTTTGATACTCGTTTGTGTCGTTCTAAACATGCGTTTGTGTTATTTCTCTATGTCATTCACTCGTACGCGCTTGATATATTATTGATACTCGATTCTTAACACTCATTTGTGTTATTCTTCATTCATCCATCTGTGTTTGATGGCTTTTGTATGTTCGTTCGCATCATTCTTAACACTTGTCTGTGTTAGACTATTGGCTTTATCTGCTTTGTTATATTTGGATCATAACCTTTTGGTACTCTTTTGTATCATTTTTGAACACTCGTCTGTGTTTGATAGTTTTCTAATGCTCGTCTGCGTCATTCTTAACACTCAACTGTGTTAACTTTTTGGCTTTGTTTGCTCGTCTATGTTTGCTTTTCAACCTTTTGATACTCATTTGTATTGTTCTTAACACTCAGTTGTGTTGTTTCTCTACTTCATTCACTCGTCTGTGTTTGATAACTTTCCTGGTTCTCGTTTGTATCGTTCTTAAGCTCGTCTGTGTTGTGCAAGTTTCTTTATATTCATCAGTTTCACTTTAACACTCGTCTGTGTTATCTTTTGGCAAGCATTCGTCTGTGTTTGGTTTATAATCCTATGATAATCGTATGTATCATCATTAGCACTCAATTGTGTTACCTTTTGATACTCATTTGTATCATTCCTCATTCACTCGTCTGTGTTTGATTTTATAACCTTTTGATACTCGTCTGTATTGTTCCTCATTCACTCGTATGTGTTTGATTTGATAACTTTTTGGTACTCGTCTGTATCGCTCCTCATTCACTCGTCTATGTTTGATTTGATAGCCTTTTGGTACCCATCTGTATCATTTCCTATTCACTCGTCTGTGTTGGATTCCTACTTTTATGGTACTCGTCTGTATCATTGTCTGGTACTCGTCTGTGTTAGTGGCTGGTACTCGTCTGTATTTGATGCCTGGAGCACTCGTATGTGTCTCTTGGATCATCGTCTGATACTCGTCTGTGTCATTGACTTAGGGCACTCGTTTGTGTTTCCTTGATGATCATCCATTAGTCGTTCGTTTTGAAGAGGTTTGAAGTCCTGACGGTGGGATTAAATGTCAAAATTTTGCAGTTCAGATGAACATATGCATCACCATATACCTGACGCACAGGTTATTTGAAGAAGGCTCATTTGTCTTAGTCCATATATCTACGCAAGATATAAGAAGAGGGATCGTCTGTAACGCCCAGATTCGATTATTCCATTTTTGTTGAGTCTTTTATTTAAATTGAGTGATAATTATTTTAATTATGAAATTGGTGTGTTTATGTGATATGTTGATGTGTTATATTATTTTACCGTTTTGAGAATTTTCGAGTAAAATTATATTGGAGGGTATTTTAGACATTTGCTAATTAATGTTAAGTTAGAAATTATGTGTAATACCCATATACAAAAGACATACATAAAACATATTTTTCATATATAATATTAATAATTTGGTACTGAAATACAAATAAGTTCTTAGCAACACATTGTATAAATATAGCCACTACAACATAAGTTACTAAATAAGGCTATAAAATAGTACAAGATGTTCAACTACAAAAAGATCTAAGAACTAGATCCGAAGATCTCAAAAATCCACAGCGGAAGACTAAGCCATCAACTAGTAAGGATAATCAAGTCGCCTTATCCTTACCCTTAGCGGAACCTGAAGTGCCTGAAATAACAACATCAACATGGGGTGAGATAAAACATCTCAGAGGGTTCCCTATCTTAGAGTTCTCTCGGCTCTAAGGGTCGAGCATCACAATTCTACGAGTACAAAGGTTCCTCTCAAAAATAACCAAGTCGAAACGGAACAACCCAACAATACATCGTACAAGACTTCCCGTGGGACTCGGTGGAACACCCGCCTCAAGTATGAACCACTAGACTTCTCATGGGACTCAATGAAATACCCATCTCAAGTTATCACTTGCTTCCCGTGGGACTCAATGTAATACCCACCTCAAGCTAACTCTCGCTTCCCGTGGGACTCAATGTAATACCCACCTCAAGCTAACTCTCGCTTCCCGTGGGACTCAATGTAATACCCACCTCAAGCTAACTCTCGCTTCCCGTGGGACTCAATGTAATACCCACCTCAAGCTAACTCTCGCTTCCCGTGGGACTCAATGTAATACCCACCTCAAGCTAACAAAGGGAAACACAATCAAGCGCGATCCTCAATTCTTATTAGTCTACGACCTCCTAGGTGTCTCACAAGTCTCACCATTCCTTATCTTTAACTCACAATTCCATAATTACGTTTCGTTACCTTTTAATTGAATAGTCGGGTAAATGTCGGGTGGAACCAACATTTCTTGATCACAAAATATAGATTTCATCATTAGCTTCGAAACGATATGTGGAACGCTAAAAACGGATACCCGGATCATAAGTTACGAATTAAAAACCAAGTTTGGAACCTACAGGTCTCGCTGAGCGAAAATCGCCCTGGAACTTTCGTTGAGCGAGCTACACCAGTTCAGGAAGTTCCAACCTTACGGGAAAACACTTCTCCCACACCAAATCTCTCTCAAACATCAACCATTGTAGAAAAACATAATCAAACGTGTTCATAAACATCATATGAGTATTTTAGTTAAGTTATAATCGAGTTTTAACCGTTAAACTTCTGTTTTTTCTTAGATTTTCCAATCTAGCCCTAACCACAAAATCTCTAAAACTCAACCAAAATCAAAGATAAAAGTTTCTAACTAAGAACCCACCTCAAGAGATGAATATTGGCGGAAAGGTTGAGTTGATTCGACGGACGGATGATCGAGAATGAGGAATTGAAGCTTTTGGGGTTTTCTCTCTTCTTTTTCTATTCTCCTCTCCTTTCTTCTTTTCTTCTTTTTCTTACCAACTTCCTTTTTCTCTCATATTTTTTCTATATATATAAAAATATAAAACTTATATTTTTACCAATGGGTCAAAAATTAGAGAGTATCCAAAAATGTCTCTTAATCCGATATTTTATAAAACCTCTGAGTCAGCTAATATCAATTAATAAAATAATATCCCGTTGATTACTCTATTTGGTTCCATTAAAATTTCTTAGAGTATTCCGGAATAATATTATTACCAATTAATATTGTTCAGAGCTTTAAATAAAATACGGGGTATTACATTATGTAGAATTATAATTTTGTGTGAAAATGATATTTGGTAGAAAAATAGAAAATGGAAATAGAAAGATATAAGAGTAGAAAGAGAAGAAAAAGAGAGATAGAAAGAAATAGAAAGGAAAGAAAAGGAGAAGAAGAGAAAAGAGGGAAAGCTTGGAAATTCTTCAAGATAGCTCCTAGGAATCGAAACAATCGGGTAAGGGTGTGAAATATTGTTATCTTATCATTGTGTATGATTATGTATGTGTTAGATTGATTGGGTTTTTGTTTTGGAGAAGTTTAGAGAATATGAGGTTTTAGGGTTTTTGATGAAAATCTAAGAAATTGGTATATTCATCGGTTGAAACTTGATATAATCGAAGTATGATAGCTAATACATGTTAATGATCATGTTTGTGGAAGTTTGGTTGGGTTTTGGGAGCTTTTGTATTGACTGTTGCGCGACTGAGCTGCTGCTGGAATCACAGTGTTTGCTCAGCAAGCGATTCCTCGCTCATCAAGCTCTCCAGAACGTTTCTCGCTCAGCGAGCCTGGAACTTTTTGGTTTGGTGTTTTTAATTCGTAACTTGAGTTTCAGTTATCCGTTTTTGGTGTTCTTTATATCGATTCGAAGCTAAAAACATGTAGAAACTAATGATGCTAAAAGATGTAATTTTTAGCCAAATTTTACCCGAATTTTCTGATAAAACGTAATTATGTTAGTTAAGGAATTGTGGGATTGATTGTGGTATAGTGGCCGTTTGGCAAATAAATGCATTTTGTGAAGTGAATATGAATGCATGTTGATAATGAAAGAGTTTATTGCCGTTTGGCGTAATTGATGTGAATGTGTATAGTTTGTTTGTGATTGTATGAGATGAATGCATAATTATATTGTGAATATGTATTCATTTTCAAGAATGTTGTGGGTCATTTTTCATGCGAAGCATAATGTATGCATTCTTGTATTGTGGGGTTCTATGTGAATTCGTTGTAACATCGTGTGCCCATGTGGGGTGTGAGCGATTACAACATGATTGTGTGCCCGTGTAGGGTGTGGGCAATCAAATTGTGTGCCCATGTGGGGTGTGAGCAATCCATAAACATTGTGTGCCCATGTGGGGTGTGAGCAATGGGTGATTTAATCACGAATGATTGTGTACCCGTGTGGGGTGTGAGCAATCAGATTGTGTGCCCGTGTGGGGTGTGAGCAATCCAAAAACATTGTGTGTCCATGTGGGGTGTGAGCAATGGGTGAACATCGTATGCCCGACGGGGAGTTACTTTAGGTAACGAGCGATGGTTCCAATTAGTTCCTGAGTGAACTTGAGATGATTGAGTCGGTACCGCATTGCATTTGCATAGAGTCGTGAGTCGGTCTCTATGATTTGCATTTATCATCTATAATTGAAAATTGGTGAATAAACATGAATTATGTATGTTTATGCGGAGTGATAGAAATTGATGAATAAACATGAATGTATATGTTTATGTAGAATGACGTGAAATGGTGAAATTGTGCATGATGAATATGATTGGTTTGTATATATACATTGTGATGTATATGTGTAATGGGTGATGAATTGTGGTGAGAATATGTATATGTGTATTTTTTATGTTAAGATATATAATTATATGCATTGTTATTATGATAATATTTCTCACCCTTCTGCTGTTTTATGATGCTCTATGAGGCATTGCAGAGTAGGTTTGCTGGAGGTCTTTTTGTGAAGCGTGTCTTCATTCTTTTGGTCAGTCGGCTTTGATATGTAGCACCGGGTAGCTAGGGTTGGCTTGATGCCTTTTGTGATGCATTTGTATATGTATCTTGGTGATGAATGTTTATGTAAACATGAATTATTTGGTGGATCAAACTTGATGATATATATATATATATATATATATATATATATATATATATATATATATATATATATATGTTTGATGTTGTTTAATGTTTAGTTTCTTCCGCTGTTATTTTAAAAGATTGAGTTGTGGGTGCAAGTATTTAGCTACTCCATTGTTGCATATCTATTGTTGAGTAGGTGTTGGATGTTTTAATTTCATGTATAATGTGACATACCTCTTTTATACTATGTTTAAATTATACTCTGATGAATCTTAATATGTGCCTAAATGATTAATTGATTATTTGGGGGTATAGAAAGGGGGTGTTACATCGTCTGTTCTAAGGACCGCATATCTATGCAAGATATGTGAAGAGGGTTCGTTTATCCTGATTTATGCATGTTTATCCCACAGACTTAAATGTACCACCATTTACCTGACACATAGGTTATTTGAAGAAGGCTCGTATGTCTTAAGCACCATATATATATGCAAGATATATGAAGAGGGTTAGTTTTTCCTAAGTACCATTTACCTGATGCCCAGGTTATTTGAAGAGGGTTCGTCTGTTCTAAACATCATATATCTACGCAATATATATGAGAAGGGTTACATGGTTACAAGTTAATTTTTATCTCATCAGGGTTTCAAGCAGTTTGTTTTCCTTGGTCGGGTTCATATCACTTTACTTCTCCAGCAAAGTGCAAATTTTCCGGTTTTCTTGGTATTCAATCACCATTTATCTCGAACGGTCGACAGTCGATGCTCTCGTCCTTTTCAGATTAACAGTTGCTTGAATAAGGGCAGTTGTAACACCCCAAAATTTGTCATCTCATTTCATGTCATATAGCATAGCATATAGTATACATACCATTGCATATTTGCATAGAAAGATGAGGCATAACATCCATGATTAGAAGCATAGGGCATGTGATCAGTCATTCATCAAACTATGATTCTTCAAAGTCAAGATAAGAGACAAGTGGTCTTACATGAAGATCACAAGGGATCCTCATGTATTATACAAGCTCAAGCTCATCCTCAAAGCCCTAGAAGGGGTGAAGTTCATCAGAAATTCAGCAGTGCAATTTTCTCCTATGCAAAGAAACCCTAATTAGGGTTTTGACCCAGAGCAAGATATTCTTATAGCTTTGACCAATTCTTGTGGTCAAAGGCTTTCACGTGTCATACAAGTCCTAGGGATTAAGTTTGATGCAAAACATTATCAGGGAAGTCAGGCATTGGTTCAGTTACTTGTGTTTGAAGAAAGAGGTCAATTGTGCAGAAGAAAAGTCAACCTTGGGATTTTTAGGGTTCCAATCATGATTTTCAAGTCTATGGACCTTCTGTAAACACCCCAAATTTGCCCTCACCCATTCACACCATGGCTTGTGATCTTTTCATTTGCATAAATTCAATCATAGCATCTCATACCACATTTTTGATTCACTGCATTGATTCAAAGCCATATGCATCTAGGGTTTGTGATCTGAGCCATCCCTGAGCCATTTGAGCCACTCCAAAGGTCTTCAATCATCTCAAATGGGTCCATGTATGTTCAAGCATCATATTATATCCCCACAAGGTCAAGAAAGTCAAAGAATCACAAGAACTGAGAAAGGCATGGAAGCAGAGCCAGGCTTAACTGCACAGATGACCTAAAATTAGGGTTTTGGTTTCAAAGGCCATAACTCCAAATTTTTTGGTCATTCTTGTTTCTATTGGTCTCTATATGTTATAAGAATCATGCATACCAATTTTCATGAAGAAATTCAATGGGGAAGGCATCTGATCAAGAGATGACTTCTTGAGCAAGTCAGTGCAAAATCAGGGCATCTGAGGCCCCCAGTGACCCAACCAAAGGGCATTCTCCATCATTTTGAACGTGTATGATCTTTATTTGATCATAGAAGATGTTATAAGTTCACAAAATTGAAGAATTTCAAGCCATTTGCAAAGTTGCCATTTTGGGAAAGTGACTTGTAATACAAACTTGCCATTTTGGGAAAGTTTTTCAACCTCCTCTTTTTGATTCAAAAATTCTTCAAATGAAAGAACTTTGGTCATGAAAGTTGTAGATTGAATCCTCCAATTTTCAAAAAGTACAAGAACTCATTCTAATTCATCTTGGATCAAAAGTTATGGCTTGTCAAAGTTGGGAAAAATCACATAATTTCATGTTTTACACCAAAGAGGCATTTTGAAAAATGGTATGATAAGGCATTCTAAAGGCTTCAAATGTGCACAAACACTTCACAACATGCTCATGTGACCTCTAAAACTCAGAATTGCACAAGAATTTCTCAAGTTTCATGCCATGAACTTCACAAATTTCAAAAGGGGCCAAACTTCCCCAAAATTGCAAAATGGATCAAAGCTTCTCATCCACTTGCCTCAGTTCACAAAATCTGATCCATAAGCATTCCTTGATCTCAGCTGAACCAAGCCATGCCCCTAAACCAGCCTGCCATGACCCATACCTCAAAGGACACCTAACATTGACTTTTGGCAAAATGGACCATACCAATCAACATAGGCCAGCAACAACTCTCTGACCTATCCAAACTTGATACATGGACCAAAAGCAACTCAAGAAAATACACAACACAGCCTGAGTTCTCCCACAAGTCAGCATTCTCCAAAATCCCTCTTTATGCATTTTTCTTCGAATCTCCATACACAAGTCACAAACCTCAAAACAAACCCCACAGAATCACTCAACATGATCCTCTGATCATTTCCCAACCATCAATTTGCCTTGAAAAGCCCTCAAACAGAAACACGATTTTTCACTCCCCTTGGTCAGAACTTCATCAATCTCCAAAACCAGCCACAATACACTCCAACTAAGCCTCAAAGCATCTTCAGGGAGATCATTGGAAGGACTTTGAAGCAAGAAACTGGCCAGAAAGCTCCAAAGTTCAAAGCTCCAGTTCAGGTGAGCTCAAGAACATTTTTTCCAGAAATGCAATTTCTTGTTATAGGATGAAAGAGTTTGTTTCACTGATCATGTTAAGCTTTGAATCACTGAAAATGGTTGAGAAATGAGTGTGTATGCATGTTCTGAAATTTTTGCATTTTTCTTGATTTTGCTCGAATCTTGTTGTTGATGCATTGTAAATGTGATTTTGTGATTGATTCATGTTTAGGGTGAGTAGAGGATGAAATCTGGAGAATTAGAGCACTTGAAACAGCCTAGGAAGTGAGTTTGATTTTTGGTTGGCCGGAGAAGATGACCGGAACACTGTTCCGGTCATCTGAAAGTCATTAGGGCTTTAATTGTGATTAGGGTTTGGTTTGAATGTGAGCCATAGATCCTGTTGACCCGTGTTGACCCGCGCGCGAATGAATGGCTCAGATCCCTCACTTAAGCCCTAATCCACGTCATTAAGTTAATTAATTAGGTTTTAATTTTAAATAGGTCAGTTTGAATGTAGACCACGGGATCTGGCGCCAGTCAATTCGCGCGTTATCCATTTGAATGCCAGCCATTGGATTTGCATACTTTTTCCATTTACTCATTTTTATTTCATTTTATTTATATTTAACTTCCACGAATTTTTAAAAATAGGAAAACACTTTGAAAAATTCTGAAAAAATTTGTCAAACATTTCATTAATTTTCAGAACCCAAAAATATTTTTATTTTTATTTTTTGCATTAAAAATTATTTTTAAATCATTTAAATGTTTATTTTTAATTAGTTAATGAAAATCAATTAATTAAAAATGCATTTAGGTATTTAAAAATCACAAAAAAAATTGACATTGCACTTTAAAACATTTAGAAACATTATCAAACTCTCAAAACAAATTTCGTTTTGGGTCTTGACCTATTTTGACAATTTTTATTGGAATTAAAGTTGTTTAAAGGCAATATTTTGGTTCAAACTTGAAAAAATTCATTCTGCCTAACCATGAGGAGTTTGATAATGGTTCTTCTTGCATTGCATCTTTCATATCATGTAGTTTTCAGGGTAAAATTGGTTTGAATTTATCTTTCATTTTCAATTTGATGAGCATTTTTTTTCTTTTGAAGTACCTTGAAACCCTAGTTGACTTGAGAAAATCACAACTCCCATTAGGTTAAGACTTAGGTCCCCTCCTTTGGGCAGTGAACTTGTGTAGGGTTAGGGTACCTTTGATCCCATTTTCAATTTTTTATCTTGTCATTTGCTTCTGATTTTGAATTTTGCATTGCATATTGTATGTAAACCCTAATTCTTGCCTTCACTTGTATCCATCTCTCATATGCTTGCATTCAAGGACTTGCCATGACATTTTGTGCATCCACATGACTCATAATGCATCTTAGGACATATTAGAATCATGTTTGATCATTGCATCTTTCATTTGCCATGTTATGCATTCATATCATTTCATAAGCTTTCATGAACTTTCATGGTTCAAGGCATGCTCCACATGCATCCATTCTCTTGTATGCTCACATATGTGCATCTTGTATGACTTTGCACCATCTCTTGACATCATTTGCATCGTGTGCATGTTTCTGACTTTGGCCTTTGCCCATCCATATGCATTGTTTCATCTCATTTCTTCTCTTATGCATCTTGTACTAACTTTTCAGGTTAATGGTAAGTTTGTTTGGGAGGTGGATTTCCCTTCACCTCCTACCTTTTCTCACCTCATCATTTTACATCCTTGCTGCATTTTTACTTGTCTTTGAGTGAGCTTGCTCACTTGTGCCTCTCTTCCCTCTTTTCTCTTCTCATCTCATCCATTTTCTATCTTGCTTCTCCTTGGTGGCTTCCTTGAAGATTTCTCCTCTTAAGCCTCACAAACCCTAGGACTTCCAAGCATGATAACATTTTAAGATTGTTTAGTCCCCCTTAGAATCTTTCCTTTGAGCTTTCTTTGAGTCTTCTCTTTTCACCTCATAATCAAGGACTAAACCTTCAAGGTTTTAAGGCTTTGTGATTAAGCTTATGTCTGCATCCTTCTATTAGGATGGAGTGTATAACTTTAATCCTAAGTGTTAAACCCTAAATGTGTTTAAATCCTTTAATCAATTCACCTAATAATCATTAAGACATCAAGCTTGTAACTTGGGCCTTGCATTAGGGTTCTAATTCTTCCTTAATTGGTTAAGAAGGACTAACCCTAGTGTTAATGGACAAGTCCTCCTCAAGTTGTCTTACAACCCATAAAAATCACTTATTCATCTTATCATTAACTAAAATACATTTAATAAAGGTTTTTGTTTTGTCATGAGGTTAATTCCTAATCATGGATTAAGTTGAGGAGCCTTCCTCAGCTTAAATGTTCTCATCTATTATCCTTCTATTAGGATGGTGTAATGAGTCCATTAAATCCCTGATTATGGCTTAAACTCATTACTTAACACTAAACAAAAACAACAAAAACATCTAAGTAATCACAAGTAGGTTAATGATCTTAATCCTACACCAGGGTGATTAAGAGTGAGGTGCTTACTTCATACTTAAGGTATTCTCATTACCTCTAATCAGAGGGAGGATGTAATGAGTTTACTAACCCTTGGTTTAGGCTTAAGCTCATTTTCCTATGACAAACTCTCAAAAGCAATAAAAGATTGAAAACTCAAAAACAAACAATAATCGTCTCCTTCGGGATTCTTTTCTCACCTCATTCATTCATAAACGAGAACTTGCTTCTTCCGTCTAATGCAAGACAGTTTGCACCTGAGCCAGACAGGTCATACACTTGAGCATAGACAAGTAAGCAGTTCACAAGTCAATTTTACCTTTCAGTCTCTTTGAGTCGAACTACGGTGTTCTGACTTCCTCATTGCACGAGAGGATACGTAGGCATAACTTAACAGTTATCGAACAAAAGTATCTGTATATTCCCCCTCTTTCCAGCATTATTCTTTAGCCTCATTGTCTTGAGCACTTCACTCTTGTTTTTGCACTGACACTTCTCTTATACACTTCACATTTCTTTTACACTGACACTTGCATTCTTTTCCAGCTTTGATACACAGATAGCACTGACACTACCCCTTCAAAACACAAATCTTTCAAGCGTGGATCCCGTCGAGTACGACGGACAATCTGGGTGCTAATACCTTCCCAGGTTGTAACCAACCCCCTTTCTCAGTCTCTCTGGTTCGCAACCGTCTTATCCATATTTTCTTAGGTTTATGCAGCATTACCTTTCCTTCGGGATAAAAATGCCTAGCTGGCGACTCTATTCATTTCCTTCTCCTTTCGCCGACCGTCTGCGTTTGTACCCCTTCTGACCAGGTGTCATTTTGGTGGGAGCGACACCTTCATAAGGGCAAAGAATAGCTTGGATGATATTAATTATCAAGAATCAAGAGTTTGTGGGAAAGTTACTAAAAATGGAAAATGACCTATAATGAGAACTTTCTATTTTTGGCATATTTTACCTTACTTCAACCTATTCTTTCATGATCAAGATGACTTCAAATGAATTTTCCTCAAACATGAAATTTGTAGGGCTTTCTCTCCCATTTCTAAAAATTGCAAGAACTCATCCATAGCATATGTGGATCAAAAGTTATGATCAAAGGAAATTGGGTGTTTTTTTAGGGTTTTTCAAAATGTCAAGTTTTACACCATTTGCAATTTGGTTCAAATTGGTTTCACGTGACCTCTATTGAATAATTTATGATTACTACATCAATGTACAAGCCATGACACTCAATATTTCCCAAGAAATCATTCAAAACTGTGCCATGATCACAAGTATTTTCACAACATGCATTTTTGCAAAATCATCCATAACTCAAGAATCAAAGCCTCCCAAGCCCTAAGATTTATCCAAGGGAACTCAGGGACACAAATAGAGAGTGATCATGCACATGGGAGAGGGAATGCACGAGTGAATCACCACATGACCACAATTATGAATTTTTGCATTTTGGTACACATCTCATTATTTTGGAGTCCTCTAATCACAAAACCCTAATCAGGTCCTCATGCACACTATATAAAATGGTTCACACGAATTTCTCAGGGGCTACACTTCATATTTCTGAGTTTTCAAGTTTTTTCTCTCTTTCATTCTTCTCTTCGAAACTCTTCATCCATAGAGTTTTGGTGAGAATTTCTTCCATATTCTTGATCAGTGATCTCTAAGGAACACAAATTAGTGACTAGTTTGAGTTATAATCAAGGATTTCACAAAGTTAAAGTTCAGTGCATCTTCTTTCTAATCTCAAGATCCAGTGGTTCTCAAGGCTCTAATTGCATTTATTTTGCAATTAGAGTTCATTTGAAGTAGATATGCAACTTTGGAGACGTTTTCTGAAGGTTTTGAAAGCTCATCCATACTTTCAGGTAAGCTTCAAATCACTTTTTGTATCTTGATTTAGTGGTGTGCATGATTATATTTGAGTTCCAGTGAGTGTGTATGTATGTTTAGAATTGCAAATGGACGTGTAGCATGCGTGTAATCTGGATCTGAAATTTTTTGGCATGAACTTATAATCTTAGATTTAGCTTGTGTGTGTATGATAAATGGAAATTGATGCTGGATTTGTGTTGCTTGTGTTGCTTGTGACTTGTTGAACATTGTTTGCACGACTAGATCTTTGACAGCGCATAAATGAAGGCATGTTCTTGGCATGTGCGTCTGAGTTTTATAAATTTAAAATGTGACCGTTGGATTGTGTGATTGGAGCTTGACTCCTTGTGGTACATTAGATGTGATTACTAGGTGAATTGACTTGTGTTTGGGTGCGTTGGATTAGCATAAATTTGTTTTACTTGATCATGAACGTTGGTTTCACATACTTTGACATTGCTGACTTTGAGTTTTATAAGCGTATTGGGCTTAATTGTTATTTGAACCCCCTCCTTTGGCCTGTGTTTATTTTCAACGTGATTGGGCTTCTGTTTACTCCTCTCATGCTTTATTTCAATTTTATTTTTATTTCTTTTTATAGTTTCATTTTTAATTTTTTAAAAATAGTTTTAGGTCTTCAAAAATCCCAAAATAAAATCATTTGTCATCTTTGACATTTTATAAAATTTATCCAAATTTTATTTTTAATTTTTCTTTATTTTTAATGCTCTGAATTAATTTCTCTTTTATTTTCTTCTTATTTGCTTTATAACATGCATGCCTTAACTTGTAGAATTTATAATTTGAGTTCTATGGTAGCTATGACCCTGGTCCTTCTTGTTTTGTGTTTATAACATGTTGAGGGTTCTTAGGAATTTCTGTGATGATTTTTAGGTCTTTATTAGTTGACTTTTGGCATGTTGCTTTGTGCTTAAGTTTGTGAAAACCTAGCCTCACTTTGTCCAATTATATGAATGACTTTGGTTCTTAATCTTGACTTGTGATTTTGGTATGATGTTTTTACATGTTTGAAGTTCTTGGTTAATTAATGTAATAATTTTTGAAGCATGTTTAATATTTCTTTGAGATGTGAACTTTGACTTGCCTAGTTTGTGGATGTTTGGTTAACAACTTGTTTGCTTGATTAGGAATGCACTTGTGCCATTGTATGAGATTCTTTCCTTGACTTCTTGAACCATGTTTAGTTCATCATAGGTCATTATATTTCAATTATAGGTCCTTGGCTTGAGTTTATGCTTATTTGATGTACATGTTCCATGTTTGCTACTTATGCTTTCTAGTTGATCCAATTCTCTTCCTAACTTCTAAATGCTCCATATTTGGTGTTTGATGTCCATCTTTCATCTTTTGTGTGATGAGTAACATTCTTTCTCATGTTTGAATCATGTTCACTTCACTCCACCTCTTCTCTTATCCACTCCTAATGCTTAGACTTTGGTTTGTATGTTTTGATTTACACTTGAATACCATGTTTAGGCACATGTTTAGGTAGTTTAAGTTCTGACTTTGAGTTAGTTTGAAGCATTCTTGCATGATTAACTTGGATTTCCATCTATTCTTCCTCCTTTCCTTCTTTAAGGAACTTTTTGTTTTTTTTGCTACTTGTTGGCATCTTCTTTGTTTGATTTGGTTTAATATTTGTTATAGGCCATTATTAATGTGTACATTCTGACTTTGTAATTGTGGATTGGTTTATGACCTTTCTCTTTGATTTGTGATTTGTTTAAGTCTTCTTGACTTCATCTTATGCCTATGTGAATACTTCTAACTTTTCAGGGGATTTATGGTAAGTGATGTGTGTGGGAGGGTATCCCACATACAACTTCTTCCTTCACTTCTCTTTTTTAAGTTTTCATAATTGTCTTTGTGATATGCTTAGACCATCTATTACTTAACTTCTTCATCTTGCCCTTTAGAATCAACTTACCTTCCATCTTGGAAGTAAGTTGTTTTCTTCTTCTTTTTCTTCCTTCCTTTTCTTCTTTCCTTCTTCATTAGGATAGACTTAAAACCTCACTAACCTAGGACTTCTATGCATGTTAACATTTAGGATTGTTAGTCCCCCCATTAGTTTTTACCTTTGAGATCCTTTTGGTGCTCTCTCTTTCTCATCTTCAAACAAAAAAAAATTAATAATGGTTGAAGTAGTCTTGTGTGTATGGACTTATTCCATGGGGAATTTGTATTCATCCCATCTTGGGATAGTACAAACTTGTCTAGCATGATGTACAAGTCTAATCATGGGACTACTTTCATAAATAAAATCATAAAAGACGTTTTTTCATCAAAAGTACAAAAACACTTAATAAGTTCAACAAGTTAGTGAGCTTAGGCCCTAATCCTTGGAACCAAGTCTTAGATAACTTATCCTTACTTGGGTGTGCTTATTCTTCATTCCATCTTGGAATGTAGTAACAAGTACACATTCCATGAAAAAGGACCTGAATTCACTTCCTTGTGCCAAATTCAAAAAAGCTTCTAAAAAGCACTGAACAAAGAATAATTATCTCTCCTTCGGGACTTCTTTTCTCATCACCCTCACTCTCAACGTAAGAACTTGCTCCTACTTGTCACTTTGCAAAACGGTAACGCACTCGTGCCAGACGAGCTTGCAACACCTGAACATTGACATAAGTAGTTCAAGCTTTTAGAACACAAGCCATTTTCCTCCCTAGTTAGGGGAACTACGGTGACTCTGATCCTCATTTCCAGATGAGGTACGTAGGCAGCAGGGTAGGGCCCATTCAAGCACTCTTTTATTTTCTCTACATTTTCCCTATTTCTTTTCTTTTCTTATCCAGTTTCAGTCTTTCTTTTTGTAGCAACTTTCATTTTTTTCACCCTTTGAAACATTTTTCTTTACAAGCGTGGATCTCGTCGGGTACGACGTATGATCTAGGGTGCTAATACCTTCCCAGGTCGTAACCGACTCCCGAACCCAGTTTCTTTGGTTTGCAGGACCTTTGTCCTTCCTTTTCTATTCTTCGGTTTGTGCAACATTACTATTCTCGTTCCTTCGAGATAAAAATGCCTGGCTGGCGACTCTACCTTCTTTCGCGCCACTTTTGCGTTTGTACAAGGATGGAAATCCAGGGAGCGACATTAATCAGCATCAATATAGGAAAAGGATGACAAATTTCTCACTAGCATCGCCTGATAACCATTGATAGTAACTAAATTCCCAACTTTCACAAACTTTAGCTTTTGGTGAAGAGTAGAGGTCACAACCCCTGCCTCATGAATCAAGGGTCTTCCAAGGAGACAACTATAAGTTGGGTGTATATCCATTACCTGGAAGGTAATTTGGAATACAAACAGTCCAATCAGAATAGGAAGATCAACCTCACCAATCACTATCTTCTTTGAACCATCGAAAGCTTTCACAACAATCCTACTATACCTCAAGGAAGCTCCTTGATAAGCAAGCCTTGACAAAGTCAACTTCGGCATCACACTCAGGGATGATCCAATATCAACCAGCACATTAGACATAACATCCTCTTGACAATTCACTGAAATATGCAGAGCCAAATTATGGTTCCTTCCTTCTTTAGGCAAGTCATCATCGTTGAAATTCAAATTGTTGCATGATGTGATATTAGCTACAATACTATCAAACTAATTAACAGTCACATCATAGTCAACATAAGCTTGTTCAAGAATCTTCTGCAAAGACTTCCTATGAGCCTCTGAACATATAAAAAGTGGCAAAACTGATATCTTAGATGGAGTATGCAACAACTGCTCAACAATGTTGTACTCACTCTTCTTTATCAATTTCAAAACCTCATCTTCAGTAACTTTCTGACTAGAATCACTGAACTGGCCTAACTGGACGATAACATCCTTGATCTGTTTTCCTGCACTTACATCATATGTTCTCTTAGGGGTATCAGAAGCAAAAATTCTACCACTTTGAGTAACCCTTGTGACATCAACAATGCTAACCACAAACTTTGGATAAGGAATCAGAACTTCCTTACCATTTTCCATCATCGTAGCATTACATATGTACATAATAACTTTATCAGACTCATATGGCACTAGACCGGGTAAATTGATCACCAAGGGAGTAACAATAGACTTGCGGCTATCAAAAGAAATAACCACCTTCTCAGGAATATTAAACTGAGGCACAATGACATTCACTTCATTCTCATACTCATCTCTTTTTTTTTTGCCACTTCAATTAATTTATCATCCATCATTTTTTGTAAATCTTTCTTAACAATTACACAACCACGAGGATTCACCGAGCAAATGCAACAAGCAGCATAATCATGATCAATATCATGGTATTCACTTAAGAAAACATGCATTTCAACTAGAGATCTTTGTATCAAGCGGACATCATAAATCTTAAGCAAACCAGGACAACCATCAACCATGTTCATCGACGTTTTACCATGGTTAGGCAACGAATTTGTCTTAACATTCGGATTAACATCATTGAAATACAAAATGTTACTATGGAACCAGAGACGGAGAACGCGTTTGAATAAGATTCTTCTCAATCAACTATGGAAATAGTTCTGCATACAACATCAAAACATTATCAAAGTTTGGTTTAGCACGACCCTGTTGAGTATCATTCTGTTGCACATGAGATTGCTGATAATAAGACTGATATTTCTAAGCCACTGGCATAGTTGGAGTCATATTAATCACAGGTGTTACTGAAGCTACATACTGCTGATGACGACTTTCTTGACCATGAGGTCTTTTATATCCTTCACGAGACACAACAGTAGTCTCACCATTTTCTTCTTACTAAAGCCAAACCTCTTAGAACTTGAACCAGAATTACTTCTTTACTCAGTTGTCCCTCACGTACACCTTCTTCTAGTCGCATCCCCATATTCACCATTTCAGTGAAATCAGATGGGGCGCTTGCAATCATCTTCTTATAATAGAAAAAGCCTAAAGTCTTCAAAAAAATCTTCGTCATCTCTTTCTATTCCAATGGAGGATTAATATGAGTTGCAAGCTCACGCCATCTCTACGCGTATTCTTTGAATGCTTCTTTGTCTTTCTGAGACAAAACACGGAGTTGATCTCTGTCAGGTGTCATATCAACATTGTACTTGTACTGTCTCACAAAAGCCTCTCCCAAGTCATTGAAGGTATTCAATTGGATACTGTCCAAACCCATATACCATCTCAAAGCTGCACCAGTTAGACTGTCCTGGAAGTAATGAATCAGAAGTTGTTCATTTTTTGTGTGAGTAGTCATCTTCCCTGCATACATAGTCAAGTGACTTAGAGGACAAGAATTACCCTTATACTTCTAAAACTCATGCAATTTTAACTTGTGGGGAACCTTAACATTGGGAACCAAACAGAGATCATAAGCATTTTTACCAAACAATTCCTTACGTCTCAAAGCTTTAACTTCTTTTTGCATTTCATCAAAACGCCTTAAAAATCATAAAGCCTTTCATTCACACGAGCACCTTCACTAGGCTAGACATGGTAAATCAATTCATCAAGATGAGGAGTAGTATGAATTACAGGCAATTTCGTAGTCATCACAGGCTAAAGAGGATAAAATGCAGGATTCTCAAGAGGAGGAGGATGATGATAACCCTTAGGAATAAAATTAACCGACATACTCCACGGTATACTAGTAAGCATACGATAACAAAGAGAAATTACAGTTTCTATAGGAATTGATGCAGTGACAATCTCAGAGATGACTGTCCGCTGAACCGGAGAATCTCAATTAACTTAACTCAAAGTAATTAGAGTCGCCACCGCGCTTTTATTTTATTCCAAGAGGAAAACAAAAAAACGAATAAATCCTAATGAATCTAAAAGCAAAAAGCTAAGGAAACAAGCAAAGAAAATGTAAGGGGATAGGTTACAAAATGGGAAGGTTTTAAGCACCCAAAATGTATGTGGTACTCCACGAGAGTCCTTTGAAAAATTTATTGTTTTTAGTTTGAAAATGGTTTGTTTAAATGAGAGTGGGGGGATGAGAAAAGAATTAATTTTTAATGTTTTTGTGTTTGGAGAGGTTTACCACCTCATGCCTAAGTACCCACAATGTGTAATGTAAGATCAAAATCTTGTAGTTCGTGGTACAAATAGTGAAAATTGATTGGTTTTGATTGATTTTATTAAGTGAAGATAATTTTTCACTTTCAAGTGGATAGCCTCACAAATCTACCATGAGAATGAGGGCATGGACTCATACATCATTGTGGGGAGGGCGCCAACTTGGATAAAATCGACGAGTATGCCACTAAACCCCAATGAATGACAAGATACTCAATTACATCAAACTATAACCATGGATATTGAGAGACTTGCATCTGACTAGAAAAAATGACTCATAGTCTAAACTTGCAAAGAAAACAAAAAAGTTGCACAAAGGCAAAAAACAACTTGAAGAGTTTGGTTCTTTTTATTTTTGAATTGAAGACAAAATGATTAAGTTTATTGACATTTATTTAATAAAAGAAGAAGTAAAAGCCACTTGACAAAAAGTCAAGGTTTTATTTATAAAAATGGTGAAAGTTTTTTAAAACAAGAATCCTTTGAAAAAGAGAGGAAGTTTTGAAAATTGAAGAAGGGGAGAAGATGAAGAGGTCATCCTAAAAATAAAATAAAAGAGGTAAAGGAGGAAAGATCTAACCAAACTTGGTGATACTTCCAAGCATATGCATAAGAGTTCCATCCTTAAAAGCATAAGCTAGAAAATGGCCAAATAAAGGCTAAAGTACCAACTCCATGATGATCAAAGCAAATGGAAAGTGTCCTAAAATCTAAGTCCAACACTCCAATTCCAATGCAAAGGATAATAACTATAGTCTAAGATCAAGATCACAAGTTTTTTAGAAGTTTAATCCTTTATTAATATTTTTGTATCCAAAGGGACAAAAGAAAAAGCACAAGAAAATAAAAACATACACATAAACATGATAATGGATGATAAAACATAATAAAAAATAAAGGAGATAAGGAAGCAAGAGATAAAAATAAAGAGGATAAGGTGCATAAGGAAATCAAAATGTTAGTGTAGTAATATTAGTAATAATATGTACATAATAATGGTATGGTGAACTTAATCATCCACAACCAAAAGAAGTAACAAGACATTTAATAGAAAAACCAAAAAGGAAACCGATTTCGCTTAGTATCTTACACTATGGTGATCAACCGATGCAATTAGGCCCAAATTCGATGAAACTTGAAAGAAGATTAGGATACCCAAAGCAACTACGCATCAAGCTTCAAAAGTCGTGGATCTAACGAAAGTGATTAACCACCTTGGGATTACGCGACCAACACGAGGTCCGGTCCACGAAAGTACAAGTATCCAATTGGATTTTTATTCCGAAGTAGGGACACACTTATGTCTATGTTAAGCAATCGTCGAGTAATTTATTGAGTAATTACCCTATAAATGAGGTCGGCCAAAACCAATTAAGGTTAATAATGTTAGTGCTAATACACGCGAGATAAAATGGTATGTAAATCGCCATCCGAACGTAATGTCGCACAAAAATAAAGATGAATACCAAATTGAGTTACACTTATAGTATTCTTTCATCTTTAAGTTCAATCACTCATTTTGGTGGATGCAAGTATGAAAATATCTCATTAATGCAAAGTACCTAAAGTGAATTAAATAATTCACTTAAAGGTAGATTTGAACAAATGAATATTAACCACTCTAATCTACACCCAAAGTCCATTGAAAAGAGAAATCAGTCCCAAAAATATCTCTCAAGGCAAAAATAAGAAGAAGGGAGAAGAAGAAGCAAAAGGAACCAAAAACAAGTGAAAAGTGCTACTGGAGCAGTGTTAATCGGTTAACACATGAAAATATTGAATTTTGCATAAAAAATATATTGGTTAATCGGTTAACCAATTTGCACTGCAAATGGTTAATCGGTTAACACTGCACCAAAAACAGAAAATTGGCCAAAATTCAGCATGATCCTTTTTTAAAACAATTTTCAAACACCTTATGATCATGAACTGAATTGGCACGAATTTTAAAGTGTAAAAACATTGAGATCCCTGCAATCAAACAATAATTTCTTATCCAAAGGATAAAAAACCAATAGCACCAAAGATCTACATCTTAAATAATGGTGATGAAGGTGTAACAATGTAGGAAGATGAATTATCGAGAACAAACTTCAAATTACTCCACTAGTAAGCTTGATCTACTGAAAGTGATGAAGAAAAATGAAAAGGATGAAGGCTTAGCTCAAGTTATTCAAGAATTAAATGCAAATTCTTGATAACTTTCAAAAGAAGAAAATAAGCTTTAGGTGATTTTTCTGGTTTGGGAATGTATTTTGCAAGGGATTTTTTGGCTATCAAAAGCTTGTGAAATGAATGAAAAGAGGCCTCTATTTAAAGAGCTTAGGTATGGGAATTGGTGGAATGGATCTTGCTTTGGAAAATAAAAATTAGGCTTGGAATCCAAATTTGGAGGAAAATTCATAAAAGAGTGGTGATTAGTGAAAGTTTATGGTGGGAAATGATCAAAGTGATGTAGAGGAATACAAGTGGAATGGATTTAGAATATTCCAAGTGAGAACAAAAGCTAGGATGTGTTGAATTTGAACACGGACATCGGAGAGCCATGCTCAGCATTAGAAGTTGTAGAAGAGGTCCCCGACCCTGATTCGGGCAGAATCATTCGCTCAGCTAGTCGACTCTGGATGATTTTCTTCCCCCTCTTACTCGTTTTGCCCTTGAAGAGACGATCATGAGTTTGAGTCATTTTTGCTACAAAAGATCATACACATGTATCAACAAAGATAAGTGTCTCTCCCACTAAGAGACACATGGTCAGATAGGGTACAGACGTGAACGGTCGGCGAGAGGAGGAATGAAAGATGAAATGAAAAGAGTCGCCAGCTAAGCATTTTTATCCCGAAGGAAAGGTAATGCTGCATAAACCTAGAAAGAAATGGATAAGACGGTCGCGAACTAGAGAAACTGAGAAAGGGGGTTGGTTACAACCTGGGAAGGTATTAGCACCCAGATTGTCCGTCTTACTCGACGGGATCCATGCTTAAAATATTTGTGTTTAAAGGGGTAGGTGTTTGTGCTATCTGTATGCAAAAGCTGGAAAAGAATGTACAGGTGTCAGTGCAAGAAAGTGAAGGGAAGTGCTCAGGAATGAGGCTTAAAGAATAATGCTGGAAGAGGGGGGAAGACACATAGACTTTTGTTCGATAACAGTTAAGTTATGCCTATGTATCCTCTCGTGCAATGAGGAAGTCAGAACACCGTAGTTCGACTCAAAGAGACTAAAAAATAAATTGACTGATGAACTGTTTACTTGTCTATGCTCAAGTGCATGACCTGTCTGGCTCAGGTGCTAACTGTCTTGCATTAGACGGAAGAAGCGAGCTCTCGTTTGTGAGTGAAGATGGTGAGAAAAGAATCCCGGAGGAGACGATTATTGTTTGTTTTTGTGTTTTTAATCTTTTATTATTTTTTTGTGTTCGTCATAAGTTAATGAGCTTAAGCCTAAACCAAGGGTTAGTAAACTCATCATATCCTCGCTTTGATTAGGGATAATGAGAATACCTTAAGTATGAGGTAAACACCTCAAACTTAATTACCATGATGTAGGATTAAGATCATTAACCTACTTGTGATTATTTAGATGTTTTTGGTGTTTTTGTTTAGTGTTAAGTAATGAGTTTAAGCCATAATCAAGGATTTAATGGACTCATTACACCATCCTAATAGAAGGATAATAGATGAGCACACTTAAGCTGAGGAAGATACCTCATCTTAATCCATGATTAGGGATTAACCTTATGACAAAACAAACCTTTATTAAAGTGGATTTTAATTAATGGTAAGATTAAGAAGTGAATTTTATGGTTTGTAAGACAACTTGAGGGGGACTTGTCCATTAACACTAGGGTTAGTCCTTCTTAACCAATTAAGGAAGAATTAGAACCCTAATGCAAGGCCCAAGTTACAAGTTAATGTCTTAGTGATCATTAAGATGGATTGATTAAGAGGTTTAAACAAATTAAGGGTTTAACACTTAGGATTAAATTTATACACTCCATCCTAAGAGAAGGATGCAGGCATAACCCTAATCACAAAGTCTTGAAACCTTAAAGGTTTAGTCTCTGATTATGAGATGAGAAGAGAGACACAAAGAAGACACAAAGGTAAAAACTAAAGGGGTACTAATCAAAACCCTAATTATTGTCATGCTTAGATGTTCCTATGGTTTGTAAGGCTTGCAAGAGATCTTCAAAGAAGCCACCAATGGAAGAAGCAAATGAAAGGAGGAGAAGCAGAAGAAACAAGTTAACTTACTTCATTGAAGAAGATAAGTTAATTGAAGAAAGAAAGTGAATGATGAACATGAATGAGAAAGCTCACTCTAAAGCAAATGGAAATGCAGCAAGGATGCATAAGAAGAATGAGAAGAGAAATGAGAAGTGAAGGCAAATTCACTTCTCAAGTTACTTACCACCTGAAAATGTTAGCATAAAAGAAAGAAATGAAATGAAAATGAAATGTATGCAAAGTCAAACCAAAACCAGAAGCATAAACATGATGTAAATGATGCTATGACATGATGCAAAATCATACCAAGTGTTATGAATGTTCATACAAGAGATGAGAATGCAAATGAAGCATGTAGGAAGCATGAAAGAACATGAAAGTTCATGGAATGGAATGAATGCACATCATGGAAAATGCATGAAGAAATGATCAAGCATGATTCTAAAGTGTCCTATGTTTTCTTAGATGCCATATGAATGCAATAAATGTCATGGCAAGTTTATGTATGGAAGCATATGCAAGATGAATGCAAATGAACATGAGAAATTAGGGTTTTAAGGCAACATGAGATGCATAAGTCAAAAACAGAAGCAAAACATAAGATAAAAAATTGAAAATGAACTCAAATGAACCCTAACCCCATATGATATCACACCCCAAAGGAGAAGTTCTAACCCTTAACCTAAAGAAAGTTGTGAATTTTCTAAGTTATCTAGGGTTTTAAGGTACCTTAAGAGGGAAAATGCAAAGCAAATGGAAAATGCAAGATAAATTTATGACAAAAATATGTTAAACACTATATGCTATATGAAGATAAATGCAAAAAGAATCAATGTCAAACCTTTCATGGTTAGGCAGAAAAGAATTCTTGAAGTTAGGGTTCAAAAATGGGATTTTTATGAACCCTAAATTCAAGAAAATTGTTAAGATTGAATTAAAACCAAAAATAAATTTGTATGAATGGTTTGATAATGTTTCTAAATGTCCTAAGATGCAATGTGAAATTTTTTGGAATTTTTAGAAACCTAAATGGTATTTTAATTAATTAATTTCCATTAATTAATTAAAATAAACATTTAAATATTTTTAAAATGGTTTTTTAATGCAAAAAATAAAAATAAAAATGTTTTTGGGTTGAGAAATATATTTGAATTAAAAATGCAGAAGAAAAATATTTTTGGAATTTTCTAAGTATTTTAAATTAATTATGCAAAACAAATGATAAAAAATGAAATAAAAATGAATTTAAACAAAAGTCAACTGATCCAGTGGTTCATATTTAAACTGAGGGTGGAGGGAAAGACCTGGCGCGCATCTCAACGGCCACAATTCAAAGTGAGCTAAACTCAATTAAATAATTAATTAAACAAGATTTAAACTTAATGGGCTAATCCTGACCATCCACTGCCTAACCCTAATCACCATCCAACGACCCAAATTCAAATTCTGCCCTAAACACGTCATTAACCCTATTCTTTTTCAGGTGGCCGGAGAAGACTTCCGGTCGTCTTCTCCGGCGAGACCTTTAACCCAACTTCTTCCCTAGGCCATTTCTGGAGCTCTAAAGCTCCAGATCAACTCCTTTCACCTTCCTAAACTCGAATCTACCCTCAAAACAAATTTATCATGGCTCAAAATCAAGATTGGAATAAGAACACAAAAATGGTGAAACTTTCAGAAGTTCATGAAATCCTTAATACGCAACCATTTTCAAAAATAAAAGCATCAGCGTAATCAGCACAACATAAGGAACATTTCTATAACCTAAAATTACATTTCTGGAAAAAAGTTTGAAGAGGTTACCTGAGCTTGAGCTTTCTCAGTTTGGAACTTTTGGGCCTTCTCTCTTGTGTAAAAACACTCCAATGATCCCTCTGATGAAGCTTTGATGCTTGGAAGGAGTTTGTAATGGTTGGTTTGAGAGCTTGCACTCTTGCTGGTCAGATATCGTGTTTTTTGTAGAGAGGCTTTTTGGTTGCAATGAAGGGTGGGAAATGATCCTTTGATGAAGCTGAGGTGATTGGTGAAAAAAGTTTGGAGTTTGAGTGAGTGTGTTGTGTGTTTCGAAGGATTTTGCAAATGGGGTGATTTTTGAGAGCTTGAGGATTCTGAGGTTTCAGCCTTGCTTGTGTTATGTTATGGCTTGTGTTTGATCCATATAACAAGCTTTGATAGGTCAGAGAAGTGGTTGTGGCCTATGGTGATTGGTATGGGCTCTCTTGAAAAAAGTCAACAAAACTTGTACTTGACGTATGGGCTCTTGTGCAACTGGCTTTTGGCTTGTCTTGGTTCAGTAGAGATCAAGGAGAGCCATGGAATGCATTTTGTGGTGATTCAGCAAGTTTGTGAAAGGTTTTGTGTCATTTTGCAATTTTCATGAAGTTTGGCCCCTTTGTGATTTCTTGAAGTTCAAAGCATGAAATGAGATGTTTCTTGGGCCAATTCTGATTTTTAGGCAATGTACTATGTTTGTATGATGCATAGAAGTGTATTAGAAGTCACAAAATAGCTTGGCAAGTGGTTTTGCAAAAATCCCTCTTTGGTGCATTCTTGAAAATTATGTGATTTTTGCCAACTTTGAAAGGCCATAACTTGAGTTCCATAATGAATTAGAACTTGTTCTTGTACTTTTTGAAAATGGAATGATCCAATCTACAACTTTCATGACCAACAATTTTTCATTTGAAGCATTTTTGGTTGAGAAAGAGGAGGTTGAAGAACTTTCCCAAAATGGAAAGTTTACATTACAAGTCATTTCCATTTTTGGCAACTTTTGGTTTAGCTCACTTTTCTTCAATTTTGTGAACTTCCAAGCATTTCAATGATCAAATAAAGATCATATAACTTCAATTTGATGAAAAATCCACTTTGGTTCCATGTTGGGGGCCTCAGATGCCCTGATTTTGCTCTGACTTGCTCAAGAAGTTACCCAGTGAACAAATGACTTCCACAATGAATTTCTTCATCAAACTTGGTACACATGATCCTTATAACATATTGAGACTATTAGAAACAAGAATGACCAAAAAAATTGGAGTTATGGCCTCTGAAACCAAAACCCTAATTTCAGGTCATTTGTGTAGTGAAACCCTAGCTCTGCTTCCATGCTTTCCAAGTTCTTATGATTTCTTGACTTCCTTGATCTCTGGGGGATATAATATGATGATAGAACATACATGGACCCTTTTAGAGTAATTGGAAGCCTTTGGAGTGGCTCAGATGGATCCTTGGATTGCTCAGATCACAAACCCTAGATGCAGATGAACTTGAACTAATGTAGTGAAACAAAAATGCAATATAAGATGATATGCTTAAACTAATGCAAAGATGGAAGATCACAAGCCATGGTGTGAACTTAGTGAGGGAAAATTTGGGGTGTTTACAATAAGTTACGAGCAGAAATAGATAACGAAGAAAAATAATAAAGGCTAAAGATACCCAAACATTTAAAGGCGTCGTCCCTCGTCGCATAAGCGAGGAGCTTGGTCGTATCAATTTAACGGGGCTCCACCACTTTACTCCTATTCTTATCCAGGATAACATTCCCCTACTCGGTCACCAACTAAGTGTAGTTGTCATTGTCCTCCTTGCTCATCAAGGTATGGTTAGTCAAATACTGATCCGTACCCCGCGTAAAATAATCATTGCTTCGGGAAAAATAGTATTTCATGATCAGACACCTTATCCCTTGTCCCTGCTTGTTGAGTATGATTTCCTCGTCCTCGTCAACGTCGACCACCCACTTATACAGGGACTCCATGGAATTTTCCGTCAGTGGCTCCATGATATAGTACCTATCTTTGAACGTCCAAATTGACTCCTAATACACCTTGAACATCTTTTTCGCTTGTTTAAGGGACACCTAGCCGTACCGTCCATGCACGACTTGACGCTAGATGTGAAAGACTAAGAAGAACCGAGGAAGGGTGATACCAATTCCCATATAGACACAGGTCAACTCAAACACCCGTATGAAAGCGTACGGGTTCCGTTGTAGTTGAGAAGGTGCTAAGTCCAAGTGTTCGAGCAACTTCACCTGGAAGTCTGTGAAGGATTACCTGAACTTCAGCGCCTTAAAGATGTATCCGTACCTAGCGAATCAGTCAATTTTGTAGTTCGAGCAAATGCATTTATCCTCCTCAAGGGAGACTACTTTCCAATCAACGGGGTCCCCAATTACCCTGAATGCCCCCAGAAGGGTAGAAGAGAAAACTGAGCGAATCCCCAGAGGTTCTGGAGCTTCATAGTCCTCCAAAGGAACACTCTCCTCAGGTGAATCATCCTTGGTATGTACATATGTTGTTTCATAAAAAAATGCTTGTAGTAGAAGTTCTTTCCCCGAATAGTTCTTCCCCGGACATGGTCACATCCCTGTGATCATTCGCCATTTTGTAATTGAAAAGTAGAGGATAAAAAGTGAATTCAATGACAAAATCAAATCCATCCTTCCATTACTAATCAAGTAAAAGGGCGTGCTGAGGAGTGAGGAAAATGTCCCCTACCAAAGCCCTTATTCAAAATGACGAATGTTCTTATTCCGAGGAGATGTCTGTGAACCCTTGCGGGGAGAGTGATTCGCAAGCAAACAACTTTTAAACCATGACCAAAGAGATTCTCCCCGACACGACTCCCAAAACTCCGATTGAAGATCAATCGGAAACGCCATGGAAACTTAGAGACCCTTCAATAGCAGACTCATCATCGCCATAACGGAATCAAAAAATAATGGAAATCCTAGCATTGCTAAAGCACGACCATGGCGGCGCCGACGACGAGAATGGCCAGACCACTGTCCACCATTAACAATCGTAAAAAAATATTCTGAAAGTACCTAGTTTTGTCCTAGCCGCATGAAAATCTAAGCTAGAAAGAGCTTAAATCTAACCTAAAGCAAGGAATCGACGAACTTACTTGTTTTTAGAAAGTCTAAAACTGTGCTCAAAAGGTCTCCTCGGTTGACGATGACGTAATACACTTTAAGAATAAGGAGTTGCCCATAAGTGAGAGGATGCAAAAAGTGCAGAATGACCATACTTCACATTATTTATAAGCATTCAGGGTCACATGCATGGGCACGCACTGCCTGGGAAGACGCAAGGGTGCCATCATTACCTTAGATAGCCATAATTATACATTTAATGCCACACACATCTCGAGGCACACATGGCGGCTTAACTATTTCAGTCTATCAACTATTAGGCTCCCCGTACACCGGGCATACAGTGAAGCTTTGGTTGCTTCGAGCATACATCCAGACGAGCATGTCTCAAAAATCATACCTACCACAAATTCTATTCCCTGGGATAACGAAATGCCCTTAAGTCAGTACTTCTACACCCAAAAGCAATGACTTGAGGGGCTCCTGTTTCAAACTGACCCAATGACTAGGCATGACCCAATCCACTCCTACATCCAAGATGACCCAATAGCCCTAATCCAATCCATTAAGGACAAGGAATCCAGCTTTTCCTTTTCCCTTCAGTTGACGTGAGATGGTTGACTGACTTCCAAGTGTCGCTCCCCGGACTTGCGTCCCGGTGCAAACGCGAACCGTCGGTGATGTTGGAGGTTGAGGTTGAATAGAGTTGCCATCTAGGCATTTTTATCTCGAAGGAAAGGTAATGCTGCATAAACTTGGAAGGGTATGGATAAGACGGTTGCGAACCAAAGAAACTGAGAAAGGGGGTTGGTTACGACCTGGGAAGGTATTAGCACCCAGATCGTCTGTCGTACTCGACGGGATCCACGCTTACTTGATTGTGTTTAAAAGGGGATAGTGTATGTGCTAAACTGTGTATAAAAAAGCTAGGGAGAAAAGGATGTACAGAGTGTCTATGCAAAGAATAAAGTGAGTGCTCAAAAACTGAGGCTAAAGAAAGAGAAGCTGGGAGAAGGAGAGGGGGGACAAAGAGACTTTTGTTTGATAACTGTTAAGTTATGCCTACGTATCCTCTCATGCAATGAGGAAGTCAGAACACCGTAGTTCGACTCAAAGAGACTTGGATGATTTGTTTTGAACTGCTTACTTGTCTATGCTCAAGTGTATGACTCGTCTGGCTCGAGTGCTAATTGTCTTGCATTAGACGGAAGAAGCAAGTTCTCGCTTTCAGAGTGAGTGTCATGAGAAAAGAATCCTGGAGGAGACGTTTATTGTTTGTTTTTGTGTTTTCAGTTTTTTATTGTCTTTGGTGTTTTACATAGGATAATGAGCTTAAGCCTTAATCAAGGGTCGTAAACTCATTATATCACCCCTGATTAGGGATAATGAGTCTACTTAAGTATGAGATGAAAATCTCAACTTAATTACCCTAATGATGCAGGATTAAGATCATTAACCTACTTGTGATTATTAAGTGTTTTGGGATTTTGTTCAGTGTTAGGTAATGAGTTTAATCTCCAATCAAAGATTAGTGAACTCATTACACCATCCTAAGAGAAGGATGATAGATGAGAACACTTAAGCTGAGGAAAATACCTCAACTTAATCCATGGTTAGGGATTAAATTCATTATATAACAAGCCTTTATTAAGTGGATTTAAATTAAAGATGAGATGAAGAAGTGTTTTTTTATGTTTGCAAGACTTTAGCATGAGGGGGACTTGTCCATTGAACACTAGGGTTAGTCCCTCGGAACCACCAGGCAGAGATGTAACCCTAATATAAGGCCCAAGTTACAAGCTTAAGTCTTTAGTGATTATTAGGCGTTTTTGATTGAAGGTGAAAACAACTTAAAGGTTTAGCACTAATGATCAAAGTTATACACTTCATCCTAAGATAAGGATACAGGCATAACCTTAATTTAGAGTCCCAAAACTTTAACTGTTTAGCCTTGATTATGAGATGAGAGAGAGAGAGAGACTCAAGGAGACTCAAAAGGTAAAAACTAGGGGGGACTATGTACAAACCTAAAGTTATCATGCTTGGATGTTCCTATGCTTTGTGAGGCATCAAGAGAAGTCTTCAGATGGCCACCAAGGGAAGAGACGCAGATGAAAAGAGAGAGAGAGAGAGAGAGAAGGATTAGGTTACTTACTTCATGAAAAAGTTAAGTAACCTAAGAACAAGAGATAACATAAATGAATGAGATTCACTTCAAACACAAACAAAATAAAGAGAGAAAGAGAGGTTGGATGTGGATGCACATCCACGTCCTGATTAACTTACCAAAATGCACTGATCAGTTACCTGAGATGAAGAACTTCAAAATGCAACTTTCTGGGGCCTCCCTTTGACCTCCTGAGTCTATTGTGATGCTTGAAAGGGGCTTAGAATGGTTGGTTTGAGTGTTTCGATTCTGAAGTTGCAGAAATCGTGTTTCTTGTATGATGTGTTTTTGGCTATGGTGATGGGTGGGAATTGATCCTGAGGTTATATGGAGTTGATTGGTGGAAGAATGTGTGGTTTTTGTTGGCTGGATTATGTGTTTCGAAGAGATAAAGTTTTGGAGCAATTTCTTGATTCTCAGCTTGTGTCCTGTTTCAGGCCATGAAAGGTGTTCATTTATAGTGCTTAGGGTTTGCATAAGCCATACCATTGGTCAGGATAGTGGTTGTGGCACTGTGTGATTGGTATGGGAGGAAAATGCAAAAAGTCAAGCTTATGTGTACTTGAGGTATGGGTTGGGACAGAGGTGATTTCTGAGCATGGATTGCCTCAGCTTGAATCATGGATGGCCCTTGGATCAACATAATGCAGTTGTAATGCTTTGATCAAGTGTTCTCAATGTTTATGCAACTTGGCCATTTTGAAATTTCTTGTGAATCAAGTCACCAAAACCCTAGGTTCAAGGCATAATTCTGATCTTTGGAAGTTGCTTGAACATGTTATGATACATTTGAGTGCATTAGAGGTCACTTAGAAGCTTGAAATGCCAATATGCAAAAATACCTCTTTGACATGAACATGGAATTTATGTGATTTTTGCCAACTTTGCAAGGGCATAACTTGAGTTTTAAGATGAATTAGAATGAGTTCTTGAACTTTTTGAAAATGGGAGGATTCAATCTACAACTTTCATGTTTGAAGAAATTTCATTTGAAACCTTTTTGATCAAGAAAGAGGAGGTTGAAAATCTTTCCCAAAATAGAAAGTTTTCTTTACAAGTCATTTCCATTTTTGGCAAGTTTTGGCTTTGCTCATTTTTCTTCAACTTTGTGAACTTCCAAGAATTCCAATGATAAAATAAATACCATATGACTTCAAATTGATGATGATGACCCATTAGTACCCTTGTTGGGGGCCTCAGATGCCCATAACCTGACTTTTCTTGCCCAAGAAGTTACCACTTGATCAGATGACTTCCACATTGAATTTTTCCATGAAATTTGATACACATGCTCCTTATATCATATATGGACCAATAGCAACAAGAGTGACCAAAAATTTTGGGTGTAAGGCCTCTGAAACCAAAACCCTAATTTCAAGTCATCTGTGTATGAGCTCAGCTCAGCTTCCATACCTCTGTGTGTTTTGACATATCTTGACTTCAATGGACCCATGGGGGCACAAGATGATCATAGAACACTCATGGACCCTCTTGGAATGCTTCATGACCTTTGAGATTGCTCAGATTACTTCTTGGATTGCTCATATCACGAACCCTAGATGCAACTATGCAGATGAAATGTTAAGGATGATTATGCATTGTGAAATGTGTTGATAGGATATGCAATGATGATAATCATAAGTCAAGATGTGATAAAAGTGAGAGGGAAAATTTGGGGTGTTTACAGCTGCCCCTATTCAAGCATGAGTTAGCTGTGTAGGATGTAAGCGTCTGGCTTAACAGACAAACAAGATAACTTGTGGTTGAATACCAAGACAGTCCAAAATTTTCACTCTTTATTATAAGAAAAAAAAGGATATAAATTGTAATATACAGTACAGACTGAATGTCAAATGGTAGCGACAGAGGACGACCATCGAGCAGAGGACGGTTGTTGGGGAAAGATACAGTGAGAAAAGCACTGACGGGGACGGCCATCATGCTGGGGAATAAAGAATCCGCGACGGGGACGGCCAAAAAGGCGACTTTACTGGGGATTTAAAAGCACTAACAGAGACGACCGTCAGGTTGAAGAATAAAGAAACCGTGACGGGGACGGCCATCGGGTGAATAGTAAATAAATCAATGATGAGGGACGGTCATCAAAAGGTGAAGGACGATCACCGAGCAGGGTACGGCTGCTGAGAGTTATCGCGACATAGGACGAATGTCAGATAAGAAGATAGACGATGGGGACGGCCATCGGACAACACGATGAGGGACGATCATCAAAATAAATAATGAGGGACGGTCATCAAGAGGTGAAGGAAGATCACCTAGCAGGGGACGATTGCTCTGTTGGGGATTATCTCGACATAGGACGAATGTCAGACAAAAAAGATCGACAATAGGGACGGCCATCGGATAACATGATGAGGGATGGTCATCAAAATAAATGATGAGGGACGGTCATCAAGAGGTGAAGGACGATCACCTAAAAGATATCACGACATAGGATGAATGTCGGATAGAAAGTCGTTTTGTTGGCGACTTCTGGGGAGAGATAAACACGGACGAGTGTTTAAGCCCTAAAAATAAGATGATATAAGTGTTTTGACAGTGTGTATAGACTAAAGATACGGACGAGTATCTTTAGGATTACGATACGGACGAGTATCGATATGAACAAACAATGACGCGTGTTTAAGAAATGATGATATGGACGAGTATCAACTGTTGAACAAGGAACACCGATGAGTGTTGATTTGCTGGGGAGATGCGTAAGATACAGACGAGTATCAAAGAATTATGTGAGTAGGATACAGACAAGTATCAGAAGGATTGTGTATAAGTATGTACAAGTATTTGTATTGAGAGTGCAAAAGGATATTTTAGCTTTTATCTGCAGGGGATAAGCCTTTGCATATTGCTAGAGGAGTGATTTTGGTATTTGTAGGTGACTGGCTCTAACCTGGCGTATGATCATGCCAATGTTTGAATTTTGCCATAATGCTCCATATTAGACGGAATGCTACGCTCTATTTAGGGAGAAATTATGTGAATGCTATGATTATGCAAATGAGAAAAATGAGATCCGAGATCTGAAATCTGTTGGGAGAACGGATCACTGGGAGATCTGTGGGGAGAAAGGGGAAGGAACTCTGTGGGGATCCAATGCTGGGGATGAGAAGATCTGGCCACTCGCTAGGGAAAAGTGATCTCGGCATTGCTTTGGAGATCCTGCTCGGGGAGGAGAGAACTTCTGGGAAGTAATCTGTCGGAGGATCAACTTTGCGGGGGATACTCCGAGGGGATAAAAGCTCCGAGGGGAAATACTTTCGTCAAGTTGTCCTTCTGATGATGTGACTGCCAGCTTGGTTGGGGATATAGTGTCTGATATGCCCCATGCTGTGAAAGGTTGTCCACCTTGAGTACCTGCAACCTGTTAACAAAGGAAATGCACAAGTGCCCTGAGGTATCCTCAACCGGATTCCTTCATAGGAGTTAGGGTCGCTTAAAAGCACATATTTCCTGCAAACATTTATTGAAAATGGCTTATATGTTTTCATGCAAATGTTGTATTACGAACTTTGGACATTTTGCAAACAAAACAAAAAGGTACAAAACAAAGTGTGAATGAATATTTGACTTTATTGATTTGTGTGCCCTGAATAGGCGAGTACAGTGAGAAGCTAATCCCTGAAATGAGGAGATTGCTACAAAATTGAGAAAATAAAAGTCTTATTCAGCAATGTTGAAGTTGATGCTTCAATCTTCCTTTTGTTATAACATGTATGACCTGAACACTCTTCTTATCTTGCTTTTTGCAGAAAGTTGATTATGACCGACGCTTTGTCCTTTCGATGCTCGTCATGTTATGTGAGTGATACAGACGAATTCAAAATGCAGTTGTTCGCTTATTCCCTGATTTTGCGTGGATCGCCCTTTCGGGTTTTCAATCCACCGGGATACCCATTTTTGCCTGAGTTGTCCGATGTGGCTTTTCAACTCAGCGGGTGTACATTTTTTTTTCAAATTTTCCCTAATTTTTGCCCGAGTCTTTTATTCCGTTTTTGACTCGCCGGGATGCCCTATTTTTGCCTGGACTTACATTCTGTTTTTATGTCCAGCGGGTCATTTATGCGAAGTATTTTTTAACTGCATCTGAATTCACAGGAGATAAGAATTTTTCGCCATCCATGGTTGCGAGCATCAGTGCTCCGCCTGAGAAGACTTTAGTTATTACAAAGGGACATTCATAGTTTGGCGTCCACTTGCCCTTATGGTCTGTATGAGGAGGAAGGAGTCTTTTCAGTACAAACTCTCCCACTTAATATACCTGAGGTCTGACTTTTTGATCGAAGGCTTTCTTCATCCGTTTCTGATATAACTGACCATGACAGATAACTACTAATCTCTTTTCTTCAATCAGGCTCAGTTGATTATAACGAGATTGGACCCATTCTGCTTCGTCCATTTTTACATCCATCATTACCCGCAGGGAGGGTAATTCAACTTCAACTGGTAGGACTGCTTCCACACCATACACAAGCGGATAGGGTGTTTCCCGAGTAAATGTCCTGATGGAAGTTCGGTACCCATGTAAGGCGAATGGTAACATCTCATGCCAGTCTTTGTATGTGACTACCATCTTTTGCACAATCTTCTTAATGTTCTTGTTAGCTGCCTCGACATTGCCATTCATCTTTGGCCTGTAAGGAGATGAGTTGTGATGTTGAATTTTGAAGTCTCGACATAGTTCTGCCATCATCTTGTTGTTAAGGTTTGAACCATTATCAGTAATGATTCGTTCGGGAACTCCATATCGATAAATGATATCCCTCTTCAAAAAACGGGCTACCACCTGCCTTGTGACATTTGCATATGAAGCTGCTTCGACCCATTTGGTGAAGTAATCAATGGCTACCAGGATGAATTTGTGACCATTTGAAGCAGTTGGCTCGATCTTTCGAATCATACCAATGCCCCACATAGCGAAGGACCGGGCATTTATGGCATTTTCTGGCATATGCACAACAGTCTGCATCCATTGTGATCCAGTAGTAACCCGATCTTAGCAATTTATTTGCCATTGCATGTCCTCCGGCATGGGTACTGAAAGAACCTTCATGTACTTTGTGCATCAGCAGGTCTACTTCCTTCTTGTCCACGCATCTGAGCAAGACCATGTCGAAGTTTCGCTTGTATAAGGTGCCATCAGTATTGAGGAAGAAACTGCTGGCTAGCCTTCTCAGTGTCTTCTTATCATTAGACGATGCCTCAGGTGGGTATGTCTGAGTCTCCAAGAAGCATTTGATGTCGTGGAACCAAGGTTTGTTGTCGGTAACAGTGTCCACAAAGAAGACATATGTTGGTCGGTCCAGTCTAGATACTAAAATCCAAGGTACATAGTTAGCAGTCTGTACTTTGATCATAGATGAGATAGTGGCCAAGGCATCTGCAAATTGATTCTCATCTCGAGGGATGTATTCAAGTTTGACTATTGTGAAGAAAGTCAACAATCTCCTCGTATAGTCACGGTAGGGAACCAAATGCTCTTGATGAGTATACCACTTGCCATTAGTTTGGTTGATCACCAAAGATGAATCTCCGAATACATTCAAGGTTTTGATCCTGAGGTCAATAGCTTCCTCAAAACCTATGATGCAAGCTTCGTACTCTGCTTCATTGTTAGTGCAGGCAGTGGTGAGCCTTGTTGAGAAAGGTATATGGACTCCTTTGGGTGTAATAAGCACTGCACCAATTCCACGACCGTTACAATTAACTGCCCCATCGAACATCATAGTCCATGCTTCTTCTGGATCCGACTCTTTAGTGTGAATAGGCTCTTCACAATCTTTTGACTTTAAGAACATGATTTCTTCATCAGGGAAATCAAATCTCATAGGCTGGTAGTCATCAATGGGTTGCTCAGCCAGATAGTCATACTCTGCCCTTGATGGCTTTCTGAGAGGTGTACTGAATGTCATACTCTGTTAGAATCATTTGCCATCTTGCAACCCTTCCGGTAAGTGCTGGATTCTCAAATATGTACTTGGCTGAGTCCATCTTTGAGATTAACAAGGTAGTATGAGTCAACATATAATGTCTTAGTCGGCGAGCAGCCCACGCTAAAGCACAATAATTTTTCTCGAGCAGTGAATAATGTTGTTCACAGTCGGTAAACTTTTTGCTTAGGTAGTATATTGCGTACTCGTTTCGACTAGACTCGTCATGCTGGCCC
Organism: Lathyrus aphaca; assembly: GCA_963966055.1. Classification (NCBI taxonomy): domain Eukaryota; kingdom Viridiplantae; phylum Streptophyta; class Magnoliopsida; order Fabales; family Fabaceae; genus Lathyrus; species Lathyrus aphaca. The sequence goes on from OZ014520.1 coordinate 270,960,041, forward strand.
AACACACACCCTATCGATTCATCTAATACGGTCAGGTACATTATTAGAGGTCTTCCTTCAACTGGAGGCATGAGAATTTGAGGTTCTTGCAAATACTCTTTGATCTTGTCAAAAGCTCTTTGACAATCATCGTTCCACCTGACTATTTGTTCCTTTCTTAGCAGTTTGAACAAGGGCTCGCAAGTTGCGGTGAGGTGAGATATGAACCTTGAAATGTAGTTCAATATACCTAAGAACCCTCGAACTTCTTTCTCAGTCTTAGGTGCAGGAATTTATTGAATTGCTTTGACTTTGTCGGGATCAACCTCAATTCCTTTTCCGCTTACAATAAAACCCAGCAGCTTACCAGAACGTACCCTGAATGTGCATTTGTTGGGGTTCAACCTTAACTGATACTTCCTCAGACGCTTGAACAACTTCAACAGATTTACCAAATGCTCTTCTTCTGTTTGGTACTTGGCAATCATGTCATCCACATAACACTCAATTTCTTTATGGATCATGTCGTGGAATAATATTACCATAGCCCGTTGATATGTTGCACCGACATTCTTTAAACCAAACGACATTACCTTGTAGCAGAACGTGCCCCAGGGTGTGATGAAGGTTGTTTTCTCCATGTCTTTGGGTGACATCTTGATCTGATTGTATCCATAAAATCTGTCCATGAAGGAAAATACCAAGAACTGAGTTGTATTATCCACCAATACATCAATGTGAGGTAATGGGAAGTCATCTTTCGGGCTTGCTCTATTCAGATCCCGGTAATCAACACACATACGCACCTTGCCATCCTTCTTAGGTACGGGTACAATGTTAGCAACCCACGGCGGGTAACTAGTTACAACAAGAAAACCGGCATCCCACTGCTTTTGTACTTCTTCTTTGATTTTCATGGCCATGTCTGGGCGAGTACGACACAACTTCTGTTTGACTGGCGGACAATCCTCTTTCAATGGCAGCTTGTGCATGATAATATATGTATCAAAACCCGACATATCTTGATAGGACCAAGCGAACACATCGACATATTCTTGCATCATACTGATAAGTTGTTCTCTTACTAGAGCTTGCAGACTGGCCCCGATCTTTACCTCTTTCACATCTTCCTTGGTACCAAGATTGATAGTCTCAACCTCCTCCTGATGAGGAGAAATCACCTTTTCCTCTTGTCTCAATAACCTGGCTAGCTCTTTAGGCAAATCGTAGTCTTCTTCAACTCCTTCATCTGCTTGATTAATCAGATTGTCGAAGTTATACGAGGTCATAGCAGTGTCGTTGTTGGTTCAATCTGGAGGGCTATCTCTGCAAGGGTTGAGATTTGGTTCATTTTAGTGATTGATTTTATCTTATTTAGAAAAAAGTGAATGAAGTTATTATTGAGAAAAACATTGCCATTTATTGTTTTGTGCGAAAATAACAAAAATGAAAAGACAGTGAGCGAAAAAGAAGACCGTTTGCAAAAAGATGTCCATTGTTCATTAATATTCAATTTGCAAAAAATACATATGGCCCTATTACAAAATGAGTCCAAAACATCTTGGGCAAGATGCAGGTCTTTGATGCATGCTTAAAACATGAAATAATAATTACTCTGCAGCAGTAACCCTTATAATTTCCTGGGAAGACCAGTTGAGGACTTGTTGGCCCGAGACTCTTGGACGGATCCAGCTTTCTAGGTTTTAGTCGCTCTCAGCCTCGTCTTCCAAAATGTTGACAGCATCTGGGGTCAGTATTCCCCCACTTATGAACTTGGGAGCTTCAGCAGCCTCCTCTGGAACTTGTCGGGATGGTCTGTAACCCAAATCGAATTTGTCTTCTTTCATCTAAACCTTCAACAGCTTGCCCCAACCTTGGGCATTCCCTTCTTCCACAACCTTCCGAGCCTATTTATAGGAAGCAATTGAGGTGCCCATCCTTTTCTCCTGGGATGCAGCAAACACCTCAGTTGTAGCTTCGCTGATATTCAAAGCTTCGAAACCTTGACTCATGGTTTCATGGATCTCCCCATCCATCTCTATGTACTTGTATGTAGCCAGGTGACTGACAAAGATATCTTCTTCTCCACGGATGGTGATAATTTGGCCTTCCCACTCATATTTTAACTTCTGGTGAAGGGTTGACGTTACGGCGCCAGCGACATGAATCCAGGGTCGACCCAACAAACAGCTGTAGGAAGGCTGTATGTCCATCACATAAAAGGTAGTTTTGAAAATTTGTGGGCCAATTACCACAGGCAGCTCAATCTCCCCGAGAACCGATCTCTTAAAACCATCGAAAGCTCTGACAGCTAGGTTGCTCGGACAGAGTGCAAGACCATCATACTCTAGATTGACTAATGCTTTCTTTGGCAACACAATGAGTGATTATCCGGTATCAACAAGGACATAAGAAAGTATAACACCTTTACATTCCAAAGTGATATGCAAAGCCTTGTTGTGATTACGCCCCTCTGTAGTCAAGTCAGCATCGGTGAAACCTAGTCCATGACTAGTATTGACGTTTGCGACCACCATTTCTAATTGATTGTCTGTGATCTCCTCAGGTACATAAGTTGCATGCAAGACTTTGAGTAGCGCATTCCGGTGAGGCTCGGAACACATAAGCAGTGATAATATAAAGATCTTGGAGGGTGTTTGGTGGAGATGATCTACAACCTTGTAGTCACTTCTATTGATAATCCTCATAAACTCGTCTACATCCTGATCAAAGGGTGTCTTTTGAGTTTCTTTTGCAGTTTGCTCTTCTGGCACCACATTTTTGCCTTTTGCTTTAGCAGCAGCTTCTGCTTCAGCATTGACTCTTGGAATTTATGAAGCGAAAAAAAGTTCGCTCCGAGTGAAGCCTCCGCCTCCCCTGACATTGTCAACTTGTGGTATAGGTATTGAGGAGTCAAGAGCGATCTTCTTTCCATGGCATAGGTATAGAAATGCCTCTTGATTTCTTTTCTCATTAGCCTCTAACTGCTCTATCTTGGCTTGCATCTTCTGGTCTTCTATCATACGAGCCTCAGTTATTCTGATCCATCTATCCTGGCTTTCTTCCAGATAATGCTCAACTCTTGCATTTTGAATCTTTGCTTCTTTGCATGCATTCTTCAACACAAGTTCCCCTGCTCGGGCTTTCCTGATGTAGTCGTCAGTCTTCTCAATCTTGGTCACATGCTCGATGCGTAGCTTCTCTAACCTCTCAATGTCTAGACGACCATCATTCCTTTCCCAAAGGGTCTTCTTCAAAGCTTCATCTAACTGGGCATTTCTTTCCTCCATCTTCTCAAATTCTTCCAGACTGACTATGGCTATAGGCTCAACTACTGATGGCCCTGGCACATCTTCCAGGGTAAATGGCATACGAGTAACCTGTCCTCTGATGCGAGACCATTCAGTGTACTGAGCAGAAGCTATGTTGTTGCACTTTCCCAGAATAGCAGTTCCGTTAGTATGTATGTTGTCCCAAGCCCGGGCTGCTTGTCGGACAATGACATGGTTGTTCTGAAAAGCACAGTAAAGAGACTCTGCTAAGTCCTGCTCCATAGGTGGATGTATCAATGCATATCTTAGTTGTCTTTTTAATAGTAAAGGATTGTAATTGATGCAACCCTTTACTCCAATGAGAGGTACATTTGGGTATTGCCCATAGCTTGTTATTATGTCTCGGCCTTTGGTGTTCTGAGTACACCACCTGATATCTTCTAAAGTAAGGGCAATCATCCTCTTAGCCCAATTCCTTGACTGATGTGGATTCAGGAAAGCTTCCATCTTCGATATATGCCTCATCAACCAACTGTAGAAGAGAGGTGCACAACATCTTACCAGTCTTCCTCTCTGTTTCTCATTCCTCTGATGAACTGAGTAGTATAAGTCTCCTAACAAGGTGGGAACTGGGTTCTTTAGCATGAAGATGTGGATGGCATTCTTGCTTACAAACTTAGGCTTGTCTGCAAATAAGATGATGCAATAAATGCTGAGGGCCAGGAGAGCAAACACAGTTTCCCAATTCCCTACTGCAGCTTGTTTTGTAGCTTGAGTGACCAAGAAATCCAGATGGAGGCCTGGGATTCCAGCTTTGGAAGTCATGTGCTCATCAATGGTGATTACTTCCAGATGTAATGCCTTGGATATGTCTTCATTCCTTGGAGGGGTCATTTCAGGATTGAAAGGAATTCCTCTTCTGATAGGGACACCCAATAACATAGAGTATTCCTCCAGTAAAAGACCGATCTGAAAATCTGGGAAAGTGAAGCAACATAGAGGAGGGTCATAAAACTGAAGACATGTGTGAATCGTGCTCCTCTATGATGCATCCAAGTCCATAACCATGTCCAGGATTCCACCATAATGCTCTCTGAATAAGGGAACATGATCAGGAGTGATAAAGGCCTGTATCTGCCTGATGCCTACTAGAGGATACTCAAAGAAGTGGTAGGTGATGTTGCTTTTCCTGGTTGAATCCATCTTGAAGATGGGTGCTGAAGGAGACCACTGAAGAGGATAGCTGAAGAAGTGTTGAAGCAGATAAGCTGAGCAGAAGAACGGTCAAAATCAAACCAAGAAGAGATGGATACCTTGTAAAACAAATAGACAAATGTTAAATGATGCAATATGATGTGTGCTGATGATATGCAAGGGTTTGTGACCATGAGCTGGATTATCAGTTGCCTTTGGTAGGATCCATGAGTGTCTAGAGTTTCAGATGAAGTCTTGAGAACCAGTAACCGGGTGGGGGACTCAAATAAATAATCAGTAGTCTAGGGTTTCAAAGAATTAATCCAAAATAGTATAACCTTAAAACAAATTCCAGTAGCAAGGTATGATGAGGTCAAGGGTTCCTGCAAACTTGTAAACAACCCAACCCACTCACAAGTGTTATTCTAGAACAAGGATCCTCAGATTCAGATTTATTATGAGAAGTGTAAACACTTCTAACCCGGAGGTACAATGTTTACCCTAATCATAAAGGATCCTCCTCTAATTCACCTCAAATGCTAAAGGTCATCTAAAAAGGTCATCCAGACTTAGCAGGCTTCTCAGATAGCTCTAGTACTATAGGAAATTCGTAGCACAGAGTTCTCAAAAAGAAACCCATGTCTGAACTGTGTTTTCATATTCCCGCACCAGACCGAAATTGAATGGGAAAGAATACAAAACCACTATAATCCCATGTGTCACTCAGGCCTTTGTGTTGAGCCTTTCTCACTGGAATACCCCACCCACCATGGTAACAACAATCCAGCACAGATGATATGATAATAATAAATGAAATGCAGAAAGCAGTAAATGAAAACGATAACGTAAATGCAATAAATAAAGCTGTACAGAAAGCAAAATAAAGTAACAACATAAACACAAATAGCACATAACACCCCAGATAAATACAAACAAATAAGCGCTAGGAGAAACCCATAAGAGAACCAGAAGCCCTGGTTGTAAAGGTCCCCAGCAGAGTCGCCAAGTTGTCGCTCCCCGGACTTGCGTCCCGGTGCAAACGCGAACCGTCGGTGATGTTGGAGGTTGAGGTTGAATAGAGTCGCCAGCTAGGCATTTTTATCCCGAAGGAAAGGTAATGCTGCATAAACCTGGAAGGGTATGGATAAGACGGTTGCGAACCAAAGAAACTGAGAAAGGGGGTTGGTTACGACCTGGGAAGGTATTAGCACCCAGATCGTTCGTCGTACTCGACGGGATCAACGCTTACTTGGTTGTGTTTAAAAGGGGATAATGTATGTGCTAAACTGTGTATAAAAAAGCTAGGGAGAAAAGGATGTACAGAGTGTCAGTGCAAAGAAGAAAGTGAGTGCTCAAAAACTGAGACTAAAGAAAGAGAAGCTGGGAGAAGGAGATGGGGGGGGGACAAAGAGACTTTTGTTCGATAACTGTTAAGTTATGCCTATGTATCCTCTCGTGCAATGAGGAAGTCAGAACACCGTAGTTCGACTCAAAGAGACTTGGATGATTTGTTGTGAACTGCTTACTTGTCTATGCTCAAGTGTATGACTCATCTGGCTCGAGTGCTAACTGTCTTGCATTAGACGGAAGAAGCAAGTTCTCGCTTTCAGTGTGAGTGTGATGAGAAAAGAATCCCGGAGGAGACGTTTATTGTTGGTTTTTGTGTTTTCAGTTTTTTATTGTCTTTGGTGTTTTGCATAGGATAATGAGCTTAAGCCTTAATCAACGGTCGTAAACTCATTATATCACCCCTGATTAGGGATAATGAGTCTACATAAGTATGAGATGAAAATCTCAACTTAATTACCCTAATGATCAGGATTAAGATCATTAACCTACTTGTGATTATTAAGTGTTTTTGGATTTTGTTCAGTGTTAGGTAATGAGTTTAATCTCCAATCAAAGATTAGTGAACTCATTACACCATCCTAAGAGAAGGATGATAGATGAGAACACTTAAGCTGAGGAAGATACCTCAACTTAATCCATGGTTAGGGATTAAATTCATTATATAACAAGCCTTTATTAAGTGGATTTTAATTAAAGATGAGATGAAGACGTGTTTTTTTATGTTTGCAAGACTTTAGCATGAGGGGGACTTGTCCATTGAACACTAGGGTTAGTCCCTCTGAACCACCAGGCAGAGATGTAACCCTAATATAAGGCCCAAGTTACAAGCTTAAGTCTATAATGATTATTAGGTGTTTTTTATTGAAGGTGAAAACAACTTAAAGGTTTAGCACTAAGGATCAAAGTTATACACTCCATCCTAAGATAAGGATACAAGCATAACCGTAATTCAGAGTCCCAAAACTTTAACTGTTTAGCCTTGATTATGAGATGAGAGAGATAGACTCAAGGAGACCCAAAAGGTAAAAACTAGGGGGGACTATGTACAACCCTAAATTTATCATGCTTGGATGTTCCTATGGTTTGTGAGGCATCAAGATAAGTCTTTAGATGGCCACCAAGGGAAGAGAAGCAGATGAAAAGAGAGAGAGAAAGAAGGATTGAGTTACATAATTCATGAAGAAGTTAAGTAACTTAAGAACCAGAGATAACATAAATGAATGAGATTCACTTCAAACACAAACAAAATAAAGAGAGAAAGAGAGGTTGGATGTGGATGCATATCCACATCCTGATTAACTTACCAAATGTACCTGAAATGGTAAGTTTGAAAGCAAGATATGTACAAATTCAAAAGCATAAACAAATCAAGAGATAAAAATTTAAAATGCATCCAAGGGGACCCTAAGAACTCATGAAATCACCATTCAAAGGGGGAGGTCTAAAGGTTTACCAAGTTCAAGTTATGGTCATCCTAAAATTGGTTAGGGTTTTGGATACTTCTCAAAGGGAAAATGCACATTAATTTGAAAATGCAAGATAAAAATGTGACAAAAATATCTTTGGAAACTAGAGGTCAAATGTGAAAGATTGCAAAAAGAATCAAATGCAAACTCATCTTGGTTTGAAAGTTATGAATTTTTGAAGTTAGGGTTGAAAAATAAGAAATTTAGAAACCCTAATTCAAAGAAAATTGGCAAAATTTGATCAAAACCAAAAATAAATTTGTGGGATGAGTTTGTAAATTTTTCTAAATGTTTAAAGAACCTTTCTGATTTTTTTTGTGATTTTTAGATACTTTAAAGTATTTTTAATTAATTAAATGGAATTAATTAATTAAAATATACAATTGAAATATTTAAAAATGCATATTTTAATGAAAAAATAAAAATAATTTTTTTTTGTTTCTAAAAATTAATTCAAGTGATGATAAAAAATTTCAGAATTTTTAAATGATTTTTGGTATTTTTAATAATTAAAATAAAGAAAATGAAATAAAAGAAAATAAAATAAAAGAAAAAATGAAAAGTAATTCAAACCAAAGGCTGAGATTGAAAGGAGAGGAAATCAACGTGCCAGATGGGAAGTCACGCTGACTTGGGGTGTGAAAGATCTAAGGCCCAAGTTTAAACTTGCCTTTCGCGCGTGATCCAAGGGCCACCATTTAATCTGACTAATTAATTTTAATTAAACTAATTAAATGAAATTAGGGTTTAATGACCTAATCTAAGTCGTCCACGCACTAAACTAATCAAGATCCTATGGTCCTCATTTAATCTGGAAACAAAACCCTAAACGTTTTTAGGCGACCGAAGATAAGCTTCGGTTGTCTTCTCCGGCCATCCAAAGTTTCAAAATCTTCTACAAGCCACTAAACTCCAAATTTCTTGTCCAGAATTACTCCTCTAACATCATAGAACATGAATCCACAAATAAAATTCATTTATCATGCATATTCAGGTTGAATCGAAGCAAACAAATTTCTAGGTCAAACTTTCAGATCATCATGAAATACTCATTTCTAGCCTATTTTTAATTCTAAACATATCAGCATGATCAGGGAAGCATGTAGAATCATTCTATAACATAAAAACACGTTTTTGGAAAAAATGTTCTTGAAGGTTACTGATCTGCGTGTCGCGCACGGATCAAAAACGAGTAATTTTTGAAAACGTAGTATAACGACAATGACTCGAATCGTTTCACAAGGATTCTTGTATTGTTATTAATCGAAGGTAACCGAATTCCGAATTAGGGGGGGTTTGTTTTAATGTTGATAAAAAAACAGAACAATTAAGTGATTAAAATACGTGATTATGGAATAAGTCAATCTACCGATTCAGCTCCTACTATCATCGATTATTATAATTATAATGCCCTAAACGGATTATTCATTCCTATTCGGATACAACGTCAATGACAAGCGCGGTGAGAATTATAAGATGTACGATCCTATTGTCCGAATTAAGCAAACGTGATAAAATCTCATGACTTAAGCAAACATTATTGATCAGACACAAAATGAATTAAGCAAAGATGTCGTATCTATGTTAGGATCATACAATCAACCAAATTGAATCAATATATTTCATGCAATTGAATTAAGCATGCAAGAACACAAAATATAATTGAAAGGAATTAAACTAAAATTAACATTATAATAATCTCAAGTGTTGGAACCTGAATACAGTAGATTGGCTCAAGGGCGATTAGTTCTCCATCGTTCTTTCAAGCGTAAGGAATAAAATAAAATCGTGAATAGTGTTTTTAAGAGCAGCTGCGGCTGCTAGGTTAAATAGAAAACCTAAAAACCCGTTTACAACTCAACTGGGTCAAATACATAACCCAAACCCAATTCTAAATGACTCGAAACTGAATAAAACTAATGCAGCAGCTTCAAACGAAATTCTGGAAAATATGACTCCGAATCTGACTTTGACTCCAACACAAACGTTGTAGCTCTCTCTCTTAGCTTTCCATTGACTGGTAGAACGCCTCAATCAGATTCCTGGAACTCCAGTTATAATCATTTCCGTAAAAGCTATTAAAGCTGAAAATTAAGTACGAAAATTAGATTAAGCCAAAAATAAAGTAAATTAGAAAAACAAATTGAAATATAAAAATAAACAAATAAAACTAAAGAAATGCCTAAGTGCAATCATGTAGGAATGTGCACCAAAATGCACTGATCAAATTCCCCCACACTTGAACTTTTGCACTCCGAGCAAAAAAATAAACTCAAGACTCAAGAAACACAACATCATTCATACTCATTCTAGGCTACAAACTCTTCTTCGATTAAGATAGCATCGATAAGTACTAATCTTACACACTAAGGATATTGTAAAAACACAAATCCACAATTGTGCGGTCATAAGCCTCCCTCCTATACAAACCATTTCGAATCATGTTATTATGCCTAAGTCTAACTTACTCATCCTCCCTTTTGCTCTCTTTCATTCTAGTGCAATCACATTAAGCTCGTTATCTATTCATACACATGGTAAATAAGCATGTTAGTGATTATAATCCATACCTGACAATATTTTAAAGTTACTTTAGTAACAACAATTTTTTTTCTCTTAAGGTTTCACATCCGTTAGGCTAAATGACCGGGTGAGGATCACCTAACTTAAAAGCTGGATTCCTATTTAGATTTCTTTTTAAGCGCAAGATCATTCACTTATTTGCATCAACTTAATTACTTAGTGTGTGATTTCTAGATGGTGTTGACTGCTAGATAAACTACTTAAGAGATATTAAAGGATGAGAACTCAAAACTATGGCATAACAAATATTCAAAATGATTTCCATATTTAGGAGACTTAAGGTGTTAAAACGATACCAGTCTTGTGAACTTTTCCCAAGTCTCTACAATCTAACCTCAAACGAGTCTATAGCCAAAGAAAAAAATTCAACAATTGCATGTGTTTCTAAGTCTAAATTTATTGTTATATATATTTTTTATTTTATTGAAAAAGAAACAAACAAAAATGAAACAAAAACAAAATGAAAACAAGAAAAAAGGGTTCCCTCCCCCACACTTAAAATGGACATTGTCCTCAATGAAAAGAACATAATTATAAAGTAAGAGTGAGAGAAAGGAAAAGGTGCTCCCTGATCAAGTTGCAGTGTAGTTGGGCACTTCCAAAGAATGTTCTTCTATGGTTGCCTCTTCAGATACAACACTTTCATGGAATAACTTCAGGCGTTGCCCATTTACCTTGAAAACTTTGTTAGTACCTGCACTTTTAATTTCTACTGCACCATGAGGGAAAACATTAGTAACAACAAAGGGGCCAATCCATTTGGATCTCAGTTTCCCAACCATAAGCTTAAGACGGGAGTTAAACAGTAAAACTTGTTGGCCCACAGAGAATTCCTTCCTAGAAATCATTTTATCATGGAAGTGCCAAGTTTTCTCTTTATAAATCCTAGAGCTTTCATAAGCCTCTAGACTAAGTTCTTCAAGCTGTTGTAATTGGAGTTTTCTTTCAATACCTGCTTGTTGCATCTCCAAATTACAACTTTTCACCGCCCAATAAGCACGGTGTTCTATCTCTACAGGAAGGTGACAGGCCTTACCAAAAACAAGTCGATAAGGAGACATCCCAATGGGTGTCTTGAAAGCTGTTCTTTGAGCCCAAAGTGCATCTTCTAGACGACGGCTCCAGTCTTTCCTATTTGGTTGCACCATTTTATCTAGAACCTGTTTGATCTCCCTATTTGATATCTCAGCTTTCCCATTAGTTTGTGGGTGGTATGTAGTAGAGACTCTGTGCATAACTCCATACTTCCGAAGCAAAGATTCCATGGTGTGGTTACAGAAATGAGTGCCTTGGTCACTGATGATAGCTCACGGTATTCCAAACCTGCAAAAGATATTAGACTTGACAAAATCTGCAACAACTCTAGAATCATTAGTCCTAGTGGGGATAACTTCCACCCACTTTGAAACATAATCAACTGCAAGCAAAATATATAGAAATCCAAATGATACAGGAAAGGGACCCATGAAGTTGATTCCCCATACATCAAATACCTCACAAAAAAACATAGGTTGCTGAGGCATTTCACTCTTACGAGTGATGGATGTACCTTCTAACTGGCACTCTTTACAAGTGCAGTAAGTCTCATAAGCATCTTTAAAAACAGTGGGCCAATAGAAACCCGAGTCAAGGACTTTTCTTGCAGTTCTTTGCGGACCAAAGTGCCCCCCTACTTGAGAGGTATGAGAAATATTCAAAATAGATTCAATCTCATAGTCGGGAACACATCTTCTAATCACTTGATCACTTTCAAACTTCCAAAGATATGGGTCATCCCAAACATAATATTTGGCATCACTCTTGAATTTATGAATCTGTGATCTAGAAGCATCTGTAGGAAAAACACCAGCAACAAGATAATTAACAATATCAGCAACCAAGGAGTAATGCCATGCATAAGTAAAAGTTGTTCATCATGGAAGCCATCCTGAATCGGAAAAAGGATCTTCATCTCTCTCTATCCTGCTCAAGTGATCAGCCACCAAGTTCTCAGCTCCACTCTTATCTTTAATTTCAACATTAAACTCTTGGAGCAACAACATCCACCAAATCAGTCTCGGTTTTGCCTCTGGTTTCTTCAATAAGTACCTTAAAGCTGCATGGTCAGTAAAAACAACAACTTTGGAACCTAGCAAATATTGTCTAAATTTATCAACAGCAAAAACAATTGCTAAAAGTTCCTTTTCAGTGGTGGTGTAATTAGACTGTGCATAATCCAAAGTCCTAGAAGCATAATAAATAACATGGGCAGCCTTATCAACTCTTTGTGCAAGGACCGCTCCAACCGCATAGTTAGAAGCATCACACATAATCTCAAAAGAAAAGGTCCAGTCAGGGGGCTGGATGATGGGAGCAGAGGTCAATGCTTTCTTCAAGAAGTCAAATGCCTTTTTGCAATTGTCATCAAAGTTGAAAGTGACATCATTCTTCAACAAATTTGACAACGAAAGAGCTATCATGCTGAAATCCTTAATGAAACGCCTGTAAAAACCTGCATGACCAAGAAAAGAACGAATCTCGCGAATGCAAGATGGGTAAGGTAATGTAGAAATCACATCAATCTTAGCAGGGTCTACAGAAATTCCTTTTTTCAGAAATAATGTGGCCCAAAACAATTCCCTAATCAACCATAAAATGACATTTTTCATAATTTAAAACAAGATCAGTTTCAATGCATCTTTCTAAAACCATATTCAAACTATTCAGGCATGCATCAAAAGAAGAACCATAAACAGTGAAATCATCCATAAACACTTCCATGCAATTTTCAATAAAATCAGAAAAAAATACTAAGCATACATCGCTGGAAAGTGCCAGGAGCATTGCAAATACCAAAAGGCATCCTCCTGTAAGCAAATGTGCCGAAGGGGCACATGAAAGTGGTCTTCTCTTGATCCTCAGGTGCAATATGAATCTTAAAGTAACCTGAAAAACCATCAAGAAAACAATAATGTGATTTACATGCGAGCCGTTCGAGCATTTGATCAATGAACGACAAAGGAAAGTGATCCTTTCTAGTCGTTTGATTTAGTCTTCTGTAGTCAATACAAACTCTCCAGCTATTCTGAACTCTAGTAGGAACAAGTTCATTCTTTTCATTTTTCACCACTATGAGTCCAGATTTCCTAGGTACAACCTGCACTGGGCTTACCCATTTGTTGTCAGAGATAGGATAAATGATACCTGCTTGTAAGAGTTTGGTTACCTCTTTTTTCACTACATCCAGGATCAAAGGATTAAGCCTCCTTTGGGGCTGCCTTACTGTTTTTGCACCCTCCTCAAGTAAAATCCTGTGCATACACATGGAAGGACTAATTCCTGGGATGTCTGCTAATGTCCATCCAATCGCCTTCTTATGCTTCTTCAAAACCTGCAAGAGCTTATTTTCTTGATCTAAATCAAGGTTAGAAGAAATAATAACAGGGAGTTTTTCATTACTCTCCAAATAAGCATATTTCAGATTATCCAGAAGTTGTTTCAATTCTAAGGATGAGGGCTGATCGATGGATGGAGTGTTCGGGGCAGTCGGGAAGTCGAGAGCATCAGCTGCATAAACAACATCCTTGTCATGAACTTCACCTGTAGGAATCATGTCCTCCTGCAAGGCAACATCACTCTCAGCACATACAACACAAAGGTTAGTGTCAGTACAATCAGTGCATGAGTAAACATCATCATATCCAGATAAAGAAGGAAAATCAAGTGAAAGAAATTCAACACAAGTGTCATCAATCAATTCAGATATCAATTCAACATGAAAAACAAAATGTTCCTCCATGGGATGTTTCATGGAATCGAAAACGTTAAATTTCGCGATAATGTCACCAAATTCCATGGTCATGGTTCCATCGTCAACATCAATCTTTGTTTTCGCCGTTTTCATGAATGGCCGACCTAAAATGATGGGAGCTCTGCTTGACTTAGTTTCTCCTTCCATGTCCAGAATGTAAAAATCTGCAGGAAAAACTAAATCGTTAACTTGAACAAGGACATCTTCCACTATTCCCCTGGGCGGGTGTTGCTTCTGTTCGCCGGCTGAATGATTAAACTTGTATGCTGCAAAGGACCAAGACAAAGGTTATTATAAACAGGAGTAGGCATAACATTAATGCCTGCTCCTAAATCAAGCATGCAATTCTCAAATCTACTATCCCCGATGGTACAAGGAATAGAAAAATTTCCTGGGTCTCTCTGCTTCTGTGGAAAGACTTGGGTGAGAGCTGAAACATTTTGCTTGGGCTGAATAAAGGCAGAAGTATTTCTTCCTAACTTAATTCTCTCTTTATCCTTATTTCGCCTCTTGTGTGTACACAAATCCTTCAGAAACTTTGCGTACTTTGGAATCTTCTTGATTACATCAAGAAGCGGAAAGTTCACTGCCACCTTTTTGAACACATCCAGAATCTCTCTTTCTTTGTCTTCTTCAGGAACACTCTTATTTTTCCGCACTCTATGTGGGAAAGGGATTGGTGGTACATATTCTTTTTCAGGCTCAACAACAACAGTAGCAGGTTCAGGTTCAGGTTCAGTCACCTCCTTATTTTTTTTTCTGGGGTAGAATCTGCAACCTTTCCAGATCTCAATGAAATTGCACTCACATTAGGATTATGACCTTTTGGATTCGCAACTGTTTGGGAAGGAAGTTGGTTCGAACCTTGGGCTTGCTGCAAGGCATTTATAGAAGTTGCTAACTATCCAATCCGTGTCTGCATGGCTTGCATACTAGAATCTGTTCGTTGTTGGAATTCGAGATTACTGGAGGCTAATTGCTTAACAATATCCTCTAATGAAGGACCAGCAGAAGATGGGGCAGCAATGATCACTGCTTGTGGAGGATTTTGTGGTGGTGGTAGCATCACTTGTTGTTGGTTGGAAAGTTGATTTCCATATCAGAGGTTTGGATGGTTCCTCCAATTTGGATGGTACCTATTAGTGGACAGGTCAGGAACGTTGTACCGGTTCTGGTTGTTACCTTGATTGTAAAGGGCTGCAGCATAAGCTTGAGGTAACTCATGAGGTTTTTCATCTTGCAGAATAGGACATGTATCAGTAGGATGATCAACAAAAGTACAAATACCACATAATCTTATTGTTTGAGCTTGTTGGGCTGCTTGAGCTTTACCTACCACTACCAACTGTTTCACCAAATCGGTCAGCTCACCTATTCTGCTTTCGAAATTTTTGTCAGAGTGAGAAACATGAGAAGAAACATGCATTTCATTAACACCCTTTATTTGCACAGAGTTGTCTCTTGTTGTGAATTGTTGGGAATTAAATGACATGTTCTCAATCAGAGCCTTGGTAGCGGCTGGAGTCTTATCAACAAGTGCTCCACCACTAGCAGCATCTAAAATATTCCTATCCATTGGTTTTAACCCTTCATAGAAATACTAAATCAGTAATTGATCGGTGATCTGATGTTGTGGGAAACTCGAAATCAATTGTTTGAACCTTCCCCAATATTCAGTCAATGATTCATTATCCAATTGTATAATACCACAAATATCTTTTCTTATCGAGGCAGCTCTGGATGCGGGAAAGTATCTCTCTAGGAATACTTTTTTCAAATCATTCCAAGTAGCAACAATATTTGGCTCAAGATAGTATAACCAATCCTTGGCTGCACCTTGTAGAGAAAATGGAAAGGCTCTCAGCTTGATGTGATCTTCAGTAATTCCTTATGGCCTGAGTGGCGTGGAAAAAACAATCTGAAACTCTTTAAGATGCTTATGCAGATCCTTACCTGCAAGACCACTAAATCTCGGCAACAAGTGTATTAATCCAGATTTTAATTCAAAAGGAACATCAAGGTCAGCATAATCAATACACAAGTTATTATAGTTCACATCAGGGGCAGCCAATTGTCTTAAAGTTCTTTGGTCACCCATATTTTCAAAAGCTAATTCAGAATCAGAATCAAACAAATTATGTAAAAAATCAGAATCAAAATCAAAATCAGAAGTGAGTGGTGAGCTATCCTGGACTGCTCTACGTCGTGTGTGCAAAGTTCTTTCTACCTCAGGATCGAATGTAAAAAGTTCAGAACAGGATGACCTAGTTGCCAGGACTAATGCACAACAATGCAACAACAATAGCAACAATGCCAACAATGTCCCTTAAAAGTAAAAAACAAACACAAAGAAGGAAATCGATCAAAATAAATTCAAAAAAATAAATTGACACCAGAATTAATCTAATTAAACAAAATAAGAATTTTAGAATTTTTTTTGGATTTTTTCGAAACTGCAAAAACAGTAAAAAATTAATTAAAAATAGAAAAATGCAGAATTTGGCGATTCTGAGGGCGGACTCCAAGTATTCCTTGGAAAACAAGGACTAATGATCAGACGATTTTTCTACTCATAGTAGGCAAAACAGATTTTTGATCGGACCCAATTTTCCCAAAATCGATTTTTTTCCCGACACGCGAGAAGGCCAAAAACGTGAAGAACCTAGGGCCTAAACGCAACAACACTAAATCTATGACTCTAATATCAATTTATAACGACAATAATCCCCGACAACAGCGCCAATTTGATCCGCGTGTCGCGCACGGATCAAAAACGAGTAATTTTTGAAAACGTAGTATATCGACAATGACTCGAATCGTTTCACAAGGATTCTTGTATTGTTATTAATCAAAGGTAACCGAATTCCGAATTACGGGGGGTTTGTTTTAAGGTTGATAAAAAAACAGAATTAAGTGATTAAAATACATGATTATGGAATAAGTCAATCTACCGATTCAGTTCCTACTATCATCGATTATTATAATTATAATGCCCTAAACGGATTATTCATTCCTATTCGGATACAACCTCAATGACAAGCGCGGTGAGAATTGTAAGATGTACGATCCTATTGTCTGAATTAAGCAAACGTGATAAAATCTCATGAATTAAGCAAACATGATTGATCAGACACAAAACGAATTAAGCAAACATGTCGTGTCTATGTTAGGATCATACAATCAACCAAATTGAATCAATATATTTCATGCAATTGAATTAAGCATGCAAGAACACAAAATATAATTGAAAGGAATTAAACTAAAATTAACATTATAATAATCTCAAGTGTTGGAACCTGAATACAGTAGATTGGCTCAAGGGCGATTAGTTCTCCATCGTTCTTTCAAGCGTAAGGAATACAATAAAATCGTGAATTGTGTTTTTAAGAGCAGCTGCGACTGCTAGGTTAAATAGAAAACCTAAAAACCCGTTTACAACCCAACTAGGTCAAATACATAACCCATGCCCAATTCTAAATGACCCGAAACTGAATAAAACTAATGCAGCAACTTCAAACGAAATTCTGGAAAATATGACTCCGAATCTGACTTTGACTCCAACACGAAAGTTGTAGCTCTCTCTCTTAGCTTTCTATCGACTAGTAGAACGCCTCAATCAGATTCCTGGAACTCCGGTTATGATCATTTCCGTAAAAGCTGTTAAAGCTGAAAATTAAGTACGAAAATTAGATTAAGCCAAAAATAAAGTAAATTAGAAAAACAAATTAAAATATAAAAACAAACAAATAAAACTAAAGAAATGCCTAAGTGCAATCATGTAGGAATGTGAACCAAAATGCACTGATCAGTTACCTGAGATGAAAAACTTCAAAATGCAACTTTCCGGGCCCTCCCTTTGTGCAATCCACCCCCCTTTGACCTCCTGAGTCTATTGTGATGCTTGAAAGAGGCTTAGAATGACTGGTTTGAGTGTTTCGATTCTGAAGTTGCAGAAATCATGTTTCTTGTATGATGTGTTTTTGGCTATGGTGATGGGTGGGAATTGATCCTGAGGTTATATGGAGTTGATTGGTGGAAGAATTTCTGGTTTTTGTTGGCTGGATTGTGTGTTTCGAAGAGATAAAGTTTTGGAGCAATTTCTTGATTCTCAGCTTGTGTCCTGTTTCAGGCCATGAAAGGTGTTCATTTATAGTGCTTAGGGTTTGCATAAGCCATACCATTGGTCAGGATAGTGGTTGTGGCACTGTGTGATTGGATTGAGAGGAAAATGCAAAAAGTCAAGCTTATGTGTACTTGAGGTATGGGTTGGGACATAGGTGATTTCTGAGTATGGATTTCCTCAGCTTGGATCATGGATGGCCCTTGGATCAATAGAATGCAACTGTAATGCTTTGATCAAGTGTTCTCAATGTTTATGCAACTTGGCCATTTTGAAATTTCTTGTGAATCAAGTCACCAAAACCCTAGGTTCAAGGCATAATTCTGATCTTTGGAAGTTGTTTGAACATGTTATGATACATTTGAGTGCATTAGAGGTCACTCAGAAGCTTGAAATGACAATATGCAAAAATCCCTCTTTGACATGAACATGAAATTTATGTGATTTTTGCCAACTTTGCAAGACCATAACTTGAGTTCTAAGATGCATTAGAATGAGTTCTTGTACCTTTTGAAAATGGGAGGATTAAATCTACAACTTTCATGTTTGAAGAAATTTCATTTGAAACCTTTTTGATCAAGAAAGAGGAGGTTGGAAATCTTTCCCAAAATAAAAAGTTTTCTTTACAAGTCATTTCCATTTTTGGCAAGTTTTGGCTTTGCTCATTTTTCTTCAACTTTGTGAACTTCCAAGCATTCCAATGATAAAATAAAGACCATATGACTTCAAATTGATGATGATGACCCATTAGTACCCTTGTTGGGGGCCTCAGATGCCCAGAACCTGACTTTTCTTGCTCAGGAAGTTACCACTTGATTAGATGACTTCCACATTGAATTTTTCCATGAAATTAGATACACACGCTCCTTATATCATATATGGACCAATATCAACAAGAGTGACCAAAATTTTTGGGTGTAAGGCCTCTGAAACCAAAACCCTAATTTTAGGTCATCTGTGTAGGAGCTCAGCTCAGCTTCCATACCTCTGTAGTGTTTTGACATATCTTGACTTCAATGGACCCATGGGGGCACAAGATGATCATATAACACTCATGAACCCTCTTGGCATGCTTCATGACCTTTGAGATTGCTAAGATTACTTCTTGGATTGCTCAGATCACAAACCCTAGATGCAACTATGCAGATGAAATGTTAAGGATGATTATGCATTATGAAATGTGTTGATAGGATATGCAATGATGATAATCATAAGTCAAGATGTGATAAAAGTGAGAGGGAAAATTTGGGGTGTTTACACCAAGGACAATCACCCATCTCTGTCCTCATTTGCACCTCTGCCCGATAGTCATTTGGTAGTAATCCAAAAACGACCATTGAATGCTCATGCCCGAAACATATCCTGCTCGACACAACGACTAGTCCGGGTAGGTCTCCCCATTTCAACTACTAGTTTTTGACAGTTACCTATTTTTTGGGGATCCGCGATCCAGACCCAAAATAGGGACCAATGGCCAAACACTGGGGCATTATATAAACCCTCTCATATGAGAGAACCAATTATCTAATATTAACCCTAAGAATACTCACATTTGTACCTGCCTTTTTCTCTCTCCATTACTTACTTTAGCATGAGTGCCATACAGGTACAACCCCCTCATCTCCCCGACAATCCAACACCGTCAACAAAGTCGGTGACCCACTCAAGGTTCTGATCAGTCAGAAAGATCAATTATCCTTCGGTGAAATGATCTCCATATTTCCTTCACATCTTTGTAGGTCTTCAACTCAATAAGGTTGTATTTCACCCTCCCATTTATATCAATCCAATCTTCATGAAACTTAATCTTTCTCACTTTTCTATTGTTACTATCAGACAACAATTCATTCAACTTCGACGTCAGACTGACAAAAGAGGTGGTGTCACCGGGAAGCTTGAACTCTACAGGAGGAGAAGCTTCATTGAAGTAAACTGTTGCCTTAATCAAAAATTGAGGAAAAAACATTTTTTGAGATGTGTTTATCAACAATAGTAGACCTCTATTTATAAAATTTTGAATCTATTCTGAACCACACAAATTGTCGGCGTAATCACAGCCGCAAAAAACTGTTAACAAAATCCTTATAATCCAAGAAAATCTTAAAAATGAAACTACTGGAAATTTCACTCAGGGTGAAATTTCTGATATTAACACTGAAATTTCAAATTTCTGAAACATTTTGCATTTTACCGGAAATTCTGAAATTTCCGATATATAAAAAAATTAAAATGAACTACTGAAAATTTTAATATAACTATCAGAAATTTCATACAAAAATTTGATGTGTTTTTTATCCAAAAAAAATAAAATAGTTTTGACGTTAAGAAACATTGTAGGGGTGTCAGGTATAATATTTGGAGTTGCAGGTAGATTTCTCGAAAAATAACGCGTAGCCATTTTTGCTGGGTCGGGCTCTCGGCCCATTAGTATTTTCTGACGGAAAAAAAAAGCGAATTTCAAACCCGGCGTCGAACTCAGGCCGTTCATTGGCACCGTCGTCGTCATTCGCCACTGTGTTCAGGTTCGTTGTTTTTACGTCAATTATTTCTTCGAATTTTGAAATTTTATCTTCAAATTTCTACTGGAGAATCATTCTCCGCCGCAAATACTTGCTAGGGCTAAAATCTCGTAGTGCTAATGCTTTTTTGTTTTCTGAAATTAAATCGTTATTTTAGGTTCCACTTTTTATTGGGCGTAAGAATCTGAGAAGAATAGAATGGGTAGTAGTAGCAAGACTAGGAAACCAAGAAGAAAGAGGAAATCGGATGATTCTGCATCGGAATCAACTTCTTCGCAATCTGACGATGAGTCGGATAGAAGCCAGAGAAGTGGTCATCGTAGTGAGCGGCGGTCCCGGCGGCGGCGGAGTCGACCTGACTCGGGCTCCGATAGTTCTTCTGATGGAAGTGGTAGTGATAAGGGTGGGAGGAAGAGAAAATCCTCCAGGAAAATTACTGAAGAGGAAATAGCACAGTACATGGCTAAAAAAGCGCAGAGAAAGGTTTGAATTGCTTCTCGGTCTTTTATGAATTGATTTGGTTTTGAAGAGTGTGTTTCATGTTTCATCCTGTTTGGTTTTGTGTTCAGGCTTTGAAAGTTGCTAAAAAATTGAAGACTCGTACTGTGTCAGGATATTCGAATGACTCAAATCCATTTGGTGACTCCAATCTTAATGAGAAGTAAGTTCTGCTCTATCTGTCTTGTGTTTACTTTTGGAGGACATTTGAACAAGAAAACATTTGAATAGCATTGGAATCAATATTAATCATTGAAGTTTTTTGGTGATTCTTTGCTACTATTTGTCATGTTATAGTAGAAAGCTTTTAGATTTTTTATTGAGGGTGGGTTTAATGTTTAGCAGCAGGTTTTAGATAATCCATTGTTCATTTTTTCCTTCTGTTTTATTGGTTCCTCTAGGAACGCAAATTTATTGTTTCGAGAATAAAGTAAGTGTAGCAAAGATGAGGATGTTGCGTTGAATATGTCGTAAAATTAGAGATAATAAGATTAGAAATGATAATATGAGAGAGTGTTGGTGGGCCAACACCTATAGTAGTAAATATGATGGAAAATAGACTTAGGTGGTTTGAGCATGTAGAGAGAAGACCGGTAGATTCTATGGTAAGGTGAGTAGATCTAATGGAAACGAGTCAAAAAGCTAGAGGTAGAGGAAGACCTAGAAAAACTATAAGAGAATTTATTAAGAAAGATTTCGTGAATAACGATTTGGATAGAAGCATGGTCCTGGATAGAACATTATGGAAGTTGATCCATGTAGCCGACCCCACTTAGTGGAATAAGGTCTGATTGTTGTTGTTATGTACTAGAAGAGGTGGCTAGCTTATCTATCTAGAAATTAATGTATTATTAGCTGAGTGATGCTTACTTACATCATCTTATTTACAAACATACTATTTGTAGGTTTGTTTGGCGGAAGAAGATTGAGCGTGATGTTGGTCAAGGTGTGCCTATTGATGAATTTTCAGTTAAAGCTGAGAAAAAGAGACAGAGAGAAAGAATGGTAAGCAATTTTCTCCAAAAATATGTTTTTGTGTTGGGGACATATTAATATAGAACGTAGGCTACCTTACAATTTTTTAAAATTTCTACTTGTATTATATAAGATTATATAAAATTTTGTTGTTATTACTATATATGCAGTTGCCAATTTGCCACTACCAACTAGTTATTTTGTTGGTGTGTCCTGGGTTATTGATTTGGCTTGTGATGATGTGGTCGATCAAAACAATCAAACTTTCCATCTACCATTTAACATTCACTAATTTCATGTTAAAATTATAATGCAGGCGGAAATTGAAAAGGTGAAGAAAAGAAGAGAGGAAAGGGCACTTGAGAAAGCACGACACGAAGAAGAAATGGTAAGTTCGTTCTTATAATGTTAGTAGTTGTCATTTTGATGTTAGAAGTAAAATTCTTTTTTGGGTACCACCTGTCTGTCTTGGCTATATTCTATTATGACTTGCCAATTATTCCCAAACCTTGTTAGTGCATAAACTACATTTTATTTTTAAATTTATATCCATTATCTTTTCACAGGCATTGTTAGCTAGAGAACGTGCTCGAGCTGAGTTCCAGGACTGGGAAAAAAGAGAAGAGGAGGTATGATTGGTTGAATTGCTTCCATTTATTGTTATTATAAAATAAAATAGTATTAGCAATCTAATGATTAAAACAATTTCATATGCAGTTTCATTTCGATCAAAGCAAGTTTAGGTCTGAGATTAGATTGCGTGAAGGACGTGCCAAGCCAATTGATATCCTTACCAAGCATCTTGATGGCGATGATTTGGATATTGAAATAAATGAACCATACACAGTCTTCAAGGTTAATATTTGGCTTGATAATAGCAATATCTTTGTTTTCCTTTAACCGTTATAAATTATAATGTAAAACACTTCTCAAAAACTCATTAAATCCTTTCCTTAGTGGGATTAAATATTTCTAGCTTCGAATGTTATTGAACAAATTACATAATATTTGACATTTATGGTGCAGGGTTTGACAGTGAATGAAATGGAAGAGCTTCGTGATGATATCAAAATGCATTTGGACCTTGACAGGGCCACACCAACCCATGTAGAATATTGGGAGGTATTTCCTTTGTCCATATCCTGTTTAGTTACGTCATAGTTCTCCATAGAGGTTTTTGATAGGGCAACACCAACCCATGTAGAATATTTGGAGCTATGACCTCTGAACTAACAGCTTTTTCTGGTTGTTTTTGGGTTCGGGTTTGGGTTCCATAGTAAAGTTATGGAATTATCTAAAGATTAAGAGGAAATATCATGCATTTGTTCTTCTTATATATACTTGTATACTCTTGGAATTCGGGGTTTAAACCTTACTCAATTATACAAAATCAATGCGGGTGGGGTGCATGGATCTCAACACGTCCATGATTGGATGTCTTAAGCGTGGACATATGCAGCTGGTATAACAGATTTTGGCCTGATAACAAATCTAAGATCTAGGAAGGGCTCTAATTCAATCTTAGAATTTGAGCTTTAACTCTAATTGAACCTCACAAAACTGGTTTATATGGTGAGGGTTGCCCAAGCGTTATAAGCACTAATCTCTAGTTGACGTGGAACACTCAAATCTTGACACCCACAACAAACAGGCTTAGGACTTGACATCTGAAGCGTGGACTAACTCGTGGAATAATAGCGATCTCAACATATACAATCATGCCTAATAATTGATAGTTTTGAATTTAAACTCTTCAGGAATAACATTGGAATAATATCTTTTAATCATTTAGTTTTAATTTCTAAAAGTGCATTAGTACAATATCTCGTATGCATTTCTTAGTGCCCATTGAATTGAAAACAAACAATTATTTGCAATGATATGACCTTATAAGAAGTGTATATTAGAGTAAATAGACTAGGATATTAGTTTCTCATAACAAACTTTGTAACAGACTGCGCTGAGTCAGCACATTCCTAACTGAACTATATAAGTTCAGTCCCTTTCCTATTCTAACTAACTTCAGAATGCAAATTCATAATTCAGTCACAAATGGAATCAAATCCTCTCACTCTCTTCTTCTCTTTCTCTCTTTCTAATAGTATAGAGATTTTTAAAATTGGTTTTTGAATGAAAAATTTATTCCATATTTTTAATTTGATGCTGTGGAGCGAAGGCCAATGTAGTGATTATGATTTTCATTGATATGGAAAAAACATATGATGGTTTTCTTTAAATGGTTTTATGAAGACCCTAAAAAGAAAATAGTTTGGATTTCTTATGCTTGATCAATCTAATATTTTTGTGGGGTCACGATTAATGTGTGGAAAGTTCATATGGGGTTCCATAAGTAAATATTTGCACAAAGGTCTGTCTTGACTGTTTATCTTTGTTTAAGGTCTGCTTTGACCGCTTATGATTTTATCGTGGTTTTACATATCTGAGAGACAGTGCCATTATACATACTTTTCCGTATGATTTAGTCATAGCTAAAAAGTCAAGAAAAGGAATTTATGGAAAGATAGAGATCTGAAGACAGATCATGGAAACATATAGTTTTTACTCAAGTAGAAATAAAACAATACACGTTTAGTCGAAGGCACACATCCTAGATTAGAGACAAAAATTGAATAACACATTATGACACAAATATCATGATTTGGGTACCTTAGGTTCATCATATATAATGACGGGGATACATAGGGAGATATTAACTATAGGATCCAACTAGAAGAGTAAGTTAATTGGAGAATTGGTTTGGGTGTGATTTGTGAATAGAGAAATGTTACTCAAACTTATTTTTTTTTGTAAAGCATTAGACCAGCAATGCCACCTATTTAGGATTGAATGTTAGGTGATAAATAGCAAATAGGAAAGTAAAGTCAATATTGTAGAGGTGAGAATATTAGAGTGGGATGAATAATCATTTATGTATGTTTTGTCTTTCATGCAACTATGCATGTCTTCTTGGTATGTGTATGGAAGCATCATTATGCAGCTATTTATGTCTTACATAGGCACTGAAGCTCAAATGAATTAGTTGTTTTTAATATTCTCCTCTTCTGTTTACTTAACATCTAAATGCTATGCATCTTGGCACTTAATTAGTCATTTTATAATTCATGTTCAAAGTTGAATATTTCTTGGTTAATATCATCATGCAGGCACTCCTACTGGTGAGTGATTGGGAGCTAGCTGAAGCTCGAAAAAAAGATGCACTTGATCGAGCTAGGGTGCGTGGAGAAGAACCTCCAGCTGAGGTGCTTGCAGAACAGAGAGGTCTGCATTCCAGTGTTGAACCAGATGTGAAGAAGCTTTTGCACGGGAAGACACGTGCAGAATTGGAGGCTTTGCAGGCGCATATTGAGTCAGAAATGCGTACTGGTGCAGCAAAGCTTGTTGAGTATTGGGAGACTGTTTTAAAGCACCTCCGCATATACAAGGCCAAGGTAATCTTCCTAACATTTTATTTTTGTATTTTATTTTACATTCTATAAATTAATGGATTGTTTTACTCAATTATTACTTTGCTGCAACACAGGCTTGTTTAAAGGAAATTCATGCTAAAATGTTACGCAAGCATTTACATCGCCTTGAGAAACCATCAGAGGATGAAGAAGATAAATTGGAAGATGCTCCTGTAATGAAATCTGAGGAAGATATTGAGGACTATGTTGAATGTATAATTTGCTTGTTACTGTTTAACTATTTGTGAAATATAGACTCTTTTATACACTTCCTCTATTCAAAATTTCATACGATATTTTCCTGTTTTTTTATGCAGTCCAACCTACAAATAGATCGCTTTCTCCAGAACCCATCAAAGGAGAGGAGGGTCAAGAAGTTGAAGATGAGGCTGGGTCCTTTTCACCCGAACTGTTTCATGGTGATGAAAATGAGGAAGCTATTGATCCTGAAGAGGACAGAGCTCTACTGGTAAATCTGATTTAGCACTTAATCTAATAATCTTGGGAGTTTGTGTCTGTATCAAGTATATAGGCTAACCAGCTAACTCGTCCATGATGGTACATTCATAGGAACAAAAACGTTTGGCTGTAAAGGAAGAGCAGCAGAGACGGATTCAGGAAGCAATGGCATCAAAGCCTGCTCCATCTGAAGATAATTTTGAGATGAAAGCCATGAAAGCTATGGGAGCTATGGAAGAAGGAGATGTAATGTTTGGCTCCGGTGCTGAAGTGAATCTGGATTCACAGGTATCCTGTCTTGGTCATTTGTATGATTTTTATTCTTCGAAAAATTGGCATCAACTCTTGTCACTTTCCACAATTCTTAGAAACTTTAATGTTAATTATCATTATGTTGAAAATTGGAATACAAAGTTCTGAAATTCTGGAGTTCTATTATAAAGGAGGGGGTGGTTAACAACTTACAATAGAATAATAGAAACGTGATCGAGGATGCAACATTACGGCAAAATTTGGTTATGTAGCCAACCCCACTTAGTGGGATAAGACTTGGGTTATTGTTGTATATTGTCTCATCATAATATATTGTTATTTTAGGGTGAAAAAAAATGCTTGTTAACTGCATGTTCGTGTTAAAGTTTCCTATGTAAATGATAAATGTTGGTGCAGGTTTATTGGTGGCATGACAAATACAGGCCCAGGAAACCAAAGTATTTCAACCGTGTTCATACGGGATACGAGTGGAACAAATATAATCAAACTCACTATGATCATGACAATCCACCTCCAAAGGTTGTACAAGGGTATAAATTTAATATATTCTACCCAGACCTTGTAGACAAGATAAAAGCTCCAACTTACACCATTGAGAAGGATGGTAGCAATGGTGAGACTTGCATCATAAGATTCCATGCAGGGCCACCATACGAAGACATTGTAAGTCTACTGTTTCTGATGGTCTCAAGTTTTTTTTTTCCCTCCAACCAAATTACTTATTCATGTGTCTTAACAGGCTTTCCGCATTGTAAACAAAGAATGGGAATATTCTCACAAGAAAGGTTTTAAGTGCACGTTTGAACGTGGAATTCTGCACGTGTACTTCAATTTCAAACGCCACCGCTACCGCCGATAATTTCAGCCACTGGTTAGCTTTCTGGTGAATTTCTCCTTCAAGCTCGAGGAAGCTAAAAAGGTTACCGTTTTGAAGAGTAAAATGTATATGAGGGTGTTGCCAGTAGAGTTACTTTTAGATATTTGGAAGACTTGTGTTACTTCCAGCAAAATTTGTCTACTATTGATTGCCAGTAGAGTTTCTTATAGATATGTGAAGGTGTTGCCAGTAGTTTCTTTTATATATGTCATGAAATTCAAAGCTGAAGGAATCAGTAATGGTGAACAGCCACTTTTGTGAACATCGGTGAAGCAATTATGAATCGATGGTCTGTGCTTGGAAACAATTGATGTATGGTGCAAGAACACCGCATTAAAACAACTATTATTGTTTATATTTATGTGGTATGATTCATGAACTTTTAGTAGTCCTAGCAAAGATAAGTCCTGTATTGAAATATTGAATTGAATACAATTAATCAAGCTTTTTTTAGCAATGTTTCAGCATTTTCAATGTTTCTTTTATGCCAGTCCACAAACACGTAAAATTCTATGTTCATTCACATCAAAGACGTAAGAGCCATCTGATTCGTCTCCTACCAGGACAGATATTATCTTCTCACAGTTTTTGCTAACATAGCAAAGCACTCTGAATATTAAATCACTTCATTAGCCTTCAACAATCTTTACAGCAGTCCTGCAGAACCCAAAATCCTTGAAATTAACTACAAGAGTGCTTTAGTATAAGAATACAATTTTTTTTGAAACCATTACTTACCCAAATGGGCTTTGTTTAATGGCAAGCAGTTCAACATCCACCTGCAGAAATTGAATAATTAAACCTTGAACAAAATTCAATTTATGTAGATGCACAAGCGTATGTAAAGTACGTGTCTTGTTATATGGAGCAAAAATGGCAGCTCTAGTATCAAACTACAAGAGGTATTCATAACAAAGAGATCACAGTAATTCACCTCTATTATTGCATTTGGAGGGATTTCTTGAACTCCCTTGCTTCCATAGGCAAGTTCAGGTGGAACAATTAACAGCCGCTGCAGAAAACTAACTCAGTTACAGCTTCCATTTACAGACTGTCATGATTTCAGTGAAATTTGTAACAGAACACAGAGATCTAGATTGTCTTTGAATCTCTTTTTACCTGGCCTCCAACTCGCATGCCCTCGACTCCTAAATCCAAACCTTTTAGGACATTTCCTCTCTCAGATTCGCCTACGTCAAATCCATAGGGCTGCAATAATTCAAGCATCTTCTCATTAACCAATCAAACAAGTAAATTTTGTAACCAAAACATGTCTTGGAAGATTTATACTTTATAAATTATGATCATCAAGAAAATAATTTTCTTCATGTGTTATCCATTATGTAACAAGGAAGAATCTGTCTAGTTATAGAACATTAAGTAGATTTCGGTTGAGTTACTAGGATCGTACCGTTCCTCCTCCAACGCCCATTCCTTGTCTACTAGTCATAAATGTGATTCCCCTCCATTTAGCAACATAGTGAATCTACAATATCATAATCTGATTATTTCATGTTCCAACTTCAGAGTTATCTGAGTCAGGTCTGTGTATAAACATGCAAAAACACTAATAAGTGTGAAACATATTTAACTGAATCACAACCGTACTGCGACACGCGATCCTTTCACAGCTTCAGCTCCATTTCCAACCTTCAAATCATAGTACCTAAACATAAACATATCTGAGTTTTATCACACACTGCTCCATAATCAAAACAATTGCAGATGTAACCAACATATACTTACTTCAAACCATTCGGCAAGGTTTTGAAATCACTTTCAGGAATTTTCGCTCCTCTTAGCTATACAAAACCAAAAACAAGAAAAACATAATTCCTAGAACTAGTCACATCTTCAGAACCAAAATGTTACTTCAACATCGTTTCGGGACAACAAAATTCGACAATCTTTCAATGTCCCGAATCGAAATTCAAATAACAATTATGTGTCCAAATCATCATTTTTTTTAACGGAGACACATACCGCTCTTCTACTAGTGCTAACAGCTTCAGCCACATCACATGCATAGACTCCAGCAACTGATCACAATCACATAAGATATAAAAAAAGCCTAACAATCTTATAATTCAAACATTGAAAGTCATACAAATAAGGAAAATCATCAAATGTATAACTAACTAACTAACTACATGTTGTGAGGAGACAAGTGAGTAATTCTCTTCTTCCTTCAATTTGTGAAGAAACAGTGACTGGTTCTACAGAAGCATTGTTGGAAGAAGAATGTGAACAGCTACATGGTAATAACCTACTTGAATTTTTGTTGTAAAGTTTTTTGTGTGTTCCTGTGGATTTGAAAAATTCAATTGTATAAAATTATTTATAGATTAAAAAAAAAGTGATTAGGAATATTGTTGAAAAGAGAGAATTTACTTGTGAAGAGATTGGAGGTGAGCAAAGGATTGTGCTGATGGGTGAGAAGAGAGAGTTCCATGATCTTGGTTTGTTCTTTGTTATTCTATGGTTTATTAATTAGATTTTTATGTTTTATGTTTTCTTTTAGTTTGGTTTGAGAGGAAAAAGAGAAAGAAAATAGAGAGAGGATAATGTAGTTAATTCTATCCACAATTTTTATTCTTGACATTGATATGTATGTCATGAACTAAACCATCAATATCAATATGCTTATAATTTTAATAGGTTCTATACTTCTATAATGATAGATATTTTCTTATTTAAAAGATATAAATTAATTATTTTTAATTGATTGTATATAAATGTTATAAAAAAAATCTAATTTGTTCAATTTAATCACTAATATTAATTTTAGGCAAAATAATATTTTTAGTCCTCTAGATTATTATAAAATATTAAGTTAGTCTTTTAAGTTTTTTTTTTTTAACGATCAGGTACTTTAAGTTATTTTAAATTATCAAGTTAATTTCTCAAGTTTGTTTCGTAACGATTTGTTCATTTTTTTTAAAAAATATCCGTTACAATAAATTTATATACTATTTGAAATAATTTCTCGCATTGATTACGAATATGTAATTAGTTTTGTATTTGTTTGTGTATTTTGATCGGATCAACGCTTTTTCATTATGTATTTCGTCTTTTTTTATCTGATTTTCATGAACCATTGTTTGATAAATTTGATTGTATATTCGTCATCAGTGCGAAAAATCAGTTCAAATAGATATGAGTTTGTAACATATACTTTTAAGAAAAGAACCAAATTGTTACAAAAACAAATTTGAATAATTAAATTTGTTAATTTAAAATAATTTAGAGGACCCGATCGTTTAAAAAAAACTTAAAAATATAATTTATTACATTAAAATAACTTAAAACTTTCATAGTAATTAGGCCAAATTTTAATTTTCTAATTGTATTAAAAAGTTACAAAGTAAAACAAATATCTTTCTTATGTCTAAATACATTAATGGAAAAAAAAAATCGTCTTGTTAAAAATCTTCAGAAAAAAATCAGTAGGATAAAATATGATGAGTGCAATGTAGGCAAAGACAAAAATTCAGTGAAATCTGAAAGTGAGTAATTTACACCTGTTTCTAAAGAATCTCTGCTCGAAACAATTTGATAAACTATCTCATCATTAGTAATTGCTGACATAATTATATCCTTAATTTGTGAGCTCCAATTTCCATTCATTTTGAAAAAAAATTATGTATCAAAGTGAGGTCCTAAGACCTCTCGAGAACATACGAAAACCAATTACAAATATCCAAAGCAAAAAGTATTAAAAAATGAGAAGTAAATGTCTTCAAAAGCATTAGTGCAATAGAAAGAACAATTCTAAGTGTGCAATAGAAAGACAATTCTAAGTGTTATTATGAATCAGATATCTTAGAAAAATAAAGTATAATAATTTTTTTTATGATCAAGAAATGCATAAAGATTAGGGTTTAGGATAACTAAGGATAACAAAAAAGATTGATTATGGATTATTTTGTTTTATCTTTAAAAAAATGATTTTTTTTTGTGTATTTTCAAAAATGGATTTTGTAAAATCGTTTTTCAAAGTATTACAAATTTTTTTATATTCATTTTCTTATAAATTGTAAGACTAATTTTGACATCATACAACATAAACATAAATTATTGAAGATCAAAATATTGTCGAAATCATAATTTTTGAAAAAAATTGTATATCAAAAATGATTTTTATAAAAATCTATTTGAAATAGCTTCAAAATTAAGTAATTTTTTGAAATTTTGATATTCAATTTTTTTCCCGATAAAATGATGAAATATCTAAAATAGTATTTTAAGAATAACTATTTAAACCAAATTTTCATTCGAAGTTTTTATGAAAAGTTTCTTTGTAAAATTCTTTTCACTAATTTTTGTTACATTATAAAAATTATTTAAAAAAAAGCCAAAACAAACTGCCCTATAAACCGCTAATTTTTCCTTTATCTTGAAACAATATTGCAAGTATACAAGAATAACAAATGTAACCCTTCTCACTTTTGAATTAGGGTTTTATCTTTCTATTTTCCCTTATTCAAAAGATGAAAGACTAGTATGCTATTTATAAGAAAACTAACACACTAACCTAATGAGCTTTTTAACAATTATCCATTACAAGCTAACTTAGGGTATAAACTACTTAAACAATTGAATCCATAACACAAGGCCCAATTAGACATACATACTAGAACTGACTTTGATTACAGTATGTATAGCTTCTACACTAGCATGTGAACCAGCTTCGACTTCATGCTAAACCTCTCTCATATCAGAGTTCGATCCAATATTCCACAAATATCCACCTTTGACCAATGTCTATACCAACAAGAAAACAAAACTAGCTTTCTTCATTCATGACCGTCTTTGTAGCTGCCATTAACGCATCATTCATTGCCGCCTCTCCCTTCAACGTTTCCAAGCAACCCTGTTGAACAAGGAGGACTTTCATTTTCAAGCACCACAAACCGAATTCGTTCACACCGATGAACTTTTCAATCTCATACTTTGTTGAAGTCATCTTCTCCATGCTCACGGCACCAATTTGTTGTGAAATCGGATGCCCTAGAAACAAAGTATAATATGTTTCTTTGGGATCAAGTTTAGGGTAACCAAGGATAACAACAAAGATTGGTTATAAACTACTATTCTTTCATTTCTCTTGAAACAAGATTTTACAAGTATACAAGAATAACAAATATAACCTCTCTCACTTTTGAATTAGGGTTTTATCTTCCTATTTTCCCTTATTCAAAAGATGAGAGACTAGTATGCTATTTATAAGAAAACTAACACACTAACCTAATGAGCTTTTTAACAATTACCCACTACAAGCTAACTTAGGGTATAAGCTAACTAAAACAATTGGATCCATAACACAAGACCTAATTAGACATACATACTAGAACTGAATTTGATTATAGTATGTATAACTTCTACACTAGCATGTGAACCAACTTTGACTTCATGCTAAACCCCTCTCATATCATAGTTTGATCCAATATTCCACACTAATATTGTCATAAATAGACACAACATTATAAGGAATTTCCAAATTACCAAAGTTTTGGTAGGAGAAATCACATTAGAGCAAATTTTATTCTCATATCTAAAAAGTTGATCAGGAGTAACATTAACCTCATAAGCATCTTTAAAAGAGAGATCTTCAAAAATGGAGCGATTCCAAACCATATGGTCTTGCTAACGATGTTTTAAGTCCTAATATCTTAAAACTTCTACTTTTTAGCTAAACCATGGGTGAATAAAACATGAATACAAGTTCCTGCTTTCTAAGACCTCTTGGCTGTTTGGAAATGGCAAAAATATTAAGTTGAAGGATGCTTGGGGTGGAGATCCTCTGGTGGAGAAAAATAATATTTCAACTCTTTAAACTCATGGTATTGATTGAAACTCATTTGTCTCAGATTCCTGGAAGAATGATGTCCCGATTTCGGAATTAATTATTTATTTAATTAATTCGGCGTAGATATATGAATATTATGTGTCGATGTGAAGTATTTGAATTCGACGATGGTTTGATGACGACTATGTGATGGTTTTGAAGAATTTTTGATTTATGGGAGGTATAAGTATGTCGAAGAATTATCGGGTATGTTTGAATAATCAGAATAATTATTTATTTAATCAATTAAGCCGATTATTGGAAGTAAAGTTATTACCTTTAGTTGGAATAAGCATAAAATTCTTGTGATTAGATTAGCTAAAAAATTCTCCTTAGCGGTATTGGTAGGAGGATGAGCACCCATGTGCTCATGGCACCAGTAAAGAATTTAATCTCACCAATGCAGACCCATGGCAAGTTATGCATATCGTAAAGTTGAGAAATGGAGTTCCATAGGTGCTTTACTTTAATGTAGTATGTAGAGGCATAGACTGCAAAAAATTCAAAAATCACGGTCATTAGTGTAACGCCCCGCTTTTAATATTTATTCGTCGGGTATTTTTGGTATTTTATTAGCCTTGTTTAAGGCGTATGTCTTGTTGTTTTGGCGTAGTGTCCTAGCGGGACAGGTATAATTGTGGTGCATTTATTAATAGCGAGTGTGCGAATATTAATAAGACTAGTCAATATCATATTTTATTATTAGTATTATTGAGTTTGATTAAAATAAGGGCGATTTAGTAAAATCTTAAATTGGGAGTTAGTGATAGATTAGGCAAATCATATTGTAGGAAGAATCAATCGTATTATTTTGTGAAGAACGAAGAAAGGCTAGGAAGAGGAAGAACACCTAGGGAACTCCCATAACCAAATTCATGGGGATTTCGTCTGAATTCGAGGTAAGGGGGGAGAAAAGATTCTAATTAGGTGATTTAACATGAGGGGGTAGAGAGGGGTTCCTTTTCCCGTAGGGATTTCTATTGTTTTGATGAATTTGTGATGAATACATGAATATATGTTTGTTGTTACAAATCTGTGATTATGCCTTGCTGATTTTGTTGATTATTGGTGACATATTATTGTGGTTGTTCTGTTGTATGTATACCTTGTAGAGATGTTAGTTGTTGTAGAGGAAGATGATGAATTTGAATCTAGGTGATGTATAAAATTTAACTTAGTAATGATAGAAGAAAGAAGAACATGAATAATAGTGTAAAAATGGTATAGAAACAATTCTAGGTCTGGTATTATGGATGAAAACGAGTAGCATAGGAAACAGATCTGGAATGAAGAAGAAAACACAGAAAAATGTATGGTTCTGCCCATACACGTATGGGGCATGTCCATACACATATGGAGTGCGTGAAAGGGAGTCAATATGCGTAATACAGGTGGTATACGCGTATGGGAAGTGAAAATTAGGGCATTATGCCCATTTGCGTAGCTTACGCGTGAGGGAACTAGGTTGGTACGCGTAACAGACAATAAATGGGTTTCGGTATGTGTAATGGTGGTGTGTGAGGGGCGTAAGATCTGTGTAGAACTTGGTCAATACGCGTATGGCCTGGCCCAATACGCGTATGACCAGAGCAGTAGGGAAAATTCTGCCGTTTCACGATTTCTGTACCAATTTCGCATGCTTTGTCGATTCTTTCAATCTGAGACATTGAGATAGACCTTAATACATATTTAATCGAGGATTAGTATTGAGGAATTGATTAATGATGAAATCTAGGTGAATTTAACTAGTTGAGTAATCGGTTAAGTTGCGTGAAGGTAATTGTTGGTGTTTTGTGTTGAATTATTGTTGTATATTGATCGGATGGATCATGTTGTATGCATATTCATGATCATGCATACATTGTTATATTGTTGTTGGGATGAATCATTGTCTGATGGGCGTATGCGGTTCATCCATACTCCGCTATGGAGAATAGTGGGACAATCATTGTCGGATGAACATATGTGATTATCCGTGTTTGATTGAATGAACAAAACTGGTACCACATGCATTGTGCCGTTGGTGAGTCTCATTGCATAATTATTATTGTTTTTGTTGTTGCATAATTATTGGTGTGATTATTGTTGTATATGTTGCTTGTGTGAGAAACTACCCTTAAAGATGTTTTATGCACCGCTAATAATTGTATTTGTTTCTCACCCATTTGTCGTTTGTTGTTGTGTCTGTACTTCTTTGGAAGTACAGATAATCCAGGTACTTGAGAGTGCGTGGCAGTGTGTTGCTTGTTCGAATCTTAGGATGCTCTGATACGTAACACGTGACAGAGATATTTTGATGTTTACTTACTTTTGTTACGTATCTTTAAACCTTGTTGGAAACTTGATAAACCAGATTATTGAGGATTTATTGTTATGTTGGCATGTTTCCTTAATTGAACAAATCATGTCTTTTTCGCTGTTTTTAATAAAAAGATTTATGTTGGTTAATACTGATGAAGTGTGGCATTCCACTTGTTTACCCTGATCATTCGTTTTATTTGCTATTTTATAAATTTGGAAAATGGGGTTTTACAATTGGTATCAGAGCAGGTCGGTCCAACCGGCCAGGTGTTGTTGTCAAGTCAATCCTTAGAATATGATTTGTTGTTGTGTTCTAACCTGAGATATGTTGTATCAGTATGGAAAGAAGGAATGATGTTGCTCTTGCTGCTGCTATGCAAGAGATGGCACAAGCTGTTTAGAATATTGGTCCAGTTGTTGGTAATGCTGAGTTTCATGATCTGGATTAGTTAAGAAGCAACAAGCCTCCTACTTATGAAGGGGGTATTCTAGATCCAGAGGCTAGACAAAAATGACTGAAGGATGTGGAGAAGATCTTCAGGACCATGGGGGTTCAATGATGATCAAAAGGCGAGGTTTGGTACTCACATGCTCGAGGGAGAAGCTGAAGTCTGGTGGGACAACAATCACCAAAGGCTAGAAGCTGCAGGTACTGTTGTGATTTGGGCTGTGTTCTGAAAATAATTTCTGGAGAAGTACTTTTCAGAAGACATCAGCAGTGCTAAAGAGGTTGAATTTTTGGAGCTTAAGTAGGGTAATATGACCGTGGTTGAGTATACTGCCAAGTTTGAGGAGCTGATGCAGTATTGTGCACATTATAACACCGAAGATGCTATGAATTCAAAGTGTCTGAAGTTTGAGAATGGACTACGGTCTGAGATCAAACAGGGTATGGCTTGTCAGAATATCAAGAACTATCCAGAGTTGGTTAATAGGAGTAGAATTCATGATAATGACAACAAAGCCAAAATTGCTCACTACAAAGTTGTGAATGATCGAAAGAATAAGCCGAGGTTTGGGCGTACTCCTTATAGTGCTCCATCTGACAAAGGTAAACAAAAAACTACTTCTAACAAGAAGCCAAGTGGGGGAGGGGGAAATCCCAATCATGTGAAGTGTTTCAGGTGTGGAAGCATAGGTCATCGTGCTAATACTTGCCAGAATGAAGTGAAGAAATGCTTCAAGTATGGACGAACAAGTCATGTGGTGGTAGATTGCAGAGCTACATTTCCTACTTGTTTCAATTATGGTGAGCAGGGTCACATTAGTACGACTTGCCAGAAACCGAAGAAGTCCCAAGGAGCTAGTGGGAAAGTGTTTTCTTTTGTGGGTGTCTTATCCACTAATGAGGAGCGTTCCGTCAAAGGTACTTGTTTTAATAATGGTACTCCTTTGATTTATATTATTGATAAGAGTGCAACCCACTTATTTATTTTTGTTTGTTGTGTGAAGAGGTTAAGGATTGTACCATCTACTTTAGATCAGAGAATGACAATTGAGACTCCATCTATTGGTTATGTGGTTACTTACTTAGTGTGTTTGAAGTACCTGTTAACTATATTTGATAGAGAGTCCAACATGGATTTGATTTGCTTATCGCTTTGTAATCTGGACGTTATTTTGGGGATGAACTGGTTGGAATTCAACCGGATTTATATTGATTGTTATAGGAAAATATTGTTATTTCTTACTCCTAAAGAGGAAGCGTTGGATAATTCCTTATCTACTAAGGAGTTGAGGACGTTGTCGAAAGATGAGGCAATGATGTTTGCATTGTTCGCATCTTTAGCTGTTGAAGGAAAAATGTCAGTGGGTGATTTACTGATTGTGAATGAATTTTCGGAAGTATTTCTTGATGATATTATAGAATTACCTCCGACGAGAGAAGTTGAATTTACTATTGATTTAATCCATGGTACAAGGCCTATTTCTATGGCGCCGTACAAGATGCCTGCTTCAGAGTTGGCTGAATTAAAATCTCAGATTGGAGAGTTGCTTAATAAAATGTTTATTAGACCAAGTGTGTCGTCGTGGGGAGCTCCAGTATTGTTGCTAAAGAAGAAATATGGTAGTTTGCGTCTGTGCATCGATTATCGTCAGTTGAATAAAGTGACCATTAAGAATAAGTATCCGCTTCCGAGGATTGATGACTTAATAGATCAGCTAGTTGGTGCTCGTATTTTTAGTAAGATTGATCTGAGGTCAGGTTACCATCAAATTAGAGTGAAAGAAGGTGATATCCAGAAGACTGCATTTAGAACTCGCTATGGACATTATGAATATGATGTGATGCCTTTCGGAGTGTCTAATGCACCAGATGTATTTATGGAGTATATGAATCATATCTTCCATTCTTATTTGGACCAGTTTATCATGGTATTTATTGATGTCATTCTTATTTATTCTAAGACTGAAGAGGATCATAGAGATCATTTAAGAATTGCGTTACAGGTGTTGAAAGATAACAAGTTGTATGCAAAGCTATCAAAGTGTGATTTTTGGCTTAAGAGTGTAAGTTTCTTGGGGTCATGTTATTTCTGGTGAAGGTATAACAGTGGATCCTTCTAAGGTAAGGGTTGTGTTGCAATGGGAACCTCCGAAGACAGTTGTAGAGATTAGATGTTTTATGGGATTAACAAGTTACTATAGAATATTTATCCAAGGGTTTTCTAATTTGGCTTTGCCTTTGACTCAATTGACTAGGAAGAGTCAGACATTCATTTTGGATACAACATATGAAGAAAGTTTCGAAGAACTGAAAAAGAAATTAACTTCGGCACCAGTGTTAGTTTTACTAAGTCTCGGTGAACCTTTTGTTGTATATTGTGATGCGTTCAAAATGGGACTAGGTGGAGTTATAATGCAAGATGGTAAAGTTGTGGTTTATGCTTCGAGGCAGTTGAGAGTGCATGAAAGGAATTATCCTACTCATGATCTTGAGTTAGTTGTATTGGTTTTTGTGTTGAAGATTTGGAGGCACTATTTGTATGGGTCAATATTTGAGGTATTCAGTGACCACAAGAGTTTGAAGTACTTGTTTGACCAAAAAGAGTTGAATATGAGGCAGAGGAGATGGTTAGAATTTCTGAAAGACTATGATTTTAATTTGAGCTATCATCTAGGTAAGGCTAATGTAGTAGTAGACGCTTTGAGTCGTAAGACAATTCATATGTCGACATTGATGGTAAAAGAGTTGGAATTAATTGAGAAATTTAGAGATTTGAGTATGGTTTGTGAAACGACACTTGAGAGTGTTAGGCTTGGTATGCTAAAGGTGAATAATGACTTTTTGGATATGATTAAAGAGAATTAGAGACTTGACATGAAGTTGGTAAACTTAATTCCTACAGGAGGTAATGATCCCGAAAGTGGTTTCCAGGTAGATAATTTAGGTGTGTTGAGATTCCGGGACAAAATTTGTGTGCTAAATAATGCGGAGTTGAAAAAGGGAATTTCAGAAGAAAGTCATCTGAGTAGCTTAAGTATTCATCCTGGAGCTACAAATATGTATCAAGAATTGAAGAAGTTATTTTGGTGGTTTGGTATGAAAAGAGTTATAGCACATTTTGTGTATGCTTGTTTGGTGTGTCAGAAATCAAAAGTGGAGCATCAGAAGCCTTCGGGAATGATGCAACCGTTGGAAATTCCAGAGTGGAAGTGGGACAATACTGCTATGGACTTTGTTACTAGTTTGCCAAATATGGCAAGAGAATTTGATGCTATTTGGGTGGTTGTGGATAGACTTACAAAATCTTCACATTTTATTCCTATCAATATGAGTTTTCCGTTGACGAAGTTGGCAGATATTTATATCAGGATTATTGTGAAGTTGCATGGTGTTCCCTCGAGTATAGTTTCGAATAGAGATCCTAGGTTAACTTCTGAATTTGGAAGAGTTTGCAAGAGGCTTTGGGTTCTAAGTTGAAATTGAGTTCGGCTTATCATCCACAGACGGATGGTCAGTCAAAGAGGACTATTTAAACTTTAGAATATTTGTTGAG
The DNA here is from genome assembly GCA_963966055.1 of Lathyrus aphaca. Taxonomy (NCBI): domain Eukaryota; kingdom Viridiplantae; phylum Streptophyta; class Magnoliopsida; order Fabales; family Fabaceae; genus Lathyrus; species Lathyrus aphaca. The sequence continues at coordinate 270,999,013 of OZ014520.1, forward strand.
GACTTATATGTTGGAAAAGGGTGGTACGTGGGATACTCATTTGCCATTGATTGAGTTCACATGCAACATTAGTTACCATTCTAGTATTGGAATGGCACCGTTTGAAGCTTTGTATAGTAGGAGGTGTAGGACACCTCTGTGTTGATATGAAACTAGTGAAAATGTGGTGCTTGGACCTAAAATTGTTCAATAGACTACTGAGGCAATTCAAATGATCTATGAGAAAATGAAAGCGTCTCAGAGTAGACATAAGAGCTATCATGATAATCGAAGGAAAGAATTAGAATTTGCTGAAGGTGATCATGTATTCTTGAGGGTTAATCCAATGGCAGGTGTTGGACGTGCTTTGAAATCGAAGAAGTTGGATCCTAATTTCATTGGACCGTATCAGATATCATGTGTCACAACTTCGGAAGTATGTGTCTGACCCATTTCACGTCATTCTGAGGGATGAAGTGCATGTTAGAGAGAACCTTACAGTGGAAGCGATGCCGATAATAATTGAGGATCGCAAGAAGAAGCAACTCATAGATAAAAAGATTCCTATGGTAAGGGTAGCTTGGGGAGGAGCTGCTGGTGGAAGTATGACCTGGGAGCTGGAAAGCAGGATGCGGGAGTCGTATCCAGGGTTTTGTTTGTGAACTACTCTCTAGGAGAGTTGGTATTCGTGAGCCACTCTTTTATCATTCTGATATTAGGGTTGGACAATGTTTATTGAGTTGTAAGTTGTTCACTATAAGCTTTTATGCACGAATGTATTGTTCTTGATTGAAGCTTTTAAGCAAGATCAAGTTTTGTCTTGGAAGAGTATTCTTATTTCTTTATAAGGTTCTGTTATTATCACAGTGAATGATTAAAGGGGAGTGAAAGGTGTCGCTTATCTAAGAGTTCTTAGATAGAAATTGCATTGGGTAGTGATTATGCAAAGAGTTTAAACTGGGTGGTTTAACTCTGAATTGATACTATTGAAAGTGGATTTACTTCCTGGCTTGGTAGCCCCTAGAGTAGGTGTGTTTGCACTGAACTAGGTTAACAATCCTTGTGTTGTTTATGCTTTTCAGTATTATTATTGTTATATGCATTGCCTTAATGTTTTTGTCATACCAGATGTCTCGACATCCTGTAGGACATCTGAGATCTGAGATCCAAGGGGGATACTTTCTTGTTCATGGTAAAGGTAGAAGGATGTTATACTGAAAAGATGTTTGAATATGATAAGTTCTTATTGGTGTTTGAATGGTCCCTAGAAGTGGAGGATGGACGATTCGTGGCAACGTGTGTGTTGGACCTGTCTGTGGTGTTATCAGGCCTGAAACTTTGGTGGTGAATTGATGTGTAGCTGTGATGTCAGATAAACTGCTCTGACATTTATGTGTGTTTCCTGTGTAGCTGTGACATCAGACATAATGTCTTGATATTTTGATTCAGAGAATTCGATATCCGAAGGAGGCTTGTGTTTTGTTTTCTCTGAGGTTGGGTTTCTAATTTTGTTTTGTTGCATGTTCCTATGATATGTTTTGAAGTTATACCAATTTTGTGTGTAACTTGGGATGGATGTACTGTGTTTGGGTAGTGTTCTAGTTCTTCTACTACTGATATGGAGAGAGTTTGTGTGTCTGATGATTCTGAGTTGAATAGGAGTATTTAATCTTGTCTGGTTCAATGTGGCTCTATGTTATTCTCTTTGATGTGGTTTTTCTTGAAGGGAAGAAATGATTGTATAAAACAAGGGGAGTTATGGTCCTGTTTTATTGGCATTTTTGTGAAGTGTGTGATTTTTTCCAGGAGTTACTTTGTTCCATATTGTCGTTGTAGTGATATAGTTATTGTGAAACTTGTGCGTGTTTCAAGCTTATGGAGATTATATACCTCTATGGTTATTACTATGCCTTTGTCTTTTTATGGCTAAAAATAGGGAGAAGTATAATGTGTATTATTGAGGGAGTGATGTTTTTCTCTATAACAGGTGTTGAGAGGTCTGATATGAAGATGTGATGTTGAGGTATTGCTACATGAGGTACTACTACACCTGTGATATGTAAATTAGTTTTAGCCAAAATAAGCCAAAGGGGAGATTGTTAATTCTATGATTTATGATTGGCATTATGTTTGGTAAAACTAATATAACTGGAACATGTTGAATGAGAAGTTCCATATGTTAAATTAACATGGTCTAGATTCTGGAAGAACATGTCAAACAAGATGTCCTGACATGGTGGCACAGACATCAGTACATATGTAGTTATTGGCAGATACTGAGGCAGATGTTGAAACATCTGCAACTGTCATGACAATATTACTGCCATGTGTTACAGACAGATGGTATGACGTCTTGGACTATGGAGTTGGAGTGATGGGTGTATGATTTGAATTAGGCAGAATATTCTATAGAATATTATGCTATCATGGGTGTAACACCCCAAATTTTCCCTCTTCATTTTAAGCATCATATCATATCATATTCATCATGAACATATCATATTTTTAGCATCCTAGCATGGAAAGATGAGGCATAACATTCTTCATGACCTAGCATTAGGCATATGATCATCTGTGGAGATTCTTGGAGCATCACAAGCTATGACAAGGGTCTCAATGGTTTTGTACAACTCCTATGAGGGGTCTACATTGCATTTACAAGCTCAAGTTCATTGGAAAAAGCTCAGAAGATTATATGATCATCAGAGATTCCAGGATAGAGCAAGGCTCCTAAGCATTGGTCCTAAACTAGGGTTTGAGATTCAAGCATCAAAACCTCACAACTTTGGCCATTTCATTTGGGCAAAGTCTTCTATATGTCAAGAGTATCCTAGGTACCAATTTTCATGAGAAAAATCCTTGTGGAAGTCAGGAAATTCTTCAGTTGCTTGCAGATGAAGTAATTGGTAACCTGTGCCTTTAAAAAGTCAAATGTGTGATTTCAAGGGGTCCAACCCAATTTTTATAGCCAAGGGATGTCCTTATAATGTTATAATAGGTTTGGAGAGTTCAAAGATCAAGAATCATGAAGATTTGAAGGGTTTTGCAAAATTGGTGCAAAGTTGGTTTTTGGAAAATTCCATTTTTAGCAACTTTTGCCCTAAAATTCAAGTGAGCTTAACATGATCAAAAATTCTTCAAATGAACCAAAGTCAAACATGAAAGTTGGAGATTAAGGGCTACCATTTTCAAAAAGTACAAGTACTTTTTCATAGCCCTCATGGTTTGTTCTATAGGCCCTTCGAAAAATTGCTTCAAACTAGGGCAAAACCAAAAATTTCATGCATGCACAAAAGCAAAAAGGTTCAAAACTTAATTTTAAGGCTTGGTATGGATAAAATAAGTTTCCAATGTTACAATACAAGGTATTTGGCATATTTTTCTCAAGACAAAGTCAAAATTTCGTGCCAAATAGGGAAGTTGCTTCAAAATGGCAAAATTTGCATATTCATGAGGAAAGTGTGATAACTTGATCCAATGGCCAAGATCCTTTGTATTATGATTAAGGGTGCAGATTAGAATGCACATGGGGCTGAAGGCCAAGGCAAGAATGAGGAGTGCATTCTCTCATCACAAACTTGCTAAATTTGCAAATTCACAAATTCTTTTGATCCACACGTGCAAATCACACAATTTTTTCAGCATTGGTTTATGACTTGATATAAAACAAGCTAGGGTTTCAGAAATCTCCAACTCTCTCTCATTCTCTCATTTCAAAGTTTGTGCACAAATTGCATTTTCTCTCATATCTCATCACACACTTGCTCAATCAAAAAACCAGTGGTAGATCCTTGATCAGTGCAAGCTTAGGATCACAAATATCACCATCATTCAAGCAATCCCTCAAGATCAACAACCTTGCCATTTCAGGGCAGGTGCTTGCAAAACTCAAGATCCAGCCATATTCAAGGCTCTAGTTGCATTTATTCTGCAACTAGAGAGCATTTGGAGTGATTTTCATCCATTATCTGGTCTTCTATCAAGCTCTTTCAAGATCTGCAACTCAGGTATGCCTTAAAATCTTTGGATCTGAAAATGAAATTGATTGTGCATTTTATGATCCTTGATGTACACTGATCATTCTGCAAGTTTTGGTTTCGAAAATGGTGCATTGTAGTGTTAGATATTTGAGTTTTAATTTTCATGGTCATTTCTGTTTGCTTTCGATCCGTGACTTCCTTTGATCCAATGAACATTTCAAGGCCATTTTTGGATTCAGAGCCTCTCATTTACCCAATCTGGAGCTCTTTAGTCATTTATTTTGATGTTTGTTCATGTGTTGGTGTTTCCGGTGCCGGAGCCCTAGCTCGGGTCACCAGAATCTGCGAATTCCTTGCGAGGGTTTCCAGAGGTAGAAGATGAGTCTCTGGCCCTTGGATCTTGCTCTCACTTCACCAGATCTAGCCACGTGTATTAGTGGAACACCCTCCCTCTCACATGACTTTCTATTTTCATTTTAATTTAGTTTGTAGCGCACCATACCATAACAATTGTGTTCCTCAGCCTCTCATCCAAACAAGACGCCACGTCATTTAATGAGGAGTCTCTCAGCATGCGTTAGATTGATCTGTTGGCCAATTTATTTTCCTTCATTTTTCCTCTGATTTTCCACCATATTATTGTTTTCCAGCGCAGCTTAATGGGCTCATCTTGCTTTTCACACCCCCTCCTTGATAAGCCCAATACGTTTGAACTAAAGTGCTTGCTATTCTCACCTCCCAGCCATTTTCTTCATTTTTATTTCTTTTTCATTTAATTTCTTTATTTCATTTTGCTTTCTAATTTTTAAAAATACTTCCAATTATCCAAAAATTCCAAATTAATTCATGAGTGCCCAATCGAGTTTTCTTTATATTTCCATATTTTTATTTTCCTTTTATTCTTAATATACACGTATCATATAATTCTTCCATCTTATTAATTCTTTTTTAAGTCCTTTTTGTACACTCTGACTTGTCCAATTTCCCTAGAGTTCATTATTTTGAGTTTTGTGCTAATTCTTTTTGCTTTGGATTCCTAAGATGATGTAGTTTATGTGTGATTTTTCCCCTGATTTTTAGAAATTTGTTTATTGGGTCTTGGCCCTTTGACTTGTGAAGGAAGTTTTTAACCCTAGTTTGTGTTCTTGCCCTCATTTGACCTATCTAGCTTCTGAATTTTTCCAAATCCTTTTGGCTCATTGTTATATCATGTTTGAGGATCATTTGATTTAAGTTGTGGAATTTTTAAATTCATTGTTTATTTAATTTGAATTTTGGTTCATACCTTGTCCGATTTTGCTTCCTTTTGATCATTAGCTCTCTCATAAGCCTAGAAGGGCACTTGTGCCAACTTCTTCTCCTCATTTGGGGTCCCTTTGAAGTATGGGTTCCATTCTGGTCTTGACTTAGGGTTTGTGTCTTAGAAAGTTTTGTGTTTGGCTTAACTTTTAAGTTCTTCCTTTTCTTATGTACTTTCACTTCATCTCTTTACTTCTTTCACCTCATAATGTGATTGTGTGGTCTTGTGCCTCTCTTCTCTTCATCTTTCTTGCTTCTTAAGCATTTCTTTGACTTGTTTTGGTTCTGGTTGTGTGCCTTGAGTCCATGTTTTTGCATTTTGCTTTGCATCTCATTGAGTTTGCATTTGTTATGTCATGTGTTTCATGTTGCCTCATAATTTGCTTGCATACTTCTTCCCTCATTCTTTTTATTTGCATATCCATTGAACATTTGTATATTTGACTTCATTTCTATTTGTATGATGATGGCATGTCATTTGTTTCATTTTGCTTTGCTTGTGTGCTTATGTTGCTAACCTTGCAGGGGCTATGGTAAGTGAGAGGTGTGGAGATGTTTCCCACATCTCCAAATCTCATCTCTTCTTCTTATTTCTTTATTATGCTAACCCTTTGCTTGTTGGGCTTAGGCCTTACTCATCTCATCCCTCTTCTTCTTTCTTCTTCTTCTCTTCTTCTTTCTTTCTTCTTTAGGATAGAATACCACACTAACCTTAGGATACCATGCATGACAACACTTAGGATTCTTTAGTCCCCATTAGATGTTTTACCTTTAGATCCTTTGGTGATTTCTCTTCTCATCTTCAAACTTAATTCTAATTCACTTAATAAATGTTGAGTGCTTTCATGTGACATGAGACTTTGCTATGAGATACTTGCACGCGTTCCGTTTCGGGGCGAGGTGTAAGTTATCCCTCGTGGTGGATAGGTCTTAGCATGAGATTACTTCACAAAGAAAAGCTAAAAAACACTTCTTAACCAAAAATCACAAAAACACTTAATAAATGTTAATAGGTCAGTGTGTCTGAGCCTTCACTTGTGGGACTAGCTTTGGGGATTTCCTCCATAGATAGGTGTGCCTCTTGCGCATTCCATTTCGGGATGATGTGAGACGTACACATCCCAGTGAGTAAGACTTAGGTACACTTACCTATGCAAACTTCATTCTCAAAAAGCTTCTAAAAAACACCAAACAAACAATAAACGTCTTTCCTTCGGGAATTCTTTTCTCATCTCATTCACTCCGTACGCGAACTTGCTCCTACTTGTCATTTTGCAAGACGGTTACGCACTCGTCGTCCGAGTCTGCAACACCTGAGCATTGGCATAGGAAGTTCAAGCCTTAATTCACAAGAAATTTCCTTGCCACCCCTAGTTAGGGGAACTACGGCGTCTCTGATCCTCATTTTCCCGATGAGGTACGTAGGCAGCGGGGTAGGGCCCGTTCGAGCACAATCTGTATTTTCCTTACATTTTTTTTCTCCTTGTTTTCTTTTCCAGTTTCTTTCTCAGTTCTTTTCCAGTTCATTTTATTTTCTTTTGCAGCAGCTTCCATACCCTCACCCTTTGAGATAGTTTTCTTTGCAAGCGTGGATCCCGTCGGGTACGGCGGATGATCTGGGTGCTAATACCTTCCCAGGTTGTAACCGACTCCCAAACTCAGTCTCTTTGGTTCGTAGGACCTGTGTCCTTCCTTTTCTTTCTTCTGGTTTGTGCAGGATTACCATTCCCGTTCCTTCGGGATAAAAATGCCTGGCTGGCGACTCTATTCTTTTCCGCGCCACTTTCGCGTTTGTACCAGGATGGAAATCCGGGGAGCGACAGCTGGCGACTCTGCTAGGGATTTCGTAACCAGTATCTCTGGTTCCCCTGTGAGTCTCTCCTAGCGCTTGTTTGTTGCTGTTTCTTTGGGTGATATTTGTTTGCTGTTGTGTGTTGTATTTTACTGTTGTTCATTTACAGTTTTATTTACAGTTTTAGTATTTATTTTCCGCATCATATATATCATACTGGACTGTCTGGACTGGTTTTCTGTTTGGTGGGCTCGGGTGATACTGTTTCTGAGAGATAAGCCAAGTACCCGTCTTGAGTGCACTATAGGATTAGAGTGGACATATTGTACTCACATGTGACATGATGAGTGGCAATGTGTTTCACGCCCAGATTGCGACCGTCTTGGAAATATCTTGTGTGGGGATTTCCTCCACTTCGGGATAGGACCTTGATAGTTATGTGCATCTGGGGACCGATCATTGAGAACCTTTGTGGAAACAACCCTCTCCAGTGGTGGCAGTGGCAGACTACATTTTGTGGCAAACCCATTCGCATCCGAGGGTCCACTGGGGACTCGCATAGGATGACCTGGTTCTCTTATAGGAACTCATTCAAAGCATCTGGTCGTATGACATTAGTATTGTATCCTACGGGCTAAATGTACTATTGTTTCTCGATTTCAACGCTCGAAGCTGGGAACTTATAAGGGATGCTTGTTTTTCCCGGACTCAGCTGATGCCTCCCTGCGTAGTACATAATGCCTAACCGATTCCCTGATTTGGTCATGAGCCATTTCTCGGAAATGGTGAAATTATTATTGCTATTCGGCTTTGAGAGTCCGTGATGTTTGACCCGGAGCACACCTGTGAGATTGGGAGGGGTTTACAGGTTTGCAGGAACCCTTGACCTCATCATACCCTTGTTACCAATGCAGTTTCATGTTCTGATACATTTACTTTGGTTCCGGAGTTCTTGAATTTATCTGGTTCTTGATTGGGAGTATCTGAGCTTATCTGAGTGTTTGTGGGTTGTTATTCAGAGGACTTGGGTTTCTGATCACCTGGCTTTGACATCCAGATTCCAGACAGTCCCAGATGGATCATATGTCTTTGCATTTGCATTTGCATTGCATCATTTCATCATTAATCATGTTTTCTTTTCATTCACAGGTTCATATCTTTGCTCCCGGTTCCGGTATCCTCTTCAGAGATGGAAGATCCTCGCAAGCAGAATATTCACTTCAAGTTTTTTGACACTAAGGTTGGTCTGTTAAAGAAGATGGTGAAGCTGATTACACCTAATCATGTAGAGAGATTCAGGAAGGCTTATGGGAGTATTTTGGATGTAGTGGTAGAGTTAGATCCTTCTGAGAGAAGTTCCATTCATACCCTGCTTCAGTATTATGATCCTCAGCTCCGTTGTTTCACTTTTCCGGATTTTCATATAGGCCCTTTGCTGGAGGAGTTTGCTTTGATCTTGGGAGTTCCTGTTTGAGACTAGATTCCGTTCAATGCTGAGATGAGTAGACCTGCACCTGAGGCTATTGCTAAGGCTCTTTATTTGAGCACTTCTGCTGTGAATCCCTTGACCATCATTAAAGGAGGTGTACCTGGGTTTTCTTTAGAGGCTTTGGTAAAGAAGGTGGAAGAGTTGGCTGTTGAGGAAGAATGGGATGCTGTCTGTGCTATCTTGGCTCTTTCTATCTATGGCATTATTTTGTTTGCAGATATGGAGAAGTTCATAGACATGAATGCCATTCATCTCTTCTTGCTGAAGAATCCTGTGCCTAAATTGCTCGGAGATTTGTATTACTCGGTACACTACAAGATTGAGAAGAAGAGGGGAGGTCTGATGTGGGGCTTAGTGAGGGAGGTTCAGGGTCCTCAGGCAATGGTTTTTCTTCCTAGTTTGTTTTCCTTGTATATGGATTACCTACAGGCATGTTGTAGGAATCCTGGCTGTTTGCTTTACTCTTTAGAAATTTGTACCCTACGGGGAATTCTGTTATGTTTGCCTAATAGGCTGATTTATGTTATGCAGTTTTTCAGTTCACCATTTTTTCTGTGCCTGCTGTTATGGTTTGAATGTGGTTTCTGTGCGAAGGTTTCTGAAAGTCGAGGATCAGTATCCATCTGGTTTTTTTTGCTAAATACCGGAACCGGGGCATGAATGACCTGGGATTGGAAACATAAACAACTGTATTGCATACATATCACCTATTTTCTTGTTTTGCAGGTATGGCCACCAGTTCCTAATGTCTTTTCTGTTTCAGACACTATAGCTCCCAGAAAAGTTCGAGAGCAACCAGTCGGACACAGATATCCAACAAAGGTCAACAGAGAGAGAGTCATGGATCAAATGCAAGCTGACTTAGCTGACTTGAGGCTGAGGATGGACAACTTTATGACTCTGATGGTAGGCATGGGTTAGAATCAAGAACGTCTGCGGGAGATGATAGAAAATGGTCAAGCCAGAAACACCGGTACTGCTGAGGGAGGTAATCGTAATGGTGCAGGTGCACGTCAGGTTGAAGTCCCTGTAACACAGCCAGGGGTTACTATAATCAATGATGGGCTGAACAATATTCAAATGGATAACCAGGATGAACAGTTCACTCTGCTGGACGAAGTAGAGGGTCAGGGGGCTGAGATGAACATGAAGTTTGAGGAAATGGCAGAACAAATCAGGGCTATTCAATCCCAGAATTCTTTGGGATTTGACATTACTGACTTGGGCTTGGTTCCAGGGGTTAGAATCCCTTACAAGTTCAAGGTTCCAACTTTTGAAAAATACGATGGCACAGCATGCCCAAAAACTCATCTTCAGTCATTTGTAGGGAGGATTGCTGCTCACACTGATGATGAAAAACTCAGGATGTACTATTTCTAGGACAGCCTGGTCGGGGCCTCTCTGGAATGGTATATGAAGTTAAGCAGAGTCAATGTCAAGAGCTGGAAAGACCTGGCAGAAGCTTTTGTGAGACAATACCAGTATAATTTGGACATGGCTCCAAATCGCACTCAATTGCAAACATATGTCTCAAACTGCTAAGGAGGGATTCAAAGAATATGCTCAGAGGTGGCATCAGCTTGCTGCCAGAGTGCAACCACCACTGCTTGAGAATGAGATGGCTGACATGTTTATTGGGACGTTGCAAGGTGTGTTCATTGAAAGACTGGCATCCTGTTCTGCTACCAAATTCAATGACATAATAATTGCTGGAGAGAGGGTAGAGACTTTGTTGAAGATGGGAAAGATCTAAGATACAAGTGCAAGCAGCTCGAATGGAGCAAGAAAAGCTTTCAGTGGACCTCCTAGGAGAAGGGAGGGTGAGACAAACGCTGTGTTTGGCCGAGGACGGGGCTGAGGGTATATAAGACCATATGAGCATGTGTCAGCAGTTACAATTCCTTCCAGCCCCGTGCAGCAGGCACCACCTCAACAACACCAACATCAGCCACCACGTAACAACTATCAACAAAGACCTTATCAGCCAAGGCAAACTCGCCCGGCTAATAGGGTGCTTGAGGCAATCCCCATGACTTATGCTGCTTTGCTACCCAGATTGCTGGACCTGAATCTGATTCAATTGAGAACTTTGGCACCACCACCACCTGGAGAGCTTCCAGTGGGGTACGATGTCAATGCAAGATGCGCTTTCCATTCAGGGGCACCCGGGCACTCGACTGAGAAGTGCAGGGCGCTACAGCACAAAGTTCAAGACCTGATAGACTCCAAGGCGATTAACTTTGCACCACCGCCGAATGTTACTTCGAACCCTATTCCGAATCACGGAGGGGCTAGAATCAATGCTGTTGATAATGGTGAGAAGTTAAGTCTTATCCTGAGCATAGAAGAGTTGAAGACTCCGTTGTTGGTAGTGAAGGAGAGATTGCTGAAAGGTCAAGTGTTTCCAGGATGCAGTGCTGATTGCGAGAAATGTTTGAATTTAGAGAACGGGTGTGAGAATATGAAGATAGGATTGCAGAGTTTGATTGATGAAGGATCGTTGCAATTTAACAGAGTTGGTGATGAAGTTAATGATGTGTCTACTATAACCATATTTTATGATGAAGCAGAGATGCATGTCAGAAGAGAGCCAGTGACCATTTATGTTCCTGAAGTCAGCCCTGTGACTATCACCGTGCCTGGGCCTGTTCCTTATACAGACGATAAAGCCATTCCATGGCATTACGGCTCAGAGGTGTACGTAGCTGGACAGAAAGTGGAGAGCAAGTCTGTTGCTGTTGACCCGACGGTAGTGAATGTCGGAGGAGTTGGAGGCTTTACAAGAAGTGGTCGTTTATTTTCTCCCCCAGTTCTGAGAGGGGATCCTGAGGCTGAGGCTTCGTCAAAAGCCAAAGGAAAGCAAGCTGTGACTGATGAGACAACAACTCCTATTGCTGTACAGGGAACATTTGAGAAGGAGGTCGAGGAATTCATGCGCATAATCAAAAAGAGTGATTATAAGGTGGTAGAGCAGTTGAACCGGACACCTTCCAAGATATCCACTCTATCCTTGCTGATGTGTTCTCCCGCATATAGAGAGGCCTTGTTGAAAGTGCTGCAGATGGCCTATGTTCCTCAAGAAATAACTGTCAATCAACTTGAAGTTGTGGTGGGCAGCGTGAATGCAAGCCACGGGTTGGGTTTCACAGATCGAGACCTGACGTCAGAGGGCCGTAACCATAATAAAGCGCTACATATCACTATGGAGTGCAAGGGTGATGTGTTGTCGCATGTTCTTGTTGATACAAGATCCTCTCTTAATGTACTTCCGAAGAAAGCATTAATAAAGCTCAATGTTGATGGTATCGTCCTAAGACCCAGTGATTTGATTGTCAAAGCTTTCGATGGGTCCAAAAGATCAATGTTTGGAGAAGTTGAGTTTCCCGTGAAAATAGGTTCTCAAGTTTTCAAAAGCATCTTCTACGTCATGGACATTCAGCCTGCGTACAACTGTTTGTTGGGACACCCATGGATTCATGCTGTCGGAGCTGTTACCTCCACTCTGCATCAAAAGCTCAAATATGTGGTTGATGGCCAGGTAATCACAGTGTGCGGAGAGGAAGGCATCTTTGTAAGCCATTTATCAACGTTCAAGTATGTGGAGATGGACGGAGAGATCCATGAGACTCTATGTCAAGCCTTCGAAGCAGTCAACGTCAACATTTTGACTCCTGTAGAGAAGAGCAGTGAGAAAGAAGGTACCTCCATCCATTCCTACAAACAAGCAAAGGAGGTAGTTCAGTCAGGAAGCGTCCAAGGCTGGGGCAAATTGCTGGAATTGGAAAAGAAAGACGACAAGTTTGGCTTGGGTTATCAGCCTGGTGGATCTACTCCAAGTGGTAAAGCCATTACCTTTACAAGTGCTGGGATACTCGACCGCAACCAAATCTGTGTGACAAGCCAAGATGGGGACAATGATGCTGACTGGGACAACTGGATTCATCCGTGTGCGCCCGGAGAGGAGCTGAAGAACTGGTCTGCTGAAGACATTGTCCAAGTTACCTGGCACTCAAAGTAATTCATTTGTTTTCTTTTATTATCATACTGCATTGTCAAATCCAGCATTCTGCCCAAGATTCTAGGATCCATTGTATTGGGCCACCATGTTTTGTATGCATCTTATTTTACCATGAAATAAAAGGACATTTTCAGACAAATTGTGTTATCTTTCTTTTCTTTTAAATTTTTCACAAAAAATATAAAAATGGCAATGTGTTTCCTTTTTGTTTTTTGTGTTTGCGTCTCTTTTCAAAAATAAGCAGATTTTGAATAAGCACATCATCTGTGCAGTGTTGATCATCCAGATTCCATTGATAACATTCCTGCTATGACCACGCATGACTTTGACAATCCTGTATACCAAGCTGATGAAGGGGTTGAGGAAGACTGTGACCTCCCTGAAGAATTGGTCAGATTGTTGAAACAAAAGGAAAGGGTTATTCAGCCTCATCAGGAAGAGATTGAGATCATCAACATCGGCAGTGAAGATGTGAAGAAAGAGATTAAGATTGGGGCCAGTCTGCAGGCCGAAGTCAAGAAAGAGCTGATCAGTATGCTGCGAGAGTATGTGGATATCTTTTCTTGGTCATATCAAGATATGCCAGGGTTGGATACCGACATCGTTGTGCACAAATTACCTTTGAGAGAAGACTATCCTCCTGTGAAACAGAAATTGAGAAGGACTCGTCCTGACATGGCGATGGAGATGAAAAAGGAGGTTCAGAAGCAATGGGATGCCGGTTTCCTTGCTGTAACTAGTTACCCACCTTGGGTAGCTAACATTGTACCTGTACCAAAGAAGGACGACAAGGTCCGGATGTGCGTTGACTACCGGGATTTGAATAGAGCAAGCCTAAAAGATGACTTTCCGTTACCTCGCATTGATGTGTTGGTAGACAATACTGCTCAATTCTTGGTATTTTCCCTCATGGATGGCTTCTCCGGATATAATCAGATTAAGATGGCGCCGGAAGACATGGAGAAAACAATGTTCATTACCCCGTGGGGTACATTTTGCTTTAAGGTCATGCCCTTTGGTTTGAAGAACGCCGGGGCAACTTATCAGCGGGCGATGGTCACATTGTTCCACGACATGATACACAAGGAGATTGAGTGTTATGTGGACGATATGATTGCTAAGTCCCGAAATGAAGAAGAGCATCTGGTCAACCTGAAGAAGCTGTTTGATAGACTGATCAAATACAGGCTAAGGTTGAATCAAAACAAGTGCACTTTCGGAGTGCGTTCCGGGAAACTGCTGGGTTTCATTGTTAGTCAGAAAGGAATTGAGGTAGATCCTGCAAAAGTAAAAGCAATTCAAGATATGCCTGCACCGAGAACAGAAAAAGAAGTGCGCGGGTTTTTAGGGAGGTTGAACTACATTGCTCGGTTCATATCTCATCTAACTGCCACGTGCGAACCAATATTCAAGTTGCTAAGAAAAGAGCAAATGGTCAGGTGGAACGAAGACTGCCAAAGGGCTTTCGATAAGATAAAAGAATATTTGCAGGAGCCTCCAATTCTAATGCCTCCAGTGGAAGGAAGACCTTTAATCATGTACTTGGCCGTGCTAGAAGGGTCAATGGGGTGTGTTCTAGGCCAACATGACGAGTCTGGTCGAAAAGAGTACGCTATTTATTACCTTAGCAAAAAGTTTACCGACTGTGAATCCCGTTACTCACTGCTCGAGAAAACTTGTTGCGCTTTGGTATGGGCTGCTCGCCGACTGAGACAGTACATGTTGACTCATACCACACTGCTAATTTCCAAAATGGATCCTGTCAAGTACATCTTTGAGAAACCAGCGTTAACCAGAAGGGTTGCTAGGTGGCAAATGATTTTAACTGAATATGACATCCAGTATACTTCTCAGAAGGCCATCAAGGGAAGTGTATTGTCGGATTACCTTACACAACAACCTCTTGAAGATGATTATCAGCCAATGAAGTTTGATTTCCCTGATGAGTACATCATGTACCTCAAAGCAAACGATTGCGAGGAACCACTTCCGGAGGAGGGGCCAGACCCTGAATCCAAATGGAAGTTGATGTTTGATAGGGCAGTCAATATCAATGGACGTGGAGTTGGCACTGTTCTTATTACTCCTGAAGGTGTTCACTTTCCCTTCGCTGCCAGAATTACATTTGGCTGCACCAACAATGAAGCAGAATACGAGGCATGCATAATGGGGATAAAGGAGGCTATTAATCTTCGGATTAAGAACCTCGATATATTCAGAGATTCAGCCCTCGTCATTAACCAAGTTACCGACAAGTGGTATACGCATCAAGAGTATCTAATTCCATACAGGGATTATGCTATAAAACTGTTGATGTTCTTCACGACAGTTAAGCTTCAATACATGCCACGTGATGAAAATCAGTTTGCCGACGCATTGGCCACTCTTTCTTCGTCTATTAAAGTCTTGTGTTGGAAATATGTGCCCAGAATTGACATCTCCAGGCTTGACGCTCCAGCTCATGCCTTCTCTGTAGACGCAATGTCTGACGAGAAACCTTGGTATTTTGATATCAAGCTATTCCTAGAAAAGCAAGAATACCCAGCTGGGGCATCTTCCAATGACAAGAAGACCTTAAGGCGACTTGCTGCTAGCTTCTTCTTGAATACAGACAGAGTTTTGTACAAGAGAAACTTTGACATGGTCTTGCTCAGATGCGTGGATAGACACGAAGCAAGCCTTTTAATGCAGGAAGTCCACGAGGGGTCTTTCGGTACTCATGCAGGAGGGCATGCTATGGCAAAGAAATTGCTGAGATCGGGGTATTACTGGATGACAATGGATGCAGACTGTTGTTCATTCGCCCGTAAGTGCCACAAGTGCCAGATATATGCAGACAAAGTGCATGTTCCTCCTAGCCCGCTCAACGTCATGTCATCTCCTTGGCCCTTTTCTATGTGGGGCATTGACATGATCGGGAAGATAGAGTCTACTGCTTCAAATGGTCATCGCTTCATCTTGGTCGCGATTGATTACTTCACCAAGTGGGTTAAAGCAACATCTTATGCCAATGTCACTCGCCAAGTGGTGGCAAGATTTCTGAAAAGAGATATCATATGCAGATACGGAGTGCCCTAAAGGATCATTACTGACAATGGTTCTAATCTCAACAACAAGATGATGGCAGAGTTGTGTCCGGACTTCAAGATTCAGCATCACAATTCTTCTCCTTACCGACCAAAGATGAATGGTGCGGTCGAGGCAGCGAACAAGAATATCAAGAAGATTGTGCAGAAAATGGTTGTCACTTACAAAGATTGGCATGCGATGTTACCATTTGCGTTGCATGGGTACCAAACGTCAGTCAGGACGTCAACTGGGGCAACTCTCTTCTCATTGGTTTATGGTATGGAGGCAGTCCTGCCTGTGGAAGTAGAGATTCCTTCATTGCGTGTGATGATGGATGTGAAGCTTGATGAGGCTGAATGGGTGCGTGCTCGTTATAATCAGCTATGTCTAATTGAGGAAAAGAGATTAGCGGCTATCTGTCATGGTCAGCTTTATCAGAGGAGAATGAAGCGTGCATTCGACCAAAGAGTACGTACTCGGGAGTATCAAGTGGGAGAGCTTGTGCTCAAGAGGATTATTCCTCCAGGTTCAGATTACAGGGGCAAGTGGACCCCAAACTACGAAGGACCATTCATAGTGAAGAAAGTCTTCTCAGGAGGAGCACTGATGCTCACCACTATGGATGGAGATGACTTCCAGTCCCCTGTTAACTTGGACGCAGTTAAAAAATACTTCGCATAAAGAGACCCGCTGGACACAAAAACAAAATTAAGGTCCAGGCAAAAAAAGGGCATCCCGGCGAGCTAAAAACAGAATAAAAAGCTCGGGCAAAAGTTAGGAAAAAAAATGTGTACACCCGTTGAGTTGAAAAGCCACATTGGACAGCTCAGGCAAAAAAGGGTATCCCGGTGGATTGAAAACCCGAAAGGGCGATCCACGCAAAACAAGGGAATAAGCGAACAACTGCGATTCGAGTAATATGAACCAAATCATCGTTTCATACAACCTGACAATATCGGAAGGATAGGAATCAGTCCCCTCATCTTCTCAGAAAGCAAAGGCAAGAATGGAGAGTTTTGAAGACGTGCTGGTCATAGCAGAAATGGAACTCATTGGGATGCCGTGCCCATTTCCATTAGGATAGTTTGTTTTCTCAATTTTATGGTAGCTACCTCTTTCCAGGTGGTTGCTTCCTGATGTACAATCTTTGCCTATTCAGAGGCTTTTCAATAAAAAGAATATTCAGTCAAAAAGCTGTGTTGTGTTTATTTTTGTTTGCAAAATGTCCTGAATTTTTGGCAAAAATAGCATTGCATTTAAGCATGGTGATAATTTGAAAAGAAAATGACGTTGCAGGGAAACACTGTAAACCCTCTTTGAGTGTCGGGTGACAATGGATGAACAGATCATACCATGCAAGTCCCCGGGGCACACTTGTGTTTTCTGTTGTTGCAGGTTGCAGGATGGCGTCGCATTCTCCCAAGCAAAATTACTCCCCACAGGTGACTCAAGCAGTCCATATTCCCCAGTGGAGTATGCCCAACAGGAAGTTGAAAGCCTGATGTCCCCACAGGGTTTGGAATTAGCAAGATTCTCTCCCCAGCTAGAGCATTGTTGGAGCATCGTTCCCAGCCAAGTCTGAAGATGATCTTTCCCTACAGAGTTCATATTTGATTTTCACTCCCGTCAGTGAATATTCCCCAGCAAAGCTACCTTTCTTTTGGTCAATGTGATGATACAGTCAGGTATTCATCTCCCCAATCAGATTTAAGTGTCAAAGCTTCTTGACCTGGTCTTCCCCTGCAGAGTTATAACTCTCGTGGCCAATCAGGCATCTGGTTATTGCTCGTCTGCATCTCTCCAGCACTTGTCTGTGTTCATGCGTTGCTGCTACTCGTTTGTACTCTCCAACACTCATCTGTGTTCTCTTATTACCGCTTGTCCGCAATTCTCCAGCACTCGTCTGTGTTCTTACTTTATTGACGCTCGTCTGCGTTTTTCAACACTCGTATGTGTTATCTCTAAGCGGAGTTTTCCCCAGCAGTGACATATTATTACTTTATTGCTGCTGTCGCTCCCGAGGATTTCCATCCTGGTACAAACGCGAAAGTGGCGCAGAAAAAGAATAGAGTCGCCAGCCAGGCATTTTTATCCCGAAGAGAGGGAATGGTAATGCTGCACATACCAGAAGAAAGAAAGAGGAAGGACACAGGTCCTGCGAACCAAAGAGACTGAGCTCGGGAGTCGGTTACGACCTGGGAAGGTATTAGCACCCAGATCGTCCGCCGTACCCGACGGGATCCACGCTTGCAAAAGAAACTGTTTCAAAGGGTGAGGGTATGAAAGCTGCAGCAAAAGAAAAGAAAATGGAAAGAAAAACTGGAACTGGAAAAGAACTGGATAAGAGAACAAAGAGAAAAATGTAGGGAAAATAAAGATTGTGCTCGAACGGGCCCTACCCCGCTGCCTACGTACCTCATCGGGATAATGAGGATCAGAGACGCCGTAGTTCCCCTAACTAGGGGTACTAAAAGGAAATTGCTTGTGAATTAAGGCTTGAACTGCCTATGCCATTGCTCAGGTGTTGCAGACTCGGACGACGAGTGCGTAACCGTCTTGCAAAATGACAAGTAGGAGCAAGTTCGCGTACTGAGCGAAGGAGATGAGAAAAGAATTCCCGAAGGAAAGACGCTTATTGTTTGTTTTGTGTTTTTTAGAAGCTTTTATGAGTGTGTCACAAGGAAGTGAACTCAAACTCTCACCAATGGAATGTGCACTTGTCACTACATTCCAAGATGGAATAATAGAACAAACACACTCAAGTAAGGAGAAGATCCCCAAAACTTGAACCCAAAGATTAGGGCTTAGGCTCACTAACTCGCTTAATTATTAAGTGCTTTTTGGTTATTTACATGAAGAAGTGTTTTTTATGTTTTTCTTTATGAAGAAAATACCTTGATCAAACTTGTGCATCACAAGGTAAACATGTACTATCCCAAGATGGGAAGACTACAAGCATACCTCATGGAATAAGGCTATGGATCAATGCATCACTTCACATTTATTAAAGTGTTTTCTTTTTAAGAGTTATGAGATGAGAAGAGAAGAAGAACCAAAAGATCTCAAAGGAAAAAATTCTAAAGGGGGACTAAAATAATCCTAAGTATTCACATGCATGGAAGTCCTAAAGGTTAGTGAGGTTTCTATCCTAACGAAGGAAAAAGAAGAAGATAGAAGAAAGGATGAGAAAGGCCTAAGCCCAACAACAAAGGGTTAGTAACATAAACATAAGAGGAAGATGAGAATTGGAGATGTGGAATTCAATTCCCACATCTCTCACTTACCATAGCCCCTGCAATGTTAGCAAAAATCCAGCAAATTGACCAACACAATCATGGAATTAATCATGCTCAAAGGTTCTTGTAAACAAAAGTCAAACAACATGTCGAACATGGCAAACACACGACTTACGCGTCGAGAACATGAAAGCATACATCAACCAGCAAGCAAACCACCTTAAAACATCGTGTTTAATGATCATACAATGAGTCATGGCAATTAGCACAAGCAAAGGGATCAAACAAACTCAAAACAGCCCTGAAAAACCATTCTGCATCAGTGTTAACCGGTTAACCATATGCGTTAACCGGTTAACCAGTCAAAACCTGCACCAAACACGCAGAAAAACAGGGCGTTAACCGGTTAACCATATGCGTTAACCGGTTAACACTGTAAAAACAGCAGCAAATTCCTGCAGAAAACAGCATTTCAAAAACAGCTTATTCAAATAAGCTGCACCAGACCAGCACTCGATTACACATGGAAAAAAAAATAGATCAATGCACATCAATCCATAACATTATGCTCATGAACAATAACAATCGGATCCGGATACCAATCAACCAATCAATTCATGCAACACAATCAATTACACAAACACATGGTGGATCTAAAGCACAAGCAATGCAAATAAGCTAAAAACAGAGTCGGATCTGAAATCAACCAACCTACAAAGCGGAGGTATGCTTTGGTAATTGTTGATTATGCTGAAAATGATAGATCTCGCGCAAAACTTTGAAGATCCGATGCTAAGCTCCACACTCCATGCAAAATAAATGCAAGATCAAGCTCTTGATGCAGAATTTTGGATCCACAAGCACTTCTAGATCTCCAACCAGATCTGAATCTTCAATAAAACCAGCAAAAAGGTGCAATGAAGCTATGGATGGAGGTTTAGTTCCAAGATCTACACACCTCAATGCAAGGTTGTGTGATCTTCAAAGAGGAACTTTGAGTGATTTGGAAAATTGGGAGAGAAAAGTGAGAGAATTGTGAGTGAGAGCAATGAAAATTCAGAAATGAGAGTGAAAAAATGAGGGAGAGATGCCTTGGTTTGGAGAGAAATGGAATATATATGGTTTAGGGTTGGGGCCCAAAATCTTGGTTTGGGATCCAAAAAATATGGCTTGGTAATGTGATTAGGTTTTAGGGTTGGAAAGAGGTTTGGATACATGCTCTAGATCCTTCTCAAATTCAAATTTAATTCAAATGAATAAAAATCAGAAAATTGGAAAATGGGGCCAAAACACACATGCTGAAAATGCTGCTGGAAATTCAAATTTCGCAGCTGTTAACCGGTTAACCATATGCGTTAACCGGTTAACGCATGCAAAATTTGAATTTCCCCCCTTTTGGTGGGAAACTTCAAAAATGATGCCGGCGCCCGCCGTTTCAAGCTGATTTTGATCCTTTCATTCTTTTTAAGCTCTGAACATGACACAGAGCTTGTGCAGACTGATCCTGTGAGATTTTTGCCAGGTCTCCATGCTCTCGATTTTTATCTGTGGTGCTTCGAACTTTCCAGATGGTTGGTCATATGCCTTATGCTAGAACATGTGAGTGTTATGCCTCATTTTTCTATGCAAAATGCTAAAGACATGATCCGTTATGATGACTATGATGCGATATGATGCTTAAAATGAAGAGGGCAAATTTGGGGTGTTACAGCTGCCCCTATTCAATCATCAGTTAATCCGAAAAGGACGATAGCAGCGAGCTATCGACCATTCAAGATAAACTGTGATTGAATACCAAGAAGACCAGAAATTTGCACTCTGACGAAGAATGCAACACCGGGAAATAAACCCGACCAGATGACGCTCTGGGGACTGCAGGGGAGAAAGAAGCGGACGAGCTTCTTCCAAGTTGAAACTGATATCTGGGATACTATCATGTTGACAGACGAGCCTTCGAATGACCTGTGACGCCAGGTGCAGAGAGCGGACGAGCCCTTAAGGATCTTCAAAGTAGCCTGAGATGGACGAATCTCCTTCACTAATCCTTACGCAGATAAGTGGAATAAGACGGACGAGTCTTCTTCGGATAACCCTTACGCAGGCTCCGGGAATGCATATAAGTCTGTGGGGATAGACATGCAATCAAGGTAGACGAACCTTCTTCATATATTATCCGCGGATATATGGTATAAGACAGACGAGTCTTCTGAGCAAACCTGTTACGCCAGGTGCAGCAACCATAATTGGTGCTCGAGACAGACGAGCCTCCTTCGGATTTACCCGTTACGCCAGGACCGGTAACCATTTCGACATTTAATTCCCACTGTCAGGATTTTAAACCTCTTCAATACAGACGAGTATTGGATGATCATCAAGAGAACACAGACGAGTGCCAATAGTCAAAGATACAGACGAGTATCGGACGATGATCTGAGAAACACAGACGAGTGCTTCAGGCGATGATACAGACGAGTATCAGCCACTGGTATAGACGAATACCAGAAGTTCAAACACAGACGAGCATTTGAAGTTGTCACAGAGATATCAGGGTAAACAGCAAATCTTCACATTCAGGTGCGAGCTAGCACAGACGAGTGCTGAGGATGATACAAACGAGTATCCAGGCAAAGCAGACGAGCTTCAAACCAACAAACGACTTCTGGGGGATAAAAGCAGACGAGCTTTAAACAAACACGGACGAGTGTTGTACAGTTGCGGACGAGCCCTTAAGAGTTGCAGACGAGCAACTATCATAACCAAACACAAACGAGCGCTGGACAGTTGCAGACGAGCAACAATAGAGAATACATGTCAAGGCACAGACGAGTGCAGCGAAGGATCCCATACCGAACACAGACGAGTGCTGGGAGGTTGCAGACGAGCAACAACAAATATCATATCAGAACACAGACGAGTGTAAAGGGGTTGCGGACGATGCTGGGGACATCTCCAAGCACAGACGAGTGCTGGGATTTGCAGACGAGCAAACAACAACGGATACAATCAAACACAAACGAGTGTTGAGGAGTTGCGGACGAGCAACAGATGAGCAACAGGCACGGACGGGCGCCGAACAACCTTCAAAGGAGTAACAAGCACATATGAGTGCTAAAAGATGCGGTCGAGCATCAAATAAAGATGCGAGCACGGACGAGCACTGGGCACTTCTTAGGGAATACGCCTCAAATAAAGAGGAATGACATGCACGGGCGAGTGCTGCAGGGATGCGGTCGAGCACCAAATGAAGATACGCGCCCCAACGAGTACAGGCAACTTCGCTGGGGAGAGAAAACTTCAAAGACTAACAAGCACGGACGAGTGCTGCAGGGATGCGGTCGGTCATCAAACAAAGATGCTAGCACAGAAGATTGCTGGAGAGTACCTCAAATAAAGAGGAAACTGCCGGGGAAAAGGCACGGACGAGTGCTGAAAGAGGATGGGCATCAAATAAAGATGCGAGCACAGACGAGTGCTAATAGATATAGACTCTATTGGGGAAAGCAAACGAGCAATACCACCGAGCTAACACATACGAGTGTTGAAAGATGCAAACGAGCAGCAATAAAACATGATACATTATTGCTGGGGATAACTCCGCTTAAAGACAACACATACAAGTGTTGAAGATTGCAGACGAGCAACAAACGGATGCCTGATCGGCAATAAGAGATACGACTCTGCAGGGTAATCCAAGTCAAGAGGTCTGGATACACATTCTGACTGAGGTGATGAATACCTGGCTGCATCATCAAATACCCAAAGTACGGCAACTTTGCTGGGAAATATTTCACTGTCGGAAGTGGAGACCAGACATGAACTCTGTGGGGAAAGATCATCTTCAGACTTGGCTAGGGAAGATGCTTCGTCAAATAACTCTTGTTGGGACCCTTGCTGGAGAGAGAGAGCTCTGACAATTCTAACTTTGTGGGGAAACAAGGCCTTCAGCTGCATGTTGGGAAAACTTCACTGTGGAAAGATAAGTCCGCTTGGGGATGAGAACAATTCAATTAGCCTTGAAGTTCTGCTAGGGTTATCATATGTTCTGACTCAGCTGGGGATGTCAACCTTCCGGTATGGCTGAGACATATATGGAAATGCTCTGCTGAGGAGAGACTTTGCTGGAGAATCAAGTAAGTCAAAATATGCCCCAATTATAGTACGATGACTGCGTTGGGAAGTTATGCCAATGAAGATTGGACCTTGACTGTATACCCACTCCTCATGAGGAAACCTTGCCGGCTGAAGGAAGATTCTCTGCTCGGGGAAGAAATAAACTTCCAATGACCCGCTGGTAAAATAAATACCAGACATTCTCTAAGGATTAACACAGTGTTCAAGCTTATGAGCTCAACAGTTGCCTACTGATTATCAAGAGTGCACAAGCATCCCTTTACTCTTCCAATTGCCTCAGACTGCACCGTCTATGAAAAGATCGTCTCTAGAGGATTTTACAGAAGACATGGCATCCAGAATTGCCCCAGTGTCTTCAAACTCTCGCAGAAAGTCCATCAGGTCTTGAGATAACTGCCCCAGATTATGTCTTGTAACGGTTCTGGCTCCACAACAGAGATAAAACGGAAACCATGCAGTATGAAGTTGCAATGCAAATGATGCAAGATGTAAACGTATGCTCATGATGCTAAGGAAATGAATATGCAAACTACAGGAGCTGAAACAAGGATGATCAGGCATAAGGCCAGGGTGAAAAAGATTTTTTTTTTTTTTTTTTTTTTTTTTTTTTTTTTTTGTCAAGCAATTAGACTTAAATGGTGGATTACCAGACGAGAACCGGTTTATTAAAGGTAGGCCAACAGACGAGAACTGATGGGCAAAGAATAAGTCGTCAGACGAGAACTGACTCCTTAGGTTCATTGTCAAACGAGAATTGACTCTGAAAAAGAATGACTACCAGACGAGAACTGGCGTCCAAAAGGTTAAATGAAAAGGTGACCAGACGAGAACTGGTTAAAAGATTCGCCTACCAGACGAGAACTGGTATTTGAAGTTGGTTCGCCAGACGAGAACTGGACTTTGGGTTTGTCTGCCAGACGAGGACTCGACTTTAAAAAGATTTTCCAGACGAGAACTGGACTTTGAAATGGTTTGCCAGATGAGAACTGGACCTTGAACGGTTTGGAAGTTGGGGTTACGGGGCCCTGGGTGTGAGACTGATGTTTGTGGGGTAGGATGCCCAATGCACTTATGATGCGCATGCTCTATATGCTCGAGCGACATGAGTAACGTATGCAAATGATTTATGCAATGCCTATGAAAAGCCAGAAAACTCCCAAGGATGGGAAGGAAGGTCTTATGTGACAAGGCTTCTGGTTGAGAAGGGTGACAAAGGCGACGGTGGGTAGCATGTTTTCCCAATACTCGTCTTGAACTCGGAGATTACTGATTTAACTTGCTCTGCATAGTTAAAGTTTGCCCCTGTTGGGTGAGTCTCTGAACAGACTGTCACTGATTATCCAATTCCTGGAATAACAGACTTGGATGCTCTCATGAGGAGAATTGCACTTAGTGAGCTCTGGGAAAGTCCTGCCCCGGTATGAGCGTGGAAGCGACTTGACTCATTCTGACTGAGCATTGGAAGAATTCATCCTTGGTCAACAGGAAATCCGGGTGGCCTGCCCCTGTTTGGTAGATTTAGCTCTGATCAACTGATTTTGAAAGATGTTCCTCGATCAACTGATGCTTGGGAACTCGCTTTAGACTGACTGATTCCCTGGTCGACAAAGCGACTGGATAACATGCCCCTGATTCATAGGCCTACAAGATGCGCTTGATTCTGGTCATCATTGTTGAATGATCAAGTTCTCTCGTGATTTCTCTTTGTAGGAACCTTCCTGATGTCACAGACTGACTTGCAATTAAAACTGCTCATTTACAAATGGTAATTTTAATGCAGTACACATGCAAGTTTTTGAAAATTTATTTGTTTTAATGCTGTGACAGTGCGTGACAAATGGACGATTAGTCCAAACGTAGTGTTGAGTTAGCAAATCGTTAGGAGTCAGTTTACGCAACCTTGTCGTAGTATGCTTTCAGAATTGACCCTGATTCAATTAGGACTTTCAAGGGTTATGACAAGGCCTGGTTCACGGTTTTAGAAAGAAAGATTTATGGCTCAAAGTTTATCTGTGCCCACCCATTCTCCTTGATGTTCTCCAGTCCTATGTTCAGCTAATTTGACTCAAGCACTCGCTTCTCACAAGGGTTTTGTAATGATTGAGGAACCAATGACGTTGATGGTTTACGCACCAATGAGGTTTCTTGGAGTAACAATCACCCCTTCTGACTTTGTGTCTGTAGTCACACGACTTTGTTCTAATGGAACTTTTTCTTTTTGATATATTTTTTTCCTAACTTTTGCCTGGACTGATGTTTTTTTTGAATTTTTTTTCTATTTTGAAGTCCAGCGGGATGCCCTAAATTTTGCCTAAGTCATTTGTATTCACACATTTTTTTTTCGACTTAGCGGGCTTTATTTCTCTTTTTTTTTCTTGATTTTTTTTTTGTGAACAAATCGTGTGACACTGGTTTGTCTGACTTGCTTGAAAGGGTTGTGACTGCCTCATTCATTTGTTGTGGAGGGATAACCATTGTGGTTTCACGTCCCTTGACCTCTCGAGGTGTGATGAATAAAAGGTAATGGATCCTCGGATACTCACTCCTTCGGAAATTTGAACGCTCAGTCAAATTAACTTATGACTACCCTGCCCCGGGTTGAATGTGAGGGTTTTTTTTTTCGGTTTAGAAAAGAAACTCCTACTTCAAGGCTCAAAGGGGTTGACGAGGGTCTATCTCCCTTATATCTCCGGTGTTTGGGAATTGAAACAATGCCTGTACATCGTCAACAGGTTCTACTCTGAAAGCATACTTTGAACAATTATGGGTATTCAGTTGTCATCATCCTCCCTCAAACCTGCTAAACAACAGTGAAATAAATGGGAGGTAAATGGATGCAATTTTTTTGTTTTTTCAATGCAAGTAAAGAAAAATGAGCGAATGCGACATAATTGATTCAAAAAGTTTAAGATCGCTACATTAACATTACCATTTAAAACAACAATGCTTAAAAGACAAGTAGCTGCTAACAGGAAAGAAACTACAATGAAAATGATAAAAAGGATACGATGATCACCAACTCTGATGACATTTTTCCGAGCCACTGAATCAGGAGACGTTTCTTTGAAGTCTTTGAACTCAAACAGGCGAGAGGTTGACGTGCACAACCAAGCTTCCTTCTGGAAAGGATATGTAGCCCTTATCGATCAACTGTTGTACTTTGGCTTGAAAAGCTTTACAATCTTCAGTTGAATGCCCCATTGATCCACCATGATACCCACATAGCTCATGAGGATTGTACCCTGGAGGGTACGGCTCTGGCAACGACTTAAGAAGCTTAGGAACCACCAAAGAGCTCTGAATTAGATATGGCAAAAGTTCACTGTATGCCATGGGAACTGGATGAAGAGGAGCATTCCTTCTTTCCAGATTGTTGCGAGGCCTTGGCTGGCCCTGGAGTTGATTATGAGGTCTTCGATCATGAGCTTGCGGATTTGGACGAGGAGGAGTCCAGGGCTTCTGATATAGTGCTCTGAGCATTGCCGAATGCCCATAAGAGTAAGCAGTCCTAGGAACGGATGATCTCTGAGAAGATGTTGGTACAGAACATTCAATATTGGCCATGACTGTATTGGTATCATACCATTCTTCCTCTTGGGAGCTAACGATAGACTCGCCTTCACTAGCTGGGATGTTCGAAGAGTCTTGGATCTTTCCACTTTTGAGCAGGCTTTCGATGCGTACTCCAACTTTTATCAAATCAGAGAAGCTTGATGTCCAAATGCTACTCATTCTTTCCAAGTACGGACCTTGCAACGTGCCCACGAACAGGTCAACTAATTCTCTGTCTGAAAGTGGTGGTTGCACTTGGGCTGCCAATTCTCTCCACCGCTGTGCATATTCTCTGAAAGATTCACCACTCCTCTGAGATAGGCTCTGCAAGTGCATGCGACTAGGCGCCATGTCCACATTGTACTGGTATTGCTTTACGAAAGCTCTGGATAAATCATTCCAAGATCGGATACGACTGCTTTCCAAATCCATATACCAACTTAAAGATGCCCCGCTTAAACTGTCCTGAAAACAGTGAATCATCAGTTTATCGTTGCATGCATGAGAAGTCATTTTTCTACAGAACATCACCAAATGACGCTTTGGGCAACTGACACCAGTGTACTTCTCAAACTTCGGAGTCTTGAAATTTGGAGGAATGACAAGACCAGGAACCAAACACAGGTTTAGAGCATCAAAACCAAAGGCATCAGGATCTGCTAAGGCTTTGAGTTGTTCGTCTAACACACGAAATCTTTCAGCAGGATCAAAAGCTTGTGGATCCTTGGTTTTCACAAGAGGGATTGCCCCTTGGAAGTTCGACATAGGGAAAGCAAAACTCTGATAATCCGTAGCATCAGAAGAAGATGAAGGTCCACCTCGGACAACAGATGGTTCAGGTACACTCTGATTCACGATCGGGGTCTGTGCAGGCTGAGCTTGAGTGAGATTGTTCACTTGTGGAAGCTCCTCATCAGGAGAAAGACCATACAGAGGATTGGTCATCGAGGTGAAACCAGGTGGAAACTCAACACTCTGACGGCTGCTCTCTGACATAGCTACCGATGGCTTTCAAACTGACCCTTCTTAACTCTTGACACTGTTCAGTCTAGCTTCACACACTCTGTCGTCTTCTAACTGTTACCACTTGTTCAACCTGAGTACCGGGAAATCAGCTGGCTGGTCATGGACAAAAGAGGAGGGATGAGCTCTCTAGAAAAAGGATATGCAATGCAGATGCAAATGCAATATGATGATGCAAAGATGCAAAGACATGGGATCAACACTGGAAACTGCCTGGAATCTGGAATACTGCCAAGAACCGAGTGTCTGTAACCACAAGATCTATGCATAATAACCCAAAATAGTAATCGAAAACTGAAGGATCAAGAACTTCAGGATTATAGTGACCGGATCAAAACATAGAACTGCACTGGCAATGAGGGTATGCTGAGGTCATGGTTCCTGCAAACCTGTAAACCCCTCCCAATCTCACTGGTAGGCTCCGGGTCAGACATCACGGACTCTCAAAGCCGAATAGCAATAATACTTTCACCATTTCCGAGAAATGGCTCATGACCAAATCAGGGAATCGGTTTGGTATTATATACTACGCAGGGAGGCCTCAGCTGAGTCCAGGACACAAGGTCATCCTATGCGATCCCCAGGTGGGCCCTCGGATGCGAATGGGTTTGCCACAAAATGTGGGCTGCCACTGTCATCACTAAAGAGGGATGTTTCCACAAGGTTCACAATGATCGGTCCCCAGCTGCACATAACTGTCAGGGTTATGTAATGAGAGAGGAAGATCCCCAAATCAAGACATTTCCAAGACAATCGCAACCTGGGTGTGGAACTCACTACTACCCCCATGACAAGATCTCATGAGGCCAAAGTGGAACCACTCTAAGTCCTATGGTGCACTCGAGCCGGGTACTTGGCTCATATCTCTCAAGGACAAGTAACACCCATCCCACCAAAGAAAACCAGTCCAGACAGTCCAATATATATACATGATGCAGAAAATAAATACTGAAAACTGTAAATAAAGCTGTAAATAAAGTTGTAAATAAACAAACAATAGCATACAACAAGCCATAGCAAACAAACATCACCCAATGAAACAACAACACACAAGCGCTAGGAGAGACTCACAGGGGAACCAGAGATCTCTGGTGTGCAGTCCCCAGCAGAGTCGCCAAGCTGTCGCTCCCGAGGATTTCCATCCTGGTACAAACGCGAAAGTGGCGCAGAAAAAGAATAGAGTCGCCAGCCAGGCATTTTTATCCCGAAGAGAGGGAATGGTAATGCTGCACATACCAGAAGAAAGAAAGAGGAAGGACACAGGTCCTGCGAACCAAAGAGACTGAGCTCGGGAGTCGGTTACGACCTGGGAAGGTATTAGCACCCAGATCGTCCGCCGTACCCGACGGGATCCACGCTTGCAAAAGAAACTGTTTCAAAGGGTGAGGGTATGAAAGCTGCAGCAAAAGAAAAGAAAATGGAAAGAAAAACTGGAACTGGAAAAGAACTGGATAAGAGAACAAAGAGAAAAATGTAGGGAAAATAAAGATTGTGCTCGAACGGGCCCTACCCCGCTGCCTACGTACCTCATCGGGATAATGAGGATCAGAGACGCCGTAGTTCCCCTAACTAGGGGTACTAAAAGGAAATTGCTTGTGAATTAAGGCTTGAACTGCCTATGCCATTGCTCAGGTGTTGCAGACTCGGACGACGAGTGCGTAACCGTCTTGCAAAATGACAAGTAGGAGCAAGTTCGCGTACTGAGCGAAGGAGATGAGAAAAGAATTCCCGAAGGAAAGACGCTTATTGTTTGTTTTGTGTTTTTTAGAAGCTTTTATGAGTGTGTCACAAGGAAGTGAACTCAAACTCTCACCAATGGAATGTGCACTTGTCACTACATTCCAAGATGGAATAATAGAACAAACACACTCAAGTAAGGAGAAGATCCCCAAAACTTGAACCCAAAGATTAGGGCTTAGGCTCACTAACTCGCTTAATTATTAAGTGCTTTTTGGTTATTTACATGAAGAAGTGTTTTTTATGTTTTTCTTTATGAAGAAAATACCTTGATCAAACTTGTGCATCACAAGGTAAACATGTACTATCCCAAGATGGGAAGACTACAAGCATACCTCATGGAATAAGGCTATGGATCAATGCATCACTTCACATTTATTAAAGTGTTTTCTTTTTAAGAGTTATGAGATGAGAAGAGAAGAAGAACCAAAAGATCTCAAAGGAAAAAATTCTAAAGGGGGACTAAAATAATCCTAAGTATTCACATGCATGGAAGTCCTAAAGGTTAGTGAGGTTTCTATCCTAACGAAGGAAAAAGAAGAAGATAGAAGAAAGGATGAGAAAGGCCTAAGCCCAACAACAAAGGGTTAGTAACATAAACATAAGAGGAAGATGAGAATTGGAGATGTGGAATTCAATTCCCACATCTCTCACTTACCATAGCCCCTGCAATGTTAGCAAAAATCCAGCAAATTGACCAACACAATCATGGAATTAATCATGCTCAAAGGTTCTTGTAAACAAAAGTCAAACAACATGTCGAACATGGCAAACACACGACTTACGCGTCGAGAACATGAAAGCATACATCAACCAGCAAGCAAACCACCTTAAAACATCGTGTTTAATGATCATACAATGAGTCATGGCAATTAGCACAAGCAAAGGGATCAAACAAACTCAAAACAGCCCTGAAAAACCATTCTGCATCAGTGTTAACCGGTTAACCATATGCGTTAACCGGTTAACCAGTCAAAACCTGCACCAAACACGCAGAAAAACAGGGCGTTAACCGGTTAACCATATGCGTTAACCGGTTAACACTGTAAAAACAGCAGCAAATTCCTGCAGAAAACAGCATTTCAAAAACAGCTTATTCAAATAAGCTGCACCAGACCAGCACTCGATTACACATGGAAAAAAAAATAGATCAATGCACATCAATCCATAACATTATGCTCATGAACAATAACAATCGGATCCGGATACCAATCAACCAATCAATTCATGCAACACAATCAATTACACAAACACATGGTGGATCTAAAGCACAAGCAATGCAAATAAGCTAAAAACAGAGTCGGATCTGAAATCAACCAACCTACAAAGCGGAGGTATGCTTTGGTAATTGTTGATTATGCTGAAAATGATAGATCTCGCGCAAAACTTTGAAGATCCGATGCTAAGCTCCACACTCCATGCAAAATAAATGCAAGATCAAGCTCTTGATGCAGAATTTTGGATCCACAAGCACTTCTAGATCTCCAACCAGATCTGAATCTTCAATAAAACCAGCAAAAAGGTGCAATGAAGCTATGGATGGAGGTTTAGTTCCAAGATCTACACACCTCAATGCAAGGTTGTGTGATCTTCAAAGAGGAACTTTGAGTGATTTGGAAAATTGGGAGAGAAAAGTGAGAGAATTGTGAGTGAGAGCAATGAAAATTCAGAAATGAGAGTGAAAAAATGAGGGAGAGATGCCTTGGTTTGGAGAGAAATGGAATATATATGGTTTAGGGTTGGGGCCCAAAATCTTGGTTTGGGTTCCAAAAAATATGGCTTGGTAATGTGATTAGGTTTTAGGGTTGGAAAGAGGTTTGGATACATGCTCTAGATCCTTCTCAAATTCAAATTTAATTCAAATGAATAAAAATCAGAAAATTGGAAAATGGGGCCAAAACACACATGCTGAAAATGCTGCTGGAAATTCAAATTTCGCAGCTGTTAACCGGTTAACCATATGCGTTAACCGGTTAACGCATGCAAAATTTGAATTTCCCCCCTTTTGGTGGGAAACTTCAAAAATGATGCCGGCGCCCGCCGTTTCAAGCTGATTTTGATCCTTTCATTCTTTTTAAGCTCTGAACATGACACAGAGCTTGTGCAGACTGATCCTGTGAGATTTTTGCCAGGTCTCCATGCTCTCGATTTTTATCTGTGGTGCTTCGAACTTTCCAGATGGTTGGTCATATGCCTTATGCTAGAACATGTGAGTGTTATGCCTCATTTTTCTATGCAAAATGCTAAAGACATGATCCGTTATGATGACTATGATGCGATATGATGCTTAAAATGAAGAGGGCAAATTTGGGGTGTTACAGCTGCTCGTCTGCATCTCTCAACACTCGTCTGTGTTATCACTCTAGTTTGCTCGTTTGCCTTCCCTAGCAGTGGTCCATGATTACCTTGATGTTGCTCGTCTGCAATTTCCAGCACTCGTCTGTGTTTAATATTCGCCGTTGCTCGTCTACAAGTTCCAACACTCGTCTGTGTTTGGTATATGATAATCTTTGCTGCTGCTTGTCTGCAAGTTCCAACACTCGTCTGTGTTTGATATTTGAGGTTTGTTGTTGCTCGTCTGCAACTTACCAACACTCTTCTGTGTTGGATGGTGCACCTGGCGTAATAGGTTTGCTCGAAGAAGACTCGTCTGTCTTATACCATATATCCGCGGAGAATATATGAAGAAGGTTCGTCTACCTTGATTATGCATGTCTATCCCACAGACTTTAATGCATCCCGGTCCTGGCGTAACCGGTATATCCGAAGGAGATTCGTCTGTCTCAAGTCATATGTTTTTTACATTGAGGACTCGTATGTCCAGTTCCTGGCGTAACATGATTGTTTGAAGAAGACTCGTCTGTCAAAGTATTCTTGTTCCAGATAACAGTTTCAACTTGAAAGAAGCTCGTCTGCTTTTTCTTCTCTGCAGTCACAAAGCGTCATTTGGTTGGGTTTATTTCCCAGTGTTTCATTCTTCTTCAGAGTGCAAATTTCAGGTCTTCTTGGTATTCAACCACAGTTTATCTTGAATGGTCGATAGCTCGTGCTACCGTCCTTTTCAGATTAACAGTTGTTTGAATAGGGGCAGCTGTAACACCCCAAATTTTCCCTCTTCATTTTAAGCATCATATCACATCATATTCATCATGAACATATCATATTTTTAGCATCCTAGCATGGAAAGATGAGGCATAACATTCTTCATGACCTAGCATTAGGCATATGATCATCTGTGGAGGTTCTTGGAGCATCACAAGCTATGACAAGGGGCTCAATGGTTTTGTACAATTCCTATGAGGGGTCTACATTGCATTTACAAGCTCAAGTTCATTGGCAAAAGCTCAGAAGATTATATGATCATCAGAGATTCCAGGATAGAGCAAGGCTCATAAGCATTGGTCCTAAACTAGGGTTTGAGATTCAAGCATCAAAACCTCACAACTTTGGCCATTTCATTTGGGCAAAGTCTTCTATATGTCAAGAGGATCCTAGGTACCAATTTTCATGAGAAAATTCCTTGTGGAAGTCAGGAAATTCTTCAGTTGCTTGCAGATGAAGTAATTGGTCAATTGTGCCCTTAAAAAGTCAACTGTGTGATTTCAAGGGGTCCAACCCAATTTTTATAGCCAAGGGATGTCCTTAAAATTTTATAAGAGGTTTGGAAAGTTCAAAGATCAAGAATCATGAAGATTTGAAGGGTTTTGCAAAATTGATGCAAAGTTGGTTTTTGGAAAATTCCATTTTTAGCAACTTTTGCCCTAAAATTCAAGTGAGCTTAACATGATAAAAAATTCTTCAAATGAACCAAAGTCAAACATGAAAGTTGGATATTAAGGGCTCCCATTTTCAAAAAGTACAAGTACTTTTTCATAGCCCTCATGGTTTGTTCTATAGGCCCTTCGAAAAATTGCTTCAAACTAGGGCAAAACCAAAAATTTCATGCATGCACAAAAGCAAAAAGGTTCAAAACTTAATTTTAAGGCTTGGTATGGATCAAATAAGTTTCCAATGTTAAAATACAAGGTATTTGTCATATTTTGCTCAAGAGAAAGTCACAATTTCGTGCCAAACAAGGAAGTTGCTTTAAAATGGCAAAATTTGCATATTCATGAGGAAAGTGTGATAACTTGATCCAATGGCCAAGATGCTTTGTATTATGATTAAGGGTGCAGATTAGAATGCACATGGGGCTGAAGGCCAAGGCAAGCATGAGGAGTGCATGCTCTCATCACAAACTTGCTCAATTTGCAAATTCACAAATTCTTTTGATCCACACGTGCAAATCACACAATTTTTTCAGCATTGGTTTATGACTTGATATAAAACAAGCTAGGGTTTCAGAAAGCTCCAACTCTCTCTCATTCTCTCATTTCAAAGTTTGTGCACAAATTTCATTTTCTCTCATATCTCATCACACACTTGCTCAATTAAAAAACCAGTGGTAGGTCCTTGATCAGTGCAAGCTTAGGATCACAAATATCACCATCATTCAAGCAATCCCTCAAGATCAACAACCTTGCCATTTCAGGGCAGGTGCTTACAAAACTCAAGATCCAGCCATATTCAAGGCTCTAGTTGTATTTATTTTGCAACTAGAGAGCATTTGGAGTGATTTGCATCCATTATCTGGTCTTCTATCAAGCTCTTTCAAGATCTGCAACTCAGGTATGCCTTGAAATCTTTGGATCTGAAAATGAAATTGATTGTGCATTTTATGATCCTTGATGTACACTGATCATTCTGCAAGTTTTGGTTTCGAAAATGGTGTATTGTAGTGTTAGATATTTGAGTTTTAATTTTCATGGTCATTTCTGTTTGCTTTCGATCCGTGACTTCCTTTGATCCAATGAACATTTCAAGGCCATTTTTGGATTCAGAGCCTCTCATTTACCCAATCTGGAGCTCTTTAGTCATTTATTTTGATTTTTGTTCATGTGTTGGTGTTTCCGGTGCCGGAGCCCTAGCTCTGGTCACCGGAATCTGCGAATTCCTTGCTAGGGTTTCCAGAGGTAGAAGATGAGTCTCTGGCCCTTAGATCTTGCTCTCACTTCACCAGATCTGGCCACGTGTATTAATGGAACACCCTCCCTCTCACATGACTTTCTATTTTCATTTTAATTCAGTTTGTAGCGCACCATACTATAACAATTGTGTTCCTCAACCTCTCATCCAAACAAGACGCCACGTCATTTAATGAGGAGTCTCTCAGCATAAGTTGGATTGATCTGTTGGCCAATTTATTTTCCTTCATTTTTCCTCTGATTTTCCACCATATTATTGTTTTCCAGCGTAGCTTAATGGGCTCAGCTTGCTTTTCACACCCCCTCCTTGATAAGCCCAATACGTTTGAACTAAAGTGCTTGCTATTCTCACCTCCCAGCCATTTTCTTCATTTTTATTTCTTTTTCATTTAATTTCTTTATTTCATTTTGCTTTCTAATTTTTAAAAATACTTCCAATTATCCAAAAATTCCAAATTAATTCATGAGTGTCCAATTGAGTTTTCTTTATTTTTCCATATTTTTATTTTCGTTTTTTTCTTAATATACACGTGTCATATAATTCTTCCATCGTATTAATTCTTTTTTAAGTCCTTTTTGTACACTCTGACTTGTCCAATTTCCCTAGAGTTCATTATTTTGAGTTTTGTGCTGATTCTTTTTGCTTTGGATTACTAAGATGATGTAGTTTATGTGTGATGTTTCCCCTGATTTTTAGAAATTTTTTTATTGGGTATTGGCCCTTTGACTTGTGAAGGAAGTTTTTAACCCTAGTTTGTGTTCTTGCCCTCATTTGACCTATCTAGCTTCTGAATTTTTCCAAATCCTTTTGACTCATTGTTATATCATGTTTGAGGATCATTTTTTTTAAGTTGTGGAATTTTTAGATGCATTGTTGATTTAATTTGAATTTTGGTTCATACCTTGTCCCATTTTGCTTCCTTTTGATCATTAGCTCTCTCATAAGCCTAGAAGGGCACTTGTGCCAACTTCTTCTCCTCATTTGGGGTCCCTTTGGGGTATGGGTTCCATTCTGGACTTGACTTAGGGTTTGTGTCTTAGAAAGTTTTGTGTTTGGCTTAACTTTTAAGTTCTTCCTTTTCTTATGTACTTTCACTTCATCTCTTTACTTCTTTCACCTCATAATGTGATTGTGTGGTCTTGTGCCTCTCTTCTCTTCATCTTTCTTGCTTCTTAAGCATTTCTTTGACTTGTTTTGGTCCTGGTTGTGTGCCTTGAGTCCATGTTTGTGCATTTTTCTTTGCATCTCATTGAGTTTGCATTTGTTATGTCATGTGTTTCATGTTGCCTCATAATTTGCTTGCATACTTCTTCCCTCATTCTTTTGATTTGCATATCCATTGAGCATTTGTATATTTGACTTCATTTTTGTTTGTATGATGATGGTATGTCATTTGTTTCATTTTGCTTTGCTTGTGTGCTTATGTTGCTAACCTTGCAGGGGCTATGGTAAGTGAGAGGTGTGGAGATGTTTCCCACATCTCCAAATCTCATCTCTTCTTCTTATTTCTTTATTATGCTAACCCTTTTCTTGTTGGGCTTAGGCCTTACTCATCTCATACCTCTTCTTCTTTCTTCTTCTTTTTCTCTTCTTCTTTCTTTCTTCTTTAGGATAGAATACCACACTAACCTTAGGATATCCATGCATGACAACACTTTGGATTCTTTAGTCCCCATTAGATGTTTTACCTTTAGATCCTTTGGTGCTTTCTCTTCTCATCTTCAAACTTAATTCTAATTCACTTAATAAATGTTGAGTGCTTTCATGTGACATGAGACTTTGCTATGAGATACTTGCACGCGTTCTGTTTCAGGGCGAGGTGTAAGTTATCCCTCGTGGTGGATAGGTCTTAGCATGAGATTACTTCACAAAGAAAAGCTAAAAAACACTTCTTAACCAAAAATCACAAAAACATTTAATAAATGTTAATAGGTCAGTGTGTCTGAGCCTTCACTTGTGGGACTAGCTTTGGGGATTTCCTCCATATATAGGTGTGCCTCTTGCACATTCCATTTCGGGATGATGTGAGACGTACACATCCCAGTGAGTAAGACTTAGGTACACTTACCTATGCAAACTTCATTCTCAAAAAGCTTCTAAAAAACACCAAACAAACAATAAGCGTCTTTCCTTCGGGACTTCTTTTCTCATCTCATTCACTTCGTACGCAAACTTGCTCCTACTTGTCATTTTGCAAGACGGTTACGCACTCGTCGTCCGAGTCTGCAACACCTGAGCATTGGTATAGGAAGTTCAAGCCTTAATTCACAAGCAATTTCCTTGCCACCCCTAGTTAGGGGAACTACGGCGTCTCTGATCCTCATTTTCCCGATGAGGTACGTAGGCAGCGGGGTAGGGCCCGTTCGAGCATAATTTGTATTTTCCCTACATTTTTTTTCTCCTTGTTTTCTTTTCCAGTTTCTTTCTCAGTTCTTTTCCAGTTCATTTTATTTTCTTTTGCAGCAGCTTTCATACCCTCACCCTTTGAGATAGTTTTCTTTGCAAGCGTGGATCCCGTCGGGTACGGCGGATGATCTGGGTGCTAATACCTTCCTAGGTCGTAACTGACTCCCGAACTCAGTTTCTTTGGTTCGTAGGACCTGTGTCCTTCCTTTTCTTTCTTCTGGTTTGTGCAGCATTACCATTCCCATTCCTTCGGGATAAAAATGCCTGGCTGGCGACTCTATTCTTTTCCGCGCCACTTTCGCGTTTGTACCAGGATGGAAATCCGGGGAGCGACAATGGGTGGAGCTGTTTTAAAGGACTAAGAGATTCAAGGTGGAGCTATTTTTCAAGGTATTTTTAAGGAGAATCCTTAGGTTCTAATTGTGAATATATTTTAGAGCTAATGACAAAAGTCCTAAATTTGAGGAGAATATCTTGGAGGTTTCTTTTGTTGTTCTAGAACATGTCGAAGAAGATGTCCTTGAAGGAGCATACGACATCGTGCCTGTGCTGAGTTGTAGTGATTTGTTCTATTATATTATAACAGATGTAGAATATTCTGGAGATATTATGCAATCCTATGTGGCACTGATTTAAAGGGGTGCTGATTTAAAGGTCAGGAAGATTCAATCAGAATTCACAAACAAATATATACTTTCCAAATAAGAAGATAATTTAGGAAACTAATTATTGAAGACCTATAAGAAGATAATTTACGTCTGAATTGATACTACATATAATGGATTTCCTTCATGGCTTGGTAGCCTTTAGAGTAGGTGTGTTTGCATCGAATTGGGTTAACAATCCTTGTGTTGTTTATGCCTTTCAATACGATTA
This sequence comes from Lathyrus aphaca, assembly GCA_963966055.1. NCBI lineage: Eukaryota > Viridiplantae > Streptophyta > Magnoliopsida > Fabales > Fabaceae > Lathyrus > Lathyrus aphaca. The sequence goes on from OZ014520.1 coordinate 271,036,625, forward strand.
TTGTTATATGCATTTCCTTGCTATTTCTGTCAGACCAGATGTCTCGACATCCTGTAAGACATCTGGGATTAGTCATACCAGAATTTTAGATTTTGATATAATCTTAAGAATGCAAACTCAAAAAAATCAAATGATATAAACTATTTCTCACTAACGTTTGATGTTTGATGTTTATCCAAGGAACTTAACAAGTTCACTAGGCATTCTTAGAAACAAGTTATTTGTAAGAACTCTGTTTAAGTTCTTAAGAATATTTTGTTCATATAATCAAAGTTGTACACTTCGTGAACATATGTTCACAATAAGATAGACCCATTACTGTTCATAAGTTGAGAACTTTTTGAAAGTCAAAGTTATCATGATTTTGGTATCATATTGCTCAGAAGATGTAAACTGTTTGAGAATATGATATTCAGAACATAAGAATCTAAAGCAGAAGTTTTCCTGCAAACGGTCAAGACAAAATCTGCATTCAATGACGCTTTTCGGAACAACAAGCTAATCAAAAGTCTCAAGACTGTCTGAATATCTGGATATGAATATCCAAGAGAGAAGTTCTGTCAAGACAAACTCTGATAATCTAGAACTAGTGTTTTATACTTGAAGAACTATGATGAAGTTCTGATAGACCAAGTAGTGATATTGCATTTGGTATCAGACTAAGAACAATCATAAAGTTCTAATAGTAACAATATTCTGATATGAAGGCATGTGTTCTAGTCAGACTCTGATGAGTATAGGGAAGTAATCCTTCTCTATCATATGTTTTGAACAACTCAAAATTTGTATTTTGTGAGTCTTGGTATCAGGGGGAGACTCTGAACAAGCATTAGTAAAACTTTGGGGATAACACATTCAGGGGGAGTTGTTGCTCGGAAACTCTGAATATGTTCTCACTGGTGATTACTCGGTTATTACCCTGTTACGTTTGGTGATTGCCTGTATAAAATGTTCTATCAAAATACATGGTGTTGTCATCATAAAAAAGGGGGGAGATTGTAAGAGCACGAGTTTTCTATGCATTTTATGAAAGAACCATTTTATGTTCTGATGTTTGTTAAAGTGCAGATCTTGAATATTATATATATTATGATCAAACAAACATTATGAATGAGTACGTAAATGCTAATATGTGAAGTTACTATGTGTAACATTAGTCGCAAGCGTGCTGAAGAAGCAAGTGTGCTTTTGAATTTGAACATAATCATATATCCAAGGATGTGGATGTTGCGTTGGTAATGATCTTGTAGATGTTGTTCTTAATGTGGTTCTGATCAGATAGCGAAGCGAAGCTTCTAAAATTAATATTCTGAAGAACTAATTTCTGAAGACTCTGATGACTTGAAGTTCTGAAGACTTAACGTATAAAGACCAAGTGCCTGAAATATTATGAAGACTTATGAGTTCAGAAGAACCAAGTGCTGAAAACTATGAAGACAATGTTCTATATGAACAAAGTTCTGAAGACTCTAAGACTTGAAGTTCTGAAGATCATGGGTTTCAAGCCAAGTGCTGAAGTCCTGAAGAACGTAGTTCTATGTGAACAAACTCTTAAGAGTAAAGACTTAGGTTCTCTAAAAACCCATGTATCATCGTATCTATCTCATGCTTTATTCATTGATTTTATAATCAAAAGCCTCTGAAGTTCAAATGACAATGTCACCGTTGGCAATGATAGTACACAGTACGATAATGATTTATCCCACTACCTCTCCACTATCTTTGAATTGTGGAAAAGGACAATATGTGGTTGTACTATTTAATTCCTTGTGTAACGGATTCCTCAGTGGCCGAATGGGGTTGTAATGGCTCTTGTATGTTTGGCTATAAAAGAAAAACATCACATGCTTTATGTATTTGTTGTTGATTCCTATTGAATCCTCATTGGTTCAAACGAACAACCACACTCTTGGGTGTTGTTGATTTTGAATAGGAACTCAATCTGGTTGGTTATCCGCAAACTGAATATTCTTCTATGTAAATTAATCAAGGATACAACCATTGGTTTATGTGTTGGTGTTGATTGATATAACCGAAAGGTTTCTAAACACACATACAACCAAGTTGTCAAATTGTCTTTGAACCATGTTGTTGATGTTGTCATACAATCACATAAGGTTGATGATAAACAAATATAACATTGGAACAAGCTGCATATAGTTTAATTGAATATGCACCTCTTCTAGATGATTACTCTTTGACAAAAATTTGCTAAGGCAGAGAGATCTTGAATTCACAATGTGCTTAACTTCATATGCTGCAAAAGACTAGCAAAGTTGAAAAAGACAATGAAGAGGATCATGAAAGCTTCAACTGCAAATCAACTACTGAAGTGCTAATTGGATTGAAGAAAAACATGGGTTGCTGTCCAGAAATGTTCTTAAGTTAATCAAGACGAAGTAGTCCTTCTTACGCTTAAATGAAAATCAAGCTAGAAAAGCTTTTGAAGAAGAAGAAGACTTCATCCTTCAAGTGTTGAATGAAGAAGCAACTTGAAGAAGCAGAAGAACACACAACAGAGTAAGAATACAATGTAATATTCCTAGTGTGTATTTAGGTTCTTCTGATGTACTTAAGTGAGTTTACAATCTTCTTATGTAAGAATAAAAACATATGTAAACAACTCTTTCCCTAAAGGACCGAGTGAAGGTCATAACTTTAGGAAGGCACCGAAACTAGACGCTAGTGCTTTCATAGAACTATGTGCTCTGATGATATGTTATGGGGCTAAGGTTCTGGTGCAGCTCACAATAGTTGGTTCTAGAGCCTAAAGTTACTACACAATGTGTTATGTAGTTAGTCACGGCAGGTTGCCGCACAGGAAGTCACAGAGGTTCCGTGTAGTTAGTTAAGGTTGTAGGTCGTGCAGGAAGTCACGACACGTGGTGTTGTCCAGTTAGTCACGGCAGGTTGACGCGCAGGAAGTTACTGAGGTTCTGTGCAGTTAGTCACAACATTTGGTCGCGCGATTGTAATCATAATGATTTAGATATAGTGGATTAAGTCCTTATTTAAGGCGAAAACACCTTGGCGGGTGGACTAGAATATCTTGGGAAGTTCTCAAATGAACTAGGATATATCATGTGTTCTTTACTCTTGCTTCATGCTTTAAATTATTTTATGCTTCCGTAACGCGTTCATAGCATAACTTGACGTAACTCATCAAAGTGCGAAAAGTAGCCAATAGTGAAAACCTCAATTCAATCCCCCTTTTCTTGTGTTTTTCTCACACCTTCATAAGGTTTTGAAGATTATAAAGACTTGAAGTTGTGAAGAACAAGGGTTTCAAAGACAAGTGCTGAAGTTATGAAGACATGGTTCTGAATGAACAAAGTTATGAAGATTGAAGACTTGAGATTATGAAAACCCAACAATCATTTCCTCTACTCATGCTTCAATCATATTTCAACTAGAAGCCTCTGAAGTTCTGAAGATAATGATTAATGGTTAAGAGATTTATTCTTTCTTCTACTCATTCTTCAAACATCTATCAACTAGAAGCCTATGAAGATCAGAAGATAAGAGTTAACAGATAAGAGGGAATAATACAATAGTACAAAGACACTGTATTCCACTAACAATTCCACTACACCACTACCTTGATTTGGTAATGCGTAAGGACAATTGTGTGTACTATTTTTCACCCTCAATAACGACATTATTTAAGCCAATTGAGATGTAATGAATCTTTTTCTTAAGTGTCTATATAAGGATTGTCTCTCAAAGGAGCAATTACTACACAAGACTACGCAAATTTGAAACGCACATACAAAGCAAATTCTCTAGTGCAAAGTTCCAAAAAGCTCTCAAACTATGTTTACTCTGCTTATTTTAAAAGCATTCTATTGTAAAAAATCCATGTAGCAACCCGTTGTTTGGATTCCCTAAACGATCGAGGGAAGGTCATAAACTTTAGGAAGACTAGGACAATGAGTCTTATTGGTTCTTAGTCACAACAGTTGGTTGTGCATTGTGGATGTCGCATCAGCTAGTTGTAGTTGAGTCTGCAGTTAGTCACAGAGTTTCTGTGTGTTGTAATCTATTACAGTTATAGTGGATTAAGTCCTTGTTGAAGGCAAAATCACCTTGGCGGGTGGACTGGAGGTAGCTTGTGATTGACAAATGAACGAGGATAAATCATTCTGTTCATTATTTCTTTCGTTGTCTGATTTATTTGTTGAGGTTTCACGAAAAGCTTTCATTTTTAAAATACCAATTCAAACCCCTATTTCTTGTGTTTTCTCACACATTCATGTGTGTGTTATCTGCCATAATATCTTGAGAATCACTCTCATAACTTTGTATTAAACTAATCACTCAGACATTGGCTAAGCGTTGGACCATAAAAACTTTTAAACATCCTCTCTTAAACTACTTTGAAGCTTCAAGTCTCTTTGCTAAGTTCATCGATGACTAAACACTCCAAATGAAACTTGACTCTTTTAACTAATGAACCTTAAGATTACTACTTGATGAGACACCATCACTTGATATTGATGGACAATTGTCACCATACACCGAATCTCGTTTGATATAAGATGTTGTCATCATCAAAACCAACAAAATCATCTAATGATTGGAGATAGTTGTATATGCAAACACATATATTCACAATTATAATATTTTATGAGTTTCACTTTATACTTTTGAATATTTTTTGAGGAATAAATTAATCATGTTAAACTATCACTTTTGTTAATTGTATGTGTTGCTCCCGGAATTTTCATCCTAGTACAAACGCGAAAGTGGCGCGGAAAAGGTAGAGTCGACAGCCAGGAATTTTTATCTCGAATGAATGGGAAAGGTAATGTTGCAAAAACCTAAGAGAAAAGGAAAGGACAAGGTCCTGCGAACCAAAGATCTGGGTTTGGGAGTCGGTTACGACCTGGGAAGGTGTTAGCACCCCAGATCGTCTACTGTACCCAACAGATCCACGCTTGTTTGTCTGTTTCAAAGGGTGAGAATAAAGCTGCTACCGAAAAAAAACCGCTAATGGAATTGGAACTGAATGAGGAAATGAACTGGAAAGAGAGATCGGAAAGGGGATGGAAAAATGTAGGGAAAATAAAAAGTGTGTGCTCGAACGGGCCCTACCCCACTGCCTACGTACCTCATCGGGAAAATGAGGATCAGAGTCGACATAGTTCGCCTAACTAAGGTGGGAACTATTTTTTTTTGTGTTTTTTTAGAGCTGAACTGCTTATGTCTATGCTTAAGTATTGTAGGCTCATCTGGAACGAGTGCGTTTACCGTCTTGCAAATGAGACAAGTCGTTGCAAGTTCGCGTTGAAAGTGAATGAGGTGAGAAAAGAATTCCCGCAGGAAAAGACGAGTGTTATTTATGTACTGTCTTTTAAAGAAGTGTTTTATGAGATTGTTGTTTGTGAATATTCTCATACTAAGACTTGTTCATCGTGGTAGATGCCTTACACCTTGCCCCGAAATGGGACGCATATAAGTAATCCACGGCAAAGTCTCATGGCGTACGAGAAAGCTCAACCTTTATTATGTATTTTTTGCTATTCTTTTGAGATGAAAAAGATATCAAAGCGGACCAAAGGTAAAAGTCTAAAGGGTACTAATAATCCTAAGTATTGTCATGCATGTATGAACCTAGGTTAGTGCGGTTTTCTAATCCTAATGAGGAAAATGGAAAGAAAGGGAACTATAAATCAACTTACTTCCTAAGGAAGCTAAGTCATTTCTAAAGGGGATTAGCAAGAAGTTATGTAAATCAAGCATAAAATGTTATAACAAAGACACTTTGAAAGCGTAAAGAATTTAAAAGGAGAAGGTTATGCGAACTAACCTCCACCTCCCTACAAAACAAAGGTTAGTAGGATAAACATGATAAAAGGAATGAGGTAAACAAGTACCAAACAAATTCTAATTCATCTAGGAACTAATCTAGACTCAATCCTAAGTCTAAGGGACCTAAAAGCTAGGAAAAGCAAAAATCCAGCAACTATTACAGCTCCTATAGCACAAACAGCTACTAAATGCAATGCAAAATGCAAACAGCCTATTACAGCTAACAAACATCATGCAAAATAAGTGTAAAAAGTCAAAACAGCATGAATGCAATATGTTTTTACAGCTCCTGTTTCAAAATGCAGCTATGAAAACAAGGCAGATTTGAATTATTTTTCTAAAATGCACAAAAATGAGTTTTAATGCAATCAAGTAATGCAAAATTTATGCAAGTTTAATGCAATAACATGCAATGGACCACTTACAATGGAATGCAACATCAATATGCAAACTAAATGATGCAAGTTTATGGATTTTATGATTCTTTGAGTTTTATGCAATTTATATGCACATGATTGAATCAAGATGTGAATGGCTTCATAATGCAATGCAAAAACCAGAGGTGTACACATTTATTATTATGCTATGAAGGATGCTAAATTATGCAAACAATGATCACAAAACGTTATGAACATATTATGCAACATTTATGCACAAAATGGAAACTAACGAAACGCATGTCGAAAGCTACCTAAACTACATAATCATGCACCTAAAGTGATCCTAAAAATTCACTAAAATCATGATCTATCAAGCTATGATGATTAAAGAATGAAGTGATGCATAAACATGCAATGAAACAACCAATTTTTTTCAAATTCGATCAGCGTTAACCGGTTAACGCCCTGGGTTAACCGGTTAACGACTTTAAAAAACCAAATCCAGTGGAAAAAAATCAACGTGTTAACCGGTTAACCATGGCGTTAACCAGTTAACACTGAACAAAATACAAAAAAAGCAATGAAATAAGCACTTTTAGCCACCAACCTACTTCTAAAAGCTCCTAATACATTCATGAACATGTTAACACTAAATTTCTATTTAAACCTAGTCTTCTAGCACCTATTAGCACCAAGAACTATCTATGATTCTAGCTACTAACAAGTAAATCGAACAAATCGATCAAAGAATGCCATACGGCGAGATGAAGTGAATAAATTAAAAGCGAAAAGCGGTTTCGGATTCACCAACCTACAAAGCGGAGACTTGTTTTGGTGATTTTTGCGAGTCGATCGATGCACAAATGAAGAGAAAACCGTAAACTTCAAGCTTCGATCCGTAAGAATGCAAAATAAATGCAATTGATGAAGATCTTGATGAACTCTTGCAAAAATCACTTTCAATAAGCTCAAATCAATCCAAAATCGCAACAACTTATCCAATAAGCCAAAGAATCATTGTTGGATGAAGGCTTAGCTTCAAGTTCTTCACGCTTCAATACAAAACTTGAAGAACTTTTGATGAAGAAGCTTTGGTGAATTTGGAAAATGGAGAGAAAAGTTGAGAGAAAAATGAGAGAGATGAAGTGAAATTGTGAAAATGGTTGAAGTTATGAGGTTTGGAGTGAATTCAACTTATATAGGAATTAAGATTGAAGTTAGGCTTGGGTATGGAGTGAGCTAGGGTTTAGGTTTAGAAAAAGAGGTTAGGACTTAGGCTTGGAGTTAGTTAAAGTTGGTTAGGATTTCTAGAATATTCCTTGGAAAATTCCTTGGAAGAGTGTGGAAGATTCTAGAATGTGGAGGAAAATCCAAGGCAAAGTGGAGTGTGATGCAAGGTGGAAAAAAGTGGAGGGAAATGTGCAAAACCAACAAAGTTTTAAAATTTCTTCACAAATTTCGCCTCCGTTAACCGGTTAACCCCGGGCGTTAACCGGTTAACGGATGGAAAATGTGATTTTTTCACTCCTTTAATGGGTCAACTTGGAAATGGTTCGGTTATTCTTTGTGATATTATTTTCCTTCTTGAGCTCCAAAGATTGATAAGAGACACTTGATCACAAGCCTAATGCACATGCAGATAATGATGATTTATTTTATGTATTATTTTTCTGAATGCGATGCAATATGGACGGATATGCACGATAACGAAGCCTAAACCACTTGAGGTTGATAATAAATTAAGATAGCAAATTATGAAGGGTCTATGAAATTGGACCTTGGTCTATATTAGGGGTGTCAAAATGGATGAATTGGATGAATTGGATGAATATGAATTGAATTATTAATGGATGGATCAAAATAATCCATCAATCATCAAGGATCCACTAAAATTTCTTTTAAAAAATACAATCCAATTTATCCATTAAAAATAAAATTCATTCAATCCATTCATTAACATAATTCTAATGGATGGATATCATCCATCCGTAAAAATAAAATATTTTATTTAAAAAAAAATTATATTTTGAATATTATTTTTATTTAAAATTTTCATAAAATAATAAAAAATATTTAATCATTGAAGTTCAGTATATTTGTATAAAAACATAAATTATTTAATCACATACCAAAACTAATATATATATATATATATATATATATATATATATATATATATATATATATATATATATATATATATATATATATATATATATATATATATATATATATATATATATATATATATATATATATATATATATATATATATATATATATATATATTATACAAATTGTTGACCATTATTCATAAAACATGGACAGAGAAATGCATAACTAAACAACTCATAAAATAAAGAGATCAATTTATTATAAAATGTTTTAACTCATAAAATAAAGAGATTAATTTAATATAAAATGTTTTACACGGTGAATAATCACTATCATCCATTAATATTATTTTATTAGTGATTAAAATTAAATTAAATTTCTTCCAAGATCAAATAATTATGATTAAATGATTGTTAAAATCCTTTAACACTGCCTATACATTTCAATTAAATTTTAAAATAAATCCACCATGTATCTTGCAGAAGTAACCAAGTAAAAGTCAAATAAATTTTAAATTAGATGACATAATAATTTATTTGCCACAATGCATTATCAACATCAAAGTCTTATTTATTTATTTCATTAAGTATCACCAATAACTACATGAAGACAATGACTTATTCTAATTAATAAGTTTTGACTTTTTTTTTTTTGCTAAGAAATAGATTATATTTATTTTCACTCAAGCACTAGAGAAAAACCTAGGAGTAGAAGGAGCAGAAATACAGCTTTTGCCATCTTCTTTCACTTTAACCTTTTCACCCCCATCCACCCATTTTTTCAACCTCTTAATCAACTTTCCCTTTTTAGAACAAGAAACATCACCATGAGAACTAGAACTAGAACCAATGCATGACACATTTTGATGATGATGTTCCAAAAAGGAACAATGCAATTCATGTTTCATTAACTCTTTCCTTAAACAAACATTAATGTTCCTCAAGTAAATCAATTCTTCAACCTCAATTTCATGTTCCTTCTTAACATGTTCCAACTCATTAAGAATCTTGTTGTAATCTTCCTTCATAACATCTCTTGATTCAACTTGCAAATAATATTTCAATGGCTTTTTATGTAACTCTTCTTTACCTTCTAACATTTCATGCTTCTTCAAACCTTCACTCTTCTCTTCTAGCAATTTATCCAAAACCATTTTCATCTCTCTAATTTCATCTTCTAACTTATCAATCACACTAGCCCTTTTATTCAATTCATCATAGTTTCTCATGATTTCTTCTTCTCCCTCTTTGATCATCAAAGTTTGCTCCTTTATCAAAACCGATTGCGCATTCGATTTCTTAAGTAGCTTCTTAACCTTTTCCTCAAGCAACCTATTCTCTGATTTCAAATACTCAACCTTTTCAATAATCTTAAGGTATTGGACAACAAAATTCTCCAATTTAATAGTTTCCGTCTCTATAAACGAAATCTCTCTATCGAAGAACTCGATGCGAGACGTCTCCATTGACAACATGTTTTCAATTTCCATAAGCCTAGATTCTTTCTCTTTCATTTCACAATATTTTTCAAACATAAAAGTTAAAGCCAATTCTCTTATCTTCATACCTTCAATCTTGCTTGTTAAGCAAGTAATCTCTTGTTCCAAATATGAATGGTTTTCATGAACCACCAAGCTACAAGAAAGATCATTACTATCTATAGATTCTATAGAGCTATCATTTTCTTCTTCTTCTACATCTTCATCATCTATAGAAGAAAAGTTGTCATCATGATGAGAAGTGATTTCATTTTCAGAAAAGGAAGAGACTTTTGATAACTTTTTCTTTGTTATGATCCATGCATAGACCAAACCAGCCAAAGAAACAGCTAAAGGAACACCAGCTTTGAGGATAATAGGCTTTATGTTTTCTGCTTTTAGTGTTGTGTTTTCCATCAAAAAGAAAATGAGAAATTTCAGATTTTTTGGTAAAGCTGAACAAGGTTTTAAAATGTTGCATTGAACAAATTTATATGAAGGGTTTCCTTTGTTTGGAGGAACATAGATATGTGGCTTTTCAACTAAGCTATATCATTCTCATCCTCATGCTCTAAGGAATCTGATTCCTTTCTGAATTAATCAAATGCACTAAGAAATTTATATTTGTCATGTTGGGCTTCTTTTCTTCCATAGGTACGTGTGATCATTATTGATCGTACAAATATATTCTTGAAATAATAAAACATAGATCTCAATTTAAAGCCAAAGTAACCGACCCTACAATTACTAATAAAATATTTAGTCAAATGTAATTTTAAAATGATAATTTTATTTTAATAAATGTGTTTTTGAAACTCTCAAGGAGTATAGTGTATGAGAACCATATCTGAATAACATCTTCACTTTTATTCAGTTTTGCTAAAAAAAATCTCCATGGATTACTTCAAGAATATCTCATATTTTCTTGGTTGAATTACAATTAAAAACAGAAAGTTATTCTATATATTGTTTAGAGCACTCATCATCATCGATGATACCTATTTTTAAAATTAAGTTTTATTTTCTTTTATAATCTTCTATCTAAAGATTATCTTAGATAAATATGTGATGTCTCTCTCTTGTGTGTTACTTTTTATTCAATACAGATGTTCCTGGGAGCGTCATGTTTTTTTTTTATATATTTTAAAAATCAATCTTTTCCTTCGACTTTTACAAAAATCGGCATGTATAGTTGCTCATTCACTTTTTGAGCCCTAACGAACAAAAAAACTTCATTCTTCTCCAAGGAGGAAGAAAGTTCGAACCAACATTTTTCTTTACAAGTCTCTCATCACATTTTCGATATATACAAGTTCTCCATTACTGGTGTTGTTTGTTCTTATTGTTGTTCTTGTTGTCGTCATTGTTGTTGTTATTTTGAGATTGTCTTATTGTTTACTATTTGTTAGTTATGTACTATTTTTTTCATAAGCTTTATGTGATTATGGATCGTAGTTGGATGAAAGTAATAAATTAAGTGAAGAGTATGAGAATGGAATAGTACAATTTCTTGATTTCACTACAAAAATTCCTAAAAATAATGAGATTTTTTGGTGTCCTTTTAAAAAGTGTTTTAATACGAAAAAACATTTATATTCAATCATTGTGGTTGTGATGAAATTATTCAAAAATACACGAAATGGGTATGACATAGTGAAGTGACAAAAAAAAGACCTATGTCTCATACAGTTGAAGAAGATGAATTAATGAATGATACTCTAGAAGACATTATTCGTGATATTAGAGGTTATGCTTTCAAGAACGCTAATGTGGTAGATTAAATTGTTTGAATTGGGTGATTAATTGTAGGAAGAATGGTTGAATTTTTGTGTTTTTTGGCCTTAAGAAGAGTTTTAGGATGGAGACATCGTAGCAGAATCGGGTTGAGTTCGCAGAAGAAAATCTGCAGAATTTGCGTTTCTCGCTTAGCGAGCGTTTGGAAAATATGGACCCTTCCAGGCAGAAAGTAGCGCGTTTAGCGAGCAGGAGGTCGCTGTCGCTCCCCGGATTTCCATCCTGGTACAAACGCGAAAGTGGCGCGGAAAAGAAAAGAGTCGCCAGCCAGACATTTTTATCCCGAAGGAACGAGAATGGTAATGTTGCACAAACCATAAGAAAAAGAAAAGGAAGGACAAAGGTCATGCGAACCAAAGAGACTGGGATCGGGAGTCGGTTACGACCTGGGAAGGTATTAGCACCCCAGATCGTCCGTCGTACCCGACGGGATCCACGCTTGCAAAGAAATATGTTTCAAAGGGTGGAAAAAATGAAAGCTGCTGCAAAAAGAAAGGACTGAAATTGGAAAAGGAACCGAGAAAGAAAACAAAGAGGAAAAATGTAGGGAAAATAAAGAGTGTGCTCGAACGGGCCCTATCCCGCTGCCTACGTACCTCATCGGGAAAATGAGGATCAGAGACGCCGTAGTTCCCCTAACTAGGGGGAGAAAAGGTCTCTTGTGAATTACGGCTTGAACAGCCTATGTCAATGCTCAGGTATTGCAGGCTCGGACGACAAGTGCGTAACCGTCTTGCAAAATGACAAGAAGAAGCAAGTTCGTGGACGGAGCGAATGAGATGAGAAAAGAATTCCCGAAGGAAAGACGCTTATTGTTTGTTTGTGTTTTTTATTTTTTTTATTTGGTGTGGCACAAGAGAATGCACTCAAGCTCTTTTCTATGGAATGTGGACTCGTACTATATTCCAAGATGGAATAATAGAACAAGCACACCAAGCAAGGAGAACGTATCCAAGACTTGTTTCCAAAGACAAGGGCCTAAATTCATTGACTTGTTGAATTTATTAGGTGTTTTAGTGATTAAAAATGAAGAAGTATTTTTTAGGGTTTTTCTTGATGAAGATGGCTTCATGATCCGACTTGTGCATCATGCTAGACAAATGCACTATTCCAAGATGGAATGAATACATATGCCCCCATGGAATAAGGCTATTACACAAGAAGTCACTTCTTTTTATTAATGTTTTTTTAGGTTTTGTTTTGAGATGGGAAGAGAAAGAAACCAAAGGAGCAAAAAGGTAAAAGTCTAAAATGGGGAAAGACTAATCCTAATATTAGCATGCAAAAGTGGTCCTAAGGTTAGTGAGGTTTCAACTATCTTAATGAAGAAAAAGGAAGGAAAGAAACCAAAGAAGAGCAAGAAGAAGAGGAAACAAGAGCTAGCAAGCAACTTACTCCTCTAAAGGAGATAAGTTACTCCTAAAAAGGGAAGAAAAGAGTTGAATTACATGATGGCATAAGGCATATCAAAACACAAAGAGAAAGCACTTAAAAAGAGAGAAGGATGAAGAGTTGAAATGTGGATGAACATCCATACTTCTCTTACCATAAGCCCCTGAAATGTTAGCAAAATTACAGTAAGTTCATCAATAACAACAAGGAAATGACATGCTCAAGGCTCACACCAACCAAGATCAAACAATCATGCCAAACATAACGCAAACAAGCATTTACGCGTCAAGAACACGGAAGCATGCATCAATCAGCAAGAGGATCACCCTAAAATAGCATGTTCAATGATCATATAATGATCCAAGGCAATTAAAACAAGCAAGGGGATCAAACATGCTTGAAATAAGGCAAAAATGGCTCACTGCTTCAGTGTTAACCGGTTAACCAAAGCGTTAACCGGTTAACCAGTCAAAAACCTGCATAAAGTAGCACAAATCAGGTGCGTTAACCGGTTAACCAATCCATTAACCGGTTAACGTTGTTAAGCCAACAGCAAAAATCTGCAAAAATCAGCTCACAACCAGATTATTCCAAACAATCTCATACTAGTCCAGCAAGCATTTGAACATGAAAATAATGCATCAATTCACATTAAATGGCATCATGAAGCTAATGAACATTAACACATGGATCCGGTCATAAATCAATCAATTAACTCAATCAGCACAAGCAAATACGCAAGCACATGGCGGATCTAAAGTGCAAGCATGCAAATAAGCTAAAACAGAGCTATATCTGAAATTAACCAACCTACAAAGCTGAGGTATGCTTTGGTAATTGTTGATCAAGCTGAAAACGATAGATCTCGCGCAAAACTTTGAAGATCCGGTGCTAAGCTTCACTCTCCGTGCAAAATAAATGCAAGAACAAGCTCTTGATGCAGAATATTGGATCCAAAAGCACTTCTAGATCCCAAACCAGATCTGAATCACCAATTAAACCAGCAAAAAGATGCAATGAAGCTATGGATGAAGGTCTAGTTCCAAGATCTACACACCTCAAGGCAAGGTTGTGTGATCTTCAAAGAGGAACTTTGAGTGATTTGGAAAATTGGGAGAGAAAAGTGAGAGAATTGTGAGTGAGAAGAGTGAAAATTCAGAAAATGAGAGTGAAAAATGAGGGAGAGGTCCCTTTGGTTTGGAGAGAAATGATTAAATATGGTTTAGGTTTGGGGCCCAAAAATTAGGCTTGGGATCCAAAATTATGGTTTGGGTAATGTGATTAGGATGTAGCAATGTGATTAGGCTTGGACAAGTGCTCTAGATCCTTCCTTTTAATTTCCAATTAATTCAAAAATGAATAAAATCAGAAAATGAAAATTGGAGCAAAAATCACAGATGCTGAATTGCTGCTGGAAATTCAAAATTCGTGGCCGTTAACCGGTTAACCAATCCGTTAACCGGTTAACGCCAGTAAATTTTGAATTTCCCTCCTTTTGGTCGGAACCTTCAAGAATAAGCCGGTGCCAACCGTTTTGATCTGATTTTGATCCTCAATCTTTTCTTTAGGCTTTGACCCTGACGTCAACCTTGTAACCTGCCTTGCAAGCTTTGAATTTCCCTGATGATTGATCACATGCCTTATACCGGAACATGCAAGTGATATGCTTCATTTTTCTATGCAATATGCTAAGGATATGACATGATGATGATGATTATGCTATGATGATGATTATGATATGATGATAATGCTAAACAGGAGAGGGCAAATTTGGGGTGTTACAGCTACCCCTATTCAAGCAACTGTTAATCTGAAAAAGACGGTAGCCCGGCTATCGACCGTTCAAGATGAACTGTGGTTGAATACCAAGAAGACCTGGAATTTTCACTCTGCTGGAGAATGCAAGCAATGGGAAATAAACTCAAACAAATGACGCTTTGGTGACTGAAGTGGGGAGAAAGCAGACGAGCTCCTTCCAAGTTGAATTGTTACTTCGGATAGAAGATATTAGACAGACGGGTCTTCCACGAACGGACCTGTTACGCCAGGTGCTGGACATACGAACCTTCTTCAAACAAACCTGTTACGCCAGGTACTGGACATACGAGCCCTCATACATTTTGAAAAATATATGATCAGAGACAAACGAACCTCCTTCGGATAAACCTGTTATGCCAGGACCGGTGATGCACTTAAGTCTGTGGGATAGACATGCATAATTAGGATAGACGAACCCTCTTCATATATTATCCGTGGATATATGAGCTAAGACAGACGAGTCTTCCTTGAGCAAACCTGTTACGCCAGGCGCAACACTAGGATTTGACGAACCCTCTTCACAAATCTTGCGTAGATAAGTGGTGCTTGAGACAGACGAACCTCCTTCGGATGAACCTGTTACGCTAGGACCGGTAACCATTTTGACGTTTAAACCCACCGTCAGGACTTCAAACCTCTTCAATACAGATGAGTATTGGATAATCAACAAGAGAACACAAACGCGTGCCAAAAGTCAAGGATACAGACGAATATCAGCCACTGATACAGATGAATACCAGAAATCCAACACAGACGAGCGTTTGGAGAAGCGATACAGACGAGTACCCGATAAACTATCAAATCGGCATTTATATGGATATAAGCTAACATAGACGAGTGGGAAGGATGATACAAACGAGCATCCAACGAATAACAAACACAGACGAGTGCTGGGGATTGCGGACGAGCAACAACAAATTTTGAACATAGATGAGTGCTGAGGAAATGCGGACAAGCAATAAACAGATGTCAAACACAGACGAGTGTTGAAGAATGCAGATGAGCAATCAACATATATCACACACGGACGAGTGCTGAGGAATGCAGAAAAGCATCAGACAGATACCACACACGGACGAGTGTTGAGAAATGCAGACGAGCATTAGTATTTACCCATCATAGGTGACCGCTGGGGTAAGCAAATGAGCAGTGACATCCCAGTAATAAACATGACTCTGCCGGGGATAATACTTCACAAACGAGTGAGTGCTGAGGAGAGCATACGAGCTAGAGACGAGCAACTGTCAAATATCAAACACAGACGAGCGCTGGGGGAAGCATACAAGAAACGAGAAGAATGCGAACACGGACGAGCGCTGGGGTAATGCGAACGAGCAATAGACAGATGTCAAACACAGACGAGTGTTGAGGAATGCAGACGAGCAATCAACTGCTTAGCAAGAAACACGACCCTGCCGGGGAGAATATTTCACAACCGAGCGAGAGCTGGAAATGCAAACGAACATCCAGCAGATACCAAACATCAAACAACGGATGAATGCTGGAGTATGCAGACGAGCAACTACCAGACATCAAACATAGACGAATGTTGAACGAGATGCATGTGAGCACAAAACAGATACCTAACACAGACGAGTGCTAGGAGATGCAGACGAGCACACTTCGAAATGCCCTGATTGGCAACAAATAATCCTGACTCTGCAGGGGAACTCTGGTCAAAGGCTTTGACGCTTATCTCTGACTGGGGAGATGAATACCTGTGTGTATCACCACATGGCCAAGATATATTGGCGACTTCTCTGGGGAATACTCCAGCGGCGGGAGTGGATCTCAATTATGACTCTGCGGGGAATGACGACCTTCCGACCCGACTGAGGATGATGCATGGTCACACCCTAGATGGGGACTTCACTGGGGAAACAAGCATTCAGTTGCTCACTGGGGAAACTGCTTGGTTAAATAACCCTTGCTGGGGAGAGAATTCTGACAATTCTAACTTTGTGGGGAAGTAAGGCCTTCAGCTGCCTACTAGAAATTCACTGTGGAAAATAACTCGCTTGGGGAGAAGAACTGTTCGATTACCCTGGAACTCCGCTGGGGAAATAATCAAGGTCTCCTGGCCAGAAATAAATTGGTGGACCCGCTGGGGATATCTCAATGATGGTATACCAAATATGAACTTCGAGGAAGAGACGATTTCCTAACCCGGCTGGGGAATATCCATTCAAATTGTCTTCGCCCGCCTCAACTCTCTTCAGTTGGGCTCAAAACTCCGCTGAGGATCTCACCTGCTCTAGCTCAGCTGGGGACGATTCCATCTGAACTCTACTGGGGAAAACACGCGTCTTTCTTACGAAGAACACCACTTGGGGATGACACCATTTCTGATTAGATTTGAAAATATGCTAGGGATTCCACTTTCCATGGCTCTGTTGGGGAGCACTCTGCTTGGGGAAGTGCTACATCATCCTGCAACAACAGTATACACGCATGTTCACCGGGGATTTGCATGGTATGATCTGTTCATTCATTGTCACCCGACACTCAAAGGTTTTTAATTGTTTCTCTGCCATGTCAATTTTGTTTCATAAAAATCAACATGTTTCATATGCAATGTTCTTTTGCTAGAAATTCAGGACATTTTTGCAAAATAAAGAAAACACAACGCAACTTTATGACTGAATACTTATTTATTGAATGACTTCTGAATAGGCAAAGTTTTACATCAGGAAGCGACTACCTGGAAAGAGGTAGTTACTTAAAATGAGAAAAGAAACTATCTTAATGGCGATGTACACGGCATTCCAATGAGTTTCCTTCTTGCTATGACCAACATGTCTTCACGACTTTCTATTCTTGCATTTGCTTTCCGAAGAAGATGAGGGGACTGATTCCTATCCTTCTGATACTGTCAGACTGCATGAAACAGTGATTTGGTTCAGATTACCCGGACCACAGTTGTTCGCTTTTTCCCTTGTTTTGCGTGGATCGCCCTTTCGGGTTTTCAATCCACCGGGATACCCTTTTTTGCCTGAGCAGTCCGATGTGGCTTTTTAACTCAGCGGGTGTACATCTTTTCATTTATTTCCCTAACTTTTGCCCGAGCTTTTTATTCTGTTTTTAGCTCGTCGGGATGCCCTTTTCTTGCCTGGACTTTAATTCTGTTTTTGTGCCCAACGGGTCTTTTTACGCGAAGTATTTTTTAACTGCGTCCGAGTTAACAAGAGATTGGAAATCTTCTCCATCCATAGTGGTGAGCATCAGCACTTCGCCTGAGAAAACATTCTTCACTATGAATGGGCCTTCGTATTTTGGGGTCCACTTTCCCCTGTGATCTGAACTTGGAGGAATGATCCTCTTGAGTACAAGCTCGCCTACTTGATACTCCCAAGTACGTACTCGTTGGTTGAATGCTCGCTTCATTCTCCTCTGATAAAGCTGACCATGACAGATAGCTGCTAATCTCTTTTCCTCAATTAGACACAACTGATTGTATCGGGCACGTACCCACTCAGCCTCATCAAGCTTCACGTCCATCATCACACGCAATGAAGGAATTTCTACCTCAACAGGCAAGACTGCCTCCATGCCATACACTAAGGAGAAGGGAGTTGCCCCGGTTGACGTCCTGACTGACGTTCGGTACCCATGCAGCGCGAATGGTAACATCTCATGCCAATCTTTGTAAGTGACAACCATCTTCTGCACAATCTTCTTAATATTCGTGTTAGCTTCCTCTACCGCGCCATTCATCTTTGGTCGGTAAGGAGAAGAATTGTGATGTTGAATCTTGAAGTCCCGACACAGTTCTGCCATCATCTTATTGTTTAAGTTGGAACCATTGTCGGTAATGATTCGCTCGGGTACTCCGTATCTACAAATGATGTGTCTTTTCAGAAACTTGGCTACCACTTGACATGTGACATTGGCGTAAGATGCCGCTTCAACCCACTTGGTGAAATAATCAATCGCGACCAAGATGAAACGATGACCGTTTGAAGCAGTAGGCTCTATCTTCCCGATCATGTCAATGCCCCACATAGAAAAGGGCCAAGGAGATGACATGACGTTGAGCGGACTTGGAGGAACATGCACTTTGTCTGCATAAATCTGACACTTGTGGCATTTACGGGCGTACGAACAACAATATGCATCCATTGTTAGCCAATAATACCATGATCTCAACAACTTCTTAGACATAGCATTTCCTCCTGCATGAGTACCGAAAGATCCCTCGTGGACTTCTTGTATTAATAGGTCTGCTTCGTGTCTATCCACACATCTGAGTAAGACCATGTCAAAGTTTCTCTTATACAAAACACCATCTGTATTCAAGAAGAAGCTAGCAGCAAGTCGTCTCAAGGTCTTCTTGTCGTTGGATGATGCCCCGGCTGGGTATTCTTGTTTTTCCAGGAAAAGCTTGATATCAAAATACCAAGGTTTCTCATCAGACACTGCATCTACAGAGAAAGCATAAGCGGGTGCGTCAAGCCTGGAAACGTCAATCATGGGTACATAGTTCCAACACAAGACTTTGATGGATGAAGAAAGAGTAGCCAATGCATCGGCAAATTGGTTCTCATCTCGTGGTATGTACTGAAGCTTAACCTTTGTGAAGAATGTCAACAGTCTTCTGGCATAATCCCTGTAAGGAATTAAGTGTTCTTGATGTGTATACCACTTGCCGACAATCTGATTGATAACGAGGGCTGAATCTCTGAATATATCGAGGGTCTTAATCCGAAGATTAATAGCCTCCTCTATTCCCATTATGCATGCCTCGTATTCCGCTTTATTGTTGGTGCAACTAAAAGTGATTCTAGCAGCGAAGGGAAAATGAACACCTTTGGGAGTGATAAGAACGACACCAACTCCACATCCATTGATATTGACTGCCCCATCAAACATCAGCTTCCATTTAGATTCAGGGTCTGGCCCCTCCTCCGGAAGAGGTTCCTCGTAATCTCTTGCATTGAGGTACACGATGTCCTCATCAGGGAAATCAAACTTCATTGGCTGATAGTCGTCTTCAAGTGGCTGATGTGCAAGATAATCTGACAATACACTTCCTTTGATGGCTTTTTGGGACGTATATTGTATGTCATACTCTGTTAAGATCATTTGCCACCTTGCAACTCTTCCGATTAATGCTGGTTTCTCGAAAATGTACTTGACGGGGTCCATTTTTGAGATTAGCAGTGTGGTATGGGACAACATATACTGTCTCAGTCGGCGAGCAGCCCATACCAAAGTGCAACAAGTTTTCTCGAGCAGTGAATAATGGGATTCACAGTCCGTAAACTTTTTGCTAAGGTAGTAAATAGCATACTCTTTTCGACCAGACTCGTCATGTTGGCCTAGCACACACCCCATCAACCCCTCTAAAACAGTCAAGTACATGATAAGTGGCCGTCCTGGAACTGGAGGCATAAGAATCGGAGGCTCCTGCAAATATTCTTTTATCTTTTCAAAGGCTCTTTGACAGTCCTCATTCCACCTAACCGTTTGCTCTTTTCTTAACAATTTGAATATTGACTCGCACGTGGTAGTTAGATGAGATATAAACCGATAAAGGTAGTTCAATCTCCCTACAAACCCCTACACTTCTTTTTCTATTTTCGGTGCAGGCATATCTTGTATTGCTTTTACTTTTGCAGGATCTACCTCGATTCCTCTTTGACTAACAATGAAACCCAGCAACTTACCGGAATGCACTCCGAAAGTGCACTTGTTCGGATTCAACCTCAATTTGTACTTTATCAACCTGTCGAACAACTTTTTGAGATTGACCAGATGTTCTTCTTCGTCCCAGGACTTGGCAATCATGTCGTCCACATAGCACTCAATTTCCTTATGTATCATATCGTGGAACAAAGTTACCATAGCCCGCTGATACGTTGCCCCGACGTTCTTCAATCCAAAGGACATAACCTTGTAACAAAATGTACCCCAAGAGCTGTAATACCTCAAAATTTGCCCTCTCATTTCCTCAACATTTTTCATAGCATTTTGCATACATAGCTTCATGAAAATAACCAAAAACATTGCATCAAACATTGCATAGCTGAGGCATGGGTATGTGATCAATGATCGGAGCAACCGAAAGCTATGAAGAGGCTACCGAAGGGCCACAAAGCTTCACAACCTTGTGCAAAGGGTTCACAATATCCCACAAGTCTTCACTTGAAGCCACAAGTCATAGAAAGATGGGGGTTTGATTGAAGGAGGCAAGCAGTGCAATATTTCCTGAGGGAAAATGGCCGAATTAGGGTTTCACTTCTACGGGGCTTCCGCGTGAAGTTTTGATTCAATAAGGATTCCTTTGTCTTATATATGATGTCAAGTTCCTGAGGTTCAAATCTCGTCCACAAATTCATTTTGGAAGGGGTTTGACTGGCCGAACGATGGAAAATCGAGGAATCGGAGAAAAGGCAACCGAGCTAGGTAAAAAGGGTCGACTCCTGACTTTTAAGATCGAGATCATGAAATTAGGGTTACAATGATCCTATGGTTCAAACTTGATCAAGAAATGATGGAGGAGTCATAGAAAAATCAAAAGAAAAAATCATTTGAAAGGTAGTTAGTTTCACCATTTCCCTCCACCTTTCCTTCCACTTTCTTTCCACACTTCCTTTCATTCTTTCCATCTCATTTTTCCACTTCAATTCCACTCCATTTCCCTTGGAAACTTCCACCACCTTCCACCATCTTCTAGAGTGTTCCAAGGAATATTCCCTTTTCCAACCCTAACCCTAACTAACTTCCAAACCTAATTTTGGATCCCAAACCTAATTTTTGGGCCCCAAGCCCAAACCTAGCTCCTAGCCTAGTCTCTATTTAAGCCATTTTCATCCAAACCAAAAGGGTTGAACACCATTTTCCAATTTTCACTATTTGATAAGCACTTTCTCTCTCTCACTTTCCCTCTCCCTCTCACCAAAGCTTTTCAAATAAGCTCTTCAAGTTTCACATTGAAACTTGAAGATCTTAAAGCTTAAGCCCTCAACCTTCTTTGATTGTGGATTATAGAAGAAGAAGCTACTGAATTTTGTGAGGATTATCGACTTATCGAAAGCACACGAAGATTCAAGCTCAAGAACGCATTTATTTTGCGATTTCTCGGTTTTCGGTTTTCTCTTCGATTCAAGCTCCGATTCTTGCAACAATCACTTAAGCACTCCTCCGCTTCGTAGGTTGGTGATCTTAATCATTTCTTCTTTAAGTTATTCTCTCCATCTCGCCACTTTTGGCATTCTTTAAGTGCTTTTCGCTTTGTTTAAAATCAATTCTGTTTCGATTATGTTTCCTTGTGATATGTGATTTTGGTTGAATTTGGATTTAAGGTGTTGATAGTTATAGGTTCTATCAAGTGTAAATAAGCTCAAATTAAGTAGAAATTCGTGTTAGCATGTTCCTAGGAATGTTAGGGATCATTAGAAGTGAGTTTGTGGATAAAATCACTTTTTTCTCAACTTTTTTTACCTTTTGATTCAGTGTTAACCGGTTAACCATTTGGTTAACCGGTTAACGGGTGCGTATTGGCCACAAAACAGGGCAGATTTAGGTTCGTTAACCGGTTAACGCTGTTAATTTTTTTATTTTTTGCTTATTTAATGGCTTAGTCCTAAGTTCTAGTGCCTTTAGGTTTCATACATGTTTAGGTAGTGATTTTAGGGAATTTTTAAGTCCATTTCCAGTAGCTAGTTCCCCCATTTCGAGTCGTTTCGACACGATTCCGTGCATGTTGCGTTTTATGCATTTTTCTGTTTCTTTGTGCATGCCTTGATTTCTTGCATTTTGTTGCTATGTTCATACTTCATTAGGTATGTAATAATCACTTTGCATTCTGGTTTTCATATGTTTGCATTGCATTAAATTATTTTTGCATTTCATGATTGATGTATGTTGCATTTTGCATAATCATATGTATGTGCATTTGGTGGAATTGTGTTGCATACTTGATCATAGCATCCATATCAATTCAATTCTGAATTTTGCATTGAGTTTAGTGTGTTTATTGAATCATCATAGTGTATGTTTATAATCAATAATCACCATGTTCAAATGCCATGTTCATATGCATGTTTAGGTGCTACTTTGTGCATTTACTTGTTGCATAAGCCATGTGATGCATGCTTACATAATCATTCAATAATGTTCATGTTCTTGAATTGATATATGTTGATTTAAGTTCAAATACATGTTCATGATGAGATTAGTGATTTTTGCATTGAGTTTGTGCTTTAAAAGTGAAAATAATCAATTCTGAATTTTGCATTTCATAGCTGTTTTTTTGCATAAGTGCTGTAAAATGTGTGTTGTTTGTTATGTGTACATGCTGTTTGTAGCCTTTTACACCTACTTTTTCATGCTGCATGCTGGCTGTAAAAAGCTGGTTGGTGTTAGGTTTATGTTCATGGCTGTTTGTGTAATAAGGGTTGTAATAGGTGTTGTAGTTTTGTCCTAGCATGTTTTAGTTCCTTTAGGATTAAAATAGAGTCTAGTTTAGGTCCAATGTGCCTTAGAATTTAATTATGATTTAATTGTTGTGTGTTTACCTCATTCTTTTTAATAAAAAATGTGCATTAACATTTGTTTTGTAGTGGGGAAGATTGAGGTAAGTTTACTTCACCTTATCCTTTTATTTTTATGCATTTCTTTTATGCATTTTAATTCATTTTTCCTTCCATATTTGTGTTTGGTAGGATTCCCCATTGTTAGGACCAACTTACCTTCCTTAGGAAGTAAGTTGCATCCTTTTCCCTTCTTTCTTTTCCTTTTGATCTTTAGGATTAGAAAACCTCACAAACCATAGGATCACATTTGTAAATAAATAACTTAGGGTTGGTCTTAGTCTCCCCTAGTTTTTGTTCTTTTTCCGACTTGAGTCATTCTTTCTCACCTCATGAAGAAAATAATAAAATACCTAATAAAGGTTGAACGTTCTTGTACGAAACGAGACTTTGTTGCGGAGTGCTTATACACGTCCTGTTTCGGGGCGAGGTGTAGGTACTTCCCGTGATGGATATGTATTAGTATGAGAATGTTCACAAACAAATTCAAAACATTTCTCATAAAATACAAAAACAAACAACAAGCGACTTTCCTGCGGGAATTCTCTTCTCATCTCTTTCACTCACAACGCGAACTTGCGACGACTTGTCTCGCATGCAAGACGGTAGACACACTCGTATCAGACGAGCCTGCAACACCTGAGCATAGACATACGCAGTTCCAGCCATAAAAAACACAAATAAATAGTTCCCGCCTTAGTTAGGCGAACTACGTCGACTCTGATCCTCATTATCCCGATGAGGTACGTAGGCAGCGGCGGACGGTCTGGGGTGCTAATACCTTCCCAGGTCGTAACCGACTCCCGAACCCAGATCTTTGGTTCGCAAGGCCTCATCCTTTTCCTTCTTCCTCAGGTTTGTGCAGCATTACCTTTCCCGTTCCATTCGGGATAAAAATGCCTGGCTGGTGACTCTACCTTTTCCGTGCCACCTTCACGTTTGTACTAGGATGAAAATCCCGGGAGCGACAGCTGGCGACTCTGCTGGGGAATGAACCCAAAATCTTTGGTTTCCCTTGTAGAGTCAATCCTAGCGCCTATTTGGTTTTGTTTCTTTGGGTGTTTATATGTTTGTTGCTGTGTGCTTTAGTTTAGCTTTACTGTTTTCATTTACAGTTTTACTTTACAGCTTTACTTTACCGCATTTATTTACCGCTTTCAGTATTTATTTTCCATGCATCATATTATATTGGACTGTCTGGCTGTGCTGGTTTTCATTTTTTCTGTGGGATGGGGTTACTGAGAGATGAGCTCGTAACCGGGGCTCGAGTGCACCCTAGGACTTAGAGTGGTTCCACTTTGGCTTCATGGCATCTTGCTATGTTGGTAGTAGTGAGTTCCACACCTTGACTTGCGACCTTCTCGGGAATGTATTGATACCAGAAGCTTTCTGGGTTAATACGCAACCTTGATAGTTATGTGCAGTCAGGGGACCGATCATTGAGAACCTTTGTGGAAACATCCCTCTCCAGTGATGACAGTGGCATACCACATTTGTTGGCAAACCCACTCGCATCCGAGGGCCCACTGGGAACTCGCATAGGATGGCCTGGTTCTCACATAGGAATCCAGTCAAGGAAAACTGTTCGTATGACGATAGTATTGTACCCTTCGGGATGAATGTACTATTGTTTCTCGATTCAGTGCTGGAAGCTGAGGACTTATGAGGGATGCTTGTTTTCCCGGACTCAACCGAGACCTCCCTGAGTAGTACATAATGCCAAACCGATTCCCTGATTTGGTCATGAGCCATTTCTCGGAAAT
This sequence comes from Lathyrus aphaca, assembly GCA_963966055.1. NCBI lineage: Eukaryota > Viridiplantae > Streptophyta > Magnoliopsida > Fabales > Fabaceae > Lathyrus > Lathyrus aphaca. The sequence goes on from OZ014520.1 coordinate 271,061,709, forward strand.
GGTGAACGTATTATTGCTATTCGGCCTCGAGAGTCCGTGATGTTTGACCCGAGTAGCACACCTGTGAGATTGGGAGGGGTTTACAGGTTTGCAGGAACCCTAAACTTCAAAATACCTTCATATGCCAGTATACTCCAGTGATATGATCTTGTTTTATTCTGAAGTCATGAACTCCTGATCAGAGATACTTGTGATGATATTGTGGCCTTGCACAGACACTTGATTACCTGATTCACTACACAGGCATGTCACTGATCACATGCCTTGCCTTGCATAACATCATGACATCATTAATCATTTTGTGTTCTTTTTATTCTCAGGGTTCATTACCTCCTAGGTCCTGGTCATATTTGCTGCTTCAACATGGAGATTCCGAGAAAGAGAAATGTTCATTATACTTTCCCACAACCGGAGACAGAGAGTATTCAGGGTTTAATTAGCTTGATGGGTGACAAAGTCCTTGATGATTTCAGGAAAGAGTTTGGCAAGATACTAGATTATGTGAGCAAACCCACAGTTGACCAGAGGGATAACTTGCATTCTTTGTTGCAGTTCTATGATCCACAGCTGAGGGTTTTTGTTTTCCCTGATTACATCCTGGCACCTACATTAAAGGAGGTTTCTAGTATGCTGAATATTCCTATTAAGGAGGGTATGCCTTATTATGTTTGAGAGAGGACCCCTTCTCATGAGGATATCACTGTTTCCTGTCATTTGAGTATGCTCAGACTCAAGATGGGATTAGAGGCTGGCCAAAGTAAGGGGATCCCTTTGGATTTTCTTATCACAAAGGCACATGTCATGGCATTGGGAAAGAAGTGGGCAGACTTCAAGGCATTTTTAGCCATGATAGTATATGGAACCAGTTTATTTCCAGGGGAGAAAGAGCTAATTAGCATGGAGGCCATCACCATCTTTGTCAAAAGAAATCCTGTACCTACATTGCTAGATGACTTCTACTATGGATTTCACCACAGAAATGAAAAGAGGAAGGGACATGTAAACTGTTGTGCTCCCATATTTGCTGATTGGTTTGTAAGGCAACTCCCTAAATCAGGACCCTTTCAGGATTTGAAACAATCTTGGAAGTGGTTCAAAAGATTAATGGGCTTAACCTTAGCTGACATCGCTTGGGGATGCAATAGAGATCTGGTGGGCAAAGAAATGTTGGTCAGTTGTGGTAATTTTCCAAATGTGCCTCTGATGGGAAGGAAAGGTGGGATCAGCTACAATCCTATCTTGTCCAGGAAACAGTTTGGTTATCCTTTAAGAGATGTACCTTTGATTGACGATGCAGATGAGTCTTTATACTTTCCATCATAAGGAAATTCCAAGATGAGCATACTAGTATCCCAAGCTTGGGAAGTTAGAGTGATGAAAGGGAAGAAAGACTTTGGAAGAGTGGATCCTGACACTTATGATCCTTTTGCCAGCTGGTTGGAGGATCGTGTGAAGACCCATTTGCTCCCATTTTCTAAGGAAACACCTCTCTACCCTAAAGAGGTAGCACCCACGACTTCAGTGCCTTTGCAAGATTATCAAAAGTTGGAAGCTTTGGTTCAATAGCTCAGGTTAGAGAATCAAGAAGTTTACAATTCATGTCAGAAGCTGAAGATGCAGAATCAAAAGTTGGAGGAAAGAGCTCACAAAGCTGAAGAGATGGTTAGGCTCAAGCAACAAGATTTTCAAGATAGAGAGCTTTACTTCAATAAAAAGGGATTAGCTGAGACTCACAAGGCGGCCCATCGCCAGAAAGAGAGGAAGGACCTGAATGAAGCCAATGAAGCTGTTACCTTATGGCAAGAAAAGTGGGAAGACAATTTGAGGAAGCAAAAAGAGCTGGACGTCAAGCATAAGCTGGAAATCAAGAGTCTTCAAGATTCTTTGGATGGACAGAGAGAGCTCCTTCAGAAGGCTTATCATCAAGAGAAGGGTCGTCTCCAACGTCTAGCAGAAAGTCAACAAGAAATAAAGGAAGCTCAAAAAGAAATAGAAGACTTGAAGTTGAAAGCTGATGTGAAGAAGTCAAAGGCTGAGCCGGGTCTGAGCAAAGAGAGTGAGATGGCTTTTCTGCAGCAGATTGAAGAGTTGCATGCTTCCTTTGACACGAGGTACCTCCTCATCCAGAGACTCATCCAGGAGCCTGATCATCCGGATATCGTTCAGTTGTTCCAAAATGTCAAGCGTCTTAGCTGGAGGCTGCGAGACTTAGAGTTCCCTAGGGTTTAGTTTCATGCTATTGTACTTGAATTACCTACATGCTTGTTGTGGGATTCCTTTTATTGGATATACTTTGGTGTACTTTGATTGGCACCCTTCGGGGACTTTGTTGTTTCAAACTTCAGTTTATGAGATTGATTTGTTTTGAATCTTTTGTCTGTTATCCATTGCACCGACACGGGGTAATGAGCGCCAATTCTTCACGGTCGTCATTGTATTTGAACATCGCTCGGGTCTTCTTCCCAATTATTATTCTCTTAATACCAGGACCGGAAATAGGGAAAGACTTGGGAATAAAAGGAACATATTGCATTGCATACGCATCATTTGCATTTCTTCTTTGTTTTTGCAGGTTTTTTCTACAGGATGCTTAACTTATCTGTGTTTCAGGCAAAGATTGCGAGAGATGCCAAGACCCGGCATCTCCGACAAGATATCCCGCATCGCTACGCAACTCGCAGCAATCAAAGGACAGTCATGGATGCTGTGCAAACAGAGCTTAATGAGTTTCGCACCAGAATGGCAGAGTTCATGACCATGATGCAAGGGATCGCTCAGGGACAACAAGAGTTAAGAAATGCAATTCAAGGGCTCAACCCTCCTCATATTAATACTCCTGCGGCCACTTCTGACGGGCAAGGGGCTCCTCCCAACACCAGTAATGGCCCAGGTGGACCTCATATTCCAGAACCAACCACAGTAACTTTCGTTCCAGTACAAGACAAGCAGGATGATCAGTTCCCTTCTATCAATAATGACCTGGGGTTCGGCGGAGAAGGAAATCTTCAGGACTTTTTGATGCTTGCTAAGAAAGTCAAAGCCCTCGAGTGTAGAGACACTTTGGGGATAGACGTGTCTGACATGGGTCTAGTCCCCGGGGTGGTTATTCCTCATAAATTCAAGTCGCCGACTTTTGACAAGTATAATGGTAGCTCCTGCCCAAAGACTCACTTGCAGGCATTCTACCGAAAGATCGCTGCCCATACTAGGGATGAAAAACTCTGGATGTACTACTTCCAGGATAGTCTCTCCGGAGGGTCCTTGGAATGGTATATGAAGCTAGAGAGAAGTTTTGTAAGAATCTGGAAGGAATTGGGAGAAGCGTTCCTCAAGCAGTATTAGTATAATATTGACATGGCGCCCAGTCGCACCCAACATCAGAGTTTGACTCAGAGGAGTTCAGAGAGTTTCAAGGATTACACACAAAGGTGGCGTGAAGTGGATGCTAGAGTGCAACCGCCTTTGTTGGAGAGAGAAATGGTAGACCTGTTCCTGGATACCCTTCCTGGGCATTTCATGGAAAGGCTAGCTGGATGTTCTTCAAGCGGATTCTCAGATATCATCTTGACTGGAGAGAGGATAGAAAGTTGGATGAAGCAAGGGAAGATTCATAATGGAGGCACTTCAAGTTCTGGTATCAAGAAGCCCTTCGCGAAGAAGAGAGAAGGAGAGACCGGGGAAGTGTACGCGCAGAGGGGAGGAACTAACAGAGGATTTTATCAGCAAGTGGCCCCTATCACTATCTCAACTCCACCTGTTCAACAACAAGTCCAACTACCACAGCAACAACGCCAGCAAGGGTATCAACAAAGAGCTCCTCGTCCATATTATCCCCAGAAGCCCAGAGAAAGACATTTCGAAGCTCCGCCAATGTCCTATTCACAACTTTTGAAGAATCTCCTACAACTTCAGATGGTTCAACTCTGAACTCTACAACCCCCGAAGCCCGGCCAAATCCCGGAGGGTTATGATACAAATGCCAGATGCAAATTTCATTCCGGAGCTCCCGGGCATACCACAGAGAACTGCAAAGCACTGAAGCATACTGTTCAAGACCTACTGGATTCTAAAGCAATCAACTTTGCTCCTACTCCTAATGTAATTCAGAACCCCATGCCTCCTCACGGAAGTACGGTTGGGGCAGTTGATGAAGGGGAAAGTCTAAACCTGGTGCACGATGTCAACGATCTGCAGACTCCGTTGAATGTGGTTAAAGTTTACTTATCGAAGAAAGGTATCTTCCCTGGGTGTGAAGAAGATTGTCCAGAATGTGCTGAAGCTACAAATGGATGTGAGCAATTGAAAGCAGGGATCCAAGGTATGATTGATGAGGGAGTGCTGTAGTTTGACAAGGTTGTGAAGGGAAGAGAAGTTTCTACAGTAACCATCTTCTACGATCCATCTCAAGTTCCTCCGCGGGTCAGAGTGGCACCGATAACCATCACCACAGCAGGACCCGTAGTGTATCAAAGTGATAGAGCTATTCCTTGGAATTATGGTGGTGAAGTCTACTGTAACGGCCAGAAGCAAGAGTTGGCCACGTCTAGTACAACCCCAACTCAAGTAGAAAATGTTGGAGTAGGGGGATTTACTAGAAGTGGAAGGCGCCGGAAACACTAAGAAATAGTGTGACACCACCTAGAGACACTGCAGAAGCCCAGGCTAAGGCAAAAGGGAAGCAGCCAATGGTTTTCAATGAGCCCGCACCAGCGACTGATCCAGACCTTACCTTTGATAAAGAAGCCGAAGAATTTCTATGGATTATCAAAAAGAGCGACTACAAGATTGTGGACCATCTGCAGCAGACTCCGTCGAAGATTTCCATCTTGTCCTTGCTCATGTGTTCTGATTCTCATAGGAAGGCTCTCTTGAATATTCTGAACAAGGCGTACGTACCTCAGGATATTTCAGTAAATCAGTTGGAAGCGGTGGTAGCCAGTGTCAATGCTAGTCACGGATTGGGTTTCACAGACTTGGACCTGACTTCTGAAGGGCGTGATCATAATCGGGCATTGCATATCTCTTTAGAATGTAAAGGCGCGGTACTCTCTCACGTGGTGGTAGATACTGGATCGTCATTGAACGTCTTGCCTAAGAAAGCACTGATGAAGTTGGATTATGATGGAGTAGTTTTAAAGCTTAGCGACCTGGTAGTTCGAGCATTTGATGGGTCGAGGAGATCGGTGTTCGGGGAGGTGGAGTTACCAATCAAAGTAGGTCCACAGATCTTCAATACCACGTTCTACGTAATGGATATACAACCTGCATACAGTTGTTTGCTCGGAAGACCTTGGATACACTCAGCAGGGGCAGTATCGTCCACACTCCATCAAAAGCTAAAGTTCGTCTGGGAGGGTCAAATTGTAACTGTCAGTGGGGAAGAAGACATTTTTGTGAGTCATCTAGCTTCATTCAAATATGTGGAGATGGATGGCGAAATAGTTGAGACCCCATGTCAGGCTTTTGAGCCCTTGAAGTCTGAACAAGCATCTGTAGTGACAGCTCCTCCTGAAGAACCGAAGAAAGGGGTTTCCATAGCCTCTTATAAGCAAGCGCTTGAGTTGGTAGAATCTGGGGTACGAGAAGGTTGGGGCAGTCCAGTAGAGGTGCCAGAAAAGAAAGATATGTTCGGAATCGGTTACCATCCTGGGCAGTCATCGTCTGAACCGAATGCTAGAGGTTGTCAAGGCCCAATTACTTTCACGAGTGCGGGAGTAGTAGACTATGGAAACATCAATGTTGTACAGGATGACACAGTCGATAGTGACTGTGACCTAGATGGATGGATCAGGCCTGCCATCCCAGGAACTCAACTTAGCAATTGGACATCAGAAAGGCTTATTTCAGTCACCTCTTTCGAAGAGTAATAATTTTTGTTTCTGTTTTTCCTGTATTCAAGCACTATGTCTTGCCCGGGGCATAGTAGCTCTTTGTAAGGTTTCATTTGTTCTTAACACAATCATAAATAAAGCTGACGTTTCACATTCATTCATGTTGTTCTCTGTCTTTCATTTTTGCTTTTGTTTTTCAAAAAGAAAGAAAAGTTTTAAAATGACAATGTTTCTCATTTTCTCAAGTTGTTGCTAAAGCCTTGCATGAATCACCATTCATGCAGGTGCTCATCACCAGATCTTATCAATGACGACCCTGTTATGGCTGAGTATGACTTCGACAATCCAATTTATCAAGCCGATGAGGAAGGTGAAGAGGATTGCGAACTACCTGAGGAATTGGCCAGACTGCTTAAGCAGGAGGAAAAGATGATTCAGCCGCACGAAGAAGCTGTCGAAGTAGTAAACCTGGGTACTAAAGAAGACAAGAAAGAAGTCAAGATCGGAGCTGCATTAGAAGAATCTGTCAAGACTCATTTGATTGCTATGCTTTGAGAATATGTTGATGTCTTTGCATGGTCTTACCAAGATATGCCTGGTTTAGATACTGACATTGTGGTACACAAGCTGCCTCTCAGAGAAGATTGTCCTCCGGTAAAGCAGAAGTTGATGCGCACACGTCCAGACATGGCAATTAAAATAAAAGAAGAAGTGTAAAAACAGTTCGATGCTGGCTTCTTGGCCGTGACAAGTTATCCTCCGTGGGTTGCCAACATTGTGCCGGTTCCCAAGAAAGACGGTAAAGTCAGGATGTGTGTGGACTACAGGGATTTGAATAGGGCCAACCCCAAAGATGACTTCTCTCTACCTCACATAGATGTGCTTGTCGATAATACTGCTCAGTTTTCTGTGTTCTCCTTTATGGACGGATTTTCCGGCTATAATCAGATTAAGATGGCTCCCGATGACATGGAAAAGACAACTTTCATCACTCCCTGGGGCACCTTCTGTTACAAGATCATGCCATTTGGTTTGAAGAATGCTGGAGCCACTTATCAGCGGGCGATGGTGACGCTATTTCACGACATGATCCATCATGAAATTGAGGTTTATGTTGATGATATGATAGCAAAATCCCAAATAGAGGAAGAGCACTTGGTTAATCTAGCAAAGTTGTTTGACAGACTTCGGAAGTTCAGACTGAGGTTGAATCCGAATAAGTGTACCTTCGGGGTCCGTTCTGGCAAGTTACTCGGCTTCATTATTAGTGAGCGAGGAATTGAGGTCGATCTAGCCAAAGTGAAAGCCATCCAAGAGATGCCTGAGCCGAAGACTGAAAAGCAAGTGGCTTCTTAGGGAGACTAAATTACATTGCACGATTTATATCTCACCTAACGGCCACGTGTGAGCCCATCTTTAAGCTTCTGAGGAAGAATCAGGCCATTAAATGGAACGAAGACTGCCAGCGAGCCTTTGACCGAATCAAAGAATACCTGCTAGAGCCCCCAATTCTTATGCCTCCAGTGCCAGGGAGACCTTTGATTATGTATCTTACTGTGCTTGAAGGATCGATGGGATGTGTGCTGGGTCAGCAGGACGAGTCTGGTCGAAAAGAGCACGCCATTTATTACCTTAGAAAAAAGTTTACCGATTGTGAGACGCGATACTCACTACTCGAGAAAACTTGCTGCGCTTTGGCATGGGCTGCTCGCCGACTAAGACAGTACATGCTGACTCACACCACTCTCTTAATTTCCAAGATGGATCATGTGAAATACATTTTCGAGAAGCCAGCTCTGACGGGAAGAGTAGCCCGGTGGCAGATGATACTAATAGAGTATGACATACAATACACTTCGCAAAAGGCAATTAAGGGAAGTGTGTTGTCAGAATACTTGGCACAGCAGCCTATCGATGATTATCAACCCATGAGGTTTGAGTTTCCGGATGAGGACATCATGTTCCTCAAGTCGAAAGACTACGAAGAACCACTTCCGGAGGAGGGGCCAGACCCTGAATCCAAATGGAAGTTGATGTTTGACGGGGCCATGAACATGAATGGAAGTGGAGTAGGTGCTGTTATCGTCTCGCCAGAAGGGGTTCATACACCTTTAGCTGCTCGGTTGACTTTCGAATGCACTAACAATGAGGCGGAGTATGAAGCGTGTATCATGGGGATTGAAGAGGCAATCGACTTGCGAGTCAAAAACCTCGAAATCTTCGGAGGCTGCTAACTTTCTTCACCAAAGTTAAGCTGAATTACATTCCCCGAGATGAAAACCAATTCGCCGATGCTTTGGCAACTTTGTCGTCCATGATTAAAGTTTGTCAAGAAAATTTCGTACCTCGAATTACAGTTTCCCGTCTTGAAAGACCTGCTTATGTCTTTGCAGTCGACGATGGTGAAGATAACAAGCCTTGGTATCATGATATCAAGCAATCCCTGAAGGCTCAAGAATATCCGGCTGGGGCATCCAATAAGGACAAGAAAACCCTTAGAAGACTGGCAGGAGGTTTCTTCTTGAATCAAGATGGCGTGATGTACAAGCGAAATTTCGACATGGTTCTGCTTAGATGCGTGGATAGACACGAAGAAGACTTGTTGATGCAAGAGGTCCATGAAGGTTCCTTTGGTACCCACGCTGGAGGACATGCTATGGCCAAGAAATTGTTGAGGTCAGGATACTATTGGATTACCATGGAATCTGATTGTTGTAAATACTCCTGTAAATGCCACAAGTGTCAAATTTATGCCGACAAGGTCCATGTGCCGCCAAATCCGTTGAGTGTCATGTCTTCACCATGGCCGTTTGCTATGTGGGGCATCGATATGATTGGCAAGATCGAGCCAACAGCTTCTAATGGTCATCGCTTCATCCTGGTTGCTATAGATTATTTCACGAAATGGGTCGAAGCGGCATCTTACACCAATGTCACTAAACAGGTGGTAGCCCGGTTTATTAAAAGAGACATCATTTTCCGGCACGAAATTACTGAAAGGATCATTACTGATAATGGTTCTAATCTCAACAACAAGATGATGGCTGACTTGTGTCGAGATTTCAAAATAGAGCATCACAACTCTTCTCCATATCGCCCGAAGATGAACGGCGCCGTCGAGGCGGCCAATAAGAACATCAAGAAGATTGTGCATAAGATGGTTGTGACATACAAAGACTGGCATGAGATGCTACCATTTGCGTTGCATGGGTACAGAACGTCAGTACGTACTTCAACTGGGGCAACCCCGTTCTCACTGGTGTATGGTATGGAGGCAGTCCTACCAATTGAAGTGGAAATCCCCTTGTTGAGATTGATGATGGACATTAAGCTAGATGAAGCTGAGTGGCTCCGATCTAGATATAATCAATTGAGCCTCATTGAAGAGAAGCGTTTAGCATCTGTATGCCATGGACAGTTGTATCAGCGGTGGATGAAACAGGCTTTTGACAAGAAGGTGCGACCACAGAGGTACATGCCAGGTGACTTAGTGTTGAAAAGGATTCTTTCTCCTCTCAATGATCACAGGGGCAAATAGACACCCAACTATGAAGGATCGTTCGTGGTTAAAAAGGTTTTCTCAGGTGGAGCCTTGATGCTGACAACCATGGACGGAGAAGACTTCCAATCCCTTGTCAACGCAGACGCAGTAAGAAAATACTTCGTGTAAAAAAGGACCCGCTGGATAAAAACAGAATCAAGATCCAGGCAAAAATGGGCATCCCGGCGAGCCAATAACAGAATAAAAGGCTCGGGCAAAAGTTAGGGAAATCTTGAAAAAATGTAGACCCGCTGAGTTGAAAAGACACATCGGACAACTTAGGCAAAAAAGGGTATCCCGGTGGATTGAAAACCTGAAAAGGCGATCCACGCAAGAGAGGGATTAACACGAACGACTGCGATCTGCGAAATCTGTGACCTATCTACAGTTGAGGCTATCCTAAGGGTTGAAGATCAGTTCCATTTACTTTTTCTCAAGAGGCAGAGTGAGCGGAGCGTCTTGAAGACATACAGGTCATAACCGGGTTGAGACTTGATGAGATCCACTTCTCACATTGCCAATAGGATAGTTTTGGTCTTCCTTTTTGGCTGTTTCCTCTTTCCAGGGAACTGCTTCCTTTGTACTTCCTATTCATGGCCTTTTTTCCGAATCAATAAAATTCAACTTCAGTCAACTTGTGACTATTTTGCTTCTTGTTTTCGTTCTTTCATCTAGCATTGATTGATTGTGAAAACGTCCAGCAAATCGTGATTTATATTGTTGTGAACATTTGAATGCTTTCTAACTCATGCAGGAGGACAGAAACATTTAGTACAACTCTGAAAGGGTGTCGAGATACCCAGATAATAGTTCATACTACGAGCCTGGGGCAGGCAGGTCCCAAACTAACTTTCCATGTTGCAGGTACTATCGATTGTGTTCATGCAGGTACAAGTACCGGTGTTACTAACAGAGCTAAAAGTGAATCCCCAGTGAAGTCGCCAGAACAGGAGCATATGTCTCCCAGGGTGTCTCCAATCTTCCCCATCGGAGTTCAGCAAGGTAGCAGGAGGTGGGTGTCATCCCCAGGCAGAAGTTTCCCTTCAGAAAGGTGCAATCCCCTACAGTACAAGGAGTGTCATTCCTCCCCAGCGAGTTGCTTCCTCAACAGTGTCATGCCTTTGTTTCCCCAGCTAAGTCAGAAGGTTTCACTTCCCCAACAGAGTTCAACGGGTAGCATACCTAGCAAGAAGAGTGCGTCTCCAGCAGGGTCTTGGCGCTCCAATCTCAAAGTCCAATTTATTTTTGGCAATGGCGGTCGTTCATAGCCGGTGAATCATTGACAGCTTTCCCCGCAGAGTTATCTCCTCCTCATCAGGATGGATCAGATCGGTGCAGTGGTTAGCACTTACCCCACAGAGTCGTTGCTTCCTCATCAGGATGAATCAAGATCAATGCAGTGATCATCATTTCCCTAGTCAAGCTATCTGGGATACTTGCAATTTCCTCATCGGGAGATCCCTTTGCATTTGCATTTGCATTTGCATCCTCTAAAGCGTAGCATTTCCATCATCATGGAGCATTACGCCATAAATTCAAACATATGCATGCCAGCATGGGCCAGTTTTGAGGTATATATGACATATTCTCAACCTGAAGTACTCCGCACAGAGGATACCAACATCATTTTTCAGACACCCTTGTCTTTTCAGATCAATGTTTGCCAATTATTCCGCGTCTTGTTTGGTACAACAGTCGCGTTGCAGGCTCTCGTTTTGTACAACGGTCCTGTTTGCATGGGCTCTCGTTCATGTACAACGATCCCGTTCCATCTTATCCTATTTCCTTTGTTGTTTTTGGTTATCGACTGAGGCCGGTATACCATTGCGTCTCCATTCGAGGATGGTTTCGTTTTAGATCCGAGGATCTTTTAAGAATTGTCATTTAAGGATGGCATTCTTTTCTTCAAGTCCTTCTGAGGTTGGTCTTGTTTGTTGTTATGGCTATCATTCGAGGATGATAGACCATTTTGAGCTTATTGATTGAGGTCAGTTTGCCCCTTTTGCAAAGTCTGTCTGAGGTCAGTCTTTGTGTTTTCTGGTTATCGATTGAGGCCGGTATCCCATTGCGTCTCCATTCGAGGATGGTTTCGTTTTTTAGATCCGAGGATCTCTTTTGAGAATTGTCATTCGAGAATGGCATTCTTTTCTTCAAGTCCTTCTGAGGTTGGTCTTGATGTTGTGGCTATCAAGGATGATAGACCATTTTGAGCTTATTGATTGAGGTCAGTTTGTCTCTTTTGCAAAGTCTGTCTGAGGCCAGTCTTTGTGTTTCTGGTTATCGACTAAGGCCGGTATGCCATTGCATCTCCATTCGAGGATGGTTTCGTTTTAAATCCAAGGATCTCTTTTGAGAATTTTCATTTGAGGATGGCATTCTTCCCAATATATTTTACTTCCCACAGAGTTCAAATTTCCAGGTTCTATTCGAGTATTCAATCACTCCATACCTTGAACGTCTAAAAGCTCTCGCAATTATTCGTTCAGGCCTGCAGATGATTGAATAGGGGTAGCTGTAATACCTCAAAATTTGCCCTCTCATTTCCTCAACATTTTGCATAGCATTTTGCATACATAGCTTCATGAAAATAACCAAAAACATTGCATCAAACATTGCATAGCTGAGGCATGGGTATGTGATCAATGATCGGAGCAACCAAAAGCTATGAAGAGGCTACCGAAGGGCCACAAAGCTTCTCAACCTTGTGCAAAGGGTTCAAAATATCCCACAAGTCTTCACTTGAAGCCACAAGCCATAGAAAGATGGGGGTTTGATTGAAGGAGGCAAGCAGTGCAATATTTCCTGAGGGAAAATGGCCGAATTAGGGTTTCATTTCTACGGGGCTTCCGCATGAAGTTTTGATTCAAGAAGGATTCCTTTGTCTTATATATGATGTCAAGTGCCTGAGGTTCAAATCTCGTCCACAAATTCATTTTGATAGGGGTTCGACTGGCCGGACGATGGAAAATCGAGGAATCGGAGAAAAGGCAACCGAGCTAGGTAAAAAGGGTCGACTCCTGATTTTTAAGATCGAGATCATGAAATTAGGGTTACAATGATCCTATGGTTCAAACTTGATCAAGAAATGATGGAGGAGTCATAGAAAAATCAAAAGAAAAAATCATTTGAAAGGTAGTTAGTTTCACCATTTCCCTCCACCTTTCCTTCCACTTTCTTTCCACATTTCCTTTCATTCTTTCCATCTCATTTTTCCACTTCAATTCCACTCCATTTCCCTTGGAAACTTCCACCACCTTCCACCATCTTCTAGAGTGTTCCAAGGAATATTCCCTTTTCCAACCCTAACCCTAACTAACTTCCAAACCTAATTACTGGGCCCCAAACCCAAACCTAGATCCTAGCCTAGTCTCTATTTAAGCCATTTTCATCCAAACCAAAAGGGTTGAACACCATTTTCCAATTTTCACTCTTTGATAAGCACTTTTTCTCTCTCACTTTCCCTCTCCCTCTCACCAAAGCTTTTCAAATAAGCTCTTCAAGTTTCACATTGAAACTTGAAGATCTTAAAGCTTAAGCCCTCAACCTTCTTTGATTGTGGATTATAGAAGAAGAAGCTACTGAATTTTGTGAGGATTATCGACTTATCGGAAGCACACAAAGTTTCAACCTCAAGAACGCATTTATTTTGCGATTTCTCGGTTTTCGGTTTTCTCTTTGATTCAAGCTCCGATTCTTGCAACAATCACCGAAGCACTTCTCCGCTTCGTCGGTTGGTGATCTTAATCATTTCTTCTTTAAGTTATTCTCTCCATCTCGCCACTTTTGGCATTCTTTAAGTGCTTTTCGCTTTGTTTAAAATCAATTCCGTTTCGATTATGTTTGCTTGTGATTTGTGATTTTGGTTGAATTTGGATTTAAGGTGTTGATAGTTATAGGTTCTATCATGTGTAAATAAGCTCAAATTAAGTAGAAATTCGTGTTAGCATGTTCCTAGGAATGTTAGGGATCATTAGAAGTGAGTTTGTGGCCAAAAGCACTTTTTCTCAACTTTTTTTACCTTCTGATTCAGTGTTAACCGGTTAACCATTTAGTTAACCGGTTAACGGGTGCGTATTGGCCACAAAACATGGCAGATTTAGGTTCGTTAACCGGTTAACCAATTGGTTAACCGGTTAACGCTATTAATTTTTTTTATTTTTTGCTTATTTGATGGCTTAGTCCTAAGTTCTAGTGCCTTTAGGTTTCATACATGTTTAGGTAGTGATTTTAGGGAATTTTTAAGTCCATTTCCAGTAGCTAGTTCCCCCATTTCGAGTCGTTTCGACACGATTCAGTGCATGTTGCGTTTTATGCATTTTTATGTTTCTTTGTGCATGCCTTGATTTCTTGCATTTTGTTGCTATGTTCATACTTCATTAGGTATGTAATAATCACTTTGCATTCTGGTTTTCATATGTTTGCATTGCATTAAATTATTTTTGCATTTCATGATTGATGTATGTTGCATTTTGCATAATCATATGTATGTGCATTTGGTGGCATTGTGTTGCATACTTGATCATAGCATCCATATCAATTCAATTCTGAATTTTGCATTGAGTTTAGTGTGTTTATTGAATCATCATAGTGTATGTTCATAATCAATAATCACCATGTTCAAATGCCATGTTCATATGCATGTTTAGGTGCTACTTTGTGCATTTACTTGTTGCATAAGCCATGTGATGCATGCTTACATAATCATTCAATAATGTTCATGTTATTGCATTGATATATGTTGATTTAAGTTTAAATACATGTTCATGATGAGATTAGTGATTTTTGCATTGAGTTCGTGCTTTAAAAGTGAATATAATCAATTCTGGATTTTGCATTTCATAGCTATTTTTTGCATAAGTGTTGTAAAATGTGTGTTGTTTGTTATGTGTACATGCTGTTTGTAGCCTTTTACACCTACTTTTTCATGCTGCATGCTGGCTGTAAAAAGCTGGTTGGTGTTAGGCTTATGTTCATGGTTGTTTGTGTAATAAGGGCAATAATAGGTGCTGTAGTTTTGTCTTAGCATTTTTTAGTTCCTTTAGGATTAAAATAGAGTCTAGTTTAAGTCCAAGGTGCCTTAGAATTTAATTAGGATTTAATTGTTGTTTGTTTACCTCATTCTTTTTAATAAAAAATGTGCATTAACATTTGTTTTGTAGTGGGGAAGATTGAGGTAAGTTTACTTCACCTTATCCTTTTATTTTTATGCATTTATTTTATGCATTTTAATTCATTTTTCCTTCCATATTTGTGTTTGGTAGGATTCCCCATTGTTAGGACCAACTTACCTTCCTTAGGAAGTAAGTTGCATCCTTTTCCCTTCTTTCTTTTCCTTTTGATCTTTAGGATTAGAAAACCTCACAAACCATAGGATCACATTTGTAAATAAATAACTTAGGGTTGGTCTTAGTCTCCCCTAGTTTTTGTCCTTTTTCCGACTTGAGTCATTCTTTCTCACCTCATGAAGAAAATAATAAAATACCTAATAAAGGTTGAACGTTCTTGTACGACACGAGACTTTGTTGCGGAGTGCTTATACACGTCCTGTTTCGGGGAGAGGTGTAGGTACTTCCCGTGATGGATAGGTCTTAGTATGAGAATGTTCACAAACAAATTCAAAACATTTCTCATAAAAGACAAAAAACAAACAACAAGCGACTTTCCTGCGGGAATTCTCTTCTCATCTCTTTCACTCACAACGCAAACTTGCGACGACTTGTCTCGCATGCAAGACAGTAGACGCACTCCTACCAGACGAGCCTGCAACACCTGAGCATAGAAATATGCAGTTCCAGCCATAAAAAACACAAATAAATAGTTACCGCCTTAGTTAGGCGAACTACGTCGACTCTGATCCTCATTATCCCGATGAGGTACGTAGGCAGCGGGGTAGGGCCCATTCGAGCACATTCTTTATTTTCCCTACATTTTCCCCTTTCTTTTCATTTTCTTTTCCAGTCTCTTTTCTCATTTCCATGCCAGTAGCAGTTCATTTGTTCAACATCAGTTATATTTCTTACCCTTTGAAACAAACAAGCAAGCGTGGATCCCGTTGGGTACGGAGGACGGTCTGGGGTGCTAATACCTTCCCAGGTCGTAACCGACTCCCGAACCCAGATCTTTGGTTCGCAAGGCCTCGTCCTTTTCCTTCTTCCTCAGGTTTGTGCAGCATTACCTTTCCCGTTCCATTCGGGATAAAAATGCCTGGCTGGCGACTCTACCTTTTCCGCGCCACTTTCGCGTTTGTACTAGGATGAAAATCCCGGGAGCGACAAGGGGTAATGAACGTCGTTTTCTCCATGTCTTCCGGCGCCATCTTGATCTAATTATACCCGGAGAAGCCATCCATGAAGGAAAATACCGAGAACTGAGCGGTGTTATCTACCAACACATCGATGTGAGGTAGCAGAAAGTCATCCTTTGGACTTGCTCTGTTTAGATCCCGATAATCGACGCACATCCGGACCTTGCCATCTTTCTTCGGTACCGGCACAATGTTAGATACCTAAGGTGGATAACTAGTTATAGCAAGGAACCCGTTATCCCACTGCTTATGAACTTCCTCCTTGATCTTCATAGCCATATCGGGGCTAGTTCTTCTCAGCTTTTATTTCACGGGAGGACAGTCTTCCCTCAATGGCAGCTTGTGCACCACGATGTCAGTATCTAGTCCTGGCATATCCTGATACGACCAGGCGAAGATATCCACATATTCACACAGCATACCAATCAGCTCCTTCTTTACCCCGGCCTGCAGACTGGCCCCAATCTTTATCTCTTTCTTTACATCTTCAGTCCCGATGTTGATGATTTATATTTCTTCCTGATGAGGCTGAATGACCCTTTCCTCTTGTTTCAACAACCTGGCCAATTCTTCTGGGAGTTCACAGTCTTCCTCAACCCCTTCATCAGCTTGGTAGATAGGAATGTCGAAGTCACGCATAGTCATAGCAGGAACGTTGTCATAGGAATCCGAAGGATCAACACTGCACAAGATGTGCTTATTTCAGAATCTGAAGGAGACGCAAACACACAAAAGTACAAGAAAGAAAAACATTGCCATTTTATTTGCTTTGTGAAAAATCTTAAAATGAAAGAAAGAGAACACAATTTGCTTGAAAAATGTCATTTATTTCATGGGAAAAACATAATGCATTAAACATGGTGGCCCTACAAATGGATCCATGCACCTTGGGCAGAGTGTAGGATTTGACATGCAGTATGATAAAAATGGAAACAAAGAAAATTACTTTGACTGCCAAGTAACTTGAACAAAATCTTCAGCAGACCAGTTTCAGAGCTCCTCCCTAGGTACGCATGGGTGAATCCAGTCATCCAAGTTGTAGTTGTTGCACCCCAAAATTTGCCCTCACCTAGACAAGACATTGTGTACTAAGGTGTCTCAAAAGGTTCACAAGGTATCTCAAGAGGTTCACAAGGTTTACAATTAGTCAGAAAGCTTGGAAGTTCCCTCAACAAAGCATCCTCCTAAGCAATGCATCCAAAATTAGGGTTTTGAGTTTCATCAGGCTAAATGGATTTCCAAGGCTTCAAGTGAGCTTCATAGAATCCTATATGTCTTCAAGAATCCCTATGTCAAGTTTCAAGGCTTTCCCAAAAGGGTTGCTCAGTCAAATGATCAGATAAGCTAAAATCAGTCAAAGTAGTTAAAAAGTCAAACTGAGGTCAACTGTGGTCAAACCAAAGTCAAAATTCATGATTTTTTGCCAACATCAAGTATATGAATTAAAATTCATCATTTGATCAAGGGTTGATCTGTTAGAACAAATATGGTTCTGAACCTCTAAGTGTTTTGATGATAACAAAGCCTTTCATATTAGAAGTTCTAATGAATATACTTCTTCTTATGTAGAAGTAAATCTTATCTAAGTAATCCGTACAAGCTAAGGAGAACCATTATAGAAGATACTTTTATAGAAGAATCCAGCATTAAATTACATATTTATTGGCTGCGCATATCTTATTTATTATCTCTGATTTCCGCTTAGAAGATGCTGGTATCCTTATTGAAAGACTTTAATTAAAGAATATTTCCTTTAATATACAAAGACAAGTATCTCTTCTTATGGAAAGAAATTAAGGTATTAAAGTATATCCTAATTTGATTCAAGATGTCTCCAACGGCTACTTTATCATAAACTATATAAAGGACATCATTTGAAGAAATCAAGCAGGACGCAACGCTATACAACGTACATCATATATTCAAGCAAATCATTTTATCTTGTACTTATTATTGTAACTATCACTTAGTGATACCTGCTTATCTAGAAGCATTCTAAGTTACGTCTTTATTATTGTAATAATTATCTTTTTCCTTGAGTGACTAAGTTTAGTCAGAAGACTCAAGAAGACATTGACTATAGGTCTTTGTGTGTATTCTTATTGAATAGTGGATTAAGACCTCAGTAGAGGCAAAATCACCTTGGCGGGTGGACTGGATGTAGTTTGAGTTCAAACGAACCAGGATAAATTAAACGTGTCATTAGAAGTTAGTTTTATTTATTCCAGAAAACCCAATTCCAACCCCCCTTCCTTGTGTTTTGCGCACCTTCAATTGGCATCAGAGCGCTAGGTTCTGAGTATTACACTTAACCGTGTCAGTAAAAGATCCAGAAGATAAACACATGGCAGAAACTGGAATTAACAATGACTATCAGAATGACAAGATCAATGCTAAACCACCAATGTTCAATGGTGACAATTTTGACTACTGGAAGGATGTTCTAGAGAGTTTCTTTCTAGCTCTAGATGGAGATCTCTGGGACATGGTGACAGATGGATATATTCATCCTGTTGGAGAAGATGGTCAGAAGATTGAAAGAAAAAATATGACAGTTCAACAGAAGAAGGAATTCAGAAATCATCACAAAGCTAGGACCATACTTCTAAGTGCCATCTCGTACACAGAATATGAGAAGATCACAAACAGGGATTCAGCCAAACACATGTTTGATTCTCTAAGGATGACACATGAAGGCAACTCTCAAGTCAAGGAGACCAAAGCTCTAGCTCTCATCCAGAAGTATGAAGCTTTCAAGATGGAAGAAGATGAAACCATTGAAAAAATGTTTTCAAGGTTCCAAATTCTGGTTGCTGGACTAAAAGTTCTGGACAAAGGCTACTCAACATCAGATCATGTGAAGAAAATCATCAGAAGTTTACCAAAAGCCTGGAGACCCATGGTCACTGCTTTAAAATTATCAAAAAATCTGAATGAAATTTCCTTAGAAGAACTGATCAGCTCCTTGAGAAGTCATGAGATTGAATTAGAAGAAGATGAGCCCCAGAAGAAAGGTAAGTCTGTAGCTCTTAAATCTAACAAACATGTTTCTAAAGCTTTACAGGCAGAAGAAGAAGAAAGCTCTGGATGCTCATCAGAAGAAGATGAATTATCTCTCCTGTCAAGAAGAGTTCAACAACTCTGGAAGCATCGTCAGAAGAAGTTCAGAAATACCAGAAGATCAAACAATTATTCTGAATCAACATCCAGTCACAAGAAACCCAGAAGCAAAGAAGTTGTGTGCTACGAATGCAAAGAACCAGGACACTATAAAAGTGAATGTCCAAAACTTCAGAAAGACAAACCCAGAAACAAATTCAGCAGAGAAAAGAAAAACAGTCTCATGGCAACATGGGATGATTCTGAATCATCTGAAGCAGAGTCAGATTCTGAAGATGAACAAGCTAATATTGCATTAATGGCAAATATACCAGAAGATGATCACTCATCAGAATCAGAGTTAGAATCAGATTCAGAAGAGGTATTTTCTAAATTCTCTAGATCTCAGTTAGAAGCTAGTATTTCAGAAATTCTTGAAAAATATCAGAAGCTTCAATTCAAATACAAAGACATTAAACAAAGTCTAGTATCTGAATTAGAAGATGTTAGAAAACTGAAAACAGAAAACTCTGAGCTGAAAGAAAATCTCTTTGAATGTAAAAACTCTTTTGAGAAGCTCAAAGCTCAGAAGAAATCTGAATTAGAAGATCTAATGAATTCTGATAATATCATAAAACAATATGATTATAGTTTTCAACAATTTCTTACTAAAAGCTTAGATAGAAGTAAGATTGCTTCTATGATCTATGGTGTTAGCAGAAATGAAAGAAGAGGCATAGGCTATGTGAAAAATAAAGAAACTCTGAAATTAAAAAATATTGATGACATTGTCATAAATACTAATACTCCTCTAAGTTCTCATTTCACCTACGGTCATAATCATGATCTTATATACACTAGTGAGTCATCTTGCTCTACAAGTTCTGATTTAAAACCTAAAATAAATCAGAAGTTTGTAAAACCTAACAAACAAGGACCCAGAAGAATATGGGTACCCAAGGATAAAATTGTGTATGTTGCAGATATCTTTAACAGCAAAACTGAAACACCAATCATGGTACCTGGACTCTGGATGCTCACGTCACATGACGGGAAGAAAGCATATGTTCCAAAGTCTTGAATTAAAAGATGGAGGCCACGTAGGTTTTGGAGGCAATCAAAAAGGAAGAATTATTGGCTCCGGAACTATTGGTAATGGAAATCTTCCTTCTATATCTAATGTTCTACTTGTAGAAGGATTAATGCATAATTTATTATCCATAAGTCAATTAAGTGATAATGGCTATGACATAATCTTTAATCAAAAGTTCTGTAAAGCTGTTAGTCAGAAAGATGGAACAATCCTCTTTAGTGGAAAGAGAAAGAACAACATTTATAAAATAAAGCTTTCAGAATTAAAAATTCAAAATGTAAAATGTCTAATGTCTGTGGAAACTGAGCAATGGGTCTGGCACAGAAGATTGGGACATGTTAATATGAGAAGATTATCTCAACTTAACAAACTCAATCTAGTCAGAGGACTTCCAAATTTGAAGTTCAACTCAGAAGCTCTATGTGAAGCATGTCAGAAAGGCAAATTTTCAAAAACTGGATTCAAAGCTAAAAATGTTGTATCTTCCTCTAGACCATTAGAACTTCTGCACATTGACTTATTTGGACCAGTGAAAACTGCTTCTGTCAGTGGCAAGAAGTATGGATTGGTGATCGTAGATGACTTCAGCAGATGGACATGGGTAAAGTTTCTTAGACACAAGGATGAGTCAATTGCTGTATTTTCTAACTTCTGCAAACAAGTTCAAAATGAAAAAGAATCAAAGATCATAAAAGTCAGAAGTGATCATGGTGGAGAATTTGAAAATAAACAATTAGAATCATTTTTTAATGAAAATGGCATCTCTCATGATTTTTCTTGTCCTAGAACTCCACAACAAAATGGGGTTGTAGAACGTAAAAATAGAACTTTACAAGAGATGGCCAGAACCATGATCAATGAGACTAATATGGCTAAACATTTTTGGGCAGAAGCAGTAAATACAGCATGTTACATTCAGAATAGAATCTCTATAAGACCTATTCTTGAAAAGACTCCTTATGAATTGTGGAAGAACAGAAAGCCCAACATTTCTTATTTTCATCCTTTTGGATGTATTTGTTTTATGTTAAACACTCTTGATACTCTGAATAAGTTTGATTCTAAGGCACAAAAGTGTTATATGTTAGGATACTCTGAACGCTCTAAGGGATACAGAGTATACAATACAGAAACACGTATTGTGATAGAATCTATTCATGTCAGATTTGATGATAAGCTTGGTTCTGAAAAACCAAAGCAGAATGAATTTACTGCAGATATAGAAGTAGAAATCTCTACAAACAGAACTTCTAAAGATCAATCCTCTAAAGTTCAAAACAATACAACTGCGCCATCAACATCTGAAGAACCCATCCAGAAGAAGCTATCCAGAAGCAATATTAATCACCCAGAAGATAAAATCTTGGGAAAGAAAGATGAACCAATCAGAACAAGATCCTCATTCAAAAACTCTGAAGAGACACTACTAGGACTTGTCTCTCTGATTGAACCATCTTCTGTGGAAGAAGCTCTATCAGAAAATGATTGGATTCTGGCTATGCAAGAAGAACTAAATCAATTCACCAGAAATGATGTGTGGGATCTAGTTCCTAGACCTGGAGGATTCAACATCATTGGCACCAAATGGGTATTCAGAAACAAACTCAATGAGCAAGGAGAAGTTGTCAGAAACAAAGCAAGACTGGTTGCACAAGGTTATAGTCAACAAGAAGGGATTGACTACACAGAAACCTATGCACCAGTCGCAGGGTTAGAATCAATAAGACTTCTAATATCATTTGCTGTAAATCATAATATCATTCTATATCAAATGGATGTCAAAAGTGCATTTTTAAATGGTTATATTGATGAAGAAGTGTATGTACACCAACCCCCTGGTTTTGAAAATACAAAATTTCCAGAACATGTTTACAAACTCAAAAAATCATTATATGGTTTAAAACAAGCTCCCAGAGCTTGGTATGAAAGATTAAGTAATTTTCTTCTGGAAAATAAATTCATCAGAGGGAAAGTGGATACAACTCTTTTCAGTAAAAACATTAAAAATGATCTTCTGATATGTCAAATTTATGTAGATGATATAATTTTTGGTTCTACTAAAAGTGCCCTGGGAAAGGAATTTGCAAAATCTATGCAGGCAGAATTTGAAATGAGCATGATGGGAGAATTAAAGTTCTTTCTGGGAATTCAAATAAATCAAACATCAGAAGGAACATATATCCATCAAAGCAAATATGTAAAAGAACTTCTGAAGAAATTTGATTTATCAGAAAGTTCAATATCCAAAACTCCCATGCATCCTACTTGTATCCTGGAGAAAGAAGAGGTAAGTAAGAAAGTAGATCAGAAGCTCTACAGAGGATATTGTGACGCTGACTTTGCTGGAGATAGAACAGAAAGAAAAAGTACCTCTGGAAGTTGTCAATTTCTAGGAGACAATCTAATCGCTTGGTCTAGCAAAAGACAACCAACCATAGCATTATCAACTGCAGAAGCTGAATACATTGCAGCAGCTGGATGCAGTACTCAGATGCTCTGGATGAAAAATCAGCTTGAAGATTTCAATATCTATGAGAGTAACATTCCAATCCTCTGTGACAATACTTCTTCTATTTGTCTCTCTAAAAATCCAATTTTACATTCTAGAGCTAAACACATAGAAGTTAAACATCACTTCATTAGGGACTATACTCAGAAGGGAATTTTAATGTTAAAATTTATAGACACAAATCACCAATGGGCTGATATTTTTACTAAACCCCTTTCTGAAGATAGATTTAATTTCATTATAACTAACCTTAGCATGAAGTTATGTCTAGAGTGAAAATGCTTTAATCATATGTTTTACCTCTAGAAGTTCTGATATTTATCTTCTATATGATTATCTCAGAAGATTCTATGCTCTAATTATTTTACTCTCAGAACTTCTGTTCAAAGGATTAACTTGCAGATCTTCATATCAAACAACTGTCAACAAAGCTCTAAGGACTTCCATCAGAATCAAAACACGTGTCCAAATTCTAAAGAGTGACAGAACGTGCCTTGGCAACTGTTCGCTCAGAAGGATCACTGTTGAGATTCTGGAATCTGATACGGCTAGGTTTGACACCAAAAAGGCAAGAAAATCTCTTGGGTAATTGTTCCAGAATCGTTTACGCTTTACCCCATGTCAGCGCATTTAATGTTGTTAATCATTATGTTTTCAAAATTAATTTTTTCCCACTAATTTCTCAATTAATTAATTGCTTTAATTTTTTTTCTATAAATGTCAAGTGTCTTTCTCAATTTCAAATTTTACCCGCATCTTACTCTCTCTAAATTTTCTCAGTCTCTTGTGCTCTCTCATTTTTTAAAAAACCCTAAACCCTAACAGTTCATCTTAGTAACTAAATGGCTTCATCATCTCAACGCAAAGATTTCTCTGATGATTACTATGTTGAACCCTCAAAGACTCTTTCCATTCCTTCTGAGAAACTGGAAGTACTGTGTGAGTTGTTCGTGGATTTCGCAAGCTTAAAGGAAAATGGTTTTGACCTCCTCCCACAGGTTGAAGCTCAGGGCTGGGAAAAGTACTTTGACAGGTTAATGGGACCAGTCTTCCCTAAACTGGTTAAAGAATTTTGGGTGTATGCATATTCAAATGAAGCACAAGTTACCTCTTATGTGCTTGGTAAACAGATTATTATCTCTGAAGATCACATTGCCAAACTTTTTGAAACTGATGGCAATGGTATCAAATGTAGTGATATGGACAAAGTATCTGACGCTGCTGTGATTGCTAAAGAAATTTTCACCGCTGGAAAACCATCAAATAAGATCAAAGACCTAAAGACTCCTCTGCGTATTTGGGCAAAAATTATTCTTGGGACAATCTGTCACAGGAAACCTACCAATTCTCCAGACTACATCAATCTGGATCAACAATTCCTCCTTTACTTTATTTCCAAACGAAAGACAATCAACCTTGCACACACTCTCTTTCAGAATCTTAGAGTCGCTGTGAAAGAAACAAGGGATGGTGAGAAGACCAAAAGGGATTGGATTCCCTTTGGACGATTAATTTCTGATATACTTTGCCAGAACAAGCTAGTGGACTTCCTAGCAGAACTAAAACAAACTGATCTGTTAGAAACAGATGTTGGAAAACCCTTGAATGCTAAAAACCTGAAAAAGATGAAGTTCATCACATCTATTCAGCAAGAACCCACTCTTCACTCTAGAGAAGTTATCAGCACCAGAAGGATCCCTTTGGAAGGCTTTCCTCTCTTTTCTTCTGATACCCCAGCAGACGTTGTCATCAACTATATGGATATTTGCAAACGTCAAGGTTCGGTCCCTGATTTCAATCCAATGGAACTCCAACAAAAAGCTCCAGACGTTGCTTCTCTCAGACTAAAGAAAAGAAAGACGGCTGAAGACCCTTCTCAGAAGATGCCAAAATCCTCTAGAAAAATAGGTAAGTCTTCTGCTTCTAATCCTGATTCCATTACTGTAGTAGAAGCTGTAAATGTAGAAGTGTCTGAACAACCTTCTAACACCTTACCTTCTAGCCAACCATCTTCTGCTGATATCCCTTCTGAACAAATTCCTGATTCTGAACCACCTCAAAATATTAGTCCCATTCAAACTGAAGTTCCTGCAACTTCTGCTGTTGCATCCATCCTATCCTCATTATATCCACCAGAAACAGAAACAGAAACCCATCAACCTCAAAATATTGCTGACTTTGACATACCAATTGATGACACTCCTCTTTCTGATATTGATCGTTCCCCAACAAAAGAAACACAATCTGCTTTGCAAGATGCCTTAGATCTTGATCTTGAACACTATCAAGATTCAGATGCTGCCCCACCTTCTTCCTCTGAACATCAACCCAGAATATCTCCCACTCAAGCAAACTCACTTTCCTCTCATACATCAACACCACACAACTCACCTACTATCATAAACATCCCTGATTCACCAAAAGAAACTGTGACTGAAAATGAAAATCCCCTTAGAACTACAATTGACTTTGAAGCACTCCAAAAACTTTCCTCTGTATCCAACAAAAGAGCAATACCCATCCCAAAACCTAAACCATCTAGATCAGACATTTCTACTTTACTTCTAGCTTTCGAAATAGTGTTTTATCTTCTAATTTTGCTTAACTGCTTGAACCTCTATGCTTGTTGCGTCTACTTTTAATCTCACTCTATTGGTTTTGTTTTATAATTCATGTTTTCTTGCTCTATATCTTTTTGATTATGACAAAAAGGGGGAGAAACGTAAATGATTCTGATTCATAGCAGTTTTACCAAAATCTGCCTCTTACATATTCTAACAAAATTATTTGAGTTGTCACTATGAAAAGAAACAGGTCAAGTAATCAACTCAGGGGGAGCTAAGAATCATAGAACATCTGAAAGAAGTTTTCTTCTAATCAAAGGGAGTTCACTTAAATTCATTAAACTTTATTCTCCTAAATTAAAATGTTTTGTCATCATCAAAAAGGGGGAGATTGTTAGAACAAATATGGTTCTGAACCTCTAAGTGTTTTGATGATAACAAAGCCTTTCATATTAGAAGTTCTAATGAATATACTTCTTCTTATGTAGAAGTAAATCTTATCTAAGTAATCCATACAAGCTAAGGAGAACCATTATAGAAGATACTTTTATAGAAGAATCCAGCATTAAATTACATATTTATTTGCTGCGCATATCTTATTTATTATCTCTGATTTCCGCTTAGAAGATGCTGGTATCCTTATTGAAAGACTTTAATTAAAGAATATTTCCTTTAATATACAAAGACAAGTATCTCTTCTTATGGAAAGAAATTAAGGTATTAAAGTATATCCTAATTTGATTCAAGATGTCTCCAACGGCTACTTTATCATAAACTATATAAAGGACATCATTTGAAGAAATCAAGCAGGACGCAACGCTATACAACGTACATCATATATTCAAGCAAATCATTTTATCTTGTACTTATTATTGTAACTATCACTTAGTGATACCTGCTTATCTAGAAGCATTCTAAGTTACGTCTTTATTATTGTAATAATTATCTTTTTCCTTGAGTGACTAAGTTTAGTCAGAAGACTCAAGAAGACATTGACTATAGGTCTTTGTGTGTATTCTTATTGAATAGTGGATTAAGACCTCAGTAGAGGCAAAATCACCTTGGCGGGTGGACTGGATGTAGTTTGAGTTCAAACGAACCAGGATAAATTAAACGTGTCATTAGAAGTTAGTTTTATTTATTCCAGAAAACCCAATTCCAACCCCCCTTCCTTGTGTTTTGCGCACCTTCATGATCATGATTCATCAAGGAGATTTTAGATCATCAAGAATCAGGAGTTTCTAAATTAGGGTTTTCATAGGAAAAGTCAACTGAACTTTGACCAACCATAACTTTCACATGCTTCATCAAAAATTTCCCATCCAAAGCTCATTTTGAAGGAAATTGAATTCTCTACAACTTTGTGTCTCACAAGCCAATCCCAAAAATGCTTCATTTGGAAGGTATGAGCTAAGACATTACAGGTCATTTCAAAAGTCAACAAAAAGTCAACATCTTCCAAAGAGCATAACATGAAAATGGTAAAAGATATGGACATGAGACCAATGAGGTTGGTTATAGGACTCTCTAAGATTTCCAAAATGTCCAAGAACACCCTCATAGCCTTAAAATTGAGGGAGATATGTCTTTGCAAAGTTGGGAAATTTTTGAGAGGTTTATTGAGCAAATAGGGCCTTAAAACCAAATTTCTCCAAATGGGCTTGCAATGTTGTGATCCAATCCATACAAGGACCTCTAGCACGACCCAAAGCAACCAAATTCTGATTTTTTATTATTTATTTATTATTTATTTTGATTTAATCCATTAAAAGTCAAATTAAATTTAAATAAAATATAAAAATCAATATTTGGACATGATTCTTCTTCTAGAAATTCTTAAAAATCAATTAAAGTTGATTGGAATCATGTAAAATCATATTGACCCAATTTAGAAAGGTTTTATAAGATTTTTTGAATATTTGAAAGAGGTGAATCTTCATGATCAAGTAATCTCTAAAAAGCCCATAAATCCACAACTTTTTGATCTAATTCTACTTCATACATATACACAAACTGAAAGCAATCATAAGAACGATTTTTTCAGCCTCCAAGGACAAGAGCAAAGTCAAGAAATTTGAACAAAAAGTGAGATTCGGTTTTAGAGTTGGAGAGGACTTTTGATCATTCTAAAGGTTGCAATACATTCTCCCATGATCACTGAACCTGTATCAATCATTTGCATTATCAAGAACACTCTCATATGACCTAACCGAATCACATTCTCTTTTTATTTTCAATTTTTCGATTCTCATTATATACATATTATAAATGAATTCTAACTTGATATTGTTAATCCTGATGGTGTTTAGATTGATTCTGCATATTTTCTTGAAGTTTCGAAGCCGGATGATGTAATTGCCATTGTTAGGGTTTGATAGCTCGTTTTAAGGTTTTTCGTATGGAGCAATATAAATCCATTAAGAGACCATGGCTAGACTGTATACATCCCAAGGATCACATTAACCAAATTAATTTGATGAAACTATAGGCCTGGCTATGAGATACGATTTTCACAGGTTGAATATGGGAAAATTCGCAGGAAATCTTGTATGTAATTTCGCAGGTACATTCGCAGGTATCCTGGAGAAGATGAAGTCTGAGTGGCGCCAAACTGAAATTCAAAAACTTGTTTTAATTTATAATGTTTATTTGTTGATTATATGTTGAACGCGCCCCATGTGGCTCAGCTGGTTTGTGTGTTTGTGTGTGATTGTGATGATCCTGGGTTCGAATCCCCCCATGCCATTTTGTTTTTTTGCATTTTATTTGATTTTTTTTTACAGGTTATAATAAAACGATTGCCACTCACATCATAAACACCAAGACACGCTTGGCCTGGTGGTAGTGATTGCTGGACTGGAGGAGGGAAAGCCTAGGGCCTGGGTTTGAATCCCAGCCCCAGGTATGTTTTTTTTAAAATTTTTTTGTGTTTTTCTTATATTTATTTAGTTTATTTAATTTCTTAAAAAATAATTTCTAAAACAAATGTTTATAATATTTTCTTCTACAAAAAAATTCATATTTTAAAAAAATTCAAAATTTATTTTCTTAAAATCAAATTGTTTATATTTATTTTATAATGTATTTATATTTATTATTATTATGGTATATATTTTTGTAAATAAACTAATTAGGTTTAGATTAATAATCAAAACCCTAATGTTCATAACCCTAACCCTAATTTTCATAACCCTAACCCTAATTTTTCTTAACTTTAATATTTAACCTAATTCTTTATAAATTATAATTAATCATTAATCTTTTTTTTAAATATGTGAATAGTTTATTATTTATTATTAAAACCTATTTTCTTAATTAAATCTAAATATCTTTTCTAATATTAATTTGTCTTGTTAATTTCTTATTTCTTGTGTTTTTATTTTCTCTAACCTTTATTCTTATTTCTTATTATTACTAATATTATTGCTTATTTATTATTATTTATCTTTATTATATTTCTCGATTATATTGTAATTGTCCCGAAGCTTTGTAATAGTTTAGGTTTATATTTTTATTATGAATATATTTGCTATGTGGTTAGTAATTCTAGGGTGTGAATAACATGTTTGTAATTAAAATTAGTTTAGAATAATTAACTTAAAAAGATAAATATTTGAATATGAACACGCACACACGTAAGTCGATCTTTGATCGCCATCTTGCACTTCCTAGGGTTGCCTCTCAGTTGGCTATTTCAAAAGGTCAAGTAAGGTGTCTTAAGCAAAGTCCCTTCACAAATATCATCAAGTCCCTTCATTTTATAAGATCAAGTCCCTTCGAGGTTGCCTACGATAAATGATCTTGTCCCTTCGAATAAAAGATGATAAGTCCCTACGAATTGCTAAAGACACCTTACAGTTGCCTACATACAGATGTCCCTACACATGTCCCTTAAACATCCAAGGTAATGACTACCTATTCCTTAATAATAGGGATAGTCTTACTATTGAAAGAACATAAGAACGGTAAAGACTTAATATAGGGTAGGTTTCTCTTAATTACTTGCTCACACCTTTCAAAATACTCTTTACACCACACTTTTCAAACAAATTTTCAAAAAAAACAAGGCTTTGTATACATCCATACGAGGATCATTACAAAGTACTTAGAAAGTTTCTAATCACACACTACACCTTTTCAAAACAATTCAAAGTGAGCTAAGTAACTAAGAGCCCATGGATAACCATGGATATAAAGGGTGCTAACACCTTCCCTTTGTATAACCTACCCCCCGAACTCAAAATCTTTTTAAGGTCTTTCCTGTTCTTTTATGTCCTTTCCTTTTGGATAAAATAAAAGTCAGTGGCGACTCTTGCTATCCGCAACATGACTAAAAGTCAGTTCTCCCACCGTATTACAGTAGTCACTATCACCGTCGGCATCTGTTGCGCAAACATGGTTGTAGTCTAACATTCCAGCGCTGGTGAATGCTATGGGTTTCCCGCCATGAGACTAGCTGGACTGACCAGGTTGATATCTGAGACCGAACTTGTCATCTTTCTTCTCCATTTCCCACAGCTTGCCCCAGCCCTGGGCATTTCCGGATTGAATTACCTCCATAGCTTGCTTATAGGAGTAGATGGGAGTCCCTTCCTTCTCACTATTCTGAACTGTTGGAGACAAAGTACTGACATTGACCGTCTCAAAAGCATGACAAAGCGTCTTGTGGATTTCCCCGTCCATTTCTACATACTTGAAGGTTGATAGATGGCTTACGAAAATGTCTTCTTTTCCGCACACGGTGATAACCTGGCCGTCTACCACATACTTCAACTTCTGATTCAACGTGGAGGTCACTGCGCCGGCAGCATGAATCCAGGGACGTCCCAGCAAACAACTATAAGCGGGTTAAATATCCATAACATAGAATGTGCTTTTGAACACTTGAGACCCAATATTCACTGGTAGCTCTACCTCGCCAAACACAGATCTTCGAGACCCATCAAAAGCTTTCACAATCAAATCACTAGGTCGCAAGACGATGCCATCAACATTCAGCTTCATAAGGGCCTTCTTAAGGAGTACATTGAGAGAAGAGCATGTATCTACCAGGACGTGTGATAGAACATCACCCTTTCACTCCATGGTAATATGCAAGGCTCTGTTGTGATTGCGTCCTTCAGGAGGGAGATCTCTATCCGTGAATCCCAATCCATGACTGGCGTTTACGCTGCCTACCACAACTTCCAACTGGTTGACAGTTATCTCTTGTGGTACATACGCCATTTGCAAAACTTTCAACAAATCCTCTCGATGAGCTTGGGAACACATCAACAATGACAAAATGGATATCTTGGACGGTGTTTGATTCAGCTGTTCAACCACCTTGTAGTCGCTTTTCTTTATTATTCTAATGAATTCCTCAACTTCTTTTTCAAAAGTGCCCTGACCGGCAGCAGGAGTTGTCACCTCTTCAGTGGCTATCTGTTTACCCTTAGGCCTCGCGGCAGCTTTAGCTTCAGGATCCTCTCTAAGAGCTTGAGGAGCAAAGAGACGCCCACTTCGTGTAAATCCCCCAACTCCTCCGACATTCACCACAGTCGGGTCACTTGTCACCGCTTGACTCTCCACTTTCTGGCCTTCTACGTACACGTCCGAGCCATAGTTCCACGGGATGGCCTTGTCATCAGCATAAGGAACTGGTCCCGGAATAGTAATGGTCACTGGACTCACTTAGGGGACATAAATGGTCACCGACTCTCTTCGGACAGGAACTTCAGCAGGATCAAAATAGATTGTCACTGTAGACACACAGCCATTTCTGTTAGCAACTTTGTTAAACTGTAGGGACCCTGTCGCTCCCGATAAATGGGAAAGGGCCCAGATAAAGGTACAGACGCGAACGGTCGGCGAGAGGGACAATGAGAACACACAGCCGTGAACTCACTGGAGATGAATAGAGTCGCCAGCTAGGCATTTTTATCCCGGAGGAAAGGCAATGCTGCATAGGCCTAGAAAGAGATGGATAAGACGGTTGCGAACCAGAGAGACTGAGAAAGGGGGTTGGTTACAACCCAGGAAGGTATTAGCACCCAGATTGTCCGCCGTACTCGACGGGATCCACGCTTGAAAGATTTGTGTTTTAAAGGGGTAGTGTCAGTGCAGTCTGTGTATAAAATAGCTGGAAAAGAATGTACAGGTGTCAGTGTAAAAGAAATGAAGTGTATAAGTGATGTAAAGTATGAAAGTGTCAGTGTAAGAAAGGAGTGAAATGCTCAAGATCATGAGGCTAAAAGAATGAGGCTAGAAAGAGGGGGAATATACAGAGACTTTTGTTCGATAACTGTTAAGCTATGCCTACGTATCCTCTCGTGCAATGAGGAAGTCAGAACACCGTAGTTCGACCCAAAGAGACTGAAAGATAGAATTGACTTGATGAACTGCTTACTTGTCTATGCTCAAGTGTATGACCTGTCTGGCTCAGGTGCAAACTGTCTTGCATTAGACGGAAGAAGCAAGTTCTCGTTCATGAGTGAATGAGATGAGAAAAGAATCCCGGAGGAGACGATTATTGTTTGTTTTTGTGTTTTTCAGTCTTTTATTGCTTTTGAAAATTTGTCATAAGTTAATGAGCTTAAGCCTAAACCAATGGATTTAGTAAACTCATCACATCTTCCCTCTGATTAGGGGTAATGAGAATATCTTAAGTGTGAAGTCAGATTCTCACACTTAATCACCTTTGGTGTAGGATTAAGATCATTAACCTACTTGTGATTATTTAGATGTTTTTGTGGTTTTTGTTTAGTGTTAAGAAATGAGGTTAAGCCATAATCAGGGATTAAACAGACTCATTACACCATCCTAAGAGAAGGATAATAGATGAGAATGTTTAAGCTGAGGAAAGCTCTTCAACTTAATCCATGATTAGGGATTAAACTCATGACAAAACAAGCCTTTATTAAATGGATTTTATTTAATGATATGATGATGAAGTGTTTTTTAGGGTTTGTAAGACAACTTGAGGGGGACTTGTCCATTAACACTAGGGTTAGTCCTTCTTAACCAATTAAGGAAGAATTAGAACCCTAATGCAAGGCCCAAGTTACAAGTGTGATGCCTTGGTGATTATTAAGTGGATTGATTAAAGGAGTTAAACACATTAAGGGTTTAACACTTAGGATTAAAGTTATACACTCCATCCTAAGAGAAGGATGCAGGCATAAGCTTAATCACAAAGCCTTAAAGCCTTTAGGGTTTAGTCCCTGATTATGAGATGAGAAGAGAGGACTCAAAAGAGACACAAAGGTAAAACTATGAGGGGAGACTAATCAAAACCCTAGTCATTGTCATGCTTGGTTGTTCCTAAGGTTTGTGAGGTTTTCAAGAGAAGTCTTCAATGGAACCACCAGGAAGCAGATGAAAGGATCAAGAGAAGCAAAGTGACTTGCTTCATTCAAGAAGTCAAGTCACTTGAAGAAAGAAAGTAAGAAGAAGGGAATGAGCAAGCTCAATCTCAAACACAAACAAAAATGCAGCAATGGATGCAAGAGAGATGAAAAGAAAAGTTATGAGAAGTGAAGGCAAATTCACCTCTCAAAGTCACTTACCACCTGAAAGGTTAGAAAAGAAATGCAATGCAATGCAAAATGGGATGGCATAACATGATACAAACAAAAACCAGAAGCATATACA
The DNA here is from genome assembly GCA_963966055.1 of Lathyrus aphaca. Classification (NCBI taxonomy): domain Eukaryota; kingdom Viridiplantae; phylum Streptophyta; class Magnoliopsida; order Fabales; family Fabaceae; genus Lathyrus; species Lathyrus aphaca. Next base: position 271,094,282 of record OZ014520.1, read on the forward strand.
TGATGCTAATGATGCTATGAGATGCTACAAGCCAGCAACAACACATGGAGATGATCATACAAGTTCATGGATGCAAATGAGGCAAGTTAGGAACCAAGGACATACATGACAAGTTATGAGATGCATATGGCACACAACATGGCAAATACATGATGCAATGATCAAACATGCTTTCAATATGTCTTATGATGTCAAATGAATCAAATGGATGCTTGAAATGTCATGGCAAGTCATGTTATGCAAGAGAATGCAAGATGGATGCATATGAAAACCCAAATTAGGGTTTATGATCAAAGCATCAAACACAAACCAAAATCAGAAGCAAACATCAATACAAAAAATTGAAAATGCACTCAAAGGATCCCTAAACCTATACTAACTCACTGCCCAAAGGAGAAGTTCCAACTCTTAACCTAGTTCAAGTTATGGTTTTTACAAGTTTTTTAGGGTTTTAGGGTTCCTAAACAAAAGAAATGTCAAACAAATTGAAAATGGAAGATCAAATCATGGCCATTTAATCTCACAAACTACATGCTAAACACAATGCAATGCAAAAATAATCAATGTCCAACTCTTCATGGATAGGCAGAAATGATTTTTTGAACTTTGGATCAAAATAATGCACAAAAATGATTTTAATTCAATGAGAAATTCTTAAAATGCATCAAGATCAAAAAAAATATTTGGTTTGAAGGTTGGACAATGTTTCTAAATGTCTTAGAACATTTCATGAATTTTTTGGTGATTTTTAAATACCTAAAAGTATTTTTAATAAATTAATTCTCATTAATCAATTAAAAATAAACTTTTAAATATTTAAAAATACTTTTTTAATGCTAAAAATGAAAATAAAAATATTTTTGTGTTTTAAAAATTATTGAAACTCTTGACAAAAAGTTTCATAATTTTTAAAACAATTTTGCTATTTTTAATAAATTATGCAAAACAAATGAATTAAATATGAAAATAAATGAATTTTAAACTGAAAAAAGTAAAAGTCAACAGATCCAACGTGTGAGATTCAAACTGGCCAGGGCGGGAGTTGACTGCGCGCGGAAACGAACGGACCACATTCAAACTGGCTAATTAATGATTAAAACCCTAATCTCACCGTTAAACACCCTCAGGTGACTGGAACAGTGTTCCGGTCATCTTCCCCGTTCACCCCAAAAATTAATCTCTCTCTCCAGGCCATTTTAGGAGCTCTAACTCTCCAGAAACCATCTACCAACTATCCTAAACACGAATCCAGCATCAAATCATGTTAAAACTCAAACACAAACAAGAATCGAAGCAAAGAAATTTCTAGGTCAAACTTTCAGAACACCATAACATACTCATTTCTTGTTCATTTTCAAAAGTAAATAGATCCCAATGATCAGTGCAACATACAAAACAAGATTTTAACAAGAAAATGGAGTTTTGGAAAAAAAGTTCATGGAGTCACCTGAGGTTGAGCTTTTGATTCAGGAGCTTTCTGGACGGTTCTTTGGCTCAAACAGGTCCCAATGATCCCCCTTTGAAGCTTTGGACACTTGGTTGGAGTTTAAACAACCTCTTGAGTGAGTTTGCAGAAGCTCAGGCCAAGGGAATGTGAAAATCGTATTTTGGCTTCAAGGTGTTTCAGGCCAGGATGAAGGGTGGTTTCTGGTCAGTGAAGTGAGCAGAGATGATTTGTGAAGTTTGTCTTTGTGTTTGAGGTTTGTGGAGAGAGATTCAAAGGTTTTTGCTCAAGGGAGTGAGTTTGTGAATGCTGTGCTATGGCTTGCTTCAGGCTTGCTTGTTGTGTCTAATGGCCAGCATTTGATCCACATAAACAAAGCTTATTGGTCAGTTGATGTGACTTGGCCTGCTGTGATAGGTAAGTCACCTTTTGCAAAAAGTCCACTTTTGTGTAAGAGAGGTATGGGTTGTGTTCTAGGCTGGTACAATGGCTATGGGCTGCGCAGCATGGTGTGTGTGGAGTGCTAGGAAGGTTCAATGGCCAATGCAGCAAGTGGATGGAAGTGATCATGAGCTTTTGCAACTTGGTTCCTCTTTGGTTCACATGTGACTATCTTGCTACACAAGCCATGAAACATGAGAAGTTTTGGTTCAAATCTGATTTTTAGAAGTTGTGTGATCATGTTGAGTGAATTAGAAGCCCATATGATGACTGAATTGGCCTTGAAAGGAGAATTTGCAACTTTGCCTTTTGGTGCATATCTTGAATTTTAGTGATTTTTGCCAACTTTGTCACACCATAACTTTTGATCCAAAATGAATTAGATCATGTTCTTGTACTTTTTGAAAAGGGAAAAATGTGATCTACAACTTTCATGACCAAAGTTTTTCCATTTGAAGCATTTTTGGATCAAAAAGCAAGGCTTGAAAAATGGCATAAATTGACAAATTCCTTAAAAGTCAACTATGCCCTAAAAAGTCAACTTTGCAAAAACTTCAAATTCTTGATTTTTGTGAACTTCAACCTTCTTCCATGATCAAATAAAGATCATATACACTCAAAATGATGAAGATCACCCCTTGGTTGGGTCATTGGGGGCCTCATATGCCCTGATTTTGCACTGACTTGTCCAGAAAGTCAACCCTTGATCAGATGACTTCCCCATGGAATTTCTTCATGAAAATTGATATGCATACTCCTTATACCATATAGAGACCAATGGAAACAAGAATGACCAAAAAATTTGGAGTTATGGCCTCTGAAACCAAAACCCTAATTTTAGGTCAACTGTGCAGTCAAACTTGGCTCTGCATCCACACCAATCCCAGTTCTTGTGATTCTTTGGCATTTTTGACTTTGAGAGGATGTGATATGATATAAGAACACACATGGACCCCTTTGAAGTGATTGTTGACATTTGGAGTGGCTCAAGAAGCTCTTGGATTGCTCAGATCACAAACCCTAGATGCAGATGACTTTGAATCTATGCAGTGAAACAAAAATGGGATATGAGATGATATGATTGTGTTTATGCATATGAAATGATAACAAGCCATGGTGTGAATGGGTGAGGGCAAATTTGGGGTGTTTACAGCTGCCCCTATTCAAACATGAGTTAGCTGTGCAGGATGTAAGCGATGGCTTAACAGGCAAACAAGATAACTTGTGGTTGAATACCAAAGACAGTCCAAAATTTGCACTCACAGAATGAAGAAGAAAAGGGATATAGATTGCAAAGGAAAATAAAGTATAGTATAAAGTGTGGACGACGGAGAACGACCGTCGAACAGAGGACGACTGCTGGGTAAAGAGCAATGACGGGGACGGCCGACATGCTGGAGAAAGTGCTGAAAATAAAGCAATGACGGGGACGGCCGACATGCTGGGGATAAAAGGTAAAGCCAAGACGGGGACGGCCGACTGGCTGGGAAAAGTAAGAAATTATGATGGGGACGGCCATCACGATAAAGCTGTAAAATTCTCTGGGGATCAATGAAACATGACGGGGACGGCCATCAAGTTTAAAAGCAAAGTAACCAACGATGGGGACGGCCATCGGGCTAGAAAAGAAAAAGAAAAGGGACCACGACGGGGACGGCCATCGGGTTAAAGAATAAATGAAATACACAGATGATGGGGTACGACCATCAAAGGTGAAGGACGATCACCTAGCAGGGGACGACTGCTCTGTTGGGGAATAAAGGAATTATGATGGGGACGACCATCAAAGGTGGAGGACGACCACCTGGCAGGGTACGGCTGCCGAAAATATCAACGATGGGGACGGCCATCGGATGAGCATGATGGAGGACGACCATCAAGAGGTGGAGGACGACCACCTAACAGGGGACGGCTGCTCTCAGGGTTTATCACGACATAGGACGAATGCCAGATAACCAAAATCAACAATGGGGACGGCCATTGGATAAAATGATGAAGGACGATCATCAACGGGTGGAGGACGACCACCTAGCAGGGGACGACTGCTAAAATCAACGATGGGGACGGCCATCGGATGAGCATGATGGAGGACGACCATCAAGAGGTGGAGGACGACCACCTAGCAGGGTACGGCTGCTCTCAGGTTTTATCATAACACAGGACGAGTGTTAGATAAAAAGAAATATTTGCTTTGTTGGTGACCTACTGGGGAATGGTAAACACGGACAAGTGTTCACATCCAAGAAACAAAGGGTATGAGCGTTTAGATGTTGTGTATAGATTAAAGATGCGGACGAGCATCCTTAAGACTATGATACGGACGAGTATCGGATAGAAACAAATACTGACACGTGTTCAAAGATGATGATACGGACGAGTATCAACTGGTTAACAAGGAACACGGACGTGTGTTGAATCTGGAGGGACTTTTCTGGGGAATAGTAGACACAGACGATTGTCTACATTCAAGAAGACATAAGTATTTGACACAGTGTATGGATTAAAGATGCGGACGAGCATCCTTAAGACTATGATACGGACGAGTATCATGTAGAAACAAACGCTTGACGCATGTTCTGAGATGATGATACGGACGAGTACCATCTGGTTAACAAAGAACAAGGACCAAAGTCGAATCTGCGGGGATATGAATGGTATATACAAGATACGGACGAGTATCTGTATGAGTGTAACATGAGTAACGAGTATGAGTATTGTATAGATGAGTGTTTAATTGCTGGGGAGGGTGACACGGACGAGGGTCAAGAGAGAAAAGTATAATAATATCAACAAGTATATGGGTTGTAAAAGTGTAGGCGACTGCGCTGGGGAAATGACACGGACGGGTGTCAAGGAATTGTATATACAAGTAGGTGAGTGCAAAGATGATGTCTTTGGCTTTCTGCTGGTGATTTGACACGGACGGGTGTCAGGAAGTATCTGTAATATGGGTGGTTTTGTTTGTAAGGAGTGTTCAGGCGACTTTACTGGGGAGTGATGACACGGACGGGTGTCAAGGGAGTATATACTGGTGTTTGTGATTTGTGAGGCAGCTGCTTTTGCCGGGGACTCTGGTGGGGAATTCTGTACATTGTTGATGAATGGTTATTATTCACAAGTGTTCGATTCACAACATGACTTATGATTATGCTATGTATTCGATTTTTGCCGTAATGCTCCGTATTAGACGGAATGCTACGCTTTGTCGGTGAATATGATGCGAATGCTATGATTATGCAAAAAACCAAACCGGGATCCGGGTCCCGTTGCTGCGAAGATCTTTGATCGATTTGCTTGAAACGGGCGTCCCAGCTGGGGGTGAGATCATTGGTAGATCTGTCATGAGATGTATCTGCTTGGGGGAAAGAGGTCACTGGTAGACCTTTTCCAATAAATGAGAGACCCAGCTGGGGTTTGTAGAAGCTTTCTTCACTCTGTTGTGATCTTCATGCGTTGCTTTTCTGGATAGAGGTTGGAGCTCTGTGGGGAGATGATTCCCTGACTTTTGTACCCGACTGAGGATGAAATGGCAACTGGGCTGGGGAGGAAGAGAGATCATTGAGAGACCTCCCTAGGGATTCTGTTGAAGAAGATCCTTGACTCAGCCGGGGATATAGGTGCCTTCTGTGATGCCTGGCAATTCTGATGGGGAGGAGTCATAAGTGGAAGACTCAGCTGGGAGGAGTCGTGAAAGGCAACTCGACTGGGGAGAGAGCACTTTGGGTGCTAAAATTGAGTGTGGATTTGCCAGCTTGCTGGGATAAAGTTTTCATGCCCCAAGTTGCATTCTGGATACCTGCAATCCTGAAAAAGATAGAGAAACGCACAAGGTAATCCCGAGGTATCCCTTACTGGATTCCGTCGTAGGAGTTAGGATACTTCTGAGAGTAAGCATATTTCCTGCAAGCATGTTTTTACTTTTTGAAGATAAACATCTGTATTCATGCAATCGTTTTTCTTTAAGACATCAGACATTTTTTGCAAATAAAATGTACAAGACGAGACATGACTGAAAATCTGATTTTATTAATTCATATGCCCTGAATTGGCGAGATACAGTCAAAGGAACATATCCCCTGGAATGAGGAGATTGTTACAAATTGAGAAACAAAAAGCTGGCAGTGTTGATGACGCTTTAAGGAGCTTCCTCTTTACTATGACTCGTATGACTTTTGACGTTCTTCTCATCTTGCTTTCTGAAGAATGTTGATTCTGATTGAAGCTTGATCCCTTCGAAGCTTACCAAGTTGTAAACGATACAGACGAATTCAGAATGCAGTTGTTCGCTTATTCCCTTATTTTGCATGGATCGCCCCTTCGGGTTTTTAATCCATCGGGATACCCATTTTTGCCTGAGTTGTCCAATGTGGCTTTTCAACTTAGCGGGTGTACATTTTTGTTTATTTTCCCTTATTTTTGCCCGAGTCTTTTATTCTGTTTTTGACTCGCCGGGATGCCCTATTTTTGCCTGGACTTACATTCTGTTTTTATGTCCAGCGGGTCATTTTATGCGAAGTATTTTTTAACTGCATCTGAATTCACAGGGGACGGGAAATCTTCACCATCCATGGTGCTGAGCATCAGTGCTCCACCAGAGAAAACTTTCTTTACCACGAATGGTCCTTCATAATTTGGAGTCCATTTGCCCCTGTGGTCTGTATGAGGAGGGAGGATTCTTTTCAGCACAAGATCCCCTACTTGGTACTCTCGGTGCCTAACTTTCTGATCGAAGGCTTTCTTCATTCTTTTCTGATACAGCTGCCCATGACAGATTGCAGCCAATCTCTTCTCTTCAATCAGACTCAGTTGTTCGTATCGGGACCTAACCCATTCTGCTTCACTCAGTTTAACATCCATTAGTACCCGTAGAGAGGGTAATTCAACTTCAACAGGTAGGACTGCCTCCATACCATACACAAGTTGATACGGTGTTGCCCCAGTGGATGTTCTGATTGACGTGCGGTACCCATGCAAGGCGAACGGTAGCATTTCATGCCAGTCTTTGTAAGTGACTACCATCTTCTGCACAATCTTCTTGATATTCTTATTAGCTGCCTCAACAGCGCCATTCATCTTTGGCCTGTAGGGAGAAGAATTGTGATGTTGGATCTTGAAGTCCCGACACAGCTCTGCCATCATTTTGTTGTTCAAGTTGGAACCATTATCAGTAATGATTCGCTCGGGCACTCCATACCGAAAGATGATGTCTCTCTTCAGAAATCTGGCTACCACTTGTCTTGTAACATTGGCATAGGAGGCTGCTTCAACCCACTTGGTGAAATAATCAATAGCGACCAGGATGAATCTGTGGCCATTTGAAGCAGTTGGCTCAATCTTGCCAATCATATCAATGCCCCACATGGCAAAGGGCCATGGCGAAGACATTATGTTCAAAGGATTGGGAGGCACATGCACCTTATCCGCATAAATCTGGCATTTGTGGCATTTCCTGGCATAAGCACAACAGTCTGTATCCATTGTGATCCAGTAATAACCTGATCTTAGCAATTTCTTAGCCATGGCATGCCCTCCTGCATGGGTACCAAAGGATCCTTCATGCACTTCATGCATCAACAAGTCTGCTTCTGTTTTATCAACACATCTGAGGAGTACCATATCAAAGTTCCTTTTGTATAAAGACCCATCAGTGTTCAGAAAGAAACTACCAGCAAGCCTTCTCAAAGTCTTCTTATCATTGGAAGATGCCCCAGGTGGGTATGTTTGATCCTCCAAGAAGCATTTAATGTCATGGAACCAAGGCTTATCATCTTTGACAACATATGCTGCGAATACATATGCTGGTTTGTCAAGTCTGGACACTGAAATCTGCGGCACAAAGTTGGCTGCTTGAACTTTGATCATAGATGAAATGGTAGCCAGGGCATCTGCGAACTGATTCTCGTCCCGAGGGATATACTCAAGCTTGACCGTTGTAAAGAAAGTCAATAACCTCCTTGTATAATCCCTGTAAGGTATTAGATGATCCTGGTGTGTATACCATTTGCCGTTGGTCTGATTGATTACCAGAGCTGAATCTCCGAATACGGTCAATGTCTTGATCCTGAGGTCAATGGCTTCCTCAAGACCCATAATGCAAGCTTCGTATTCATCTTCGTTGTTAGTGCAGTTGAAAGTGAGTTTTGCCGAGAACGGCATGTGGACTCCTTTAGGTGTAATGAGTACTGCACCAACACCACGACCATTCATGTTAACAGCCCCATCAAACATCATAGTCCATTCTTCTTTCGGGTCAGGCCCTTCAGTGTGAACAGGCTCTTCATGATCTTTTGCTTTTATGAACATGATGTCTTCATCAGGGAAGTCAAACCTCATAGGCTGGTAATCATCAATAGGTTGCTCAGCAAGATATTCAGATAGTACACTGCCCTTGATGGCTTTCTGAGAGGTGTACTGGATGTCGTATTCTGTAAGAATCATTTGCCATCTTGCAACCCGTCCGGTAAGTGCTGGCTTCTCAAATATGTACTTAAATGGGTCCATTTTTGAGATCAATAAGGTAGTGTGAGTCAACATATACTGTCTCAGTCGGCGAGCAGCCCACGCTAAAGCACAGCAAGTTTTCTCGAGCAGTGAATAACGTTGTTCACAGTCGGTAAACTTTTTGCTTAGGTAGTATATTGCATACTCTTTTCGACCAGACTCGTCATGCTGGCCCAGCACACACCCCATCGACTCTTCTAATACTGTCAAGTACATTATCAGAGGTCTTCCTTCAACTGGAGGCATAAGGATTGGAGGTTCTTGTAAGTATTCTTTGATCTTGTCAAAAGCCTTCTGGAAGTCTTCATTCCACCTGACCGTTTGTTCTTTTCTTAATAGCTTAAACAAAGGTTCACAGGTTGCTGTAAGGTGAGATATGAACCGTGAGATGTAGTTCAATCGACCTAAGAACCCTCGAACTTCCTTCTCTGTCCTCGGTGCAGGCATCTCTTGAATAGCTTTGACTTTATCAGGGTCAACTTCAATCCCTTTCTCGCTTACAATAAAACCCAGCAGCTTACCAGATCGCACCCCGAATGTGCATTTGTTGGGGTTTAACTTCAGTTGGTACTTCCTCAGACGCTTGAATAACTTCAGTAGATTCACCAGGTGATCTTCCTCTGTAAGGGACTTGGAGATCATGTCATCCACATAACATTCTATTTCTTTATGGATCATATCGTGGAATAATGTCACCATAGCCCGTTGATATGTTGCACCAGCATTCTTGAGCCCAAATGGCATTACCTTGTAGCAGAACGTGCCCCAGGGTGTAATGAAGGTTGTCTTCTCCATGTCTTCAGGTGACATTTTAATCTGATTATATCCTGAAAATCCGTCCATGAAGGAGAATACCGAGAACTGAGCCGTATTATCTACCAATACGTCAATGTGAGGTAATGGGAAATCATCTTTCGGGCTGGCTCTGTTCAGATCCCGGTAGTCAACACACATTCTTACTTTGCCGTCTTTCTTAGGCACAGGTACTATATTAGCAACCCACGGTGGATAGCTAGTTACAGCAAGGAAACCAGCGTCCCATTGCTTTTGCACCTCTTCCTTGATTTTCATTGCCATGTCTGGGCGAGTACGGCGCAGCTTCTGTTTAACCGGTGGGCAATCTTCTCTTAAAGGCAGCTTGTGCACAACAATATCGGTGTCCAACCCTGGCATATCTTGATAAGACCAAGCAAACACATCCACATATTCTTGAAGCAGGTCAATAAGTTGTTTCTTCACTGAGTCTTGTAAGCAGGCCCCGATTTTAACTTCTTTTACGTCTTTATCTGTACCAAGATTGATCACTTCGACCTCCTCCTGGTGAGGAGTAATAACCTTCTCCTCCTGTCTTAACAACCTGGCTAGTTCTTCCGGAAGCTCATATTCTTCTTCAACCCCTTCATCGGCTTGATTGATCGGATTGTCAAAGTCATACGAAGTCGTAGCCGTGCTGTTGTCGGTGCTGTCTGGAAGGCACTCTCTGCAAGGGTTCAGTTTGTTCATTTTAGTGATTTGATTTTAATCTTGCTTAGAAAAGTGAAATAAAGTTGTCATTTTGAAAACACTGCCATTTATTTTTTTGTACAAAAAGAAAAATGGAAAAAACAGTGAGCGGAAAAGAAAAAGACTTGTTTGCAAAAAGATGTCTGATATTTCATTGATTAATCTTGTTGCACAAAAAGTACAGATGTCCCGATTACAAAATGAGTCTTGTCATCTTTGGGCAAGATGCAAGACTTTGATGCATGCTATAAAAATACAGGAAATAATAATTACTCTGCATGAGTAACTCTTATAATTTCCTGGGAAGACCAGTTTGAGATACTGCTCCCCGGGATCTTTGGACGAATCCAGCTTTCCAGGTTGCGTTCTTCTTCCAGCTCGTCTTCCAGGCAGTTGACAGCATCAGGGGCGAGCATCCCCCCACTCACAAAGTTGGGCTCTTTCGCAGCCTCTGTCGGATCTTGTTGAGTTGGTTTGTAACCCAACCCAAATCTATCCTCTTTCTTCTCCACCGATAACAGTTTGCCCCAGCCTTGGGCGTTTCCTCCCTCAACAACCTTCCGGGCTTGTTGGTATGATGATATTGAAGTACCAGGCACAACAGATGTTTCATTCACGTTCAAGGCCTCAAAACCTTGGCTCATCGTTTCATGGATCTCCCCGTCCATCTCAATATACTTATAGGTAGCCAGGTGGCTGACAAAAATATCCTCCTCTCCACAGATTGTAACGATTTGACCCTCCCACTCATATTTTAACTTCTGGTGAAGGGTTGAGGTCACGGCGCCAGCGGCGTGAATCCATGGCCTACCCAATAGACAGCTGTAGGCAGGCTGTATATCCATCACGTAGAAGGTCGTTTTGAAGGTCTGCGGGCCAATCGTTATGGGTAACTCAATCTCTCCCAGAACCGATCTCTTTGAACCATCAAAGGCTCTCACCACCAGGTTGCTGGGTCTTAACGCCAATCCTTCATATTCTAGCTTCACCAAGGCCTTTTTAGGTAAGACATTGAGGGATGATCCCGTGTCTACCAGCACATGGGAAAGGACAGCACCTTTACATTCCATGGTTATGTGCAAGGCCTTGTTATGGTTGCGGCCTTCCGTTGTCAAATCAGTATTGGTGAACCCTAGTCCGTGACTAGCATTAACATTTCCAACTACAGCTTCCAGCTAATTGACAGTGATCTCTTCAGGCACGTAAGCTGCGTGCAAGACTTTGAGTAGTGCATTCCGATGGGCCTCGGAGCACATAAGCAATGATAGGATTGAGATCTTGGAAGGCGTCTGATGAATCTGATCCACTACTTTATAATCACTCTTCTTGATGATTCGCATGAACTCATCAACCTCCTGATCAAAGGGTGTTTTCAAGGCTTCTCTAACAATCTGCTCTTCCTGCACCAAGCTTTTTCCTTTTGCCTTAGCAGCAGCTTCTGCTTCGGCAGTGGGTCTCTGAATTTGTGGAGCGAAAAGACGTCCACTTCGAGTGAAGCCTCCGCCTCCTCCCACATTGTCAATTTGTGGTGCCAGGGTTGATGATTCAAAAGTGATTCTTTGTCCTTCGCAGTACAGGTCAGAGCCGTAATGCCAGGGGATGGCATTACTACTTTCATAAGGTACTGGTCCAGGCACCGTGATAGTGACTGGACTGACTGCAGCTATGGAAGGAATTGTGATAGTCTGTGGATCGTAATAAATTGTGACTGGTGCTCTGATGGGAGCAGCACCTTCTGAATTGTAGGCAGAGTTGCTTTCGGGATCATAAAATATTGTGACAGTGGAGACATCTTCATGATTTGTTGCTGATGTTGTAGGAGATATTGGTGGAAGGATGGATGTTGTTGTTGTGGGAGATTCAAAATGGAGTGGTGCTGAAGTTGTAGCAGGAAAAATTGTTGATGGTTGATCAGTTGAGATGATAGATGAAGTACTTGTTGATGAAGCCGAAGAATTGTCGGGAACAATGGTTGTTGCAGTTGTAGGAGGTTCTGGAGTTGTTGCTGATGAGATTGCTGGATTTGTAGGAAATGATGTGGTGATTTGAAGTTGGCCACTCTGAATAAGACCATCTATGCCATTCCTCAAATGATCGCACCCATTTACTGAAATATTGCAGTAGGCACACCCCAACTCACACCCCGGGAACATTTGACATTCGAGGAGTTGAGCCTTAATTTCCACCAACGGTGTCCGGATCTGACCCACACTGGTTATTAAATAAGACGGCTTGTCTTCTTCAATAGCGTTAATTCTGGGACCACCGTGGTTTGGCATCGGGTTCTTATTGACATTGGGTGGTGGTGCGAAATTCAGAGCTTTTGAGTCCACCAGGTCTTGTACCTTCATGTGCAAGGCTCTGCACTTTTCTGTACTGTGGCCAGGTGCATTTGAATGAAAAGCACATCTGGCGTTGGAGTCATAATTCCTGGGTAGACTGTTGGGATCTGGAGGTGCCAGCGTCCTTAGCTCAACCAGGTTGAGTTTCAGGAGTTGTGGCAGCAATGTAGCATATGGCATAGGGATCGGATCGATCACCCTATTAGCTTGAGATGGCCTCTGTTGGAACGGCCTTTGTTGGTTGTTGTTGTTGGTGTTGTTGTTGTTGTAATTTCTCGGAGGATACTGATTCTGTTGATGGTACTGAGGTTGTTGATAGTTTTGCTGCGGAGGTTGATAAACTGGTTGAGGATGAGCCGGAGCGGGAATGGTGACTGCTGCCACTGACCTGTGAACATATGGAGGTCTGCCCCTGTTGGTGTGGATGGCATTGGTCTCTCCAGTTCTTCTTGGGCCTGCAAAAGGCTTCCTTGTACTACTGGACGAGCTGGCACCATTGTCAGAAATCTTGCCCATTTTTAACAGGCTCTCAATTCTCTCCCCAGCTATGACAACATCTGCAAAGCTAGTGGAAGAGAAAGCAGCCAGCCTGTCAATATATGTTCCCTGGAGGGTGTTCATAAACATATCTGCCATTTCCCTCTCAGACATAGGTGGCTGAACAGCAGCAGCCAATTGCCTCCATCTCTGGGCATATTCACGGAAACTTTCTCTTGACGATTGTGACATTCCCATTAGGAGGGTCCTGTTGGGTGCCATATCTAAGTTGTACTGATACTGTCTGATGAAGGCCTCTGCCAGGTCCTTCCAACACCTGATAGTTGCCCTTGTCAGGTGAGAGTACCATTCTCTTGACGCTCCAGTCAAGCTATCTTCGAAATAGAACATCCAGAGCTTCTCATCCATAGTATAGGCCTTCAGCCTTCCCAGAAATGATTGTAAATGAGTCCGGGGGCATGAAGTCCCGTTGTATTTTTCAAAACAAGGAGGCTTAAACTTATGGGGGATCCTGACCCCGTCTACCAAGCCCATGTCCATGACATCGAAACCCAGAGAATTTTGAGATTCTAGGGACCTCAATTTCTCAGCTATCTCATCCAGCCTTCTATCATAAGCTTCTTCCCCAGCACCCATTACCGTGAACTGATCCTCCTGGGGGTCTTCTTGAAGTACCCTGGCTGCAGTGGCAGTCCCTTGAACATTTGCAGGAATATTGACCTCTGGATGAAGATGGGGGCCAAATACAGGGGGGTTAACATGAGGTTGGACCCTTTCATTGTTGCTGGTGCCGGCAGTCCCTATATGTGGATCTTCTTGATTTTGCCTTTCCACCATGGCCCTCAATCTTTCTTGGCTCTGAGCCATGTTGTTCATTACTTCCATAAACTGCGTCATTTGATTCCTCATCTCTAGCCTTTCATTGGCCATTTGGTTTCTGACCTCAGTAAGGTCCTGCTGCATCTGATCCATTTGGATGCCCGGAAGGTTGTTACGGGTCGGATAACGGTGCGGACGGTTGAGGGGAAATACCCGGCGCCGAGCAATAATTCCTGAACATCACAACAGAGTTAGTGGCAATAAAATAAAAACCTACAAAACAAACAAAAGGGTTAGCATGCAATGCAGTATGCTTATTTGTTTTCAAGGTATCCGGCTTGGCATTCAGTTTTGACCCTTCCAGACCCTCGAAGATGCTGTTGATGTTGCTTTTGAAGTGAAACTTGGATGGAACAAACTAATACATACATTACAAAGACAAAATGGTACACAGTTTGATTTCAGATACAAACCCTCTGAGGGGCCAAAATACATTAAAAGAAAAATAAAAGTACATGAAATGAAAGCAACAACAAGCAAATGGTCAAACACCAAGACCAAACTCATCCTCCCGAACTTCCTTGAGAAGTGCTTCGGTCACAGGATCAGCCGGACGCTCCGTGAGATTCCTGATGAGGAGATTCCGGGTCGTAACAGCTGCTGTTAGTTTCTTGTGCTGGCTTTGGTCCTTTGACCTCTTCACTCCAGCTTTGATCTTCAGCTCTGATATCTCCCTCTAGGCTGCTGCCAGGGCTTCTTGCTGCTCTTTTGCACTAGCTTCCAGTTGCTCCATCTTGTCTTGGACCCTCTTGTCCTCCAGGGTACGAGCCTCGGTGATCCTGACCCACCGGGCCTGACTCTCCTTCAAGTACAAGTCTGTCCTTGCTCTCTGGAACTGGGCTTCTTTGCAAGCATTCTTCAGAATCTGCTCTCCAGCTTTAGACTTTTTGATATAATCCCCAGACTTCTCAATTTTAGTCAGATGCTCCACTCTCAACTTCTCTAACCTTTCAATCTCCAACCTGCCGTCACTCCTTTCCCGGAGGGTCTTCTGCAAAGCCTGAGTCAACTTATCATTTCTTTCCTTCAAGCTCTCAAACTCTTCCATACTGACAGTGGCAGGGGGTGGTGCTGAGGATGATTCAGGCATATCTTCTATGGTAAATGGCATTCCAGAGAATTGAGCCCTGGCATAGGACCACTCATAATATTGTGCTGATGCCACATTGTTGCACTTCCCCAGAATGGTTACTCCCTTGGTTTGAACATTATCCCAGGCCCAAGCAGCCTGCCTAACAGTAGCCAGATTAGGCTTGTTCTCACAATAAAGAGTCTCCACCAAGTCCTGTGCCTTAGGAGAGTGGACCAGTGCATAGCCCAGTTGTCTTCTGAACAGCAGAGGGTTGTAATTGATACTACCCTTAACTCCTATTAGGGGCACATTGGGGAAATGCCCACAGCTGGTGATGATATCCCTGCCTTTGGTGCTTTGGGTGCACCACCTGATATCAGCTGAAGTTAGAGCAGTGAGTCTTTTAGCCCAGTTTCTCTGCTGATGAGGATTCAAAAATGCATCTGTCCTGGGTAGATGCTTGAGAAGCCAAGTATGGAATAATGGAGCACAACACCTTACTAATCTTCCCCTCTGCTTTTCATTTCTCTGATGCACTGAATAGTAAAGGTCCCCCAATAAAGTGGGCACTGGGTTCCTTAGAATGAATAAGTGGATTGCATTCTTGCTAATGAATCGAGGCTCATCTGCAAACAACACAATTCCATATATACTCAAGGCCAATAAAGCACAGACAACTTTCCAATCTCTCATAGAAGCCTTCAGGGTAGCTTGAGAGATCAAGAAATCCAGATGGAAGCCAGGGATTCCAGCTTTAGAAGTCATATGCTGCTCAATCAGAACAGGTTCCAGATGCAAAGCCTTTGCTACATCTCCATTACCAGGAAAAACCATCTCAGGGTTGAAAGGGATTCCACCCCTGATAGGTATACCAACCAATGATGAGTATTCTTCCAATAGAGGGCCCAACTGAAAGTCTTGGAAAGTGAAGCACCTCAATGGGGGATCATAAAACTGAAGGCAAGTGTGGATCAGGCTTCTCTGTGAAGGGTCCAGATCCATAACTATATCAAGTATATCTCCATAGTGTTCCCTGAACAATGGTATGTGATCTGGAGTGATCAGGGTCTGAATCCTCCTGATGTCAGATAGCTCTGGCTGGAAAAAGTGGTAGGTGATGTTGCTCTTTTTAGGAGCCATGATGCTGAAGATGAGTAGAGACAGGTGCTGATGATAACACTGAAGAATGGGCCACTGATTGGCTGGTGCAGATGGCTGATAGCTGAAGCAGGTGCTGATGAAAATAGGTCAATACTGAAGATAGGGTCAAAACCAAACCAAAAGAATGAAGATGGATACCCTGAAACACAAATAAGCAAATGTCAATATGATGCAATGTTTATGTATGCAAATGATATGCAAGGGTTTGTGACTGAGCTGGATCTGATCAAGTGCTCTGATGTAGGTCCAAATTGTAAGTTCAGAGAATGCCTAAGAGGGGGGGGTGAATTAGGACTTGAAATCTTTTTCCGGTTTTTCTGATTCTTAAAATATTTTGGTTGGTGTTTATGGTTATGAAAGCGGTAAAAATAAAGAGACGATGAACACCAGGATTTATAGTGGTTCCCCCCACATTCCGAGGGTACTCCACTCCCCTTTCACACGAAAGAGATTTTCACTATTGTTTTGATCAGTACACCCTAACACACCATCAACCGGTGAGGACTACTATCAAACATAACAAGTGTACAAGAACAATCCTCTTGTAAACACTTTCACCCTTGTATCCAACAATCCTGGATTACAAGTCAATTTCAAATAACATAAAGAAATATTTTTGTGAGTAATATTGTGATATCAATAATAATATTGATCTTCTCCTTTTGATCACAATCCACTTCTAAATAAATACAAGTGTTCAATATAGAATATGAAAAAATATGAACAAGATGAACACTTTAAAATATTTGTAGAAAAGTGAATTTGATTCTTTTTGATGATCTTGAAAATGTAGAAAGTGTAGGAGGTAATTTTTAATTTGAAAGTTTCTGAATTTATATGATGAATAACACCATTTCAGAAAGGTATAACAAAGTGCCAATTATTGGTTGAAAAGATATAACTTTTGAAAATTATTTGATATTTAAAATAAATAATTTTTCAGAAAACGTCCAGTGTTAATCGGTTAACCCATATGGTTAATCGGTTAACACATGTACGTTGGCCCAGAATATTCAAAATTTTAGGGCGTTAACCGGTTAACCTATATGGTTAATCGGTTAACACTGAAGAAATTTCCAAAAATGCTTAATAAAAAAATGTTATACCAAAACCAATTATTTTCAAAAATATTTAATGCAGCATGTAAAAATATTTTATGCATTTGAACACTTGTAAAAATTATTTAGAGAGGTAGATTATGATATACCATCTTTGTGTCCAATTCTTGAAAATCATTTCCATGAGTGCTTGTCTTGATTAAAAGCTTGACTTGATCTTTGTGAAACTTTGAAAGGCTTGTCTTTTTGCAATCAAGTGTTGACATCATCAAAACTTTTGATTGAAGCTTGCTTCTACATTCTCCCCCTTTTTGATGATGGCAATTGAAAAAAAAATTGTTGTGCAATACTTCTTGGTTCTTGATATGTGATGCTCCCCCTATGTTTAGCAACTCCCCCTATCTTGAGAGACTTTCAAACATCTGCACACATAGAGAAAAAAAAACAGAACCAAGCTCTTCTCCCCCTTTGACATCAGCAAAAAGGAAGAGCTTTCAAAGAGCCAACAAAAAATGCAGCAGCATATAATAAACATACATTGCAAGATCACATATAATAAGGAAAAACAAATAAAATGCAGCAAAGCAAGAAATGTGCTTAATACATAAACCATAGTGCAAAGAAACTAAAAACTAGAATTCAATAAAAATAACATAAAAGCAACAGCATCATAATCTCAAAGGTCCTCGTCCTCCATATCCGCATCATCCTCGTTTCCTTCGTCTTCATCACTTTCCAATCCTTCAATTTCCTCTTCAACAACCCGTGTATTAGAATGGGAAGGATTAAGCATAAGGCTCCGAAGGGAGGCAATCGCTCTAGAGGTTTCTCTATGCATGTTCATTGATTCCCTATGTTGATTCATCATTGTGGTATAGAGAAATTCATTAGAGATACCTCCTTCTGGAATGGGATAGGCGGGTTGAGCAGGGCCTTCATCAGCATACCGATAAGTACCATCAGCCGCTAGGAGGATGCCGGTGTTCTTCACAATGTTGGTTTCATTTATTTCATTGGTTGCAGATTTCATTTTGATTGATGGTTCCCTATTAAGGTCAAGTTCAGTAAGTTCCAAAATCCGTGATATCAACCGAGCATATGGCAGCCGGGTAATGCAGTGGAGCTGTTGTTGCATATGATACATAATTGTTAGAATCCAATTAACCTTAATGCTATTCTTGATAGCAAACAGCAACTGCATTTCCAAATCATTTATCTGCGAGTGATTTGAATCCTTTGGAATGAGAACGTAGCAGATGATATAGTGCAGCATACGATCAGACACGGTTAAATTCTTCGCATAACACAACATTCGAGCCGTGCGAGAATTTGCAATGATCACTTCTTTAGGAAACCTGCAGATCTGATAGTAATATTCCATTTTATCATAGTTCGCCCAAGGACCATCAACATGATTAACACCTTTGCGCAGAAAGCAACCTCTTGAAGGAATTGAAAGAGCTTTAGACAATGGAGACAATTTTTCAACAAATTCATGGTCTCTAATTGTTGAACTAACCATATGGTTTCCATCAACATCCAAGTAAACAGAAAACTTATACATAAAAGCTTTGACAAGGTCAGGATAAATGATACCAGAATCGGTGACGAATTTGTCAATCTTTTGAAATTTCAGCAGTGCAGGGAAGTTGAAGGAAGGTGCAGGAAAAGCCCGTAGGTTGACATACTTAACCGGCATCAACTGACGAACCCGAACCTTGAAGTCCATTCTTCTTTTCTTTGTGGTTTCCATGGGGATGCTATCATCATCTGAGTCGGATGCATGCTCTGGAAGTTTGCCCTTTCCTCTGTGAGTGGAAGCCATTGAAGGAACTTTGGAGAGGTTTGAAAAGTTAGGGTTTTTGAGAAAGAGGTGGTGTTGGTTTATATGCTAGGAAATTTTCTAGGGTTTGAGAAAGTGGGTCAAGGAAGTGGAGGAGATTTAGGATTAGAAGTTGGAGGGATTGAGAATATGTGCCAACAAATAAAAGAAATAAAAACAAAACACGTTTTTCAAAAATAAAAAGTAATTTTCGTATTCTGTTTTTGCTGATTTTAACAGTGTTAATCGGTTAACCGTATAGGTTAATCGGTTAACACATTAAAAAAAATAATTTATTTAAAAAAAGTTTCAGTGTTAATCGGTTAACCATATAGGTTAATCGGTTAACACATAAAAAAATTAATTTATTTTAAAAATGCTTCAGTGTTAATCGGTTAACCATATGGGTTAATCGGTTAACACTGACGAAAGTGTGAAAAAAACAGTGACAAAAAAAAGAAACAGAATGCAAACATTGAGCATACATACACAACTTATGCACATATATCAAAGACAAAGTTTAGATGTCACCTTCATCAAGAATTCCAAGTTCTCTTCGAATCTTGTAGAATGGTTCTTTTGCCAAAGGTTTGGTGAATATGTCGGCGAGTTGATTATGTGTGTCAACGAACGTAACATCGACATCTCCATCCATAACGTGATCTCGAAGGAAGTGATGCCGGATATCAATATGCTTTGTTCTGGAATGCATCACCGGATTCTTCGTGATGTTTATGGCACTGGTATTGTCACAGCGTAGTGGAATGCACCCGAGATTAACACCGTAATCCAGAAGTTGTTGCTTTAGCCATAAGATCTGTGCACAGCAACTTCCTGCGGCAATATATTCTGCTTCGGCGGTGCTGAGAGCTACACACGCTTGCTTCTTGCAGGCCCATGATACTAGAGCATTTCCAAGAATATGACAAGTACCACTTGTACTTTTTCTATCGGTTTTGCATCCTGCATAGTCAGCGTCAGAATAACCAACTAAAGAACAAGTACTACCTTTAGGATACCATAATCCGACGTTTATTGTTCCTTTGAGATACTTGATGATCCTCTTTACAGCAGTGAGATGTGATTCCTTCGGATTTGCTTGGAAACGAGCACATAAACACACACTAAACATAATGTCAGGACGGCTTGCCGTCAAATATAATAAAGAGCCGATCATACCTCGATATTTGGAAATATCAATTGGAGTGCCGGAATCATCTTGATCAACATACGTCCCGGATCCCATAGGTGTAGACATCATTTTGCAATTATCCATATCAAATTTCTTTATTAATTCCTTACAGTACTTGGATTGGTTGAGAAAGATTCCATCCTTGGTTTGCTTGATTTGTAGTCCAAGAAAATAATTTAACTTTCCCATCATGGACATCTCAAATTCTCCTTGCATCATTAGTGAGAATTCTTCACACATCTCTTTGTTTGTTGATCCGAATATGATGTCGTCAACATAGACTTGTACTAGCAAAGTATTACCCTTGATTTTCTTTATAAATAGAGTCTTGTCAATCTTTCCTTTTGTAAATCCCTTTTCACTTAGAAAATTGCTGAGGCGATCATACCACGCTCGTGGTGCTTGCTTTAAGCCATATAGAGCCTTCTTTAATTTGAAAACATGTGAGGGATTTCTAAAGTCTTCAAAACCCGGAGGCTGTTTTACGAAGACTTCTTCATTTATGTAGCCATTCAGGAAAGCACTCTTGACGTCCATTTGGAACAACTGAAAATTCATAGAACAGGCATAAGCAAGTAATAATCTAATTGCTTCTAACCTTGCTACGGGAGCGAATGTTTCATCAAAATCGATTCCTTCCTCCTGGTTGTATCCTTGTGCGACCAATCTTGCCTTGTTACGAACAATAATCCCATTCTCATCAAGTTTGTTCTTGAACACCCATCTGGTTCCTATGATGTGCTTATTATCTGGTCTTGGTACGAGAGTCCAAACTTGATTCCTTTCGAATTGATTTAGTTCTTCTTGCATTGCTACAATCCATTGGTCATCGCCTAATGCTTCATCGATCTTTGATGGTTCAATTTGTGATACAAAGGCCATATTGAGGCAAGCATCCTTCAAATTTAGTCGAGTTGCAACGCCTTGACTAATATCACCAATAACTCTGTCAATTGGATGGTCTCTGTGAGTTCTCCATTCTTTCGGAAGATCTTGATATTCTTGAGTAACATCTTCTTGTAATAATGTTTGATCATTTGAAATATTTTCCTCATTTTGTGGAGTATCTATAAAGTCATCATCATCATCCAAAGTAATATTATCCTCTTTCGAGGGGTTAGTCTCGTCAAAAGATACATGAATAGATTCTTCAATAGTAAGAGTTCTTTTATTAAAAATTCTAAATGCTTTACTAGAAAGAGAATAACCAAGAAATATACCTTCGTCGGACTTTTCATCAAACTTACCAAGATTGTCTTTGTTGTTGTTGAGAACAAAGCACTTGCAACCAAATATGTGAAAGAATGATATATTTGGTTTCCTTCCCTTGAACAACTCATATGGAGTCTTTTTGAGTAACGGTCGAATATTTACGCGGTTACTCACGAAACATGCCGTGCTTACTGCTTCTGCCCAGAAATATTTTGGAAGATTTGTATCACTGAGCATTGTTCTGGCAAGTTCCACTAGTGAGCGATTTTTCCGTTCTACGACGCCGTTTTGTTGAGGAGTTCTTGGTGCGGAAAAATTATGAGAAATTCCATGTTCTTCGCAAAATTCCTCAAAATCTGAATTCTGAAATTCTCCACCATGGTCGCTTCTTATGGAGGCTATAGTGAGTGACTTCTCATTTTGAATTTGTTTTGCATACTTTTTGAATGCTTTAAAAGCATCATTTTTCTGCACTAAAAACATTGTCCAGGTATATCGAGAAAAATCATCAACAATAACTAAAGCATAAATACTACCTCCAAAGCTCTTTGTTCTGGATGGACCAAACAGATCCATGTGTAACAATTGCAATGGTCTTGATGTAGAGATCACTTGCTTGGATTTGAAAGTTGTCTTGGTCTGTTTTCCCTTTTGACATGCATCACATAATTTATCCTTGATGAATTTTATCTTCGGAAGCCCAACAACCAGATCATGTTTTATTAATTTGTTTAGATGCTCCATGTGAATGTGAGCAAATCTTTTATGCCATAACCATGCCTCATTGTTGTTTGCCATAAGGCAATTTACCTTCAAAGAAACATTGTCAAGAGAAATCATAAAAATATTATTGATTCTATTACCTTTTAACATAACCTCATGAGTGACTTCGTCTACAATCAAGCATTCATCTTTATTGAAGTTGATCTTGAATCCTTTGTCACAAAGTTGGCTAATGCTAAGAAGATTGTGCTTGAGTCCTTCGACATAGAGTACATCTTCTATAGTTGTAAAAGGTGGTGAACCAATGGTGCCAAAGCCAAGAATCTTTCCTTTGTTATTGTCACCATAAGTAACATAACCCTTGGCCTTAAGCTTTAGATTTGAAAATTTGTTTACATCTCCCGTCATATGCTTTGAACAACCACTGTCAAGATACCATTGGTTTGTGGTTGTCTTCAAGCATTCCTACAAAACAAAATTAGGTAGTGTTAGGTACCCAAGTTGCTTTGGGTCCTTGATAGTTAGTGCCTTTTTCAACCCACACATAATGCCCTTTTGCAACTCCAATATTACGAACATAACATGCATTAGGTGTGTGCCCTTTGATTCCACAATAAAAGCAAGTAGGTTGAAAATTACTTTTATATCTAGGAACATAAGTTTTAGCAATTTTCTTCTTATGATGTTGATGCTGAATTTTAGAAGTGTTTATCTCTTCTTTAACAATTTGTTCACTTGCTTTTACGAAAATGGTCTTGTTGGTACTTGGTTTTGAAAATTTTGAATATCCTAATCCACTTTTATCATTAGGATACCTTTGATGTTTAAGAATTTCTTCCAAGCCAATTTGACCCTTTTCGTATCTTTCCAAAACTCTTTTAAGTTGAACAATTTGAAAAGACAAAGATTCACAATTCTTGCATACAAGACTTTGTTTTTCATCCATCACTTTTTGTTCTTCAATATTTTTCATGAAATCAGAATTTTGTTTTTCTAAAAGTAAGATTCTTTTCTTTTGTGATGAGATGTCTTTGTACAAAGTCTTGCACTCTTTTAGAAGTTCATCAATAACTTCTTGCATATCATTATCATAAACAGAAAAATTACTACTAACCTCATTTTCTTCATCGGATTGGTGAGAAGCCATTAAAGCCATATTCGCACGTTCTTCATTTTCCGATTCCGATGATGAACTTATTTCATTGTCTTCCCAAGCAACATATGCCTTCTTGTTTTTGTAATCCTTCTTGCCTTTGAATCCTCCTTTCTTTTGAAGCTTTGGACAATCCGGTTTGATATGTCCTTGCTTCCCACATTCATAGCATGTAACATCTTGACTTGGTGTGGATCCTTCTCTTTTTCTGAAATGTCTAAACTTTTTAGTAAAAAGAGATTTATCATTTTTAAACAATTTACCGAGTTTTTTCACAAGTAGCACGAAGTCTTCATCTTCCGATGTGTCCTCATCTTTATTTTGTTTGGTTTCGACTTTCAAGGCAATTCCTTTAGACTTCTTCTCTTGATTCTCATGTCTTTCTAACCTTCCAAGTTCCAATTCATGTTCTTGGAGTTTTCCAAACAAGGATGCGGATGTCATCGTTGAGAGACTCTTTTTCTCGGAAATAGCCGTCACTTTCGGTTGCCATTCTCTTGTTAAGGATCTTAGGACTTTAAGATTGAGATCATCATTTGTGAATGTTTTTCCAAGAGCAATCAAATGATTTGTAAGATGAACAAATCTCTTTTGCATTTCTACAATGGATTCTCCGGGCTGCATTCGGAACATTTCGTATTCTTGACTTAGGGTGTTTAGCCTTGATCTCTTTACTTCGGTGGTTCCTTCATGTGTTTCAACCAAGGTGTCCCAAATTT
This sequence comes from Lathyrus aphaca, assembly GCA_963966055.1. Lineage (NCBI taxonomy): Eukaryota > Viridiplantae > Streptophyta > Magnoliopsida > Fabales > Fabaceae > Lathyrus > Lathyrus aphaca. The sequence goes on from OZ014520.1 coordinate 271,118,002, forward strand.
CCTTTGCCGATTTACATTGAGATATGCGAAAGAACTCATCCATACTAAGAGCGCTTTGGAGTATGTTGATTGCCTTTTTCTCATTTAGAATCCTTTTCTTATCATCTTCATCAAAAGTGTTTTTCAACTTCGCGGTTCCAACGCCATTGATAACATTCATCGGAATATGTGGACCATCTTCAACGGTTTCCCATATGCCTTCTCCTTGAGCCTCCAAATGTGCTTTCATACGGAGTTTCCAAAAATCAAAGTATTCTCCAGAAAAGAGTGGTGGCTTATTGCTACTTCCACCATCCTTGAAAACCGGGTTAGTACTAGCGGAAGCCATAGGATCGATAGGAACAGGTTACCTTAACCTGCTCTGATGCCAATTGTAAGTTCAGAGAATGCCTAAGAGGGGGGGGTGAATTAGGACTTGAAATCTTTTTCCGGTTTTTCTGATTCTTAAAATATTTTGGTTGGTGTTTATGGTTATGAAAGCGGTAAAAATAAAGAGACGATGAACACCAGGATTTATAGTGGTTCCCCCCACATTCCGAGGGTACTCCACTCCCCTTTCACACGAAAGAGATTTTCACTATTGTTTTGATCAGTACACCCTAACACACCATCAACCGGTGAGGACTACTATCAAACATAACAAGTGTACAAGAACAATCCTCTTGTAAACACTTTCACCCTTGTATCCAACAATCCTGGATTACAAGTCAATTTCAAATAACATAAAGAAATATTTTTGTGAGTAATATTGTGATATCAATAATAATATTGATCTTCTCCTTTTGATCACAATCCACTTCTAAATAAATACAAGTGTTCAATATAGAATATGAAAAAATATGAACAAGATGAACACTTTAAAATATTTGTAGAAAAGTGAATTTGATTCTTTTTGATGATCTTGAAAATGTAGAAAGTGTAGGAGGTAATTTTTAATTTGAAAGTTTCTGAATTTATATGATGAATAACACCATTTCAGAAAGGTATAACAAAGTGCCAATTATTGGTTGAAAAGATATAACTTTTGAAAATTATTTGATATTTAAAATAAATAATTTTTCAGAAAACGTCCAGTGTTAATCGGTTAACCCATATGGTTAATCGGTTAACACATGTACGTTGGCCCAGAATATTCAAAATTTTAGGGCGTTAACCGGTTAACCTATATGGTTAATCGGTTAACACTGAAGAAATTTCCAAAAATGCTTAATAAAAAAATGTTATACCAAAACCAATTATTTTCAAAAATATTTAATGCAGCATGTAAAAATATTTTATGCATTTGAACACTTGTAAAAATTATTTAGAGAGGTAGATTATGATATACCATCTTTGTGTCCAATTCTTGAAAATCATTTCCATGAGTGCTTGTCTTGATTAAAAGCTTGACTTGATCTTTGTGAAACTTTGAAAGGCTTGTCTTTTTGCAATCAAGTGTTGACATCATCAAAACTTTTGATTGAAGCTTGCTTCTACACAAATATGTTCAAGAAATCCAGATGGAGGTCTATAAATCCAGTAACCAAGGTGGGGGACTCAAATAAAGAGCCACATGTCCAGGTTTTTAGAATCACAAGAACTGTTCCAACATGGAGTATTCTTAATCAAATCAAAATAACAGGGTATTCTGAGGCCAAAGGTACCTGCAAACCTGTAAACAGCCCAACCCCCTCACAGGTGGTGTTCTAAAACAAGGATCCTCAGACTTGGATTAGTTATGAGAAGTGTAAACACTTCTAACCCGGAGGTACAGTGTTTACAATAACCATAAAAGTTCCTCCTCTAATTCACCTCAGTTTCTAAAGGTCAATACTAAAAGGTCATCCAGACTTAGCAGGCTTCCCAGATAGCCCTAGCATTGCAGGAAATCTGCAACACAGAGTTCTCAAGAAGAAACCCATATCTGAACCGTGTTTCATATTCCCGCACCAGACCGAGATGGAATGGGAAAGAATATGATTCACTCTAGCCTAGGTGTCACTCAGGTCCCAGGTATAGGACCTTAACTCTCAATGGAACACCCACCCACCAAAGCAAAACCAGATCCAGCCAGACAACATGACAGTATGATATATGTAAAGCAGTAAAGAAAGCAGATAAACAACTGTACATAAAGCAGAAATAAAACATATATAAACACAAATAAACACATAACACCTCAGTAAACACAAATCAATCAAGCGCTAGGAGGAACCCACAAAAAGAACCAGAAGCCCTGGTTGCAATATAAGGGTCCCCAGCAGAGTCGCCAAGCTGTCGCTCCCGATAAATGGGAAAGGGCCCAGATAAAGGTACAGACGCGAACGGTCGGCGAGAGGGACAATGAGAACACACAGCCGTGAACTCACTAGAGATGAATAGAGTCGCCAGCTAGGCATTTTTATCCCGGAGGAAAGGCAATGCTGCATAGGCCTAGAAAGAGATGGATAAGACGGTTGCGAACCAGAGAGACTGAGAAAGGGGGTTGGTTACAACCCGGGAAGGTATTAGCACCCAGATTGTCCGCCGTACTCGACGGGATCCACGCTTGAAAGATTTGTGTTTTAAAGGGGTAGTGTCAGTGCAGTCTGTGTATAAAATAGCTGGAAAAGAATGTACAGGTGTTAGTGTAAAAGAAATGAAGTGTATAAGTGATGTAAAGTATGAAAGTGTCAGTGTAAGAAAGGAGTGAAATGCTCAAGATCATGAGGCTAAAAGAATGAGGCTAGAAAGAGGGGGAATATACAGAGACTTTTGTTCGATAACTGTTAAGCTATGCCTACGTATCCTCTCGTGCAATGAGGAAGTCAGAACACCGTAGTTCGACCCAAAGAGACTGAAAGATAGAATTGACTTGATGAACTGCTTACTTGTCTATGCTCAAGTGTATGACCTGTCTGGCTCAGGTGCAAACTGTCTTGCATTAGACGGAAGAAGCAAGTTCTCGTTCATGAGTGAATAAGATGAGAAAAGAATCCCGGAGGAGACGATTATTGTTTGTTTTTGTGTTTTTCAGTCTTTTATTGCTTTTGAAAATTTGTCATAAGTTAATGAGCTTAATCCTAAACCAATGGATTTAGTAAACTCATCACATCTTCCCTCTGATTAGGGGTAATGAGAATATCTTAAGTGTGAAGTCAGATTCTCACACTTAATCACCTTTGGTGTAGGATTAAGATCATTAACCTACTTGTGATTATTTAGATGTTTTTGTGGTTTTTGTTTAGTGTTAAGAAATGAGGTTAAGCCATAATCAGGGATTAAACAGACTCATTACACCATCCTAAGAGAAGGATAATAGATGAGAATGTTTAAGCTGAGGAAAGCTCTTCAACTTAATCCATGATTAGGGATTAAACTCATGACAAAACAAGCCTTTATTAAATGGATTTTATTTAATGATATGATGATGAAGTGTTTTTTAGGGTTTGTAAGACAACTTGAGGGGGACTTGTCCATTAACACTAGGGTTAGTCCTTCTTAACCAATTAAGGAAGAATTAGAACCCTAATGCAAGGCCCAAGTTACAAGTGTGATGCCTTGGTGATTATTAAGTGGATTTATTAAAGGAGTTAAACACATTAAGGGTTTAACACTTAGGATTAAAGTTATACACTCCATCCTAAGATAAGGATGCAGGCATAAGCTTAATCACAAAGCCTTAAAGCCTTTAGGGTTTAGTCCCTGATTATGAGATGAGAAGAGAGGACTCAAAAGAGACACAAAGGTAAAACTATGAGGGGAGACTAATCAAAACCCTAGTCATTGTTATGCTTGGTTGTTCCTAAGGTTTGTGAGGTTTTCAAGAGAAGTCTTCAATGGAACCACCAGGAAGCAGATGAAAGGATCAAGAGAAGCAAAGTGACTTGCTTCATTCAAGAAGTCAAGTCACTTGAAGAAAGAAAGTAAGAAGAAGGGAATGAGCAAGCTCAATCTCAAACACAAACAAAAATGCAGCAATGGATGCAAGAGAGATGAAAAGAAAAGTTATGAGAAGTGAAGGCAAATTCACCTCTCAAAGTCACTTACCACCTGAAAGGTTAGAAAAGAAATGCAATGAAATGCAAAATGGGATGGCATAACATGATACAAACCAAAACCAGAAGCATATACATGATGCTAATGATGCTATGAGATGCTACAAGCCAGCAACAACACATGGAGATGATCATACAAGTTCATGGATGCAAATGAGGCAAGTTAGGAACCAAGGACATACATGACAAGTTATGAGATGCATATGGCACACAACATGGCAAATACATGATGCAATGATCAAACATGCTTTCAATATGTCTTATGATGTCAAATGAATCAAATGGATGCTTGAAATGTCATGGCAAGTCATGTTATGCAAGAGAATGCAAGATGGATGCATATGAAAACCCAAATTAGGGTTTATGATCAAAGCATCAAACACAAACCAAAATGAGAAGCAAACATCAATACAAAAAATTGAAAATGCACTCAAAGGATCCCTAAACCTATACTAACTCACTGCCCAAAGGAGAAGTTCCAACTCTTAACCTAGTTAAGTTATGGTTTTTACAAGTTTTTTAGGGTTTTAGGGTTCCTAAACAAAAGAAATGTCAAACAAATTGAAAATGGAAGATCAAATCATGGCCATTTAATCTCACAAACTACATGCTAAACACAATGCAATGCAAAAAGAATCAATGTCCAACTCTTCATGGATAGGCAGAAATGATTTTTTGAACTTTGGATCAAAATAATGCACAAAAATGATTTTAATTCAATGAGAAATTCTTAAAATGCATCAAGATCAAAAAATAAATTTGGTTTGAAGGTTGGACAATGTTTCTAAATGTCTTAGAACATTTCATGAATTTTTTGGTGATTTTTAAATACCTAAAAGTATTTTTAATAAATTAATTCTCATTAATCAATTAAAAATAAACTTTTAAATATTTAAAAATACTTTTTTAATGCTAAAAATGAAAATAAAAATATTTTTGTGTTTTAAAAATTATTGAAACTCTTGACAAAAAGTTTCATAATTTTTAAAACAATTTTGCTATTTTTAATAAATTATGCAAAACAAATGAATTAAATATGAAAATAAATGAATTTTAAACTGAAAAAAGTAAAAGTCAACAGATCCAACGTGTGAGATTCAAACTGGCCAGGGCGGGAGTTGACTACGCGCGGAAACGAACGGACCACATTCAAACTGGCTAATTAATGATTAAAACCCTAATCTCACCGTTAAACACCCTCAGGTGACCGGAACAGTGTTCCGGTCATCTTCCCCGTTCACCCCAAAAATTAATCTCTCTCTCCAGGCCATTTTAGGAGCTCTAACTCTCCAGAAACCATCTACCAACTATCCTAAACACGAATCCAGCATCAAATCATGTTAAAACTCAAACACAAACAAGAATCGAAGCAAAGAAATTTCTAGGTAAAACTTTCAGAACACCATAACATACTCATTTCTTGTTCATTTTCAAAAGTAAATAGATCCCAATGATCAGTGCAACATACAAAACAAGATTTTAACAAGAAAATGGAGTTCTGGAAAAAAAGTTCATGGAGTCACCTGAGGTTGAGCTTTTGATTCAGGAGCTTTCTGGACGGTTCTTTGGCTCAAACAGGTCCCAATGATGCCCCTTTGAAGCTTTGGACACTTGGTTGGAGTTTAAACAACCTCTTGAGTGAGTTTGCAGAAGCTCAGGCCAAGGGAATGTGAAAATCGTATTTTGGCTTCAAGGTGTTTCAGGCCAGGATGAAGGGTGGTTTCTGGTCAGTGAAGTGAGCAGAGATGATTTGTGAAGTTTGTCTTTGTGTTTGAGGTTTGTGGAGAGAGATTCGAAGGTTTTTGCTCAAGGGAGTGAGTTTGTGAATGCTGTGCTATGGCTTGCTTCAGGCTTGCTTGTTGTGTCTAATGGCCAGCATTTGATCCACATAAACAAAGCTTATTGGTCAGTTGATATGACTTGGCCTGCTGTGATAGGTAAGTCACCTTTTGCAAAAAGTCCACTTTTGTGTAAGAGAGGTATGGGTTGTGTTCTAGGCTGGTACAATGGCTATGGGCTGCGCAGCATGGTGTGTGTGGAGTGCTAGGAAGGTTCAATGGCCAATGCAGCAAGTGGATGGAAGTGATCATGAGCTTTTGCAACTTGGTTCCTCTTTGGTTCACATGTGACTATCTTGCTACACAAGCCATGAAACATGAGAAGTTTTGGTTCAAATCTGATTTTTAGAAGTTGTGTGATCATGTTGAGTGAATTAGAAGCCCATATGATGACTGAATTGGCCTTGAAAGGAGAATTTGCAACTTTGCCTTTTGGTGCATATCTTGAATTTTAGTGATTTTTGCCAACTTTGTCACACCATAACTTTTGATCCAAAATGAATTAGATCATGTTCTTGTACTTTTTGAAAAGGGAAAAATGTGATCTACAACTTTCATGACCAAAGTTTTTCCATTTGAAGCATTTTTGGATCAAAAAGCAAGGCTTGAAAAATGGCATAAATTGACAAATTCCTTAAAAGTCAATTATGCCCTAAAAAGTCAACTTTGCAAAAACTTCAAATTCTTGATTTTTGTGAACTTAAACCTTCTTCCATGATCAAATAAAGATCATATACACTCAAAATGATGAAGATCACCCCTTGGTTGGGTCATTGGGGGCCTCAGATGCCCTGATTTTGCACTGACTTGTCCAGAAAGTCAACCCTTGATCAGATGACTTCCCCATGGAATTTCTTCATGAAAATTGATATGAATACTCCCTATACCATATAGAGACCAATGGAAACAAGAATGACCAAAAAATTTGGAGTTATGGCCTCTGAAACCAAAACCCTAATTTTAGGTCAACTGTGCAGTCAAACTTGGCTCTGCATCCACACCAATCCCAGTTCTTGTGATTCTTTGGCATTTTTGACTTTGAGAGGATGTGATATGATATAAGAACACACATGGACCCCTTTGAAGTGATTTTTGACATTTGGAGTGGCTCAAGAAGCTCTTGGATTGCTCAGATCACAAACCCTAGATGCAGATGACTTTGAATCTATGCAGTGAAACAAAAATGGGATATGAGATGATATGATTGTGTTTATGCATATGAAATGATCACAAGCCATGGTGTGAATGGGTGAGGGCAAATTTAGGGTGTTTACAGACCCCTCATCAATCAAACATTGCAGCCCAACCTTCAAATCCCCACAACCATTAACGAAATTCAAGCAACCTTCGCTGTCATAATCACAACCTGGAAAAATCTCCCCTTTCAGCAATCTGTCCTTCACGACTAACAACGAAGTTTTCACCTCTTCCACGTTCAAGATTAAATTCAAACTCTCGCCACCGTCAACGACATTTATCCTGGCCCCTCCATGATTTGGAATGGGGTTTGATTTAACATTTGGAGGCGGTGCAAAGTTGATTGCCTTCGAGTCAATCAGGTCTTGGACCTTATGCTGCAATGCCTTGCACTTCTCCGTTGAGTGCCCGGGAGCTCCTGAATGAAATGCGCATCTTGCATTAGCATCATACCCCACTGGAAGCTCTCCAGGTGGAGGTGGTGCTAACGTCCTCAACTGAACCAAATTCAACTCCAACAATCTCTGAAGTAATGTCGTGTATGTCATCGGGATAGCCTCGAGCACCCTGTTAGCTAGACGAGCTTGCCTTTGCTGATAGTTATTACGCTGCGGCTGTTGCTGTTGTTGTTGTTGTTGTTGTTGTTGTTGTTGTTGTACATGACTTGTGGGGATGGTGACAGCGGCCACCTGCTCATAAGATTCTCTATATCCGCGGCCCCGACCTCGACCGAACACTGCATTAGTCTCCCCCTCCCTGCTTCTTGGAGGTCCACTGAAAGCCTTTCTTGCACCGCTTGAGCTACTTGCACTAGTGTCTTGAATCTTTCCCATTTTTAGAAGAGTCTCAACTCTCTCCTGCTATCACGATGTCGTTGAACTTCGTTGCCGAACAAGACGCCAGTCTCTCAATAAACACCCCTTGCAGCGTTCCCATGAACATATCTACCATTTCATTCTCTAGCAAGGGAGGTTGCACTCGAGCAGCAAGCTGACGCCACCTCTGGGTGTACTCTTTGAACCATTCCTAAGCATTCTGAGACATTGTCTGCAACTGAGTACGATTTGGACCCATATCCAAATTATACTGATACTGCTTCACAAATTCCTCAGCCAAATCCTTCCAGCTTCAGATATTAACTCTGCTCAACTTCATGTACCATTCCAAGGACGCTCCTACAAGACTATCCTGAAAGTAATAAATCCACAGCTTTTCGTCATCTGTATGCGCTGCAATTCTCCCCACAAAGGACTGAAGGTGGGTTTTCGAGCAAGCTGTGTCGTTGTACTTATCAAAAGTGGGGACCTTGAACTTGTAGGGAATCCTCACCCCTGGCACCAAGCCCAAATCAGTGATGTCAAACCCCAGAGAACTCTGAGACTGAATAGCACGAATCTGCTCAGCCATTTCTTCGAACCTTCTATTCATGTCAACCCCTTGGCCTTCCTCCTCGTCCAGCAAAGTGAACTGCTCATCCTGCCCATCCATCTGCATGTTATTCACTCCATCATTGACAATAGAAACCCTTGGTTTCACCACAGGGATTTCAACATGACGGGCGCCAGCCCCGTTACAATTACCCCCTTCTATTGTCCCATTGTTCCTGACTTGATTGTTCTCCAACATCTTTCGCAGACGCTCTTGAGTTTGGCCCATCCCAGTCATGAGGGTCATGAAGTTGTCCATTCTCATCCTCAAATCAGCCAGATCTACTTGCATCTGATCCATTGCTCTCTCTGTGTTCACCTTCGTAGGGTATCTGTGTACAGTTGGCTGTCTCTGACCCTTCTTGGGAGCTATAGTGCCTGAAAATGACATGAACGTTAGAACACTGGAGAAATACCTGCAAAACAGCAAACACGTTATATGCATGCAATGTAACTATTCATGCTTCCATGTTCAGGCGTTAATGTGCCCCAATTCTGGTATTTTGACAGAAAAACACTCCAGATGACCTTGTTGGAAACTAACTTTTTTCAAACTCTTTCGAGGAGTATTCAGATCCTGATGGCTTAGGACAAACAACTTCGCTCATTCAGAAACGGTGGGAATAAACATTGCATATCATGAACAAACTATCAACAATCAGAGTCATAAACAAAACAACATTCCCTCAAAGGGTTATAATATAACAAAGATGACAAAAAGATAAAGCAAGACTCCCACAACAAGCCTATAGGTACTCTGAATACAAATAACAATAAACTAAAACCCTAGGCTAAAAGGAAGACCCAAGCTCCTCTTCTGCAGTCACCACCTCTGCTCGGCTCTTCTTGACATCTGCTCTCAGCTTAAGATCTGCAATCTCCTTACTTGCTTCCTGCAAGGCTAGCTGGCTCTGCTCCAATTGCTGAGTCTTTTCCCTTCGTATCTTGTGGGCTTGTTCGACCTCTTCCTTCTTGAATGCCATTTGCGCCTCAAAGATCTCTTCCTTTTCTTTGTACTTCTTCTGCCCCTGTTCTCTTTCGACCTGTAGCCAAGCAATGGATTGACGAGCTTCTCTAAGAGTTTTCACAATCTTCTTGTGCTCCACTTCTCTCTTTGACTCTGTTAAACCCAATCTCTGAAAGTGAGCTTCTCTTCCATCAAACTCCTTTTCCTTAGCTTCTAAGGTAGCCTGCATTATCTGTAGCTTTTCTCCCGCTTCTTTCTTAGCATGGTTAGCACGGTGATACAAGCTAGCCATTTCATAATTCTCTACCCGAATCACGTGCAACTGAGCTTCCAACTTCTTGTAATCTTCAAAAGAAACAGTGGTTTGTACCGGTACCTTCTTTGGATATAGTGGAGCCTCAACCGAGAATGGCAAGAAGAAAGTATCAACCCTCCTTTGTATCCAAGCAGCAAAAGAGGGATAAGTCTTAGGGTCTACCTTTCCGAATTCTTTCTTACCCTCCCTAACCTTCGATTCCCAAGCCTGGGATGCTTGGATAACCAACTGCTCATTACCTTCAGCCAGAAAATACAAAGTATTCGCTATTTCTTCATATGATGGAGGATCCTTCAGTGGATAACCAAATTGCTTTCTGGACAGCACATGGTTATGACTTATCACTCCTTTTTTTCCTAGTAGCGACACATAGGGAAACTCACCACACCTTGTAATAATCTCTTTCCCTACCAAATTTCTGCTACATCCCCAGGCTATGTCATCCGATGTTAACCCCATCAATCTTCTAGCCCACTTCCAATCTTGCTTAAGATCTTTGAACGGTCCTGACTTTGGAAGCTTCTTGGCAAACCACTCAGCAAACACGGGAGCACAACAATTCACGTACCCTTTTCTCTTCTCATTTCTGTGATGGATACCGAAGTAAAAGTCTCCAAACAACGTAGGCACTAGGTTTCTTTTAATGAACAGGGTGATAGCCTCCAAGCTTATCCATCCTTTCTCTCCTGGGAAAAGACTTATCCCGTAGACCATTAATGCTAACAGTGTACTGAACTCTAACCACTTTCCTCCCAAAGCAAACACATGGGCTTATGTAATAAGAAAGTCCAGATTGAATCCCTTCCCTTTACTGGCTTCTAACTCCATCTTCACTCGAAGCATACTCAAATGGAAAGCACCTGCAATGTCCTTGTATGGGGGACATCTCTCTGTAGCATAATAGGGAACACCATTCCTTATAGGAATCTTCAGGATGTCAGAAATATCTTCCATTGTGGGAGCCAAGACGAAATCAGCAAACACGAAATTCTCAACTGAGGGTCGTAGAACTGCAACAAATAATGAAGACTATCTCTCTGATCGACAATAGGTTTGTTCATGTAACCCAAGATCTTCCCACACCGGCTTCTGAAGTCATCTGAAACCTTGTCACTCATCAAGTCTACCAGTTTCTGAATACTCTCGGTTTTGGGTTGCGGGAAAGTGTAATGAACATTCCTTTTTCTGGGTATCTCTTGGATTTCTGTTATCTAGAGGAACAATGAATACCAGAACTGGGTACAGAGATGAAGGATAACCTGTAATGGAAACAAAAACAGTTAATTCAAGTATGATGCGATGCAAATGAAATGCAGACATGTGATCAACCACTGGGACTGTCTGCTTACGGAACACGGGACCTAAGTGACCAAGAACCAAGATCCTCTGAATAAAGCCCCATGAACAAGAATTCAGTCTCAAATAAGCCCATAAATTAAAGATCCAAATCCATGTAGCCTTATCAAATCATAGAACTGTACTGGCAATGATGTATGATGAGGTCGAGGGTTCCTGCAAACCTATAAACCCCTCCCAATCTCATGGGTGTGCTCCGGGTCAAACATCACGGACTCTCAAAGCCGAATAGCAATAATACGTTCACCCTTTCCGAGAGATGGCTTATGACCAGATCAGGGAATCGGTTTGGCATTATGTACTACTTAGGGAGGCTTCAACGTGAGTCCGGGGAAAAACAAGCATCATTTATAAGTTCCCAGCTTCAAGCGCTGGAATCGAGAAACAATAGTACATTCATCCCGAAGGGTACAATACTATCTTCATACGACCATATGCTTTGACTGAGTTCCTATAAGAGAACCAGGCCATCCTATGCGAGTTCCAAAGTGGGCCCTCGGGTGCGAATGGGTTTGCCACAAAATATGGTCTGCCACTGTCACCACTGGAGAGGGACGTTTCCACAAAGGTCCTCAATGATCGGTCCCCAGATGCACATAACTATCGAGGTTGTGTATTACCCCAGAAAAATTCCGGCATAATACATTTCCAAGACGGTCGCAAGTCTGGGTGTGGAACTCACTACTACCAACATAGCAAAATGCCATGAAGCCAAAGTGACTATCCACTCTAAGTACTATGGTGCACTCGAGCCCCGGTTACGAGCTCATCTCTTAGTAACAATTCCCAGTCCCACAGAAAAAAGGAAACCAGCACAGCCAGACAGTCCAGTATAATATGATGCATGAAAATAAATACTGAAAAACTGTAAATAAAACTGTCAATAAACAACAGTAAAAATAAACACGCAACAGCAAACAATCAACACCCAAAGAAACAGAAACACGCAAGTGCTAGGATTGACTCTCAAGGGGAACCAGAGATTCTGGGTCTCTGTCCCTAGCAGAGTCGCCAGCTGTCGCTCCCCGGATTTCCATCCTGGTACAAACGCTAAAGTGGCGCGGAAAAGAAAAGAGTCGCCAGCCAGGCATTTTTATCCCGAAGGAACGAGAATGGTAATGCTGCGCAAACCAGAAGAAAAAGAAAAGGAAGGAAAAAGGTCCTTCGAACCAAAGAGACTGGGATCGGGAGTCGGTTATGACCTGGGAAGGTATTAGCACCCCAGATCGTCCGTCGTACCCGACGGGATCCACGCTTGCAAAGAAATATGTTTCAAAGGGTGAAAAAAAATGAAAGCTGCTGCAAAAAGAAAGGACTGCAATTGGAAAAGGAAGTGTGAAAGAAAACAAAGAGGAAAAATGTAGGGAAAATAAAGAGTGTGCTCGAGCGGGCCCTATCCCGCTGCCTACGTACCTCATCGGGAAAATGAGGATCAGAGACGCCGTAGTTCCCCTAACTAGGGGGAGAAAAGGTTGCTTGTGAATTAAGGCTTGAACTGCCTATGTCAATGCTTAGGTGTTGCAGGCTCGGACGACGAGTGCGTAACCGTCTTGCAAAATGACAAGAAGAAGCAAGTTCGCAGACGGAGCGAAGGAGATGAGAAAAGAATTCCCGAAGGAAAGACGCTTATTGTTTGTTTATGTTTTTTATGAGTTTTTTTTATTTGGTGTGGCACAAGAGAATGAACTCGAGCTCTTTTTTATGGAATGTGGACTCGTACTACATTCCAAGATGGAATAATAGAACAAGCACACCAAGCAAGGAGAACGTATCCAAGACTTGTTTCCAAAGGCAAGGGCCTAAATTCATTGACTTGTTGAATTTATTAGGTGTTTTAGTGATTAAAAATGAAGAAGTGTTTTTTAGGATTTTTCTTGATGAAGATGGCTTCATGATCCGACTTGTGCATCATGCTAGACAAATGCACTATTCCAAGATGGAATGAATACATATGCCCCCATGGAATAAGGCTATTACACAAGAAGTCACTTCTTTTTATTAATGTTTTTTTAGGTTTTGTTTTGAGATGAGAAGAGAAAGAAACCAAAGGAGAAAAAAGGTAAAATTCTAAAATGGGGAAAGACTAATCCTAATATTATCATGCAAAAGTGGTCCTAAGGTTAGTGAGGTTTCAACTATCCTAATGAAGAAAAAAGAAGGAAAGAAACCAAAGAAGATCAAGAATAAGAGGAAGCAAGAGCTAGCAAGCAACTTACTCCTCTAAAGGAGATAAGTTGCTCCTAAAAGGGGAAGAAAAGAGTTGAATTACATGATGGCATAAGGCACATCAAAACACAAAGAGAAAGCACTTAAAAAGAGAGAAGGATGAAGAGTTGAAATATGGATGAACATCCATACTTCTCTTACCATAAGCCCCTGAAATGTTAGCAAAATTCCAGCAAGTTCATCAATAACAACAAGGCAATGACATGCTCAAGGCTCACACCAACCAAGATCAAACAATCATGCCAAACATAACGCAAACAAGCATTTACGCGTCGAGAACACGAAAGCATGCATCAATCAGCAAGAGGATCACCCTAAAATAGCATGTTCAATGATCATATAATGATCCAAGGCAATTAAAACAAGTAATGGGATCAAACATGCTTGAAATAAGGCAAAAATGGCTCACTGCTTCAGTGTTAACCGGTTAACCAAAGCGTTAACCGGTTAACCAGTCAAAAACCTGCATAAAGCAGCACAAATCAGGTGCGTTAACCGGTTAACCAATCCGTTAACCGGTTAACGTTGTTAAGACAGCAACAAAAACCTGCAAAAATCAGCTCACAACCAGCTTATTCCAAACAATCTCATACCAGTCCAGCAAGCATTTGAACATGAAAATATTGCATCAATTCACATTAAATGGCATCATGAAGCTTATGAACATTAACACATGGATCTGGTCATAAATCAATCAATTAACTCAATCAACACAAGCAAATATGCAAGCACATGACGGATCTAAAGCGCAAGCATGTAAATAAGCTAAAATAGAGCTAAATCTGAAATTAACCAACCTATAAAGCTGAGGTATGCTTTGGTAATTGTTGATCGAGCTGAAAACGATAGATCTCACGCAAAACTTTGAAGATCCGGTGCTACGCTTCACTCTCCGTGCAAAATAAATGCAAGAACAAACTCTTGATGCATAATATTGGATCCAAAAGAACTTCTAGATCCCAAACCAGATCTGAATCACCAATTAAACCAGCAAAAAGATGCCATGAAGCTATGGATGGAGGTCTAGTTCCAAGATCTACACACCTCAAGGCAAGGTTGTGTGATCTTCAAAGAGGAACTTTGAGTGATTTGGAAAATTGGGAGATAAAAGTGAGAGAATTATGAGTGAGAAGAGTGAAAATTCAGAAAATGAGAGTGAAAAATGAGGGAGAGGTCCCTTTGGTTTGGAGAGAAATGATTAAATATGGTTTAGGTTTGGGGCCCAAAAATTAGGCTTGGGATCCAAAATTATGGTTTGGGTAATGTGATTAGGATGTAGCAATGGGATTAGGCTTGGACAAGTGCTCTAGATCCTTCCTATTAATTTCCAATTAATTCAAAAAAATGAATAAAATCAGAAAATGAAAATTGGAGCAAAAATCACACATGCTGAATTGCTGCTGGAAATTCAAAATTCGTGGCCGTTAACCGGTTAACCAATCCGTTAACCGGTTAACGCCAGTAAATTTTGAATTTCCCTCCTTTTGGTGGGAACATTCAAGAATAAGTCGGTGCCAATCGTTTTGATATGATTTTGATCCTCAATCCTTTCTTTAGGCTTTGACCCTGACGTCAACCTTGTAACCTGCCTTGTGAGCTTTGAATTTCCCTGATGATTGATCACATGCCTTATGCCGGAACATGCAAGTGCTATGCTTCATTTTTCTATGCAATATGCTAAGGATATGACATGATGATGATGATTATGATATGATGATGATGCTAAACAGGAGAGGGTAAATTTGGGGTGTTACAGCCGCTTAGCGAGACATGGAGTGAAAAATAATGTATTTTATTATGAAAAATTCTATAAAATTTTGTATTTAATACACTAATGGATTTGGATTGATGTAGTGACGATAGAGACATGTATTGAGAGGTTACGTGCTTGTTTTGAAAGATGTTGAAAATAACTTTATAAAAACATGTTGTTGATGTTGTTATATGTGTAAACACCCCAAATTTGCCCTCACCCATTCACACCATGGCTTGTGATCATTTCATATGCATAAACTCAATCATAGCATCTCATATCACATTTTGAGTCACTGCATTGTTTCTAAGTCATCTGCATCTGGTGTTTGTGATCTGAGCAATCCAAGAGCCTCTTGAGCCACTACAAAGGTCATTAATCACTTCAAAGGGGTCCATGTGTGTTCAAGCATCATATTATATCCTCTCAAAGTCAAGAATGCCAAAGAATCACAAGAACTGGAAATAGTATGGAGGCAGAGCCAGGTTTGACTGCACAGTTGACCTAAAATTAGGGTTTTGGTTTCAGAGGCCATAACCCCAATTTTTTTTGGTCATTCTTGTTTCCATTGGTCTCTATATGGTATAGGGAGTATGCATATCAATTTTCATGAAGAAATTCCATGGGGAAGTCATCTGATCAAGGGTTGACTTTTCAGACAAGTCAGTGCAAAATCAGGGCATCTGAGGCCCCCAATGACCCAACCAAAGGGTGATCTTCATCATTTTGAGTGTATATGATCTTTATTTGATCATAGAAGATGTTGGAAGTTCACAAAATTGAATAATCTCAAGTCATTTGCAAAGTTGACTTTTTGGGAAAGTTGACTTTTAATGAAAATTGCCATTTTAGGAAACTTTTTCAACCCTTGCTTTTTGATTCAAAAATGCTTCAAATGGAAAAACTTTGGTCATGAAAGTTGTAGATTAGATCTTTCCCTTTTCAAAAAGTACAAGAACATGACCTAATTCATTTTGGATCAAAAGTTATGGTGTGTCAAAGTTGGCAAAAATCACTAATTTTCAAGATATGCACCAAATGAGAAACTTGCAAAAACTTTGTACCAAGGCATTTGTGACTTCTAATTCATGTCTAATCAATATGCAAGCATCATACAAGTGCTAAAGATCAGATTTGAACCAAAAGATCACATGTTTCATGGTTTGTATAGCAAGAAAGTTTCATATGAACCAAAGGTGATCAACTTGCAAAAAACCATCATCACACCTCATCCACTTGTTGCCTACAATGCTAAACCATTCTAGCCTCTCTCTCACACCATGTTGCGCCAGCCCACACACTTGTACCTGCCTAGAACCCAGCCCATGCCTTCCTTACACCAAAGTTGACATTTTGCAAAAGTGAACTTACCTATCACAGCAGGCCAGGTCACATCATCTGACCAATGGGAGTTTTTTATGAAAACAAAATGCTGGCCATTTCACATAACAAGCCAGGCTGAAACACACAAGAACATGACATTCACAAAGTCACTCCTTCAAGCAAAACCTTTCGAATTTGACTCCACAACTCACAAACACAAAAACCAACTCCACTAATCAACTCACCTTGCTTCACTGAGCAAAAACCAGCAAGACATAAGCCTGAACCAAGCAAGAACTAAGTTTCCCCATTTTTCACTCTCAAAGCCAGAACTTTCGAATCTCTCTACACAGCTCACAAACACTTGAACAAACTTCACAAACCTTCTCCATTCATCATCCTGATCATAATGAACCCTTCACCTTTGCCAGAAACAGCCTGAATCACAAGCACCATTTCCACCTGAGTTTGAGCAGAAGCTGTTCAAACTCCTTAACCAGCCAGCATAAATTTCTTCCAAGCATCCAAACATCATCTAGGGGTCACAAGGAGTGGTTTGCATCAAAGGAAGGGGTCAGAAAGTTACAAGAGTGAAAGCTTCGAAACTCAGGTAGCTCAAGAACATTTTTTCCAGAAATCCTTTTTTAAGTTCTTAAGTTGTTCTATATGCTTTCCTGATCATAACTATGTCATTGGTTTTGAAAATGGTTGGAAAATGAGGATGTAATCGTGTTCTGAAACTCCCTGACCTAAAAAATATTTTGTTAGATTCATGAGTATGAGGAAAGATAAATGATATTTGTTTTAGGGTTTTGATTCAGGGGGTTATGGGGATCATTTCAGTGTTCTTAGATTTCATTTTAGTTGTGTTTTGAGAATTTTAGGGATTTTCAGGTGGGGTTCCCACCGGAGAAGACGACCGGAGGTCTTCTCCGGCCACCTGAAAATCATTAGGGTTTTAATTATGTCATTAATGTCCATTTGAATCTGGAGCGTTAGATGCTTTGACTTGTTGACCTGCCGCGCGTTTGTGTGGCCCAGATGTGTCCTCATTAGCCCTAATCCATTTAATTAATTCGTAAAACATAATTAAGTCAGATTGCATCCTGTCCTTTGATTCACGCGCCAAGTCAATGGTCTCCCCCCAGCTTTAAATCTCAGGCGTTGGATCAGAATACTTTCCATTTATTTACTTTTATTTTCATTTTCTTTGTATTTAACTTCCATAATTTATTAAAAATAGCAAAAATGTTTTAAAAATTATGAAACTTTTTGTCAAGAGTTTCATTAATTTTTAAAACTCAAAAATATTTTTATTTTCATTTTTAGCATTAAAAAAGTATTTTTAAATATTTAAAAGTTTATTTTTAATTGATTAATGAAAATTAATTTATTAAAAATACTTTTAGGTATTTAAAAATCACCAAAAAAATTCATGAAATGTTCTAAGACATTTAGAAACATTGTCCAACCTTCAAACCAAATTTCTTTTTTGATCTTGATGCATTTTGAGAATTTTTCATTGAATTAAAATCATTTTTGTGCATTATTTTGATCCAAACTTCAAAAAATCACTTCTGCCTAATTATGAAGAGTTGGACCTTGATTCTTTTTGCATTGCATTGTGTTTAGCATGTAGTTTGTAAGATTAAATGGTCATGATTTGATCTTTCATTTTCAATTTGTTTGGTAATTTTCTTGTTTAGGAACCCTAAAACCCTAGAAAACTTGTGAAAATCATAACTTGAATTTGGTTAAGAGTTGAAACCTCTCCTTTGGGCATTAAGTTAGTATAGGATTAGGGGTCCTTTGAGTGCATTTTCAATTTTTTATAATGTTGTTTGCTTCTGATTTTGGTTTGTGTTTGATGCATTGTTCATAAACCCTAATTTGGGCTTCCATATGCATCCATCTTGCATCTTCTTGCATAACATGACTTGCCATGACATTCCATGCTTCCATTTGATTCATTGAACATCATAAGACATATTGAAAACATGTTTGATCATTGCGCCTTGCATTTGTCATGTTGTATGCCATATGCATCTCATAACTTTTCATGTATGTTCTTGGTTCTTAACTTGCTTCATTTGCATTCATAAGCTTGTATGATCATCCACATGTTTTGTTTCTGGTTTGTAGCATCTCATGGCATCATTAACATCACATACATGCTTCTGGTTTTGGTTTGCATCATGTTATTCCATCCCACTTTGCATTGCATTGCATTTCTTTTCTAACCTTTCAGGTGGTAAGTGATTTTGAGAAGTGAATTTGCCTTCACTTCTCATAACTTCTCTTCATCTCTCTCGTGCATCCATGCTGCATTTTTATATGTGTTTGAGTTTGAGCTTGCTCATTCTCCTTCTTCCCACTTTCTTTCTTCAAGTGACTTGACTTCTTGAATGAAGCAAGTTGCTTTGCTTCTCTTGATCCTTTCATCTGCTTCCTGGTGGTTCCATTGAAGACTTCTCTTGTAAACCTCACAAACCTTAGGAACAACCAAGCATGACAATGATTAGGGTTTTGATTAGTCCCCCATTTAGTTTTTACCTTTGTGTCTCATTGAGTCTTCTCTTCTCATCTCATAATCAGGGACTAAACCCTAAAGGCTTTAAGGCTTTGTGATTAAGCTTATGCCTGCATCCTTCTCTTAGGATGGAGTGTATAACTTTAATCCTAAGTGTTAAACCCTTAATGTGTTTAACTCTCTTAATCAATTCACCTAATAATCATCAAGACATCACACTTGTAACTTGGGCCTTGCATTAGGGTTCTAATTCTTCCTTAATTGGTTAAGAAGGACTAACCCTAATGTTATTGGACAAGTCCCCCTCAAGTTGTCTTACAAACCCTAAAAATCACTTCATCATCATACCATTAAATAAAATCCACCTAATCAAAGGCTTGTCTTGTCATGAGTTTAATCCCTAATCATGGATTAAGTTGAGGAGCTTTCCTCAGCTTAAACATTCTCATCTATTATCCTTCTATTAGGATGGTGTAATGGGACTGTTTAATCCTTGATTATGGCTTAACCTCATTACTTAACACTAAACAAAATCACAAAAACATCTAAATAATCACAAGTAGGTTAATGATCTTAATCCTACACCAAAGGTGATTAAGTGTGAGAATCTGACTTCACACTTAAAGTATTCTCATTACCCCTAATCAGAGGGAAGATGTGATAAGTTTACTAAATCCATTGGTTTAGGCTTAAGCTCATTAACTTATGACAAATCCTCAAAAGCAATAAAAGACTGAAAACACAAAAACAAACAATAATCGTCTCCTCCGGGATTCTTTTATCATCTCATTCACTCACAAACGAGAACTTGCTCCTTCCGTCTAAATGCAAGACAGTTAGCACCTGAGCCAGACAGGTCATACACTTGAGCATAGACAAGCAAGCAGTTCACAAGTCAATTCATCTTTTAGTCTCTTTGGGTCGAACTACGGTGTTCTGACTTCCTCATTGCACGAGAGGATACGTAGGCATAACTTAACAGTTATCGAACAAAAGTCTCTGTATATTCCCCCTCTTTCCAGCACCTTTCTCTTAGCCTCATTATCATGAACAATTCATTCTCATTTTTACACCGACACTGTATATATCACATTTACACACTTCATTTCTTTTACACTGACACCTGTACATCTTTTCCAGCTATTTTATACACAGATTGCACTGACACTACCCCTTTAAAACACAAATCTTTTAAGCGTGGATCCCGTCGAGTACGACGGACAATCTGGGTGCTAATACCTTCCCAGGTTGTAACCAACCCCCTTTCTCAGTCTCTCTGGTTCGCGACCGTCTTATCCATTTCTTTTTCTAGGCCTATGCAGCATTGCCTTTCCCCCGGGATAAAAATGCCTAGCTGGCGACTCTATTCATCTCCAGTGAGTTCACGGCTGTGTGTTCTCATTGTTCCCTCTCGCCGACCATTCGCGTCTGTACCCTATCTGACTTAGCTTCATTTAGTGGGAGCGACAGCTTGGCGACTCTGCTGGGGACCCTTATACTGCAACCAGGGCTTCTGGTTCTTTTTGTGGGTTCCTCCTAGCGCTTGTTTGATTTGTGTTTACTGGGGTGTTATGTGCTTATTTGTGTTTATATTTGTATTTATTTTTTGCTTTATGTACAGTTGTTTATTTGCTTTCTTTACTGCTTTACATATATCATACTGTCATGCTGTCTGGCTGGATCTGGTTTTGCTTTGGTGGGTGGGGTTCTATTGAGAGTTAAGGTCCTATACTTGGGACCTGAGTGACACCTAGGCTAGAGTGATTCATATTCTTTCCCATTCCATCTCGGTCTGGTGCGGGAATATGAAACACGGTTCAGATATGGGTTTCTTCTTGAGAACTCTGTGTTGCAGATTTCCTGCAATGTTAGGGCTATCTGGGAAGCCTGCTAAGTCTGGATGACCTTTAGTATTAACCTTCAGAAACTGAGGAGAATTAGAGGAGGAATTGTTATGGTTATTGTAAACACTGTACCTCCGGGTTAGAAGTGTTTACACTTCTCATAACTGATCCAAGTCTGAGGATCCTTGTTTTAGAACACCACCTGTGAGGGGGTTGGGCTGTTTACAGGTTTGCAGGTACCCTTGGCCTCAACATACCCTGTTACTTTGATGTGATTAAGAATACTCCACGTTGGAACAATTCTTGTGATTCTAAACCCTTGACATGTGGCTCTTTATTTGAGTCCCCCACCCTGGTTACTGGATTTATAGACCTCCATCTGGATTTCTTGGACATACTTGGACCTATATCAGGGCATTTGATCGGATCCAGCTCAGTCACAGACCCTTGCATATCATGTGCATACATAATCATTGCATCATTTTGACATTTGCTTATTTGTGTTTCAGGGTATCTACCTTCATTTTGGCTCAGGTTTTGACCCTATCATCAGTACTGACCTATCTTCATCAGCATCTGCTTCAGCTATCAGCTATCATTTTCAGTCACCTGCACCAGCCAATCAGTGGCCCATTCTTCAGTATTATCATCAGCACCTGTCTCTACTCAGTCTCAACATCATGGCACCTAAAAAGAGCAACATCACCTACCACTTCTTCCAGCCAGAGCTATCTGACATCAGGAGGATTCAGACCCTGATCACTCCAGACGATATACCACTGTTCAGGGAACACTATGGAGATATACTTGATATGGTTATGGATCTGGACCCTTCACAGAGAAGCTTGATCCACACTTGCCTTCAGTTTTACGATCCCCCACTGAGGTGCTTCACTTTTCAGGACTTTCAGCTGGGCCCTTTATTGGAAGAATACTCATCATTAGTTGGTATACCTATCAGGGGTGGAATCCCTTTCAACCCTGAGATGGTCTTTCCTGGTAATGAAGAGGTAGCAAAGGCCTTGCATCTGGAATCAGTTCTGATTGGACAGCATATGACTTCTAAGGCTGGGATCCCTGGTTTGCATCTGGATTTCTTGATCTCTCAAGCTACCCTGAAAGCTTCTCTGGGAGAGTGGAAAGCAGTCTGTGCTTTGCTGGCCCTGAGCATATATGGGATCATATTATTTGCAAATGAGCCTCGGTTCATTAGCAAGAATGCAATCCACCTTTTCATCCTGAAGAATCCAGTGCCCACTTTATTGGGGGATCTCTACTACTCAGTGCATCAGAGGAATGAAAAGCAGAGGGGAAGACTAGTGAGGTGTTGTGCTCCTTTGTTCCATACTTGGCTTCTCAAGCATTTACCCAGGACAGATGCATTTTTGAATCCTCATCAGCAAAGAAACTGGGCTATAAGACTTACTGCTCTAACTTCAGCTGATATCAGGTGGTGCACTCAAAGCACCAAAGGCAGTGATATCATCACCAGCTGTGGGAATTTTCCCAATGTGCCCTGTCGCTCCCGATAAATGAAGCTAAGTCCAGATAAAGGTACAGACGCGAACGGTCGGCGAGAGGGACAATGAGAACACACAGCCGTGAACTCACTGGAGATGAATAGAGTCGCCAGCTAGGCATTTTTATCCCGGAGGAAAGGCAATGCTGCATAGACCTAGGAAAAGATGGATAAGACGGTTAGCGAACCAGAGAGACTGAGAAAGGGGTTGGTTACAACCTGGGAAGGTATTAGCACCCAGATTGTCCGTCGTACTCGACGGGATCCACGCTTAAAAGATTTGTGTTTTAAAGGGGTAGTGTCAGTGCAATTTGTGTGTAACACAGCTGGAAAAGAATGTACAGGTGTCAGTGCAAGGGAAAAGTGAAGTGAAATATGAAAGTGTCAGTGTAGGAAAGGAATGAAATGCTCATGATAATGAGGCTCAAAGAATAATGCTGGAAGGAGGGGGAATATACAGAGACTTTTGTTCGATAACTGTTAAGTTATGCCTACGTATCCTCTCGTGCAATGAGGAAGTCAGAACACCGTAGTTCGACCCAAAGAGACTGAAAGGTGAATTGACTTGTGAACTGCTTACTAGCCTATGCTCAAGTGTATGATCTGTCTGGCACAGATGCAAACTGTCTTGCATTAGACGGAAGAAGCAAGTTCTCGATTGTGAGTGAATGAGATGAGAAAAGAATCCCGGAGGAGACGATTATTGTTTGTTTTTGTGTTTTCAGTCTTTTATTGCTTTTGAAAGTTTGTCATAAATTAATGAGTTTAAGCCTAAACCAATGGGTCAGTAGACTCATCACATCTTCCCTCTGATTAGGGGTAATGAGAATACCTTAAGTGTGAAGTCAGATTCTCACACTTAATCACCTTTGATGTAGGATTAAGATCATTAACCTACTTGTGATTATTTAGATGTTTTTGGTGTTTTTGTTTAGTGTTGAGTAATGAGGTTAAGCCATAATCAAGGATTAAACAGACTCATTACACCATCCTAATAGAAGGATAATAGATGAGAATGTTTAAGCTGAGGAAAGTTCCTCAACTTAATCCATGATTAGGGATTAAACTCATGACAAAACAAGCCTTTAATTAAGTGGATTTTAGTTGATGGTAAGATGATGAAGTGAATTTTAGGGTTTGTAAGACAACTTGAGGGGGACTTGTCCATTAACACTAGGGTTAGTCCTTCTTAACCAATTAAGGAAGAATTAGAACCCTAATGCAAGGCCCAAGTTACAAGTGTGATGTCTTGATGATTATTAGATGGATTGATTAAAGGAGTTAAACACATTAAGGGTTTAACACTTAGGATTAAAGTTATACACTCCATCCTAAGAGAAGGATGCAGGCATAAGCTTAATCACAAAGCCTTAAAGCCTTTAGGGTTTAGTCCCTGATTATGAGATGAGAAGAGAAGACTCAAAAGAGACACAAAGGTAAAACTAAGAGGGGAGACTAATCAAAACCCTAATCATTGTCATGCTTGGTTGTTCCTAAGGTTTGTTAGGTTTTCAAGAGAAATCTTCAATGGAACCACCAGGAAGCAGATGAAAGGATCAAGAGAAGCAAAGTGACTTGCTTCTTTCAAGAAGTCAAGTCACTTGAAGAAAGAAAGTAAGAAGAACAAGAATGAGCAAGCTCAAACTCAAACACAAACAAAAATGCAGCAATGGATGCAAGGGAGATGAAAAGAAAAGTTATGAGAAGTGAAGGCAAATTCACTTCTTAAGTTTACTTACCACCTGAAATGTTAGAAAAGAAATGCAATGCAAAGCCAAATGAGATGAAGTGATATGATGAAAAACAAAACCAGAAGCATGTTGATGATGATAATGATGTTATGAGGTGCTGTAAACATGAGACAAGGCATGGAGATGTTCATGCAAGTTCATGGATGCAAATGGTGCAAGCTTGGAAGCATGGATATACATGAAAAGTTATGAAGCATACATGGCATACAACATGGCAAATGCAGGATGCAATGATCACACATGCTTTCTATATGTCTTATGATGTCAAATGAATCAAATGGAGGCATGGAATGGCATGGCAAGTCATGTTATGCAAGAGAATGTAAGAAGGATGCAAGAGAAAGCCCAAATTAGGGTTTATGAAACAAACATCAACAAAACTCAAAAACAGAAGCAAACCCTAAGATAAAAAATGGAAAATGCCACCCAAAGAAACCCTAAACCTATACTAAACCAAAGTCCAAAGGGGAGGTCTCAACTCTTAACCAATCTCAAGTTATGATTTTCCTAAGTTATTAGGGTTTTTAGGGCTCCTAAACAAAAGAAATGCCAAACAAATTGAAAATGCAAGATCAAATCATGGCCATTTAATCCTAGAAACTACATGCTAAACACAATGCAATGCAAGAAGAATCAATGTCCAACTCTTCCTAGATAGGCAGAAATGATTTTTTGAACTTATGATCAAAATAATGCACAAAAAATGATTTAATTCAATGGAAAATTCTCAAAATGCATCAAGATCAAAAAAGAAATTTGGTTTGAAGGTTGGACAATGTTTCTAAATGTCTTAGAACATTTCATGAATTTTTTGGTGATTTTTAAATACCTAGAAGTATTTTTAATAAATTAATTTTCATTAATCAATTAAAAATAATCTTTTAAATATTTAAAAATACTTTTTTTAATAATAAAAATGAAAATAAAAATATTTTTGTGTTTACAAAATTAATATAACTCAGGAGAAAAAGTTTCATAATTTTTAAACCCTTTTTACTATTTTAAATAAATTAAACAAATAAAAGGAAAAGAAATGAAATAAAAATAAAGAAAATGGTAAAGTAATCAGAATGGAGGGACGAGATGAATCCTGGATTTGAATGGGTTGACCACGCGCGCTATCCAAAGGCTGTGGTTGATTCTGATTAAATTAATTTAATTATGGATTAATTAAGCTAACACGTGGATTAGGGCTAATTGGGTGAATCCAGGCCACACACACACGCGGGAGGTCAACGTTTTCAACGCAATCCACGGTCCAAATTCAAACTAGAGTTAATGACAGGATTAGGGCACAAATCACTTTCAGGCTGCCGGAGAAGACTTCCGGTCGTCTTCTCCGGCCAGCATCTCCCCTGAAAATCCCCAAAACCCTAAAAACCTAACTAAAATGAAATCTAAGAACTGGGAAATAATCCCCACCCACTCACGAACCAAAACCCTAACTCAAAACCAATTTATTCTTCCTGGAATTCATGAATCGAACAAAACAAATTTCTAGGTCACAGAGTTTCAGAAGCTAATTAAATACTCATTTCAACACCATTTCAAAAACCAAAAGCACCAGGATACTCAGTGAAGCATAGAGAACAAGTTTATAACATGAAAAACGATTTCTGGAAAAATATTTCTTGAGCTACCTGAGATTCGAAGCTTTCACTCTGATGACTTTCTGGCCTCTCCTCTTGATGAAAACCACTCCACTTAACCCTCTGGTGATGCTTGAATGCTCAAGAGGAATTTATGTTGGCTGAATGAAGAGTTTGAGCAGCTTCTGCTCAAGCTCAGTTGAAAATGGCAATGGAGTTTCAGGCAACTTCAGGCCAAGGTGAGAGGTTCTTTGTGGTCAGGGTGATGAATAAAGAAAGTCTATGGAGTTTGTTTTGATGTTTGTGAGCTGTGGTGAGAGTTTCGAAAGAAACTGCAACTTGAGGTGAAAATGGTGAAATGGTGTTATGGCTTGTTTCAGGCCTGGTTCTTGGTTGCTTTCTGCTCAATGAATCATGGTGAGTTGAGGTGTGAAAATAGTTTGGATGTTTTGTGGCTAGGCAGAGGGATTCGAAGCAAATTGAAAAATGGTGTGTTTTGGTGTATGTGAATGTCTCAAGTGTTTCAGCCTTGCTTAGTGTTATGTCTAGCTTGCAAATGGAAAGTATAAACAAATCTAATTGGCTGGGTGATGTGACATGGCCTGCTGTGATAGGTAAGTCACCTTTTGCAAAATGTCAACTTCTTTGTAAGAGAGGCATGGGCTAAGTTATAGCTTGGTACATGAGTATGGGCTGGCGCAGCATGGCATGAGAGTGAAGCTAGGGAGGTTCAGCAGCCAAGGCAACTAGTTGGTGAAGTGTGATGAGTGGTTTTGCAAGTTGCTTACTTTTTGAAACTTTGTGAAAAATGCCTTGTTACATGAACTATGGACATGTGAACCTTGGTCCAATTCTGACTTTTTAGGACATGTAGAATGCTTGCATACTGGTTTGAAGTGAATTAGAAGTTACAATTGGCTTTGGTTCATGATTTTGCAAAATTCACATTTGAAGCATGCCTTGAAAATCAATGATTTTTGCTAACTTTGTCACACCATAACTTTTGATCCAAGAAGAGTTTGATCATGTTCTTGTACTTTTTGAAAAGGGAAAGATGAGATCTACAACTTTCATGACCAAGGTTTTTCCATTTGAAGCATTTTTGGATCAAGGATCAAGGCTTGAAAAATGACCTAAAATGAAACATACTTGAAAAGTCAACTATGCCCAAAAAGTCAACATTTGCAAAACTTCCAAATTCTTGATTTCTATGAACTTCAACCTTCTTCCATGATCAAATAAAGATCATATACACTCAAAATGATGAAGATCACCCATTGGTTGGGTCATTGGGGGCCTCAGATGCCCTGATTTTGCACTGACTTGTCTGAAAAGTCAACCCTTGATCAGATGACTTCCCCATGGAATTTCTCCATGAAAATTGATATGCACACTCCCTATACCCTATAGAGACCAATAGAAACAAGAATGACCAAAAAATTAGGAGTTATGGCCTCTGAAACCAAAACCCTAATCTTAGGTCAACTGTGCAGTTAAACCTGGCTCTGCATCCATTCCAATCCCAGTTCTTGTGATTATTTTGCATTCTTGACTTTGAGAGGATATAATAGGATATAAGAACACACATGGATCCCTTTAAATTGATTGATGACCTTTGGAGTAGCTCAAAAAGCTCTTGGATTGCTCAGATCACAAACCCTAGGTGCAGATGCCTTAGAAACTATGCAGTGAATCAAAAATGAAATGTGAGATGATATGATTGAGTTTATGCATATGAGAATGATCACAAGCCATGGTGTGAATGAGTGAGGGAAAATTTGGGGTGTTTACAGCTGCCCCTATTCAAACATGAGTTAGCTGTGCAGGATGTAAGCGAAGGCTTAACAGGCAAACAAGATAACTTGTGGTTGAATACCAAAGACAGTCCAAAATTTGCACTCACAGAATGAAGAAGAAAAGGGATATAGATTGTAAAGGAAAATAAAGTATATTGTAGAGCGGGAAACAACGCGATGACGGGGACGGCCGACATGCTGGGGGTAAAAGGTAAAGCCAAGACGGGGACGGTCGACTAGCTGGGGAAAATCAAATTATGATGGGGACGGCCATCAGGATAAAGCTGTAAAATTTTCTGGGAGTTAATGAAACATGACGGGGACGGCCATCAAGTTCATAAAGCAAGGTAACCGACGATGGGGACGACCACCGGGCTAAAAGAAAAGGAAAAGAGACTACGACGGGGACGGCCATCGGGTTAAAGAATAAATGAAATAAACAGATGATGGGGTACGACCATCAAAGGTGAAGGACGATCACCTAGCAGGGGACGGCTGCTCCGTTGGGAATATGAATATGATGGGGACGGCCATCAAAGGCGGAGGACGACCACCTGGCAGGGTACGGCTACCGAAAATATCAACGATGGGGACGGCCATCGGATAGGAGAGGTCAACGATGGGGACGGCCATCGGACGAGCATGATGGAGGACGACCATCAAGAAGTGGAGGACGACCACTCAGCAGGGTACGGCTGCTCTCGAGGTTTATCATGACATAGGACGAATGCCAGATAACCAAAATCAACAATGGGGACGGCCATTGGATAAAAATGATGAAGGACGATCATCAAGAGGTGGAGGACGACCACCTAGCAGGGGACGGCTGCTAAAAATCAACGATGGGGACGGCCATCGGATGAGCATGATGGAGGACGACCATCAAGAAGTGGAGGACGACCACTCAGCAGGGTACGGCTGCTCTCGGGTTTATCATGACACAGGACGAGTGTCAGATAAAAAGGAAAATTTGTTTGCGATCTACTGGGGAATAGTAAACACGGACGAGTGTTCACATCCAAGAAACAAAGGGTATGAGTGTTTAGATGTTAGTGTATAGATTAAAGATGCGGACGAGCATCCTTAAGACTATGATACGGACGGGTATCAGGTAGGAACAAACTGACACATGTTCAGAGATGATGATACGGACGGGTATCAACCGGTTAACAAAGAACACGGACAAGTGTTGAATCTGAAGGTTCTTCTGGGGGAATAGTAGACACGGACGAGCATCTATATTCAAGAAGACAAGTGTGTTTGACACAGTGTATGGATTAAAGATGCGGACGAGCATCCTTAAGACTATGATACGGACGAGTATCATGTAGAAACAAACACTAGACGCAATGTTCTGAGATGATGGTACGGACGAGTACCAACTGGTTAACAAAGAACAAAGACTACTGTTGAATCTGTGGGTATGTAACTGGTATATACAAGATACGGACGAGTATCTGCATAAGAGCGAGTGGTTAACTGCTGGGGAGAGCGACACAGACGAGTGTCAAAAGGAGAAGAGTATAGTATGAACAAATATTTGATATACAAAGTGTAGGTGACTGCGCTGGGGATATGACACGGACGGGCGCCACAAAAGTGTATATAAGTAAATGTGAGTGCAAAGGGGATGTCTTTGGCTTTCTGCTGGTGACCTGACACGGACGGGTGTCAGGAAGTATCTGTGGTACGGGTGATCTTGTTTGTAAAATATATTCAGGCAACTTTACTGGGGGAGTGATGACACGGACGGGTGTCAAAAGGTGTATATACTGGCGTTTGTGATTTGTGAGGCAACTGCTTTTGCCGGGGACTCTGGTGAGGATTTTGAGGAAAGTATTCTGCATTCTGACGGATTGTCATTTTTCACAAGTGTTCGATTCACAATATGACTCATGATTATGCTATGTATTTGATTTTTGCCGTAATGCTCCGTTTTAGACGGAATGCTACGCTTTTTGGGTGAATATGATGCGGATGCTATGATTGTGCAAAGATACCAAACCGGGATTCGGATCCCATTGCCATGGAGATCTTTGATCGATTTGCTTGAAGTAGACATCCCAGCTGGGGATAAGATCTCCGGTATATCTGATGATATGATATTTGCCCGCTTGGGGATATAGGTCACTGATTGACATATCCTCGTAATATGGGACCCAGCTGGGATTTGTAGAAGCCTTCTGTGCTCTGTTGTGACTCCTTCATGCGTTGCTCTTCTGAATAGAGGCTGAGGATCCTGTGGGGAGTTAAATCCCTGATTCCTGTATTTTACTGAGGAAGGAAAATTGGCACCTCGGCTGGGGAGAGTAGTGAGAGGCAAACTCAGCTGGGGATAAATGTTGGTAACTCAGCTGGGGAGAGTAACAAGAGGTAACTCAGCTGGGGAGAGTAATGAGAGGCAAACTCAGCTGGGGAGAAAGCACCTTGAGTGCTAAAATTGAGTGTTGATTTGCCAGCTTGCTGGGATGTAACTTGCATGCCCCAGGTTGCGTTCTGGCTACCTGCAATCCTGCAAAGATAAGGAAACGCACAAAAGGTCCCGAGGTGTCCTTTACTGGATTCCATCATCGGAGTCAAGTATTCTCAAGAGTAAGTATATTTCCTGCAA
Source organism: Lathyrus aphaca (assembly GCA_963966055.1). Classification (NCBI taxonomy): domain Eukaryota; kingdom Viridiplantae; phylum Streptophyta; class Magnoliopsida; order Fabales; family Fabaceae; genus Lathyrus; species Lathyrus aphaca. The sequence continues at coordinate 271,148,061 of OZ014520.1, forward strand.
GCATGTGTTTCTATTTTTAGTGAAAAACATCTGAACTTATGCAATTAGTTTTAGAGACATCAGACATTCTTTGCAAACGTAATATGTACAAGACGAAACATGACTGAAAAATCTGATTTTATTAATTCTTGTGCCCTGAATTGGCAAGATACAGTCAAGGAAACAAATCTCCTAACATAAGGAGATTGTTATAAATTGAGAAACAAAGTGCTAGCGATGTTGACGACGCTTTCAAAGGAGCTTCCTCTTCTGCTATGACTCATATGACAATGACGTCCTTCTCGCCTTGCTTTCTGAAGTAGGCTAATTCTGATTGAAGCTTGATCCTTTTGAAGCTTTCCAAGTTGCAAGTGATACAGACGAATTCAGAATGCAGTTGTTCGCTTATTCCCTTATTTTGCATGGATCGCCCTTTCGGGTTTTCAATCCATCGGGATACCCATTTTTGCCTGAGTTGTCCAATGCGGCTTTTCAAATCAGCGGGTGTACATTTTTATTTATTTTCCCTTATTTTTGCCCGAGTCCTTTATTCTGTTTTTGACTCGCCGGGATGCCCTATTTTTGCCTGGACTTACATTCTGTTTTTATGTCCAGCGGGTCATTTTTATGCGAAGTATTTTTTAACTGCATCTGAATTCACAGGGGATGGGAAATCTTCACCATCCATGATGCTGAGCATCAGTGCTCCACCAGAGAAAACTTTCTTTACAACAAATGGTCCTTCATAATTCGGAGTCCATTTGCCCCTGTGGTCTGTATGAGGAGGGAGGATTCTCTTCAGCACAAGATCTCCTACTTGGTACTCTCGGTGCCTGACTTTCTGATCGAAGGCTCTCTTCATTCTCTTCTGATATAACTGCCCGTGACAAATTGCAGCCAACCTTTTCTCTTCGATCAGACTCAGTTGCTCGTATCGGGCCCGAACCCATTCTGCTTCGCTCAGTTTGACATCCATCAGTACCCGTAGGGAGGGTAATTCAACTTCAACAGGTAGGACTGCTTCCATACCATACACAAGTTGATACGGCGTTGCCCCAGTGGATGTCCTAATTGATGTGCGGTACCCATGCAAGGAAAATGGTAGCATTTCGTGCCAGTCTTTGTAGGTGACTACCATCTTCTGCACAATCTTCTTGATATTCTTGTTAGCTGCCTCAACAGCGCCATTCATCTTTGGCCTGTAAGGAGAAGAGTTGTGATGTTGGATCTTGAAGTCCCGGCATAATTCAGCCATCATCTTATTGTTTAAATTGGAACCATTATCAGTAATGATTCGCTCGGGCACTCCGTATCGACAGATGATATCTCTCTTTAGGAATCGGGCTACCACTTGTCTTGTGACGTTTGCATATGAGGCTGCTTCAACCCACTTTGTAAAATAGTCGATGGCGACCAGGATGAATCTGTGGCCGTTCGAAGCCGTTGGCTCAATCTTGCCAATCATATCAATGCCCCACATGGCAAAGGGCCATGGTGAAGACATGATGTTCAATGGATTGGGAGGCACATGCACCTTATCTGCATAGATCTGGCATTTATGGCATTTTCTGGCATAAACACAACAGTCTGCATCCATTGTGATCCAGTAATAACCTGATCTTAACAACTTTTTAGCCATGGCATGCCCTCCGGCATGGGTACCAAACGATCCTTCGTGCACTTCATGCATCAACAAACCTGCTTCCGTCTTGTCAACACATCTGAGGAGTACCATATCAAAGTTCCTTTTGTATAAAGACCCATCAGTGTTCAGAAAGAAACTACCAGCAAGCCTTCTCAAAGTCTTCCTATCATTGGAAGATGCCCCAGGTGGGTATGTTTGATCCTCCAAGAAGCATTTAATGTCATGGAACCAAGGCTTATCATCTTTGATAACATCTGCCGTGAACACATATGCCGGTCTATCAAGTTTGGACACTGAAATCTGAGGTACAAAGTTAGCAGCTTGAACTTTGATCATGGATGAAATGGTAGCAAGAGCATCTGCAAATTGATTCTCGTCCCGAGGGATATACTCAAGCTTGACTGTTGTGAAGAAAGTCAATAACCTCCTTGTATAATCCCTGTAAGGTATCAGATGATCCTGGTGGGTGTACCATTTGCCGTTGGTTTGATTGACTACCAAAGCTGAATCTCCGAATACGGTCAATGTCTTGATCCTGAGGTCAATGGCTTCCTCAAGACCCATAATGCAAGCTTCGTATTCAGCTTCGTTGTTAGTGCAGTTGAAAGTGAGTTTTGCCGAGAAAGGCATGTGAACTCCTTTAGGTGTAATAAGTACTGCACCAACACCACGACCATTCATGTTAACAGCCCCATCAAACATCATAGTCCATTCTTCTTCCGGGTCGGGCCCTTCAGTGTGAATAGGCTCTTCATGATCTTTTGATTTAATGAACATGATGTCTTCATCAGGGAAGTCAAACCTCATAGGCTGGTAGTCATCAATGGGTTGCTCAGCAAGATATTCAGATAGCACATTGCCATTGATGGCTTTCTGAGATGTGTACTGTATATCGTATTCTGTAAGGATCATTTTCCATCTTGCAACCCGTCCGGTAAGAGCTGGCTTCTCGAAAATGTACTTAACTGGGTCCATTTTGGATATCAACAAAGTAGTGTGGGTCAACATATACTGTCTCAGTCGGCGAGCAGCCCACGCTAAAGCACATCAAGTTTTCTCGAGCAGTGAATAACGTTGTTCACAGTCGGTAAACTTTTTGCTTAGGTAGTAAATTGCATACTCTTTTCGACCAGACTCGTCATGCTGGCCCAGCACACACCCCATCGACTCTTCTAATACTGTCAAGTACATTATCAGAGGTCTTCCTTCAACTGGTGGCATAAGGATTGGAGGTTCTTGTAAGTACTCCTTGATCTTGTCAAAAGCCTTCTGGCAGTCTTCATTCCACCTGACCGTCTGTTCTTTTCTTAACAGCTTGAACAAGGGTTCACAGGTTGCTGTCAGGTGAGATATGAACCTTGAAATGTAGTTCAATCGACCTAAGAACCCTCGAACTTCTTTCTCTGTCCTCGGTGCAGGCATCTCTTGAATAGCTTTGACTTTATCAGGGTCAACTTCAATCCCTTTCTCGCTTACAATAAAGCCCAGCAACTTACCGGATCGCACCCCGAATGTGCATTTGTTGGGGTTCAACTTCAGTTGGTACTTCCTCAGACGCTTGAATAACTTGAGCAGATTCACCAGGTGGTCTTCCTCCGTAAGGGACTTGGCAATCATATCATCCACGTAACATTCTATTTCCTTATGGATCATATCGTGGAATAATGTTACCATAGCCCGTTGATATGTGGCACCGGCGTTCTTCAGTCCGAATGGCATCACTTTGTAACAGAACGTGCCCCAGGGTGTGATGAATGTTGTCTTCTCCATGTCTTCAGGTGACATCTTAATCTGATTATACCCTGAAAATCCGTCCATGAAGGAGAACACCGAGAACTGAGCCGTGTTATCCACCAATACATCAATGTGAGGTAATGGGAAGTCATCTTTCGGGCTGGCTCTGTTCAGATCCCGGTAGTCAACGCACATCCTTACTTTGCCGTCTTTCTTAGGCACAGGTACTATGTTAGCAACCCACGGCGGATAACTAGTCACAGCAAGGAACCCGACGTCCCATTGCTTTTGTACCTCCTCCTTGATTTTCATAGCCATGTCTGGACGAGTACGGCGCAGTTTCTGTTTAACCGGTGGGCACTCTTCTCTCAAAGGCAGCTTGTGCACAACAATGTCGGTATCCAACCCTGGCATGTCTTGATACGACCAAGCAAACACATCCACATACTCTTGAAGCAGATCAACCAGTTGCTTCTTCACTGAGTCTTGCAGGCAGGCCCCGATTTTAATCTCTTTCACGCTTTCCTCTGTACCAAGATTAATCACTTCAACCTCCTCCTGGTGAGGAGTAATAACCTTTTCCTCTTGTCTCAACAACCTGGCTAGCTCTTCAGGAAGCTCATATTCTTCTTCAACCCCTTCATCAGCTTGATTGATTGGATTGTCAAAGTCATACGAAGTCATAGCCGTGCTGTTGTCGGTGCTGTCAGGAAGGCACTCTCTGCAAGGGTTAAGTTTGTTCATTTTAGTGATCTGATTTTAATCTTTATTTAGAAAAGTGAAATGAAGTTGTCATTTTGAAAACACCGCCATTTATTTTTTGTACAAAAAGAAAAAATGGAAAAACAGTGAACGAAAAGAAAAAGACTCGTTTGCAAAAAGATGTCTGATATTTCATTAATTAATCTTGTTTGCACAAAAAGTACAGATGGCCCGATTACAAAATGAGTCTTGTCATCTTGGGCAAGATGCAAGACTTTGATGCATGCTTATAAAAATACAGGAAATAATAATTACTCTGCATGAGTAACTCTTATAATTTCCTGGGAAGACCAGTTCGAGATACTGCTCCCCGGGATCTTTGGACGAATCCAGCTTTCCAGGTTGCGCTCCTCTTCCAGCTCGTCTTCCAGACAATTGATAGCATCAGGGGTAAGCATCCCCCCACTCACAAAATTGGGCTCTTTTGCAGCCGCTGCTTGATCTTGTTGAGTTGGTTTGTAACCCAACCCAAATCTGTCTTCTTTCTTCTCCACCGGTAGTAGCTTTCCCCAGCCTTGGGAAGTTCCTTCCTCAACAACCTTCCGGGCTTGTTGGTATGATGACATTGGAGTACCAGATACAGCAGATGTTTCATTCACATTCAAGGCTTCAAATCCTTGGCTCATTGTTTCATGGATCTCCCCATCCATTTCAATATACTTATAAGTAGCCAGATGGCTAACAAATATATCCTCCTCCCCACAAATTGTAACAACTTGGCCTTCCCACTCAAATTTTAACTTTTGGTGAAGGGTAGACGTTATTGCGCCGGCGGCGTGAATCCAGGGTCTACCCAACAAACAGCTGTAGGCGGGCTGAATGTCCATCACATAAAAGATAGTTTTAAAGGTCTGTGGGCCAATTGTCACAGGTAGCTCAATCTCTCCCAGAACCGATCTCTTTGAGCCATCAAAAGCTCTTACCACCAGGTTGCTGGGTCTCAACGCCAATCCGTCATATTCTAGCTTCACCAAGGCCTTCTTAGGTAAGACATTGAGGGATGACCCCGTGTCTACCAGCACATGGGAAAGGACAGCACCTTTGCATTCCATGGTTATGTGCAAGGCTTTGTTGTGGTTGCGGCCTTCCGTTGTCAAATCAGTATTGGTGAACCCTAGTCCGTGACTAGCATTAACATTTCCCACTACCGCTTCCAGCTGATTGACAGTGATCTCTTCAGGCACGTAAGCTGCGTGCAAGACTTTGAGTAGTGCATTCCGATGGGCTTCGGAGCACATAAGCAGTGATAGGATTGAGATCTTGGAAGGCGTCTGATGGAGCTGATCCACTATTTTATAATCACTCTTTTTGATGATCCGCATGAACTCATCAACCTCTTGATCGAATGGTGTCTTCAAAGCTTCCTTAACAGCTTGATCTTCCTGCGCAGGGCTCTTCCCTTTTGCCTTGACAGCAGCTTCTGCTTCGGCAGTGGGTCTCTGAATTTGTGGGGCGAAGAGACGTCCGCTTCGGGTGAAGCCTCCGCCTCCTCCCACATTGTCAATTTGTAGTGCAGGGGTTGATGATTCAAAGGTGATTCTTTGTCCTTCACAGTACAAGTCAGAGCCGTAATGCCAGGGGATGGCATTACTGCTTTCATAAGGTACTGGTCCAGGCACCGTGATGGTGACCGGACTGATTGCAGCTGTTGAAGGAATTGTGATAGTCTGTGGATCGTAATAAATTGTGACTGGTGCTCTGATGGGAGCAGCACCTTCTGAATTGTAGGCAGAGTTGCTTTCAGGATCATAGAATATGGTGACAGTTGAGACATCTTCATGATTTGTTGCTGGTGTTGTAGGAGACATTGTTGGAAGAATGGATGTTGTCATTGTAGGAGGTTCAAAATGGAGTGAAGCTGAAGTTGTAGCAGGAAAATTTGTTGAAAACTGATCAGTTGAGAAGACAGATGAAGTACTTGTTGATGAAGCCGAAGAATTGTCGGGAACAATGGTTGCTGCAGTTGTAGGAGGTTCTGAAACCGCTGCTGATGAGATTGCTGGATTTGTTGGAAATGATGTGGTGATCTGAAGTTGGCCACTCTGAATAAGGCTGTCTATGACATTCCTCAAATTATCGCACCCATTTACAGAGATATTGCAGTAAGCACAACCTAACTCACACCCCGGGAACATTTGACATTCCAAGAGCTGAGCCTTGATTTCTACCAATGGTGTCCTGATCTGTCCCACACTGGTTATTAAATAAGACGGCTTGTCTTCTTCAATAGCGTTAATTCTAGGACCACCGTGGTTCGGCATTGGGTTTTTACTGACATTGGGTGGTGGTGCGAAATTCAGAGCCTTGGAGTCTACCAGGTCTTGTACCTTCATATGCAGAGCTCTGCACTTTTCTGTACTGTGGCCAGGTGCGTTCGAATGAAAAGCACACCTAGCATTGGAGTCATAGTTCCTGGGTAGACTGTTAGGATCTGGAGGTGCCAGCGTCCTTAGCTCAACTAGGTTGAGTTTCAGGAGTTGTGGCAGCAGGGTAGCATATGACATAGGGATCGGATCGATCACCCTATTAGCTTGAGATGGCCTCTGTTGGAATGGCCTTTGTTGACTGTTGTTGTTGGTGTTGCTGTTGTTGTAATTCCTTGGAGGATACTGATTTTGCTGATGGAGGTTGTTGTTGATAGTTTTGCTGCGGAGGTTGATAAACTGGCTGAGGATGAGCTGGAGCAGGAATGGTGACTGCTGCTATTGACCTGTGGACATATTGGGGCCTGCCCCTGTTTGAATGGATGGCATTGGTCTCGCCAGTCCTTCTCGGGCCCGCAAAAGGCTTTCTTGTACTACTGGACGAGCTTGCACCGTTGTCTGAGATCTTACCCATTTTCAACAGGCTCTCAATTCTCTCCCCAGCTATGACAACATCCGCGAAGCTAGTGGAAGAGAAAGCAGCCAGCCTGTCAATATATGTTCCCTGAAGGGTGTTCATGAACATATCTGCCATTTCCCGTTCAGACATAGGTGGTTGAACAGCAGCAGCCAGTTGCCTCCATCTCTGTGCATATTCTCGGAAACTTTCCCTTGACGACTGTGACATTCCCATTAGGAGGGTCCTGTTGGGTGCCATGTCTAAGTTATACTGATATTGTCTGATGAAGGCCTCTGCCAGGTCCTTCCAGCATCTAATAGTTGCCCTTGTCAAGTGAGAGTACCATTCTCTTGACGCTCCAGTTAAGCTGTCTTCGAAATAGAACATCCAGAGCTTCTCATCCATTGTATAGGCCTCCAGCCTTCCCAGAAATGATTGTAAATGAGTTCGGGGGCATGAAGTCCCGTTGTATTTTTCAAAGCAAGGAGGCTTGAACTTATGGGGGATCCTGACCCCGTCTACCAAGCCCATATCCATGACATCGAAGCCCAAAGAGTTTTGAGATTCTAAGGACCTCAACTTCTCGGCTATCTCATCCAACCTTCTATCATAAGCTTCTTCCCCAGCACCCATTACTGTAAACTGGTCCTCTTGGGGGTCTTCTTGAAGTACCCTAGCTGCGGTGGCAGTCCCTTGAACATTTGCAGGAATATTGACCTCAGGATGGAGGTGTGGCCCAAATACCGGAGGGTTGACGTGAGGTTGGACTCTTTCATTGTTACTGGTACCGGCAGTCCCTATATGTGGATCTTCTTGGTTCTGCCTTTCCACCATGGCCCTCAATCTTTCCTGGCTCTGAGCCATGTTGTTCATCACTTCCATGAACTGCGTCATTTGATTCCTCATTTCTAGCCTTTCATTTGCCATTTGATTTCTGATCTCAATAAGGTCTTGCTGCATCTGATCCATTTGAATGCCCGGAAGGTTGTTTCGGGTTGGATAACGGTGCGGACGGTTGAGGGGAAATACTCGGCGCCGAGCAATAGTTCCTGAGGCATCACAACAGAGGTTAGCAACAACAAAACAAAAACCTGCAAAACAAGCAAAGGGTTAGCATGCAATGCAGTATGCTTATTTGTTCCCAAGGTATCCGGTTTGGCCTTCAGTTTTGACCCTTCCAGACCCTTGAAGATGCTGTTGTTGCTGCTTGAAGAAAAACTCAGGTGAAGCAAACTAACACAAATATATTACAGAAGGTGAAATAATACAACTTGTTCATTTTACAACACAAGCCCTCTAAGGGGTCAAAATACATTAAAAGTACACGGAAAGAAAGCAACAACAAACAAATGGTCAAACACCAAGACCAAACTCATCCTCACGAACATCCTTGAGAAGTGCTTCGGTCACAGGATCAGCCGGACGTTCCGTGAGATTCCTGATGAGGAGATTCCGGGTCGTAACAGCTGCTGTTAGCTTCTTGTGCTGAGTTTGTTCTTTTGACCTCTTCACCCCTGCTTTGATCTTCAGCTCTGATATATCCTTCTGGGCTGCTGCCAAGGCTTCTTGCTGTTCTTTGACACTAGCTTCCAGTTGCTTCATCTTGTCTTGAACTCTCTTGTCCTCCAGGGTACGAGCCTCGGTGATCCTGACCCACCGGGCTTGACTCTCCTTCAAATACAAGTCTGTCCTTGCTCTCTGGAACTGGGCTTCTTTGCAAGCATTCTTCAGAATTTGTTCACCAGCCTTAGACTTTTTGATATAATCCCCAGACTTCTCAATCTTAGTCAGATGCTCTACTCTCAACTTCTCCAATCTCTCAATCTCCCTCATACCCTCACTCCTCTCCCGGAGGGTCTTCTGCAAAGCTTGAGTTAACTTCTCATTTCTTTCCTTCAAACTCTCATACTCCTCCAAACTGATAGTGGCAGGGGGTGGTGCTGAAGATGACTCAGGCATGTCTTCTATGGTAAAGGGCATCCCAGAGAATTGAGCCCTGGCACGAGACCACTCATAATATTGTGCTGATGCCACATTATTGCACTTCCCCAGAATGGTCACTCCCTTGGTTTGAACATTGTCCCAGGCCCAGGCAGCCTGCCTAACATCAGTCAAATTGATCTTGTTCTCACAATAGAGAGTCTCAACCAAGTCCTGTGCCTTAGGAGTGTGGACCAGTGCATAGCCCAGTTGTCGTCTAAACAGCAGGGGGTTGTAATTGATACTACCCTTAACTCCCATCAAAGGCACATTAGGAAAATGCCCACAGCTGGTGATGATATCCCTGCCCTTGGTGCCCTGAGTGCACCATCTGATGTCAGCTGAAGTTAGAACAGTGAGTCTCTTAGCCCAGTTGCTTTGCTGATGAGGGTTTAAAAATGCATCTGTCCTGGGTAGATGCCTGAGAAGCCAAGTGTGGAACAATGGAGCACAACACCTCACTAATCTCCCCCTCTGCTTTTCATTCCTCTGATGCACTTAATAGTAAAGATCCCCCAATAAAGTTGGCACTGGGTTCTTCAAGATGAACAGATGGATTGCATTCTTGCTAATGAATCGAGGCTCATCTGCAAACAATACAATTCCATATATACTCAAGGCCAGTAAAGCACAAACAGCTTTCCACTCTCCTAGAGAAGCTTTCAGGGTAGCTTGAGAGATCAAGAAATCCAGATGGAAACCAGGGATCCCAGCTTTAGAAGTCATATGCTGCTCAATCAGGACAGGTTCCAGATGCAAAGCCTTTGCTACTTCTCCATTCGCAGGAAAGACCATCTCAGGGTTGAAAGGGATTCCACCTCTGATAGGTATACCAACTAATGAGGAGTACTCTTCCAATAAAGGGCCTAACTGAAAGTCTTGGAAAGTGAAACATCTCAGCGGGGGATCATAAAACTGAATGCAGGTGTGGATCAGGCTTCTTTGTGATGGGTCCAGATCCATAACCATATCAAGTATATCTCCATAACTTTCCCTGAACAAAGGTATGTGATCTGGAGTGATCAGGGTTTGAATCCTCCTGATGTCTGATAGCTCTGGCTGGAAGAAGTGATAGGTGATGTTGCTCTTTTTAGGAGCCATGATGCTGAGACTGAGTAGAGACAGGTGCTGATGATAATACTGAAGAAGTGGGCCACTGACTGGCTGGTACAGGTGATAACTGAAGCAGATAGCTGATGAAGACAAGTCAAAACTGAAGATGGGGTCAAAACCAAAACCAAATGAAGATGGATACCCTGAAACACAAATAAGCAAATGTCAATATGATGCAATGATTATGTATGCAAATGAAATGCAAGGGTCTGTGACTGAGCTGGATCTGATCAAAACTCTGATATAAGTCCAAGTGTGCTCAAGAATTCCAGATGAGGTCTATAAATCCAGTAACCAAGGTGGGGGACTCAAATAAAGAGCCACATGTCCAGGGTTTTAGAATCACAAGAACTGTCCCAAATTGAAGTATTCTTAAACAATCAAAGTAACAAGGTATTCTGAGGTCAAGGTACCTGCAAACCTGTAAACAGCCCAACCCCCTCACAGGTGGTGTTCTAAAACAAGGATCCTCAGACTTGGATCAGTTATGAGAAGTGTAAACACTTCTAACCCGGAGGTACAGTGTTTACAATAACCATAAAAGTTCCTCCTCTAATTCTCCTCAGTTTCTGAAGGTCAATACTAAAGGTCATCCAGACTTAGCAGGCTTCCCAGATAGCCCTAGTACTGCAGGAAATCTGCAACACAGAGTTCTCAAGGAGAAACCCGTATCTGAACCGTGTTTCATATTCCCGCACCAGACCGAAATGGAATGGGAAAGAATATGATTCACTCTAGCCTAAGTGTCACTCAGGTCCCAGGTATAGGACCTTGACTCTCAATAGAACCCCACCCACCAAGACAAAGACCAGATCCAGCCAGCAGCATGACAGTATGATATATACAAAAGCAATAAAGAAAGCAGTAAAGCAACTGTACATAAAGCAAAATAAGTACAAATATACAAGCACAAATCAGCACATAACACCCCAGTAAACACAAATCAATCAAGCGCTAGGAGGAACCCACAAAAAGAACCAGAAGCCCTGGTTGCAATATAAGGTTCCCCAGCAGAGTCGCCAAGCTGTCGCTCCCGATAAATGAAGCTAAGTCCAGATAAAGGTACAGACGCGAACGGTCGGCGAGAGGGACAATGAGAACACACAGCCGTGAACTCATTGGAGATGAATAGAGTCGCCAGCTAGGCATTTTTATCCCGGAGGAAAGGCAATGCTGCATAGACCTAGGAAAAGATGGATAAGACGGTTAGCGAACCAGAGAGACTGAGAAAGGGGTTGGTTACAACCTGGGAAGGTATTAGCACCCAGATTGTCCGTCGTACTCGACGGGATCCACGCTTAAAAGATTTGTGTTTTAAAGGGGTAGTGTCAGTGCAATTTGTGTGTAACACAGCTGGAAAAGAATGTACAGGTGTCAGTGCAAGGGAAAAGTGAAGTGAAATATGAAAGTGTCAGTGTAGGAAAGGAATGAAATGCTCATGATAATGAGGCTCAAAGAATAATGCTGGAAGGAGGGGGAATATACAGAGACTTTTGTTCGATAACTGTTAAGTTATGCCTACGTATCCTCTCGTGCAATGAGGAAGTCAGAACACCGTAGTTCGACCCAAAGAGACTGAAAGGTGAATTGACTTGTGAACTGCTTACTAGCCTATGCTCAAGTGTATGATCTGTCTGGCACAAATGCAAACTGTCTTGCATTAGACAGAAGAAGCAAGTTCTCGATTGTGAGTGAATGAGATGAGAAAAGAATCCCGGAGGAGACGATTATTGTTTGTTTTTGTGTTTTCAGTCTTTTATTGCTTTTGAAAGTTTGTCATAAATTAATGAGTTTAAGCCTAAACCAATGGGTCAGTAGACTCATCACATCTTCCCTCTGATTAGGGGTAATGAGAATACCTTAAGTGTGAAGTCAGATTCTCACACTTAATCACCTTTGATGTAGGATTAAGATCATTAACCTACTTGTGATTATTTAGATGTTTTTGGTGTTTTTGTTTAGTGTTGAGTAATGAGGTTAAGCCATAATCAAGGATTAAACAGACTCATTACACCATCCTAATAGAAGGATAATAGATGAGAATGTTTAAGCTGAGGAAAGTTCCTCAACTTAATCCATGATTAGGGATTAAACTCATGACAAAACAAGCCTTTAATTAAGTGGATTTTAGTTGATGGTAAGATGATGAAGTGAATTTTAGGGTTTGTAAGACAACTTGAGGGGGACTTGTCCATTAACACTAGGGTTAGTCCTTCTTAACCAATTAAGGAAGAATTAGAACCCTAATGCAAGGCCCAAGTTACAAGTGTGATGTCTTGATGATTATTAGATGGATTGATTAAAGGAGTTAAACACATTAAGGGTTTAACACTTAGGATTAAAGTTATACACTCCATCCTAAGAGAAGGATGCAGGCATAAGCTTAATCACAAAGCCTTAAAGCCTTTAGGGTTTAGTCCCTGATTATGAGATGAGAAGAGAAGACTCAAAAGAGACACAAAGGTAAAACTAAGAGGGGAGACTAATCAAAACCCTAATCATTGTCATGCTTGGTTGTTCCTAAGGTTTGTTAGGTTTTCAAGAGAAATCTTCAATGGAACCACCAGGAAGCAGATGAAAGGATCAAGAGAAGCAAAGTGACTTGCTTCTTTCAAGAAGTCAAGTCACTTGAAGAAAGAAAGTAAGAAGAACAAGAATGAGCAAGATCAAACTCAAACACAAACAAAAATGCAGCAATGGATGCAAGGGAGATGAAAAGAAAAGTTATGAGAAGTGAAGGCAAATTCACTTCTCAAGTTTACTTACCACCTGAAATGTTAGAAAAGAAATGCAATGCAAAGCCAAATGAGATGAAGTGATATGATGAAAAACAAAACCAGAAGCATGTTGATGATGATAATGATGTTATGAGGTGCTGTAAACATGAGACAAGGCATGGAGATGTTCATGCAAGTTCATGGATGCAAATGGTGCAAGCTTGGAAGCATGGATATACATGAAAAGTTATGAAGCATACATGGCATACAACATGGCAAATGCAGGATGCAATGATCACACATGCTTTCTATATGTCTTATGATGTCAAATGAATCAAATGGAGGCATGGAATGGCATGGCAAGTCATGTTATGCAAGAGAATGTAAGAAGGATGCAAGAGAAAGCCCAAATTAGGGTTTATGAAACAAACATCAACAAAACTCAAAAACAGAAGCAAACCCTAAGATAAAAAATGGAAAATGCCACCCAAAGAAACCCTAAACCTATACTAAACCAAAGTCCAAAGGGGAGGTCTCAACTCTTAACCAATCTCAAGTTATGATTTTCCTAAGTTATTAGGGTTTTTAGGGCTCCTAAACAAAAGAAATGCCAAACAAATTGAAAATGCAAGATCAAATCATGGCCATTTAATCCTAGAAACTACATGCTAAACACAATGCAATTCAAGAAGAATCAATGTCCAACTCTTCCTAGATAGGCAGAAATGATTTTTTGAACTTATGATCAAAATAATGCACAAAAAATGATTTAATTCAATGGAAAATTCTCAAAATGCATCAAGATCAAAAAAGAAATTTGGTTTGAAGGTTGGACAATGTTTCTAAATGTCTTAGAACATTTCATGAATTTTTTGGTGATTTTTAAATACCTAGAAGTATTTTTAATAAATTAATTTTCATTAATCAATTAAAAATAATCTTTTAAATATTTAAAAATACTTTTTTTAATAATAAAAATGAAAATAAAAATATTTTTGTGTTTACAAAATTAATAAAACTCAGGAGAAAAAGTTTCATAATTTTTAAACCCTTTTTACTATTTTAAATAAATTAAACAAATAAAAGGAAAAGAAATGAAATAAAAATAAAGAAAATGGTAAAGTAATCAGAATGGAGGGACGAGATGAATCCTGGATTTGAATGGGTTGACCACGCGCGCTATCCAAAGGCTGTGGTTGATTCTGATTAAATTAATTTAATTATGGATTAATTAAGCTAACACGTGGATTAGGGCTAATTGGGTGAATCCAGGCCACACACACACGCGGGAGGTCAACGTTTTCAACGCAATCCACGGTCCAAATTCAAACTAGAGTTAATGACAGGATTAGGGCACAAATCACTTTCATGCTGCCGGAGAAGACTTCCGGTCGTCTTCTCCGGCCAGCATCTCCCCTGAAAATCCCCAAAACCCTAAAAACCTAACTAAAATGAAATCTAAGAACTGGGAAATAATCCCCACCCACTCACGAACCAAAACCCTAACTCAAAACCAATTTATTCTTCCTGGAATTCATGAATCGAACAAAACAAATTTCTAGGTCACAGAGTTTCAGAAGCTAATTAAATACTCATTTCAACACCATTTCAAAAACCAAAAGCACCAGGATACTCAGTGAAGCATAGAGAACAAGTTTATAACATGAAAAACGATTTCTGGAAAAATATTTCTTGAGCTACCTGAGATTCGAAGCTTTCACTCTGATGACTTTCTGGCCTCTCCTCTTGATGAAAACCACTCCACTTAACCCTCTGGTGATGCTTGAATGCTCAAGAGGAATTTATGTTGGCTGAATGAAGAGTTTGAGCAGCTTCTGCTCAAGCTCAGTTGAAAATGGCAATGGAGTTTCAGGCAACTTCAGGCCAAGGTGAGAGGTTCTTTGTGGTCAGGGTGATGAATAAAGAAAGTCTATGGAGTTTGTTTTGATGTTTGTGAGTTGTGGTGAGAGTTTCGAAAGAAACTGCAACTTGAGGTGAAAATGGTGAAATGGTGTTATGGCTTGTTTCAGGCCTGGTTCTTGGTTGCTTTCTGCTCAATGAATCATGGTGAGTTGAGGTGTGAAAATAGTTTGGATGTTTTGTGGCTAGGCAGAGGGATTCGAAGCAAATTGCAAAATGGTGTGTTTTGGTGTATGTGAATGTCTCAAGTGTTTCAGCCTTGCTTAGTGTTATGTCTAGCTTGCAAATGGAAAGTATAAACAAATCTAATTGGCTGGGTGATGTGACATGGCCTGCTGTGATAGGTAAGTCACCTTTTGCAAAATGTCAACTTCTTTGTAAGAGAGGCATGGGCTAAGTTATAGCTTGGTACATGAGTATGGGCTGGCGCAGCATGGCATGAGAGTGAAGCTAGGGAGGTTCAGCAGCCAAGGCAACTAGTTGGTGAAGTGTGATGAGTGGTTTTGCAAGTTGCTTACTTTTTGAAACTTTGTGAAAAATGCCTTGTTACATGAACTATGGACATGTGAACCTTGGTCCAATTCTGACTTTTTAGGACATGTAGAATGCTTGCATACTGGTTTGAAGTGAATTAGAAGTTACAATTGGCTTTGGTTCATGATTTTGCAAAATTCACATTTGAAGCATGCCTTGAAAATCAATGATTTTTGCTAACTTTGTCACACCATAACTTTTGATCCAAGAAGAGTTTGATCATGTTCTTGTACTTTTTGAAAAGGGAAAGATGAGATCTACAACTTTCATGACCAAGGTTTTTCCATTTGAAGCATTTTTGGATCAAGGATCAAGGCTTGAAAAATGACCTAAAATGAAACATACTTGAAAAGTCAACTATGCCCAAAAAGTCAACATTTGCAAAACTTCCAAATTCTTGATTTCTATGAACTTCAACCTTCTTCCATGATCAAATAAAGATCATATACACTCAAAATGATGAAGATCACCCATTGGTTGGGTCATTGGGGGCCTCAGATGCCCTGATTTTGCACTGACTTGTCTGAAAAGTCAACCCTTGATCAGATGACTTCCCCATGGAATTTCTCCATGAAAATTGATATGCACACTCCCTATACCCTATAGAGACCAATAGAAACAAGAATGACCAAAAAATTAGGAGTTATGGCCTCTGAAACCAAAACCCTAATTTTAGGTCAACTGTGCAGTTAAACCTGGCTCTGCATCCATTCCAATCCCAGTTCTTGTGATTCTTTTGCATTCTTGACTTTGAGAGGATGTAATAGGATATAAGAACACACATGGATCCCTTTAAATTGATTGATGACCTTTGGAGTGGCTCAAAAAGCTCTTGGATTGCTCAGATCACAAACCCTAGGTGCAGATGCCTTAGAAACTATGCAGTGAATCAAAAATGAAATGTGAGATGATATGATTGAGTTTATGCATATGAGAATGATCACAAGCCATGGTGTGAATGAGTGAGGGCAAATTTGGGGTGTTTACATGCCCCTAATAGGAGTTAAGGGTAGTATTAATTACAACCCTCTGCTGTTCAAAAGACAACTGGGCTATGCACTGGTCCACACTCCTAAGGCACAGGACTTGGCCGAGACTCTTTATTGTGAGAACAAGCCTAATCTGGCTGTTGTTGGGCAGGCAGCCTGGGCTTGGGATAATATTCAAACCAAGGGAGTAGCCATTCTGGGGAAGTGCAACAATGTGGCATCAGCACAATATTATGAGTGGTCCCATGCCAGGGCTCAATTCTCCGGAATGCCCTTTACCATGGAGGATATGCCTGAATCATCCTCAGCACCACCCCCTGCCACTGTCAGTCTAGAGGAGTTTGAGAGCTTGAAAGAAAGAAATGAGAAGTTGACTCAGGCTTTGCAGAAGACCCTCCGGGAGAGGAGTGATGGTAGGTTGGATATTGAGAGGTTAGAGAGGTTGAGAGTGGAGCATCTAGCTAAGATTGAGAAGTCTGGGGATTATATCAAGAAGTCTAAGGCTGGAGAACAAATTCTGAAGAATGCTTGCAAGGAAGCCCAGTTCCAGAGAGCGAGGACAGACTTGTATCTGAAGGAGAGTCAAGCTCGATGGGTCAGGATCACCGAAGCTCGTACTCTGGAGGACAAGAGAGTTCAAGACAAGATAGAGCAACTGGAAGCTAGTGCAAAAGAGCAGCAGGAAGCCCTGGCAGCAGCCCAGAGGGAGATATCAGAGCTGAAGATCAAAGCTGGAGTGAAGAGGTCAAAGGACCAAAGTCGGCACAAGAAGCTAACTTCAGCTGTTACTACTCGGAATCTCCTCATCAGGAATCTTACGGAGCGTCCAGCTGATCCTGTGACCGAAGCACTTCTCAAGGAAGTTCGGGAGGATGAGTTTGGTCTTGGTGTTTGACTATTTGTTTGTTGTTGCTTTCATTCCATGTACTTTTATTTTCTTGTAATGTATTTTGACCCCTCAGAGGGCTTGTATTTGTAAACAAACTATGTACCATTTGCCTTTTGTGATATATGTATTAGTTTGTTCCACTTCAAAAAGCAACATCAACAGCATCACCAAGGGTCTGGAAGGGTCAAAACTGAATGCCAAGCCGGATACCTTGAAAACAAATAAGCATACTGCATTGTATGCTAACCCTTTGTTTGTTTTGTAGGTTTTTGTTTTATTGTTGCTAACTCTGTTGTGATGTTCAGGAACTATTGCTCGACGTCGGGTATTTCCCCTCAACCGTCCGCACCGTTATCCAACCCGTAGCAACTTTCCGGGCATACAAATGGATCAGGTACAGCAGGACCTTGCAGAGGTTAGAAATCAAATGGCGAACGAAAGATTGGAAATGAGAACGCAGATGACGCAGTTTATGGAAGTGATGAACAACATGGCTCAGAGCCAAGAAAGATTGAGAGCCATGGTGGAAAGGCAGAATCAAGAGGATCCACATGTAGGGACTGCTGGCACAAGTAACAACGAGAGAGTCCAACCTCATGTCAACCCCCCTGTGTTTGGTCCCCACCTCCACCCAGAGGTCAATATTCCTGCAAATGTTCAAGGGACTGCCACGGCAGGCAGGGTACTGCAAGAAGACCCCCAAGAGGATCAGTTCACAGTGATGGGTGCTGGGGAGGAAGCTTATGATAGAAGGCTGGATGAGATAGCTGAGAAGTTAAGATCCTTAGAGTCTCAAAACTCTTTGGGTTTTGACGTTATGGACATGTGCTTGGTAGACGGGGTCAGGATTCCCCATAAGTTTAAGCCTCCTTGTTTTGAAAAATACAACGGGACTTCATGCCCCCGGACCCATTTACAATCATTTCTGGGGAGGCTGAAGGCCTACACCATGGACGAGAAGCTCTGGATGTTCTATTTCGAGGATAGCTTGACTGGAGCGTCGAGGGAATGGTACTCTCACCTGACAAGGGCAACCATCAGGTGTTGGAAGGATTTGGCAGAAGCTTTCATTAGACAATATCAGTACAACTTAGATATGGCACCCAACAGGACCCTCCTAATGGGAATGTCACAGTCATCAAGGGAAAGTTTCCGAGAATATGCCCAGAGATGGAGGCAGTTGGCTGCTGCTGTTCAGCCACCTATGTCTGAGAGAGAAATGGCAGATATGTTTATGAACACCCTTCAGGGGACATATATTGACAGGCTGGCCGCTTTCTCTTCCACTAGCTTTGCAGATGTTGTCATAGTTGGGGAAAGAATTGAGAGCCTGTTAAAGATGGGCAAGATTTCTGACAATGGTGCCAGCTCGTCCAGCAATGCAAGGAAGCCTTTTGCAGGCCCAAGAAGGACTGGCGAGACCAATGCCATCCACACCAGCAGGGGCAGACCCCAGTATGTTCACAGGTCTGTAGCAGCAGTCACCATTCCCGCTCCAGCTCATCCACAACCAGCTTATCAACCTCCGCAGCAAAACTATCAGCAACAACCTCAGTACCATCAACAAGCTCAGTATCCTCCGAGAAACTACAACAACGCCAACAACAGCAATCAGCAAAGGCCATTCCAACAGAGGCCTTCTCAAGCCAACAGGGTAATCGATCCGATCCCTATGCCATATGCAACACTACTGCCACAACTCCTGAAACTCAACCTAGTTGAGCTAAGGACGTTGGCACCTCCGGATCCTAACAGTCTACCCAGGAATTATGACTCCAACGCCAGATGTGCCTTCCATTCAAATGCACCTGGCCACAATACAGAAAAGTGCAGAGCCTTGCACATGAAGGTACAAGACCTGGTAGACTCTAAGGCCCTGAATTTCGCACCACCACCCAATGTCAATAAGAACCCAATGCCAAACCACGGTGGTCCCATAATTAACGCTATTGAAGAAGACAAACCGTCTTATTTAATAACCAGTGTGGGTCAGATCCGGACACCGTTGGTAGGGATCAAGGCTCAACTCCTCGAATGTCAGATGTTCCAGGGGTGTGAGTTAGGGTGTGCTTACTGCAATATCTCAGTAAATGGGTGCGATAACTTGAGGAATGGCATAGATGGTCTCATACAGAGTGGACAACTTCAGATCACCACATCATTTCCTACAAATCCAGCAATCTCATCGGCAACAATTCCAGTATCTCCTAGAACTGCAACAACCATTGTTCCCGACAATTCTTCAGCTTCATCAACAAGTACTTCATCTGTCGTTTCAACTGACCAGATATCAACAAGTGTTCCTACTACAACTCCGGCACTACTCCATCTTGAAGCTCCAACAACAACAACCCCCATCCTTCCGACAATGTCTCCTACAACATCAGCAACAAATCATGAAGATGTCTCAACCGTTACCATTTATTATGATCCAGAAAATAACTCTGCTTACAATTCACAAAGTGCTGCTCCCATCAGAGCACCAGTCACGATATATTACGATCCACAGACTATCACAATTCCTTCCGCAGCTGCAGTCAGTCCAGTCACTATCACGGTGCCTGGACCAGTACCTTATGAAAGCAGCAATGCCATCCCATGGCATTACGGCTCTGATTTGTACTGCGAAGGACAAAAAATCACTTTTGAATCATCAACCCCTGCACCACAAATAGACAATGTGGGAGGAGGCGGAGGCTTCACTCGAAGCGGACGTCTCTTTGCTCCACAAATTCAGAGACCCACTGCCGAAGCAGAAGCTGCAGCCAAGGCAAAAGTAAAAAGCTTGGTGCAGGAAGAGCAGGCTGTTAAAGAAGCCTTGAAAACACCCTTTGATCAAGAGGTTGATGAGTTCATGCGAATCATCAAGAAAAGTGATTACAAAATAGTGGATCAGCTTCACCAGACGCCTTCCAAAATCTCAATCCTATCATTGCTTATGTGCTCCGAAGCCCATCGGAATGCACTACTCAAAGTCTTGCACGCAGCTTATGTGCCTGAAGAGATCACCGTCAATCAACTAGAAGCGGTGGTTGGAAATGTTAATGCTAGTCATGGACTAGGGTTCACCAACACTGATTTGACAACGGAAGGCCGCAACCATAACAAGGCCTTGCACATAACCATGGAATGTAAAGGTGCAGTCCTTTCCCATGTGCTGGTAGACACGGGGTCATCCCTCAATGTCTTACCTAAAAAGGCCCTGGTAAAGCTAGAGTATGACGGATTGGCGTTAAGACCCAGCAACCTGGTGGTGAGAGCCTTTGATGGTTCAAAGAGATCGGTTCTGGGAGAGATTGAGTTGCCCATAACGATTGGCCCGCAAACTTTCAAAACGACCTTCTACGTGATGGATATACAGCCTGCCTACAGCTGTCTATTGGGTAGGCCATGGATTCACGCCGCTGGCGCCGTGACCTCTACCCTTCACCAGAAGTTAAAATTCGAGTGGGAGGGTCAAGTCGTTACAATCTGTGGAGAGGAGGATATTTTTGTCAGCCACCTGGCTACCTATAAATACATTGAGATGGATGGGGAGATCCATGAAACAATGAGCCAAGGTTTCGAAGCCTTGAACGTGAATGAAACTTCTGCTGTACCTGGAACTTCAATGACATCATACCAACAAGCCCGGAAGGTTGTTGAGGAAGGAAGTGCCCAAGGCTGGGGCAAACTGCTACCGGTGGAGAAGAAAGAGGATAGATTTGGGTTGGGTTACAAACCAACTCAACAAGATCAAGCAGAGGCTGCGAAAGAGCCCAACTTTGTTAGTGGGGGGATGCTCACCCCTGATGCTGTCAACAATTTGGAAGACGAGCTGGAAGAAGAACGCAACCTGGAAAGCTGGATTCGTCCAAAGATCCCGGGGAGCAGTATCTCGAACTGGTCTTCCCAGGAAATTATAAGAGTTACTCATGCAGAGTAATTATTATTTCCTGTATTTTTATAGCATGCATCAAAGTCTTGCATCTTGCCCAAGATGACAAGACTCATTTTGTAATCGGGCCATCTGTACTTTTTATGCAACAAGATTAATCAATGAAATATCAGACATCTTTTTGCAAACGAGTCTTTTTCTTTTCCGATCACTGTTTTTTCCATTTTTTCTTTTTGTACAAAAAAATAATAAATGGCAGTGTTTTCAAAATGACAACTTTATTTCACTCTTCTAAACAAAATTAAAATCAAATCACTAAAATGAACAAACTGAACCCTTGCAGAGTGTGCCTTCCAGACAGCACCGACAACAGCACGGCTATGACTTCGTATGACTTTGACAATCCAATCAATCAAGCTGATGAAGGGGTTGAAGAAGAATATGAGCTTCCTGAAGAGTTAGCCAGGTTGTTGAGACAAGAGGAAAAGGTTATTACTCCTCACCAGGAGGAGGTTGAAGTGATCAATCTTGGTACGGATGAAGACGTGAAAGAAGTTAAAATCGGGGCCTGCTTACAAGACTCAGTGAAGAGACAACTGATTGACTTGCTTCAAGAGTACGTCGACGTGTTTGCTTGGTCTTATCAAGATATGCCGGGGTTGGACACCGACATTGTTGTGCACAAGCTACCTTTGAGAGAAGAATGCCCGCCGGTTAAACAGAAACTGCGCCGAACTCGCCCAGACATGGCAATGAAAATCAAGGAAGAGGTACAAAAGCAATGGGACGCCGGTTTCCTTGCCGTAACTAGCTATCCACCGTGGGTTTCTAACATAGTACCTGTGCCCAAGAAAGATGGCAAGGTTAGAATGTGTGTTGACTACCGGGATCTGAACAGAGCGAGCCCGAAAGATGACTTCCCTTTACCTCACATTGATGTATTGGTGGATAATACGGCTCAGTTCTCGGTATTCTCCTTCATGGATGGATTTTCAGGATACAATCAGATTAAAATGTCACCTGAAGACATGGAGAAGACAACCTTCATCACACCCTGGGGCACGTTCTGCTACAAGGTAATGCCATTTGGGCTCAAGAATGCCGGTGCAACGTATCAACGGGCTATGGTAACATTATTCCACGATATGATTCATAAAGAGATAGAATGTTATGTGGATGACATGATTGCCAAGTCCCTCACTGAAGAAGACCACCTGGTAAATCTGCTGAAACTATTCAAGCGTTTGAGGAAGTATCAACTGAAGCTGAACCCTAACAAGTGCACATTCAGGGTGCGATCTGGTAAGCTGCTGGGTTTTATTGTGAGCGAGAAAGGGATTGAAGTTGACCCTGATAAAGTCAAGGCCATTCAAGAAATGCCTGCACCAAAGACAGAGAAGGAAGTTCGAGGTTTCTTAGGTCGATTAAATTACATCTCAAGGTTCATATCTCACCTTACAGCAACCTGTGAACCCTTGTTCAAATTGTTGAGAAAAGAACAAACGGTCAGGTGGAACGAAGACTGCCAGAAGGATTTTGACAAGATCAAGGAATACTTACAAGAGCCTCCAATCCTTATGCCTCCAGTTGAAGGAAGACCTCTGATAATGTACTTGACAGTATTAGAAGAGTCAATGGGGTGTGTGCTGGGCCAGCATGACGAGTCTGGTCGAAAAGAGTATGCAATATACTACCTAAGCAAAAAGTTTACCGACTGTGAACAACGTTATTCACTGCTCGAGAAAACTTGCTGTGCTTTAGCGTGGGCTGCTCGCCGACTGAGGCAGTATATGTTGACCCACACTACTTTGTTGATCTCTAAGATGGACCCAGTTAAGTACATATTCGAGAAGCCAGCACTTACCGGACGGGTTGCAAGATGGCAAATGATCCTTACCGAGTATGACATTCAGTACACTTCTCAGAAAGCCATCAAGGGCAGTGTATTGTCTGAATACCTTGCTGAGCAACCTATTGATGATTACCAGCCTATGAGGTTTGACTTCCCTGATGAAGACATCATGTTCATAAAAGCAAAAGATCATGAAGAGCCTATCCACACTGAAGGGCCCGACCCGGAAGAAGAATGGACTATGATGTTTGATGGGGATGTTAACATGAATGGTCGTGGTGTTGGTGCAGTACTCATTACACCTAAAGGAGTTCACATGCCTTTCTCGGAAATACTCACTTTCAACTGCACTAACAACGAAGCTGAATACGAAGCTTGCATTATGGGTCTTGAGGAAGCCATTGACCTCAGGATCAAGACATTGACTGTGTTCGGAGATTCAGCTCTGGTAATCAATCAAACCAACGGCAAATGGTACACCCACCAGGACCATCTGATACCTTACAGGGATTACACAAGAAGGTTATTGACTTTCTTTACAACAGTCAAGCTTGAGTATATCCCTCGGGACGAGAATCAGTTTGCAGATGCTCTGGCTACCATTTCGTCCATGATCAAAGTTCAGGCTGCCAACTTTGTACCACAGATCTCAGTGTCCAGACTTGACAGACCAGCATATGTGTTCGCAGCAGACATTGTCAAAGATGATAAGCCTTGGTTCCATGACATTAAGTGTTTCTTGGAGGATCAGACATACCCACCTGGGGCATCTTCCAATGATAAGAAGACTTTGAGAAGGCTTGCTGGTAGTTTCTTCCTGAACACTGATGGTTCCCTGTACAAGAGAAACTTTGATATGGTACTCCTCAGATGCGTCGACAGGACAGAAGCAGATCTATTAATGCATGAAGTGCACGAGGGATCCTTTGGTACCCATGCGGGAGGGCATGCCATGGCTAAAAAGTTGATAAGATCAGGTTATTACTGGATCACAATGGATGCCGACTGTTGTGCCTATGCCAGGAAATGCCATAAATGCCAGATTTACGCAGACAAGGTGCATGTACCTCCCAATCCTTTGAATGTAATGTCTTCACCTTGGCCCTTTGCTATGTGGGGCATTGACATGATTGGTAATATTGAGCCAACTGCTTCGAATGGCCATAGATTCATCCTGGTTGCCATTGACTATTTCACCAAGTGGGTCGAAGCAGCTTCCTATGCCAATGTTACAAGACAAGTAGTAGCAAAATTTCTGAAAAGAGATATCATCTGTCGGTATGGAGTGCCCGAGCGAATCATTACTGATAATGGTTCCAATCTAAACAACAAAATGATGGCAGAGCTATGCCGGGACTTCAAAATTCAACATCACAATTCTTCTCCTTACAGGCCAAAGATGAATGGCGCTGTTGAGGCAGCAAATAAGAATATCAAGAAGATTGTGCAGAAGATGGTAGTCACTTACAAAGACTGGCATGAAATGCTATCGTTTGCCTTGCATGGGTACCGCACGTCAATCAGGACATCCACTGGGGCAACACCGTATCAACTTGTGTATGGTATGGAAGCAGTCCTACCTGTTGAAGTTGAATTACCCTCTCTACGGGTACTAATGGATGTTAAACTGAACGAAGCAGAGTGGGTTCGGGCCCGATACGAACAACTGAGTCTGATTGAAGAGAAAAGATTGGTTGCAATATGTCATGGGCAGCTATATCAGAAGAGAATGAAGAAAGCCTTCGATCAGAAAGTCAGGCACCGAGAGTACCAAGTGGGAGATCTTGTGCTGAAAAGAATCCTCCCTCCTCATACAGACCACAGGGGTAAGTGGACTCCAAATTATGAAGGACCATTTGTGGTGAAGAAAGTTTTCTCTGGTGGAGCACTGATGCTCAGCACCATGGATGGTGAAGATTTCCCGTCCCCTGTGAATTCAGATGCAGTTAAAAAATACTTCGCATAAAAAAAAAATGACCCGCTGGACACAAAAACAGAATGTAAGTCCAGGCAAAAATAGGGCATCCCGGCGAGTCAAAAACAGAATAAAAGACTCGGGCAAAAGTGAGGGAAAATAAATAAAAAAATGTACACCCGCTGAGTTGAAAAGCCGCATTGGACAGCTCAGGCAAAAATGGGTATCCCGATGGAATGAAAACCCGAGAGGGCGATCCATGCAAAATAAGGGAATAAGCGAACAACTGCATTCTGAATTCGGCTGTATCACTTACAACTTGGTAAGCTTCGAAAGGAGCAAGCCTCAGGCAGAATCAACCTTCTTCAGAAAGCAAGATGAGAAGAACGTCAAAAGTCATACGAATCATAGTGAAAAGGAAGCTCCTTAAAGCGTCATCAACATTGCCAGCATTTTGTTTTTTTTAACAATCTCCTCATTTCAGGGGATTTGTTTCTTTGACTGTATCTCGCCAATTCAGGGCATATGAGTTAATAAAATCAGATTTTCAGTCATGTCTCGTCTTGTACATTTTATTTGCAAAAATGTCTGATGTCTTAGAGAAAAAACTGATTGCATAAATACAGATGCTTATCTTCAGAAAATATAATAAAAGTCACATGCTTGCAGGAAATATACTTACTCTCAGAAGTATCTAAACTCCTATGACGGAATCCAGTAAGGGATACCTCGGGATTATCTTGTGCGTTTCCCTGTATTTGCAGGATTGCAGGTATCCAGAATGCAACTTGGGGCATGAAAGCTTCATTCCATCAAGCTGGCAAATCAACTTTCACTCCGTCTTAGCACCCAAAGCATTTTCTCCCCAACCAAGTTGCCATTTAGTCCTTAGCCGAGCACAAAAGTCAAGGAGCCATCTCCCCCACAGAGTTTCAGCCTCTATCCAGAAGAGCAACGCATGAAGGATCACAACAGAGTGGCGAAAGCTTCTTCAAACCCCAGCTGGGTCTCTCGTTTATAAGGACAGGTCTATCAGTGACCCGAATCCCCAAGAAGATATCATCTCATCAGACCTACCAATGATCTCACCCCCAGCTGGGATGTCCATTTCAACAGATCGATCGAAGATCTTCGCAGCAGCGGGGCCCGGAGCCCGGTTTGGTATCTTTGCATAATCATAGCATTCGCATCATATTCACCCATAAAGCGTAGCATTCCGTTTTTAACACGGAGCATTACGGTAAAAAAAATCAAACACATAGCATATTCATGAGCCATGTTTTGAATCGACACTTGTGAATAATGACAATCCACCAATATACAGAATACTTCCCCCAAAAAGTTCCCCAACGGAGATTCCCCAGCAAAATCAGTTGCCTCACATTCACAAACATCAGTATATACTCCTTGTGGCACCCGTCCGTGTCATATCCCCAGCACAGTCACCTATACTTTATATATCAGATATTTGTTCATATTACACTTTTCTCCTTTTGACACTCGTCCGTGTCACTCTCCCCAGCAGATTGAACACTCAACCGTACATCACCCATACTTACTACTCATGTTACTCTTATACAGATACTCGTCCGTATCTTGTATACACCATTTATATCCCCTCAGATTCAACACTCGTCCGTGTTCTCTGTTAACCAGTTGATACTCGTCCGTATCATCATCTCCGAACACGAGTCAGTATTTGTTTCTATCCGATACTCGTCCGTATCGTAGTCTTAAGGATGCTCGTCCGCATCTTTAATCTATACACAACATCTAAACATTTACCCTTTTATTGCTTGGATGTAAACACTCGTCCGTGCTTACTAATCCCCAGGAGATCGCCAACAAAGCAATTTTCTTTCTATCCGACATTCGTCCTATGTCGTGATATTTAGCAGCCGTCCCCTGCTAGGTGGTCGTCCTCCACCTTTTGATGATCGTCCTTCATCATTTTATCCAATGGCCGTCCCCATTGTTGGTTTTGGTTATCTGGCATTCGTCCTATGTCATGATAAACCTTGAGAGCAGCCGTCCCCTGCTAGGTGGTCGTCCTCCACCTCTTGATGGTCGTCCTCCATCATGCTCATCCGATGGCCGTCCCCATCGTTGACCTTTTATCCGGCATTCGTCCTATGTCGCGATATTTTCGGCAGCCGTACCCTGCCTGGTGGTCGTCCTCCACCTTAGATGATCGTCCCTCATCTTATCCCCAACAGAGCAGCCGTCCCCTGCTAGGTGATCGTCCTTCACCTTTGATGACCGTACCTCATCATCTGTTTATTTCATTTATTCTTTAACCCGATGGCCGTCCCCGTCGTGGTCCCTTTTTCTTTTTCCTGATGATCGTCCTTCATCAGTTTAGCCCGATGGCCGTCCCCATCGTTGGTTACTTTACTTTATGAACTTGATGGTCGTCCCCGTCATGTTTCATTAATCCCCAGAGAATTTTACAACTTTATCTTTATGGCCGTCCCCATCATAATTCTTTTATCCCCAGCATGTCGGCCGTCCCCGTCATTGCTTTATTTTCCGCACTTTTCCCAGCATGCCGGCCGTCCCCGTCATTGCTCTTTACCCAGCAGTCGTCCTCTGCTCGACGGTCGTCCTCCGTCGCCCACACTTTACAATATACTTTATTTTCCTTTACAATCTATATCCCTTTTCTTCTTCATTCTGTGAGTGCAAATTTTTGACTGTCTTTGGTATTCAACCACAAGTTATCTCGCTTGCCTGTTAAGCCGTTGCTTACATCCTGCACAGCTAACTCATGTTTGAATAAGGGCAGCTGTAAACACCCCAAATTTGCCCTCACCCATTCACACCATGGCTTGTGATCATTTCATATGCATAAACTCAATCATAGCATCTCATATCACATTTTGAGTCACTGCATTGTTTCTAAGTCATCTGCATCTAGGGTTTGTGATCTGAGCAATCCAAGAGCCTCTTGAGCCACTCCAAAGGTCATTAATCACTTCAAAGGGGTCCATGTGTGTTAAAGCATCATATTATATCCTCTCAAAGTCAAGAATGCCAAAGAATCACAAGAACTGGAAATAGTATGGAGGCAGAGCCAGGTTTGACTGCACAGTTGACCTAAAATTATGGTTTTGGTTTCAGAGGCCATAACCCCAATTTTTTTTGGTCATTCTTGTTTCCATTGGTCTCTATATGGTATAGGGAGTATGCATATCAATTTTCATGAAGAAATTCCATGGGGAAGTCATCTGATCAAGGGTTGACTTTTCAGACAAGTCAGTGCAAAATCAGGGCATCTGAGGCCCCCAATGACCCAACCAAAGAGTGATCTTCATCATTTTGAGTGTATATGATCTTTATTTGATCATAGAAGATGTTGGAAGTTCACAAAATTGAAGAATCTCAAGTCATTTGCAAAGTTGACTTTTTGGGAAAGTTGACTTTTAATGAAAATTGCCATTTTAGGAAACTTTTTCAACCCTTGCTTTTTGATTCAAAAATGCTTCAAATGGAAAAACTTTGGTCATGAAAGTTGTAGATTAGATCTTTCCCTTTTCAAAAAGTACAAGAACATGACCTAATTCATTTTGGATCAAAAGTTATGGTGTGTCAAAGTTGGCAAAAATCACTAATTTTCAAGATATGCACCAAATGAGAAACTTGCAAAAACTTTGTACCAAGGCATTTGTGACTTCTAATTCATGTCTAATCAATATGCAAGAATCATACAAGTGCTAAAGATCATATTTGAACCAAAAGATCACATGTTTCATGGTTTGTATAGCAAGAAAGTTTCATATGAACCAAAGGTGATCAACTTGCAAAAAACCATCATCACACCTCATCCACTTGTTGCCTACAATGCTGAACCATTCTAGCCTCTCTCTCACACCATGCTGCGCCAGCCCACACACTTGTACCTGCCTAGAACCCAGCCCATGCCTTCCTTACACCAAAGTTGACATTTTGCAAAAGTGAACTTACCTATCACAGCAGGCCAGGTCACATCATCTGACCAATGGGAGTTTTTTATGAAAACAAAATGCTGGCCATTTCACATAACAAGCCAGGCTGAAACACACAAGAACATGACATTCGCAAAGTCACTCCTTCAAGCAAAACCTTTCGAATTTGACTCCACAACTCACAAACACAAAAACCAACTCCACTAATCAACTCACCTTGCTTCACTGAGCAAAAACCAGCAAGACATAAGCCTGAACCAAGCAAGAACTGAGTTTCCCCATTTTTCACTCTCAAAGCCAAAACTTTCGAATCTCTCTACACAGCTCACAAACACTTGAACAAACTTCACAAACCTTCTCCATTCATCATCCTGATCATAATGAACCCTTCACCTTTGCCAGAAACAGCCTGAATCACAAGCACCATTTCCACCTGAGTTTGAGCAGAAGCTGTTCAAACTCCTTAACCAGCCAGCATAAATTTCTTCCAAGCATCCAAACATCATCTAGGGGTCACAAGGAGTGGTTTGCATCAAAGGAAGGGGTCAGAAAGTTACAAGAGTGAAAGCTTCGAAACTCAGGTAGCTCAAGAACATTTTTTCCAGAAATCCTTTTTTAAGTTCTTAAGTTGTTCTATATGCTTTCCTGATCATAACTATGTCATTGGTTTTGAAAATGGTTGGAAAATGAGGATGTAATCGTGTTCTGAAACTCCCTGACCTAAAAAATATTTTGTTCGATTCATGAGTATGAGGAAAGATAAATGATATTTGTTTTAGGGTTTTGATTCAGGGGGTTATGGGGATCATTTCAGTGTTCTTGGATTTCATTTTAGTTGTGTTTTGAGAATTTTAGGGATTTTCAGGTGGGGTTCCCACCGGAGAAGACGACCGGAGGTCTTCTCCGGCCACCTGAAAATCATTAGGGTTTTAATTATGTCATTAATGTCCATTTGAATCTGGAGCGTTAGATGCTTTGACTTGTTGACCTGCCGCGCGTTTGTGTGGCCCAGATGTGTCCTCATTAGCCCTAATCCATTTAATTAATTCGTAAAACATAATTAAGTCAGATTGCATCCTGTCCTTTGATTCACGCGCCAAGTCAATGGTCTCCCCCCAGCTTTAAATCTCAGGCGTTGGATCAGAATACTTTCCATTTATTTACTTTTATTTTCATTTTCTTTGTATTTAACTTCCATAATTTATTAAAAATAGCAAAAATGTTTTAAAAATTATGAAACTTTTTGTCAAGAGTTTCATTAATTTTTAAAACTCAAAAATATTTTTATTTTCATTTTTAGCATTAAAAAAGTATTTTTAAATATTTAAAAGTTTATTTTTAATTGATTAATGAAAATTAATTTATTAAAAATACTTTTAGGTATTTAAAAATCACCAAAAAAATTCATGAAATGTTCTAAGACATTTAGAAACATTGTCCAACCTTCAAACCAAATTTCTTTTTTGATCTTGATGCATTTTGAGAATTTTTCATTGAATTAAAATCATTTTTGTGCATTATTTTGATCCAAACTTCAAAAAATCACTTCTGCCTAATTATGAAGAGTTGGACCTTGATTCTTTTTGCATTGCATTGTGTTTAGCATGTAGTTTGTAAGATTAAATGGTCATGATTTGATCTTTCATTTTCAATTTGTTTGGTAATTTTCTTGTTTAGGAACCCTAAAACCCTAGAAAACTTGTGAAAATCATAACTTGAATTTGGTTAAGAGTTGAAACCTCTCCTTTGGGCATTAAGTTAGTATAGGATTAGGGGTCCTTTGAGTGCATTTTCAATTTTTTATAATGTTGTTTGCTTCTGATTTTGGTTTGTGTTTGATGCATTGTTCATAAACCCTAATTTGGGCTTCCATATGCATCCATCTTGCATCTTCTTGCATAACACGACTTGCCATGACATTCCATGCTTCCATTTGATTCATTGAACATCATAAGACATATTGAAAACATGTTTGATCATTGCACCTTGCATTTGTCATGTTGTATGCCATATGCATCTCATAACTTTTCATGTATGTTCTTGGCTCTTAACTTGCTTCATTTGCATTCATAAGCTTGTATGATCATCCACATGTTTTGTTTCTGGTTTGTAGCATCTCATGGCATCATTAACATCACATACATGCTTCTGGTTTTGGTTTGCATCATGTTATTCCATCCCACTTTGCATTGCATTGCATTTCTTTTCTAACCTTTCAGGTGGTAAGTGATTTTGAGAAGTGAATTTGCCTTCACTTCTCATAACTTCTCTTCATCTCTCTCTCTTGCATCCATGCTGCATTTTTATATGTGTTTGAGTTTGAGCTTGCTCATTCTCCTTCTTCCCACTTTCTTTCTTCAAGTGACTTGACTTCTTGAATGAAGCAAGTTGCTTTGCTTCTCTTGATCCTTTCATCTGCTTCCTGGTGGTTCCATTGAAGACTTCTCTTGTAAACCTCACAAACCTTAGGAACAACCAAGCATGACAATGATTAGGGTTTTGATTAGTCCCCCATTTAGTTTTTACCTTTGTGTCTCATTGAGTCTTCTCTTCTCATCTCATAATCAGGGACTAAACCCTAAAGGCTTTAAGGCTTTGTGATTAAGCTTATGCCTGCATCCTTCTCTTAGGATGGAGTGTATAACTTTAATCCTAAGTGTTAAACCCTTAATGTGTTTAACTCTCTTAATCAATTCACCTAATAATCATCAAGACATCACACTTGTAACTTGGGCCTTGCATTAGGGTTCTAATTCTTCCTTAATTGGTTAAGAAGGACTAACCCTAGTGTTAATGGACAAGTCCCCCTCAAGTTGTCTTACAAACCCTAAAAATCACTTCATCATCATACCATTAAATAAAATCCACCTAATCAAAGGCTTGTCTTGTCATGAGTTTAATCCCTAATCATGGATTAAGTTGAGGAGCTTTCCTCAGCTTAAACATTCTCATATATTATCCTTCTATTAGGATGGTGTAATGGGACTGTTTAATCCTTGATTATGGCTTAACCTCATTACTTAACACTAAACAAAATCACAAAAACATCTAAATAATCACAAGTAGGTTAATGATCTTAATCCTACACCAAAGGTGATTAAGTGTGAGAATCTGACTTCACACTTAAAGTATTCTCATTACCCCTAATCAGAGGGAAGATGTGATGAGTTTACTAAATCCATTGGTTTAGGCTTAAGCTCATTAACTTATGACAAATCCTCAAAAGCAATAAAAGACTGAAAACACAAAAACAAACAATAATCGTCTCCTCCGAGATTCTTTTCTCATCTCATTCACTCACAAACGAGAACTTGCTCCTTCCGTCTAAATGCAAGACAGTTAGCACCTGAGCCAGACAGGTCATACACTTGAGCATAGACAAGCAAGCAGTTCACAAGTCAATTCATCTTTTAGTCTCTTTGGGTCGAACTAAGGTGTTCTGACTTCCTCATTGCACGAGAGGATACGTAGGCATAACTTAACAGTTATCGAGCAAAAGTCTCTGTATATTCCCCCTCTTTCCAGCACCTTTCTCTTAGCCTCATTATCATGAACAATTCATTCTCATTTTTACACTGACACTGTATATATCACATTTACACACTTCATTTCTTTTACACTAACACCTGTACATCTTTTCCAGCTATTTTATACACAGATTGCACTGACATTACCCCTTTAAAACACAAATCTTTTAAGCGTGGATCCCGTCGAGTACGATGGACAATCTGGGTGCTAATACCTTCCCAGGTTGTAACCAACCCCCTTTCTCAGTCTCTCTGGTTCGCGACCGTCTTATCCATTTCTTTTTCTAGGCCTATGCAGCATTGCCTTTCCCCCGGGATAAAAATGCCTAGCTGGCGACTCTATTCATCTCCAGTGAGTTCACGGCTGTGTGTTCTCATTGTTCCCTCTCGCCGACCATTCGCGTCTGTACCCTATCTGACTTAGCTTCATTTAGTGGGAGCGACAATATGTGGTTGTAGTTGTTGATATATGTTGTTGATGTTGTTATATGTTGTTGTAGTTGTTGATACATGTTATTGATGTTGTTATATGTTGTTGTAGTTATTGATACATGTTGTTGATGTTGTTATGCCTTGTTGTAGTTTTTGTTATATGTTGTTGTTAATGATGTTGCATGAGGTAGTTGTGGTAGACATTGCATATTGTCATTGATGGTGCATGAAATGTGCATAGTTAGGGATGGTGTACCAAGGTAGGGTAACAATATCCATCTGAATTCCAAAGGGAATCTTTGTGTTGTTGGTGCGGTCATGAAATAGGGATTGTATGTGACCATGAAACAGAGGTCATGGGTGTGATCATGAAAGAGGGATCATACTGGACCATGAAATAGGGGTCGAGAGTTCCGACGAGAACTAGATCATGAAACATGGATCGATAAATGGTACCACATGCATTGAGTCCGGTGGAGTCTCATTTGCATTGATTTTTGTTTGTGTGCATAATACTATTATGTGTTTTGGTGTGATTGTTTACTTGTTGATTGATGAGAAGTGGTGAATACTTGATGATACTTGCTTTTATTTGAATTATTTTTCCCTTTTGTTGGTGTAAGTATCTCACCCCTTCTGTTTGAATGTTACCCCTATGTTGGTAACGTGCAGGTGATCAGGAATAGTAGAGTCCATGGTCGGTGAAGTCAGTGCACTTAACGTTAGAGGAGTCGACTCTATTACATACTTTGGGGTGTCGGGGACGACGATTATTATTCCTTGTTTATTTTTTTTAAGAAAGACATATTGCTACTGAACCTTATTTTATGTTTTCTTTTGAGATTACCACTGCAAGTATAATTTTGTGTTACATATCAATTGAGTTGTGTTTTTGAAGTGAATGTAACACTCGAATTATTTTCTATTTTAATTACTCTTATTTTAAATTGAAATTTCGTGGGAATTATTTTTGGTGTAACACTGTCATACCCTAAATTTTGTTCATTTGACGCATTTTTGCCGATGTATCGATAATCGATATTTTTGCATTTTTTAAGTTAAACATCTCATTAATCATTAATCATACATTTTACCATTCTGATGTCATCTTTTATTTTAGAGTTTGCGTCGTTTTCAAATTAGAATGTCTGTTTATTTTGTTAATCACTATAATATAGATTTTAGAATTTTAATTCGACATTGGAATTTTATATAGATTATTTTGTCTCACTTTATAATTTATTTGTGTTCATTTATATTTTTATCTTTAGTTACATTTTAGGCTAGATAGAATTAATTAGTTCATTTCCAATACTAATTTTTATTTAATCTATGTTACTTAGATCTTTAATTAGGATTTATTTTCTAGTTCAATTGATACATGTTTAGTTTATGTTTTAATTCAGTTTTGTTTAGTTTAAATTTCTATTTAAATTTAATTTTTGTAATTTGAGTTTTATTTAAAGTTTATTTAAATTTAAGTTTAGTTTAGTTTTCATTTAGTTTGTATTTTATATTAATCTTTTATTTAATCAGTTTATTTTAGTTTATTTTATTTTTAGTTAGTCCAGATAATTTTGTTTCAATACTTGGTTGTTTTAAATATATTTAGTTAGTTTTAAAGTATATGTCCACTGGTCTAAGTCAAGACACACAGCCTATACACACCCTACAACACTTCATGCCAAAAAACTGCTACAATCAGCTACCAAATCCTGCATCAAGACAACTTGCAAGTTGGAACCCCTGTGCCATATTCACCAAATTGGCCTCACAAACCAGCAGAAACAAAAGAGATACACATCAAAAATCACTGGGAAAGAGGCCTTGAAACAAAACCTTTCCTTTTCATCACCCCTCCTTCACAACATACAAAGGCGGGAACCTTCATTTTCTTTTAAAGGGACAAATAACCAATCTGAACCATGACACAAACCATTCTCATTGTAAAATAACATAAACCTCTCCAAACCCTCTTCAATCAACACAGACGAACCAAATCGGATAAAGACAAAAAAAAAGCAAGACAAAGAGAAGCTGAAGATTCAAAAAGAGGGAAGATATTGAACTACCTCCATTAACAAAAAACCTACCTCTGCTCCTTCTCCTTCCTCCGAAGAGGTACGAACTATATTCATAACAGGACTTCCAGAAGATATGAAAGAGAGTTTAATTCAGAACCTACTTCAATGGTTACCTGGTTTTGAAGCTTCTCAGTTGAATTTCAAAGCTGAAAAACCTATGGGTTTTGCTCTTTTCAGTTCTCCTCATAAAGCAATTGCTGCCAAAGACATTCTTCAGGAGATGTTGTTCGATCATGAATCAAAGTCTGTTCTTCACACTGAGATGGCCAAGAAAAATTTGTTTGTTAAAAGAGGAGCTAATTTAAGTGCTTTTGATCAAGGTAAGCGGTTACGAACAGCTGGGAATTACACACATACTGCATATGTAACCCCATCTCCTTTTCATCCTCCACCACCATCTGTTTGGGGACCACATGGATATATGGCACCACACTGCCATCACTCCGAATCTAACCCTCGGCGGAATAACCAAACCACCATAGCCGACCGCGCCACCCTCCACTGACCCTCACCACAACCGCGAAATCCACACGAATCCACCACCCTTCACCACTTCACAAACCGAAACACCCAAAACACTGAATCCGCCACCTCCTTAAACCCACAACCGTACCACCACATGAGAACCCCAACCGCGACAAACCTTCCCATCACCGTCACGCCTCCGACGAACACTCACCCTAAACCCGCCGCGAGTTTCGAATCGAAAAGCATAAACAGACCCGACGTGATTTGAACTGAGAGGTTCACATAAGACGAAATTTAAAATGCAGTAAGGCGGAGAACTCGAAATGTTGCGAGAACGAGAGAACGGAGCAGATCGAGCGAGTTGAAAGTAAGATGAATGGAAGTTTTTTTTTTCTGAATCGTAAAGGTGAGCGTGTGAAATTGGATCTTGAGGTTTTATTTTTTGCTTAACTTGAACCGTGAAAATGGTCTTTTGAGAGACCTTTCTTTCTTTTTATTTTCGTTTTATACTAATGTGTATTTTTATTCATTCATAATCTTCCCCTTTTTATTTCTTTTGTTTGATTACATAAACCCTCCATGTTGCTCCTTAGTGGAATAATGGGTTTTTAAGGCCCATCCTAATCTCTTGCTAATCACACCGCTGAACAAACGAACCTATTATGCACACCTCCTGTTTTCTTATTTGTTATCTTATTGCTATTGGGCTCAACCCATGTATTCAACTGCTAACATCACCCTTGGTTGTGCGCTGAACTCCCTCCCCTTTATGCTTATTTTCTTTTGTTTGTTTATTTATTTAGTATTTTTTTTATGATATTGGTTTTTTTTATATAATTTATCTTTAGTTTTTTTAAGAAATATCTTGGTTTAGAAAATGCTTAAAATATATATATATATATATATATATATATATATATATATATATATATATATATATATATATATATATATATATATATATTAGCGATTCGTTTTCTTTTATTTTTTTGGGCCGATGATATGACAAAAGTCACGATAAATCGTTTCCGATTAATCGTGACCAATATGAGGCCTTTATTTATTTTATTTTCATTCTATTTAATTTATTCTATTTTTTTTACAATTTATTCCACTTTATTTAGTTTATTTTATTTATTTCTCGCACTTTTTATACTATATTAAATTCTAACGGTTCCGATTAATTCATACACTACACACACGCTTCCTCTTGGGCAAACTACAACGATGCCCTATATTTCTTCGCAATCCCGTATAAATTATCATGTATCCCTCTCCCGTTTATTTTTTTTTAACGCAATTTATTTTTCCGCCTTTATTTTACGATTTAGTATTATTAGGAACACCTTTAGGGACTAGAAATCGAATCCACTTACATAATCAATTAAGTATTTCTACGCCCACATTTGCACCCACGTAAGTCGGTCACTATGTGATCACCGTCTGCACGACCTCACGCTTCATAATTAATTAACGGGGAACTGAACTTCGGAATCTAGCATTCTGCGGGTTCTTTAATGAACCACTCTTGAGGCTAGCCTTCGAGTTGTGTTTTCATTTACTCCTTCGTTTCTAAAATATTAAACCCTAAAGCATCCAAAACAATCGCAACGTCTTAATTTACAAACCAAATAACAGAGGAACTGGATTCTGGAGTCTAGCACTCCACATAATCCTTGAATTAAATCACTCATGGGCTAGCCCCACGCGACGTGGTTTATTCACTCTCTCGTTCCTAAAACACGAAAACTGTTAATTTAATTATACGAAGAACTGAACTCAGGAATCTAGCATTCCTCGGGTTCTTGAACTGAATTACTCCTGAGGCTAGCCTTCGGGTTGTAACTCATTCACTCTTTCGTATTCAAAACAATTCAACAACCTTAAAAGATTAGACATGATTCATCTCCATAGGAAAGACATTCTCTTCCATCTCCACAAACACAAATCAAATCTTACAAACAATTATTATCAAAGGAAGAATGTGGCATTGCTTGTCGATACTAATATCCAAGTTTAAAGCTTCTTCCGATTTTTATTTATTCTCAAAGAAAGAATGTGGAATTACTTGTCGATCCTCGTATCCAAGTTTAAAGCTTCTTTCGATTTCTCTTCCTCAAATTTTTGTGGTGGAATAAGCGAGATACCTCCCTTAAAGATGACGACTTGCCTCTTTCTTTTTTGAATACAACTTAAAGCTTACCAACCAATACAAACTATTTTCCAAAATTAATCAGCGAGTAACTGAACTCCGGAGTCTAGCACTCCGCACGTTCTTGAATGCAATCACTCATGGGCTAGCCCCACGCATTGTGGTTCATTCTCCCTCTCGTTTAAAACACTTTAATAAAGATCAAACATCTTTTCTCTAAACGAACATTGTTTAAATCTTTCTATCTCGCAAACAATCTAGCACTTCAACCTCCGTCGCGAGTATAAGCCAACGCTTAGCAGATTAGAAAGCATTTTCAAACAATCGTTCAATTAAAAAACACAAACTGTAGTTGCACGGACTACGAAGCTCTGACTTTCCCATTGCACAAGGAAATACGTAGGCACGTGGATTTTAATCCTTCGCGAGCACAATAATAAAAAGTTAATTATTTCCCCGTCACAAAAATAAAAAACTTAACCTTTCTCCGTAATAAATAATAATTTTCTTTTCCCTTTAATAAGCAATCTTAGTAACTTTAATCATTAAAAGAAGACAATAATATAAGTTATCATTTAAGCGCAAATTAGACTAAGAGGTTCCCGTCGAGTATAACGGACGTGAGGGGTGCTTAATACCTTCCTCTTGCGTAACTGACTTCTGAACTTAGATTAGTGGTTTCGTTGACCATTTTCTTATCCAATTTAGTTTGTGTCTATATCTCCCTTTTCTTTAGTTAGAATAAATAGAATTAGGTGGCGACTCTGTTGTTTGTTTTAGGATCGTAACGACGATTATTATTCCTTGTTTATTTTTTTAAAGAAATACATATTGCTACTGAACCTTATTTTATGTTTTCTTTTGAGATTACCACTGCAAGTATAATTTTGTGTTACATATCAATTGAGTTGTGTTTTTGAAGTAAATGTAACACTCAAATTATTTTCTATTTTAATTACTCTGATTTTAAATTGAAATTTCGTGGGAATTATTTTTGGCGTAACACCTTATTTTTAAATTATTTATCGTCGTGTATTTTTGGTGAATGTTGGCCTGGTTTAAGGTGTGTGTGGTTAGATGTTTTGTTGAGTACTAGTGGGGCGGATAGACTTGAGTTGTTGTTATTATTGGTGAGGTGTATTAATAATAATATGTCCCAATTAAATATTCTTCTTATTATTATTACGTTAATAATATTATTATGATTATTATGATTATTTTATTTTAATTAAATTAAATGGTTGAATTAGTAAAAGATTATAGCGAGGGTAATAGTGGAATTAGGCTTTAATCTAAAAAAATAGGAGTGGTTTAGTCATAACAACTTTTGGATCAAGGAAGAGAGCTAGGAAGAGGAAGAACAACTGCTAGGCATTCTCCAAAGACCAATTTCGCAGGATTTTTGTCAAGAATTTGAGGTAAGGGGAGAGAAAAGTGTTCATAAATGGTGATAATAACATGATAGGATAGGGAGGGATCCTTTCCCTCGTAGAATATTTGTATATGATGTTGTTTGGTGATTCTGTTGCTTTGTGAAATTGTTGTTGTGAAATCGACCTGAGCTAATTAATTTCTTTCCTGAATTATTGTTGTTGTTGTTCTGTATAGTCCATTGTATGTACAGATCTTGTTTATTCAATACTATTTCATTTTCATATACTCTGCCAGCTTTACACGCACAAAAGGAATTCATGACCTCCACTCACAACAAACCTCACAATACAATTCTCAGCCAACATTTCACTCACGCAATTCTTCGAGATGGCCCCACAATGATTCACGTACACAAGAGCCTTACTACCACTTGCAACACACTTTTTCACTCAATAATTTGGCACGACGGAAAAAACGCGTTCAAGAAAAATTACACGCAGCTCACACACCACCTCAATTCAGGATTCATAAACAACAACAGCAAACCATTTTCACCAAAATCGTTCAAACCAACACCCTCAAACACAAATTGCACAACCCCCTTTTCTTATTCAATCTTCCACCACCTTTTAAAAACACACCAAAAAACAGATGAAAAATTTCAAGCCACTCTCCAAGATCGACATCATCCTTCATTGAAACTTCCATCATTTTCCATTCAACTACAACACATAAATCACATAAATCCTCACTGCATATACAAACCGTGACACCTCTTAGTTCACATTTTCAACAAACTTTTCTGCATTTCTAAACTATCATCTTCAAATCTCCTTCACCCTGTTTTTCTAAAAACAAGAACACACTGATCCCTCTTTTATTAAACTATCACCACCTCTCACATCTCTTAACAACAACCTTCAACAATCTACAAATCCACCCCTCACTCCGCAACTTCAAACGACATCACCCTTCAAATCTTTCAGAGCTCACTCCAAACCGCATCATTCTTCTGGCCCAAACACACAAAAAAGCCATCACACCAAAAACACACGCAAAACGCATTTCGTACAGTACCACACCTCTTAACGTTTTCACGACACACTGACCAATTCACGGATTTTCGGATGCAAATAACCAACCAAGAAAACCCTCATCCTCTCTCAACTTCATCATTCACATTGAAAACACTTACCTTCATCTTCCGCTAAAAAAAACTGAACCACCATTTCCTCATCAACACAAACCCCACACTTCTCTTTAACAACCAACCATGCCCTTCAAATGAACCTCACCCTTTTCCACCTTCAACACAACCAGATACACACAACTCTCTCAAATCCAGATCCTGAAATAGAAGAAGAGAAGATGTTGAAATTTGGAAAAAAGCAGAAATAGATAAGAGAGTTTCGCGGACCAAATCTGAAGCGAAAACAAGTGAGTGCGAATGTCGATCTTGAGACCACCGTGTGCAACGCAAAAGTTTGAGGAAGAAGAGGTCGTTGTCACCGACATTTTTCCTCGCAGGGAGGAGCCGTCACGACGCCGAGGAGTTTTTTTTTCGGTGATTTTGTCGGTGTTAGAATCGTGGTTTAAAGGAGAAGAAACAGGATCGCCGACGAGTTTTGAGAGCATTAAGAGAAGTGACGGCTCTTGATTAAGAAGAAGGGCGAGTTCCGATTTTGAGGAAGAAGAAGGAGATCGCACTGAGTTGTTGTGGTTGATTGATCTCCTAGTTTTCCTCTTTTAAACAAATCTGATAATTTTCTTTTACTTTTTATTTACTTTAATTTATTTAAGTTTTTTTATTATGTTAATTCAGCTTTTTGCCTGCGATTTGTTTGATGTTGTTAATGGCTCAGATTCACATTCTTTTCTTTGTTCAATTTTTATTGCTTTTTTAAAATATTTTTTGTCAAACTAATTGTTGCAGATGTTGGGATGGGCCCAACAATTGTTTGTGGCTGATGTTGGGCTGGGCCCAACAATTGTTTCTGCTAGCCCCCCATTTCCGGCAAACAAACCCCTCCCTCTGTTTTTCATTTTTCTTTTCTAAATTCTCATCAT
Organism: Lathyrus aphaca; assembly: GCA_963966055.1. Classification (NCBI taxonomy): domain Eukaryota; kingdom Viridiplantae; phylum Streptophyta; class Magnoliopsida; order Fabales; family Fabaceae; genus Lathyrus; species Lathyrus aphaca. Next base: position 271,188,838 of record OZ014520.1, read on the forward strand.
TTTCTTTATTTTCTTTTTGTTAATTTTAATTAGTTTCTTTATTAACATTGACTATAGTTTTTATTATTTTTATTATTCTAATTAGATTTTCTACATAACTTTGTTAAGATAATAGTTAATTTTTAGTTAATATTTGTTAAAAGTTTAGAGATTTTGTTTTAGAATTTTAGTTTAGCAATTTGTTTTAATTTAAATTATTAATCTTAATATAGTTTAGATTTTAATCTCAATTAATTTTGAATTTATAAGATTTTGTCTAATTTTGGTATTAGTTTTCTAGTGGATGTTTTGTAGGTTTCTTGATGGAGGATAAAGCGTGGATGACTTTGTGACTAAATTGTTTCATAATTTTGTATGGACTAATGAGACCTCTGGATACCAATTGAACTTAGACTTCACACGGACTAATTCGTGGTCTTAATTCTGGATGTGGGAAGCCTACACTTGACATTTGACTGATACCCTGATAATTGACAATCCTGTTTAACTGTGGGATCCGCTTTGGATTCGATACTTCTTGAGTTTCTTTTGTGCGCATTGAAGAGGCAACGAACCTTCTCTGTTAGGTATCACCAAGGCCCGATTTTTACTTGTTGCATGCTGTTGCATTTGGAAGTCCTACTGGTGTAGGCTCTATTTGTGCATTGTTCGATTACTTCATATTGCATTCTCCTCTCCTTCTTATTTTCTTTTTCATATCAATCCCTTCTTCCTCTATTTATTTTCATGCTTTCTTATCTTGTTTGAGATCTGCTTAGGCCATCCTTTCTTATTTTCTATTTTTCTTTCCTTCTCCTTCTTCTGTAGGATAGGTAAACCTCATTAACCTTAGGATCACCTTTGCATGATAACTTTAGGATTAGACTTTCCCCATTAGATTTTACCTTTAAGATCTTTGGTTGTCTTTTCTTCTCATCTCAAAGCAAAACCATAAAAAGCATTTAATAAGGATTAAGGTGGTCTCCTGTGCAATAGCCTTATTCCATGAAACACTTGTAGTCTTCCCATCTTGGGATAGTACAAGCTTGTCTATCATGATGCACAAGTCTGATCATGAGACCATCTTCATCAAGAAAATCATAGAACACACTTCTTCATTTTAATTACAAAAAACACTTAATAAATTCAACGAGTTAGTGAGCTTAGGCCCTAATCTCTGGAATGAAGTTTTTGGGATCTTCTCCTTACTTGAGTGTGCTGGTTCTATTATTCCATCTTGGAATGTAGTAGCAAGTACACATTCCATGGAAAAGAGCTTGAGTTCACTTCCTTGTGCCAAACTCATAGAAAACTCATAAAAACACTGGACAAACAATAAACGTCTCTCCTTCGGGACTTCTTTTCTCATCACCTTCACTCTCATTGTACGAACTTGCTCCTACTTGTCATTTTGCAAGACGGTAACGCACTCGTCGTCCGAGCCTGCAACACCTAAGCATTGACATAGGCAGTTAAAGCCTTAAGACACAAACAATATTTTCCACCCCTAGTTAGGGGAACTATGGCGACTCTGATCCTCATTGTCCAGATGAGGTACGTAGGCAGCGGGGTAGGGCCCGTTCGAGCACAATCTTTATTTTCCCTACATTTTTCCTTTTCATTTCTTTTTCAGTTCCCTTTTCTTTTCTTTTATCCAGTTCAGTTCCTTTTCTTTGCAGCAGCTTTCATTCCTTCACCCTTTGAAACAGATTTCTTTGCAAGTGTGGATCCCGTCGGGTACGACGGACGATATGGGGTGCTAATACCTTCCCAGGTCGTAACCGACTCCCGAACCCAGTCTCTTTGGTTCGCAGGACCCGTGTCCTTCCTTTTCTTTTCTTCTGGTTTGTGCAACATTACCATTCCCGTTCCTTCGGGATAAAAATGCCTGGCTGGCGACTCTACCTCTTTCTGTGCCACTTTCGTGTTTGTACTAGGATGGAAATCCGGGGAGCGACAGCTGGCGACTTTGCTGGGGATATCCCGACCAGAGAATCTATGGTTCCCTTGAGAGTCTCTCCTAGCGCTTGCGTGTTTCTGTTTCATTGGGTGTTCATTGTTTGTTGTTGTGTGTATATATTACTGTTGTTTTATTTTACAGTTTATTTACAGCTTTATTTACAGTTTTCAGTACTTATATTCATGCTTCATATATTATTACTGGACTGTCTGGACTGGATTTTTTGTTTGGTGGGACTTGGGTGATACTGTTACTGTGAGATGAGCTCATTACCAAGGCTCGAGTGCACCTTAGGACTTAGAGTGGAACTACTTTGGCCTCATGAGATCTTGTCATGGGGGTAGTAGTGAGTTCCATGCCCAGATTTGCGACCGTCTTGGAAATGTCTTGATTTGGGGATCTTCCTCTCTCATTTCATAACCTTGATAGTTATGTGCAGCTGGGGACCGATCATTGAGAAACTTGTGGAAATATTCCTCTCTAGTGGTGACAGTGGCAGACCACATTGTGTGGCAAACCCATTCGCACCCGAGGGCCCACCTGGAACTCATATAGGATGACCTTGTTTTCCCGGACTCACGCTGAGGCCCCCCTGAGTAGTACATAATGCCAAACCGATTCCCTGATCTGGTCATGAGCCATTTCTCAGAAATGGTGAACGTATTATTGCTATTCGGCTTTGAGAGTCCGTGATGTTTGACCCGGAGCACACCCGTGATATTGGGAGGGGTTTACAGGTTTGCAGGAACCCATGACCTCAACATACCCTCATTACCAGTGCAGTCTTATGTTTTGATCCGATCGCTATGATTCTGGAGTTCTTGATCCCTTGGTTCTTGGTGATTATTCCGGGTTATTTTACAAATATCTTGTGGTTACAGGCACTCGATTATTGGTTCAGTAATCCAGATTCCAGGCAGTTCCCAGATGTTGATCCCATGTCTTTGCATCTCTAGCATCATCATATTGCATTTTGCATTTGCATCAACATTGCATTTCCTCTTCCAGGGAGCTCATCCTTCCTCCTTTTGTCCATGACCAGCCAGCTGATTTTTCGGTACTCAGTTTGAACAAGTAATAACTGTTGGAAGACAAAAAAAGTTGTTTGAAGTTTGACTGGGCAGTGCCAAGAGTTAAAAAAGTCAGTTGGGAAGCCGTCAGTAGTTATGTCAGAGAACAACCGTCAGAATGTTGAGTTTCCACCTGTATTCACTTCGATGACCAATCCTTTGTATGGTCTTTCTCCTGATGAGGATCTTCCACAAGTGAACAACCTTACTCAAGCTCAGTCTGCACAGACCCCGATTGTGAATCAGAGTGTACCTGAGCCATCTGTTGTCCGAGGTGGACCTTCATCTTCTTCTGATGCTACAGATTATCAGAGCTTTGCTTTCCCTATGCCGAACTTCCAAGGGGAAATCCCTCTTGTTAAAACCAAGGGTCCACAAGCTATTGATCCTACTGAAAGGTTTCGTGTGTTGGATGAGCAACTCAAAGCCTTAGCGGATCCTGATGCCTTTGGTTTTGATGCTCTAAACCTGTGTTTGGTGCCTGGTCTTGTCATTCCTCCAGATTTCAAAACTCCTAAGTTTGAGAAATACACTGGTGTTAGTTTCCTGAAGCGTCATTTGGTGATGTTCTGCAGAAAGATGACTTCTTATGCCCACAACGATGAATTGATGATTCATTGTTTTCAGGACAGTTTAAGTGGGGCATCCTTAAGTTGGTACATGGAAGGTAGTCGTTGTTGCACCCCAAAATTTGCCCACCCCTAGTCAAGGAATTGTGTACCAAGGTGTCCCAAGAGGTTCACAAGGTTCACAAGGTATCCCAAGAGGTTCACAAGGTTCACAATTAGTCAGAAAGCTTGGAAGTTCCCTCAAACAAAGCCTCATCCTAAGCAATGCACCCTAAACTAGGGTTTTGGATTTCATCAGGATAAATGGACTTCCAAGGACTCAAGTGAACTTCATAACATCCCAAATGTCTTCAAGAATCCCTATGTCAAGTTTCAAGGCTTTCCCAAAAGGTTTGCTCAGTCAGATGATCAGATATGCAAAAATCAGTCAAAGTGGTTAAAAAGTCAAACTGAGGTCAACTATGGTCAAACCAAAGTCAAACTTCATGATTTTTTGCCAACATCAAGTTTATGAAGTAAAATTCATCATTTGATCAAGGGTTCATCATGATTCATCAAAGAGATTTCAGATCATCAAGAATCAGGAGTTTCTAAATTAGGGTTTTCACAGGAAAAGTCAACTGAACTTTGACCAGCCATAACTTTCACATGCTTCATCAAAAATTTCCCATCCAAAGCTCATTTTGAAGGAAATTTAATTCTCTACAACTTTGGGTCTGACAAGCCAAGCCTAAAAATGCTTCATTTGAAAGGTATGAGCCAAAACATTACAGGTCATTTCAAAAGTCAACAAAAAGTCAACATCTTCCAAAGTGCATAACTTGAAAATGGTAAAAGATATGGACATGAGACCAAAGAGGTTTGTTAGAGGACTCTTTAAGCTTTCCAAAATTGAGGGATTTATGCCTTGTCAAAGTTGGGAGATTTTCAAGGGGTGTATGAAGAAAATAAGGGCTTAAATCTAATTTTTTCCAAATGGGCCTATCATTTTGCAACCCAATCTTCATGATAACATCAAGCACGACCCAATTCAAATATTTTCTGATTTTTATAATTTATTTATAATTTATTTGGATTTTATTCATTAAAATTCATTTTAAATCAAAATAAAATATGAAAATACAAATATTTGATTTGATTCTTCCTCTAGAAGCTCTTAAACATCATTTAAGTTGATTTGATACTCCAATTTTGTGCACAACCAATTTGGAAACATATCATTTGATTTTTTTTGATATTTTTGACCATAGCTTTCTTCACCTTCAAGCAACCCATACAACTCCAACCAAGGCCCAAATTCTTAACCTAATTACATTACTATATAACCACAACAATATCACAAGACAAAAAAGGAGGATGGAGAGCAAGAGGATGATATTCGTACTTTAAAATTTCACATAATTCAAAATTAGGTTTCCACAATCCACCACTTTTACAAGTTGATTAAAGGCTGCAAATGAATCCTTGAGGTTTCCTAAACCTATTCCAATCATCCTCATCATCAAATTCATGCCAAATCATACAAACCAAATTCATATTCTTGCTTTTCTTTTGATTTTTTTCAATTTCAATGATTTATGCATGATTAATTGATTTTGATTACATAATATGTTTGTTTGATTGTGTAGATGGTTTTTGGATAGTTGGATTTAAGTTTCGAAGCAGAAATCATATGGCACCATGGAGAAATAAACTATTGGTTAATCTGCTGTAATCTGTTTTCGTCGATACTTCAAAGGCTGCAGTAGTGATAAGAATTCAAGGCTGACAGGTAAGTCAGGTAAGTACTACTGTTTCGATTTACTCCGAATTTTTTCTAGAAGTTCAGAAAAAATCGATGAACAATACTCTTTTAGAATAAAATTCTAAAAGATTTCGACCCTCAAAATCGCAAATTCCTCTTTTTTCTATTTTATTTGATTTATTTTCTATTTTCATATTCTCAAAAAAATCTAAAAAAAATTGTGCGTTCTTTATTTGATTTTATTAGATTTTTAGCATCGTTTTAATATTTTTTAGATTTTATTTTAATCGCTTTTCTTATTTTTCATTATTTTAAAATCTGCAGCGATTTTATTTGATCCTATTTATTTCTTTTTTTATTCTTCCAATAGTATATACCAAAAATATGCAGGTGGGAGGAAGAAGATGGTGTGTGGCGTGCGCTAATTGGCCTAGTGACAAAGACCTAAGGTTGAAAGTCTGAGGGTGTGGGTTCAACAATCATTCCCAACATTTTGGCAAAGAAACGTGGGTTCAACACTCATTCTCAACATTTTGGCAAAGAAACGTGGCGTAGCGTAGTGGCTGAAGGTTTTTGTTGGCAAAGGCAAAGTCAGGGGTTCAACACCAACCCCCAATATTTTGGGTATCTCTAACTTTATTTTTCCCTTTTTCATCAAATTATGTATTTTCTTTGAATTTCCTTATTATTATTATTAAACTAATTTCTAAAAGATAAAACAAAATCCTTTTTTTTATTTTATTTTTGAAACTTATTTTTTTTAATATAAACCTTAAACCTATTTTTTGTAAAACCTTTTTCTTTTATAAATCTAAATCTTAATTTTTTTCGTAAACCTTAATTTTTTCCGTAAACCTTATTTTTTTCATAAACCTTAATTTTATTTTCATAAACCTTAATTTTTTCATAAATCTTAATTTTTTTCATAAACCTTAATTTTTTCCTAAACCTTAATTTTAAACCTAAGTCTTAATTTTTTTTCATAAACTTTAAACCCTAAAAGTTTATCCCTAATCTTTATCTTAACACCCAGATTTCGCCCTAATTTTTACCCTAAAATTTTTCCTAAACCTTAAATTTTTTTTAAACCTTAAAATTTTTCTCAAACCCTAACCCTAATTGTTTTCTTAACCTAGTTTGCAAACTTTTTTTTCTCTAATTTATTCACTCATTTTTATGTTATTCATTCACTGTTTGCCTGATTATGTAACTGCTTCGCCTTTGTAATAATTGATTTTTACTATTTTCTGCCATTATTATTATTATGTAACTGCCCCTAAGCCATGTAATAGTGTAGGAATTTTATTTTCTGCCTTTTAATTTCTGCCATTTATTTTTTATATTAACTGTGTGGTTAGTAACATAGGGAGTGCCAAGAAATAAATGAACCATGGACTTAGAAAATTAATAATCAAGATAAATATCTTAAAACAATACTCACACACGTAAGTCGATCTAAGATCGTCGTCTGCACTTCCTAGGGTATCCCTCTTGGTTGCCTTATTTAAAATGGTCAAGTCCCTCGAATATAGGGGTGTCTTAAGTAAAGTCCCTTCATGTATAAATCATCAAGTTCCTACAGATTTAAAAGATCAAGTCCCTTCGAGGTTGCCTACGAAATAATGATCTTGTCCCTTCGAATAAATGATGATAGTCCCTACGAATTGCTAAAGACACCCCTTAAGTTGCCTTCATTGACCATACGATGACCCTACGCCCGTCCCTATAATACATCCAAGGTAATGACTACCTACTCCTTAATAGTGGGGATAGTCTTACCTTTGAAAGAACATAAAAGAATAAGAAAGACTTAGTCTAGGGTAGGTACCTCATAGTTACTTGCTCACACCTTCAAAATTACTTTCACACCTCACAATTTCTAAACATTTTAAAAACTAGACTTTGTATACACCCATACGAGGGTCATTACAAAGTACTTAAGAAATTTTTTCTAAACACACTACACTTTCCTTTTTCAAACAAACAAAGTGAGCTAAGTAACTAAGAGCCCATCGATAACCATGGATATAAAGGGTGCTAACACCTTCCCTTTATATAACCTACCCCCCGAACCCAAGTCTTTTAAAAACGGTCTTTCCTGTTCTTTTATGTCCCTTCCTTATGGATAAAATAAAAGTCGGTGGCGACTTTTGCTATCCGCAACATGACTAAAAGTCAGTTCTCCCACCGTGTTACAGTCGTATCCGGTCATGGAATGATTTATCTAGAGCTTTCGTAAAGCAATACCAGTACAATGTGGACATGGCGCCCTGTCGCACGCACTTGCAGAGCCTATCTCAGAGGACTGGTGAATCTTTCAGAGAATATGCACAACGGTGGATAGAATTGGCAGCCCAAGTGCAACCACCACTTTCTGACAGAGAATTGGTTGACCTGTTCGTGGACACCTAGCAAGGTCCATACCTGGAAAGAATGAGTAGCATTGGGACATTAAATTTCTCTGATTTGATAATAGTTGGGATACGCATCGAGAGCCTGCTCAAAAGTGGAAAGATCCAAGACTTTTCGAACATCCCAGCTAGTGAAGATGAATCTGTCGTTAGCTCCTGTCGCTCCCACCAAATGACACCTGGCCAGAAGGGGTACAGACGCGAACGGTCGGCGAAAGGGAAGAACACAAGGGTGAACTGAAAAGAGTCGCCAGCTAGGCATTTTTATCCCGAAGGAAAGGTAATGCTGCATAAACCTGGAAAAGGATGGATAAGACGATCGCGAACCAGAGAAACTGAGAAAGGGGGTTGGTTACAACCTGAGAAGGTATTAGCACCTAGATTGTCCGTCGTACTCGACGGGATCCACACTTGAAAGATTGTGTTTAAAAGGGGTAGTGTCAGTGCTATTTTGTGTGAAAAAGCTGGAAAAGAATGCAAGTGTAAGTGCAAAAGAAATGTGAAGTGAAATAAAGGAGTGTCAGTGCAGAGGAAGAATATGAAGCTTAAGACTATGAGGCTTAAAGAACACAGCTGGAAGAGGGGGAATATACAGAGACTTTTGTTCGATAACTGTTAAGTTATGCCTACGTATCCTCTCGTGCAATGAGGAAATCAGAACATCGTAGTTCGAATCAAAGAAACTGAAAGATAAATTGACTTGTGAACTGCTTATTTGTCTATGCTCAAGTGTATGACATGTCTGGCTCAGGTGCAAACTGTCTTGCATTAGACGGAAGAAGCGAGTTCCCGTTTGTGAGTGAATGAGGTGAGAAAAGAATCCCGGAGGAGACGATTATTGTTTGTTTTTGATGTTTTCAATCTTTTATTGCCTTTTTTGTGTTTGTCATAAGTTAATGAGCTTAAGCCTAAACCAAGGGTTAGTAAACTCATCATATCCTCCCTTTCATTAGGGATAATGAGAATACCTTAAGTATGAGATAAGCATCTCAAACTTAATTACCATAATGATGTAGGATTAAGATCATTAAACTACTTGCAATTATTTAGATGTTTTTGGAGTTTTTGTTTAGTGTTAAGTAATGAGTTTAAGCCATAATCAAGGATTTAATGGACTCATTACACCATCCTAATAGAAGGATAATAGATGAGAACATTTAAGTTGAGAAAGGCTCCTCAACTTAATCCATGATTAGGGATTAAACCCATGACATAAAAAAGCCTTTATTAAAGTGGATTTTAGTTAATGGTGAGATTAAGAAATGGATTTTAGGGTTTGTAAGACAACTTGAGGGGAACTTGTCCATTAACACTAGGGTTAGTCCTTCTTCACCAATTAAGGAAGAATTAGAACCCTAATGCAAGGCCCAAGTTACAATCTTGATGTCTTAGTGATTTATTAGATTGATTGATTAAAGGATTTAAACACATTAAGGGTCTAACACTTAGGATTAAAGTTATACACTCCATCTTAATAGAAGGATACATGCATAACCCTTAATCACAAAGTCTTAAAACCTTAAGGGTTTAGTCCTTGATTAAGAGATGAGAAGAGAAGACACAAAGATGACACAAAGGTAAAACTAATGGGGAGACTAATCAAACCCTAATTGTGATCATGCTTGGGTGTTCCTAGGGTTTATGAGGCTTGCAAGAAGATCTTCAAGGAAAAGCCACCATGGAAGAAGCAGGATGAAGGAAGGAAAAGCAAGAAGAAGCAAGGCAAATTACTTCACTTAAGAAGATAAGTTGCTTGAAGAAAGAAGGAGCATGAATGAGCAAGCTCACTCTAATTCACAAGTAAAATGCAGCAATGAATGCATAAAAGGGATGAGAAGAGATTATGAGAAGTGAAGGCAAATTCACTTCTCAAACACTTACCACCTGAAAAGTTAGCAAAAAGAAATGAAATGAAATGAAAATTAAATGAATGCAAGGATGAAAGCCAAAGTCAGAAGCACATTCATGATGCAAATGACATTATGAGATGGTATGAAAGCATGTCAAATGATATGAATGTTGATACAAGAGATGAGAATGCAGATGAGACATGTAAGAAGCATGAAAGTTTATGAATGTTCATGGGATGTAATGCATGCATAACATGGCAAATGGATGAGGCAATGATCAAGAATGAGTCTAATATGTCCTATGATGTCTTAGGAGTCATGTGGATGCACAAAATGTCATGGCAAGTTCATGTATGCAAGCATATGAAGAATGAATGCAAATGAAGGCAAAGAGTAGGGTTTACATACAACATGAGATGCAAAATTCTAAATCAGAAGCAAATGACAAGATAAAAAATTGAAAATTCCATCAAAGGGACCCTAACCCTACATGATATCACACCCTAAAGGAGGAGACCTAACTCTTAACCTAATGGAAGTTATGAATTTTCTAAGTTACCTAGGGTTTTAGGATACCTTAAGAAGAAAAATGCAAATCAAATAAAAAATGCATAAGAAATTTGTGAGAAAAATATGCTTGAAACTACATGCTAAATAAAGATCAATGCAAAAAGAATCAAGGTCATGCCATCCATGGTTAGGCAGAAATGAATTTTTGAAGTTAAAGTTCAAAAATAGGGATTTTATGAACCCTAACTTCAAAAAATTTGTCAAAATATGTTCAAAGCCAAATAGAAATTTGTATGGATGGCATGACAATGTTTCTAAATGTCTTGGGAGGGTTCATGATTTTTTTGGTAATTTTTGGAAACCTAAATGCTATTTTAATTAATTAATCTTCATTAATCAATTAAAATAAACATTTAAATATTTTTAAAATAGTTTAAAAATGTAAAAAATAAAATAAAAATTGTTTTTATGTTAAGAAAATTATTTAGAATAAAAATGCAGAATGAAAATATTTTTTTGGATTTTCTATGTATTTTAAATAATTTATGCAAAACAAGTGATAAAAATATGAAAATAAATGAATTTAATGAAAAAGTCAAACAATCCAAAGGCCAGCGTTTAAACAAAAAGGGAGGGAGTTGACGCGCGTGTGAATGGAGGGCTCAGATCATTTCTGGGATTTTGAATTTTCCTAATTATGTTTAACCTAATTAATTAAGGATTAGGGCTTAATCAAGGGATCTGGACCATTGGATGCGCGCGGGAAAAGGGGATCAACGGCTCTCATTCAAACTCACTTAAACCCTAACCCTAATCAAATCACCTTCAGATGACCGGAACAGTGGTTCCGGTCATCTTCTCTGGCGAGACGAAAACTGAACTTTCTCCCTAGGAAATTTTAAACCCTCTAAAACTCCAGATCAGACCTTCTAGCAACCCTAAGCAAGAATCAAGCACAAAAACTCATTTATATTTCAACATAAACAAGAATTGAATCAAACTAGTTTTTAGGTCAAACTTTCAGAGACACGGTTCAGGCTTAATACTCAACCATTTTCAAAACCAACAAGAGCAGTGTGATCAGTGAAGCATAAGCAACATTTCTATGGCATAAAAATCAATTTCTGGAAAAAATGTTCTTGGTGATACCTGAACTGGAGCTTTCACCTTTGGAGCTTTCTGACCATTTCTTTGCTTCAAATCACCCTCAATGATCCCCCTGAAGAGTTTGCAAAGCTTGGTTGGAGTTTATATGGCCTTTATGTGAAGTTCAGTGAAGCTCAGGTCAAGGGAAATGAAAATCATGTTTTTGATTTGGGGGCTTTCAAGGCAAAATGAAGGGTGGGAAATGATCAGTGGTGAATGTGGAGATGAATGGTGGAAAAAGTTTTGAGTTTTGATGACTGAGCTATGAGTTTTGAAGAGGACAAGTTTGAGGCCAATTTTTGATAACTGAGTGTATGTGATGATCTGAGTTCCAAGAAGTTATGAAATGCAATCTTTGAGGCATGCATGTGAAGCTGTGATTGGTCAGAGGAGTTGTTGTGGAATAGTTTGATTGGCATGGCTCAAATTGCATAAAGTCAAGAAAGTTGTCCTTTGAGGTATGGGCTCATGGCAGGCTGGCTTAGAGGTATGGCTCGAGTCAGCTGTCTTTAGGGAGGTCCATGGAAACTGATTTGAGGAGCTGGCACAAGTGGATATCAAGATTTGTGCCATTTTGCAAATTCATGAAGTTTTGGCCCCTTTTGAATTATTTGATGATCAAGGCATGGAATGGCATGATTATTTGGGCAATTCTGAGTTTTCGGTCATGTGTGATGTTTTTATGATGATTAGAAGTCAATTAGAGGTCACATTTTGCCTTGGCATGAGTTTTTGCAAGTTTCCCTCTTTGGTGCATAAGTGAAAATTTAATGAATTTTCCCAACTTTGCAAAGCCATAACTTGAGTTCTAGGATGAATTAGATCAAGTTCTTATACTTTTTGAAAAGGGAATGATCCAATCTACAACTTTCATGACCAATAATTTTTCATTTGAAGCAATTTTGGTTGAAAAAGAGGAGGTTGAAAAACTTTCCCAAAATGGAAAGTTTGCATTACAAGCCACTTTCCCAAAATGGCAACTTTGCAAATGGCTTGAAATTCTCCAATTTTGTGAACTTCTAACCTCTTCTAAGATTAAATAAAGATCATGTACACCCACAATGATGGAGAAGACCCTTTGGTTGGATGATTGGGGGCCTCAGATGCCCTGATTTTGCACTGACTTGCTCAAAAAGTCATTTATTGATCAGATGCCTTCCCCATTGAATTTCTTCACGAAAATTGGTGTGTAGGATCCTTATAACATATAGAGACCAATAGAAACAAGAATGACCAAAAACTTTGGAGTTATGGCCTCTGAAACCAAAACCCTAATTTTAGGTCATCTGTGCAGTTAAGCTTGGCTCTGCTTCCATGCCTTTCTCAGTTCTTGTGATTTTCTGAATTCCTTGATATTGGGGGGATATAACATGATACTTGAACATACATGGACCTTCTTGAGATGATTAAAGACCTTTGGAGTGGCTCAGATGACCCTTGGTTTGTTCAGATCACAAACCCTAGATGCAGATGAATTTGAGCCAATGCAGTGAAGTAAAAATGCAATATGAGATGATATGATTGAACTAATGCAAATGTGAAAGATCACAAGCCATGGTGTGAACTTAGTGAGGGAAAATTTGGGGTGTTTACAGCTTCCCCTATTCAAACATGAGTCAGCTGTGCAGGATGTAAGCGACGACTTATCATACAAACAAGATAACTTGTGGTTGAATACCAAAGACAGTCCGAAATTTGCACTCACGGGGTGAAGAAGAAAAGGGGTATAGATTGTGAAAGGAAGTAAAGTATGATTATAAAGTGCGGGAGACGGTGGACGAACGCCGAGTAGAGGACGACTGCTAGGGATAAAGCAATGACGGGGACGACCGACATGCTGGGGTGATGGAGGTATCATGATGGGGACGACCATCAGGTTCATAAAGTAAAGGGTAAACAAACGATGGGGGACGGCCACCGGGTTAATAAAATAAATGAAATCAAAGGTGAAGGACAATCACCTAGCAGGGGACGGCTGCTTTGTTGGGGAGAATGATGAGGGACGGTCATCCAAGGTGAAGGACGATCACCTGGCAGGGTACGGCTGCCGAAAGTATCACGACATAGGACGAATGTCGGATAGAAAAGGTCGACGATGGGGACGGCCATCAGATAAGCATGATGAAGGACGATCATCAAGAGGTGAAGGACGATCACCTAGCAGGGGACGGCTGCTAAAATATCACAACATAGGACGAATGTCGGATAGGAAAGGGTTCCAATAATGGAGACTCCGTTGGGGGAATGATGAAGGACGATCATCAAAAAGGTGAAAGACGATCACCTGGCAGGGTACGGCTGCCGAAAGTATCATGACATAAGATGAATGTCAGATAGGAGAAAAGTCGTTCTACTGAGGAATGGTAAACACGGACGAGTGTCTACATTCAATAAATGAAAGGTATAAGCGTTTGACACTGTGTATAGATTAAAGATGCAGACGAGCATCCTTAAGACTATGATACGGACGAGTATCGGTAGAAACAAACGCTGACGCAAGTTCAGAGATGATGATACGGACGAGTATCAACTGGTTAACAAAGAACACGGACGAGTGTTGAATCTGAGAAAGATAAGTGGTGTATACAAGATACAGACGAGTATCTGTATGAGTGAGAAGTAAGCATGAGTGAGACACAGACGAGTGTTCAATATGTTGGGGAGAGTGACACGCACGAGTGTCAAAGAGAGAATGTATAAGTCATGAACTCATAAGTATAAAAGATATTCTGACAATCTGTGGGGATAAGATGACACAGACGGGTGTCAGAAGGAGTGTATTATAAGTGTTTGGGTAACTGTGCTGGGGAAAGGTGACACGGACGGGTGTCAAAAGAGTGTATAGATATTTGTTTGTAGAGAACGTTCGGGCGACTTTACTGGGGAATAATGACACAGACAAGTGCCAAAAGGAGCCTGTATCTGTATTTGAGAGTGCAAAGGGATGCTTTTGCATTCTGCGGGGACTGTAAGATTATATACATTGCTGATAGAATGTTGGTCTGCACAGGTGATTGATTCAAAACATGGCTTGTGATTATGCAATATGTTTGATTTTTGCCATAATGCTCCGTATTAGACGGAATGCTACGCTCTGAGGGTAAATATGATGCGAATGCTATGATTATGCAAAAGATACCGATCCGGGATTCGGATCCCGTCGTTGTGAAGATCTCTGATTGATCTTGCTGAAGGAATATCCCAGCTGGGGATGAGATTATTGGTAGATCTAACATATATGATTCTACTCGGGGAAATAGGTCACTGATAGACCTATCTTGGTAATGAGGAGCCCAGCTGGGGTCTGTGGAAGCTTTCGTCACTTTGTTGTGCGATCTTTAGTCATTGCTCTTCCAGATAGAGGCTGGAGCTCTGTGGGAAGATGGTTCCCTGTCTAGCACTTGGCTGGGGAGAAATGATCACCGAATGACCTTCCTAGATATTTTTGTGGGGATCCTGCCGAGGATGATGAACTCAGTTGGGGAAATGAGCCCCTTCTGATGCTGTTTTGACAGATGTGCTGGAAGAGTGATGCCCGACAACTCTGATGGGGAGAAAGCATCTCTGATGGGGAGAAAGCATCTCTGATGTTGTTTGGAAGATTTGCTGAGGAAATAATGAGTCGGTAGCTTGCTGGGGAGAAGCTTTCATGCCCCATGTTGCGCTTTGAACACTTGCAATCCTGTTATGACAAAGAAGCGCACAAGTATCCCGAGGTATCCCTTACTGGGTTCCGTCATAGGAGTTTAGACACTCCCGGGAGTAAGTAATATATTTACTGCAAGCACGTGATTAGAAAAGCGCATTTGTTTTTATGCAAACATTATATCAAGGATATCAGACATTTTTGCAAATAAAGTGTACAAGGCGCAGTATGACTGAAAATCTGATTATATTAATTTGTGTGCCCTAAATTGGCAAGTACAGTCAAAGAAACAGATCCCCTGAAATGAGGAGATTGTTACAAAATTGAGAAACAAAAGGTGCTGGCAATGTTGACGATGCTTCAGTGAGCTTCCCTATGCTATGACTTGTATGACTTTTGACGTTCTTCTCATCTTGCTTTCTGAAGAAGGCTAATTCTGACTGATGCTTTAACCTTTCGAAGTTTTCCATGTTGTAAGTGATACAGACGAATTCAGAATGCAGTTGTTCACTTATTCCCTTATTTTGCGTGGATCGCCCTTTCGGGTTTTCAATCCACCGGGATACCCATTCTTGCCTGAGCTGTCCAATGCGGCTTTTCAACTCAGCGGGTGTACTTTTTTTTATTTATTTTCCCTTATTTTTGCCCGAGTCTTTTATTATGTTTTTGACTCGCCGGGATGCCCTATTTTTGCCTGGACTTACATTCTGTTTTTATGTCCAGCGGGTCATTTTATGCGAAGTATTTTTTAACTACATCTGAATTCACAGAGGACATGAAATCTTCACCATCCATAGTGTTGAGCATCAGTGCTCCACCAGAGAAAACTTTCTTTACTATGAATGGGCCATCATAATTCGGAGTCCACTTTCCCCTGTGGTCTGTATAAGGAGGAAGGAGTCTTTTTAGCCCAAGATCTCCTACTTGGTATTCCCGAAGCCTGACTTTCTGATCGAAGGCTCTTTTCATTCTTTTCTGATATAACTGCCCATGACAGATTGCAGCTAATCTCTTTTCTTCGATCAAATTCAGTTGTTCGTACCGGGATCGGACCCACTCTGCTTCATTCAGCTTAACATCCATCAGTACTCGCAAGGAGGGTAATTCAACTTCAACAGGTAGGACTACCTCCATACCATACACAAGCTGATACGGTGTTGCCCCAGTGGATGTTCTGATTGAGGTATGGTACCCATGCAAGGCAAATGGTAGCATTTCATGCCAATCTTTGTATGTGACCACCATCTTCTGCACAATCTTCTTGATATTCTTGTTAGCTGCCTCCACAACGCCATTCATCTTTGGCCTGTAAGGATAAGAATTATGGTGTTGGATTTTGAAGTCCCGACACAGTTCTGCCATCATTTTGTTGTTTAAGTTGGAATCATTATCAGTAATGATTCGCTCGGGCACTCCATACAGACAAATGATGTCTCTCTTCAGGAATCGGGCTACCACTTGCCTGGTGACATTCGCGTATGAAGCTGCTTCAACCCATTTGGTAAAATAGTCAATGGCTACTAGGATGAATCTGTGGCCATTTGAAACAGTTGGTTCAATCTTCCCAATTATATCAATGCCCCACATGGCGAAGGGCCAAGGTGAAGACATTATATTCAAAGGATTCGGAGGCACATGCACTTTGTCCGCATAAATCTGGCATTTATGACACTTTCTGGCATAAGCACAACAGTCTGCATCCATTGTGATCCAATAGTAACCTGATCTTAGCAATTTCTTAGCCATTGCATGTCCTCCAGCATGGGTACCGAAAGATCCTTCATGCATCTCGTGCATCAACAAGTCTGCTTCTGTCTTATCAACACATCTGAGAAGTATCATATCAAAGTTTCTCTTGTACAAGGAACCATCAGCATTCAGGAAGAAACTACCAGCTAGCCTTCTTAATGTCTTCTTATCATTGGAAGATGCCCCAGGTGGGTATGTTTGATCCTCCAAGAAGCATTTGATGTCATAGAACCAAGGCTTATCATTTTTAGCAAGGTCTGCTGAGAATACATATGCTGGTCTGTCAAGCCTGGACACTGAAATCCGAGGCACAAAGTTGGCAGCTTGAACTTTGATCATGGATGAAATGGTAGCCATAGCATCTGCAAACTGATTTTCATCTCGAGGGATATACTCAAGTTTGACTGTTGTGAAGAATGTGAGTAACCTCCTTGTATAATCCCGGTAAGGTACCAGATGCTCCTGGTGAGTGTACCATTTGTCGTTGGTTTGATTAATTACCAGAGCTGAATCTTCGAATACAGTTAAAGTTTTGATCCTGAGGTCAATGGCTTCCTCAAGACCCATAATACAAGCTTCGTATTCAGCTTCGTTGTTAGTGCAGTTAAAAGTGAGCTTTGCCGAGAAAGGCATGTGAACTCCTTTAGGTGTAATGAGTACTGCACTAACTCCACGACCATTCATATTAACAGCCCCATCAAACATCATAGTCCATTCTTCCTCTGGGTCAGGCCCTTCAGTGTGAACAGGCTCTTCATGATCTTTTGCTTTTAGGAACATGATGTCTTCATCAGGGAAGTCAAATCTCATGGGCTGGTAATCATTAATGGGTTGCTCAGCAAGGTAATCCGACAATACACTGCCTTTGATGGCTTTTTGAGATGTGTACTGAATGTCATATTCTGTGAGAATCATTTGCCATCTTGCAACCCGTCTGGTAAGTGCTGGCTTCTCAAATATGTACTTGACTGGGTCCATTTTTGAGATCAATAAGGTAGTGTGGGTCAACATATACTGCCTTAGTCGGCGAGCAGCCCACGCTAAAGCACAACAAGTTTTCTTGAGCAGTGAATAACGTTGTTCACAGTCAGTAAACGTTTTGCTTAGGTAGTAAATTGCATACTCTTTTCGACCAGACTCGTCATGCTGGCCCAGCACACACCCCATTGACTCTTCTAATATTGTTAAGTACATGATTAGAGGTCTTCCTTCAACTGGAGGCATAAGGATTAGAGGCTCTTGTAAGTATTCCTTGATTTTGTCAAAAGCCCTTTGGCAGTCTTCATTCCACCTGACCGTTTGTTCTTTCCTTAAAAACTTGAACAAGGGCTCACAGGTTGCTGTAAGGTGAGATATGAACCGTGAAATGTAGTTCATTCTACCTAGAAACCCCCGAACTTCTTTTTCAGTCTTTGGTGCAGGCATTTCTTGAATGGCTTTGACTTTGTCAGGGTCAACTTCAATTCCCTTCTCACTCACAATAAATCCCAGCAGCTTACCGGATCGCACCCCGAATGTGCATTTGTTGGGGTTTAGCTCCAGTTGGTACTTCCTCAGACGCTTGAATAGCTTCAACAGATTCACCAGGTGGTCTTCTTCTGTGAGGGACTTGGCAATCATGTCATCCACATAACATTCAATTTCTTTGTGGATCATGTCATGGAATAATGTTACCATAGCCCATTGATAAGTGGCACCAACATTCTTCAGTCCGAACGACATTACCTTATAACAGAATGTGCCCCAGGGTGTGATGAAAGTTGTCTTCTCCATGTCTTCAGGTGACATCTTGATCTGATTATATCCTGAAAATCCATCCATGAAGGAGAACACCGAGAACTGAGCAGTATTGTCGACCAATACATCAATGTGAGGTAAAGGGAAGTCATCTTTCGGGCTGGCTCTGTTCAGATCCCAGTAATCCACACACATCTATACTTTGCCATCCTTCTTAGGCACAGGTACAATGTTAGCAACCCACGACGGGTAACTGGTTACAGCAAGGAAACCGGCGTCCCACTGTTTTTGTACCTCTTCTTTTATCTTCATTGCCATATCCGGGCGCGTACGATACAACTTCTATTTTACTGGAGGACAATCTTCTTTTAGAGGTAGCTTGTGCATAACAATGTCGGTGTCCAATCCTGGAAGATCTTGATAAGACCAAGCAAAAACATCCACGTACTCCCGAAGCATATTGATAAGATGTTCTTTCACTGAATCTTGCAGACAGGCCCCGATCTTCACTTCTTTTAAATCTTCTTCTGTACCAAGATTAACCGTTTCAACTTCCTCTTGATGGGGAGTGATAACCTTCTCCTCTTGTCTCAACAACTTGGCTAGCTCTTCTGGTAGCTCATAATCTTCTTCAACCCCTTCATCGGCTTGATTAATCGGATTGTCAAAGTCATACGAAGTCATAGCGGTGTTGTTGTCGGTGCAGTATGGAGGGCACTCTCTGCAAGGGTTTTAGATTTGTTCATTTTAGTGATCAGTTTTATCTTGCTTAGAAAAAGTGAAAATTTATTATTTTGAAAATGCCATTTTATTTTTGTACAAAAAATGAAAAATGAAAAACAGTGAGCGTGAAAAGAAAAGACTCATTTGCAAAAGATGTCCTGATATTCATTAATTGATCGTTTGCACAAAATACAAGATGGCCCGATTACAAAATGAGCCATGACATCTTGGGCAAGATGCAGGACTTGATGCATGCTTAAATACAGGAAATAATAATTACTCTGCCGAAGTAACTCTTATAATTTCCTGGGAAGACCAGTTTGAGACTCGGTTCCCCGGGATCCTTGGACATATCCAGCTTTCCAGGTTGCGTTCGTCTTCTGACTCATCTTCCAAACTATTCACATCATCCGGGGTGAGCATTCCCCCGCTGACAAACTTGGGCTCCGTTGCAACCTCTGGTTGATCTTGTCGAGTTGGTCTGTAACCCAACCCGAATCGGTCTTCTTTCTTCTCAACTGGCAGCAGCTTGCCCCAGCCTTGGGCGGTACCCTCCTCAACAACCTTCCGGGCTTGTTGATATGATGTGATGGAAGTCCCAGACACAGCAGATGCTTCATTGATGTTAAGGGCCTCAAAGCCTTGACTCATGGTCTCATGGATCTCTCCATCCATTTCTATGTACTTATACGTAGCCAGCTGGCTAACAAAGATGTCCTCCTCCCCACAAATGGTGATGATTTGGCCTTCCCACTCGAATTTTAACTTCTGGTGAAGGGTAGACGTAACAGCGCCAGCGGCGTGGATCCAGGGTCTACCCAACAGACAACTGTAGGCCGGCTGTATGTCCATCACAAAGAAGGTAGTTTTGAAGGTCTGCGGGCCAATCAACACAGGCAAATCAATCTCACCAAGCACTGATCTTTTAGAGCCATCAAATGCTCTTACCACCAAATTACTTGGGCACAATGCCAATCCATCATACTCCAGCTTCACTAAGGCTTTCTTTGGTAGGACATTGAGGGAAGACCCTGTGTCCACCAACACATGTGACAGAACAACACCTTTGCATTCTAAGGTGATATGTACAACCTTGTTATGGTTGCGCCCCTCCGTTGTTAAATCAGCATTTGTAAAGCCCAGTCCATGACTGGTATTGACATTTGCAACCACAGTCTCTAACTGATTAACAGTAATCTCCTCTGGCACGTATGCTGCGTGCAGGACCTTCAATAATTCATTCCTGTGAGCTTCGGAACACATTAACAGTGATAATATGGAGATTTTGGAGGGTGTTTGGTGAAGCTGGTCCACCACCTTGTAATCACTTCTTTTTATTATTCTCATGAACTCGTCTACATCTTGTTCAAAAGATGTCTTCTGAGTCTCTTTGGCAGATGGCTCTTCAGATACCACATTCTTTCCTTTTGCCTTGGCAGCAACTTCTGCTTCAGCATTAGGTCTTGGTGTTTGTGAGGCAAAAAGGTGTTCGCTTCTGGTGAAGCCTTCGCCTCCCCCAACATTATCAATTTGTGGTGAAGAGGTTGATGAATCCAAGGTGATCTTCTCCCCATCGCAGTAAAGATTAGAGCCGTAGTGCCAAGGTATGGCATTATTGCTTTCATAAGGAACAGGCCCTGGTACCGTAATGGTAACTGGGCTGATTGCTGCAGAGGAAGGAATTGTAATGGTGTGAGGATCATAGTATATTGTGACTGGAGGTCTGGCAGGAGGTGCCACAATTTTTTGTTGGAAATTGTTGTTGGGAGGAACATTTGATGGGTCATAGTAGATTGTAACTGTTGAGACATCTTCATTACTTTTTGTTGGCATTGTAGAAGATTCCTTTGGTAAAATGGATGCTGATGTTGTAGAAGAAACAGCTGTTGAAATTTGACTTGTTGAAATGATGGACGGAGTAATTGCCGGTGATGTTGATGAATCAGTAGGAATGATTGTTGTTGCTGTTGTAGGAGAATCTGTTGAAAGGAGAACTGTTGATGTTGTAGGGGATTCCATTGTTGCGGAGACAAGAGTTGCTGCAGGAGCTGTTGAAGTAATTTGCAAAATCCCATCTTGGATAAGGCCATCTATGCCAATCCTTAGCTTCTCACAACCATTACTAGCTGTCTTACACAATTCACAGCAGGCCCCATAGCCTGGGAACACTCGGCATCTTAAAAGTTGAACTTTGACTTCGGCCAGTGGTGTTTGAATCTGTGCAACATTATCAATCAATGTAGATGGTTGGTCCTCTTCAATGGCATTAATCCTAGGCCCACCATGATTAGGCATAGGATTTCTGTTGACGTTCGGAGGAGGTGCGAAGTTAAGGGCTTTAGAATCAACCAAATCCTGAACCTTCATCTGTAACGCTCTGCATTTCTCAGTATTGTGACCAGGTGTGTTGGAGTGGAAGGCACACTTGGCGTTGACATCATAATTCTTTGGGAGATTGAGAGGATCCAGTGGTGCCAACGTCCTTAACTCAACCAGGTTAAGCTTCAGGAGTTGTGGTAATAAAGCAGCATAAGGCATAGGGATAGGGTCAATCACCCTATTTGCCTGAGATGGTCTTTGTTGGAAGGGACGCTACTGTTGGTTGCTATTGTTGTTGTTGTAGGTTCTCTGTTGCGGAAAATGAGATGGTTGCTGATAGTGATGTTGTTGTTGTTGTTGAGGATATAATGATTGTTGTGGAACTGGAGCTGGGATGGTAACAACTGCTACTAACCTGTGAGAATATTGGGGCCTACCCCTGCCTGCATGGATGACATTAGTTTCACCCGTCCTTCGGGGTCCTGCAAAGGGTTTTCTAGGGTTGTTGGAGGAACTTGCACCGTTGTCAGAGATTTTTCCCATCTTCAAAAGACTTTCAATTCTCTCACCAGCTATAACTACATCAGCAAAACTGGTAGAGGAGAAAGCAGCGAGTCTATCAATATAAGTCCCTTGCAATGTGTTCATGAACATGTCAGCCATTTCTCTTTCTGACATGAGTGGTTGGACAGCAGCAGCAAGTTGTCTCCATCTCTGAGCATAATCCCGGAAACTCTCTCTAGAAGACTGAGACATGCCCATTAGAAGAGTTCTATTAGGAGCCATGTCCAGGTTGTACTGATATTGCCGAATGAAAGCCTCGGCCAAGTCCTTACAACATCTTATGGTGGCCCTAGTCAAATGCGAATATCATTCTCTCGAAGCTCCAGTCAGACTGTCCTCCAAGTAGAACATCCATAACTTCTCATCCATGGTATAAGCCTTGAGCCTTCCCAAGAAAGATTGCAGATGAGTACGCGGACAGGAGGTACCATTATACTTTTCAAAGCATGGGGGTTTGAATTTGTAGGGAATCCTCACCCCATCTACTAGTCCCATATCCATCACGTCGAAGCCCAAAGAATTCTGAGATTCCAAGGATCTTAACTATTCAGCAATCTCATCCAATCTTCTATCATATACCTCATCTCCAACCCCTATAACAGTAAACTGTTCTTCTTGGGGATCCTCTTGCAGGATTCTGCCCCCAACAGCATTACCTTGAACATTCCTCGGGATGTTAACTTCTGGATTCAGATGGGGTCCATATTCTGGTGGGTCAATACGAGGTTGCCCCCGTTCATTGTTGCTGGTTCCCCCTGTTCCAAGATGGGGCTCCTCAGGTGTATGTCTTTCTACCAGCTCTCTCAGTCTTTCTTGGCTCTGGGCTAAGCCAGTCATGACAGCCATGAATTGAGACATCTGGTTCCTCATTTCCACTCTCTCATTTGCCATCTGATTTCTGACCTCATTTAGGTCCTGCTGTACTTGCTCCATTTGAATGTCGGGAAGGTTGTTACGAGTTGGGTACCGGTGTGTGCGGTTGACAGGGAACACTCGGCGACGAGCAATGTTTCCTGAAGTCACAACAAAGTTAGAAACAATAAATAATAAGTAAAACCTACAAAACAAAGGAAAAGTTAGTATGCAATGTTCTTATTTGTTTTCCAAGGCATCCGGTTTGGTTCTTGGTTTTGACCTTTCCAGACCTCGAGGAAGATGCTTGATGTTGTTGAGAGAAAACCCAAATGAAAACAAACTAAAATATATTACAAATGATGAAGCAATATATAGTCTGTTTTACAATACATGCCCATGGAGGGTCAAAATACAACAAAAGGAAAAGTACATCAAAAGGAAAGAACAACAAGTAAAGAAAAATCAGACATCCAATCCAAACTCATCTTCTCTGACCTCCTTCAGGAGTGCCTCAGTCACTGGACCAGCTGGGTGCTCTGTAATGGTCCTAATGAGGAGGTTCCTAGTAGCAATGGCAGTGGTCAGCTTCTTATGCTTGTCCTGGTCTTTTGATCTTTTTAACCCTGCTCTAAGTTTCAACTCTGATATCTCCTTTTATGCGACTAACAAAGCTTCCTGCTGCTTCTTCTCATTGGCCTCCAATTGTTCAATCTTAGCTTGAGTTTTCTGGTCTTCTTGTGCACGGGTTCGGTGATCCTGACCCACCTAGCCTGGCTCTCTTGCAAATAGTGCTCAGCCCTAGCTTTCTGAATCTTGGCCTCCTTGCAGGCATTCTTCAATATCTGTTCCCCAACCCTTGCTTTCCTTATGTAGTCTTCTGTCTTTTCAATTTTGGCAAGGTGTTCAACCCTGAGTTTTTCCAATCTCTCAATGTCCAGACGACCATCACTTCTTTCCCAAAGAGTCTTCTTTAAGGCCTGAGATAGCTGCTCATTCCTTTCCTTCAACTTTTCAAATTCCTCCAGGCTAACTGTTGCTGCAGGCTGTACTGTAGATGGTCCAGGCATGTCTTCCAAGGTGAAAGGCATTCTGGTAATCTGAGCTCTGGTACGGGACCAGTCTGAGTACTGAGCTGAAGCAACATTGTTACATCTTCCAAGAATAGCTACTCCTTTTGTCTGGATGTTGTCCCAAGCCCAGGATGCTTGTCTGACAACAGCTGAATTAGGTTGTACTTCACAATATAAGGTCTCAGCTAAATCCTGTCCTCTTGGAGGGTGAACCAAGGCATATCCCAATTGTCTCTTAAATAGTAAAGGATTGTAGTTGATGCAACCCTTCACTCCCATCAGAGGCACATTTGGGTATTGTCCACATCTGGTGATAATGTCCTTGCCCTTGGTGCTCTAGGTGCACCATCTGATATCATCTGAAGTTAAGGAAATGAACCTCTTGGCCCAATTCTTCTGTTGGTGTGGGTTCAAGAAAGCATCTGATTTAGGCAGGTGTCTGAGTAGCCAAGAATAGAACAAAGGAGCACAGCATCTGACCAACTTCCCCCTTTGTTTTTCATTCCTCTGATGGATGGAATAGTAAAAATCTCCCAGTAGTGTAGGTACTGGGTTCTTCAGAAGAAACAAATGGATGGCATTCTTGCTGACAAATTTAGGCTCATCTACAAATAGTATAGCCCCATATATGTTGAGGGCTAACAGTGCACAGACTGCCCTCCACTCTCCCAATGAAGCCTTCAGGATGACTTGAGAAATCAAGAAGTCCAGATGCAAACCAGGAATCCCAGCCTTTGTTGTCATGCTTTGCTCAATAAGTGCAGGCTCCAGGTACAATGCCCTTGCTATCTTTTCATTCCCAGGAGCAGTCATCTCTGGGTTGAAGGGGATTCCACCTCTGATAGGTACTCCAATCAATAAAGAAAACTCTTCCAGCAAAGGCCCTAACTGAAAGTCTGGAAAGGTGAAGCATCTCAGTGGTGGGTCATAGAACTGCAAGCATGTGTGAATCATGCTCCTCTGAGAAGGATCCAGGTCCATAACCATATCCAAGATACCTCTATAGTGCTCTCTGAACAGTGGGATATGGTCAGGGGTGATGAGTGACTGGACCTGCCTGATACCAGTCAACACAGGCTCAAAAAAGTGGTATGATATGTTGCTCTTCCTGGGAGTAGTCATGAGTGATGCTGAAGAAGCTAAAGATAAGTGCTGATGAAGATCATAGACTAAGGATGGAAATAAATCTCTGACAGGTTAATGCTGGTGGTGATGGAGATAACTGAAGAAGACAGCTGAAGCAGAGGTCTATGCAGAAGAAGGGGTCAAAACCAAAACCAAGATACAATGAGGTGGATACCCTGAAAAGAAAATAAACAAATGTTAAATGATGCAATGATGATATATGCAAATGATATGCAAGGGTTTGTGATCAAGAGCTGGATCTGATTATCTGTCTTGATATAAGGCCCATGTATGTTCAAAGGTCCGGATGAAGGTTTAGAAATCCAGTAACCAGGGTGGGGGAGTCAAATAAATATTCACATGTCCAGGGTTAATCACAAGAACTATCCAAAGTGGAGTATTCTTAAACAAAACAGTAACAAGGTATGATGTGGCCAAGGGTTCCTGCAAACCTGTAAATAGCCTAACCCCCTCACAGGTAATGTTCTAGAACAAAGATCCTCAGACTTGAATCAGTTATGAGAAGTGTAAACACTTCTAACCCAGAGGTACAGTGTTTACAATAACCATAAAAGATCCTCCTCTAATTCACCTCAGTTTCTGAAGGTCATAATAAAAGGTCATCCAGACTTAGCAGGCTTCCCAGATAGCCCTAGCACTACAGGAAATCTGTACCACAGAGTTCTCAAGAAGAAACCCATATTTGAATCGTGTTTCATATTCCCGCACCAGACTTAAATGGAATGGGAAAGAACATGAACCACTCTAGCCTAGGTGTCACTCAGGTCCCATGTATAGGACCTTAAACTCTCAATGGAACCCTACCCACCAAAACAGCAAACCAGATCCAGCAAATGACAGTATGAAATATGCATAAGACTGTAAAGAAAGCAAATAAATAAAGTTGTACATAAAGCAATAAATAAAGCAAAATAAATAAACACACATAGCACATAATACCCCAGTAAACACAAATTAAACAAACGCTTGGAGGAACCCACAAAAAGAACCAGAAGCCCTAGTTACAGTATAAGGGTCCCCAGCAGAGTCGCCAAGCTGTCGCTCCCACCAAATGACACCTGGCCAGATGGGGTACAGACGCGAACGGTCGGCGAAAGGGAAGAACACAAGGGTGAACTGAAAAGAGTCGCCAGCTAGGCATTTTTATCCCGAAGGAAAGGTAATGCTGCATAAACCTGGAAAAGGATGGATAAGACGACCGCG
Organism: Lathyrus aphaca; assembly: GCA_963966055.1. Classification (NCBI taxonomy): domain Eukaryota; kingdom Viridiplantae; phylum Streptophyta; class Magnoliopsida; order Fabales; family Fabaceae; genus Lathyrus; species Lathyrus aphaca. The sequence continues at coordinate 271,215,089 of OZ014520.1, forward strand.
AACCAGAGAAACTGAGAAAGGGGGTTGGTTACAACCTGGGAAGGTATTAGCACCCAGATTGTCCGTCGTACTCGACGGGATCCACGCTTGAAAGATTGTGTTTAAAAGGGGTAGTGTCAGTGCTATTTTGTGTGCAAAAGCTGGAAAAGAATGCAAGTGTCAGTGCAAAAGAAATTTGAAGTGAAATAAAGGAGTGTCAGTGCAGAGGAAGAATATGAAGCTCAAGACTATGAGGCTTAAAGAACACAGCTGGAAGAGGGGGAATATACAGAGACTTTTGTTCGATAACTGTTAAGTTATGCCTACGTATCCTCTCGTGCAATGAGGAAGTCAGAACACCGTAGTTCGACTCAAAGAGACTGAAAGATAAATTGACTTGTGAACTGCTTATTTGTCTATGCTCAAGTGTATGACCTGTCTGGCTCAGGTGCAAACTGTCTTGCATTAGACGGAAGAAGCGAGTTCCCGTTTGTGAGTGAATGAGGTGAGAAAAGAATCCCGGAGGAGACGATTATTGTTTGTTTTTGATGTTTTCAATCTTTTATTGCCTTTTTTGTGTTTGTCATAAGTTAATGAGCTTAAGCCTAAACCAAGGGTTAGTAAACTCATCATATCCTCCCTTTGATTAGGGATAATGAGAATACCTTAAGTATGAGATAAGCATCTCAAACTTAATTACCATAATGATGTAGGATTAAGATCATTAACCTACTTGCATTTATTTAGATGTTATTGGAGTTTTTGTTTAGTGTTAAGTAATGAGTTTAAGCCATAATCAAGGATTTAATGGACTCATTACACCATCCAAATAGAAGGATAATAGATGAGAACATTTAAGCTGAGAAAGGCTCCTCAACTTAATCCATGATTAGGGATTAAACCCATGACATAACAAAGCCTTTATTAAAGTGGATTTTAGTTAATGGTGAGATTAAGAAATGGATTTTAGGGTTTGTAAGACAACTTGAGGGGAACTTGTCCATTAACACTAGGGTTAGTCCTTCTTAACCAATTATGGAAGAATTAGAACCCTAATGCAAGGCCCAAGTTACAAGCTTGATGTCTTAGTGATTTATTAAATGGATTGATTAAAGGATTTAAACACATTAAGGGTCTAACACTTAGGATTAAAGTTATACACTCCATCCTAATAGAAGGATACAGGCATAACCCTTAATCACAAAGTCTTAAAACCTTAAGGGTTTAGTCCTTGATTAAGAGATGAGAAGAGAAGACACAAAGATGACACAAAGGTAAAACTAATGGGGAGACTAATAAAATCCTAATTGTGATCATTCTTGGGTGTTCCTAGGGTTTATGAGGCTTGCAAGAAGATCTTCAAGGAAAAGCCACCATGGAAGAAGCAGGATGAAGGAAGGAAAAGCAAGAAGAAGCAAGGCAACTTACTTCACTTAAGAAGATAAGTTGCTTGAAGAAAGAAGGAGAATGAATGAGCAAGCTCACTCTAATTCACAAGTAAAATGCAGCAATGAATTCATAAAAGGGATGAGAAGAGATTATGAGAAGTGAAGGCAAATTCACTTCTCAAACATTTACCACCTGAAAAGTTAGCAAAAAGAAATGAAATGAAATGAAAATGAAATGAATGCAAGGATGAAATCCAAAGTCAAAAACACATTCATGATGCAAATGACATTATGAGATGGTATGAAAGCATGTCAAATGATATGAATGTTCATACAAGAGATGAGAATGCAGATGAGACATGTAAGAAGCATGAAAGTTTATGGATGTTCATGGGATGTAATGCATGCATAACATGGCAAATGGATGAGGCAATGATCAAGCATGAGTCTAATGTGTCCTATGATGTCTTAGGAGTCATGTGGATGCACAAAATGTCATGGAAAGTTCATGTATGCAAGCATATGAAGAATGAATGCAAATGAAGGCAAAGATTAGGGTTTACATACAATATGAGATGCAAAATTCTAAATCAGAAGCAAATGACAAGATTAAAAATTGAAAATTCCATCAAAGGGACCCTAACCCTACATGATATCACACCCCAAAGGAGGAGACCTAACTCTTAACCTAATGGAAGTTATGAATTTTCTAAGTTACCTAGGGTTTTAGGATACCTTAAGAAGAAAAATGCAAATCAAATCAAAAATGCATAAGAAATTTGTGAGAAAAATATGCTTGAAACTACATGCTAAATGAAGATCAATCCAAAAAGAATCAAGGTCATTCCATCCATGGTTAGGCAGAAATGAATTTTTGAAGTTAGGGTTCAAAAATAGGGATTTTATGAACCCTAACTTCAAGAAATTTGTCAAAATATGTTCAAAGCCAAAAAGAAATTTGTATGGATGGCATGACAATGTTTCTAAATGTCTTGGGAGGGTTCATGATTTTTTTGGTAATTTTTGGAAACCTAAATGCTATTTTAATTAATTAATCTTCATTAATCAATTAAAATAAACATTTAAATATTTTTAAAATAGTTTAGAAATGTAAAAAATAAAATAAAAATTGTTTTTATGTTAAGAAACTTATTTAGAATAAAAATGCAGAAAGAAAATATTTTTTTGGATTTTCTATGTATTTTAAATAATTTATGCAAAACAAGTGATAAAAATATGAAAATAAATGAATTTAATGAAAAAGTCAAACAATCCAAAGGCCAGCGTTTAAACAAAAAGGGAGGGAGTTGACGCGCGCGTGAATGGAGGGCTCAGATCATTTCTGGGATTTTGAATTTTCCTAATTATGTTTAACCTAATTAATCAAGGATTAGGGCTTAATCAAGGGATCTGGACCATTGGATGCACGCGGGAAAAGGGAATCAACGGCTCTCATTCAAACTCACTTAAACCCTAACCCTAATCAAATCACCTTCAGATGACCAGAACAGTGGTTCCGGTCATCTTCTTCGGCGAGACGAAAACTGAACTTTCTCCCTAAGCAATTTTAAACCCTCTAAAACTCCAGATCAGACCTTCTAGCAACCCTAAGCAAGAATCAAGCACAAAAACTCATTTATATTTCAACATAAACAAGAATCGAATCAAACAAGTTTTTAGGTCAAACTTTTAGAGACACGATTCAGGCTTAATACTCAACCATTTTCAAAACCAACAAGAGTAGTGTGATCAGTGAAGCATAAGCAACATTTCTATGGCATAAAAATCAATTTTTGGAAAAAAATGTTCTTGGTGATACCTGAACTGGAGCTTTCACCTTTGGAGCTTTCTGACTAGTTCTTTGCTTCAAATCACCCCCAATGATCCCCCTGAAGAGTTTGCAAAGCTTGGTTGGAGTTTATATGGCCTTTATGTGAAGTTTAGTGGAGCTCAGGTCAAGGGAAATGAAAATCGTGTTTTTGATTTGGGGGATTTCAAGGCAAAATGAAGGGTGGGAAATGATCAGTGGTGAATGTGGAGATGAATGGTGGAAAAAGTTTTGAGTTTTGATGACTGAGCTATGAGTTTCGAAGAGGACAAGTTTGAGGCCAATTTTTGAGAACTGAGTGTATGTGATGATCTGAGTTCCAAGAAGTTATGAAATGCAATCTTTGAGGCATGTATGTGAAGCTGTGATTGGTCAGAGGAGTTGTTGTGGAATAGTTTGATTGGCATGGCTCAAATTGCATAAAGTCAAGAAAGTTGTCCTTTGAGGTATGGGCTCATGGCAGGTTGGCTTAGAGGTATGGCTCGAGTCAGCTGTCTTTAGGGAGGTCCATGGAAACTGATTTGAGGAGCTGGCACAAGTGGATATCAAGATTTGTGCCATTTTGTAAATTCATGAAGTTTTGGCCCCTTTTGAATTATTTGATGATCAAGGCATGGAATGGCATGATCATTTGGGCAATTCTGAGTTTTAGGTCGTGTGTGATGTTTGTATGATGATTAGAAGTCAATTAGAGGTCACATTTTGCTTTGGCATGAGTTTTTGCAAGTTTCCCTCTTTGGTGCATAAGTGAAAATTTAGTGAATTTTCCCAAATTTGCAAAGCCATAACTTAAGTTCTAGGATGAATTAGATCAATTTCTTGTACTTTTTGAAAAGGGGAGGTTGAAAAAGAGGAGGTTGAAAAACTTTCCCAAAATGGAAAGTTTGCATTACAAGTCACTTTCCCAAAATGACAACTTTGCAAATGGCTTGAAATTCTCCAATTTTATGAACTTCTAACCTCTTCTAAGATTAAATAAAGATCATGTACACCCACAATGATGGAGAAGACCCTTTGGTTGGATGATTGGGGGCCTCAGATGCCCTGATTTTGCACTGACTTGCTCAAAAAGTCATTTATTGATCAGATGCCTTCCCCATTGAATTTCTTCATGAAAATTGGTGTGTAGGATCCTTATAACATATAGAGACCAATAGAAACAAGAATGACCAAAAACTTTGGAGTTATAGCCTCTGAAACCAAAACCCTAATTTTAGGTCATCTGTGCAGTTAAGCTTGGCTCTGCTTCCATGCCTTTCTTAGTTCTTGTGATTTTCTGACTTCCTTGATCTTGGGGGGATATAACATGATACTTGAACTTACATGGACCTTATTGAGATGATTTAAGACCTTTGGAGTGGCTCAGATGACCCTTGGTTTGCTCAGATCACAAACCCTAGATGTAGATGAATTTGAGCCAATGCAGTGAAGCAAAAATGCAATATGAGATGATATGATTGAACTAATGCAAATGTGAAAGATCATAAGCCATGGTGTGAACTTAGTGAGGGCAAATTTGGGGTGTTTATAGCTCCCAAGGGGAAAAAGGGTATGAGATCAATGCAGTCATGGCAAATATTGAATATTTTGGACCAACATCTTCTCAGAGATCATCCGTTCCTAAGTCTGGTTACTCTTACGGACAACAAGCGATGCTCAGAGCACCATATCAGAAACCCTGGATTCCTCTTCGTTCAAATCTGCAAGCTCATGGTAGAAGACCCCAGAATCAACATCAGAGCCATCATATGCCTCGCAACAATCTGGAAAGAAGGAACGCTCCTCTTCATCCAGTTCCCATGGCATACACTAACTGACTTTTAGAACCCTAGTTATCCCATCTTGGCCTTTATAAAGTAGTGAGATAGCCGGCTTTGGTGAAAACTGAAGTTGGTTGATACTCGATACTACGCTCATTGAGATCCTAAACTTGGAGGGTTTTGGTTGGCAAGTAAGTTGCCTACTGAACAACCACCCTCGGGAAGGATCAGTGATATTGAGATCCCTTAGAACCTGGTTACTTTTGTAGGACATGATGAACCAACTAACTTCAGGGGAGGGTACTTACCTTTAAACCTCATGCAAGCCTTCAAACCTAGGGCTATTGTATGACTTGTTTGTGTGTGCCACATGTTTGTGATTGAGCGTAACATCATGACATCATGCATCATAAGCATATCATTTTCACTAACCATTTCAAGGAACAAAGGATTTATCTTTGTTCTTTGTTGCAGGTCATGGCTTCTGCTCGTAGGAATACTATCCGGATCAACTTTGTAGGAATACCTCCTAAGCTTAAAGAATTGGTCTCTCAAGTTTCTGAAAACTCCCAATTCATCAAAAGGCATGGTCACCTACTGGATCTAGTCACTTCAGGGTTCAATGAAGATATGATGAGTGTCCTATTTCAGTTCTTTGATCCTAAACATCATTTCTTCACATTCCCCGACTATCAGCTGGTTCCTACAATGGAGGAGTTCTCCAAACTACTGGGTATACCTATCCTTGATCAGAGACCCTTCACAGGCTTAGAGAAAGAGCATAAACCTGAAGTCATTGTTGTAGCCTTACATTTGAAGAAATCAAACATTGTTCTAGAAACGAGAAACGAAGCTAAAGGTATTCTTGCTAAGGTATTGATGGAAAAAGCTCAAGTGTTCTTGAAGGCTATGAGTTATGATGCTTTTGAGAAGATCTTAGCCCTATTGATCTATGGCTTAGTGTTGTTCCCTAATCCAGACCAGTTCATAGACATACACGCCATCAACATATTTCTGACTCGTAATCTAGTACCTACATTACTTGGAGACATCCTACATTCTCTTCACACTCGTACTACGAAGGCGAGGGGAACTCTGATGTGTTGCATACCTTTATTGTCTAGGTGGTTAATTTCTCACCTTCCTCGATCAGTGATGAAGAATGAACAAGGGTTCAGGTGGTCTAAGAGGATCATGTCACTTTCTCATTCAGACATTCATTGGTGCTCTCGATCTATGGAGAATGTTACTATCATTGACCATTGTGGGGAATTCCCTAATGTGCCACTCCTTGGCATAAGAGGGGGAATTACCTACAACCCTTCTTTAGCACTACGTCAATTTGGTTATGCTCAGAGTAATGGTCCTCATGACATGCTGATTCAGGGTATTATGTTCGACTACGACAACAATATTCAGGGTTACCACCAAAGGTTTATACGAGCTTGGAACAAGGTGAATATGATTGACAACAACACTTTGGAGCCAAAGTATTCTATTCCTATGGAGCCTTATCTCAGATGGGTTCGATCTCCTGCTCAGACTCTTATGATGCCATATCCTGCTGTTCTACCAGTCACTATGGAGCATGTTGTTGAAGGAGACGTTCCTTATACCATCCTTCAGCCAGACATGCCCACTGATTTGGAAGAATTGCAAAAGTTCTGGATTCAGTTGAAGGAGTAAAGGGATACTTTTGAGACTCATTTTAGAGCTGGTCAAGAAAGATTTCTGGAGCTAACAAGGCAACTTCACGAGGAGTAAAACCTCAACAAGTACCTCCACACAAAGAGGAAGCGTCCATGGGAGACTTAAAACCCCATATATTTATCTTTTGTACTTTATTGTTATTTCTTTGTAAGCCCAAGGTGCAAAACTTATATTAAATATTTACTAATAAAATTTTGTTTTTGTTTTCTTTAAACAAATTTAAATCCTACGGTCCTTGAAAACATTGCATAAACATATACATACCATATCATTACATCACAGGTTTCTTATAAACAGGTATCTTATCTTCTCGCTGTTTATTTCAGCAGAAATGGCTCTCGAACAAACTATCAAGGATCTCTAGGCTCAGAATGCTCAGTTCTAAGAAGTGATCCTGAATTTGTCCAAGGGGCAAGAATAGTTGAAAGCATTCCTCTCTAAGGATATGAAAATGAAGAATCCTGAATATAACAAGGATAATCAGTTGGAACAACTCCAAGCTGAGATGACAGAAATGAGGATCCAGATGAATGACCAGGTGGCTCTTATTCAAAGTTTAGCTCAGGGGCAAGAAGAGTTAAGAACCTTTATCCATAAATTTCAAAGTAATGGAGCCAGGAATTTAATTGTTAGTCAACCTCCATTAAAAAAAGCTGACTTGGTTGAAAGGAAGATGAGGATAAAAGAAGGTAAGAGAAAGGTTTCCACTGATTGTTCTTCAGTTGAAGAAAAAAGACCTGGTAAGGTTAATCCACCTTAACACAAGGAATGTAGAAGACAGTTTACCAAATTCAGCACTCCAATGTCGCAAGTTCTGCAATGCTTGTTGGAGATGAAGCTAATTTCCTTGAAAAATCCTCCTCAAAATCCTAATACTTCCTCTCCTCGCTATAATCCCAAGGCAAGGTGTGGATATCACTCCAACTGTCCCGGACATGATACTAATAGTTGTTGGACATTGAAGAAAAAGATTCAAGACCTGATTGACGAAGGAATCCTCGAGGTTACGCCAGAAGGCCAAATTGAATTCTACTATCGTCCATTGAACATCGAAGCTGCAAGACAAGTTGACCAAAATAGCAAGAAAGAAAGCCTACCTATTCCTGTTGAGATATGGGGCACCTTGGGACATCCAAGTGGCAAATTTGATTTCATGGTGAAATATACTGCTCCTGAAAGTTCACAGATTGCAATTGAAGACATTCAACCAACTGGATGGGACAATATTTGAACTTTCATTTGTAATTTATTTTATTTTGTTTAAACACTTACTATTATGTTAAACTTTTTTTTTCATTAATGCATTGCATATGTTTGTCTTGAATTAATCCATTCGTTTTCACTATATTTTGAACTATGCTTCATATCTCTATTTTGTGATATTTAACTCTTGATAAAGCTATAAGCCTGTTGTAAACACCCCAAATTTTCCCTCACTAGATTCATACCATGGCTTTTGATCTTTCATATTTACATAAGTTTAAGCATATCATATCATATTGCATTTTTGTTTCATCTGCATTAGGACAAGTTCATCTGCATCTAGGGTTTGTGATCTGAGCAATCCAAGATTCATATGAGCCACTCCAAAAGTCTTCAATCATCTCAAGAGGGTCCATGTATGTTCAATCATCATATCATATCCTCCAAAGATCAAGGAAGTCAAAAAAATCACAAGAACTTGGAATCCATGGAAGCTGAGCTAGGGTTTCACTGCACAGATGACCTGAAATTAGGGTTTTGGTTTCAGAGGCCATAACTCCAAATTTTTTGGTCACTCTTGTTTATATTGGTCTCAAAATGTTATAAGGATCATGAATACCAAGTTTATGAAGAAATTCATTGTGGAAGTCATATGTTCACTAGGTAACTTCTTGAGTAAGTCAGAGCAAAATCAGGGCATCTGAGGCCCCCACCCATAGGACCAAAGTGGATTTTTCATCAAATTGAATTTATATGATCTCTATTTGATCATTGAAGTGTTTAGAAGTTCACAAAATTGAAGAAAAATGAGCTAAACCAAAAGTTGCCAAAAATGGAAATGACTTGTAATGTAAACTTTCCATTTTGGGAAAGTTTTTCAACCTCCTCTTTCTCAACCAAAAATGCTTCAAATGAAAAATTGTTGGTCATGAAAGTTGTAGATTGGATCATTCCATTTCCAAAAAGTACAAGAACAAGATCTAATTCATTTTGGAACTCAAGATATGGCTTGTCAAAGTTGGCAAAAATCCCATAATTTTCAAGAATGCACCAAAAGGGATTCTTTGCAAAACCACTTACCAAGGCATTTTGTGACTTCAAACACACTTCTATGTATCATAACATCATAGTGCATTGCCTTAAGATCAGAATTGCCCAAAGAATTGCAAGATTACATGCCTTGAACATCAAGATTTCTCAAAGGGGCCAAAACTTCACATATTTGCAAAAGGTCCCATAACTTTGCTCCCACTTGCTGAATTGCCTCAAGATTGATTTTGTGGACATCCTTGAAGTCAACTGCGCATGGACAAGCCAATGATCCAGCTACACCATTTCCTATACCTCAAGTACACAAGTTGGTGACTTTTTGCAAGAAGCCCATACCAATCACCATAGGCCACAACCACTTCTATGACCTATCACAACTTGATATGTGGACCAAATGCTGATCATAGAACACAAGATTGCAAGCTGAAACCTAAGAATCCTCAAGTTCCCAAAATCTCTCCCTCTTGCATTTTCCTTCGAGACTCATAGCTCACTGACTCAAACTAAAAACTACCTTCACCAATCAACTCAGCATCACAAAAGGACCCTTTCCCACCCTTTAAAGAAGCCAAGAACACCCCATACACCAAATACGATTTCTGACCAGCAAGAGTTCAAGCTCTCAAACCAGCCATTAAAAACTTCCTCCAAGCTTCAAAGCATCACCAGGAGGACCATTGGAGTGAGTTTGCACAAGAAAGGAGGTTTAGAAGCTTCAAACTGAGAAAGCTTCACTTCAGGTAACCTCAAGAACAAATTTTCCGGAAACGTGATTTTAGGTTATAGAATTGTTCCTCATGTTGTGCTAATCATGCTGATGCTTTTCTTTTTGAAAATGGTTGTGTATTAAAGATTTTATGAACCTCTGAAACTTTGCCCGTGAAATATGTTTTGTTTCGATTCACATGATTGATGAAGAATAAATGCGTTTTAAGTTTGGATTCATGTTTAGGGAAGTAAGGAGAGTTGATCTGGAGCTTTAGAGCTCCAGAAATAACCTAGGGAAGAAGTTTGATTTTGAGTTGGCCGGAGAAGATTACCGGAACACTGTTCCGGTCACCTGAAATTTATTAGGGTTCAGATTAGGGCTTAATCCTGTAATTAGTGCAAGTTTGAATTCTAGCCGTCCAGATGCGCGCATAGTATTTCCCTCCTTTCCCAGATTTGAATGTGGTCCCTTGGATGTGATTACTTTTATTTAATTCAGAATTTAATTCATATTTTCTTATTTATTTTGTACATTTTATTTAAAATAGCAAGAAAATTCCAAAAATATTTTTATTCTGCATTTTTATTTCAAATAATTTTCTTAACCCAAAAATATTTTTATTTTTATTTTTCACATTAAAAAATCATTTTTTAACATTTAAATGTTTATTTTAATTAATTAATGAGAATTAATTAATTAAAATATCATTTAGGTTTCTAAAAATCCCAAAAAAATTAACATTGCATCTTTAAACATTTAGAGACATTGTTATACCATCCACACAAATTTATTTTTGGTTTTGAACCATATTTGATAATTTTCTTGAATTTAGGGTTCATAAAATTCCTATTTTAGAACCCTAACTTCAAGAGTTATTTTCTGCCTAACCAAGAATGGCATGACAATGGTTCTTTTTGAATTGATCTTAATTTGGCATGTAGTTTCTAGAATAATTTTGTCACTAATTTCTTCTGCCTTTTTGAATTGATTTGCATTTTTTCCCTTTAGGTACCTTAAAACCCTAGATAACTTAGAAAAATCATAACTTTCATTAGGTTAAGGGTTAGGTCTTCTCCTTTGGGGTATGATATCATATGGGGTTAGGGTTCTTTTGATTGCATTTTCAATTTTTTATATTGTCATTTTCTTCTGTTTTTGAGTTTTGCATCTCATGTTGCATGAAAACCCTAATTTCTCATCTTCCTTTGCATACATCTTACATAAGCATTCATATAAGAATTTTCCATGACATTTTATACATTCACGTGACTTCTAAGACATCTTAGGACACATTAGACTCATGCTTGATCATTTCCTCATCCATTTGTCATGTTATGCATTCATTACATTCCATGGGCATTCATGAACTTTCCTGCTTCTTTCATGCTTCATTTGCATGCTCATCACTTGTATGATCATTCACAACTCTTGACATACATTTGAATCATCTCTTAGCATCATTTACATCATAAATATGCTTCTGGTTTTGGTTTTCATCCTTTGCATTCATTTCATTTTCATTTCATTTCATTTCTTTATGCTAACTTTTCAGGTGGTAAGTACTTTGAGAAGTGAATTTGCCTTCACTTCTCACATTCTCTTCTCATCTCTCCTTTTATGCATTCTTGCTGCATTTTGTATTTGTCTTAGAGTGAGCTTGCTCATTCATGTTCTCTATCCACTTTCTTTCTTCAAGCAACTTATCTTCTTAAGTGAAGTAAGTTAACTTGCTTCTTCTGCTTCTCCTCCTTCCATCTTGCCTTCTCCTTGGTGGCTTTTCTTGAAGATCTCTTGCAAGCCTCATAAACCCTAGGAACACCCAAGCATGTTAACAATTAGGGTTTGATTAGTCCCCCATTTAGTTTTGCCTTTGTGTCATCTTTTGTGTCTCTCCTCTCATCTCATAATCAGGGACTAAACCTTCAAGGTTTTAAGGCTTTGTGATTAAGATTATGCCTACATCCTTCTCTTAGGATGGAGTGTATAAATTTAATCCTAAGTGTTAAACCCTTAATGTGTTTAAATCCCTTAATTAATTCATCTAATAATCACTAAGACATTAAGCTTGTAACTCGGGCCTTGCATTAGGGTTCTAATTCTTCCTTAATTGGTTAAGAAGGACTAACCCTAGAGTTAATGGACAAGCCCCCTCAAGTTGTCTTACTAATCATAAAATTCACTTCTTAATATCATCATTAACTAAAATCCACTTTAATAAAGGCTTTGTTTTGTCATGAGGTTAATCCCTAATCATGGATTAAGTTGGGGTATCTTCCTCAGCTTAAATGTTCTCATCTATTATCCTTCTATTAGGATAGTGTAATGGGTCCATTAAATCTTTGATTATGGCTTAAGCTCATTACCTAACACTAAACAAAAAACTCCAAAAAACATCTAAATAATCACAAGTAGGTTAATGATCTTAATCCTACATCATGGTGATTAAGTTTGAGGTGTTTACTTCATACTTAAGGTATTCTCATTACCCCTAATCAGAGGGAAGATGTGATGAGTTTACTAACCCTTGGTTTAGGCTTAGGCTCATTTTCTTATGATAAACTCCAAAAAGCAATAAAAGATTGAAAACACAAAAACAAACAATAATCGTCTCCATCAGGATTCTTTTCTCACCTCATTCACTCATAAACGGGAACTCTCTTCTTCCGTCTAATGCAAGACAATTTGCACCTGAGCCAGACAGGTCATACACTTGAGCATAGGCAAGCAAGCAGTTCACAAGTCAATTTATCTTTCAGTCTCTTTGAGTCGAACTACGGTGTTCTGACTTCCTCATTGCACGAGAGGATACGTAGGCATAACTTAACAGTTATCGAACAAAAGTCTCTGTCTCTTCCCCCCCCCTCTTCCAGCATTATTCTTTTAAGCTTCATTCCTGAGCATTTTCACTTCACTTTCTTACATTGACACTTGTACATCCTTTTCCAGGTTTTGCACACAGATAGCACAGACACTACCCCTTAAAACACAATCTTTTGAGCGTGGATCCCGTCGAGTACGACGGACAATCTGGGTGCTAATACCTTCCTAGGTTGTAACCAACTCCCTTTCTCAGTTTCTCTAGTTCGCGACCGTCTTGTCCATATCTTTCTAGGTTTATGCAGCATTACCTTTCCTTCGGGATAAAAATGCCTAGCTGGCGACTCTTTTTCAGTTCATCTTCATTTCCCTCTTTCGCCGACCGTTCGCGTCTGTACCCCTTCTGACCCGGTGTCATTTGGTGGGAGCGACAGCTTGGCGACTCTGCTGGGGACCCTTATATTGCAACCATGGCTTCTGGTTCTTTTTTGTGGTTTCCTCCTAGCGCTTGTTTGATTTGTGTTTTCAGGGGTGTTATGTGCTACTTGTGCTTGTTTGTTTGCCTTATTTATTGCTTTATGTACAATTTTATTTACTGCTTTCTTTACAGTTTTTTATACATCATATTGTCATTATCATTGCTGGATCTGGCTTCTGTTTTGGTGGGTGGGGTTTCACTGAGTGATTAAGGTCCTATACCTGGGACCTGAGTGACACCTAGGCTAGAGTGGTTCATATTCTTTCCCATTCCATTTCGGTCTGGTGCGAGAATATGAAACACGGTTCAGATGTGGATTTCTTCTTGAGAACTTTGTGCTATAGATTTCCTATAGTGCTAGGGCTATCTGGGAAGCCTGCTAAGTCTGGATGACCTTTATTTTGACCTTCAAAATCTGGGGAGAATTAGAGCAGGATCTTTTATGGTTATTGTAAACATTGTACCTCCGGGTTAGAAGTGTTTACACTTCTCATAACTGATCCAAGTCTGAGGATCTTTGTTCTATAACATTACATGTGAGGGGGTTGGGTTGTTTACAGGTTTGCAGGAACCCTTGGCCACATCATACCCTGTTACTGTATTGTTTAAGAATACTTTACTTTGGACAGTTCTTGTGATTAACCCTAGACATGTGACTCTTTATTTGAGTTCCCCCACCCTGGTTACTGGATTTCTGAGCCTCCATCCGGACCTTTGAACATACATGGACCTTATATCAAGACAGATAATCAGATCCAGCTCTTGATCACAAACCCTTGCATATCATTTGCATATATCATCATTGCATCATTTAACATTTGTTTATTTGTTTTTCAGGGTATCCACCTCATTATATTTGGTTTGGTTTTGACCCCTTCTACTGCTTAGACCTCTGCCTCAGTTATCTTCTTCAGCATCTGCTTCAGCTATCTCCTTCAGTACCTCCATCAGTCTGTCAGAGGCTCACCTGCATCAGTCTGTCAGAGACTTACTTCCAGGTTTTCAGTCTGTGATCTTCATCAGCATTTGACTTCAGCTTCTTCATCAGCACTCATTGATGTTCCAAGGAAAAGCAACATATCTTATCACTTCTTTGAGCCCTCCTTGACTGGTATCAGGCAGGTCCAGTCACTTATCACACCTGACCATATCCCACTGTTTAGAGAGCACTATGGGGGTATTTTAGACATGGTCATTGACCTTGATTCATCTCAAAGGAGCATGATCCACACATGCTTGCAGTTTTATGATCCTCCCCTCAGATGCTTCACCTTTCCTGATTTCCAGATGGGGCCTCTGTTGGAAGAGTTTTCCTTGTTGATTGGATTGCATGTCAGAAGGGGGATCCCCTTCAACCTAGAGATGACTGCTCCTAGAAGTGAAGAGATAACAAGGGCATTGCATTTGGAGCCTGCCCTCATTGAGAAAAACATGACAACAAAAGCTGGGATTCCTGGCTTACATCTGGACTTCTTGATTTCTCAGGCCACCCTGAAGGCTGCAGTGGGAGAATGGAAGGCAGTCTGTGCACTTTTAGCCCTCAGCATATATGGGGTTATATTGTTTGCAGATGAGCCCAAATTTGTAAGTAAGAATGCCATCCACTTGTTCCTGCTGAGGAACCCAGTGCCTACATTGCTAGTGGATTTTTACTACTCCATCCATCAGAGAAATGAAAAGCAAAGGGGGAAGTTGGTCAGATGATGTGCTCCTCTGTTCTACTCTTGGCTGCTCAAACACTTGCCTAAATCAGATGCCTTCTTGAACCCCCATCAACAGAAGAATTGGGCCAAGAGGTTCAGTGCCTTAACATCAGATGATATTAGATGGTGCACTCAGAGCACCAAAGGCAAGGATATTATTACCAGCTGTGGGAAATACCCTAATGTGCCTCTAATAGGAGTAAAAGGTTGCATCAATTACAACCCTTTACTGTTTAAGAGACAATTGGGATATGCCCTGGTTCATCCTCCTCGAGGACAAGATTTGGCTGAGACTCTCTACTGTGAAGTTCAACCTAACTCTGCTGTTGTCAGACAAGCTGATTGGGCTTGGGACAACATCCAGACTAAAGGGACATCCATCCTTGGAAGGTGTAACAATATCGCTTCAGCCCACTACTCTGACTGGTCCCGTAATAGAGCTCAGATCACCAGGATGCCTTTCACTTTGGAAGACACACCTGGACCTTCTACAGTACAGCCTGCAGTAACTGTTAGCCTGGAGGAATTTGAAAAGCTGAAAGAAAGAAATAATCAGCTATCTGAAGCCCTGAAGAAGACTCTCTGGGAGAGAAATGACGGTCGTTTGGACATTGAGAGATTGGAAAGATTCAAGACTGAGCATCTGACCAAGATTGAGAGGACAAATGAATACATAAGGAAGGCAAGAGCAGGAGAGTTGGTTTTGAAGAATGCCTGCAAGGAGGCCAAGATTCAGAAAGCTAGGGCTGAGCACTATCTGGAGGAGAGCCAGGCTAGGTGGATCAGGATCACCGAGGCCCGTGCACAAGAAGACCAGAGGACTCAAGCCAAGATTGATCAGCTGGAGGCCAATGAGAAGAAGCAACAGGAAGCTTTGTTGGCAGCTCAGAAGGAGATATCAGATTTGAAATTCCGGGCGGGGTTGAAAAGATCAAAGGATCAGGACAGGCATAAGAAGCTGACTATTGCCATTGCTACTAGGAACCTCCTCATTAGGACCATTACAGAGCACCCAGCTGGTCCAGTGACGGAGGCCCTCCTAAAGGAAGTCAGGGAGGATGACTTTGGATTGGATGTCTGATTCCTTTTGCTTGTATTTATTTCCTTTTGATGTACTTTTTCTTTTGGTTGTTGTACTTTTGACCCACCATGGGCATGTATTGTAAACAGACTATGTATTTCCATCATTTGTAATATATCAGTTTGTTTTATTTTGGTGGGCTTTCTCTCAACATCATCAAGCATTTCCTCGAGGTATGGAAAGGTCAAAACCAAAAAACCAAACCGGATACCTTGGAAGACAAATAAGCATATTGCATTGCATACTAACATTTTCTTTGTTTTGTAGGTTTTTGTTTGTTATTTTGTTTCTCACTTTGTTGTGGTTTCAGGAAACATTGCTCGTCGCAGAGTGTTCCCTGTCAACCGTACACACCGGTACCCAACGCGAAACAACCTTCCAGGCATTCAGATGGATCAGGTACAACAGGAACTGAATGAAGTAAGAAATCAAATGGCAAACGAAAGGGTCGAGATGAGAAACCAAATGACCTAGTTTATGGCTGTGATGACTGACTTAGCTCAGAGCCAGGAGAGGCTGAGAGAGCTGGTGGAAAGGCAGACACCTGAAGAGCCCCACCCTGGCATGGGAGGAACCAGGAATAATGAACGCGGGAAGCCTCGCATCGACCCACCAGAGTTTGGGCCCCATTTGAACCCAGATGTTAATATCCCAAGGAATATCCAAGGAAACACTGCTGCAGAGATCCTCAGGAGGAGCAGTTCACAGTTATTGGGGCTGGGGATGAGGTGTATGACTGAAGGCTGGATGAGATTGCTGAAAAGATGAGGTCTTTGGAATCCCAAAATTCTTTAGGCTTTGACGTAATGGATATGGGGCTGGTAGATGGGATGAGGATTCCCCACAAATTCAAACCCCCATGCTTTGAAAAATATAATGGTACCTCCTGCCCGCGTACTCATCTGCAATCCTTCTTAGGGAGACTCAAGGCTTATACCATGGACGAGAAGTTATGGATGTTCTATTTTGAGGACAGCCTGACTGGAGCATCAAGGGAGTGGTATTCGCATCTGACGAGGGCCACTATAAGATGTTGGAAAGACTTGGCCGAAGCCTTTATCTGGCAATACCAGTACAACCTAGACATGGCTCCCAATAGAACCCTTCTAATGGGCATGTCTCAGTCTTCAAGAGAAAGCTTTCGGGATTATGCTCAGAGGTGGAGACAGCTTGCTGCTGCTGTCCAGCCACCCATGTCTGAAAGAGAGATGGCTGACATGTTTATGAACACCTTGCAAGGAACTTATATTGACAAACTTGCTACTTTCTCTTCCACCAGTTTTGCCGATGTAGTTATAGTTGGTGAGAGAATTGAGAGTCTTTTGAAAATGGGCAAAATCTCTGACAACGGTGCAAGTTCCTCCAACAACCCCAGAAAACCTTTTTCAAGACCCCGAAAGGCAGGTGAAACAAATGTTATCCATGCAGGCAGGGGCAGACCCCAGTATTCTCACAGATCAATAGCAGCCGTTACTATCCCAGCTCTAGTTCCACAACAACCACTTTTTCCTCAACAACAACAACAACATCACTATCAGCAACAATCCCATTTTCCTCAACAAAGAACGTACAACAATAACAACAACAACCAACAACAACGCCCCTTTCAACAGAGGCCATCTCAGGCAAATAGGGTGATTGACCCCATTCCTATGCCGTATGCCGCTCTACTGCCACAACTCCTTAAGCTTAACCTGGTTGAGTTAAGGACGTTGGCTCCGCCAGATCCTCTCAACCTCCTGAAGAATTATGATGCTAGTTCCAAGTGTGCCTTTCATTCCAACGCACCTGGTCACAATACCGAGAAATGTAAGGCCTTGCAAATGAAGGTTCAGGATTTGGTCGATTCCAAATTTCTCAATTTCGCACCTCCTTCGAATGTTAACAGAAATCCTATGCCTAATCATGGGGGGCCCAGGATTAATGCCATAGAAGAGGAAGATCAACCATCTGCACTAATTGATGATGTTGCACAGATTCAAACACCGCTAGCAGAAGTCAAGGCTCAAATCTTAAAATGCCAGGTGTGTAAACACCCCAAATTTGCCCTCACCCATTCACACCATGGCTTATGATCATCTCATATGCATAAACACAATTGTATCCTCTCATATCACATTTTTGATTCACTGCATAGATTCCAAGTCATCTGCACCTAGGGTTTGTGATCTGAGCAATCCAAGAGCTTCTTGAGCCACTCCAAAGGTCATCAATCACTTTGAAGGGGTCTATGTGTGTTCAAGCATCATATTATATCCTCTCAAAGTCAAGAATGCCAAAGAATCACAAGAACTGGGATTGGTATGGAAGCAGAGCCAGGTTTGACTGCAGATGACCTGAAATTAGGGTTTTGGTTTCAGAGGCCATAACTTCAAATTTTTTGTTCATTCTTGTTTCTATTGGTCTCTATATGGTATAGGGAGTATGCATATCAATTTTTATGAAGAAATTCCATGGGGAAGTCATCTGATCAAGAGTTGACTTTTCAGACAAGTCAGTGCAAAATCAGGGCATCTGAGGCTCCCAATGACCCAACCAAGGGGTGATCTTCATCATTTTGAGTGTATTTGATCTTTATTTGATCATGGAAGAAGTTTTAAGTTCACAAAATTCAAGAATTACAAGTTTTTGCAAAGTTGACTTTTTTTGGGCAAGGTTGACTTTTAATGAAATGTCATTTTATGCAACTTTTTCAACCCTTACTTTTTGATCCAAAAATGCTTCAAATGAAAAAACTTTGGTCATGAAAGTTGTAGATTAGATCTTTCCCTTTTCAAAAAGTACAAGAACATGACCTAATTCATCTTGGATCAAAAGTTAGGGTGCATCAAAGTTGGCTAAAATCATTAAATTTCAAGTTATGCACCAAATGAGAAATTTGCAAAATCTTGTACCAAAGGTATTTGTGACTTCTAGTTGATATCAAACCAATACACAAGCATCACACAAGTCCTAAAATTCAGATTGGACCAAAGAAATCACATGTTTCATGGTTTGTAAGGCAAGATATTTTCATGGAAAGCAAAAGCAAGCAAGTTGCAAAAACCATCATCACACTTCACCCACTTGCTACCTTGGCTACTGAACCAGCCCTAGCCTTTCCCCTCACCTTGCTGCGCAGACCACACCCCTTGTACCTAGCCTAGAACATGACCCATGCTTCTCTTACACAAGAGTGGACATTTTGCAAAAGTAGCTACACCTATCACAAAAGCACAAGTCACATCCTCTGACCAATGGCATTTGTTTATACAAAGAAAATGCAAGCCAAACCACACAAGAGGCCAGCCTGAAACTCACCAGAACTCAGCATCCACAAACTCCCTCCAACTTGCATTTTCCTTCGAATCCCATCCCACAAGCCACAAACCTTCAAACAAGCTTCACCAACCTTCTCACCATACTTCACTGAACCCAAACCAACAAGACAAGAGCCTGAAACCAGCAAGAACATCACTTTCTCATTTTCACTCCCTTGAGCAAAACCCTTCGAAACTCAGCATACAAGCCACAAACACTTGAACAAACTTCATAAACCTTCTCAACTCATCATCCTGATCACAAAGAACCCCTCACCCTTGCCTGGAATAGCCTGAATCACAAATACGATTCTCACCTGAGCTTGAACAGAACTTGTTCAAACTCTCAAACCAGCCAACATAAACTCCTTCTAAGCATTCAAACATCATCAAGGGACCAAGAGGAGTGGATTGCATCAAGAGGAGAGGTCAGAAAGTTGCAAAATTGAAAGCTTCGAAACTCAGGTAGCTCAAGAACATTTTCTCCAGAAATGATTTTTTAAGTTCTTAAGTTGTTCTTCATGCTTCCCTGATCATAAATATGTCATTGGTTTTGAAAATGGTGGTAAAATGAGGATGTAATCGTGTTCTGAAAGTCTTGCCCTAAAATTTCTTTTGTTTCGATTCATGTGTTTGATGCAATATAAATGAGTTTTAGCTTGGGGTTTTGATTCAGTGAAGTATGGGGAAGATTTCTGTTTGTTTAGATTCCATTTTAGTTGCGTTTTGAGGATTTTAGGGATTTTCAGGTGGGGTTCCCACCGGAGAAGACGACCGGAGGTCTTCTCCGGCCACCTGAAAATCATTAGGGTTTTAATCACGTCATTAAGTGCAGTTTAAATCTGGTGCGTTGGATCAGTTGACCTGGTTGACTTGGCGCGTGGGTATGTGGTCCAGATGCACTCATTAAACCCTAATCATAATTAATTAATTCATAATCCAGTTTAGTCAAGTTTGAATGTGATCCATTAGATCTGGCGCGCAGTCAACAACTTCATTGCCAGATTCAATCTCAGCCTCTCATTCAGCATACTTCCATTTATTTCATTTTATTTTTCTTTTTATTCCATTTAACTTGTACATTTTATTTAAAATAGTAAAAACCATTTAAAAATTATGAAATTTTTTACCAAGGGTTTCATTAATTTTTAAAACACAAAAATATTTTTATTTTCATTTTTTGCATTAAAAAAGTATTTTTAAATATTTAAAAGTTTCTTTTTAATTAATTAATGAGAATTAATTAATTAAAAATACTTTTAGGTATTTAAAAATCACCAAAAATTCATGAAGCATTTAAAAACATTTAGAAACATTGTCCAACCCTCAAACCAAATTTATTTTTTGATCTTGATGCACTTTGAGAATTTTCCATGGAATTAAAACCATTTTTATGCATTATTTTGATCCAAACTTCCAAAAATCATTTCTGCCTAACCCTAAAGAGTTGGACCTTGATTCTTTTTGCATTGCATTGTGTTTAGCATGTAGTTTGTGAGATTAAATGGCCATGATTTGATCTTTCATTTTCAATTTGTTTGATAATTTTCTTGTTAAGGAACCCTAAAACCCTAGAAAACTTAGAAAAATCATATCTTGAATTAGGTTAAGAGTTGAGACCTCTCCTTTGGGCAGTGAGTTAGTATAGGTTTAGGGATCCTTTGAGTGCATTTTCAATTTTTTGTAATGTTGTTTGCTTCTGATTTTGGTTTTTGTTTGATGCTTTGATCATAAACCCTAATTTGGGCTTCCATATGCATCCATCTTGTATTTGCATTCATATCTTGACTTGCCATGACTTTTTATGCATTCTTGTGATCCATTTGACATCATAAGACATATTGAAAGCATGTTTGATCATTGCATCTTGCATTTGTCATGTTGTATGCCATATGCATTCCATAACTTTTCATGAATGTACATGCTTCTTAACTTGCTCCATTTGCATCCATGAGCTTGTATGATCATCTCCATTTGTTGTATCATGTTTGTAGCATCTCATAGCATCATTAACATCATATATGTGCTTCCGGTTTGGTTTTTCATCATACCATTTCATCTCATTTTGCATTGCATTGCATTTTCTTTTCTAACTTTTCAGGTGGTAAGTGACTTTGAGAAGTGAATTTGCCTTCACTTCTCATAACTTCTCTTCATCTCTTTTATGCATCCTTGCTGCATTTTTGTATGTGTTTGAGTTTGAGCTTGCTCATTCTTCTTTCTTCCCACTTTCTTTCCTCAAGTGACTTGACTTCTTAAATGAAGCAAGTTGCTTTGCTTCTCTTGATCCTTTCATCTGCTTCTTGGTGGCTCCATTGAAGATTTCTTTTGTAAACCTCACAAACATTAGGAACAACCATGTATGACAATGATTAGGGTTTTGATTAGTCTCCCCACTTAGTTTTACCTTTGTGTCTCATTGAGTCTTCTCTTCTCACCTCATAATCAGGGACTAAACCCTAAAGGCTTTAAGGCTTTGTGATTAAGCTTATGCATGCATCCTTCTATTAGGATGGAGTGTATAACTTTAATCCTAAGTGTTAAACCCTTAATGTGTTTAAATCCTCTAATCAATTCACTTAATAATCATCAAGACTTCACACTTGTAACTTGGGCCTTGCATTAGGGTTCTAATTCTTCCTTAACTGGTTAAGAAGGACTAACCCTAGTGTTAATGGACAAGTCCCCCTCAAGTTGTCTTACAAACCCTAAAAATCACTTCATCATCATATCACTAAATAAAATCCACTTAATCAAAGGCTTGTTTTGTCATGAGTTTAATCCCTAATCATGGATTAAGTTGAGGAGCTTTCCTCAGCTTAAACATTCTCATCTATTATCCTTCTATTAGGATGGTGTAATGAGTTTGTTTAATCTTTGATTATGGCTTAATCTCATTACTCAACACTAAACAAAAACACCAAAAACATCTAAATAATCACAAGTAGGTTAATGATCTTAATCCTGCATCAAAGGTGATTAAGTGTGAGATGCTGACTTCACACTTAAGGTATTCTCATTACCCCTAATCAGAGGGAAGATGTGATGAGTTTACTAAATCCATTGGCTTAGACTTAAGCTCATTAACTTATGACAAAATCCAAAAAGGCAATAAAAGACTGAAAATACAAAAACAAACAATAATCGTCTCCTCCGGGATTCTTTTCTCATCTCATTCACTCATAAACGAGAACTTGCTTCTCCCGTCTAATGCAAGACAGTTTGCACCTGAGCCAGAAAGGTCATACACTTGAGCATAGACAAGTAAGCAGTTCACAGGTCAATTTATCTTTCAGTCTCTTTGGGTCGAACTACGGTGTTCTGACTTCCTCATTGCACGAGAGGATACGTAGGCATAACTTAACAGTTATCGAACAAAAGTCTCTGTATATTCCCCCTCCTTCCAGCTTCATTCTTTTAAGCCTCATAGTCATGAGCATTTCACTCTTATTCCTGCACTGACACTGTATATATTACACTTTACACTTCTCTTACACTGACACCTGTACATCCTTTTCCAGCTCTTTTATACACAAATTGCACTGACACTACCCCTTTAAAACACAAATCTTTTAAGCGTGGATCCCGTCGATTACGACGGACAATCTGGGTGCTAATACCTTCCCAGGTTATAACCAACTCCCTTTCTCAGTCTCTCTGGTTCGCAACCGTCTTATCCATCTCTTTCTAGGTCTATGCAGCATTACCTTTCCTTCGGGATAAAAATGCCTAGCTGACGACTCTATTCATATCCAGTGAGTTCACGGCTGTGTGTTCTCATTGTCCCTCTCGCCGACCGTTCGCGTCTGTACCTTTATTTGGGCCCAGTCCCATCTATCGGGAGCGACAGCTTGGCGACTCTGCTGGGGAACCTTATACTGCAACCAGGGCTTCTGGTTCTTTTTGTGGGTTCCTCCTAACGCTTGATTGATTTGTGTTTACTGAGGTGTTATGTGCTTATTTGCGTTTGTATATTTGTATTTATTTTTGCTTTATGTACAGTTGCTTTACTGCTTCCTTTATAGCTTTGCATTATATCATATTGTCATACTGTGCTGCTGGCTGGATCTGTTTGTTTGCTTTGGTGGGTGGGTGTTCCATTGAGAGTTAAGGTCCTATACCTGGGACCTGAGTGACACCTAGGCTAGAGTGGTTCATATTCTTTCCCATTCCATCTCGGTCTGGTGCGGGAATATGAAACACGGTTCAGATATGGGTTTCTTCTTGAGAACTCTGTGTTGCAGATTTCCTGCAATGCTAGGGCTATCTGGGAAGCCTGCTAAGTCTGGATGACCTTTAGTATTGACCTTCAGAAACTGAGGTGAATTAGAGGAGGAACTTTTATGGTTATTGTAAACACTGTACCTCCGGGTTAGAAGTGTTTACACTTCTCATAACTGATCCAAGTCTGAGGATCCTTGTTTTAGAACACCACCTGTGTGGGGGTTGGGCTGTTTACAGGTTTGCAGGTACCCTTGGCCTCAGCATACCCTGTTACTTTGATTTGATTAAGAATACTCCATGTTGGAACAGTTCTTGTGATTCTAAACCCTGGACATGTGACTCTTTATTTGAGTCCCCCACCTTGGTTACTGGATTTATAGACCTCCATCTGGATTTCTTGAATATACCTGGACTTATATCAGAACACTTGATCAGATCCAGCTCAGTCACAAACCCTTGCATATCATTTGCATACATCCTCATTGCATCATTTTGACATTTGTTTATTTGTTTTTCAGGGTATCCATCCTTTATTTTTGGCTTGGTTTTGACCCCATCATCAGCATAGACCTATCTTCATCAGCATCTACTTCAGTTATCAGCTACCTGCTTCAGTCACCTGCACCAGCCAGTCAGTGGCCCATTTTCAGTGTGATCATCAGCACATGGCTCAACTCTTCTTCAACAACATGGCACCTAAAAAGAGTAACATCTCCTACCACTTCTTTCAGCCTGAGCTAGCTGACATCAGGAGGATTCAGACCCTGATTACTCCAGACCATATACCATTTTTCAGAGAACACTATGGAAGCATACTTGATGTGGTTATGGATTTGGACCCTTCACAGAGGAGCTTGATTCATACTTGCCTGCAATTCTATGATCCCCCTCTGAGGTGTTTCACTTTTCAGGATTTCCAGTTGGGACCTTTATTGGAAGAATACTCATCATTGGTTGGTATACCCATCAGGGGTGGAATCCCTTTCAACCCTGAGATGGTCTTTCCTGGTAATGAAGAGGTAGCAAAGGCATTACATCTGGAACCAGTTCTGATTGGGCAGCATATGACTACTAAGGCTGGAATCTCTGGCTTGCATCTGGATTTCTTAATCTCTCAAGCTACCCTGAAAGCTTCTTTAGGAGAGTGGAAAGCAGTCTGTGCTTTATTGGCCCTGAGCATATATGGGATCATATTATTTGCAGATGAGCCTAGATTCATTAGCAAGAATGCAATCCATCTTTTCATCCTGAGGAACCCAGTGCCCACTTTATTGGGGGATTTCTACTATTCAGTGCACCAGAGGAATGAAAAGCAGAGGGGAAGATTAGTGAGGTGTTGTGCTCCTTTGTTCCATACTTGGCTTCTCAAGCATTTGCCCAAGACAGATGCATTTTTGAATCCTCATCAGCAGAGAAACTGGGCTAGAAGACTCACTGCTCTGACTTCAGCCGATATCAGGTGGTGCACTCAAAGCACAAAGGGCAGGGATATCATCACCAGTTGTGGGCATTTTCCCAATGTGCCCCTGATAGGAGTTAAGGGTTGCATTAATTACAATCCTCTGCTGTTCAAAAGGCAACTGGGCTATGCACTGGTCCACACTCCTAAGGCACAAGACTTGGCTGAGACTCTTTATTGTGAGAACAAGCCTAATCTGGCTGTTGTTAGGCAGGCAGCCTGGGCCTGGGATAATGTTCAAACTAAGGGAGTAACCATTCTGGGGAAGTGCAACAATATGGCATCATCACAATATTATGAGTGGTCCCATGCCAGGGCTCAATTCTCTGGAATGCCCTTTACCATGGAGGATATGCCGGGACCATCCTCAGCACCACCTCCTGCCACTGTCAGTTTGGAGGAGTTTGAGGGCTTGAAAGAGAGAAATGAGAAGTTGACTCAGGCTTTGCAGAAGACCCTCCGGGAGAGGAGTGATGGTAGGTTGGACATTGAGAGGTTAGAGAAGTTGAGAGTGGAGCATCTGGCTAAAATTGAGAAGTCTGAGGATTACATCAAGAAGTCTAGGGCTGGAGAACAAATTCTGAAGAATGCTTGCAAGGAAGCCCAGTTCCAGAAAGCCAGGACAGACTTGTATCTGAAAGAGAGTCAAGCTAGGTGGGTCAGGATCATCGAAGCTCGTACTCTGGAAGATAAGAGGACTCAAGACAAGATAGAGCAGCTGGAAGCTAGTGCAAAAGAGCAGCAGGAAGCCCTGGCAGCAGCCCAGAGGGAGATCTCAGAGCTGAAGATCAGAGCTGGAGTAAAGAGGTCAAAAGACCAAAGTCAACACAAGAAGCTAACTGCAGCTGTTACTACCCGGAATCTCCTTATCAGGAATCTCACGGAACGTCCAGCTGATCCTGTGACTGAAGCACTTCTCAAGGAAGTTCAGGAGGATGAGTTTGGTCTTGGTGTTTGACTATTTGCTTGTTGTTGCTTTCATTTTATGTACTTTTATTTTCTTGTAATGTATTTTGACCCCTCATAGGGCTTGTATTTGTAAACAAACTATGTACCATTTGCCTTTTGTAATATATGTATCAGTTTGTTCCATCCGAGTTTACTTCAAAAGCAACATCAACAGCATCTTCAAGGGTCTGGAAGGGTCAAAACCGAATGCCAAGCCGGATACCTTGAAAACAAATAAGCATACTGCATTGCATGCTAACCTTTTGTTTGTTTTGTAGGTTTTTGTTTTATTGCTACTAACTCTGTTGTGATCTCAGGAACTATTGCTCGACGCCGGGTATTTCCCCTCAACCGTCCACACCGATATCCAACCCGTAACAACCTTCCGGGCATACAAATGGATCAGGTACAACAGGACCTTGCAGAGGTCAGAAATCAAATGGCAAATGAAAGATTGGAAATGAGAACTCAGATGACGCAGTTTATGGAAGTGATGAACAACATGGCTCAGAGCCAAGAAAGATTGAGAGCAATGGTGGAAAGGCAGAATCAAGAAGATCCACATATAGGGACTGCTGGCACAAGCAACAATGAGAGGGTCCAACCTCATGTCAATCCCCCTGTATTTGGCCCCCACCTTCATCCAGAGGTCAATATTCCTGCTAATGTTCAAGGGACTGCCACTGCAGGCAGGGTACTGCAAGAAGACCCCCAGGAGGATCAATTCACAGTAATGGGTGCTGGGGAAGAAGCTTATGACAGAAGGCTGGATGAGATAGCTGAGAAATTAAGATCCTTGGAGTCTCATAACTCTTTGGGTTTCGATGTTATGGGCATGGGCTTGGTAGACGGGGTCAGGATTCCCCATAAGTTTAAGCCTCCTTGTTTTGAGAAATACAACGGAACTTCCTGCCCACGGACCCACTTACAATCCTTTTTGGGAAGGTTGAAAGCATATACCATGGACGAGAAGCTATGGATGTTTTATTTTGAGGATAGCTTAACTGGAGCGTCAAGGGAATGGTACTCCCATCTGACTAGAGCGACCATCAGGTGTTGGAAGGACTTGGCAGAGGTCTTCATCAGACAATACCAGTACAATTTGGATATGGCACCCAACAGGACCCTCCTAATGGGAATGTCACAGTCATCAAGAGAAAGTTTCCGAGAATATGCCCAGAGATGGAGGCAATTGGCTGCTGCTGTTCAGCCACCTATGTCAGAGAGGGAGATGGCAGATATGTTTATGAACACCCTCCAAGGAACATACATTGACAGGCTGGCTGCTTTCTCTTCTACCAGCTTTGCAGATGTCGTTATAGCTGGAGAGAGAATTGAGAGCCTGTTAAAGATGGGCAAGATTTCTGACAATGGTGTCAGCTCATCCAACAACACAAGGAAGCCTTTTGCAGGCCCACGAAGAACTAGTGAGACCAATGCTATCCATGCCAGCAGGGGCAAACCCCAATATGTTCATAGGTCTGTGGCAGCAGTCACCATTCCTGCTCCAGTTCATCCACAACCAACTTATCAACCACCGCAACAAAATTATCAGCAACAACCTCAGTACCAGCAACAAACTCAGTATCCTCCGAGAAACTACAACAACACCAACAACAACAATCAGCAAAGACCATTCCAACAGAGACCTTCTCAGGCCAATAGGGTAATCGATCCGATCCCTATGCCATATGCTACATTACTACCACAACTCCTGAAACTCAACCTAGTTGAGCTAAGGACGTTGGCACCTCCAGATCCTAATAGTCTACCCAGAAATTATGACTCCAACGCCAGATGTGCTTTTCATTCAAATGCACCTGGCCACAGTACAGAAAAGTGCAGAGCTTTGCACATGAAGGTACAAGACCTGGTAGACTCTAAAGCTCTGAACTTCGCACCACCACCCAATGTTAACAAGAAACCTATGCCAAACCATGGTGGTCCCAGAATCAATGCTATTGAAGAAGACAAGTCGTCTTATTTAATAACCAGTGTGGGTCAGATTCGGACACCGTTGGTAGAGATTAAAGCTCAACTCCTCGAATGTCAAATGTTCCCGGGATGTGAACTAGGGTGTGCTTACTGTAACATTTCAGTGAATGGTTGTGATAACTTGAGGGATGGTATAGATGGTCTCATCCAGAGTGGCCTGCTTCAAATTACAACATCAATTCCAACAAATCCAGCAATCTCATCAGCAACAATTCCAGTATCTCCTACAACTGCAACAACCATTGTTCTCGACAACTCCTCGGCTTCATCAACAAATGCTTCATCTGTCATCTCAACTGACCAGATATCAACAAACATTCCTTCTACAACTTCAGCACCACTTCATTTTGAATCTCCTACAACAACAACAACACCCATCCTTCCAACAATGTCTCCTACAGCATCAGCAACAAACCATGAAGATGTCTCAACAGTTACGATTTATTATGATCCTGAAAACGACTCCGTCTACAACTCACAAAGTGCTACTCCCATCAGAGCACCAGTCACAATATATTATGATCCACAGACTATCACAGTCCCTTCCACAGCTGCAATCAGTCCAGTCACTATCACGGTGCCTGGGCCAGTACCTTATGAAAGCAGTAATGCCATCCCCTGGCATTACGGCTCTGATCTATACTGCGAAGGACAGAAAATCACTTTTGAATCATCAACCCCTGCACCACAAATAGACAATGTGGGAGGAGGCGGAGGCTTCACTCGAAGCGGACGTCTCTTTGCTCCACAAATTCAAAGACCCACTGCCGAAGCAGAAGCTGCTGCCAAGGCAAAAGGAAAAAGCTTGGTGCAGGAAGAGCAGATTGTTAAAGAAGCTTTGAAAACACCCTTTGATCAAGAAGCTGATGAGTTCAAGAGAATCATCAAGAAAAGTGATTACAAAATAGTGGATCAGCTTCACCAGACGCCTTCCAAGATCTCAATCCTATCATTGCTTATGTGCTCCGAAGCTCATCGGAACGCACTACTAAAAGTCTTGCACGCAGCTTATGTGCCTGAAGAGATCACAGTCAATCAGTTGGAAGCTGTGGTAGGAAATGTTAATGCTAGTCATGGACTAGGGTTCACCAACACTGATTTGACTACGGAAGGCCGCAACCATAACAAGGCTTTGCACATTACCATGGAATGTAAAGGTGCAGTCCTTTCCCATGTGCTGGTAGACACAGGATCATCCCTTAATGTCTTACCTAAAAAAGCCCTTGTGAAGCTAGAGTATGACAGACTGGCATTACGTCCCAGCAATTTGGTAGTAAGAGCCTTTGATGGTTCTAAGAGATCGGTTCTGGGTGAGATTGAGTTGCCTATAACGATTGGCCCGCAAACTTTCAAAACGACCTTCTACGTGATGGATATACAGCCTGCCTACAGCTGTCTATTGGGTAGGCCATGGATTCACGCCGCTGGCGCCGTGACCTCAACCCTTCACCAGAAGTTAAAATTCGAGTGGGAGGGTCAAGTCGTTACTATCTGTGGAGAGAAGGATATTTTTGTCAGCCACCTGGCTACCTATAAATACATTGAGATGGATGGGGAGATCCACGAAACAATGAGTCAAGGGTTCGAGGCCTTGAACATAAATGAAACTTCTGCTGTACCTGGAACCTCAATGACATCATATCAACAAGCCCGAAAGGTTGTTGAAGAAGGAACTGCCCAAGGCTGGGGCAAATTGTTACATGTGGAGAAGAAAGAGGATAGATTTGGGTTGGGTTACAAACCAACTCAACAAGATCAAGCAGAGGCTGCAAAGGAGCCCAACTTTGTTAGTGGGGGGATGCTCACCCCCGATGTTGTCAACAATTTGGAAGACGAGGATGAAAGCGACCGCAACCTGGAGAGTTGGATCCGTCCAAAGATCCCGGGGAGCAGTATCTCGAACTGGTCTTCCCAGGAAATTATAAGAGTTACTCATGCAGAGTAATTATTATTTCCTGTATTTTATAGCATGCATCAAAGTCTTGCATCTTGCCCAAGATGACAAGACTCATTTTGTAATCGGGCCATCTGTACTTTTTGTGCAACAAGATTAATCAATGAAATATCAGACATCTTTTTGCAAATGAGTCTTTTTCTTTTCCGCTCACTGTTTTTCCATTTTTCTTTTTGTACAAAAAAAATAAATGGCAGTGTTTTCAAAATGACAACTTTATTTCACTTTTCTAAACAAGTTTAAAATTAAATCACTAAAATGAACAAACTGAACCCTTGCAGAGTGTGCCTTCCAAACAGCACCGACAACAGCACGGCTGTGACTTCGTATGACTTTGACAATCCAATCAATCAAGCCGATGAAGGGGTTGAAGAAGAATATGAGCTTCCTGAAGAGCTAGCCAGGTTGTTAAGACAAGAGGAAAAGGTTATTACTCCTCACCAGGAGGAGGTTGAAACAATCAATCTTGGTACAGATGAAGGAGTGAAAGAAGTTAAAATCGGGGCCTGCTTACAAGACTCAGTGAAGAGACAACTGATTGACCTGCTTCAAGAGTATGTGGACGTGTTCGCTTGGTCTTATCAAGATATGCCAGGGTTGGATACCGACATTGTTGTGCACAAGCTGCCTTTGAGAGAAGAATGCCCGCCGGTTAAACAGAAACTGCGCCGTACTCGTCCAGACATGGCAATGAAGATCAAGGAAGAGGTACAAAAGCAATGGGACGCCGGTTTCCTTGCCGTAACTAGCTATCCACCGTGGGTTGCTAATATAGTACCCGTACCTAAAAAAGACGGCAAAGTAAGAATGTGTGTTGACTACCGGGATCTGAACAGAGCTAGCCCGAAAGATGATTTCCCTTTACCTCACATTGATGTATTGGTGGATAATACGGCTCAGTTCTCGGTATTCTCCTTCATGGATGGATTTTTAGGATACAATCAGATTAAAATGTCACCTGAAGACATGGAGAAGACAACCTTCATCACACCCTGGGGCACGTTCTGTTACAAGGTGATGCCATTCGGACTGAAGAATGCTGGTGTGACATATCAACGGGCTATGGTGACATTATTCCACGATATGATCCATAAAGAAATAGAATGTTACGTGGATGACATGATTGCCAAGTCCCTTACTGAAGAAGATCATCTGGTAAATCTGCTAAAGCTCTTCAAGCGTCTGAGGAAGTACCAACTAAAGTTGAACCCCAACAAGTGCACATTCAGGGTGCGATCTGGTAAGCTGCTGGGTTTTATTGTGAGCGAGAAAGGGATTGAAGTTGACCCTGATAAAGTCAAGGCTATTCAAGAAATGCCTGCACCGAAGACAGAGAAAGAAGTTCGAGGGTTCTTAGGTCGATTGAACTACATCTCAAGGTTCATATCTCACCTTACAGCAACCTGTGAACCCTTGTTCAAATTGTTGAGAAAAGAACAAACGGTCAGGTGGAACGAAGACTGCCAGAAGGCTTTTGATAAGATCAAGGAGTACTTACAAGAACCTCCAATTCTCATGCCTCCAGTTGAAGGAAGACCTCTGATAATGTACTTGACAGTATTAGAAGAGTCAATGGGGTGTGTGTTGGGCCAGCATGACGAGTCTGGTCGAAAAGAGTACGCAATATACTACCTAAGCAAAAAGTTTACCGACTGTGAACAACGTTATTCGCTGCTCGAGAAAACTTGTTGTGCTTTAGCGTGGGCTGCTCGCCGACTGAGACAGTATATGTTGACCCACACCACTTTGTTGATCTCAAAAATGGACCCAGTTAAGTACATATTTGAGAAGCCAGCTCTTACCGGACGGGTTGCAAGATGGCAAATGATCCTTACAGAGTATGACATCCAATACACATCTCAGAAAGCCATCAAGGGCAGTGTATTGTCTGAATATCTTGCTGAGCAACCTATTGATGATTACCAGCTTATGAGATTTGACTTCCCTGATGAAGACATCATGTTCATAAAAGCAAAAGATCATGAAGAGCCTGTTCACACTGAAGGGCCTGACCCGGAAGAAGAATGGACTATGATGTTTGATGGGGCTGTTAATATGAATGGTCGTGGTGTGGGTGCAGTACTCATTACACCCAAAGGAGTTCACATGCCTTTCTCGGCAAAACTCACTTTTAACTGCACTAACAACGAAGCTGAATACAAAGCTTGCATTATGGGTCTTGAGGAAGCCATTGACCTCAGGATCAAGACATTGACTGTATTCGGAGATTCAGCTCTGGTAATCAATCAGACCAATGGCAAATGGTACACCCACCAAGATCATCTGATACCTTACAGGGATTATACAAGGAGGTTATTGACTTTCTTTACAACAGTCAAGCTTGAGTATATCCCTCGGGACGAGAATCAGTTTGCAGATGCTCTTGCCACCATTTCATCTATGATCAAAGTTCAGGCTGCCAACTTTGTACCTCAGATCTCAGTGTCCAGACTTGACAGACCAGCATATGTGTTCGCAGCGGATGTTGTTAAAGATGATAAGCCTTGGTTCCATGACATTAAGTGCTTCTTGGAGGATCAAACATACCCACCTGGGGCATCTTCCAATGATAAGAAGACTTTGAGAAGGCTTGTTGGTAGTTTCTTCTTGAACACTGATGGCTCCCTGTACAAGAGAAACTTTGATATGGTACTCCTCAGATGCGTCGACAGGACAGAAGCAGATTTGTTAATGCATGAAGTGCACGAAGGATCCTTTGGTACCCATGCAGGAGGGCATGCCATGGCTAAAAAGTTGCTAAGGTCAGGCTATTACTGGATCACAATGGATGCTGATTGTTGTGCCTACGCCAGAAAATGCCATAAATGCCAGATTTATGCGGATAAGGTGCATGTGCCTCCCAATCCTCTGAATGTGATGTCTTCACCTTGGCCCTTTTGCTATGTGGGGCATTGACATGATCGGCAAAATTGAACCAACTGCTTCAAATGGCCACAGATTCATCTTGGTTGCCATTGACTATTTCACCAAGTGGGTCGAAGCAGCTTCCTATGCAAATGTTACAAGGCAAGTGGTGGCCAGATTTCTGAAGAGAGATATCATCTGTCGATATGGAGTGCCCGAGCGAATCATTACTGACAATGGTTCCAACTTGAATAACAAAATGATGGCAGAGCTATGCCGGGACTTCAAGATCAAACACCACAATTCTTCTCCTTATAGGCCAAAGATGAATGGCGCTGTTGAGGCAGCTAATAAGAATATCAAGAAGATTGTGCAGAAGATGGTAGTCACTTACAAGGACTGGCATGAGATGCTACCGTTTGCCTTGCATGGGTACCGCACGTCGATCAGAACATCCACTGGGGCAACACCGTATCAGCTTGTGTATGGTATGGAAGCAGTCCTACCGGTTGAAGTTGAATTACCCTCTCTACGGGCACTAATGGATGTTAAACTGAGTGAAGCAGAATGGGTTCGGGCCCGATACGAACAACTGGGTCTGATCGAAGAGAAGAGATTGGCTGCAATCTGTCATGGGCAGTTATACCAGAAGAGAATGAAGAAAGCCTTCGATCAGAAAGTCAAGCACCGAGAGTACCAAGTAAGAGATCTTCTGCTAAAGATAATCCTCCCTCCTCATACAGACCACAGGGGCAAGTGGACTCCGAACTATGAAGGACCATTTGTGGTAAAGAAAGTTTTCTCTGGTGGAGCACTGATGCTCAGCACCATGGATGGTGAAGATTTCCCGTCCCCTGTGAATTCAGATGCAGTTAAAAAATACTTCGCATAAAAAAATGACCCGCTGGACACAAAAATAGAATGTAAGTCCAGGCAAAAATAGGGCATCCCGGCGAGTCAAAAACAGAATAAAAGACTCGGGCAAAAATAAGGGAAAATAAACAAAAATGTACACCCACTGAGTTGAAAAGCCACATTGGACAGCTCAGGCAAAAATGGGTATCCCGATGGATTGAAAACCCGAAAGGGCGATTCATGCAAAATAAGGGAATAAGCGAACGACTGCACTCTGAATTCGTCTGTATCGTTTACAACTTGGTAAGCTTCGAAAGGATCAAGCTTCAATCAGAATCAACATTCTTCAGAAAGCAAGATGAGAAGAACGTCAAAGGTCATACGAGTCATAGTAAAGGGAAGCTTCTTGGAGCGTCATCAACATTGCCAGCATTTTGTTTCTCAATTTCTAACAATCTCCTCATTCCAGGGGATATGTTTCTTCGACTGTATCTCGCCAATTCAGGGCATATGAATTAATAAAATCAGATTTTCAGTCATGTCTCGTCTTGTACATTTTTGTTTATTTGCAAAAAATGTCTGATGTCTTAAAGAAAAAACTGATTGCATAGAATACAGATGTTTATCTTCAAATAAAAACGTGCTTGCAGGAAATATACTTACTCTCAGAAGTGTCTAAACTCCTATGACGGAATCCAGTAAAGGATACCTCGGGATTACTTGTGCGTTTCTTTATCTTTTCAGGATTGCAGGTATCCGAAGCGCAACTTGGGGCGTGAAAGCTTCACCCCAGCAAGCTGGCATATCAACACTCAGTCTCAGCACTCAAAATGTTTTCTCCCCAGCTGAGTTGCCAGGCATCACTTCTCCAACAGGGCAGTACCAGAAGGTTCCCGTATCTCCATTTGAGTTCTAGGAAGAAACTTCTAGGAAGATCTTTCAGTGATCTTTCTTCTTCCCCAGCCGATTTGCCAGCTATTCATTCCTCCCCAACCAAGTACAAAAGTCAGGGAACCGTCTCCCCACAGAGTTTCAGCCTTTATCCAGAAGAGCAGCACACGAAGGGATCACAACAGAATGAAGAAAGCTTCTACAAACCCCATCTGGGTCCCTCATTATCAGGATGGGTCTATCAGTGACCTATCCCCAAGCAGATACATCTCATCGGATCTACCAGTGATCTCATCCCCAGCTGGGATGTCCATTTCAAGCAGATCGACCAGAGATCTTCGCAACATCGGGATCCGAATCCCGGATTGGTATCCTCGCATGATCATAGCATTCGTATCATATTCACCCATAAAGCGTAGCATTCCGTCCCGCACGGAGCATTACGACAAAAATCAAACATATAGCATAATCATAAGACATGTTTTGAATCAACACTTGTGAATAATGACAATCCATCAATATACAGAACACTTCCCCCAAAAAAATCCCCAGCGGAGATTCCCCAGCAAACACAGTTGCCTCACATTCCCAAACACCAGTATATATACTCCCCTTGACACCCGTCCGTGTCATCATTCCCCAGTAAGGTCGCCCGAACACCCTGTGCAAACAATAACACTCGAATTACAGATACTTTTTGACACCCATCTGTGTCATATCCCCAGCAGAAAGCCAAAGACGTCCTCTTTGCACTCACATATACTTGCATATGATAATCCTTTGACACCCGTCCGTGTCATATCCCCAGCGCAGTCATCTATACTTTGTATATCAGATACTTGTTCATATCACACTCTTCTCCTTTTGACACTCGTCCGTGTCGCTCTCCCCAGCAGTTAAACACTCATCTATACACCACTCACTCTTATACAGATACTCGTCCGTATCTTGTATATACCACTTATATATCCCCACAGATTCAACACTAGTCCTTGTTCTCTGTTAACTCATTGGTACTCGTCCGTACCATCATCTCAGAACATGCGTCGAGAGTTTGTTTCTACATGATACTCGTCCGTATCATAGTCTTAAGGATGCTCGTCCGCATCTTTAATCCATACACCGTGTCAAACACTCATGTCTTCTTAAATATAGACACTCGTCTGTGTCTACCATTCCCCAGAAGAGTCCCTTCAGATTCAACACTCGTCCGTGTTCTCTGTTAACTAGTTGATACTCGTCCGTATCATCATCTCTGAACACGTGTCAGTATTTGTTTCTACCCGATACTCGTCCGTATCA
Organism: Lathyrus aphaca; assembly: GCA_963966055.1. Lineage (NCBI taxonomy): Eukaryota > Viridiplantae > Streptophyta > Magnoliopsida > Fabales > Fabaceae > Lathyrus > Lathyrus aphaca. The sequence goes on from OZ014520.1 coordinate 271,250,587, forward strand.
TAGTCTTAAGGATGCTCGTCCGCATCTTTAATCTATACACAAACATCTAAACACTTATACCTTTGGTTTCTTGGATATAAACACTCGTCCGTGTTTACTACTCCCCAGTAGATCGCCAACAAAGCAAATTTTCCTTTTTTATCTGACATTCGTCCTATGTCATGATAAGTCTTGAGAGCAGCCGTACCCTGCTAGGTGGTCGTCCTCCACCTCTTGATGGTCGTTCTCCATCATGCACATCCGATGTCCGTCCCCATCGTTGATTTTCTATCCGACATTCGTCCTATGTCGTGATATTTAGCAGCCGTACCCTGCTAGGTGGTCGTCCTCCACCTTTTGATGATCGTCCTTCATCATTTTATCCAATGGCCGTCCCCATTGTTGATTTTGGTTATCTGACGTTCGTCCTATGTCATGACAAACCTTGAGAGCAGCCGTCCCCTGCTAGGTGGTCGTCCTCCACCTCTTGATGGTCGTCCTCCATCATGCTCATCCGATGGCCGTCCCCATCGTTGACCTTTTATCCGGCATTCGTCCTATGTCGCGATACTTTCGGCAGCCGTACCCTGCCAGGTGGTCGTCCTCCACCTTAGATGACCGTCCCTCATCTTAACCCAACAGAGCAGCCGTCCCCTGCTAGGTGATCGTCCTTCACCTTTGATGACCGTGCCTCATCATCTATTTATTTCATTTATTCTTTAACCCGATGGTCATCCCCGTCGTGGTCCCTTTTTCTTTTTCCGGATGATCGTCCTTCATCAGTTTAGCCCGATGGCCGTCCCCATCGTTGGTTACTTTACTTTATGAACTTGATGGCCGTCCCCGTCATGTTTCATTAACCCCCAGAGAATCTTACAGCTTTATCTTGGTGGCCGTCCCCATCATAATTCTTTTATCCCCAGCATGCCGGTCGGCCCCGTCATTGCTTTATTTTCCGCACTTTTCCCAGCATGTCGGCCGTCCCCGTCATTGCTCTTTGCCCAACAGTTGTCCTCTGCTCGACGGTCGTCCTCCGTCGCCCACACTTTACAATATACTTTATTTTACTTTACAATCTATATCCCTTTTCTTCTTCATTCTGTGAGTGCAAATTTTGGACTGTCTTTGGTATTCAACCACAAGTTATCTTGTTTGCCTGTTAAGCCGTCGCTTACAACCTGCACAGCTAACTCATGTTTGAATAGGGGCAGCTGTAAACACCCCAAATTTGCCCTCACCCATTCACACCATGGCTTATGATCATCTCATATGCATAAACACAATCATATCCTCTCATATCACATTTTTGATTCACTGCATAGATTCCAAGTCATCTGCACCTAGGGTTTGTGATCTGAGCAATCCAAGAGCTTCTTGAGCCACTCCAAAGGTCATCAATCACTTCGAAGGGGTCTATGTGTGTTCAAGCATCATATTATATCCTCTCAAAGTCAAGAATGCCAAAGAATCACAAGAACTGGGATTGGTATGGAAGCAGAGCCAGGTTTGACTGCAGATGACCTGAAATTAGGGTTTTGGTTTCAGAGGCCATAACTTCAAATTTTTTGTTCATTCTTGTTTCTATTGGTCTCTATATGGTATAGGGAGTATGCATATCAATTTTTATGAAGAAATTCCATGGGGAAGTCATCTGATCAAGAGTTGACTTTTCAGACAAGTCAGTGCAAAATCAGGGCATCTGAGGCTCCCAATGACCCAACCAAGGGGTGATCTTCATCATTTTGAGTGTATTTGATCTTTATTTGATCATGGAAGAAGTTTGAAGTTCACAAAATTCAAGAATTACAAGTTTTTGCAAAGTTGACTTTTTTTGGGCAAGGTTGACTTTTAATGAAATGTCATTTTATGCAACTTTTTCAACCCTTACTTTTTGATCCAAAAATGCTTCAAATGAAAAAACTTTGGTCATGAAAGTTGTAGATTAGATCTTTCCCTTTTCAAAAAGTACAAGAACATGACCTAATTCATCTTGGATCAAAAGTTAGGGTGCATCAAAGTTGGCTAAAATCATTAAATTTCAAGTTATGCACCAAATGAGAAATTTGCAAAATCTTGTACCAAAGGCATTTGTGACTTCTAGTTGATATCAAACCAATACACAAGCATCACACAAGTCCTAAAATTCAGATTGTACCAAAGAAATCACATGTTTCATGGTTTGTAAGGCAAGATATTTTCATGGAAAGCAAAAGCAAGCAAGTTGCAAAAACCATCATCACACTTCACCCACTTGCTGCCTTGGCTACTGAACCAGCCCTAGCCTTTCCCCTCACCTTGCTGCGCAGCCCACACCCCTTGTACCTAGCCTAGAACATGACCCATGCTTCTCTTACACAAGAGTGGACATTTTGCAAAAGTAGCTACACCTATCACAAAAGCACAAGTCACATCCTCTGACCAATGGCATTTGTTTATACAAAGAAAATGCAAGCCAAACCACACAAGAGGCCAACCTGAAACTCACCAGAACTCAGCATCCACAAACTCCCTCCAACTTGCATTTTCCTTCGAATCCCATCCCACAAGCCACAAACCTTCAAACAAGCTTCACCAACCTTCTCACCATACTTCACTGAACCCAAACCAACAAGACAAGAGCCTGAAACCAGCAAGAACATCACTTTCTCATTTTCACTCCCTTGAGCAAAACCCTTCGAAACTCAGCATACAAGCCACAAACACTTGAACAAACTTCATAAACCTTCTCAACTCATCATCCTAATCACAAAGAACCCCTCACCCTTGCCTGGAATAACCTGAATCACAAATACGATTCTCACCTGAGCTTGAACAGAACTTGTTCAAACTCTCAAACCAGCCAACATAAACTCCTTCTAAGCATTCAAACATCATCAAGGGACCAAGAGGAGTGGATTGCATCAAGAGGAGAGGTCAGAAAGTTGCAAAATTGAAAGCTTCGAAACTCAGGTAGCTCAAGAACATTTTCTCCAGAAATGATTTTTTAAGTTCTTAAGTTGTTCTTCATGCTTCCCTGATCATAAATATGTCATTGGTTTTGAAAATGGTGGAAAAATGAGGATGTAATCGTGTTCTGAAAGTCTTGCCCTAAAATTTCTTTTGTTTCGATTCATGTGTTTGATGCAATATAAATGAGTTTTAGCTTGGGGTTTTGATTCAGTGAAGTATGGGGAAGATTTCTGTTTGTTTAGATTCCATTTTAGTTGCGTTTTGAGGATTTTAGGGATTTTCAGGTGGGGTTCCCACCGGAGAAGACGACCGGAGGTCTTCTCCGGCCACCTGAAAATCATTAGGGTTTTAATCACGTCATTAAGTGCAGTTTAAATCTGGTGCGTTGGATCAGTTGACCTGGTTGACTTGGCGCGTGGGTGTGTGGTCCAGATGCACTCATTAAACCCTAATCATAATTAATTAATTCATAATCCAGTTTAGTCAAGTTTGAATGTGATCCATTAGATCTGGCGCGCAGTCAACAACTTCATTGCCAGATTCAATCTCAGCCTCTCATTCAGCATACTTCCATTTATTTCATTTTATTTTTCTTTTTATTCCATTTAACTTGTACATTTTATTTAAAATAGTAAAAACCATTTAAAAATTATGAAAATTTTTACCAAGGGTTTCATTAATTTTTAAAACACAAAAATATTTTTATTTTCATTTTTTGCATTAAAAAAGTATTTTTAAATATTTAAAAGTTTCTTTTTAATTAATTAATGTGAATTAATTAATTAAAAATACTTTTAGGTATTTAAAAATCACCAAAAATTCATGAAGCATTTAAAAACATTTAGAAACATTGTCCAACCCTCAAACCAAATTTATTTTTTGATCTTGATGCACTTTAAGAATTTTCCATGGAATTAAAACCATTTTTATGCATTATTTTGATCCAAACTTCCAAAAATCATTTCTGCCTAACCCTAAAGAGTTGGACCTTGATTCTTTTTTCATTGCATTGTGTTTAGCATGTAGTTTGTGAGATTAAATGGCCATGATTTGATCTTTCATTTTCAATTTGTTTGATAATTTTCTTGTTAAGGAACCCTAAAACCCTAGAAAACTTAGAAAAATCATATCTTGAATTAGGTTAAGAGTTGAGACCTCTCCTTTGGGCAGTGAGCTAGTATAGGTTTAGGGATCCTTTGAGTGCATTTTCAATTTTTTGTAATGTTGTTTGCTTCTGATTTTGGTTTTTGTTTGATGCTTTGATCATAAACCCTAATTTGGGCTTCCATATGCATCCATCTTGTATTTGCATTCATATCTTGACTTGCCATGACTTTTTATGCATTCTTGTGATCCATTTGACATCATAAGACATATTGAAAGCATGTTTGATCATTGCATCTTGCATTTGTCATGTTGTATGCCATATGCATTCCATAACTTTTCATGAATGTACATGTTTCTTAACTTGCTCCATTTGCATCCATGAGCTTGTATGATCATCTCCATTTGTTGTATCATGTTTGTATCATCTCATAGCATCATTAACATCATATATGTGCTTCCGGTTTGGTTTTTCATCATACCATTTCATCTCATTTTGCATTGCATTGCATTTTCTTTTCTAACTTTTCAGGTGGTAAGTGACTTTGAGAAGTGAATTTGCCTTCACTTCTCATAACTTCTCTTCATCTCTTTTATGCATCCTTGCTGCATTTTTGTATGTGTTTGAGTTTGAGCTTGCTCATTCTTCTTTCTTCCCACTTTCTTTCCTCAAGTGACTTGACTTCTTAAATGAAGCAAGTTGCTTTGCTTCTCTTGATCCTTTCATCTGCTTCTTGGTGGCTCCATTGAAGATTTCTTTTGTAAACCTCACAAACCTTAGGAACAACCATGTATGACAATGATTAGGGTTTTGATTAGTCTCTCCACTTAGTTTTACCTTTGTGTCTCATTGAGTCTTCTCTTCTCACCTCATAATCAGGGACTAAACCCTAAAGGCTTTAAGGCTTTGTGATTAAGCTTATGCCTGCATCCTTCTATTAGGATGGAGTGTATAACTTTAATCCTAAGTGTTAAACCCTTAATGTGTTTAAATCCTCTAATCAATTCACTTAATAATCATCAAGACTTCACACTTGTAACTTGGGCCTTGCATTAGGGTTCTAATTCTTCCTTAACTGGTTAAGAAGGACTAACCCTAGTGTTAATGGACAAGTCCCCCTCAAGTTGTCTTACAAACCCTAAAAATCACTTCATCATCATATCACTAAATAAAATCCACTTAATCAAAGGCTTGTTTTGTCATGAGTTTAATCCCTAATCATGGATTAAGTTGAGGAGCTTTCCTCAGCTTAAACATTCTCATCTATTATCCTTCTATTAGGATGGTGTAATGAGTTTGTTTAATCTTTGATTATGGCTTAATCTCATTACTCAACACTAAACAAAAACACCAAAAACATCTAAATAATCACAAGTAGGTTAATGATCTTAATCCTGCATCAAAGGTGATTAAGTGTGAGATGCTGACTTCACACTTAAGGTATTCTCATTACCCCTAATCAGAGGGAAGATGTGATGAGTTTACTAAATCCATTGGTTAAGACTTAAGCTTATTAACTTATGACAAAATCCAAAAAGGCAATAAAAGACTGAAAATACAAAAACAAACAATAATCGTCTCCTCCGGGATTCTTTTCTCATCTCATTCACTCATAAACGAGAACTTGCTTCTCCCGTCTAATGCAAGACAGTTTGCACCTGAGCCAGACAGGTCATACACTTGAGCATAGACAAGTAAGCAGTTCACAGGTCAATTTATCTTTCAGTCTCTTTGGGTCGAACTACGGTGTTCTGACTTCCTCATTGCACGAGAGGATACGTAGGCATAACTTAACAGTTATCGAACAAAAGTCTCTGTATATTCCCCCTCCTTCCAGCTTCATTCTTTTAAGCCTCATAGTCATGAGCATTTCACTCTTATTCCTGCACTGACACTGTATATATTACACTTTACACTTCTCTTACACTGACACCTGTACATCCTTTTCCAGCTCTTTTATACACAAATTGCACTGACACTACCCCTTTAAAACACAAATCTTTTAAGCGTGGATCCCGTCGAGTATGACGGACAATCTGGGTGCTAATACCTTCCCAGGTTGTAACCAACCCCCTTTCTCAGTCTCTCTGGTTCGCAACCGTCTTATCCATCTCTTTCTAGGTCTATGCAGCATTACCTTTCCTTCGGGATAAAAATGCCTAGATGGCGACTCTATTCATCTCCAGTGAGTTCACGGCTGTGTGTTCTCATTGTACCTCTCGCCGACCGTTCGCGTCTGTACCTTTATTTGGGCCCAGTCCCATCTATCGGGAGCGACAAGGTGTTCCCGGGCTGTGAGGCCTGCTGCGAATCATGTAAAACTGCTATCTATGGTTGTGAGAGGCTAAGGTTTGGCATAGTTGGCCTTATCAAGGATGGAATTTTGCAAATTACCACAACAGTTCCTATAACATCAACAACTCTTTCTTCAGCAACAATGGATTCTCCTGCAACATCAACAATTCTTTCTTCAGCAACATCATATCCTCCTACAACTGCAACAACTATCATTCCCACTGATTCATCCACAACTCCAGCAATCACTCCATCCATTATTTCAATAAACCAAAGTTCAGCAACATTTACTTCTACAACATCAACACCCATCTTATCAACGGAATCGCCTACAACACCAGCAAACACTAATGAAGATGTCTCAACGGTCACGATCTATTATGACCCCGCAACTATTCATCCCAACAACAATTTCCAACAACAAACTGCAACACCTCCTGTCAGATCTCCGGTCACAATCTATTACGACCCACATACCATCACAGTTCCTTCCGCTGCAGCAATCAGTCCGGTTACTGTTACGGTGCCAGGACCCGTTCCTTATGAAAGCAGTAATGCCATACCTTGGCACTACGACTCTTATCTCTACTACGACGGAAAGAAGATCACTCTAGATTCAGCAACCTCTTCACCACAAATTGACAATGTTAGGGGAGGCGGAGTGATGCGTGTTTTTCGCAAGTGTACGAATCACGTCAAAGTAATATAAAAGATTATCGAATCCACAGAGACCAAGTGTCAATCTATCAAACCTGTTGTTATGGTGTGTATCTAAGGCAACTATTTTTAAGGGTTTTAATAAGGGTGAAATGGTAAATAAAATTATAATTTTAAATAATAAATAAAGACAGGCTCGAATGTAATTCACGTAATCAATGATAATCCAGTACTTGTTAGTGGAACTACTTATGGGCAGTGTTTTCTTCTTTGAAAAGAACTAATTTAACAGGAACTGTCGCTTTCGCGTATTCAGAACCGAGTTGTACTCTCTAATCAACCCCTCCTATTGTCACGGATAAAAAGGTGCGTACTGCGTTAGAGTAGTAAACCTATTTTTAAGAAATATAGTATCTTAACTAAGTTGAAAAGTATTTTAACCTGGACTTCTTAGCAAAAAGAGGTTCTTGCGAACCAGAGTTTAAACTTCCTAACGCGTCCGAAAATCGTTTTAAAATCTCTTTTCTTTTTAATCTAAAATCTCCTAATGAACTATACAAAGCGCTTTTGGCTGTTTTTGAAATAGTTAAAAACAATTATTTGAATTGAAAGATAAAATAGCCCTTAGGTGTTTCCACGAACAATTATACTGATTACTGGTTTAATTACGATCCTTACATTCTAACCTTTATGGAATTAGTTAGACATGATAAAGTAAATATTCTTTTTATAGTTTTTCATAAAAGTAATTTAAAGCGAGTGCGGAAAGTAAACGAAGTAAAGTGCGAGTGCAGGAAATAAACAACGTAAATGTGCGAGTGCAGGAAATAAACAACGTAAATGTGCGAGTGCAGGAAATAAACAACGTAAATGTGCGAGTGCAGGAAATAAACAACGTAAATGTGCGAGTGCGGGAAATAAACAAAATAAAAGCGAGGCAGAAATAAATAAAAGTAAAGTACGAACTTGAATTAAAATGGCGGCAGGATTAACTTCCTCCAGAGTGCTCCAAAACTCGAACCACAGACAGATTACAGACTCGATCACTCGATTGCAGAGGCACCCCGATGTGGAATGGCAACTGCTTTATAACTGATATATGCCTAGAGAATTCTAATTCTGGATGAAGAAAAACGAAAATCTAAGGTCCTATTTATAGGAGAAACTGAAAGCATGAAATGACCGGGATGCCCCTCCACTAAAAAGTGGAGGTTACTGATTTTGGCCTTGTGGCGCCCGCCACAGGCCTATGGCGCCCGCCATGGTCCCTACAGGGGATTGTGGAGTGGGGATCGTGGGTCTTGGAGGTTGAGGAGTGGTCTTGAGACGTGGCCACGTCATGGCTAACCCCATGGCGCCCGCCACGGTGGGTGCCGCAAGTGCAAAACGCTGAATTTCTAGGTTTTCGTCCGTTTTCACTCCTTTTTCGCTCCTTTTCCCGATTCAAGCTCCGATTATTATAAAAACCTGAAAACATAAGAAAACAAAGCAATAACAAAGCAAAACAACAATAAAAGCTAAGAATGCATGCGAAATCGGAGTCAGAAATACGGTGAATTTTAGTGTGATCAAATTCTCCCACACTTAAACCTTTGCTTGTCCTCAAGCAAACATTAAAGCTTAAGAAAATATGGTGTCAACACTTGTCTTTGGGCTAAAGGGATTCTAAGTTCAAGTCAGGATGCAGTGACAGATACTAACTAAGTGAACCAAGGGTACCATAGTAACACAAACACAAACTTCAATCCTATATTAACCACTCCATATCATCCCACGATACCTAGGCCTATCTTCTCATCTTTTTGTGTCCTTTTCATTCAGGCGCAATCACATTAAGCCCGTTATCCGTACATGCTTCATAGTAGAGTGACCGGTTAGTGATTCTGATCCATAACATAAGGTTTCTGGCACATAAGCATGTGTAAACCTGTTTTTATTTCGCCTAAATGTAGCTGCGGGGGATCGGATCGTAATCCGCCCTACCAAGTTCAGTGTCAGATACCTCTGAACCAACTAACAATAGGTGACTTGCAATTTTTTTTTTCTTTTTGTGGCAATATTTTTTTCTTCTCTTTTTTCGGTTTAAATGACTTTGTGAGGGTCACCTATACCAGAGTTTGCCTTTTTTTTTTTTTTTTTTTTTTTTTTTTTTTTATTAGCACTGGATCATTCACTTATATTCATCGGCCCCCTACGTAGAGCATGCTTAGGCCGGAGCTGACTGCTAGGATAAACTACTTAGGACAATTTTTAAATGATAGTAAAGGCCAAGGTGGTGGGGTTTAGGAGTGATTCCTATATTCAAGAGGTCTATGGTGCTAAAATGGTTCTGATGTTTCAAAAAGTTGACCTAAGTCACCACATCCTAATCTAAACCTGTCTCAAGGCCCAAAAAACATGTGAAACAACATTGTTTTCTTTTTAAAATTTTTCTGGTAAGGCTAAGGAAATGGGAAAAAATGAAGATGAACTAAAAAGACACTATACTGGTGACTCGTCAGACTCATGCATTATCTAAGAAAAATAAATTACTGAAAAGGGAAATAATTGAAAGGAAATAAACTAAAAAGGGAAATAACAGAAAGCAATAAAATCCCCTCCCACACTTAAATCGAACATTGTCCCCAATGTTTCGAAATAAGATAAGGGGGGTAACCTGGAAAAAGACTACTGAGGAGGGGCACTGGTGCCTTCGCCGTCCTGATGTGATGGTCTGGAACGACGGGATCTACTACGATGCTGGTCCCTCCGGTCGAGTCGTGCTGATAAAGCAGCCTGAGCACTCCGGACCTCTCGAAGGTTACCCAAGATGGAACCCTGAGTAGCCTCTACAAGCTGGTAGTGTCGGCTGTTGAACTCTCTCTGACGGTTCTGCTCTAATGAGATATCGTTCAAGGTACGGCAAACGTTGCTATAAGCACGATCCGAAACCAATCGCGATTGTTGCATGAAGCTCATGTTGTCCGTCAGCTGCTGTGAAATAGTAGAGAGAAGGCCATCACGCCTTTCTTCTCTAGCTGTCATATCACGCCACATCTCCTCGGTGACAAAGAATCCAGGAGCAGTACCTGCAACAGGGTTAGAGGAAGATGGTGCAGTGTGTGACTGTGAAGGACGATGGGGGGACATGTGAGGGATGGGAGACTGCTCTCTCCGATCATACTCATCATCAGTGTCATGTGCCTCCCCATCGGGAATATTAGGAGGAAGTGGACCCAAAACACGTGGAGCATTAAGATCATAGGTCCAGTTCCTTTCATCACGTACATCAGTACGTCTACTGCATGGTAAAGCAACAGATGGGATAGCTACCCCATGAACCATCAACTCATAACCACCTTCTCTCCTCGTTCGGCATAATTTCATGTCTTTCAAAAATTTTAAATTAATTGTGCGAGGAGGTAGTGGTTCAAGTGTAGCTATCTCATCATTCAGGCCAAGGGCCCGAGCAATAGACGTAACAAGCCCTCCAAAAACAATCGGGTTTTCTTCTTCTTTTCAAGGCATGAGGCTTGCATGTTTTTTTTTTTTTGTGAAGACAAAAATGAAAATATTTTTGTCTTATATTTTTTTTTTCTTTGCACGACAAAAATAAAATAAAAAAAGAAAAGGAAAAATCAACATTAGTGCATAATACGTATATATAAGGAATTCAAAGTACTAGAAAATATAAAAGCTGCAATAAAGTAATATATGTCTGGAAATGCGATAAATAAAATAAAGCGTAAAAAGGAAATTAAATACTAGGGTAGCGATGTCAGTGTAGAATGAGTCATGTGGTAGGCTTCTTTTCCTGGCTTGATTCACGAATCTCAGCTATCTCCCTCCGAAACTCTTCAATCGCCTGATATAGAGCATCGGCCTCTGAGGCATGAGTGAGATCAGAAACCTGCATCTGTAACTCTAAGTCTGCCACTTCCTGCTTGAGCAGGGCAGTCTCCTTACGGAGCTCATAAATCTGTGTTTGTAGGTCAGGTGGCTGCAGAGACATATTGTTAGACATAACAGTGATTCGGGGAGTAAGAGGTGTAGGAGTGTACTCAGCGGCGGGAGGCGATTTCGGCTCTTCGACAGTCTCTCCATAACCCTCTAGAGCATAACTCCAATTTGCAGGATCATGGACACTGGTCATCAGCGGATCTGGTAATGTAAAGTAGTGTATCGCTTCACCGTCGATCAGTAATTGAAACATGTTGGGCTCAAAGGAAGCCCTCCTCATCAGTCCTCTATCAAGACAAAAATCAATATCCAGGGTGGTGTAGCAGCAGAAGGTCCTGAGGTGCAATAACTTGCGAGACAAACCCAATGCAGTAGCTATCTGTGTAACAATCCCACCGACATGGATGATGCCTACTGATGATCTGGCAACACTAGCAAGGCCCTTCAGTAGAAAGTTGCCACAAGCAACAGGGCGAGACTGAGTCGCACAAAACAGTAGGAAAATCTCCTCTTCACTTAGCAGTGTCTCTGTATCTGGAAAACCTAGGAAAGAATGTGCTAGAATCATCTGGAAGTACCTCAATGCAGGGTTGTGGATTACCTGAGAAAACTGGGTAGAAGGATCTTGGCTCCCTCCGCCTGATATTTTAGTCCAAAACTTTTCCACTTCTCTGCTCATAAAATACCCCATCGGAGTCTCTGGAATAGCATCAGGAGTAGTCTGGAAACCTAGTAAGTCACCAAACTCTTTGTGAGAGAATGAGTAGTCAATCCCGAACAACCTGAAAACAGCGAGTCCATCGGGTCCAGCCCAAGGGTCATGATGAAATGAGCTGAGGAACTCAAGAGTCAAGTTCCTATAAGTGTTGTTCTTGTAGTCAAACTGGTCCCACTGGAGTTGATGGCATAAAAATCTGACGCTTGGCTCTATCCCCAAGGCATCCATGCAGTCATGGTCAGGGTACCTGGTAGGAGCCATAGGGCGTCTCATGTGAACATAGTAACGCTCTCTCTGTGCATCATCTCTAAAGGCCACGTGCATGTCATCAGGGTTCTGCATTCTGTACAAGGTTAGCAAACAAGTCCTGAAAGCACATAAAACATTCAATCGTTAGTCCTGACATAATAATAATAATATAAACAAAATAAAGTAAAAGTAAAAAATAAAAAGTACAAAAATAAGAAAAACCATGGGTTGCCTCCCATGCAGCGCTTGTTTAACGTCATTAGCTCGACGACCGATAATTAAACATCATTGGAAGGATATGGTGGATCACTCAGAGTATGGCAGGTGTATGTTGTTGGAATGTCACCTCCTTCGTAGGGCTTCAACCTCTGTCCATTAACGATGAATGGTTTACATGTCTGGTTCTTGATTTCAATAGCACCGGATCTTAGGACCTTAGATACTTCGAAAGGGCCAGTCCATCTCGAACGGAGTTTACCTGGAAATAGTCGTAACCTAGAATCGAACAGGAGAACAGGATCGCCTATCTTGAAGTCTCTTCTTATGATTCTTTTGTCATGCCAAGCTTTTGTTCTTTCTTTGTATATGATGGCATTTTCGTAGGCAGATTGTCTGAGCTCTTCTAATTTGTGGATGTCAAGGATACGTTTTTCACCAGCAGTCAAGTAATCCAAATTCAAAGTTTTGATGGCCCAATAGGCCTTATGCTCCAATTCAAAAGGTAAGTGACATGATTTTCCATAGACCAGTTGATAAGGGGTTGTTCCTATAGGAGTTTTGAAAGCGGTTCTTTAGGCCCATAATGCTTCTTGAAGTTTCTGTGACCAATCCTTTCTAGATATAGAGACAGTCTTCTCGAGGATTTGTTTTATCTCCATATTAGATACTTCCACTTGTCCATTGGTCTGTGGGTGGTATGGTGTTGCTACTCTATGCTTAACTCCATACTTGCTTAAAAGTTTATCAAATATTCTCGATATGAAGTGTGATCCTCCATCACTTATGACTAAACGGGGGGTTCCAAACCTGGGAAATATATAATTCTTGAATAATTTGATGACTACTCTGGTGTCATTTGTGGGTGCGGCGATAGCTTCAATCCATTTAGACACGTAGTCAACTGCTACTAAGATGTACTGATTTCCAAAAGATGGTGGGAACGGTCCCATAAAGTCTATACCCCATACGTCGAAGAGTTCTACTTCTTGGATATTTCTTAACGGCATTTCATTACGTCTTGAAATATTTCCTGTGCGTTGGCATCTATCACACTTGACAATGAAAGCATGGACATCACGCCACATAGTAGGCCAGAATAGGCCAGCTTGAAGAATCTTGGCGTAGGTCTTCGATGTGCTTGCATGTCCACCATAGGGTGCAGAGTGACAATGCTCAATTATATTATTTACCTCTTCTTCTGGAACACAACGGCGGAAAATGCCATCTTTACCTCTCTTGAAAAGAAACGGTTCGTCCCAATAGAAGTTTCTCACATCACTATAGAACTTCTTCTTCCGGTGGTAGTTTAGATCAGGGGGTATGATGTCAGCGGCTAGATAATTAACAAAGTCTGCATACCAAGGTACATCACTTATGGCTAAGGATTTTTGAAAATACTCATGAGGGTCTGGGTTATCATCTTCAATGGTTTCTAGTTGGGCTATCAGTCTATCATAGGCAAAATCGTCATTTATGGGAACTGGATCAGGTTTCAGGTATTCTAGCCTAGATAGGTGATCAGCTACCACATTATCAGTGCCTTTCTTATCACGGATATCCAAATCAAACTCTTGCAGTAATAGAATCCATCGAAGTAACCTAGGCTTGGCATCCTTTTTGCTTAGTAAGTAACGAATGGCAGCATGGTCGGTGTAAACTATAATCTTGGCTCCTACTAGATAAGATCTAAATTTGTCTATTGCAAAAACTACAGCTAGGAGCTCTTTTTCGGTTGTTGCGTAGTTGAGCTGTGCAGCGTCTAGGGTTCTACTGGCATAATAAATCACATGTAACTTTTTGTCTTTTCTCTGACCTAGAACGGCTCCAACAGCGTAATCACTGGCGTCACACATTATCTCAAACGGTTCTGACCAATCAGGGGGTTTCATTATAGGTGCTGAAATCAGAGCTTGCTTCAGGAGATTAAATGCTTCAGTACATTTTTCATCGAAGATAAATTCAGCATCTTTCATCAAAAGACCAGTTAAGGGTTTTGTTATTTTGGAGAAATCCTTGATAAAACGTCGGTAAAATCCGGCATGTCCAAGAAAACTTCTTATCTCCCTGATAGTCTTCGGCGGTTTTAGATTCTCTATGACTTCTATTTTTGCTTTATCTACCTCTATACCTTTTTCGGAAACTATATGTCCAAAAACAATCCCTTCGGTGACCATGAAATAACATTTTTCCCAATTTAGCACAAGGTTTACCTCCACACATCTCTCCAGGATTTTCTCAAGGTTGACAAGACAATTTTTGAAATCTGATCCACAAACTGAGAAATCGTCCATAAATACTTCCATAATTCCATCTAAATAATCAGCAAAGATAGACATCATGCAGCGTTGGAAAGTCGCAGGAGCATTACAAAGTCCAAAAGGCATTCTTCTATAGGCAAAAGTTCCAACTGGGCATGTAAAGGTAGTTTTTTCTTGATCTTCGGGGTGAATAGGTATTTGGAAGAATCCGGAATATCCATCTAAGTAACAAAAGTAAGAGTGTCTGGCTAGGCGCTCCAACATTTGGTCTATGAATGGTAATGGGAAATGGTCCTTCCTAGTTGCTTTATTTAATTTTCTATAATCTATGCACATACGCCAACCTCCATCGGTTCTTTTTGCTACAGGTTCGCCCTTCTCGTTTTGCACGACTGTGATGCCTCCCTTTTTAGGTACTACATGCACAGGACTCACCCATTTACTGTCCGAGATCTGATATATTATACCTGCCTCTAGTAACTTAAGAACTTCAGTCTTAACTACAATACTCATTATAGGATTTATTCTTCGTTGGTGTTCTCTGGAAGGTTTTGAATCTTCTTCAAGCAAAATCCGATGCATGCATACGGATGGGCTTATTCCTTTTAGATCAGAGATCTTATATCCTAAGGCTGAGGGGTACCTACGTAAAACTTCTAATAATTGATCGGTTTCTTTTTGGTTTAAGGTAGCACTGACTATAACTGGACGATTCATATCTTCATCGAGAAATTCATATCTCAGGTTTTTAGGCAGTTCCTTAAGTTTTACGGTCGGTTTCATAGGGCAAGGCATAGGATCTGGGGTAAGAGATAAACATTCGTGAAGGTTATCATCAATGTAGGGTGTTTTATAATTGTCATCTTCCAAAATAAGGGTTGATGGCAATTTTATAGATTCAGTTTCTTCTTCTTGTTCTAATTCCCTAATGCATTCTTCGATGATATCTAAGGCATAACAAGCATCTCCTATCACAGGTGCCATAAGAAATTTTGACAATATAAATTCTATCTTCTGGCCACCTACCTCAAAAGTTAGTTTTCCCTTTTTAACATCTATTACGGCTCCAGCAATCGATAAGAACGGTCTACCTAGGAGGATTGGTATGTCGTCATCTTCTTTAATGTCCATGACAACAAAATCAGTAGGTATAAACAGCTGACCTATCCTAACAGGGACGTCTTCAAGTATGCCTATAGGGTATTTAACGGATCTATCGGCTAATTGAAGTGACATCTTAGTAGGTTGTAGTTCTCCTAAGTTTAATCTCTCACAAACTGCTAAAGGCATTAAGCTCACACTAGCTCCTAGGTCTAGAAAAGCTTTTTCGATGACATGATTCCCCAAAATACAAGGAATGGAAAAATTTCCGGGATCTTTATCTTTCTTTGTTAACCTATCTTCGGAAATAGAATTACATTCCACGGGTTTCGGATCTTCAAGTCTACGTTTATTTGTAAGTATGTCTTTGAGAAACTTAGCGTAAGAAGGTATTTGGGTGATGGCTTCTGTAAAGGGGATTTCTACGTGAAGTTTTTCTATAACCTTAACGAATTTTTGATATTGATTATCGATTTGGGTTTTCTTTAATCTTTGAGGGTAAGGTATTGGTGGTTTGTATGGCGGTGGTGGTACATAGGTTTTATTTTTAGGTTCTTCTCCTTTTTCTTGACTTTCCGGGGTTTCAGGCTTCTCTGGTTCCTTTTCCTCATTCCTCTCAGAAGTTTCGGGCTCACTTAATCTAGGGTTTAAAGGTTCCTTATAAGCGGTTCCACTTCGTAGAGTAATGGCATTAGCTTTCCCTTTCGGGTTCTGTTGAGGTTGTCCAGGGAACTGTCCTCCGGGTGTAGTCTGTGGGGCTTGGTTTAACGCTACCTGAGAGATCTGGGTTTCAAGCATCTTATTATGAGTAATGATTTGATCAACCTTGGTTCCTAACTGGGTAATTAGTTCGTTAACATGGACGCTTTGGTTCATGAACTCTTTGTTCTTCTGTTTTTGAGCAACGATAAAATCTTTTACAATTTCCTCAAAGCTCGGGTTTGGTGGCACAGGTTGCATAGGTTGATTTGTTCTAGGGGCTTGGTAACCTTGTTGTCTCGGAGGTGCGGTATTTTGGATAGGGTTATTATTTTTGTAGGAGAAGTTTGGGTGATTCCTCCATCCAGGGTTATATGTGTTTGAAAATGGGTTCCCTTGGGTATAGTTCACTTGCTCGGTGTTGGTTTCATTCAACAAATTGCATTCGGCGGATTGGTGTCCTTGCGTTCCACATATCTCACAATTCGGCGAAACTGCGGCTACAGTATTCGGAGTTGTACACATATGTTCGACTCTTAGGGCCAACGCGTCCATTTTAGCCTGCATCATGTCTATAGAGCTTAGCTCATGTATTCCTCCTTGGGCTTCCTTCTTTTCCACTGTCGCTCGTTCTACTCCCCATGATTGATGGTTTTGGGCCATATCCTCGATAAGGGCACTAGCTTCAGGGTAAGGTTTGTTCATCAGTGC
The DNA here is from genome assembly GCA_963966055.1 of Lathyrus aphaca. Taxonomy (NCBI): domain Eukaryota; kingdom Viridiplantae; phylum Streptophyta; class Magnoliopsida; order Fabales; family Fabaceae; genus Lathyrus; species Lathyrus aphaca. Next base: position 271,267,466 of record OZ014520.1, read on the forward strand.
GCCACCAGCGGCAGCGTCGATGGTCATTTTAGTGTTATAAAGAAGTCCATTATAGAAGGTTTGGATGATTAGCCAATTCTCTAAGCCATGGTGTGGGCATGCTCTTAATAGTTCTTTATATCTCTCCCAGGCTTCGAACAACGACTCTCCTTGGTGTTGGGTAAATCTAGTTATTAGGTTTCGAAGAATAGCGGTCTTATTCGGGGGAAAATATCTAGCAAGGAAAACTTTCCTAAGGTCATCCCAAGTTGTTATTGAATTGGGTGGAAGGGAATCTAACCATGATAGAGCTTTATCTCTGAGGGAAAAGGGAAATAATCTTAAGTGTATTGCCTCAGGAGAAGCTCCATTGGTTTTAAAGGTGTCTGCTAACTGAAGAAAGTTTTTTAAATGTTGGTTTGGGTTATCAGTAGCGAGACCTGCGAATTGTCTCTGTTGCACTAATTGCAGCAGGGATGGTTTAAGTTCAAAATTATTGGCTGGGATAGCGGGGTTTACTATACTGGAACTAGGTTCCTCGTTTGATGGTTGGGCGAAGTCCTTAAGAGGTCTTCGGTTTTGTTCTTCGGCCATAGCTATCCTATTCCTATGGAAAAATAAACGTGCGCGAGCGTAACGTTCAGGTTCAGCTAGAGGGTCTACTAAACTTCCGGCACTGCGAGTCTTTCGCATTGACCGGTGGGTAACAACCTTAGTCTAAACGGTATAACTACAAGGTAATGAAATTTGACAATATTGGTCCCCGGCAACGGCGCCAAAAACTTGATGCGTGTTTTTCGCAAGTGTACGAATCACGTCAAAGTAATATAAAAGATTATCGAATCCACAGAGACCAAGTGTCAATCTATCAAACCTGTTGTTATGGTGTGTATCTAAGGCAACTATTTTTAAGGGTTTTAATAAGGGTGAAATGGTAAATAAAATTATAATTTTAAATAATAAATAAAGACAGGCTCGAATGTAATTCACGTAATCAATGATAATCCAGTACTTGTTAGTGGAACTACTTATGGGCAGTGTTTTCTTCTTTGAAAAGAACTAATTTAACAGGAACTGTCGCTTTCGCGTATTCAGAACCGAGTTGTACTCTCTAATCAACCCCTCCTATTGTCACGGATAAAAAGGTGCGTACTGCGTTAGAGTAGTAAACCTATTTTTAAGAAATATAGTATCTTAACTAAGTTGAAAAGTATTTTAACCTGGACTTCTTAGCAAAAAGAGGTTCTTGCGAACCAGAGTTTAAACTTCCTAACGCGTCTGAAAATCGTTTTAAAATCTCTTTTCTTTTTAATCTAAAATCTCCTAATGAACTATACAAAGCGCTTTTGGCTGTTTTTGAAATAGTTAAAAACAATTATTTGAATTGAAAGATAAAATAGCCCTTAGGTGTTTCCACGAACAATTATACTGATTACTGGTTTAATTACGATCCTTACATTCTAACCTTTATGGAATTAGTTAGACATGATAAAGTAAATATTCTTTTTATAGTTTTTCATAAAAGTAATTTAAAGCGAGTGCGGAAAGTAAACGAAGTAAAGTGCGAGTGCAGGAAATAAACAACGTAAATGTGCGAGTGCAGGAAATAAACAACGTAAATGTGCGAGTGCAGGAAATAAACAACGTAAATGTGCGAGTGCAGGAAATAAACAACGTAAATGTGCGAGTGCGGGAAATAAACAAAATAAAAGCGAGGCAGAAATAAATAAAAGTAAAGTACGAACTTGAATTAAAATGGCGGCAGGATTAACTTCCTCCAGAGTGCTCCAAAACTCGAACCACAGACAGATTACAGACTCGATCACTCGATTGCAGAGGCACCCCGATGTGGAATGGCAACTGCTTTATAACTGATATATGCCTAGAGAATTCTAATTCTGGATGAAGAAAAACGAAAATCTAAGGTCCTATTTATAGGAGAAACTGAAAGCATGAAATGACCGGGATGCCCCTCCACTAAAAAGTGGAGGTTACTGATTTTGGCCTTGTGGCGCCCGCCACAGGCCTATGGCGCCCGCCATGGTCCCTACAGGGGATTGTGGAGTGGGGATCGTGGGTCTTGGAGGTTGAGGAGTGGTCTTGAGACGTGGCCACGTCATGGCTAACCCCATGGCGCCCGCCACGGTGGGTGCCGCAAGTGCAAAACGCTGAATTTCTAGGTTTTCGTCCGTTTTCACTCCTTTTTCGCTCCTTTTCCCGATTCAAGCTCCGATTATTATAAAAACCTGAAAACATAAGAAAACAAAGCAATAACAAAGCAAAACAACAATAAAAGCTAAGAATGCATGCGAAATCGGAGTCAGAAATACGGTGAATTTTAGTGTGATCACGGAGGCTTCACCAGAAGCGGACGCCTTTTTGCCTCACAAACACCGAGACCCAATGCTGAAGCAGAAGCTGCTGCTAAGGCAAAAGGGAAGAATGTGGTACTTGAAGAGCCAACTGTTAAAGAAACTCCGAAGACGTCTTTTGAGCAAGAGGTGGACGAGTTCATGAGAATAATCAAAAAGAGTGATTACAAAGTGGTGGACCAGCCTCATCAGACACCTTCCAAAATTTCTATATTATCATTGTTAATGTGTTCTGAGGCTCATAGGAATGCACTTTTGAGGGTCCTGCACGCAGCCTACATACCAGAAGAGATTACGGTTAATCAGCTGGAAACGGTGGTTGCAAATGTTAACACCAGTCATGGACTGGGCTTCACAGATGTTGATTTAACGATGGAGGGACGCAATCATAACAAGGCTTTACATATCACCTTGGAATGCAAAGGTGCTGTTCTTTCTCATGTGCTGGTGGACACTGGGTCCTCGCTCAATGTCCTGCCAAAGAAGGCCTTGGTGAAGTTGGAATATGATGGTTTGGCATTATGTCCAAGTAACTTGGTGGTGAGAGCATTTGATGACTCTAAGAGATCAGTGCTTGGAGAGATTGATTTACCTGTGATGATTGGCCCACAAATCTTTAAAACTACTTTCTTCGTGATGGACATACAGCCGGCCTACAACTGTTTGTTGGGTAGACCCTGGATTCACGCCGTTGGCGCTGTTACATCTACCCTTCACCAGAAATTAAAATTCGAGTGGGAAGGCCAGATCATCACAATTTGTGGGGAGGAAGATATTTTCTTTAGCCAGCTGGCTACTTACAAGTATATAGAGATGGATGGGGAGATCCATGAGACTATGAGTCAGGGGTTTGAGGCCCTTAACATCAATGAAGCAACTGTTGTGTCTGGAACTTCCATCACTTCATATCAACAGGCCCAAAAGGTTGTTGAGGAGGGTACCGCTCAAGGCTGGGGCAAGCTGCTGCCAGTAGAAAAGAAAGAAGATAGATTTGGGTTGGGTTACATACCAACTCGACAAGATCAACCGGAGGCTGCAACGGAGCCCAAATTTGTCAGCGGGGGAATGCTTACCCCAAATGCTGTGAACAATCTGGAAGACGAGGAAGAAGATGAACGAAACCTGGAAAGCTGGATACATCCAAGGATCCCGGGGAACCAAGTCTCTAACTGGTCTTCCCAGGAAATTATAAGAGTTACTCCTACAGAGTAATTATTATTTCCTGTCTTTTAAGCATGCATCAAGTCCTACATCTTTCCCAAGGTGCAGGACTCATTTTGTAATAGGGCCATCTTGTATTTTGTGCAAACGATCAATTAATGAATATCAGGACATCTTTTGCAAACAAGTCTCTTTTTTCCGCTCACTGTTTTTTCATTTTTCATTTTTTGTACAAAACAATAAAATGGCAATGTTTTCAAAATAATAACTTCATTTTAACTTTTTTTTAAACAAGATAAAATTGATCACTAAAATGAACCAATCTAAACCCTTGCAGAGAGTGCCCTCCAGACTGCACCGACAACGACACTGCTATGACTTCGTATGACTTCGACAATCCGATTAATCAAGTCGGTGAAGGGGTTGAAGAAGATTATGAGCTACCTGAAGAACTAGCTAGACTGTTAAGGCAAGAGGAGAAGGTTATCACTCCTCATCAGGAGGAAGTTGAGACAGTTAATCTTGGTACCGAAGAAGACTTGAAAGAAGTGAAGATCGGGGCCCGTCTGCGAGATTCAGTGAAGGAACAACTTATTGACATGCTTCGAGAGTACGTTGATGTCTTTGCTTGGTCCTATCAAGACATGCCAGGTCTGGATACTGACATCGTTGTGCACAAGCTGCCTTTGAAGGAAGACTGTCCTCCAGTGAAACAGAAGTTGCGCCGTACTTGTCTGGATATGGCCATGAAGATAAAAGAAGAGGTGCAAAAATAGTGGGACGCCGGTTTCCTTGTTGTAACTAGTTACCCGTCGTAGGTTGCTAACATTGTACCAGGGCCTAAGAAGGATGGCAAAGTATGGATGTGTGTGGATTACCGGGATCTGAATAGAGCTAGCCCGAAAGATGACTTCCCATTACCTCACATTGATGTATTGGTCGACAACACGGCTCAGTTCTCGGTATTCTCCTTCATGGATGGATTTTCAGGATATAATCAGATCAAGATGTCATCTGAAGACATGGAGAAGACAACTTTCATCACACCCTGGGGCATATTCTGTTATAAGGTAATGCCGTTTGGACTGAAGAATGCTGGTGCCACTTATCAACGGGCTATGGTAACATTATTCCACGACATGATCCACAAAGAAATCAAATGCTATGTGGATGATATGATTTACAAGTCCCTCACAGAAGAAGATCACCTGGTAATTCTGTTGAAGCTGTTTAAGCGTCTGAGGAAGTATCAGTTGAAGCTAAACCCCAACAAATGTACATTCGGGGTACGATCCGGTAAACTGCTGGGATTTATTGTAAGTGAAAAGGGAATTGAAGTTGACCCTGACAAAGTCAAATCCATTCAAGAGATACCTGCACCAAAGACTGAAAAGGAAGTTCGAGGGTTCTTAGGTAGATTGAACTACATATCACGGTTCATATCTCACCTCACCGCAACCTGTGAGCCCCTGTTCAAACTATTGAGAAAGGAACAAACGGTCAGGTGGAATGAAGACTGCCAGAATTCTTTTGACAAAATCAAGGGGTACTTACAAGAACCTCCAATCCTTATGCCTCCAGTTGAAGGGAGACCACTAATAATGTACCTGACAGTATTAGAAGGGTCAATGGGGTGTGTGTTGGGCCAGCATGACGAGTCTGGTCGAAAAGAGTATGCAATATACTACCTAAGCAAAAAGGGTACCGACTGTGAACAACGTTATTCACTGCTCGAGAAAACTTGTTGTGCTTTAGCGTGGGCTGCTCGCCGACTAAGGCAGTATATGTTGACTCACACTACCTTATTGATCTCAAAGATGGACCCAGTCAAGTACATATTTGAGAAGCCATCATTTACCGGAAGGGTTGCAAGATGGCAAATGATTCTGACAGAATATGACATTCAATACACATCTCAAAAGGCCATCAAAGGCAGTGTACTGTCTGACTATCTGGATGAGCAACCCATTGATGATTACCAGCCAATGAGATTTGACTTACCTGATGAAGACATCATGTTCCTGAAAGCTAAAGATCATGAAGAGCCTATTCACACTGAAGAGCCTGACCCAGAAGAAGAATGGACTATGATGTTTGATGGGGTTGTCAACATGAATGGTCGTGGAGTTGGTGCGGTGCTTATTACACCTAAAGGAGTTCACATGCCTTTCTCGGCAAAACTCACCTTTAACTGCACTAACAACGAAGCTGAATATGAAGCCTGTATCATGGGTCTTGAGGAAGCCATTGGCCTCAGGATCAAGACTTTAACGGTGTTCGGGGATTCAACTTTGGTAATCAATTAGACCAACGACAAATGGTACACCCACCAAGAGCATCTGATTCCATACCGGGACTATACGAGGAGATTATTGACTTTCTTCACAAAAGTCAGACTTGAGTATATCCCTCGAGATGAAAATCAGTTTGCAGATGCTCTGGCTACCATTTCCTCCATGATCAAAGTTCAAGCTGCCAACTTTGTGCCTCGGATTTCAGTATCCAGACTTGACAGACCAGCATACGTATTCTCCGTAGACATTGCTAAAGATGACAAGCCTTGGTTCCATGACATCAAGTGCTTCTTAGAGGATCAAACATACCCACCTGGGGCATCATCCAATGATAAGAAGACTGGCTGGTAGTTTCTTCCTGAATACTGATGGTTCCTTGTACAAGCGAAACTTTGACATGGTACTTCTCAAATGTGTTGATAAGACAGAGGCAGACTTGCTGATGCACGAGGTGCATGAAGGATCTTTCGGTACCCATGATGGAGGACATGCAATGGCTAATAAATTGTTAAGATCGGGTTACTACTGGATCACAATGGATGCAAATTGTTGTGCTTATGCCAGAAAGTGCCATAAATGCCAGATTTATGCAGACAAAGTGCATGTGCCTCTGAATCCTTTGAATGTGATGTCTTCACCTTGGCCCTTTGCCATGTGGGGCATTGACATGATTGGGAAGATCGAACTGACTGCTTCAAATGGCCACAGATTCATCCTGGTAGCCATTGATTACTTCACCAAATGGGTTGAAGCGGCTTCGTATGCCAACATCACCAGGAAAGTGATAGCCCGATTCCTGAAAAGGGACATCATCTGTCGGTATGGAGTACCCGAGCGAATCATTACTGACAATGGTTCCAATTTGAACAATAAAATGATGGCATAGCTGTGCCGGGACTTCAAAATCCAACATCACAACTCTTCTCCTTACCGGCCAAAGATGAATGGCGCTGTTGAGGCAGCTAACAAGAATATCAAGAAGATTGTGCAAAAGATGGTGGTCACCTACAAAGACTGGCATGAAATGCTACCATTTGCCTTTCATGGGTACCGTACCTCAATCAGAACATCCACTGGGGCAACATCGTATCAGCTTGTGTATGGTATGGAGGCAGTCCTACCTGTTAAAGTTGAATTACCCTCTTTACGGGTATTGATGGATGTCAAGTTGAATGAAGCAGAATGGGTCCGATCTCGGTACAATCAACTGAATCTGATCGAGGAAAAGAGATTAGCTGCAATCTGTCATGGGCAGTTATATCAGAAGAGAATGAATAAAGCCTTCGATCAAAAAGTCAGGCTTCGGGAATACCAAGTAGGAGATCTTGTGCTGAAAAGACTCCTTCCTCCTCATACAGACCACAGGGGCAAATGGACTCCAAATTACGATGGCCCATTCATAGTAAAGAAGGTTTTCTCCAGTGGAGCACTGATGCTCACTACTATGGATGGTGAAGATTTCTTATCCCCTGTGAATTCAGATGCAGTTAAAAAATACTTCGCATAAAATGACCCGCTGGACATAAAAACAAAATGTAAGTCCAGGAAAAAATAGGGCATCCCGGCGAGTCAAAAACAAAATAAAAGACTCGGGCAAAAATAAGGGAAAATAAAGAAAAATGTACACCCGCTAAGTTGAAAAGCCACATTGGACAGCTCAGGCAAAAATGGGTATCCCGATGGATTGAAAACCCGAAAGGGCGATCCACGCAAAATAAGGGAATAAGCGAACAACTGTATTCCGAATTTGTCTGTGTCGCTTACGACTTGGTAAGCTTCGAAAGGTTAAAGCATCAGCCAGAATCAACTCTCTTTAGAAAGCAAGATGAGAAGAACGTCAAGGTCATACGGGTCATAACAAAGGGAAGCTCACTAAAGCGTCGTCAACATTGCCAGCACCTTTATTTCTCTCAATTTTTGTAACAATCTCCTCATTTCAGGGGATCTGTTTCATTGACTGTATTTGCCAATTCAGGGCACCCAGATTAATAAAATCAGATTTTCAGTCACACTTCGTCTTGTACATTTTATTTCATTTGCAAAAAATGTCCAATATCCTTGATATAACGTTTGCATAAAAACAGATGTGCCTTTCTAATCACATGCTTGCAGGAAATATATTTTACTTCCAGGAACATCTAACTCCTATGATGGAATCTGGTAAGGGATACCTCGGGATACTGGTGCGTTTCTTTGTCTTAACAGGATTGCAGTATCTGGAATACGTTTCCCCAGCAAGGTTGCCAAAGCACCACTCGTCCAACACATCTTCAAACAGCATCAGAAAATGCTCATCTCCCCAGCTGAGTTGTCAAGTCTCCTCATCCTCAGCAGGATCCCCACAAAAATATCTAGGAAGATCGTTCAGTGATTTTCCCTCCCAATAGAGCGCCAGATCTCTCATCATCAGCAAAGACAGGGAACCATCTCCCCACAGAGCTCCAGCCTCTTCCCAGAAGAGCAATGTCTAAATTTCCCACACGACAAAGTGACGAAAGCTTCCTCATCCCCAACTGGGTTATCTCATTACCGGATAGATCTATCAGTGATCTAATTCCCCAAGCAGAGTCGTATATTTTATCAGATCTACCAATGATCTCATCCCCAGCTGGGATATCCTTCCAAGCAGATCAGTCGGAGGTCTCCACAAGCAGCGGGATCTGAATCCCGGATCGGTATCTTTGCATAATCATGGCATTCGCATCATAAATGACCACAAAAGCGTAGCATTCCATCTAATATGGAGTATTACGGCAAAAATCAAACATATTGCATAATCACAAATCAGGTTCGAACCCGTCACCTATAAATACCAACAGCACTCCATCAGCAATATACAAAATATGTCTCAATATCCCCACAGAAAGCCAAAGTGTCCCCTTTGCACTCTTCAACACAAATACATGTTTATATATACTCATTCGATACTCGTCCATGTCATATCTTCTCCCTGCAGATATAAACCACAAATATCCTTTTTTGAATACAAAAACTTCTATACTCTTTTGACACCCGTCCGTGTCACCTTTCCCCAGCATGGTTACCCAAACACTTGTTGAAAACCAAGCACTTATTATAATACACTCTTATTGACACCCGTCCGTGTCATATTATCCTCACAAGTTGCCTGAATACCTTTTACACTTATAAGTTCATAACTTATACACTTTCTCTTCTGACACTCGTCCGTGTCACCATTCTAGCAAGTCAAGCACTCGTCCGTGTATGGCTTATACTTCACAATGCTTATTTTTACTTATACAGATACTCGTCCGTATCTTGTATATACACTTATTTCCCCTCAGAGTCAACACTCGTCCGTGTTCTTTGTTAACCAGTTGATACTCATCCGTATTATCATCTCTGAACATGCGTCAGCGTTGTTCCTACTGATACTCGTCCGTATCATAGTCTTAAGGATGTTCGTCCGCATTTTTAATCTATACACAGCGTCAAACACTTATACCTTTGCTTCTTAAGAGCGTAAGCACTCGTCCGTGTTTACCATTCCCCAGTAAAGTAATCTTTCTGTTATCTGACATTCATCCTATGTCATGATACTCTCGGCAGCTGTACCCTGCCAGGTGATCATCCTTCACCTTTGGATGACCGTCCCTCATCCTTCTCCCAGCGGAGTCTCCATTATTGGAACCCTTTTTTATCCGACATTCGTCCTATGTCGTGATATTTAGCAGCCGTCCCCTGCTAGGTGATCGTCCTTCACCTTTAGATGATCGTCCTTCATCATTTTATCCGATGGCCGTCCCCATCGTTGATCTTGTTATCTGACATTCGTCCTATGTCATGATAAACCCCGAGAGCAGCCGTACCCTGCTAGGTGATCGTCCTTCACCTCTTGATGATCGTCCTTCATCATGCTTATCAGATGGACGTCCCCATCGTCGAACTTTTTTATCCGACATTCGTCCTATGTCGTGATAAAGAGCAGTCATACCCTTCTAGGTGATCGTCCTTCACCTCTTGATGATCGTCCTTCATCATGCTTATCTGATGGCCGTCAACATCGTCGACTTTTTCTATCCGGCATTCGTCCTATGTCATGATAAAGAGCAGCCGCCCCCTGCTAGGTGATCGTCCTTCACTTTTCGATGACTGTCCCTCATCATTATTTCATTTATTCTTTAACCCTATGGTTGTCCCCGTCATGGTCCCTTTTCCTTTTCCTGATGATCGTCCTTCATCAGTTTAGCCCGATGGCCGTCCCTGTCGTTGTTTACCTTACTTTCCAAACCTGATGGCCGTCCCCATCATTACCTTCACTTCAATCCCCAGAGAAATTTGTTACTTTGCTTGATGGGCGTCCCCATCAGGATCTCTTTATTTCCCCAGCGTGTCGGCCGTCCCCGTCATTGCTTTATCCCCAACAGTCGTCCTCTGCTCGTTGGTCATCCTCCATCACCCGCATTTTTATAATCATATTTTACTTTCTTTTACAATTTATATCCCTTTTCTTCTTCTCCCCAGTGAGTGCAAATTTCGGACTGTCTTTAGTATTCAACCACAAGTTATCTTGTTTGTCTGTTAAGCTAGGCGCTTACATCCTGCACAGCTAACTCATGCCTGAATAGGGGCAGCTGTAAACACCCCAAATTTTCCCTCACTAGATTCATACCATGGCTTGTTATCTTTCATATTTACATAAGTTTAAGCATATCATATCATATTGCATTTTTGTTTCATCTGCATTAGGACAAGTTCATCTGCATCTAGGGTTTGTGATCTGAGCAATCCAAGATTCATCTGAGCCACTCCAAAGGTCTTCAATCATCTCAAGAGGGTCCATGTATGTTCAATCATCATATCATATCCTCCTAAGATCAAGGAAGTCAAAAAAATCACAAGAACTTGGAATCCATGGAAGCTGAGCTAGGGTTTCACTGCACAGATGACCTGAAATTAGGGTTTTGGTTTCAGAGGCCATAACTCCAAATTTTTTGGTCACTCTTGTTTCTATTGGTCTCAAAATGTTATAAGGATGATGCATACCAAGTTTGATGAAGATATTCATTGTGGAAGTCATCTGTTCACTGGGTAACTTCTTGAGCAAGTTAGAGCAAAATCAGGGCATTTGAGGCCCCCACCCATAGGACCAAAGTGGATTTTTCATCAAATTGAAGTTATATGATCTCTATTTTATCATTTAAGTGTTTAGAAGTTCACAAAATTGAAGAAAAATGAGCTAAACCAAAAGTTGCCAAAAATGGAAATGACTTGTAATGTAAACTTTCCATTTTGGGAAAGTTTTTCAACCTCCTCTTTCTCAACCAAAAATGCTTCAAATGAAAAATTGTTGGTCATGAAAGTTGTAGATTGGATCATTCCCTTTCCAAAAAGTACAAGAATAAGATCTAATTCATTTTGGAACTCAAGATATGGCTTGTCAAAGTTGGCAAAAATCCCATAATTTTCAAGAATGCACCAAAAGGGATTCTTTGCAAAACCACTTGCCAAGGGGTTCTTTTGATTGCATTTTCAATTTTTTATCTTGTCATTTGCTTCTGTTTTTGAGTTTTGCATCTCATGTTGCATGAAAACCCAAATTTCTCATCTTCCTTTGCATACATCTTGCATAAGCATTCATATAAGAACTTGCCATGACATTTTATTCATTCCCATGACTTCTAAGACATCTTAGGACACATTAGACTCATGCTTGATCATTTCCCCATCCATTTGTCATGTTATGCATTCATTACACTCCATGGGCATTCATGAACTTTCCTGCTTCTTTCATGCTTCATTTGCATTCTCATCACTTGTATGATCATTCACAACTCTTGACATACATTTGCATCATCTCTTAGCATCATTTAAATCATAAATATGCTTCTGGTTTTGGTTTGCATCCTTTGCATTCATTTCATTTCATTTCTTTATGCTAACTTTTCAGGTGGTAAGTACTTTGAGAAGTGAATTTGCCTTCACTTCTCACATTCTCTTCTCATCTCTCCTTTTATGCATTCTTGCTGCATTTTGTATTTGTCTTAGAGTGAGCTTGCTCATTCATGTTCTCTATCCACTTTCTTTCTTCAAGCAACTTATCTTCTTAAGTGAAGTAAGTTAACTTGCTTCTTCTGCTTCTCCTCCTTCCATCTTGCCTTCTCCTTGGTGGCTTTTCTTGAAGATCTCTTGCAAGCCTCATAAACCCTAGGAACACCCAAGCATGTTAACAATTAGGGTTTGATTAGTCCCCCACTTAGTTTTGCCTTTGTGTCATCTTTTGTGTCTCTCCTCTCATCTCATAATCAGGGACTAAACCTTCAAGGTTTTAAGGCTTTGTGATTAAGATTATGCTTGCATCCTTCTCTTATGATGGAGTGTATAACATTAATCCTAAGTGTTAAACCCTTAATGTGTTTAAATCCCTTAATCAATTCATCTAATAATCACTAAGACATTAAGCTTGTAACTCGGGCCTTGCATTAGGGTTCTAATTCTTCCTTAATTGGTTAAGAAGGACTAACCCTAGTGTTAATGGACAAGTCCCCCTCAAGTTGTCTTACTAATCATAAAATTCACTTCTTAATCTCATCATTAACTAAAATCCACTTTAATAAAGGCTTTGTTTTGTCATGAGGTTAGTCCCTAATCATGGATTAAGTTGGGGTATCTTCCTCAGCATAAATGTTCTCATCTATTATCCTTCTATTAGGATAGTATAATGGGTCCATTAAATCTTTGATTATGGCTTAAGCTCATTACCTAACACTAAACAAAAAACTCCAAAAAACATCTAAATAATCACAAGTAGGTTAATGATCTTAATCCTACATGATGGTGATTAAGTGTGAGGTGTTTACTTCATACTTAAGGTATTCTCATTACCCCTAATCAGAGGGAAGATGTGATGAGTTTACTAACCCTTGGTTTAGGCTTAAGCTCATTTTCTTATGACAAACTCCAAAAAGCAATAAAAGATTGAAAACACAAAAAAAAACAATAATCGTCTCCTTCGGGATTCTTTTCTCACCTCATTCACTCATAAACGGGAACTCGCTTCTTCCGTCTAATGCAAGACAGTTTGCACCTGAGCCAGACAGGTCATACACTTGAGCATAGGCAAGCAAGCAGTTCACAAGTCAATTTATCTTTCAGTCTCTTTGAGTCGAACTACGGTGTTCTGACTTCCTCATTGCACGAGAGGATACATAGGCATAACTTAACAGTTATCGAACAAAAGTATCTATCTCTTCCCCCCTCTTCCAGCATTATTCTTTTAAGCCTCATTCCTGAGCATTTTCACTTCACTTTCTTACACTGACACTTGTACATCCTTTTCCAGCTTTTGCACACAGATAGCACAGACACTACCCTTTTAAACACAATCTTTTGAGCGTGGATCCCATCGAGTACGACGGACAATCTGGGTGCTAATACCTTCCTAGGTTGTAACCAACCCACTTTCTCAGTTTCTTTGGTTCGCGACCGTCTTGTCCATATCTTTCTAGGTTTATGCAGCATTACCTTTCCTTCGGGATAAAAATGCCTAGCTGGCGACTCTTTTTCAGTTCATCTTCTTTTCCCTCTTTCGCTGATCGTTCACGTTTGTACCCCTTCTGACCCGGTGTCATTTGGTGGGAGCGACACCTGTAGAGGGAGGATGACGAAAACAATACCATAATCTTATGCAATATGCTTTTGAACAGACTATGCTGACGATGTACAGGCATTGTTTCAATTCCCAAACAGTGGAGATATAAGGAAGTTAATCGCTAGTCAACCCTTTTGAGCCTATGAAGTAGGAGTTTTTCATTCTCATAAAAATTAAAACCCTTATTCATAACCTGGGGCAGGGTAGTTACTCGGTTAACTCAACTATGCCAATTGTTTGTGTTGTACACAACTAATGATGTTTCCCTGTAATCACTAAAGTCTGTAAGTCAATATCTAGCAAAAGAAAATCTCACTAAGTCAAAACCTATGAAGGAGACTTAGTAAAAAATTACGACATCCCGCTGAATGTAACCTTGAAATAAACAGTTCAGGAAAAAAGAAGGGATAACAAAGTCAAAAGAAAAAAGAAGTTCACTATAGATCCTAAATAAAGAAAGATGACTGAATTTTCAAATAATTTTTTTTTTATTCCTGAATAATCACAAATGTCAGTGTTACAATTCTAAACTACTTTGGAACCTCAATGCATAAGTTAACCGAACATAGGACTGAAGAACATCACGAAGAATGGGTTGGGTACAACTAAATTTGAGCCTTTATCCTTTGTTTCTTAAACCGTGAACCAGACCATGTTACAACCCTTTAAAAGTCCTAACTGAAGCATGGTTAGTTCAAAAGCGTACTGCTACAAAAAGGTATCCTGACTCCTTTAGGGCTTATTTGAGTTAATATCACAGTTTTCACAAAAATTGTTTTTCTAAAATAACTCTTTTTCAAAACATCAAGACAGACATAAGCATTGCATTTTTTTGAATATATTTGTTTGCATATACCTGAGTGTTTGATAAACAGAGAAACTTACAAGATGAATGTTCAATAAACCAAAGTCCTTCCGATAAAAAAAGTTGCTTCCTGGATCAAAGTCCATGTATACAAAGGGGCATAGTCATTATCTCCCAATCAAGGGGGCAGGCCATGATACTGCCTAACTCATTTGGGGCAATCAGGACAGGATTCAACTATGTTTAAGTAGCCAGGGGCAGATCTCCTCATCTATCTAAATTACTAAGGGTAACATTATAGAGTTCATAATGCCAGGGGCATAGTCACTGTTTCCCAATCAAGGGGGCATACCAAGTTACTGTTCAATTCATTCGGGGCAATCAGGTCTAGATTCAACAATGCTTAATAGCCAGGGGCAACTCTCCTCATATAATTGAATTACCACGGGTAACATTACAAAGTTCATGATGTCAGGGGCATATTATTGTGGGGAATTCTGCTTATTTCTCTTGAGGTAACTACATTAAGATACTTCCATTATGGGACAATTCATCCTCGACCAAGGGGCAATGCTCTCTTTTCAAATCTAATACCCGGAGCGTATATGGTCCATCACAATTTGAAGACACGTTCCTCTCATTGTATTACCTTGATATTGGATTCTCAGCAGAAGCCATTGTGGAAATTAATTGTCTATGCCAGTAGTATCAGATGGTGTCAGTATCATGTCTTCAGATCCAGCTATGAGGATTTCTGGAAAGGTATTCAGGAAAGTTAAGAATCTCAGGAGCTCTAAATCCAATTGGTTATACACTCTCAAAGTTGAAACGATTCTGTTTTCGAGTTCAGCTTTACTTTTCCCTCTTTATTCAGGATTACTTTTCCCCTTTTGAATATGATTGATGTTTACCAGAAATGCATAAAATACAATAAAAGCATTTACTAAGAATGAACGGAAATAAGAATTCAACAAAGATTCTCCGGTTCATCCCCACAAAGTAATCTTTACGGAATACCTCAAGTAATATCTTATACTTCCCACTCGACGAAGTCTTCAAGCAGTTTCATATCCTCCGAAGAATTAAGTCTCCCGGATCTATGTCCATCTCTTTTATCCTCAGTCAGGATATTCAGGAACTTATTCCTTCAATAAGAATTGCGACGAACGAAGACGGGAGGTTCTAAGTACCATATTATTAAACAAGATGGGAACGAAGTCCTCATGTTCCTCAGCAACGAATCGGGATTTATTTTCCCCCAGCCAGCAGTTATTATACAGAGATACCCAGACGCTTCAGGCTACATGATTCATACATACATCATTTACACCATATCATAGTATACACATCCATAATCCATATGACATTCTTACATAAGAGCATCATGCCATACATGCATACATCAAATAATCTTGCATAAACTAACCTTTTCTTTTCAGGAAAGTTGCAGGCAGATAAACACTATCAATTCCATGAAACGGTTCAGAGATAATCGCTACAAAGATTCTTTTCTGATGATCAATACAAATTGTCCTTGGGATGGCACATAAATGGTCTATACGAAGACCTAGTGTTTAGTCCAGGATATTACCAGAAGCAATTTGGGAGTAATCGCCACGAAGATTTAATCCTGATGCTCAAGTTGTCCTTGGAAGGGTACGTAAATGATCTATACGAAGATCTAGTACTTAATCCAGGATATTTCCATAAGAGATAATCGTTACGAAGATTTATTTCTGATGGTCAATTATCTTTGGGATAGTGTGTAAATGATCTATACGAAGATCTAGCACTTAGTCCAAGATATTTTTCAGAAGAAGTTCAGGGATAATCGCCACGAAGATTTAATCCTGATATTCTTATTGTCCTTAGGATGGTACGTAAATGGTCTATACAAAGATCTAGTGCCTAATCCGGGATACTTCCAAAAGAGATAATCGCTACGAAGATTTATTTCTAATGGTCAATTCAACCGTTTATCTTTGGGATAGTGTGTAAATGATCTATACGAAGATCTAGCACTTAGTCCAAGAGATTTTTCAGAAGAAGTTCAGGGATAATCGCCACGAAGATTTAATCCTAATATTCTTATTGTCCTTAGGATGGTACGTAAATGATCTATACGAAGATCTAGTACCTGATTCGGGATATTTCCAGAAGAGATAATCGTTACGAAGATTTATTTCTGATGGTCAATTATCTTTGGGATAGTGTGTAAATGATCTATAAGAAGATCTAGAACTTAGTCCAAGAGATTTTTCAGAAGAAGTTCAGGGATAATCGCCACGAAGATTTAATCCTGATATTCTTATTGTCCTTAGGAGGGTATGTAAATGGTCTATACGAAGATCTAGTGCCTAATCCGGGATACTTTCAAAAGCGATAATCGCTACGAAGATTTATTTCTAATGGTCAATTCAACCGTTTATCTTTGGGATAGTGTATAAATGATATATACGAAGATCTAGCACTTAGTCCAAGAGATTTTTCAGAAGAAGTTCAGGGATAATCGCCACGAAGATTTAATCATGACATTCTTATTGTCCTTAGGATGGTACGTAAATGGTCTATACGAAGATCTAGTACCTGATCCGGGATACTTCCAGAAGAGATAATCGCTATGAAGATTTATTTATATTGGTCAATTCAACCGTTTATCTTTTGGGTAGTGTGTAAATGATCTATACGAAGATCTAACACTTTGTCCAAGATATTTTTCAGAAGAAGTTCAGGGATAATCGCCATGAAGATTTAATCTTGATATTCTTATTGTCCTTAAGATGGTACGTAAATGGTCTATACGAAGATCTAGTACCTGATCCGGGATACTTCTAGAAGAGATAATCGCTACGAAGATTTATTTCTAATGGTTAATTCAACCGTTTATCTTTGGGATAGTGTGTAAATGATCTATACGAAGATCTAGCACTTAATCCAAGAGATTCTTTCAGAAGAAGTTCAGGGATAATTGCCACGAAGATTTAATCCTGATAGTCTTATTATCCTTAGGATGGTACGTAAATGGTCTATACGAAGATCTAGTACCTGATCCAGGATACTTCCAGAAGAGATAATCGCTACGAAGATTTATTTCTAATGGTCAATTCAACCGTTTATCTTTGGGATAGTGTGTAAATGATCTATACGAAGATCTAGCACTTAATCCAAGAGATTCTTTCAGAAGAAGTTCAGGGATAATCGCCACGAAGATTTAATCCTGATATTCTTTATGTCCTTGGGAAGGTATGCAAATGGTCTATACGAAGATCTATTACCTAATCCGGGATATTTCTAGAAGAGATAATCGCTACGAAGATTTATTTCTAATGGTCAATCAATAGTTTGTCTTTGGGATGATACATAAATGATCGATACGAAGATCTTGTACTTAGCCCAGGATATTACCAGAAGAAATTTAGAGATGATCGCCACAAAGATTTGATTCTGATGCTTAACTTAAAGTGTGTTCCTAAAGACGGTTCAGAGACGATCTATACGAGGATCTAAGTACTGACACTTAATGAAGGATATTCTTTTTCCCCAGAGATAATCCAGAGACGATCTATACGAAGATCTAGTGCTGACATTCAACTCAAACCATGTTACAGAAATGATTCAGAGACGGCTTATACGAAGACCTAGTACTGATATCCAGTGACAACATAAAGATACTATCACCTTCTGATATTATGGATGGCATATATAAGCCCATCTCCAGTTCCTCGGGGTGGCATCTTTAAGCCCATTCAAGCATATACAACCAATCGGCAGTGTTACTTTACGCACCGGCGAGTGAAAATTTTTGGGCTTTTGTGTTCAATCCCCTTCAACCTTCCAAGTCACGAATGACACACAAGCCAATCTAACTCCTCAGGTTTCAGAAAATATGAACAGGGGCAGCTGTTGCACCCCAAAATTTGCCCTCCCCTAGTCATGGAATTGTGTACCAAGGTGTCCCAAGAGGTTCACAAGGTATCCCAAGAGGTTCACAAGGTTCACAATTAGTCAAAAAGCTTGGAAGTTCCCTCAGACAAAGCCTCCTCCTAAGCAATGCACCCTAAACTAGGGTTTTGGATTTCATCAGGATAAATGGACTTCCAAGGCCTCAAGTGAACTTCATAACATCCCAAATGTCTTCAAGAATCCCTATGTCAAGTTTCAAGGCTTTCCCAAAAGGTTTGCTCAGTCAGATGATCAGATATGCAAAAATCAGTCAAAGTGGTTAAAAAGTCAAACTGAGGTCAACTATGGTCAAACCAAAGTCAAACTTCATGTTTTTTTGAAAACATCAAGTTTATGAAGTAAAATTCATCATTTGATCAAGGGTTGATCATGATTCATCAAAGAGATTTCAGATCATCAAGAATCAGGAGTTTCTAAATTAGGGTTTTCACAAGAAAAGTCAACTGAACTTTGACCAGCCATAACTTTCACATGCTTCATTAAAAATTTCCCATCCAAAGCTCATTTTGAAGGAAATTTAATTCTCTACAACTTTGTGTCTGACAAGCCAAGCCTAAAAATGCTTCATTTGAAAGGTATGAGCCAAAACATTACAGGTCACTTCAAAAGTCAACAAAAGGTCAACATCTTCCAAAGTGCATAACTTGAAAATGGTAAAAGATATGGACATGAGACTAAAGAGGTTTGTTAGAGGACTCTTTAATATTTCCAAAATGTCCAAGAACACCTTCATAGCCTTAAAATTGATGGATTTATGCCTTGTCAAAGTTGGGAGATTTTCAAGGGGTGTATGAAGAAAATAAGGGCTTAAATCTAATTTTTTCCAAATGGGCCTATCATTTTGCAACCCAATATTCATGATAACATCAAGGACGACCCAATTCAAATATTTTATGATTTTTATAATTTATTTATTATTTATTTGGATTTTATTCATTAAAATTCATTTTAAATCAAAATAAAATATGAAAATACAAATATTTGATTTGATTCTTCTTCTAGAAGCTCTTAAACATCATTTAAGTTGATTAGATACTCTCCAATTTTGTGCACAACCAATTTGGAAACATATCATTTTTTTTTTAAATTTTTGACCATAGCTTTCTTCACCTTCAAGCAACCCATACAACTCCAACCAAGGCCCAAATTCTTAACCTAAGCCATGTAATAGTGCAGGAATTTTATTTTCTGCCTTTTAACTTCTGCCATTTGTTTTTCATATTAACTGTGTGGTTAGTAACATAGGGAGTGCCAAGAAATAAATTAACCATGAACTTAGAAAATTAATAATCAAGATAAATATCTTAAAACAATACTCACACACGTAAGTCGATCTAAGATCGCCGTCTGCACTTCCTAGGGTATCCCTCTTGGTTGCCTTATTTAAAATGGTCAAGTCCCTCGAATATAGGGGTGTCTTAAGCAAAGTCCCTTCACGTATAAATCATCAAGTCCCTACAGATTTAAAAGATCAAGTCCCTTCGAGGTTGCCTACCGAATAATGATCTTGTCCCTTCGAATAAATGATGATAGTCCCTACGAATTGCTAAAGACACCCCTTAAGTTGCCTTCATTGACCATACGATGACCCTACGCCCGTCCCTATAATACATCCAAGGTAATGACTACCTACTCCTTAATAGTGGGGATAGTCTTACCTTTGAAAGAACATAAAAGAATAAGAAAGACTTAGTCTAGGGTAGGTACCTCATAGTTACTTGCTCACACCTTCAAAATTACTTTCACACCTCACAATTTCTAAACATTTTAAAAACTAGACTTTGTATACACCCATACGAGGGTCATTACAAAGTACTTAAGAAAATTTTTCTAAACACACTACACTTTCCTTTTTCAAACAAACAAAGTGAGCTAAGTAACTAAGAGCCCATCGATAACCATGGATATAAAGGGTGCTAACACCTTCCCTTTATATAACCTACCCCCCGAACCCAAGTCTTTTAAAAACGGTCTTTCCTGTTCTTTTATGTCCCTTCCTTATGGATAAAATAAAAGTCGGTGGCGACTCTTGCTATCCGCAACATGACTAAAAGTCAGTTCTCCCACCGTGTTACAGTCGTATCCGGTCATGGAATGATTTATCCAGAGCTTTCGTAAAGCAATACCAGTACAATGTGGACATGGCGCCCTGTCGCACGCATTTGCAGAGCCTATCTCAGAGGTCTGGTGAATCTTTTAGAGAATATGCACAACGGTGGAGAGAATTGGCAGCCCAAGTGCAACCACCACTTTCTGACAGAGAATTGGTTGACCTATTCGTGGACACCTTGCAAGGTCCATACCTGGAAAGAATGAGTAGCATTGGGACATTAAATTTCTCTAATTTGATAATAGTTGGGATACGCATCGAGAGCCTGCTCAAAAGTGGAAAGATCCAAGACTTTTCGAACATCCCAGCTAGTGAAGATGAATCTGTCGTTAGCTCCCAAGGGGAAAAAGGGTATGAGATCAATGCAGTCATGGCAAATATTGAATATTCTGGACCAACATCTTCTCAGAGATCATCCATTCCTAGGTCTGGTTATTCTTACGAACAACAAGCGATGCTCAGAGCACCGTATCAGAAACCCTAGATTCCTCTTCGTTCAAATCTGCAAGCTCATGGTAGAAGACCCCAAAATCAACATCAGAGCCAGCCTAGGCCTCGCAACAATTTGGATAGAAGGAACGCTCCTCTTCATCCAGTTCCCATGGCATACAGTGAACTCTTGCCACATCTAATTCAGAGCTCATTGGTGGTTCCTAAGCCTCTAAAGCCGTTGCCGAAGCCGTACCCTCCAGAGTACAATCCTCATGAGCAGTGTGGGTATCATGGTGGATCAATGGGGCATTCAACTGAAGATTGCAAAGCTTTTCAAGCCAAAGTACAACAGTTGATCGACAAGGGGTACATATCCTTTCCAGAAGGAAGCTTGGTTGTGCACGTCAACCTCTCACCTGTTTGAGTTCAAGGACTTCGGAGAAGCGTATCCTGATTTCAGTGGCTCAGACAAGATGTCATCATAATTGGAGATCATTGTATCCTTTTTATCATTTGCATTGTAGTTTCTTTCCTGTTAGTAGCTACTTTTCTTTTAAGCATTGTTATTTTGAATGGTAATGTTAATGAAGTGTTCTTGCACTTTTTGAATCAATTATGTCGCATTCGCTCATTTTTCTTTACTTGCATTGAAAAAAAAAACAAAAAAAAAATGCATCCATTTACCTCCCATTTATTTCACTGTTGTTTAGCAGGTTTGAGGGAGGATGATGACAACTGAATACCCATAATTGTTGAAGGTATGCTTTCGGAGTAGAACCTGCTGACGATGTACAACAATTGTTTCAATTCCCAAACATCGGAGATATAAGGGAGATAGACCCTCGTCAACCCCTTTGAGCCTTGAAGTAGGAGTTTCTTTTCTGAACGAAAAAACCTCACATCCAACTCGGGGCAGGATAGTCATCAGTTAATTTGACCAAGCATTCAAATTTCCAAAGAAGTGTGCATCCGAGGATCCATTACCTTTATTCATTACACCTCAAGAGGTCAAGGGACGTGAAACCACAATGGTTACCCCTCACCAACAAAGGAATGAGGCAGTCACAACCCTTTCATGCAAGTCATACAAACCAGTGTCACGCGATTTGTTCAAGAAAAAGATCAAAGCAAAAAAAAAGAGAAATAAAGCCCGCCAAGTCGAAAAAATGTGTGAAAACAAATGACTTAGGCAAAAGATAGGGCATCCCGCTGGACTTCAAAATTGAAAAAATTCTAAAAAAAAAAAAAGAATCAGTCCAGGCAAAAATTAGGGAGTAAAAAAAATCATCAGAAAGAAAAATCTTCCATTAGAACAAAGTCGTGTGACCAGACACAAAGTTAGAAGGGGTGACTGTTACCAAGAAACCTCATTGGTGCTTAAACCGTCAACGTCATTGGTTCCTCAACCATTACAAAACCCTTTCGAAAGGTGAGCGCTTAGGACAAATTAGCTGAACGTAGGATTGGAGAACATCAAGGAGAATGGGTGGGCACAGATAAACTTTGAGCCACAGATCTTTCTTTCTAAAACCGTGAACCAGGCCACGTCATAACCCTTAAAAGTTCTAATTGAATCAGGTTCAATTCTAAAAGCATACTACGACAGGGTTGCGTAAACTGACTCTCAATGATTTTCTAACTCAACGCTACGTTTGAACTAACCGTCCATTCGTCACACACTGTCACAACATTCAAATAAATAAATTTTCAAAACCTGCATGAACATTGCATTAAAATTACCATTTGTAAATAAACAGTTTTAATTGCAAGTCAGCCTGTGTCATCAGGGAAGTTCCTACAAAGAGAAATCACGAGGGAACCTGATCATTCAACAATAATGACCAGAATCAAGATCATCTTGTAGGCTTATGAATCAGAAGAATGTTATCCAGTGGTTTTGACGACCAAGGAATCTGTTAGGGTAAAGTAAGTTCCCATGCATCGGTTGATTGAAGGACATCATTCAAGAGTCAGTTGATCAGAGCTGAACCTACCAAACAGGGGCAAGACACCCGAAGTTTCTGTTGACCAAAGGTGAATTCTTCCAATGCTCAGTCAGAATGAGTCAAGTCGCTTCCACGCTCATACCGGTGAAGGACACTTCCAGAGATCACTAAGTGCAACTCTCTTCGAGAGAGCATCCAAGACTGTTATTCCAAGAATTGGATAATTATAGGCAGTCTGTTCAGAGACTCACCCATACAGGGGCAAAGTTTAACTACACAGAGCAAGTTATATCAAGTAATCTCAGAGTTCAAGATGGGTGTCGGGAAATCGTGTTGCCCACCCTCGCCGTGTCACCCTTCTCAACATTAAGCCTTGTCACCAAATACCCTTCTTCCCACCTTGGGAGTTTTTCTAGCTTTTCATGATCATTGCATAAATCATTTGTATACATTATTCATGTCGCTTCGCTCGAGCATATAGAGCATACACATCATAAATGCATTGAGCATAACCCCGCAACATCAGACTCACACCCAGGGCCTTGTAACCCTAACTTCTTAACTTTTCAAAGTCCAGTTCTCGTTTGGCAAACCAATCCAAGGTCCAGTTCTCATCTGGAAAACCAACTTCCAATACCAGTTCTCGTCTGGTAGGCGAATCTTTTAACCAGTTCTCGTCTGGTCACCTTTTCGTTTAACCTGTTGAACGCCAGTTCTCGTCTGGTAGTCATTCTTTTTCAGAGTCAATTCTCGTTTGACAATGAACCCAAGGAGTCAGTTCTCGTCTGACGACTTATTCTTTGCCCATCAGTTCTCGTCTGTTGGCCTACCTTTAATAAACCGGTTCTCGTCTGGTAATTCACTTTCAAAGTCCAATTGCTTGGCAACCAAAAATAAATCAACTATCAACCTGGTCACAGCCGCCCAACTATCATTGTCATCATATCCTCAGCATCATGAGCATACGTCTGCATCTTGCACCATTTGCATTGCATCTTCATACCGCATGGTTTCTGTTTTCTCTCTGGTGTGGAGCAAGAGCCGTTACAAGATGCAATCTGGGACAGTTATCTCGAAATCTGTTGAATTTCTGTGAGAGTTTGAAGACACTGGGGCAATTCTGGATGCCAAGTCTTCTGTAAAATCCTACGGAGACAATCTTTTTCATAGATGTTGCAGTATGGCATAATTGAGGAGTAAGGAATGTTTGTTCACTCTTGGTAACCAGTATGAAATTGTTGAGCTCAAGAGCTTGAAGCGCCGACTTAATTCTCAGGGAATGTCTGGTATTTCTTTTCCCAACAGGGCATTGGAAGTTTATTTCTTCCCCAAGCAGGGAATTTTCCTTCAGCCGACAAGGTTTCTTCACGAGGAATTGTTCATTCTCACAGTTAAAAGTCTAATTTTCATTGGCATATCTTCCCAACACCGTCGTCATACTATATATGGGGCGTATTTTGGTTTATTTTGATCTATAATTCTCCATCAAAGTCTCTCCTCGACAGAGCGTTGCCAAATCTTTTTCCCAATTGAGCCAGAAGGTTGACATCTCCCCAACTGAGGTAGAGCAGATGATATCCCCAACAGAACTTCAAGGCTAATTGAATTGTTCTCATCCCCAAGCGGAGTTATCGTTCCACAATGAAGTGTTCCCAGCAGTCAGCTGAAGGCATCGCTTCCCCACAGAGTTAGAATGTCAGAATTCTTTTCCCAGCAAGGGTTAGTTAACCAAGCATTGTCCCCAGCCAAGTCTGAAGATGGTCATTCCCCGCAGAGTCATGGTCGAGATTCACAACCATCATTGAAATATCCCCCAGAGAAGTCGCCAATTTATTTTTGGCCAGTTGTTCATTTCCCCAACCAAGTATTTCCAAGATATCTTGGCCTCCTCAGCAGAATGTTAGTCAGAATGTTCTACACATCGGAGTTACAAATGGTATTCTCCCTTGCAGAGTTGTTACTCTCTTTTCAAATCAACTAATATTGTATTGATCACGTTGTCCCGTGTCAACGGACCTATTGTGGGTGGATCGCTTGATACCATTCTCCTATCAGATCGCTCGATCTTGTTTGGTTTGCAAATCGCTCGATATTGCAACGCCGTTAAAGTCCACCGTCGATGTGGCAAGCCAGTAGTCGCCTGGCGTCGTACCAAAAGACATGTCCGAGTTGTAAATCACTTGATATTACTCCTTGTTGTTTGAGCCATGCTCATGTTCTTGGTTATGGATCGCTCGATACCATTTCCTTAGCAGATCGCTTGATCTTGTCCGAGTTGTAGATCGCTTGATATTACTCCTCGTTGTTTGGGTTGTAAATCGCTTGATGTTACGTTCTCTTCTTCCTGGTTATGGATCGCTCGATGCCATTACTTTATCAGATTGCTTGATCTTATCAAACACTCGGCCGTGTTGAAGAGGTTTGAAGTCCCGACGGTGGGATTAAACGTCAAAATGGTTACCGGTCCTGGCGTAACAGGTTATCCGAAGGAGATTCGTCTGTCTCAGGACATATATTTTTACAGGTTTGCTTGAAGAGGGCTCGTATGTCCAGTTCCTGGCGTAACAGGTTTACTTGAAGAGGGCTCGTATATCCAGTTCCTGGCGTAACAGGTTTGCTTAAGGAAGACTCGTCAGTCTAGGTGTTTCTCACTGGGTGTAACATTGCAGTTTGGAAAGAGCTCGTCTGCTTTGTCTTCACCTCAATTGCCCAGAGTGTTATTTGGTTGGGTTTATTTCCCATTTCTGTTTTTCTCCAGCAGAGTGCAAATATCTGGTTATTCTTGGTATTCAACCACAGTTCATCTTGAACGGTCGATAGCCCGTGCTACCGTCCTTTTCAGATTAATAGTTGATTGAATAGGGGCAGCTGTAACACCCCAAATTTTGCCCTCTGGTTTCTTTGCCTGCTTTTCGTTTTGCATTCATTCGCACTTCCATTAGGTCATATCATGTGCATAAACTCCTGGGACATGGGATCAATATTCTTTGAGAAATTAGGGTTTTATGCCTTATTCGCAAGTCATTAGAAGAATTCAAGTTCTTAGCTATGCAGCCATCAATGGCATCATCTTAGGATCCTGTCACTAAATTAGGGCTTATTTCCCTAAATTAGTGATCTTCAGGGATTTCACGCCTGCAAGGAATACGTTAAGCCTCTGGCCCATCATCGGGCTATTTTCTTCTTCATCAATTTATGAGGCCTTTCATCTCTTCTCAGTATCTTCGGAACTTCTTCAAGTGCGAGTTATTTGTGACGACGGCTATGTCTCTGGCATTGCGTATTCAAAGTTCGAGTTATGTTATGTGCGAAAGTTCATCAGTTTTATCAAGCAGTGGTTCATGATTTATTCAGTGGTGGCCATTTTATCCTTAATCGGTGGTTTTGTGAAAGTAGTTCAAGATTGGTTCCGAGTTGAAAAATTGGGATTTCATGATTGTGGTTGTGTTAGTGTTTTGTCTAAATTCCATTCTTTTTTCGTTTCATTTTTAAACCGTTTGTTCATATCCATATTCGTTGTTTTCCATCATTTCCTATCCATTATCCGATTTTTGTTCAACAACCACATTTACATAACCGATTTCTCATATCCAATCAACCATTTTTCATTATTCAATCCCAAGTCCATATTTTATTTAAATCCATTTATCCTTGTACCGTTTTCACAATTTCTTCATCAATTTGTTTTTCATTTTTTATTTATAAATTCACATCCAAATTTTCATTAGTCATTTTTAAGTCAATTACCAAAACTATATCTTTCTAATCCATTTTGAATCCATATACTCTTTCTTTTACATCACCATTTTTTCTATTACATTTCATATACAATTCAAAAATACAAAAATCCATAAGCAAAATCCCATTATGTTGATTATGTTTCATAGACCATTGTTACAAATAAAGGTTGATTGTTTGACCTAGATATAAAAGGTATCACTTATCCCTAGAGAGAGAAAAAAAGCCAGCAGCGTAGACATTTCCTTATCATCAATTCCTCTACATTTTTTCAAGATATTATTATAAAAACCTCATCCATTTGTTTATTCAATTCTATTTCATTTTCATATACTCTGCCAACTTTACACGCACAAAAGGAATTCATGACCTCCACTCACAACAAACCTCACAATACAATTCTCAGCTAGCATTCCACTCACGCAATTCTTCGAGATGGCCCCACTGTCGCTCCCGACAAATGAAACATGATCAGATGAGGGTACAGACGCGAACGGTCGGCGAAGGGAACAGTGAGAACACACAGCCGTGAACTCACTGGAGAATGAATAGAGTCGCCAGCTAGGCATTTTTATCCCGGAGGAAAGGCAATGCTGCATAGGCCTAGAAAAAGATGGATAAGACGGTTTGCGAACCAGAGAGACTGAGAAAGGGGGTTGGTTACAACCTGGGAAGGTATTAGCACCCAGATTGTCCGCCGTACTCGACGGGATCCACGCTTAAAAGATTTGTGTTTTAGAGGGGTAGTGTCAGTGCAATCTGTGTGTAAAGAGCTGGAAAGCAATATGTACAGGTGTCAGTGTAAAAGAAGTGCAAAGTGTGATATATAGTGTCAGTGTAAGGACAAAGGATGAGATGCTCAAGACCATGAGGCTAAAAGAATAATGCTGGAAAGAGGGGGAATATACAGAGACTTTTGTTCGATAACTGTTAAGTTATGCCTACGTATCCTCTCGTGCAATGAGGAAGTCAGAACACCGTAGTTCGACCCAAAGAGACTGAAAGGATTGACTGGTGAACTGCTTGCAGTCTATGCTCAAGTGTATGATCTGTCTGGCACAGATGCAAACTGTCTTGCATTAGACGGAAGAAGCAAGTTCTCGTTTGTGAATGAGTGTGATGAGAAAAGAATCCCGAAGGAGACGATTATTGTTTGTTTTTGGTGTTTTCAGTCTTTTATTTCTTTTTGGAGTTTGTCATAAGATAATGAGCTTAAACCTAAATCAATGGACTTGGTAAACTCATCACATCATCCCTCTGATTAGGGGTAATGAGAATTACCTTAAGTGTGAAGTCAGATTCTCACACTTAATCACCTTTGATGTAGGGTTAAGATCATTAACCTACTTGTGATTAATTAGATGTTTTTGTGATTTTTGTTTAGTGTTAAGTAATGAGGTTAAGCCATAATCAGGGATTAAACAGACCCATTACACCATCCTAAAAGAAGGATAATAGATGAGGATGTTTAAGCTGAGGAAGACTCCTCAACTTAATCCATGATTAGGGATTAAACCCATGACAAAACAAGCCTTTGATTAAGTGGATTTTATTAATGATATGATGATGAAGTGTTTTTTATGATTTGTAAGACAACTTGAGGGGGACTTGTCCATTAACTTTAGGGTTAGTCCTTCTTAACCAATTAAGGAAGAATTAGAACCCTAATGCAAGGCCCAAGTTACAAGTGTAATGTCTTGATGATTATTAGATGGATTAATTAAGAGAGTTCAACACCTTAAGGGTCCAAGACTTAGGATTAAAGTTATACACTCCATCCTAAAAGAAGGATGCAGGCATGATCTTAATCACAAAGTCTTAAAGCCTTGAGGGTTTAGTCCCTGATTGTGAGATGAGGAGAGAAGACTCAAAGAGAGACACAAAGGTAAAAACTAATGGGGGAGACTAATCAAAACCCTAATTCATTATCATGCTTGGTTGGTCCTAATGTTTGTGAGGTTTTCAAGAACAATCTTCAAAGGAGCCACCAGGAAGCAGATGAACAGGATCAAGAGAAGCAAAGTGACTTGCTTCATTCAAGAAGCCAAGTCACTTGAAGAAAGAAAGTGGGAGGAAGAAGAATGAGCAAGCTCAATCCCAAACACAAATAGAAATGCAGCAATGGATGCAAGAGAGATGAAAAGAAGAGTTATGAGAAGTGAAGGCAAATTCACTTCTCAAGTTACTTACCACCTGCAATGTTAGAAACAAATGCAATACAATGCTAAATGAGATGAAATGATATGATAAGCAAAAACCAGAAGCATGTTGATGATGATGATGATGCTATGGAGTGCTATGAACATGAGACAAGACAATGGAGATGTTCATACAAGATCATGGATGCAAATGATACAAGTTAAGAAGCATGAATAAGCATGAAATGTTATGAAACATACAAGACAAATGGCATGGCAAATATGTAATGCAATGATCAATGATGCTTCATACGTGTCTTAAGATGTCAAATGAATCATGAGAATGCACAAAATGCAATGGCAAGTCATGTTATGCAAGGAAATGCAAAAGGGATGCAAGGAAAGGCCCAAATTAGGGTTCATGGATCAAACATCAAACACAAACCAAAAACAGAAGCAAACCTTAACATAAAAAATGGAAAATGGTACCCAAGGAAACCCTAGACCTATAATGAATCACTGCCCAAAGGGGAATTCTCAACTCTTCACCAATCTCAAGTTATGAATTTTGCAAGTTATTAGGGTTTTTTAGGGTTTGTAACAAAACAAATGCCAACCAATTAGAAAATGCAAGATCAAATCATGGCCTTTTTATCCTTGAAAGTACATGTCAAATGGAAAACAATGCAAGAAGAATCAATGTCTCAACCTTTACCAATAGGCAGAAATGAATTTTCAAACATATGATCAAAATAATGCATAAAATGGGATTTAATTCAATGAAAAATTCTTAAAATGCATCAAGATCAAAAAAGAAATTTGGTTTGAAGGTTGGACAATGTTTCTAAATGTCTTAGAACATTTCATGAATTTTTTTGTAATTTTTAAATACCTAAAAGTATTTTTAATTAATTAATTCTCATTAATCAATTAAAAATAATCTTTTAAATATTTAAAAATACTTTTTTAATGATAAAAAATAAAATAAAAATGTTTTTGAGTCATAAAAATTAATAAAACCTCAAAGAAAAAGTTTCATAATTTTTATGATTTTTTAACTATTTTAAAATAATTGTACAAATTAAATGCAATAAATATGAGTAAAAATCAAATAAAAAGAAAAGTAAACAGAATGGACGCATGAGATTGATTCTGGGGATATGAAGGTTGACTTGGCGCGCAATCGTGTGGTCCCAATTCAAACCTGACTAATTGAACTATTAAACCTAATTAAATTAATTAAGTGGAAATTAATGTTAATGAAATGATCTGATCCCTTGGTCTACGCGCGGGAAGGGCAATCCAATGGCCCAGGTTTAAAAATCACTAATGACTGGACTAAACCCTAATTAGGGCAAGTTAACCTCAGACGGCCGGAACAGTGGTTCCGGTCGTCTTCTCCGGCGTACCACAAACCCTAGAAAACGTTTCAGGCCACCATTCAACAAATTTCCTGCCCAGAAACAACCCCCCATCCTAACTAAACCCTAATCCAAGATCAAAAGGCATTTATCTAACATGAACAAGGAGAATCGAAACGAAATGCATTCACGGGCCAAATTTCAGAGATGCATAAAATGCTCATTTTCACACCATTTTTGATTCTAAACACATCCCCATGATCCTTGAAGCATACATTTTCATTTTATAACATAAAATCAGAGCTTTGGGAGAAAAGTTTCAAGATCATACCTGAGGTGACAACTCCTGTTTTTGAGCTTCCAGAGCAGTTTCTTGATGCGTGCTAGCTCCAATGTCTCCCCTGGTACCAATGGCAAGCTGGGAATGATCTTTAGCAAGCTATTTTGAGTGGTTCACTTCTGGTGTAGCAGAAAATGCACTTTGCATACAAGCTGTTTCAGCTCAAAGTAAGGGGTGGTTTTGGCTCCTTATGGCATGCTTGACTTGTTGGTGAAGGAAAATGAAGTGTTTGATGGATGGATAGTGTGATTCGAAGAGAACTGGTTCTGATGATGGTGAATGGTGAAGCTCAGGTCAGGCTTGTTTCAGGCTTGAGCCTTGGTGGTTTGAGGCCTTTGAGGTGTGGTGAGTTGAATGGTGATCAAAGTCTTTGTGTTTTGTGGCTGTGTAAAGAGATTCGATAGAACTTGCAAGTTGGGAGATTTTTGTATATGTGATGAGTGTCAATGCTTCAGCCTTGGTTGCCATGTGATATGGCCAGCAAAATGAATGAATAAACAATTCTGATTGGCCTCTTGATGTGACATGGCCTGCTATGATAGGTGTGGCTACTTTTGCTCAAAATCCACTTTTGTGTAAGATAGGGCATGGTGAGGTGTTTAGGCCAGTACAAGGCATGGCTGGCGCAGCAAAAGGTGAGGGAAGGGCTAGCCAAAGTCAGCTTCCAATGCTGCAAGTTGTGGGAAGTGAATCATGAGCTTTTGCAAGTTGTTGTACTTTTGGTTCACATGTGATCTTTTGGCCAACCAAGCATGAAATCATGGGCATTCCTAGTCAAAATCTGATTTTTGTGACTTAGAGAAAGTTCACATGCTGGTTTGACATGAGTTTGAGGCAGCAATTTGATTTGGTTCAAGACTTAGCAAAATTCCCACTTGGTGCATGACTTGAAAAACAATGATTTTTGGCAACTTTGCATGGCCATAACTTTTGATCCAAGAAGAGTTTGATCATGTTCTTGTACTTTTTGAAAAGGGAAAGATGAGATCTACAACTTTCATGACCAAAGTTTTTCCATTTGAAGCATTTTTGGATCAAGAATCAAGGCTTGAAAATTGACCTAAAATGATGCATTCTTGAAAAGTCAACAAAACCCAAAAAGTCAACATTTGCAAAAACTCCAAATTCTTGATTTTTATGAACTTCAAACTTCTTCCATGATCAAATAAAGATCATATACACTCAAAATGATGAAGATCACCCATTGGTTGGGTCATTGGGGGCCTCAGATGCCCTGATTTTGCACTGACTTGTCTGAAAAGTCAACTCTTGATCAGATGACTTCCCCATGGAATTTCTTCATGAAAATTGATATGCATACTCCCTATACCATATAGAGACCAATGGAAACAAGAATGACCAAAAAATTTGGAGTTATGGCCTCTGAAGCCAAAACCCTAATTTTCAGTCAACTGTGCAGTTCATCCTGGCTCTGCATCCACTCAAACCCTAATTCTTGTGATTCCTCTGCATTTTTGACTTTGTGAGGATGTAACATGATATAAGAACACACATGGACCCCTTTGAGTTGATTAGTGGTTTTTGGAATGGCTCAAGATGCCCTGAGGCTGCTCAGATCACAAACCCTAGGTGCAGATGCCTTGAAACTATGCAGTGAATCAAAATGAGATGTGAGATGATATGTTTGTGTTTATGCATATGAGATGATCACAAGTCATGTGTGAATGGGTGAGGGCAAATTTGGGGTGTTTACAGCTGCCCCTATTCAAACATGAGTTAGCTGTGCAGGTTGTAAGCGGCGGCTTAACAGGCAAACAAGATAACTTGTGGTTGAATACCAAAGACAGTCCAAAATTTGCACTCACAGAAATGAAGAAGAAAAGGGATATAGATCGTAAAAGCAAATAAAGTATATTGTAAAGTGTGGGCGACGGAGGACGACCGTCGAGCAGAGGACGACTGCTGGGTAAGGTGGTATGTGAAGCAAAGTGATGACGGGGACGGCCGACATGCTGGTAAAGTGTATAAAGCGATGACGGGGACGGCCGACATGCTGGGGATAAAAGGTAAAGCTAAGACGAGGACGGCCGACTAGCTGGGAAAATAAAATATCATGATGGGGACGGCCATCAAGATAGAGCTGCAAAATTCTGAGGATTAATGAAACATGACGGGGACGGCCATCAAGTTCATAACGGTAAAGTAACCAACGATGGGGACGGCCATCGGGCTAAAAAAAGAAAAGGGACCACGACGGGGACGGCCATCGGGTTAAAGAATGAATGAAATAAACAGATGATGGGGTACGGCCATCAAAGGTGAAGGACGATCACCTAGCAGGGGACGGCTGCTCTGTTGGGCATAAAAGAAATATGATGGGGACGACCATCAAAGGTGGAGGACGACCACCTGGCAGGGTACGGCTGCCGAAAATATCAACGACGGGGACGGCCATCGGATAGAAAAGGTCAACGATGGGGACGGCCATCGGACGAGCATGATGGAGGACGACCATCAAGAAGTGGAGGACGACCACTCAGCAGGGGACGGCTGCTCTCAAAGTTTATCATAACACAGGACGAGTGTTAGATAACTAAAATCAACAATGGGGACGGCCATTGGATAAAGTGATGAAGGACGATCATCAAAAGGTGGAGGACGACCACCTAGCAGGGGACGGCTGCTAAAATCAACGATGGGGACGGCCACCGGATGAGCATGATGGAGGACGACC
Organism: Lathyrus aphaca; assembly: GCA_963966055.1. Lineage (NCBI taxonomy): Eukaryota > Viridiplantae > Streptophyta > Magnoliopsida > Fabales > Fabaceae > Lathyrus > Lathyrus aphaca. Next base: position 271,300,412 of record OZ014520.1, read on the forward strand.
ATCAAGAAGTGGAGGACGACCACTCAGCAGGGTACGGCTGCTCTCAGAGGTATCATAACACAGGACGAGTGTTAGATAAAAAGAAAATTTGTTGGCAATCTACTGGGGAGATAGTAAACACGGACGAGCGTTTACATCCAAGAAACAAAAGGTATAAGTGTTTGGTATTGTGTATAGATTAAAGGTGCGGACGAGCATCCTTAAGACTATGATACGGACGAGTATCATGTAGAAACAAACTGACACGTGCTCAGAGCTGATGATACGGACGAGTATCAACTGGTTAACAAGGAACACGGACGAGTGTTGCATCTGAAAGTATCCTTCTGGGGAATAGTAGACACAGACGAGCATCTATATTCACGAAGACATAAGTGTTTGACACGGTGTATGGATTAAAGATGTGGACGAGCATCCTTAAGACTATGATACGGACGAGTATCATGTAGAAACAAACATTAGACGCAATGTTCTGAGATGATGGTACGGACGAGTACCAACTGGTTAACAAAGAACAAGGACTACTGTCGAATCTGCGGGGATATACATGGTGTATATAAGATACGGACGAGTATCTGAGTAGGTGTACCAATGAGTAGTGAGTATATAATGTATAGGTGAGTGTTTATCTGCTGGGGATATGACACGGACGGGCGTCGGGAAGGTGTATATACAAGTATAGGCGACCGCGCTGGGGATATGACACGGACGGGTGTCCAGAAAATGTATAGGTATATGTAAGTGCAAAGAGGGTGTCTTTGGCTTTCTGCTGGTGACACGACACGGACGAGTGTCAGGATATATCTGCGATACTGGCGATCTTGGTTTGTAAAGTGTATTCAGGCAACCTGCTGGGAAATGATGATACGGACGGGTATCACAAAGGAGATATGCACTGGTGTTTGTGATATGGGGCAACTGCTTTTGTTGGGACTCTGATGGGGATGTATTCTGTATGCCGACAGATTGTCAATATTTACAAGTGTTCAAATCACAACATGACTTATGATTATGCTATGCATTTGATTTTTTGCCGTAATGCTCCGTATTAGACGGAATGCTACGCTCTGGGGGTGAATATGATGCGAATGCTATGATTATGCAAAGAGGCACCGATCCGGGATTCGGATCCCGTTGCTGCAAAGATCTTTGATCGATCTGCTTGAAGTGAACATCCCAGCTGGGGATGAGATCATTGATAGATCTGTAGTTGTATCTGCTTGGGGATATATGTCATCGATTGACATATTCTTATAATACGGGACCCAGCTGGGGTTTGTAGAAGCCTTCTCTCTCTCTGTTGTGACTTCTTCGTGCGCTGCTCTTCTGAATAGAGGCCTGAAGCTCTGTGGGGAGATGATTCCTCGATTCTCGCATCCTGCTGAGGAATAATGGCTACTCGGCTGGGGAATTGTGAGAGGCAACTCAGCTGGGGAGAGCAACTCAGCTGGGGATAGAGCATTTCAAATGCTGAGATTGAGTGTATGTTGATTTGGCAACTTTGCTGGGGAAGTGGGCACCTCCCAGTGCCAGGTGAGTTGATAATGATTTGCCAGTTGCTGAGACGTAACTTGTATGCCCCAAGTTGTGTTCTGGATACCTGCAATCCTGCAAAGATAAAGAAACGCACAAATGGTCCCGAGGTATCTTTTACTGAGATTCCGTCATAGGAAATAAGTACTTTCGAGAGTAAGTATATTCCCTGCAAGCATGTGTTTTATTTTCAGAGAGAGGCATCTGTACTTATGCAATTGTGTTTTTAGAGACATCAGACAACTCTTTGCAAAACATAAATGTAAAAACGAGACATGACTGAAAATCTGATTATATTAATTCGTGTGCCCTGAATTGGCAAGATACAGTCAGAGAAACATATCTCCTGAAATGAGGAGATTGTTACAAATTGAGAAATAAAGTGTTGGCGGTGCTGGCGATGCTTTCAAGGAGCTTCCTCTTCTGCTATGACTCGTATGACAATGACGCTCTTCTCGTCTTGCTTTCTGGAGAGAGTTGATTCTGATTGCAGCTTGATCCCTTGGAGCTTACCAAGTTGTAGGTGATACAGACGAATTCAGAATGCAGTCGTTCGCTTATTCCCTTATTTTGCATGGATCGCCCTTTCGGGTTTTCAATCCATCGGGATACCCATTTTTGCCTGAGCTGTCCAATGCGGCTTTTCAACTCAGCGGGTGTACATTTTTTATTCATTGTCCCTTATTTTTGCCCGAGTCTTTTATTCTGTCTTTGACTCGCCGGGAGGCCCTATTTTGCCTGGACTTACATTCTGTTTTTATGTCCAGCGGGTCATTTTATGCGAAGTATTTTTTAACTGCATCTGAATTCACAGGGGATGGGAAATCTTCACCATCCATGGTGCTGAGCATTAGTGCTCCACCAGAGAAAACTTTCTTTACGACGAATGGTCCTTCATAATTCGGAGTCCATTTGCCCCTGTGGTCTGTATGAGGAGGGAGAATTCTTTTTAGCACAAGATCTCCCACCCGGTACTCTCGGCGCCTGACTTTCTGATCGAAGGCCCTCTTCATCCTCTTCTGATATAACTGCCCATGGCAGATTGCAGCCAATCTTTTCTCTTCGATCAGACTCAGTTGTTTGAATCGGGACCGAACCCATTCTGCTTCACTCAGTTTAACATCCATTAATACCCGTAACGAGGGTAGTTCAACTTCAACAGGTAGGACTGCTTCCATACCATACACAAGCTGATACGGTGTTGCCCCAGTGGACGTTCTGATTGATGTGCGATACCCATGCAAGGCAAATGGCAACATTTCATGCCAGTCTTTGTAGGTGATTACCATCTTCTGCACAATCTTCTTAATATTCTTATTTGCTGCCTCAACAGCGCCGTTCATCTTTGGCCTGTAAGGAGAAGAATTGTGATGTTGGATCTTGAAGTCCCGGCACAGCTCTGCCATCATTTTGTTGTTCAAGTTGGAACCATTATCAGTAATGATTCGCTCGGGCACTCCATACCGACAGATGATATCTCTTTTCAGAAATCTGGCTACCACTTGCCTTGTGACATTTGCATATGAGGCTGCTTCAACCCACTTTGTAAAATAATCGATGGCGACCAGGATGAATCTGTGGCCGTTCGAAGCAGTTGGCTCAATTTTGCCAATCATGTCAATGCCCCACATAGCAAAGGGCCATGGTGAAGACATGATGTTCAAAGGATTGGGAGGCACATGCACCTTATCTGCATAGATCTGACATTTATGACATTTTCTGGCGTAAGCACAACAGTCTGCATCCATTGTGATCCAGTAATAGCCTGATCTTAGCAATTTCTTAGCCATGGCATGCCCTCCCGCATGGGTACCAAAGGATCCTTCATGCACTTCATGCATCAACAAATCTGCTTCCGTCTTGTCAACACATCTGAGGAGTACCATATCAAAGTTCCTCTTGTATAAAGATCCATCAGTGTTCAGAAAGAAACTTCCAGCAAGCCTTCTTAAAGTCTTTTTATCATTGGAAGATGCCCCAGGTGGGTACGCTTGATCCTCCAAGAAGCACTTGATGTCATGGAACCAAGGCTTATCATCTTTAGCAATATCTGCTGCAAATACATATGCTGGTCTATCAAGTCTCGACACTGAAATCTGAGGTACAAAGTTAGCAGCTTGAACTTTGATCATGGATGAAATGGTAGCAAGAGCATCCGCGAACTGATTCTCGTCCCGAGGGATATACTCAAGCTTGACTGTTGTGAAGAAAGTCAATAACCTTCTTGTATAATCCCTGTAAGGTATCAGATGATCTTGGTGGGTGTACCATTTTCCGTTGGTCTGATTGACTACCAAAGCTGAATCTCCGAATACGGTCAATGTCTTGATCCTGAGGTCAATGGCTTCCTCAAGACCCATAATGCAAGCTTCGTATTCAGCTTCGTTGTTAGTGCAGTTGAAAGTGAGCTTTGCCGAGAAAGGCATGTGAACCCCTTTAGGTGTAATGAGTACTGCACCAACACCACGGCCATTCATGTTGACAGCCCCATCAAACATCATAGTCCATTCTTCTTCTGGGTTAGGCCCTTCAGTGTGAATAGGCTCTTCATGATCTTTTGCTTTAATGAACATGATGTCTTCATCGGGGAAGTCGAACCTCATAGGCTGGTAGTCATCAATGGGTTGCTCAGCAAGATATTCAGATAGTACACTGCCCTTGATGGCTTTCTGAGATGTGTACTGTATGTCGTATTCTGTGAGAATCATCTGCCATCTTGCAACCCGTCCGGTAAGAGCTGGCTTCTCGAAAATGTACTTAACTGGATCCATCTTGGATATCAATAAGGTAGTGTGGGTCAACATATACTGTCTCAGTCGGCGAGCAGCCCACGCTAAAGCACAGCAAGTTTTCTCGAGCAGTGAATAACGTTGTTCACAGTCGGTAAACTTTTTGCTTAGGTAGTAAATTGCATACTCTTTTCGACCAGACTCGTCATGCTGGCCCAGCACACACCCCATCGACTCTTCTAATACTGTCAAGTACATAATTAGAGGTCTTCCTTCAACTGGAGGCATAAGGATTGGAGGTTCTTGCAAATACTCCTTGATCTTGTCAAAAGCTTTCTGGCAATCTTCGTTCCACCTGACCGTTTGCTCCTTTCTTAATAGCTTAAACAAGGGTTCACAGGTTGCTGTGAGGTGAGATATGAACCGTGAAATGTAGTTCAATCGACCTAAGAACCCTCGAACTTCTTTCTCAGTTTTCGGTGCAGGCATTTCTTGAATAGCTTTGACTTTATCAGGGTCAACTTCAATCCCCTTCTCACTTACAATAAAGCCCAGCAGCTTACCGGATCGTACCCCGAATGTGCATTTGTTGGGGTTCAACTTCAGTTGGTACTTCCTCAGACGCTTGAATAACTTGAGCAGATTCACCAGATGGTCTTCCTCTGTAAGGGACTTGGCAATCATATCATCCACATAACATTCGATTTCCTTATGGATCATGTCATGAAACAATGTTACCATAGCCCGTTGATACGTTGCACCAGCATTCTTCAATCCGAATGGCATCACTTTATAACAGAACGTGCCCCAAGGTGTGATGAATGTTGTCTTCTCCATGTCTTCAGGTGACATCTTGATCTGATTGTATCCCGAAAATCCATCCATGAAGGAGAATACCGAGAACTGAGCCGTGTTATCCACCAATACATCAATGTGAGGTAATGGGAAGTCATCTTTCGGGCTGGCTCTGTTCAGATCCCGGTAATCAACACACATCCTTACTTTTCCGTCCTTCTTAGGCACAGGTACTATGTTAGCAACCCACGGAGGATAGCTAGTCACAGCAAGGAACCCGGCGTCCCATTGCTTTTGTACCTCTTCCTTGATTTTCATAGCCATGTCTGGGCGAGTTCGGCGCAGCTTCTGTTTCACTGGTGGGCATTCTTCCCTTAGAGGCAGCTTATGCACAACAATATCGGTATCCAACCCTGGCATATCTTGGTAGGACCAAGCAAACACATCAACATACTCTTGAAGCAGATCTATCAGCTGTCTCTTCACTGAGTCTTGCAGGCAGGCCCCGATTTTGACTTCTTTCACGTCTTCCTCCGTACCAAGATTAATCACTTCAATCTCCTCCTGATGAGGAGTAATAACTTTTTCCTCCTGTCTCAGCAACCTGGCTAGCTCTTCAGGAAGCTCATTTTCTTCATCAACCCCTTCATCAGCTTGATTGATCGGATTGTCAAAGTCATACGATGTCATAGCTGTGCTGTTGTCGGTGCTGTCTGGAAGGCACTCTCTGCAAGGGTTAAGTCGGTTCATTTTAGTGATTGATTTTAATCTTGCTTTAGAAAAAAGTGAAATGAAGTTATCATTTTGAAAACACCGCCATTTATTTTTGTACAAAAAGAAAAATGGAAAAACAGTGAGCAGAAAAGAAAAAGACTCGTTTGCAAAAAGATTGTCTGATATTTCATTAATTTAATCTTGTTTGCACAAAAGTACAGATGGCCCTGATTACAAAATGAGTCTTGTCATCTTGGGCAAGATGCAAGACTTTGATGCATGCTATAAAAGATACAGGAAATAATAATTACTCTGCTCGAGTAACACTTATAATTCCCTGGGAAGACCAGTTCGAGACACTGCTTCCCGGGATCTTTGGACGAATCCAATTCTCCAGATTGCGCTCCTCTTCCAGCTCGTCTTCCAGGCAGTTGATAGCATCGGGGGTAAGCATTCCCCCACTGACAAAACCAGGCTCTGCAGCAGCCTTTGCTTGATGTTGAGTTGGTCTGTAACCCAACCCAAATTTGTCTTTCTTCTCCTCCATAGCTAAGACCTTGCCCCAGCCTTGGGCAGTTCCTTCTTCAACAACCTTCCGGGCTTGTTGGTATGATGACATGGAGATTCCTGAAACAGCAGATGCTTCATTGACATTCAAGGCTTCAAAACCTTGGCTCATCGTTTCATGGATTTCTCCATCCATCTCAATGTACTTGTAAGTAGCCAGATGGCTAACAAAAATGTCCTCCTCTCCGCAGATAGTGACAACTTGACCCTCCCACTCAAATTTTAACTTTTGGTGAAGGGTAGACGTTATAGCGCCAGCGGCGTGAATCCAGGGTCTACCCAACAAACAGCTGTAGGCGGGCTGAATGTCCATCACATAAAAGATAGTTTTAAAGGTCTGCGGGCCAATTGTCACGGGCAGCTCAATCTCTCCCAGAACCGATCTCTTTGAGCCATCAAAAGCTCTAACCACCAGGTTGCTGGGTCTCAATGCCAATCCATCATATTCTAGCTTCACCAGAGCCTTCTTTGGTAAGACATTCAGGGATGATCCTGTGTCCACCAGCACATGAGAAAGGACAGCTCCTTTGCATTCCATAGTTATGTGCAAGGCTTTGTTGTGGTTACGGCCATCCGCTGTCAGGTCAGAATTGGTAAACCCTAGCCCATTGCTAGCAGTAACGTTTCCAACCACGGTTTCCAATTGGTTGACAGTAATCTCCTCGGGCACGTAAGCTGCGTGCAGTACCTTCAGTAGTGCATTCCGATGGGCTTCGGAGCACATGAGCAGTGAGAGGATGGAGATTTTGGATGGAGTTTGGTGAAGTTGATCCACAACTTTATAATCACTCTTCTTGATGATCCGCATAAACTCATCAACTTCCTGATCAAATGGAGTCTTCAGGGCTTCTTTGGCAGCTGGATCTTCCTGCACCGGTCCTTTACCCTTTGCCTTGGCAGCAGCTTCTGCTTCGGCAGTGGGTCTTTGGACTTGTGAAGCGAAGAGACGTCCGCTTCGTGTGAAGCCTCCGCCTCCCCCCACATTATCAATTTGTGGTGCAGGTGCTGATGTTTCCAGAGTGATTCTTTTCCCTTCACAGTACAAGTCAGAGCCATAGTGCCAAGGGATGGCCCTATTGCTTTCATATGGTACAGGTCCAGGTACCGTGACGGTGACTGGACTGATTGCTGCTGCTGAGGGGACTGTTATTGTCTGTGGGTCATAAAAGATTGTAACTGGTGCTCTAGTGGGAGCAGCACCTTCTGAATGATAAGCGGAATTGTTTTCTGGATCGTAGAATATGGTAACAGTGGAGACATCTTCGTGATTGTTTGCTGGTGTTGTAGAAGGTTCTGTTGGAAGAACTGTTGTTGTTGTTGATGGGGAGTCGAAGTGGACTGAAGCTGAAGTTGTAGCAGGAGAAACTGTTGAAAACTGATCATTGGGTAGAACAGATGAAGTACTTGCTGATGTTGCTGATGAATTGTTGGGAACAATTGTTGTTGTATTTGTAGGAGGATCTGAAACCATTGCTGATGAAGTCGTCGGGTTTGCCGGGAATGATGTAGTGATCTGCAGTAAGCCACTCTGAATAAGGCTGTCAATGCCATTCCTCAAGTCTTCACACCCATTCCAAGAAATATTGCAGTATGGGCACCCTAGTTCACACCCTGGAAATATGTTGTTTTCACGGAGTTGAGCTTTGATTTCCACCAATGGTGTCCTGATCTGATCCACACTGGTTATGAAATAAGACGGTGTGTCTTCTTCAATTGCGTTAATTCGAGGACCACCATGGTTTGGCATTGGGTTTTTGTTGACATTGGGCGGCGGTGCAAAATTCAGAGCCTTGGAGTCTACCAAGTCTTGTACCTTCATATGCAGTGCCCTGCATTTTTCTGTACTGTGACCAGGCGCGTTTGAGTGAAAAGCACACCTAGCATTAGAGTCATAGTTTCTTGGTAGACTGTTGGGGTCCGGAGGTGCCAACGTTCTTAGCTCAACCAGGTTGAGTTTCAGAAGCTGTGGCAGCAAAGCAGCATACGGCATTGGAATCGGGTCGATCACTCGATTAGCTTGAGAGGGCCTTTGTTGGAATGGCCTCTGTTGATTGTTGTTGTTGGAGTTGTTGTTGTTGAAGTTTCTTGGAGGATACTGATTCTGATGATGATACTGAGGTTGTTGTTGGAAGTTTTGTTGAGGAGGTTGATAGACTGGCAGAGGATGTGCTGGAGCGGGGATAGTGACTGCTGCTATGGACCTTTGAACATATTGGGGCCTACCCCTGTTGGTATGAATGGCATTGGTCTCGCCAGCTCTTCTAGGGCCTGCAAAAGGCTTTCTTGTACCACTGGACGAACTAGCACCATTATCAGATATCTTACCCATCTTTAATAGGCTTTCAATTCTCTCCCCGGCTATAACAACATCTGCGAAGCTGGTGGAAGAGAAAGCAGCTAGCCTATCAATATACGTTCCCTGGAGAGTGTTCATAAACATGTCTGCCATTTCTCTCTCAGACATTGGTGGTTGAACAGCAGCAGCCAATTGCCTCCATCTCTGGGCATACTCTCGGAAACTTTCCCTTGACGACTGCGACATTCCCATTAGGAGAGTCCTGTTGGGTGCCATGTCTAAGTTGTATTGATACTGTCGGATGAAGGCCTCTGCCAGGTCCTTCCAGCATCTTACAGTTGCCCTTGTCAAGTGGGAATACCATTCCCTTGATGCTCCAGTCAAACTGTCTTCGAAGTAAAACATCCAGAGCTTCTCATCCATTGTATAGGCCTTCAGCCTTCCCAGAAACGATTGCAAATGAGTCCGGGGGCATGAAGTCCCATTATATCTTTCGAAACAAGGAGGCTTGAACTTATGAGGGATCCTGACCCCCTCTACTAAACCCATGTCCATGACATCGAACCCCAAAGAATTTTGGGATTCCAAAGACCTCAACTTCTCAGCCAACTCATCCAATCTCCTATCATAGGTTTCCTCTCCAGCACCCATGACTGTAAACTGATCCTCCTGAGGATCCTCTTGAAGTACTCTAGCTGCAGTGGCTGTTCCTTGAACGTTTGCAGGAATATGAATCTCAGGATGTAGATGTGGACCAAACACAGGGGGGTTAACATGTGGTTGCACCCTTTCATTGTTACTGGTGCCAGCAGTTCCCACATGGGGGTCATCTTGAGTTCTCCCCTCTACCAGAACTCTAAGCCTCTCCTGGCTTTGAGCTAAATTATTCATTACTTCCATGAACTGAGTTATTTGGGTTCTCATCTCCACCCTTTCATTAGCCATCTGAGTTCTGGCCTCATTGAGGTCTTGCTGCAACTGGTCCATCTGGATGCCCGGAAGGTTGTTTCTTGTAGGGTACCTGTGTGGCCTGTTGAGAGGGAATAGCCTGCGGCGAGCAATAATTCCTGAATGTCACAATAGAGGTTAGAAACAATAAAACAAAACCTACAAAACAAACAAGAGGGTTAGTATGCAATGCAGTATGCTTATTTGCTATCAAGGTATCCGGCTTGGTCTTCAGTTTTGACCCGTCCAGACCCTTGAAGATGATGCTGTTGAAGTTGCTTTTGAAGTGAACCCAGATGGAAACAAACACAAACATATTACAAAGGTAAAATAATACAAATTGTTCATTTTTTACAACACTAGCCCTCTAAGGGGTCAAAAATACATCACCAAAAAGCAAAAGTACATGGAAAAGGAACAACAACAAGCAAATAATCAGACTCCAAGGCCAAACTCATCCTCGCGAACTTCCTTAAGAAGTGCTTCGGTCACAGGATCAGCCGGATGCTCCGTAAGATTCCTGATGAGAAGGTTTCTTGTTGCAACAGCTGTAGTCAACTTCTTGTTCTGGCTTTGGTCTTTGGATTTCTTCACTCCAGCTTTGATTTTTAACTCTGAAATTTCCTCCTGGGCTGCTGCCAGGGCTTTTTCCATCTGCTCCATCTTATCTTGAACTCTCTTGTCTTCTAGAGTACGGGCTTCAGTGATCCGGACCCACCTGGCCTGACTCTCTTTCAAGTACAAGTCTGTCCTTGCTCTTTGGAACTGGGCTTCTTTACAAGCATTTTTCAGAATCTGCTCACCAGCTTTAGACTTGTTGATATAGTCTCCAGACTTCTCAATCTTAGTCAAGTGTTCCACTCTCAGCTTCTCCAATCTTTCAATCTCCCTTACACCTTCACTCCTCTCCCTGAGGGTCTTCTGCAGGGCTTGGGATAGCTTCTCATTTCTTTCTTTCAAGCCTTCAAACTCTTCCAAACTGACAGTAGCAGGGGGTGGTGCTGATGATGACTCAGGCATGTCTTTGATGGTGAAGGGCAGTCCTGAGATTTGGGCCCTAGCATAGGACCACTCATGATATTGGGCTGATGCCACATTATTGCACTTCCCCAGAATGGTGATTCCCTTGGTTTGAACATGATCCCAGGCCCAGGCAGCCTGCCTAACAACAGTCAAACTGATCTTGTTCTCACAGTAGAGGGTCTCAACCAGGTCTTGTTCCCTAGGAGCATGAACCAGTGCATAGCCTAACTGCCTCTTGAACAGCAGGGGGTTGTAGTTGATACTTCCCTTAACTCCTACCAAAGGTACATTGGGAAAGTGCCCGCAGCTTGTGATCATATCTCTGCCCTTGGTGCCTTGGGTGCACCATCTGATGTCTGCTGCAGTGAGAGTAGTGAGCCTCTTAGCCCAGTTGCTTTGCTGATGAGGATTCAGGAATGCATCTGTCCTGGGTAGATGCTTGAGAAGCCAAGCATGGAATAGTGGAGCACAACACCTCACTAGCTTACCCCTCTGTTTCTCATTCCTCTGATGTACTGAGTAATAGAGGTCACCCAACAAGGTTGGCACTGGGTTCTTCAGGATGAACAGGTGGATGGCATTCTTGCTGATGAATCTGGGCTCATCTGCAAACAACACAATTCCATATACACTCAAGGCCAACAATGCACAAACAGCTTTCCAATCCCCCAGGGAGGCCTTCAAACTAGCTTGAGAAATCAGGAAGTCCAGATGAAAACCAGGGATCCCAGCTTTAGAGGTCATATGCTGCTCAATCAAAGCAGGCTCCAGGTGCAAAGCTCTTGCTATCTCTCCATTGCTGGGAAAGACCATTTCAGGGTTAAAAGGAATTTCTCTCTTGATAGGCAAACCAACCAAAGATGCATATTCTTCTAAGAGAGGTCCCAACTGAAAGTCTTGAAAGGTGAAACACCTCAATGGGGGGTCATAGAACTGGATGCAGGTATGGATCAGGCTCCTCTGAGATGGGTCCATATCCATAACCAAGTCAAGTATATCCCCATAATGCTCCCTGAACAAAGGCATGTGATCTGGGGTGATCAGGGTCTGGATCCTCCTGATGTCTGATAAGTCTGGTTGGAAGAAGTGATAAGTGATGTTGCTTTTCTTTGGAGCCATGATGCTGAGGACTGAGTAGAATAAGTGCTGATGACAATGCTGAAGTAGGGAAAACCACTGACTGGCTGGTGCTGAAGCAGACAGCTAAACTGAAGCAGATGCTGGTGAAGATGGGTCAAAACTGCAGATGGGGTCAAAACCAAAACCTGATGAAAATGGATACCCTGAAAAACAAATAAGCACATGTTAATATGATGCAATGAGGATGTATGCAAATGATATGCAAAGGGTTTGTGACTGAGCCGGATCTGGATAAACTGCCTTGGTATAGATCCATGTGTGTTCAAGAAATCCAGGTGGAGGTCTATAAATCCCGTAACCAAGGTGGGGGACTCAAATAAAGAGCCACATGTCCAGGGTTTTAGAATCACAAGAACTATCCAACATGGAGCATTCTTAACAAAGTCAAAGTAACAGGGTATTCTGAGGTCAAGGTACCTGCAAACCTGTAAACAGCCCAACCCCCTCACAGGTAGTGATCTAGAACAAGGATCCTCAGACTTGGATCAGTTATGAGAAGTGTAAACACTTCTAACCCGGAGGTACAGTGTTTACAATAACCATAACAATTCCTCCTCTAATTCACCTCAATTTCTGAAGGTCAATACTAAAAGGTCATCCAGACTTAGCAGGCTTCCCAGATCCCCCTAGCACTACAGGAAATCTGTAGCACAGAGTTCTCAAGAAGAAACCCATATCTGAACCGTGTTTCATATTCCCGCACCAGACCGAAATGGAATGGGAAAGAATATGATTCACTCTAGCCTAGGTGTCACTCAGGTCCCAGGTATAGGACCTTAACTCTCAATGGAACACCCACCCACCAAAGAAAAACCAGATCCAGCCAGCACAGTATGACAGTATGATATATAAAAGCAGTAAAGAAAGCAGTAAAGTAACTGTACATAAAGCAATAAACAAAGATAAATACAAGCACAAACAAGCACATAACACCCCAGTAAACACAAATCAATCAAGCGCTAGGAGGAACCCACAAAAAGAACCAGAAGCCCTGGTTGCAATATAAGGCATCCCCAGCAGAGTCGCCAAGCTGTCGCTCCCGACAAATGAAACATGATCAGATGAGGGTACAGACGCGAACGGTCGGCGAAGGGAACAGTGAGAACACACAGCCGTGAACTCACTGGAGAATGAATAGAGTCGCCAGCTAGGCATTTTTATCCCGGAGGAAAGGCAATGCTGCATAGGCCTAGAAAAAGATGGATAAGACGGTTTGCGAACCAGAGAGACTGAGAAAGGGGGTTGGTTACAACCTGGGAAGGTATTAGCACCCAGATTGTCCGCCGTACTCGACGGGATCCACGCTTAAAAGATTTGTGTTTTAGAGGGGTAGTGTCAGTGCAATCTGTGTGTAAAGAGCTGGAAAGCAATATGTACAGGTGTCAGTGTAAAAGAAGTGCAAAGTGTGATATATAGTGTCAGTGTAAGGACAAAGGATGAGATGCTCAAGACCATGAGGCTAAAAGAATAATGCTGGAAAGAGGGGGAATATACAGAGACTTTTGTTCGATAACTGTTAAGTTATGCCTACGTATCCTCTCGTGCAATGAGGAAGTCAGAACACCGTAGTTCGACCCAAAGAGACTGAAAGGATTGACTGGTGAACTGCTTGCAGTCTATGCTCAAGTGTATGATCTGTCTGGCACAGATGCAAACTGTCTTGCATTAGACGGAAGAAGCAAGTTCTCGTTTGTGAATGAGTGTGATGAGAAAAGAATCCCGAAGGAGACGATTATTGTTTGTTTTTGGTGTTTTCAGTCTTTTATTTCTTTTTGGAGTTTGTCATAAGATAATGAGCTTAAACCTAAATCAATGGACTTGGTAAACTCATCACATCATCCCTCTGATTAGGGGTAATGAGAATTACCTTAAGTGTGAAGTCAGATTCTCACACTTAATCACCTTTGATGTAGGGTTAAGATCATTAACCTACTTGTGATTAATTAGATGTTTTTGTGATTTTTGTTTAGTGTTAAGTAATGAGGTTAAGCCATAATCAGGGATTAAATAGACCCATTACACCATCCTAAAAGAAGGATAATAGATGAGGATGTTTAAGCTGAGGAAGACTCCTCAACTTAATCCATGATTAGGGATTAAACCCATGACAAAACAAGCCTTTGATTAAGTGGATTTTATTAATGATATGATGATGAAGTGTTTTTTATGATTTGTAAGACAACTTGAGGGGGACTTGTCCATTAACTTTAGGGTTAGTCCTTCTTAACCAATTAAGGAAGAATTAGAACCCTAATGCAAGGCCCAAGTTACAAGTGTAATGTCTTGATGATTATTAGATGGATTAATTAAGAGAGTTCAACACCTTAAGGGTCCAAGACTTAGGATTAAAGTTATACACTCCATCCTAAAAGAAGGATGCAGGCATGATCTTAATCACAAAGTCTTAAAGCCTTGAGGGTTTAGTCCCTGATTGTGAGATGAGGAGAGAAGACTCAAAGAGAGACACAAAGGTAAAAACTAATGGGGGAGACTAATCAAAACCCTAATTCATTATCATGCTTGGTTGGTCCTAATGTTTGTGAGGTTTTCAAGAACAATCTTCAAAGGAGCCACCAGGAAGCAGATGAACAGGATCAAGAGAAGCAAAGTGACTTGCTTCATTCAAGAAGCCAAGTCACTTGAAGAAAGAAAGTGGGAGGAAGAAGAATGAGCAAGCTCAATCCCAAACACAAATAGAAATGCAGCAATGGATGCAAGAGAGATGAAAAGAAGAGTTATGAGAAGTGAAGGCAAATTCACTTCTCAAGTTACTTACCACCTGCAATGTTAGAAACAAATGCAATACAATGCTAAATGAGATGAAATGATATGATAAGCAAAAACCAGAAGCATGTTGATGATGATGATGATGCTATGGAGTGCTATGAACATGAGACAAGACAATGGAGATGTTCATACAAGATCATGGATGCAAATGATACAAGTTAAGAAGCATGAATAAGCATGAAATGTTATGAAACATACAAGACAAATGGCATGGCAAATATGTAATGCAATGATCAATGATGCTTCATACGTGTCTTAAGATGTCAAATGAATCATGAGAATGCACAAAATGCAATGGCAAGTCATGTTATGCAAGGAAATGCAAAAGGGATGCAAGGAAAGGCCCAAATTAGGGTTCATGGATCAAACATCAAACACAAACCAAAAACAGAAGCAAACCTTAACATAAAAAATGGAAAATGGTACCCAAGGAAACCCTAGACCTATAATGAATCACTGCCCAAAGGGGAATTCTCAACTCTTCACCAATCTCAAGTTATGAATTTTGCAAGTTATTAGGGTTTTTTAGGGTTTGTAACAAAACAAATGCCAACCAATTAGAAAATGCAAGATCAAATCATGGCCTTTTTATCCTTGAAAGTACATGTCAAATGGAAAACAATGCAAGAAGAATCAATGTCTCAACCTTTACCAATAGGCAGAAATGAATTTTCAAACATATGATCAAAATAATGCATAAAATGGGATTTAATTCAATGAAAAATTCTTAAAATGCATCAAGATCAAAAAAGAAATTTGGTTTGAAGGTTGGACAATGTTTCTAAATGTCTTAGAACATTTCATGAATTTTTTTGTAATTTTTAAATACCTAAAAGTATTTTTAATTAATTAATTCTCATTAATCAATTAAAAATAATCTTTTAAATATTTAAAAATACTTTTTTAATGATAAAAAATAAAATAAAAATGTTTTTGAGTCATAAAAATTAATAAAACCTCAAAGAAAAAGTTTCATAATTTTTATGATTTTTTAACTATTTTAAAATAATTGTACAAATTAAATGCAATAAATATGAGTAAAAATCAAATAAAAAGAAAAGTAAACAGAATGGACGCATGAGATTGATTCTGGGGATATGAAGGTTGACTTGGCGCGCAATCGTGTGGTCCCAATTCAAACCTGACTAATTGAACTATTAAACCTAATTAAATTAATTAAGTGGAAATTAATGTTAATGAAATGATCTGATCCCTTGGTCTACGCGCGGGAAGGGCAATCCAATGGCCCAGGTTTAAAAATCACTAATGACTGGACTAAATCCTAATTAGGGCAAGTTAACCTCAGACGGCCGGAACAGTGGTTCCGGTCGTCTTCTCCGGCGTACCACAAACCCTAGAAAACGTTTCAGGCCACCATTCAACAAATTTCCTGCCCAGAAACAACCCCCCATCCTAACTAAACCCTAATCCAAGATCAAAAGGCATTTATCTAACATGAACAAGGAGAATCGAAACGAAATGCATTCACGGGCCAAATTTCAGAGATGCATAAAATGCTCATTTTCACACCATTTTTGATTCTAAACACATCCCCATGATCCTTGAAGCATACATTTTCATTTTATAACATAAAATCAGAGCTTTGGGAGAAAAGTTTCAAGATCATACCTGAGGTGACAACTCCTGTTTTTGAGCTTCCAGAGCAGTTTCTTGATGCGTGCTAGCTCCAATGTCTCCCCTGGTACCAATGGCAAGCTGGGAATGATCTTTAGCAAGCTATTTTGAGTGGTTCACTTCTGGTGTAGCAGAAAATGCACTTTGCATACAAGCTGTTTCAGCTCAAAGTAAGGGGTGGTTTTGGCTCCTTATGGCATGCTTGACTTGTTGGTGAAGGAAAATGAAGTGTTTGATGGATGGATAGTGTGATTCGAAGAGAACTGGTTCTGATGATGGTGAATGGTGAAGCTCAGGTCAGGCTTGTTTCAGGCTTGAGCCTTGGTGGTTTGAGGCCTTTGAGGTGTGGTGAGTTGAATGGTGATCAAAGTCTTTGTGTTTTGTGGCTGTGTAAAGAGATTCGATAGAACTTGCAAGTTGGGAGATTTTTGTATATGTGATGAGTGTCAATGCTTCAGCCTTGGTTGCCATGTGATATGGCCAGCAAAATGAATGAATAAACAATTCTGATTGGCCTCTTGATGTGACATGGCCTGCTATGATAGGTGTGGCTACTTTTGCTCAAAATCCACTTTTGTGTAAGATAGGGCATGGTGAGGTGTTTAGGCCAGTACAAGGCATGGCTGGCGCAGCAAAAGGTGAGGGAAGGGCTAGCCAAAGTCAGCTTCCAATGCTGCAAGTTGTGGGAAGTGAATCATGAGCTTTTGCAAGTTGTTGTACTTTTGGTTCACATGTGATCTTTTGGCCAACCAAGCATGAAATCATGGGCATTCCTAGTCAAAATCTGATTTTTGTGACTTAGAGAAAGTTCACATGCTGGTTTGACATGAGTTTGAGGCAGCAATTTGATTTGGTTCAAGACTTAGCAAAATTCCCACTTGGTGCATGACTTGAAAAACAATGATTTTTGGCAACTTTGCATGGCCATAACTTTTGATCCAAGAAGAGTTTGATCATGTTCTTGTACTTTTTGAAAAGGGAAAGATGAGATCTACAACTTTCATGACCAAAGTTTTTCCATTTGAAGCATTTTTGGATCAAGAATCAAGGCTTGAAAATTGACCTAAAATGATGCATTCTTGAAAAGTCAACAAAACCCAAAAAGTCAACATTTGCAAAAACTCCAAATTCTTGATTTTTATGAACTTCAAACTTCTTCCATGATCAAATAAAGATCATATACACTCAAAATGATGAAGATCACCCATTGGTTGGGTCATTGGGGGCCTCAGATGCCCTGATTTTGCACTGACTTGTCTGAAAAGTCAACTCTTGATCAGATGACTTCCCCATGGAATTTCTTCATGAAAATTGATATGCATACTCCCTATACCATATAGAGACCAATGGAAACAAGAATGACCAAAAAATTTGGAGTTATGGCCTCTGAAGCCAAAACCCTAATTTTCAGTCAACTGTGCAGTTCATCCTGGCTCTGCATCCACTCAAACCCTAATTCTTGTGATTCCTCTGCATTTTTGACTTTGTGAGGATGTAACATGATATAAGAACACACATGGACCCCTTTGAGTTGATTAGTGGTTTTTGGAATGGCTCAAGATGCCCTGAGGCTGCTCAGATCACAAACCCTAGGTGCAGATGCCTTGAAACTATGCAGTGAATCAAAATGAGATGTGAGATGATATGTTTGTGTTTATGCATATGAGATGATCACAAGTCATGTGTGAATGGGTGAGGGCAAATTTGGGGTGTTTACACCCACAATGATTCACGTACACAAGAGCCTTACTACCACTTGTAACACACTTTTTCACTCAACAATTTGGCACGACGGAAAAAACGCGTTCAAGCAAAATTACACGCAGCTCACGCACCACCTCAATTCAGGATTCATAAACAACAGCAAACCATTTTCACCAAAATCGTTCAAACCAACACCCTAAAACACAAATCGCACAACCCCCTCTTCTTATTCAATCTTCCACCACCTTTTAAAAACACACCAAAAAACAGATGAACAATTTCAAGCCACTCTCCAAGATCGACACCATCCTTCATTGAAACCTCCATCATTTTCCATTCAACTACAACACATAAATCACATAAATCCTCACTTCATAAACAAACCGTGACACCTCTTAGCTTACATTTTCAACAAACATTTCTGCATTTCTAAACTATCATCTTCAAATCACCTTCACCCTGTTTTTCTAACAACAAGAACACACCGATCCCTCTTTTCTTAAACTATCACCATCGCTCACATCTCTTAACAACAACCTTCAACAATCTTCAAATCCACCCCTCACTCCACAACTTCAAACCAACATCACCCTTCAACTCTTTCAGAGCTCACTCCAAACCGCATCATTCTTCCGACCCAAACACACAAAAAAGCCATCACAGCAAAAACACACGCAAAACGCATTCCGCACAGTACCTCGCTTCTTACCGTTTTCACGACACACTCACCAATTCACGGATTTTAGGATGCAAATAACCAACCAAGAAAACCCTCATCCTCTCTCAACTTCATCATTCACACTGAAAACACTTACCTTCATCTTCCGCTAAAAAAAACCGAACCACCATTTCCTCATCAACACAAACCCCACACTTCTCTTTAACAACCAGCCATGCCCTTCAAATGAACCTCACCCTTTTCCACCTTCAACACAACCAGATACACACAACTCTCTCAAATCCAGATCCTGAAATGAAGAGAAGATGTTAAAATCCGGAAAAAATCAGAAATAGATAAGAGAGTTTTGCGGACCAAATCTGAAGCGAAAACAAGTGAGCGCGAATGCCGATCTTGAGACCACCGTGTGCGACGCAAAAGTTTGAGGAAGAAGAGGTCGTTGTCACTGACATTTTTGCTTGCAAGTAGGAATCGTCGCGACGCCGAGGAGTTTTTTTTCCGGTGATTTTGTCGGTGTTAGAATCGTGGTTTAAAGGAGAAGAAACAGGATCGCCGGCGAGTTTTGAGAGCATTAAGAGAAGTGACGGCTCTTGATTGAGAAGAAGGGCGAGTTCCAATTTTGAGGAAGAAGAAGGAAATCGCACTGAGTTGTTGTGGTTGATTGATCTCCTAGTTTTCCTCTTTTAAACAAATCTGATAATTTTCTTTTACTTTTTATTTACTTTAATTTATTTAAGTTTATTTATTATTTTAATTCAGCTTTTTGCCTGCGATTTGTTTGATGTTGTTAATGGCTCAAATTCACATTCTTTTCTTTGTTCAATTTTTATTGCTTTTTTTAAATATTTTTTGTCAAGCTAATTGTTGCAGATTGGGCTTGAAGGCCATAAGCCCACCGAATTCATGATTGCACCTCCTGCTTTCAGCGCCTCCCCCATTGTTTGTGGCTGATGTTGGGCTAGGCCCAACAATTGTTTCTGCCAGCCCCCCATTTCCGGCAAACAAACCCCTCCCTCTGTTTTTCATTTTTCTTTTCTAAATTCTCATCATTTTCTTTATTTTCTTTTTGTTAATTTTAATTAGTTTCTTTATTAACATTGACTATAGTTTTTATTATTTTTATTATTCTAATTAGATTTTCTACATAACTTTGCTAAGATAATAGTTAATTTTTAGTTAATATTTGTTAAAAGTTTAGAGATTTTGTTTTAGAATTTTAGTTAAGCAATTTATTTTAATTTAAATTATTAATCTTAATATAGTTTAGATTTTAATCTCAATTAATTTTGTTTTTATAAGATTTTGTCTAATTTTGGTTTTAGTTTTCTAGTGGATGTTTTGTAGGTTTCTTGATGGAGGATAAAGCGTGGATGACTTTGTGACTAAATTGTTTCATAATTTTGTATGGACTAATGAGTCCTCTGGATACCAATTGAACTTAGACTTCGCACGGACTAATTCGTGGTCTTAATTCTGGATGTGGGAAGCCTACACTTGATATTTGACTAATACCCTGATAATTGACAATCTTGTTTAACTGTGGGATCCGCTTTGGATTCGATACTTCTTCTTGAGTTTCTTTTGTGCGCATTGAAGAGGCAACGGACCTTCTCCGTTAGGTATCACCAAGGCCCTATTTTTACTTGTTGCATGTTGTTGCATCTGGAAGTCCTACTGGTGTAGGCTCTGTTTGTGCATTGTTCGATTACTTCATATTGCATTCTCCTCTCCTTCTTATTTTCTTTTTCATCTCAATCCCTTCTTCCTCTATTTCTTTTCATGCTTTCTTATCTTGTTTGAGATGTGCTTAGGCCATCCTTTCTTCTTTTCTATTTTTCTTTCCTTCTCCTTCTTCTGTAGGATAGGTAAACCTCATTAACCTTAGGATCACATTTGCATGATAAATTTAGGATTAGACTTTCCCCATTAGATTTTACCTTTAAGATATTTGGTTCTCTTCTCTTCTCATCTCAAAGCAAAACCATAAAAAGCATTTAATAAGGATTGAGGTGGTCTCCTGTGCAATAGCCTTATTCCATGAGACACTTGTAGTCTTCCCATATTGGGATAGTATAAGCTTGTCTATCATGATGCACAAGTATGATCATGAGACCATCTTCATCAAGAAAATCATAAAACACACTTCTTCATTTTAATTACAAAAAAAACTTAATAAATTCAATGAGTTAGTGAGCTTAGGCCCTAATCTCTGGAGTCAAGTTTTGGGGATCTTCTCCTTACTTGAGTGTGCTGGTTCTATTATTCTATCTTGGAATGTAGTAGCAAGTACACATTCCATGGAAAAGAGCTTGAGTTCACTTCCTTGTGCCACACTCATAGAAAACTCATAAAAAACACTGGACAAACAATAAACGTCTCTCCTTCGGGACTTCTTTTCTCATCACCTTCACTCTCATCGTACGAACTTGCTCCTACTTGTCATTTTACAAGACAGTAACGCACTCGTCGTCCGAGTCTGCAACACCTGAGCATTGACATAGGAAGTTCAAGCCTTAAGACATAAGCAATCTTTTCAACCCCTAGTTAGGGGAACTACGACGACTATGATCCTCATTGTCCAGATGAGGTACGTAGGCAGCGGGGTAGGGCCCGTTCAAGCACAATCTTTATTTTCCCTACATTTTTCCTTTTCATTTCTTTTTCAGTTCCCTTTTCTTTTCTTTTACCCAGTTCAGTTCCTTTTCTTTGCAGCAGCTTTCATTCCTTCACCCTTTGAAACATATTTCTTTGCAAGCGTGGATCCCGTCGGGTACGGCGGACGATCTGGGGTGCTAATACCTTCCCAGGTCGTAACCGACTCCCGAACCCAGTCTCTTTGGTTCGCAGGACCCGTGTCCTTCCTTTTCTTTTCTTCTGGTTTGTGCAACATTACCATTCCCGTTCCTTCGGGATAAAAATGCCTGGCTGGCGACTCTACCTCTTTCCACGCCACTTTCGCGTTTGTACCAGGATGGAAATCCGGGGAGCGACACGTACGAGGACGACGTTTTTGTTGCGGATCGCGTGGTGGATGGTTTGTTGAATACGGTTTTGAAGGACTTGTGATGCTGCGGCCGAATTAAGGTGATGCCGCAAAGATGGAAAAGATGGCAGTCGAAGACGCTACGTTCACGGTAGGATGTTGTGGCTTTGTCGTTTGATGTAAGCTTTTCTTTGTTCCTCTTTCCTTTCTGTTCCTATGATGTTGAGTTCTTGTGATAATTGATCCTTGCAGTTTGTTGTAGATTGTTGAAGTTTGTTGACGATGGACGATGATGCAGGTTTGGGTTGCAGATGAAATGTCTCGTGAAGGTGGCGAAGATTGGCGATAAACATTGAAGATAATGGCGTGAAGAAGTTTGAAGCGGAATTACCGTATTTGTTCAATCGACAATGGAATTGCAACATTCAGGTATGCATTTTTTTAACTCCTCGATTCCGAATCAACTCTGTTCATCAATGCATTTTTGTTCCTCTACTTGATTCACTGTTTTATGATATGCAATTTGATGAAGGCTTATGGCCGGTTGATGTTGACCCTGTTGACAACTTTAAACTTCTTGGTTCACAATCAGAAACTCTGCAATTTATGTGATTATATGATTTGCAGGTTACCAATTGATTTGAAGGTGACAATGAAGATGAACAAAGGTCTTTGGGTGGATAGGCCAAGGTGTGAAGAATTTAATTGAAAGATATTTTTACAAGGTTCTTTAAGAAGGTTTAAGAATGGTGAAGATGTAATTGAAGGTATGAAGAAGATGACGAAGATGATGACATAGAGAGATTTATGAAGATTGAAGGGTGTGGAATCGATGAATCAGAATGAAGAAGATGAAGGAAGAAGAAATAATGGAGTGGTAAAGAAGATTGAAAAGGAATATTCTAGACCCTCAAAATCTGCATCAAACTGATTTTTATATCAGTAGAATAGTGAGGGAAGATTCGTATTTCCCTCTGATATCAGTTAAGTTAGTTAGGAGCAGTTAGAAGTTTGTTATTTTGTAACTGGAATTTTTCTTATTTTCTTCTGGTGTAACTCTACTATACATCTTCCTGATTATTTTGTGAAGAATTTTTGTTATGGATATTATAACTGAATATCACAATGGTTTTTATCTTCAATGGACTTCCTATTATCCTGTTATATTTTTTAGAATTTTGGAATAAATTCGATACAGCTGTAACTTGAAAGCCTCAGCATATTCAAGAAAAATTATAGCAAGTAGATGTGCCTCTTCTTTTACCCGTTACTTTTCAGCCTTAGTTCCTTCGTCTCTATACATTTCCTTGAGTACATTAGGAGTTACGAGCTGAGCCTTGCCACTTGGAAAGAGAAATTTCTGGAAAAAAAAAACCAAACCTCACATTAAGAAGATCCCCTCTATTTCTAACACCAACAATATCTTCCTCCAGTTTAACCTTTCAAGTTTTCTTCAATTTCTGTTGAGTGAAAATCATAAAACCCAGTTTTGTTGGGAAATTGCAAAGAAGTTTCCAAGTTTGCAGCAACAGGGTCGAGGAAAGAGAAGATAACATTGATGATGCCATTTTTGTTTTGAGAACTCACCACCCAAAATGTGTTCTATTTTGTTTTCTTACATTTTACTGCTATATACCCTAAGGGACTTGGTTATTTTGAAAACAAAGTTTTAGAAAATATGGATTAAAAAAATGGATTGACCTAGTTTAACAACAAAATTAGTTTTTTCTCTTTTCTATAAAATGATATTGGGTTCAAATGGTTTAAAAGAAGAGTGATTTTGGGTTTTGACTTGTAGTTTCAGAACAAAATTGATTTTGGTAACGGATATGAATCTAGAGAAAAATGGATACGAACCAAATTTCTAAAAGAAATGGTTTGTGGATTTGGTTATAAATGGACAAGAATATGGGTTGGGCTTTAATTATAATTGAATATGAATTGCGTATTGGTTTATGGATTTTATTTGAAAATGGATAAGAGAAAAAAAAGTTTATAAATGGATATGGATATAGGTTGAGAGAGAGAGAGAGAGAAAAATGGATAGATAAAAAGTGATGTATTATTTGCCTCGATAACTTGAACTCAAACAAACCACATGAACACTTCTAATTGCACTGAAATCCATAAACCCAAGTTAACTTTTTTCAAGAGCCATGTCTTCCATGAAAATCTCTAATCCATATCAAACTTTCATGATAACCAACAAAAATCACACAATGATGGAATCCATTGAGTGACAAGACGCCCTAGTGCCATACTTCATAAGGAAACTCTTGATGGCCAAATGGTCAGGGAAATAAACCCTAATCAAATGTTGATGTTGATTATCAAAGAATAATACCCTTGATTGTTGCGATGTCCAAATCTTGAGAATTCACCTGATAAACATACGCACAGGAGACAAACCATAATCATTGATCTTCGTATTTTCCAATGAACCGCGCCTGAAGAGATAAATCACAGGGCACTGCAAAACCCTGATTCTTCAAGCTCTTGACCCAAATAACAAGCCTATGACAATGGATACATGACATGTTATAGATGACCTAATGGAAGATGCATGTGAATGATTGTGAAAAAGTCAGTTAGATGGTAATAAATAAGAGGGAAAATTTTGGGGTGTTACAGAATGTAATGCAATATGCCTTTTTGTCTTTTGAGGGTATCCGGTTTGGTTCTTGGTTTTGACCTTCCAGACCCCTTGGAGGAGATGAAGATGTTGGAGCGAACGAAATCCACAAGAAGAACCAATAATACATAAACCATAGAATACAAGTGACATTGCCAAAATACAACCAGTTCATGAATACAACAAAGCAAAACTCCCATGGTGAGTCGAAATACAACAAGTTCAAGAACAAAACAAAACCCCGATGGTGAGTCGATATACAACAAGTTCAAAAACAAAACAAAACCCCCATGGTGAGTCCAACACAAAAAAACAAGTACAAATAAAATCAGACATCCAATTCATATGCATCCTCCCTGACTTCCTTCAGGAGAGCATCAGTCACAGGTCCAACTGGGTGCTCTGTGATGGTCCTGATGAGAAGGTTTCTGGTTGCGATGACATTCTTCATCTTTTGATACTTATCTTGCTCTTTGGATCTTTTTAACCCTGCCCGGAGTTTTAACTCTGAGATTTCCTTCTGAGCGGCTAGAGGTGCTTCTTGGCTTCTTCTCTCACTGGACTCCAACTGCTCTATCTTGGATTGCATCTTCTGGTCTTCTTTCAAACGAGCCTTAGTTATTCTGACCCATCTACCATGACTCTCTTCCAGATAATCCTCAGCTCTTTCCTTATGAATTTTTTCCTCCTTACATGCATTATTCAACACAAGTTCCCCTGCTCGGGCTTTCCTGATGAAGTCTTCAGTCTTCTCAATCTTGGCTATATGCTCGATGTGTAGCTTCTCTAACCTCTCAATGTCTAAACAAGCATCATTCCTTTCCCAAAGGGTTTTCTTTAAAGCTTCGGCGAGTTGGGTATTTCTTTCCTTCATCTTTTCAAACTCTTCCAGGCTCACTATGGCTATGGGCTCAACTGCTGATGGCCCTGGTACATCCTCCAGGGTGAATGACATACGAGTAATATGTCCTCTGATGCGCGAACATTCAGTGTATTGAGTAGAGGCTATGTTATTGCACTTTCCCAGAATGGCGGTTCCTTTAGTCTGTATATTGTCCCAAGCCCAGGCTGCTTGTCGGACAGTGGAATGGTTGTTTTGAACATCACAATAAAAAGATTCTGCTAGGTCTTGCTCCCTAGGTGGATGTACCAAGGCATACCCCAACTATCTTTTGAAAAGTAAAGGATTGTAGTTGATGCAACCCTTCACTCCAATGAGAGGCACATTTGGGTATTGACCACAGCTGGTTACTATATCGCGACCCTTGGTGTTCTGAGTACACCACCTGATATCTTCTGAAGTAAGGGAAATCATCCTCTTAGACCAACTCCTTGTCTGATGTGGGTTTAAGAAAGCTTTCGTCTTTGGCATATGTTTCATCAACCAACTCTAGAAAAGAGGTGCACAACATCTCACTAGCCTTCCTCTCTGTTTCTCATTCCTCTGATGAACTGAACAATAAATGACTCCTAACAAGGTGGGAACCGGGTTCTTTAGCATGAAGATGTGGATGGAATTTTTGCTTACAAACATAGGCTCGTCTGCAAACAAAATGATACCATAAATGCTGAGAGCTAGGAGAGCACATACAGTTTCCCAATTCCCTTTTGCAGCGTGCTTCGTAGCCTGCGTAATCAAGAAATCTAGATGAAGGCCTGGGATTCCATCTTTGGAAGTCATGTGTTCATCAATGCTGGTTACTTCCAGATGTAGTGCTTTGGCTATGTCTTCATTCTTTGGAGGAGTCATTTCAGGATTTAAAGGAATTCCTCTTCGGATGGGGATATCCAACAACATGGAGTATTCTTCTAGCAACGAACCTATCTGAAAGTCTGGGAAAGTGAAACAATGCATGGGAGGTTCATAAAACTACAGACAGGTGTGAATCATGCTCCTTTGAGATGTATCCAGGTCCATGATTATGTCCAAGATTCCACCGTAACTTTCTCTGAACAGAGGTACATGATCAGGAGTAATGAAGGCTTGTATCTGTTTGATGCTTGCTAAGGGATACTTAAAGAAATGATAGGTGATGTTGCTTTTCCTTGTTGAATCCATCCTGAAGATGTGTGCTGAAGGAGATAACTGAAGAAGTGTTGTAGCAGATAGGCTGAGCAGAAGAACAGTCAAAACCAAAGCAGGAAAAGTGGGTACCCTGTAAAACAAATATACAAATGTTAGAAATGATGCAATATGATGCATGATAATGATATGCAAGGGTTTGTGATCATGTGTTGGTTTATCAGTCGTCCTTTGGTAGAATCCTTGAGTGTCTAGAGTTTCAGATGGAGGCTTGAGAACCGGTAACCGGGTGGGGGACTCAAATAAAGAGTCAACAATCCAGGGTTACAAAGAATCAGTCCAAAAATAGTACAACCTCATAAAAGTTCTCCAGTAGCAAGGTATGATGAGGTCAAGGGTTCCTGCAAACCTGTAAACATCCCTGCCCTCTCACATGTATGTACTAGAACAAGGTTCCTTAGGTTTGAATTTGTCATGATAAGTGTAAACACATCTAACCCGGAGGGTACAGTGTCTAACTTAATCATAAAGAATCCTTCCCTAATTCACCTCAGATGCTGAAGGTCATCTAAAAAGGTCATCCAGAGTTAGCAGACTTCCTAGATAGCTCTAGCACTACAGGAGATCCGTAACACAAAGTTCTCAAAAGGAAACCTATGTCTGAACCGTGTTTTCATATTCCTGCACCAGACCGAAATGGAATAGGAAAGAATATGAAACCACTCTAATCTTATGTGCCACTCAGGCCTTTGTATTGAGCCTTTCTCACTGGATTACCCCACCCACCAAGGTAAACCAAAATCCAGCACAGTGATGCAATAATAATAATGAAATGCAGAAAGTAGTAAACGAAAGCGATAAAACAATGCGATAAATAAAGCTATACAAAAAGCGATAAATAAAGCAAAAACACAAACACGTATACACATAACACCCCCGTAAACACAAAAAAAAACAAGCGCTAGGAGAGACCCTCTCAGGAACTCAGAAGCTTTGGTTGCAAATTCCCCAGCAGAGTCGCCAACCTATCGCTCCCCGGACTTTCGTCCCGGTGCAAACGCGAACTGTCAGCGAGAAACGGTCGGATGTTGAAGGTTGAATAGAGTTGCCAGCTAGGAATTTTTATCCCGAAGGAAAGGTAATGCTGAATAAACCTAGAAAGAAGTGGATAAGACGGTAGAGAACCAAAGAGACTGGGTAAGGGGGTTGATTACGACCTGGGAAGGTATTAGCACCCAGATCGTCTGTCGTACTCGACGGGATCCACACTTACCTGATTGTGTTTAAAAGGGGGGAAGTGTACGTGCTAACTGTGTATAAAAGAGATGGATGTACAAAGTGACAGTGCAAAAAGAACAGGAGTTCAAACTGAGGCTAAGAAGAGAAATCTAGAAAGAGAAGAGGGGGGAGACCTGGGGACTTTTTGTTCGATAACCTTTAAGTCATGCCTACGTATCCTCTCGTGCAATGAGGAAGTCATAACACCGTAGTTCGACTCAAAGAGACTTGGTGTTTTGGTGTGAACTTCTTGCTTGTCTATGCTCAAGTGTATAACTCGTCTGGCTCGAGTGCTAACTGTCTTACATTAGACGGAAGAAGCGAGTTCTCGTTTTCAGAGTGAGTGTGATGAGAAAAGAATCCTGGAGGAGACGTTTATTGTTTGTTTTTGTGTTTTCAGTTTTTATTTATTTTTGGTGTTTTGCATAGGATAATGAGCTTAAGCCTTAATCAAGGGTCGTAAACTCATTATATCACCCCTGACTAGGGATAATGAGTCTACTTAAGTGTGAGATGAATATCCCAACTTAATTACCCTAATGATATAGGATTAAGATCATTAACCTACTTGTAATTATCAAGTGTTTTTTTGGATTTTTGTTTTGTGTTAAGTAATGAGTTTAATCTCTAATCAGGGATTAGTGAACTCATTACACCATCCTAAGAGAAGGATGATAGACGAGGACACTTATGATGAGAAAGATACCTCAACTTAATCCATGGTCGGGGATTAAAATCATTATATAACAAACCTTTATTAAAGTGGATTTTGATTAGAGGTTAGATTAAGAAGTGAATTTTATGTTTGTAAGACTAAACCTGAGGGGGACTTGTCCATTAAACACTAGGGTTAGTCCCTCTGACCCAGAGACAGAGATGTAACTCTAATATAAGGCCCAAGTTACAAGCTTAAGTCTTGATAATTATTAGGTGTTTTGATTAGAAGGTGAAAACAACTTAAAGGTTTAACACTAAGTATTACAATTATACATTCCATCCTAAGATAAGGATACAGACATAACCCTAATACAGAGCCCCAAAACTTTAAATGTTTAGCCTTTGTTATTGAGATGAGAAGCAGAGACTCAAGGAGACTCAAAAGGTAAAAACTAAAGGAGACTATTCATAACCCTAAAGTTATCATGCTTGGTAGTTCCTATGGTTTATGAGGCATAAAGAAAGTCTTCAGATTGGCCACCAAGGAAGGAGAAGCAGATGAAAAAAAGGAAGGAGATAGAAGGATAGGTTACTTACTTCCTGAAGAAGTTAAGTAACCTAAGAGTGGGATAAGAGCAAGAGAGAACACAAGTGAATCAAATTCACTTCAAAGACAGGTAAATATGCATATGAAAGGATAAGAAGAGGTTGGATGTGGATGCACATCCACATCCTGATCAACTTACCTGAAGCACCTGAAAGGGTTAGTATGAATGCATAAGGTGTGAAATAAGATGTAATGAAACAAATGAAGGTGCAATGATAAACCAATGTTCTCACATGACCTAAGGTGTCTAAGATGACATACAAATGCATGAGATGTTATGAAAAGTTTATATGATGAGGATATGCATAGATGAATGCAAGTATACATGGCAAATTAGGGTTTTTAGAATGCATGAGATGTCCATGATCAAAACAGAAGCAAAACACATGATAAAAATTTGAAAATGCAACCAAACAAACCCTAAACACACACAAGAACACTCCCCAAATATGGAGGCCAGAAGCTATACCAAAGCCAAGTTATGGTTTTTCTAAGTTAGACTAGGGTTTTGGGTACCTCTCAAAGAAAAATGCATATCAAATTGAAAATGCAATGAAAAAATATGATTTAAATTTCCTAGATACTAGATGTAATATGTAAGAGAATGCAAAAAGAACCAAGTACAAACTCATTTTCATTGATCAGAAGTGAATTTTAGAAGTTAGGTTGTGAAAAAGGGGATTTTGAAAACCCTAATTCAAGTTTAATTCTCAAAATAGAACCAAAACCTAAAATAAATGAGTGAAATGAGTTTGTAAATTGACTATAATGTTCAAGGATACTTCATGATTTTTTTGGTTATTTTTAAATACCTAAAAGTATTTTTAATTAATTAAAATGAATTAATTAATTAAATAAAACAATTAAATGATTTAAAAATAAATTTTTAATTCAAAAAATGAAAATAAAAATGTTTTTGGGTTTTTTAAATTAATTAGAGTGAAAGGTGCAAAAAATCAGAATTTTTAAAAGTGTTTTACTATTTTTAATAAATAAGAGAAAACAAAATGAAAAAAATAAAAATAAAATGAAAAGTAATCAAGATGGATGGCTCAGATTGCAAGGAAGCAAGATCAAGGGTTATGGGCGCAAGTCAGCAAGACTGGGGGTATGCAAATCCTAGGGTCCAGATTTAAACTTATTAAACGCGCGTGATCTAACGGTCTAGATTTAATCTGAGGAAATTAATTATGTTTTATTTTAATTAATTAAAATTAGGGCTAATGGTACATCTAGAGCGTCCATTTCCTAATCTAATCAGGATCCAATAGTCTACATTAAAATTGGAAACCCTAATCACACTTAACCCTAATCACTTTCAGATGACCGGAATAGTGCTCCAGTCATCATCTCCGGCGAGACCAAACACCCAACTTCTTCCCTAGGCCACTACAAGCCCTCTAACCAACCCAGAATCAAACCCCACACTCCAAGGAACTCAAATCAACCATCAAACATAATTTATAACACATGAACAAGCTGAATCGAAGCAAATCAAAAACATGGGCAAAATTTCAGAAGCACATAACATACTCATTTCTTCATCATTTTTAATTCTAAAGACATCTATCTGATCCCTAGAGCATGCATTTTCATTCTATGACAAGAAATTGAAGCTTTGAGACAAAAAGTTCTTGAGTATACCTGAGCTGGTGACCTGCAAATATGAGCTTTCAAAGCCTCCCTCTTGTGCAAATGGCTTCCTTTGAACCTCCCGAGGCTAATGGAATGCTTTGAATGCTTTGAAAATGGCTGGTTTAGGATGTCCAGTTCTGATGTAGCAGAAATGGAGGTTTTGATATGTGATGTTCCAGGCCATTTCAGTGGTTGATTCTTGTTCTATGAGTGATATGTGGTTGATTGGTGAAGGAATTTGTGAAGTTTGATGGATGGATTGGGAGAATCGAAGAGAGGAAGTTTTGAAGGTTTTTTGTGCAAATTGAGCATGGGATGGTTCTGAGCTCTTGTGTGTTCTCTTTTATGATCCTTAAGAATTGTATAAACAATTGAGATATGTCAGAAGAGTTGTTATTCACTGTGGGATTGGTATGGTTCATTTGGCAAAAAAGTCAAATTTTGTGTACTTGAGGTATGGGCCATGGAAGAACTGATTTGAGGGCTTGAGCTGCTTCAACTGGCTTCAAGGAGAGCCCTAGGATCAATTGTTATGAGTTGTAAGGGCTTGGATCATGAGTTTGCATAGGTTTTGCAATTTTGCAACTTTGTGATTTCTTGAGAAACAAGTCATGAAATCCCTTGGTTCAAAGCCCAAATCTGATCTTGAGATGTTGTTTGATCATGCCATGATGCATTTGAGTGGATTAGAAGTCACATAGAGGCCTGAAATTCAATTTTGCACATTTCCCTCTTTGACCTAAACTTGAAAATTACAAGATTTTTCCCAACTTTGACTTGCCATATCTTGAGTTCTAGGACGAATCAAGAGTAGTTCTTGTACTTTTTTAAAATGGGAAGATCCAATCTAAAACTTCCATGTTTAACAAAATTTCATTTGAAGCATTTTTGATCAAGAAAGAGGAGGTTGAAAATCTTTCCCAAAATGGAAAGTTTGCATTTCAAGTAATGTCCATTTTTGGCAACTTTTGACTTGGCTCAAAATTCTTCAATCTTGTGATCATCCAACCTCTCCTAAGACCAAATAAAGGTTATAGGATTTCAAAAGGATGGAAATGAACCTTTGGAACCCTTGGTTGAGGCCTCAAATGCCTTAATCCTGACTTTTCTTGCACAACAAGTTACAGGTTGATCAGATGACTTCCTTAGTGAATTTTTGCATCAAACTTCATACACAAGCTCCCTATATCATATAAAGATCAAAGGAATCAATAATGACCAATTTTTTTTGGAGGTAAGGGCCTCAAATCCAAAACCCTAATTTTCAAGTCATCTATGTAGGAGCCTCAAGCTTACCTGGATAGCTCTGCAATCCCCTGAGATTTCTTGACTTCAAAGAAACCTTAGGGGTATAAAACAATCATAGAACACTCAAGGACCCTCCTGGAATGCTTCAAGGCCTTTGAGATTGCTCAAATCACTTCTTGGGTTCACCTTATCACAAACCCTAGTTATGCAGCTATGCAGTGAGTTGCTAAAGGATAATTATGCAATGTGAGATGTAATGATATGCTATGCAATATGTGTGATCATAAGCCAAGGCATGAGAAAGTGAGAGGGAAAATTTAGGGTGTTTACAGGAACCCACTGAGATGTTCTTATCTCACCCCACTATTGTTGTTGCTTTTCAGGTTTCTTTTGCAGGTTTAATTTACAAATGGAGCTATGCTCGGGATGTTTCAAGAGAAGCATAGATTTAGGTTTTGTTGTGTATTTTATTTTTATAAAATAATGGATATTTTATTGATCTAAGCATTTTTATTTCAGTATAATTTCCATGTCTTGCGCCATAGTTTGTATTGTTTTTAGTATTGGTCAATAATGTGAATTATGCCATTAGGCATTTATGATGGTGTTAGTACCAAAAATAACACTTGTATGATATTATTCTAGATATATATTATATGGGAGTTACATTTGGTATCAGAGCAGGTCGTATCCTCGACCTAGCCTTGAAACATCATAAGTAAATCTTTCCTGCCTCTTAAGTGTGTCTTGCCGGCATGGTTCTTAATATCATATTATATAGTATTGGGCCTGATCAACCTAATGCTATGTATGTGATAGGTAGAATCATGGTTGTGAGACCATGAGGACTCTGAATTGTTGTCGTAACTTGTGTTGTGAGAGTAGGCTCAAGCCAGGAGTTGTTAGCAGAGAGAGCTTTGGTCAGCTCGGTTGGAGTCTTCTTAAGAGTTTTTACTTCCTGTAACATGGGATTGCAGAGAAGTGTGTGGTTTGAGAAATCCTTTGGGATGGATAGAGTTTGAAAGGTACATATATCTACAAGATAAGTGGTTAGTGCATCAAGGAATACGTAAAGTCACTGGTGGATCGGTATTAGTCACTGTTGTGGACAAGAGTTTTGAGGAATCTCATTACACAAAAAGAGAAGATGCTTTATGGAACGTGTGACGTAAAGTTCAGGAATGAGTAATTTGTTGGTATTTCAGTTCTAAGATCGCGGTGACATCTTAGATGAACGGGAGTACTTGTATTACGAATGGATAAAAGTTAGTTAAGAATGTTCATTTTCTTTTGAGAACCAAAAGTCGTGGTTAAGTGTGAAGAGGAACACAAGGATGTAATTACACGTTTCTAATGAGACAAGTATACCCTGGACGAAGAGTAAAAGGTCATTGTTGTATTTTCGATTATGATCAAGGAGACAAGGTTTAGAGTAATACATCAGGATGATGTATTTAGTAAAGGATCAATTCAAAAAGTGTTGATTTACCCAAGGAATGGTATGAGGTATAATACCAGAGGAAGAATAAGTTTTACTTAGTAATTTGAGGTGTATTTGGAATGGACCAGATGAAGTTGTGTTAAGCGTTAGAGTAAGCACCTTGTATTTGGGAGAACTCTAATAAGACGGATTATGTTTGGATATAAGAGGATTATCGCAGAGCGTGAAATGAACAAGGTATGGAAACAGTAAAACATTTAAATATGAGAAAGTGATAACAAAATGTATTTTTGAACGAAGGTACAATGGATTTGTTAAGTTGTTGTTGAAACTAAAGTTAAGGAAGTGTAATTGATGATGATTCACTCATTAGGACTTTGGTAGTGTGATTACTATATGTGTAAAATTGTCTGTTGGTATGGTTGTAACTTTTGGACGTGATTGAAATGCATTTGGGAGGTTTAGGTAGCCAAGAAAACCAGAATTGTGCTTCTGTATTTGAAGTGATCGGATTACCCTCTGAGTAGTACTCGGTTACAGGTTTGTGTTTCTAAATATCTTTTGGCTACTGTAAGTTAAGTTTTGCATTGAGTAATTGGTTACCCTCCTGGTAGTGGCCGGTTATGATTGTCAAGTTTTGGAAACTTATTTTCTAAGATTCTTACTTTTGACTTGAGTGCCCGATCGAAGCGTTCTTGGTACCGATAATAAGTTGTGGAGACTTTCTATGCGATGATTAGTATATGGTAAGGGAACCCCGGTTAATATGTAAGTAGAGATATCGAAGGTTCTTCAGAAGAGTGCTTTACCTCAGTCTTCAAGTGTAAGGAAAACTCATGTATTTGTTAATGACTAGAATATACCTCTAATGGGATTAAGCATGTCTTTGTTTTAATTCTCTCAAAGGAATTAAAGGGAGAGGACAATGTTGTGTACTAAGAAATGAGATGTCCATTGTTTTGTCTTACCCGATAAGGATTGCGTGTTGGATTTCGCTTATGGACGAACCAAGTGTTAACTTGTGACAAAAAAAAACCTTTTGAGATCGTCGTTGTCATTTTCCTACTAACTCCGTTGTGCGAGTGGAATCAAACTATTCTATTGATTATTCGTGGTGTGACCATAACAGAAAGGGTAGTTCTACTTCGTCGCTTGTTGTAGTATGTGATCTGCATATTGTGCCCGTTTTGTGTTACCTTGAGTTGTGAGCGGTGGGTGATTGTTACACATGTCTAGAAATTGTGAGGGGGAATCATTTTTCAAGTTAGTGAGGAGAGGATTGATAATTTGGAGTTGGTTTGTTTGTCAACAAAAAGGAACAAGTTTAGTTGTGTTCGATCATTTAGCTTCAGATAGGTAATTGATTGATACATGACTTTTGTGGAGAGCTTTGGAGGATCGTACTTTCTTAACTGTAAGTCCATTTTAGGTTTCCGTTCGAAGTGCCAGAGGATAAAGTGTTTAACCTTATTTTGAGCATGTTTTGGAAGACAGTAAATGATCTGAATTTTTGGTGTGTTGTTGTTGCAACTACTGAGGACCTAAATTGAGAAGTTATAAGAGACTGATAAAGTGTTGATCTTCCGAGAAACATATTGATATCTGAATTAATGTGTGGATAAGAGATGAACAATTGGCCAATTATAGTATCGTTAATTCTTAACATCAGTTATGGACTCCGTATGAGTAATACCAGATGTGTGCAGTTGATTCGTACTCAGGGATATGGATTTTTAAGTTACCTTCCAGGTAAGAGTGAGAGATGAATGTTCCGAAGTTAAGCATGTAAATTGGACCGTTTAAGGAACGAGACCCTTGAGAGAAACGGTTTTGAACGAGAAGTTTTGTGTGATCTTCAAAGGTGAGTATGTGGAATATTGTATGCAATAGGCAAGTGTTATGTAAACTCGCAAGTGTACTAAGAATGATTTAAGTTTGGTATGGGTGACTCACTAATGAATGTAAGCTTTGTGATGTTGCTACGTTATTATTAATGGAGACATTGTGTCAATAGAAGCCTTGAGTGAATAGAATCCGCGAAGAGGGTTGACATGGAGTATAGTAACAGTGGCAGATTTGTTAAGCTGAAATGGATAAATTGCTTCGAGTTTAGAATGGATTTGGAAATTTGTACCAGTTTTGATTTCAACAACACGACCCATATATCTCTGTCGTTGGAGAGTTGGGGCGTTGTTATTATTGTGTGGTTGACAAGTATGTTGTTCTATCCCTGAATGTCTGCAAGTTTTGTTACGTTGGTTGGTGAGAACTCCAATGGGTGAGTGTGTTCTCCGCAGACTATCCACTACCTAGTGTTGCTTGAGATGAAAGAGTTCAGTCAAATTATTAAGAATCATAAGAGAATTATTTGTAAGTGTTGAGTTAAGAGAAATTTTGCTCTAAGTGTGTTGTTCTTAAGTAAGACACTAAAAGGATGAAGTGTCAGACGTAGAAGGTTACAATGTATAGTATCAAACCAAGTGGAATTGGTATAGAAGTTGTTTGACAACTTTTAGATGATCTAAGTAATTGAAGGATTTTTATAAGAGCGTTTGCTGGAAATTGTGTGAAGATAAGATTTCACTAAGATACCTTGTGGAGTTTTATCGAGTGTTGTTGTCCCAAAATCAAGATTTGAGTGTTATGCTTTGTTTTATGACTCAATAGCAAGAATTAGAGTGGTATGCTTCTCCGAAGGAGAGACGAGCCTAAGTGATTCAGTATGAAACAACATATGAGTTACGGAAATGGTAAGTTAGAAGTTAACCCAATGTTGGAACAAGCGAAGGAGAATGGACGTGAAGTTTGATTTTTATTATGAACAAGGACTTAGAGCCGCGAAGTCGAATTGGAATTTGAATATGTCAGAATATGTAGCAGAAGTAAGGATAAGTATGGATCTAAGATAATGTTATAAACTATTGTTGTTATGGATTAAAGGAAATTCGAGGATGAATTTCAAATTAAGGAGGGGATGATGTAATACCCCGTATTTAAATAAATGCTCTGGATAATATTAATTAAGAATTAATAGGGTTCTGGTATGCTCTGAGAGTTTTCAAGTAAAATAATTAGAGCAACTGACGAACTTAAATTAATTAATTAGTATTATCTAACAAAGGTTTTATTAAATATTTGACCCAGAGACAATTTTTGGATACTCTCAATTTGGACCCGTTAGAGTGCTAACTATTGTATATTAGTATAATATACTTTATTTATTATAAAGAAAGAAAAGAAAGGTTTTATAAGAAATAATAAGAAAGTTGGTAAGAGGAAAGAAAGAAAGAAAGAAAGAAAGAAAGAAAGGAAAGAAGAAGGAAACCTAGAAGAGAGGAAGAAGCTCTTAGAAGAGGAAGAAGTTCATGGAGAAGCTTGCCATGATTCTCAAATCATCATCTTCGTCAAACTCCTCGTTGTTTGCAAGGTGGGTTCATAGCTAGAAACTTTTATTTTAGTTTTGTATGAGTTATGAGTTTTAGGGTTTTGATAGAAAATATTATAATCGGAAGTTTAAGTGGTTGAAAACCGATAAAAATGCTTTAGCATGCTGACACTAGGCATAGGAACCTTAGTTGAGATTGTTTAAAGGTTTGGTGATGTTTTGAAGTGAAATTGGGAGGTTCTGTTATGTGAAAACGTGTTTTTATTGCCACTGGTTTCTGGTTAACCGGTTAACCCAGGGCGTTAACTGGTTAAAACATCTGTTATATGCCTCTGAATTCTGTTTTCTGGTGTGGTTAACCGGTTAACACTGTAAGTGTTGGAAAATATTATTTTGTTTCAAACTTTGAAAACTCATAACTTTTTATTCGAATATCTGATTGAGGAAAACTTTATATCGTTTTAAAGCTAAAAACATGTACTATCTTATGATGCCGAGAAATATTATTTTTACCCGACTTTTCTAATTAACCGTAATTATGTTAGTTTGGAAATTATGGTGTTAATCAAATTGTGATATATATATATATATATATATATATATATATATATATATATGCTTAATCACGAGGATTGAATGAAAGTAGACACAATGAGATCATTGTGAGATTAGTTTGATTGTGATAATTAAATTAAAATGTTAGAATTATATGTTTGAAAACTATATAATTAAAGGCATCAAGAATGGAGAAAGAGTGAGGAAATATTACCATAAACCAATAGTGTGGCCTAGTAATGTAACTAGAAATTGTTAGATGGTATGACTTGTGAGATGAATAGGTTTTCCCTAGGTCGTTGCAAACCATTAGTGTGTTATACACTAGGCCTCCGTAATAGTTTGGTGTAAGTCTTGAGGTGGGTAGACCTGGGTCCCACGGGAAGCGTCCGTAGAGGCTAGAGTTGTGTATTCGCGAGTGGGTCTCTGTAAGTCTTGAGGTGGGTGGAACTAGGTTCCATGGGAAGCATCTATAAGAATTAAGGCGTGTACATACATTATTCTTCTAAGAGGTCTGATTAAGTCTTGAGGTGGGTAGATCTTTGTCCCACGGAAAGCATATGTAAAGGCTTAAAGGAGTACTACACGTGATTCATTGGGGAGTCTTGTGTAAGTCTTAAGGTGGGTGGATTTATATCCCACGGGAAGCATTAGTGTATTTCCTTATATGGGTGGATTTAGGTCCCACGGGAAGCACCCATAAAGACTCCAGTTGAGTATCGCATCGGGTCCTCTGTATAGTCTAGTGTAAGTCTTGATGTGGGTAAATCTTTGTCCCACGGGAAGCATTCGTAAAGGCTTGAGGAATCGTTGGTGAGGCTGGTAGTGACTTGAGGTGGGTGGATCTTTGTCCCACGAGAAGTCTTGCCGATAACACTTGAGGTGGGTATTTCCTTTGAGTCCCACGTGAAGTGTTGAGAGCGTTGTATGGACGTGTCCATCTTGTTTTGGTTCCTTGTAGAAAAGTGACCAAAGACCTGAGTAGTATTAGAATTGAACCCTTAGAGCCGAGAGAACTCTAAGATAGGGAACCCACTGAGATGTTGTTATCTCACCCCACTATTGTTGTTGCTTTTCAGGTTTCTTTTGCAGGTTTGATTTACAAGTGGAGCTATGCTTGAGATGTTTCAAGAGAAGCATAAATTTAGTTTCTTCTTTGTATTTTATAATTATACAATAATGGATATTGTATTGATCTTAGCATTTTTGTTTCAGTATAATTTCCATGTCTTGCACCATAGTTTGTATTGTTTTTAGTATTGGTCAAGAATGTGAATTATGCTATTAGGGACTTATGATGGTGTCATTACCAAAAATAACACTTGTATGATATTATTCTAGATATATATTATATGGTCATTACACAAGAGGTCTCCTAATGTTCATAAGATTTTCAATTGCTCAAAGGAACTCAAGGTTTCATCAAACAAAGCATCATCCTAAGCAATAGATCTCAGATTAGGGTTTGGTGTTTCTCAAAGAAAACTGGACTTCCAAAGTCTCAAGTGGAATTCATGGTATCCCATATACTTCAAAGGATCCTCATGTCAAGTTTCAAGACTTGCCCTACAAGTTTGGTCAGTCAGATGCTTAGATGATTAATAATCAGTTAACTTGGGTAAAAAGTCAACTATGGTCAACTATTGTCACACTTCAAGATTTTAGGTCAACATAAATATTATGAAGTAATATTCATCATTTTATCAAGGGTTGATCATGATTCATCAAGAAAACCTCAAATCATCACAAGGCAAAAGTTACTAAATTAGGGTTTCTTAAGGAGAAAGTCAACTGTACTTTGACCAGCTCTAACTTTCACATACTTCATCAGAAATTTCCCATCCAAATTTCATAGTGAAGGAAATTGAATTCTCTACAACTTTGTGTCTCACAAGCCAAAGCCAAAAATGCTTCATTTGAGAGATATGGGCCAAGACATTACAGGTCCTCTAAAAAGTCAACAAAAATTCAACTTTTTCAAAAGCTCATAACTTGAATATGAAAGATAAAATGGACATGGGACCAAAAGGAGTGATTAAAGGACACTTTAAGCTTTCTAAAAACTATAGGAGCACATTCATATGATAAAAATTGAGGAAGTTGTGCATTGTTAAAGTTGAGCAAATTTAAGGAGGTGTATAAGGCAAATAATGAACAAACTTGAGTTTTTGCCAAATGGGCCTATCTTTTCACAATCTAAACTTAATCTTAAGATGATCCACGACCTATAAGTCATATATTTTGATTTTCTTTGTTTATTTTATATTTTATTGGATTTAATTCATTTAAATTCAATTTTAATCAAAATAAATATTGAAAAATCAAATATTTGATCTTTGGATTATTTTGGGATCAGATTATGAAGTTTATTGTCATAATATGTGATTCAAATTGATGCACAATAAGAGGAAAGTCATGATATTACAATAATGGCCAAAATAGAAAGTTTTCAAATCAAATTCCAATCAAATCTCATCATCCCAAAATAACTTGAATCCAAGCCCACAAATTAACCTAATTCAGTCTTCTATATATACATAACAGGTGCAGATGTCAAGGGGACGGAAATTTTATTCAAAGAGAGCACAAAGAACTTCAATAAAATTCAAGAGTAAATAGGATTCAGTTTTAGGGTTGCAGCCATTCTCAAGGAGATTTGAAGGTCCAAAAACATTCCCGAGTTCTCTCTGAAGGTGTCCCAATCATTACCTTGCTCCAACGCTTCTTAAAATGCCATAACTGAATTTATTTATTTTGCTTTATTTTTCAATTTTTGATTTCATAGTTTTACGCATGATGCTTCTAATTTGTTTGCATATTTATGTTTCGTGTGATGTTGGCAAACTGTTTGGGCAATCCAATTGAAGTTTAGGTGCAAGAATCGTGTTTTGCCATTGTTAGGGTTCAAGGTTGTGACTTTGGGGAACCCTAGCTAGAAGCAATTTCAGACCAAATTGAATGGACCAATGAACTCGGGAGATGATTTCTAATTGATCCATGCTTTAAGATTGCATTAATATTGAGTGGTTTGAATTTTTGTAATGTGTAGGTGTTGTAGTGACAAATAAAGACGTTGTTAGACGCTGTGGCTAGTGATCTAGAGGGGGGGTGAATGGATCACCTCCTTGTTTACAGGGATTTAAAAGATTTTTCAAAGTTTTTGAAAGTTAACGGAAACAACGGTCCCAAATATACAAGCGTCTATTCTGGACCAGCAACTAGAAGACCGGACATGTGATAACGTGCTGGATTTACGATTGAGATGATAAAGGATTAAACACACAATATGTAAAACAGTTGAATGCACCTATCACAAAAGTTATTTCCAATGAATTAAAAACAATTGAAAGCGTAAATAGAGATAGAGAAGAGATACAATACGCAGAGATTTGGTAAGGAAGTTCCCCACGTTCGTCCTCGCGTGTGGGTACGTCTCCCTCTCAATTTCAAACCGAAATTGAGAACTTTTATATCAATATTGCTGAATTCGTCGATTACAAGGTTGTTATACAAATACCAGAAATCTATACACCTAGATCTTCCTATTGTATCAACCTTCACTTGATCTGAGCCCAATCAAGATTCCCTGCAAGTAATACAAGCAATTCACCGGTTCCACGACCTATTTGCGAAATCCCCCGATTTCCAAATCTTACGCTGCG
The DNA here is from genome assembly GCA_963966055.1 of Lathyrus aphaca. Taxonomy (NCBI): domain Eukaryota; kingdom Viridiplantae; phylum Streptophyta; class Magnoliopsida; order Fabales; family Fabaceae; genus Lathyrus; species Lathyrus aphaca. The sequence goes on from OZ014520.1 coordinate 271,341,068, forward strand.
GCTGAATCTGACTTGTAAACGTGACTAACAAACCCTCAAGAACACGCCCGTTCTTGAAGGAAAACCCAGCTGGTTTTTCCTTGAAATATTCTATCAAACTTCAACTCAGCTGGATCTCCGATAGTACCACTGAACGTTATCTCGAAAGCCTTCAATTCACAGAGCAGCACACACTTCCTTGTTGATGTTCTTGAATTAAGGTATTTGAGAAGATGATGAAGATGATTTGATTCAAGGTTTCAATCCCGCTCAACATTGAATTGTCCAACACTCCAAAATCCTTTTCTTGATGTGTTCTTCAATGATCTATCACTGTAAAATTCGTCTGCAATTTTCTGTGATCTGTTTTTGACACTAAATGAAACACTCCACATATATATGCAGATTCTGTTAGAAGAAAAACAGACTAATGAATCGATTCAAGACATGATGAATCGATACATACTGAAAAGATTTATAAAAACAGAGAATAGAACAAGCAATGAATCGATGCATGTTTGTATGTGTCGATTCATAGAAGAAAAACCAGAACCATTCAAACAGCATGAATCGATACATCATAAGATGAATCGATTCATTTTGCGAATTTCCAGAATCCTTCAAACAGCATGAATCAATTCATGATGGAATGAATCGATTCATTTTGCGTATTTTTCAAAAGATCAAAAACATTGAAAACAAAAGATCTAAAGGCAAGCATTTTTCTTAATATGAAGAAAACACAAACACTTAAAAATTATAATCAATCAAAACTAAGGTTTCTCACAAACTCCCCCTTTTTGATGATGACAAAATTTTTGAAGTGTGAGAATTACTCCCCCTGAGTTTGTGCCTGTCATTGTCTTTTCACACTTGCCTTTTTCTCCCCATTTGTCAACAGCAAGAAGGAATAATAGGTGAAGAAACAGAATCAGCAGTACAAAGATATAGAAGCAGATTTCACTCACAAAGAATGAAACATAAAGTGCAAACAATTTAGACAAAAGCAAATAATCATAGGCAGTGAAATTGTCAAATAGAATTGCGAATTACATAACCAAACCAAACCATAAAGAGTTCAAACAAGAAAAACAAAGAAACTTAAGCAACAAACAATGATGAAATGCAAAATGAAATGCAGCTTCAATGAGGGAAATGGCCACCACACGACTCCGCATCATCTCGATCAGGGTCACGGAAACTTGAAGGAGGAGGTGGAGGAGGCATTTCATCTGGATTCTGTCCCATGAAAGCGTAACGCCTGAAATGCCTCTGAACCTCAGTGCTTTGAAACCTTTCAATAATCCCCGGGTGCGAACGACAATCATCCATAAATCCAGACATCTCATTATATAACACTTGATGCCATTTAACCAATTCAGTATGCCAAGAAATTTGATTATGATACATTCGAGTATGCTCATCATGCCATTCTCGATGCTCTTTATGCCATTCCGTTTGCTGGACATGCCACGCACGAGCTTCTTCATGTCGGGCATTGTTTGCAACTTCCAACTGTGAAAACATCTGAGTAAGATAGGCCGGAGCAGCAGTAGAGGAAGTCGGTGGAGCCGATGAAGAAGACAGATCATAATTTGTAGGAGAACACCTTTGTGGTACCCACTCACCCCAACCGGTGTTGGCATTCGCATCAGGAGGATTTTCTGCCTCTTCCATATCTTCATCCCTTTGTTCTTCAACATACATGTGTTCAGACGGAATGTCAAAGTTGTAGATGCGGGTTCGAGTGCTGCGTTCAAAGAAGTAGTAGCAGCGACGCTCGATGTCCCATCGATAACCCATATGAGAGAGTGTGGCATTGTTGAATTCTTGCACACTAGAGGCTGATAAGAGAGGCACATGAGGGAAAGCCACTTTCCAAAACTTGAGAATGCGCATGATCTGGGCAGCATATGCAAGAGTGATGTTTTTGGAGCTGTTCCGCGTAAGAAAGATACGCTTGACAAAGTAATTGGCCCAGTTTAATGGTATCTTCTTCTGCAAAATGTACAATAAATGGATATCCAGCTTGTCCAATCGAGAATGCCCACCGGACCTTGGACGCAAGATATGTGAGAGTATCCAGTGAAGAATTCTTGGAACAATTTTAATCATACCAGAAGTCAGAGGCTCATCAGCAGCAAGAGGTCTCTCCAATTTAAAAATTGATGTACAATATTCCTTCAACTTAAATTGTGTTTCAAAGTTCTGGTCATGCCACATCTGCAATTCAGGCAATAGAGATGGCAGATTGAACACAGTGGACCAGTCATCAGCCTCAAAACGGTAAGTTCTGGTTCCAATCGAACACTTAAACATGTAGCCTTTTCCAGTTTTCACACCAGCATAGAAAGCGCGAATAAAGTCTTCATGATACTCATCTTTAACAGATAAAAAGGAACCAAGATTTTGTGCTTCGATTAAATCCGCAACTTCTTCTAAACAGAGAGTACGTAAATCACTAGTATCGAAAACATGTGGCTTCATAACTAACCTTGTTTTAAAAGAAGCTTCAAATTCTTCAACAATGGAAGGATGAAGAATTGCAGTCCCGGATGGAGGAATTTTAGGAACAGAAGGAGCCTGATGAGAACACCCAACGGGTTCTTTGCCTTTACGTTTTCCTTTTTCTCTTGGAAGCAAGACTCTTGGAGGCATGGTGATGAGATTAGGGTTTTGAGAGAAGAGGGGTTTTTGTGACAGTTAGGGTTTGATGCAAATGATGCAAATGAGATGATGAGAAAGACATAATGGAGTTTTATAACTGATAGGCATGTCATGGCAGTTGCTGATGTGTCGATTCATTAAAAAATAAACTGAATTTACAACAGGATGCGTCGATTCATGACTGTATGTATCGATTCATTTCACGAAAAATTTTAAAATTCAGAATGCTATGTATCGATACTAGCCATTATGTATCAATACATACTGTAACCATTTGGACATAAATTAAAATAAAATCAACATGAATCGATTCAAGATTGTTGGGATCGATTCATAATGCAAATTTTTTGAAATACAGATGACAATGGATCGATACAAGTAACTATGAATCAATACATACTGTAACTATTTTGATAGAAATTAAAAGAAATTCAACATGAATCGATTCAAGCTTGTTGGGATCGATTCATAATACGAAAATTTTGAAATTTCAGTGAATATGCAAGAATTGACACAACAATGAATATGCAAAACAAACATTATGCTGCAGAATGAATCACAACATTGTAAAAATGCTTAAGAATACTTTACAAATAAAAACATCAATGTTCAAACATTCATATGAAAAGAAGTTCATGTAAACAAGAAATCATTGCTTAAACATACATTGATCATACAATATCAACAAAGTGAAGAGAGGAACAATATTACCTCCGTCGTAGTATTCTCATGAGGTACGAGTGAAGACTACAATCAGAACTTAGCAAATACGATGAGATAAATAGAAACTACATCAATCAAACTTAAGACACCAATGCGGAGAGATCAAGAATCCCCAATTTGCGACGAATGTTGAAGAATGGTTCAGTTGCCAAAGGTTTAGTGAAAATGTCAGCAAGTTGATTTTTAGTATCAACATGCTCAAAAACAACATCTCCTTTTTCAACATGATCACGAAGGAAGTGATGTCTAATCTCAATATGTTTGGTGCGTGAGTGTAAAACAGGATTCTTAGTGAGATTAATGGCACTAGTGTTGTCACATTTAATTGGAATGCATTTAAGTTCAATGTCAAAATCTTGTAGTTGTTGTCTTAGCCACAAAATTTGAGCACAACAGCTACCAGCTGCAACATACTCAGCCTCTGCAGTAGACAAAGCTACGGATACTTGCTTTTTACTATGCCAACTTATTAAAGAATTTGAAAATAGATGACATGTGCCACTAGTGCTTTTCCTATCTGATTTGCAGCCAACAAAATCAGAATCAGAATAACCTACTAAGCTGCAATCGCTTCCTTTGGAATACCAAAGCCCATATTTAGGTGTTCCATTAAGATACCTGAATATACGCTTGACTGATTTTAAGTGATATTCCTTAGGATTTGATTGATATCTTGCACACATACACACACTAAACATAATGTCCGGTCTAGAAGCAGTAAGATACAAGAGAGACCCAATCATACCTCTATACCTTTTGACATCAACACACTTACCATGTTCATCTTTGTCCAAGTTTCCGTTGGTAGGCATAGGAGTGTCAATTGATTTAGAATTATTCATTCCAAAACGCTTGAGCAGCTCTCTGCAGTATTTTGTTTGACATACTGCTGTACCTTCATCAAGTTGCTTTATTTGGAGGCCTAAGAAGTAGTTCAACTCCCCCATAAGACTCATCTCAAACTCACCCTGCATAACATTAGAAAATTCTTCGACCAAGTGTATGTTAGTTGAACCAAAAATTATATCGTCTACAGAAACTTGAACTAAAAGAATGTGCTTTCCTTTGTGTTTAATGAAGAGTGTATTATCCACTTTACCTCTAGAATATCCATGATCAAGTAGAAATTTGCTAAGTCTTTCGTACCACGCACGGGGTGCTTGCTTAAGACCATATAAAACACGTTTTAATTTGTAAACATGATCTAGATATTCAGAATTTTCAAAACCGGGAGGTTGTGAAACATATACTTCTTCATTTATAACACCATTTAAAAATGCACTCTTTACGTCCATTTGGTAAAGCTTGAAATTCATAGAACACGCATAGGCAAGAAAAAGACGTATAGCTTCAAGGCGAGCCACCGGAGCATAAGTCTCCTCATAATCTATGCCCTCCTCTTGGTTATACCCTTGTGCTACCAAGCGTGCCTTGTTTCTAGTTATCACTCCGCTTTCATCAAGTTTATTTCTAAAAACCCATTTGGTACCTATGATGTGATGATCTCGCGGACGAAGGACAAGTTCCCAAACGTCATTTCTTTTGAATTGATTAAGCTCTTCTTGCATGGCCATTAGCCAAAATTCATCAACCAAGGCCTCTTTAGCATTTTTAGGTTCCACTTGTGATACAAAAGCGAAGTGAGAACAAAAATTACTTATCTTAGAACGAGTCAACACTCCCTTTGAAATATCTCCCAATATATTGTCTATAGGGTGGTCTTTAGAGGATTTCCAAGTTGGTGGAAGGTCCTTCACTTCAGATGTCCTCTTTATCTTTTTCATGACAAGTATCTTCCTGCTTCTCAATAGCAACCGCTTCAGATTGATCAATTTCCGAAACAGCTTCTTTGAGTATGTCTTCTGTAGATACACCTGCGTCATCAAAAGAGATACCTTTTCCGACAATTTTTGGGTAAGACTCATAAAAAGAAACATGGACATATTCTTCAACAGAAAGTAAACGCCTATTATACACTCTATATGCTTTGCTTGATTGAGAGTATCCAAGATAAATACCTTCACCAGCTTTGGCATCAAACTTCCCAAGATTTTCTTTACCGTTATTCAAAACAAAACATTTACAACCGAACACATGAAGATGGGACAAGTTTGGCTTTCTACCTTTTAAATTTCATAAGGAGTTTTATTCAAAATAGGACGAATTAAAATCCTATTTAGAACATAACAAGTTGTGCTAATTGCATCAGCCCAAAAATATTTTGGTAATCCACCCTCATTGAGCATTGTTCTTGCCAATTCCTCTAAAACTCGATTTTTGCGTTCCACAACACCGTTTTGTTGTGGAGTTCGAGGAGCTGAAAAGTTGTGCTCAATGTCATACTTGTCATAAAACTTATCAAAGAGATGGTTTGAAATTCACCTCCATGATCGCTTCGGATTGTAACTATTTTAGAATTCATTTTATTTTGGGACAGCTTTGCAAAACTTTTAAAAGCAGAAAAAGTTTCATCTTTGCTATGAAGGAATATAGTCCAAGTGAATCTAGAGTAGTCATCTACTATTACGAAACCATAATAGTTTCCACCTAAGCTCTTTGTCCTAGATGGTCCAAAGAGATCCATATGGAGAAGCTCAAGGGGTCTTGAAGTTGAAATTATATTTTTAGATTTAAAAGAGACCCTTGTTTGCTTCCCCATTTGGCAAGCATCACATAGGTGGTCTTTTGAAAATTTTAGTTTTGGAAGACCTACTACTAGATCCTTGGATACAACCTTATTAAGCAAATCGAAATTAACATGCGCTAAGCGTCTATGCCATAGCCATGAATCATCATTTAAGGCTACTAGACATTTAGTGCTTGTTAAGGATACACTCAAAAGATCAAGCATATATATGTTGTTTACTCTTACACCTTTAAACACAACATTTTGTTCGGTATGTTCAATTTTGCAACAAGTTTTTGTGAAAGAAACTTTATAACCTTTGTCGCATAGTTGACTTATACTTAACAAATTGTGTTTAAGTCCCTCTACAAGATGGGCATCAGAAATAGTAGTGGTAGAGGGATTACCTACACTACCTTTACCAAGTATAGCTCCTTTGTTATTGTCTCCATAAGTAACATACCCCTTCTTCTTTGCTTTGATGTCAATAAAAAGCGATATGTCACCTGTCATGTGCCTTGAACACCCGCTGTCCAGAAACCATCTTCTTTCCATGGATGCAAGACACTCATCCTACAATATCAAAAGAGAGAGGTAGGTACCCAATTTTTATTGGGTCCAAGTGGGTAAGTGGTAACATGGTTGTCTTTAGGCATCCATTGATAAATGCCTTTAGGCACTAGAAATCTTCTAAATTTGCATTTCTCAATGGTATGGCCAGCATGACAACAATAATGACAAACACTATGATAATGATGTTGTTTACAATTGGTCCTTAAATCCTTTGGAGCAAAAGAATATTTGCATATGGAGGATTTAATGACTTTTTGAACAACCTAGTATCAACAGCATAAGTAATCTTAGGTTGCAAGGCTTTTTCCAATTTGACTTTAAGAGAGATGACCTCTTGTTGCCAAATGTGACACCTTTCACAATGCCTTATTTTACTACAACCATCAATATCAATAGCTTTTGAATTTTCTGCAATACCAGCTTTCAAGTATTCTAAATCTTTTTCAGCATGTTGTACTTTACCTTCCAAGTATGAAAAAAAAATTTTATCGGAAGACAATCTTTTGAATGCTTCTATAGCTTCATTATGCAGTTTTTCAAAAGCTACTTTCAATTCAGAAAAAGACATAGAAGAGAAATTGTTATAATAAGCTTGTTTTACCTTTTTATCGTCACTTTTCTTCTTGTGGTGAGACTGATTTTTGGTGTGAGCCATAAGACACAAATTTGCGGTTTCATCGCTATCACTTGAGCATTGTGTACTTGATGACTCACTATCACTTTCCCAAGCAATGTAAGCTCTTCTTTGCTTATTATACCTTTTTGGTGGAGCTTTTCCTTTATCCTTTTTCTTTAAAGGACAATCTGTTTTATAATGTGTGAACTTGCCACAATTAAAGCAAGACCCTCTTTCTCTATTCTTCTTAATCTCTTCCTGTTTTGAATCCATAGATTGTCTTCTAAACTTTATGAGATTTTTGTCGGAATGCTTGATTCCATTCTTTCGAATGAATCTATTATATCTCCTAACAAAAAGTCCCATTTCTTCGTCACCAGAGTCTTCGTCACTACTTGACTCTTTGATGCTTAGCTCTTTTTGTGAGGACTTTGAGTTTGAAGCCATAAGAGCTATAGGCCTCTTCTCACCCTCTTTGTCTTTATTCTTCTCTTTTCCCTTTTTACTTTTGTTCTCAAACTTTTCTAGACTTTCTAGTTCTTGCTGATGTTCCTCCAGCTTTCCAAACAAAGTAGTCATTGTGAGTGTCGTTAGATCATTGACTTTCTTGATAGCTGTTACTTTAGGTTGCCATTCCCTGCTAAGACATCTCAGAATTTTATTAGTAGCAATATCATTGGAAACAGGTTTTCCAAGTGCATTCAAACGATTAATGAGATGAACAAATCTCTTTTGCATGTCGGGAATAGATTCTCCTTGTTTCATGCGAAAGAGTTCGAACTCTTGATTAAGTGTGTTAATGCGGGACTGTTTTACTTCAGTTGTACCTTCATGTGCAATTTCTAAAGCATCCCACATTTCTTTAGCTGTCAAACAATGGGAAACTCGATAATACTCATCTGCACTAAGTGCTGAAATTAGCATATTTCGATCTCTCCAATCACTTGACCACTTTTTCTCATCTTTTTCATCCCAATCATCTTCTGGTTTAGGTACTATGGCACCTGCCTCATTCATCATGGTAATTTGAAAAGGACCATTTTGAATGGCAGCCCATACGCGCCTATCAACAGAATTTATGTGAACTCGCATGCAGTCTTTCCAGTAGCCATAATTTTCACCATTGAAAACAGGAGCTCTATTGTACGCCCCCTTTGGTTCAGAATCCATAACGTTACAGGCAGCCACAAAGCACCAGCGAACCGGTGCTCTGATACCACTTGTTAGACGCTGTGGCTAGTGATCTAGAGGGGGTGGTGGTGAATGGATCACCTCCTTGTTTACAAGGATTTAAAAGATTTTTCAGAGTTTTCGAAAGTTAACGGAAACAACGGTCCCAAATATACAAGCGTCTATTCTGGACCAGCCACTAGAAGATCGGACATGTGATAACGTGCTGGATTTACGATTGAGATGATAAAGGATTAAACACACAATATGTAAAACAGTTGAATGCACCTATCACAAAAGCTATTTCCAATGAATCAAAAACAATTGAAAGCGTAAATAGAGATAGAGAAGAGATACAATACGCAGAGATTTGGTAAGGAAGTTCCCCACGTTCTTCCTCGCGTGTGGGTACGTCTCCCTCTCAATTTCAAACCGAAATTGAGAACTTTTATATCAATATTGCTGAATTCGTCGATTACAAGGTTGCTGTACAAATACCAGAAATCTATACACCTAGATCTTCCTATTGTATCAACCTTTACTTGATCTGAGCCCAATCAAGATTCCCTGCAAGTAATACAAGCAATTCACCGGTTCCACGACCTATTTGAGAAATCCCCCGATTTCCAAATCTTACGTTGCGGATGAATCTGACTTGTAAACGTGACTAACAAACCCTCAAGAACACGCCCGTTCTTGAAGGAAAACCCAGCTGGTTTTTCCTTGAAATCTTCTATCAAACTTCAACTCAGCTGGATCTCCGATCGTACCACTGAACGTTATCTCGAAATCCTTCAATTCACAGAGCAGCACACACTTCCTTGTTGATGTTCTTGAATTAAGGTCTTTGAGAAGATGATGAAGATGATTTGATTCTAGGTTTCAATCCCGCTCAACATTGAATTGTCCAACACTCCAAAATCTTTTTCTTGATGTGTTCTTCAATGATCTATCACTGTAAAATTCATCTGCAATTTTCTGTGATCTGTTTTTGACACTAAATGAAACACTCCACATATATATGCAAATTTTGTTAGAAGAAAAACAGACTAATGAATCGATTCAAGACATGATGAATCGATACATACTGAACAGATTTATAAAAACAGAGAATATGACAAGCAATGAATCGATGCATATTTGTATGTGTCGATTCATAGAAGAAAAACCAGAACCATTCAAACAGCATGAATCGATACATCATAAGATGAATCGATTCATTTTGCGAATTTCTAGAATCCTTCAAACAGCATGAATCGATTCATGATGGAATGAATCGATTCATTTTGCGTATTTTTCAAAAGATCAAAAACATTGAAAACAAAAGATCTAAAGGCAAGCATTTTTCTTAATATGAAGAAAACACAAACACTTAAAAATTATAATCAATCAAAACTAAGGTTGCTCACAGACGTCACTATAGGTTATAGTGACAAATTTAAACAGTAGGTAAGAGTCTGGACGGCTGGAGGAAGAAGAAGCCCTACGTGCGTGTTTTTGATTTTTTTGAATTCATTTTTAATATATAATAATTATTTTCTATTTCATAACAGTTAAAGGTGCATGACCTGGTGGTTGGAAGGCACGCTGGTAACCAAGAGGACCTGGGTTCGATCCTAGTGTCCCCCATCCCCTCTCTATTTTTGGACCTTTATTCCTTTTTCCTTTTATTTATATTTTTCAATTTATTTTATTTTATTTTATTTTAAAATAATCTTTTAATTCAAATTAATTTTTTTCAACCAATAAAAAAATAGTTAATTTGTTAATATTTTCATAAGAATTATAAAATACCAAAAAAAAATATTTTTTTACATAATTAATTCAAATTAAATTTATTTCATCAAATTATTTCTTTTTAATCAAATATTTTTAATTAAAAAAATCAATTAATCAAAATCTAAGACTTTTATTTCTTTCATATTTTTCTTATCAATTTTCTTTTATAGAATAATTGTATAGGATGCGCGAAACTTGTAAATAATTTATTTTTCTCGCACAATTTTCTTTTTTTCGAATAATGTAACTGCTAAAGTCTTGTAATAGTTTAGGTTCATTTTCCGCACTTTACATTTTCTACAGGGTTTTTTATTTATGTATCTCTCCCAAAGCCGTGTAATAGTTTAAACTAGGGTTTACTTTCCGCACTATAAACTGTTAGATGTATGCATAATAGGATTGTATGATAAGATTAAAATCAACTTTTAGCTAACCCTAATTTTAAAGACTAAAATAATTGAATTGAATACACTTGCATACTCACACCTCTAGGGTAACCTCTATGTTGCCTTATGAAGTATGGTCAAGTCCCTCGAACGTAGGGATACCTTAACATGTTGCCTAAAGAAATAAATCATCATGGTTGCCTACGAAAAAGATCATAGTCCCTCAATGATCCTTCAAAGTTTCCTTCGAATAAATGATCTTGTCCCTACGAAAAAGATCATAGTCCCTCGATGACCCTTTGAGTTGCCTTCAAATAAATGATCTTGTCCCTATAAAAATGATGATAGTCCATTCGAATTGTTAAAGCATCCTTACATGTTGCCTTTTATGACCATAACGATGACCCTACGTATGTCCCTTCCAAATCTAAGGATAAGACTACTTACTAACTAATAGTAAGGACAGTTATATCCCTAAGGAAATGAAAATAAGAAAGACCTTACAAATTAGGGTAAGTAACTCTTAAACGCTTTCTCATCATTTTCAAAACAAATACTTTTACACCCCACTCTCTTTTTCAAAATACTTTCAAACAAGTAAACACTTTGTATACATTCATACAAGAATCATTACAAAGTTAAATCTTTATGAAATTATTTTAATCACACATTAAACTTTTCAAAACAAAACAAGTAAAAGTGAGTTAAGCATTTAAGAGCCCATGGATAACCATGGATACAAAGGGTGCTAACACCTTCCCTTTGTATAACTTACCCCCCGAACTCAAAATCTTTTAAAGGTCTTTCACGTTCTCTTATACCTTTCCTAAATTGGATGAAATAAAAGTCGATGGCAACTCTTGCTTACCGCAACATATTTAGCGATAAAAAACTAAAAGTCAGTTCTCCCACCATGTTACATTTAGGACACGCTATGGCGAAGAAACTTTTGAGGTCTGGGTATTATTGGATAACCATGGAATCTGATTGCTGAAAGTACTCCCGCGAATGCCATAAATGTCAAATTTATGCTAATAAGGTGCATATGCCTCCTAATCCATTGAGTATCATGTCATCACCTTGGCCTTTTGCCATGTGGGGCATCGATATGATCGGAAAGATCGAGCCAACCGCTTATAATGGTCATCGCTTCATCCTGGTTGCCATTGACTAATTCACCAAATGAGTGGAAGCAGCGTCGTATGCTAATGTGACTAAGCAGGTCGTAGCCCGATTCATAAAGAAGGATATCATTTGTCGATACGGAATACCCGAAAGAATCATTACTGATAATGGTTCCAATCTCAATAATAAGATGATGGCAGATTTGTGTCGGGATTTCAAAATCAAGCATCAAAACTCTTCTCTGTACCTTCCGAAGATGAATGGCGCTATTGAGGCAGTCAACAAGAACATCAAGAAGATAATATAGAATATGGTTGTGACATATAAATTTTTTCATGAGATGTTTCCATTCGCATTGCATGTGTACCAAACCTTTGTTCGCACCTCAACAGGGGAAACCCCGTTCTCGCTGGTTTATAATATGGAGGCAGTCCTACCAGTTGAAGTCGAGATCCCCTTATTGAGGATAATGATGGATGTCAAGCTTGATGAAGCTGAATGGATCCAGTCCAGATTCAATCAATTGAGCCTCATCAAGGAGAAGCATTTAGAAGTTGTATGCCATGGACAGTTGTATCAATGGAGAATGAAACGAGCATTTGATCAGAAGGTGCAGTCTCAATGCTACATACCCGACGACTTAATGCTGAAATGGATCCTTCCTTCTCAAACATATCATAGGGGGAAATGAACACCTAACTATGAGGGACCATTTGTGGTTAAGAAGGTTTTCTCGGGCGGAGCCTTAATGCTAACAACCATGGAAGGAGAAGACTTCTTATCCCCTGTCAACACAGACGCAGTTAGAAAATACTTCGTATAAAAGAGGCCCGCTGGACAAAAACAGAATGAAGGTCCAGGACAAAAGGGGCATCCCAGCGATCCAAAAACATAATAAAAGGCTCGGGCAAAAGTTAGGGAAATAAACGAAAAATGTACACCCGCTGAGTTGAAAAGCCACATTGGACAACTCAGGCAAAAAAGGGTATCCCAGTGGATTGAAAACCTGAAAGGGAAATCCACGCAAAAGAGGGATTGAAACGAACAACTACGATTTGTGAGATTTGTGAGTCGTTATCTACAGATGTGGGTAACCCAAGGGTTAAGAATCATTCCAATCATTTTCCTCCAAAGCGAAGTACACGGAAGGTCTTGAAGACATACGAGTCATAGCCGGATTAGAACTTAAGGAGATCCAGTTTTCACATTGCCATTAGGATAGTTTATTTTCTTTTTCTGCTATTTCCTCTTTACAGGGATTACTTCCCCGTGTAATGCCTATTCACGACCACTTTCCAGTCAATAAAACGCCTTTTTTATCCAATTAGCTAATTTGTTTTTGTCTTTATATTCCATTGAGTGATTACAAAAAAGTCCGATAAATTGTGATAAAACATTACATTGCAAATACATTGATGCTTTATAATGCATGCCTAAGGGTAAAACATTTGAATCATTTTAAATGTTGAGTAACAGGGATGATCGATTCAGATCGTGAACCTGGGGCATGCAGGCTCGTCTAACTTTCTCTTTTGCAGGAACTATCTATTGTGTTCAGTGATATGCAGGTACAGAGAAACAAAGCCATTGCCACCATGGGTGTTAAAGAGATTTTTCTTCAGTAGATTTTATGGACCTTGTTTCCTCAGAAAGTCTCATCAGACTATCTTTTCTTCAGCAGAACAGGATAAGAAGAGGGTTGGCACTCCCTCAAGAAAATGGTATCATTACTAAGAGAGGGTTTAAGTTTCTCATCCCCAACATGAGACACCTCATATTTCTCATCCCCAACATGATACACTCACATTTCTTATTCCCAGCGAGAGACATCTTTTGCAGGAAGCAGACTCCTTAATGTTCTCTATTACCCCAACAGAGTCGAAGGTGAAAACCCCCCCAACTAAGTCAAAGCATGATGGTTGAACAGGTGGTAGCCCCCAATCGGATATACTTCCCCTACAACGAAGTATTCCCAGCAGGCAGTTGAATGCCTTAGGTCCTCACAAAGTCAGAGTTACGAGAACTCTCCCTAGTAGAGTCGGAAGTTGAATTTCCCCAACGGAACAACATAAGGTTGATGATGTTCTCCCCAAGCAGAGATCCTTCCTCCAACGGAGAGGTATTCCCTACCAGAGTCTTCTCATCCTCAGCGGTATACGGAAATGCTTATTCCTTGTCCCCAGCAGTACATGAAGATTCATTATTCCCTAGAAGTGGTTAAGATAGTAAGAAGTCGAACGATTTCCCTTCTTGCATAACATTGTTCACAGTCTTCCCCAGATAAAGTCCAATCCTCATTGGCATTTCTTCCTTAAATAGAGGACTTTGTATCTGAGAGATTCCCCAGCAGAATTTGCTTCCATAACATATTACTTCCTCAACAGAGTGTCAACAAATCCTCAGTGGAGTATCATCATACTCCTTTTCCTTCAGTCAGGTCAGAAGGCTACTACTTCCCTAATGGAGTTCTACGGGTGGCGTACCTCCTAATCAAATCCAAGACAATTCAAGACTCTCCCCAACAGGTCTTCATTCAGTGATTATCTCAAAGTCCAATTTATTTTTGGAAAGGATACAGTTCAGAGCCAATGTATCATCAACACCATCCCCTGCAGAGTGGTTATTCCCCAGGGGTTCACTGAATCAATGCAATGAATATTTCTTCCCCAGCAGGATGGAAGGGCTCGTTGCCTCCTGGTCAGGATATCCTGTTGCATTTGCATTTAGTAACCATCATTACACTGGCATCCTCTAAAGCATAGCATTTCCATCATTATGGAGCATTATGCCATGGAAAGATTCAAACATATGCATACGAAGCAAAAGCTAGTTTTGGTACCTTGCACAAAAGCCTGAGGCATTGTTTCTTCAATCAGACCAGATATGTCTTCACGGAGAACACTTGTTATCCCCAATCGAGTTATCCTCTAAGTACGATGGTCTTGTGTCATTGGAGTTTTCGTTTAAGTACGATGAGTTTGTTCCTTTCGATTCTATCTGAGGTCAGTTTTGTTTGTTGAGTTATCATTTGAGGATGGTTTTTCCTTTCGATCCCATTCAAGGATGGTTTCATGTTAGGTCCGAGGATCTTAATTTGAGTTGTCATTTGAGAAGGACATTCTCTTCTTCAATTCCTTCCAAGGTTGGTCTTGTTGTTATGGTTATCATTTAAGGATGGTAAAACCATTTTGAGCCTATTGATTGAGGTCAATAGGTTTCCCCGCAGAGTCTGTCTGAGGTCAGTCTTTGCGTTTCTAGTTATCGACTGAGGCCAATATACCATTCTGATCCCATTCAAGGATGGTTTCGTGTTGGATCTGAGGATCCTATTTTATGTTATCATTCGAGGATGACATTCTTTTCTTCGAGTCCTTCTGAGGTTGGTCTTGTTGTTTAGGTTATCATTCGAGGATGGTAAATCGATTTGAGAGTATTGATTAAGGTCAAATTGTCCCCTTTGCAGAGTCTTTCCAAGGTTAGTCTTTATGTTCCCGATTATCGACAGAGGATAGTATACCTTTTCGATCCCATTCAAGGATAGTTTCAGGGAAGATCCGAGGATCTTATTGTGAGTTTTCATTCGAGGATGACATTATTTTCTTGAAGTCCTACCGAGGTTGATCTTGTTTGTTGCAGCTATCATTTGAGGATGATAGGTAATGTCAGATTATCATTCGAGAATGGTATTCTTTCCCAACCGTCTGAGGTCGATTTGTCTGTGATTTACTCACCCCAGAGAGTACAAATTTTATGGTTTATTCGGGTATTTAATCCCTTCATACCTGTAGATGTTAGAAATTGGCAGAATTTTTGACAAACAAAGTAATAGTTATGAACTTAGTTTAGGACATCAGGATGTCACACCAGATGTTGTGACATCACAAACCTGCTATCTGCCTTAAATGATGCGTAACAGAAGTGCTTAAAATCAGGAGTAAATATCTGGAATTAAGTGTAAAGGATGAGCACTCCAAGGCACCTCTTTAGGAAGTTAAGTTATCTGGTTCCAGCATAAAGGAAACAGAAAAACTAACTCACCTTGATTCAAGGAGATAACAAACTAACTCACCTTGATTCAAGGAGATAACTGTGGGATTTATCAAAGTCTGGATAATTTGCAAAAAGCCCACAAACCAAGCATCTATTTAAGAAACTGATACACTCAAGTAAATCCAACGATTTCAAGCAGAGTGTCAAGGGTGTGAGTGAAGCTAGCAGGTTTTAATTGTGTGTTAGTCACTTTATAAGCTCTTAAGCAAAAAGTGAATTGTGTCTTGATTGAAACTGATAAGTAAGATCAAGCTGGTGTGTCTGAAGTGTGACTTCAAACTTATTAATCATTCTAAGTTAAAGATCATTGTGTGATTGAGGGGGAGTGAGGGGGTACTCATTTCTAAGTAGAGTCTTAGATAGAAATTGCCTTGGGTAGATATTAAGTGAAGGATTAAACTGATTGGTTTAACTCCATAATTAATATTACTTATATTGGATTTCCTTCCTGGCTTGGTAGCCCCCAGATGTAAGTGTGGAGATACACTGAACTGGGTTAACAATTTCCTGTGTTATTTAATTTACTAGCTCATTAATTTATTGTTTAGGATATCAGTGTCTAAACATCTGGTTCGACATCACATATCTGATCCCAGAATTTCAATTGGCATCAGAGCAAGCACCCTGCCTGTATAACTGGGTGAGATCTAGGGACTGTAAATTTTGGGAATATGGACAGAGATGTAGGATCTGTGAATCGACCACCTATCTTGGATGGATCCAACTATGATTACTGGAAGCCAAGAATGGTAGCATTCTTGAAATCTCTTGATAGCAGGGCTTGGAAAGCAGCTAACAAAGGATGGGAGCACCCTGTCAAAGACAATAAGGATGGGGCAAAAGTGATGAAGCCTGAAGAAGAGTGGAGCAAGGAGGAAGAGGAGTCAGCACTTGGAAATTCCAAAGCCTTAAATGCCTTGTTCAATGGCATTGACAGGAACATATTTAGGCTTCTGCATCACTGTGAGCTAGCCAAGGATGTTTGGGACACCCTCAAAACTACTCATGAAGGAACATCAAAGGTGGAGATGTCAAGACTTCAACTTCTCACCACCAAGTTTGAGAGCTTGAGGATGAAGGAAGATGAGACCATTCATGAGTTTTACATGAATATCCTGGAGATTGCTAATACTTCTGGTGCCTTGGGAGAGAAGATGAGTGATGAAAAGTTGGTAAGGAAGATTCTCAGATCACTGCCCAAGAGGTTTGACATGAAGGTCACTGCCATAGAAGAAGCTCAGGACATCTGCACAATGAAAGTTGAGGAGCTCATTGGTTCCCTTCAAACCTTTGAGATGGGAATGAGTGATACTATTGTGAAGAAAAACAAAAGCATAGCCCTGGTCTCAAACACTGATAAGGAAGAAGAAAGTCATGAAGCAGGCTCTGAGGACAACTTATCAGTTGCAATTGCTATGCTTGGGAGACAATTTAACAAAATTATCAAAAGAATGGACAACAGGCCCAGACCAAGTGGAAGAAACTCAACCTCTGAGAATAAAAGATCTTATGACTCTAACAGAAGGTCAAACTATGATGAGAAGACTAACCAAGGAAAAGGGATCCAATGTCATGGATGTGAAGGTTATGGACACATTAGAAGTGAATGCCCAACCTATCTAAAGAAGCAAAAGTAAGGTCTTTCTGTGTCCTGGTAGATGAAGACTCAGGTAGTGAGTCAGAAGAAGAGTCTGCAAAGCACATCATTGCTCTAGCTGGAGTATGTGAAACTGAAGGGGGATATAGTGATGAGGATCTGACATTTGAAGAGCTTGAAACATTTTACAGGATGCTGTGTGAAAGGAGCACTGAGGTATGCAAGTGTAAACACCCCAAATTTGCCCTCACCCTTTCACCATGGCTTGTGACCATTCTCATATGCATAGACACAACATATCATCTCATATCTCATTTTTGATTCACTGCATAGTTTCTAAGGCATTTGTACCTAGGGTTTGTGATCTGAGCAATCCCAAAGCATCTTGAGCCATTCCAAAGGCCACCAATCACTTCAAAGGGGTCCATGTGTGTTCTTAAATCATATTCCATCTCCTCAAAGTCAAAATTGCAAAAGAATCACAAGAACTAGGGTTTGAATGGATGCAGAGCCAAGTTTGACTGCACAGTTGACCTAGAATTAGGGTTTTGGTTTCAGAGGCCATAACCCCAATTTTTTTGGTCATTCTTGTTTCCATTGGTCTCTATATGGTATAGGGAGTATGCATATCAATTTTCATGAATAAATTCCATGGGGAAGTCATCTGATCAAGGGTTGACTTTTCAGACAAGTCAGTGTAAAATCAGGGCATCTGGGGCCCCCAATGACCCAACCAATGGGTGATCTTCATCATTTTGAGTGTATATGATCTTTATTTGATCATGGAAGAGGGTTGAAGTTCATAGAAATCAAGAATTTAGGGTTTTTGCAAATGTTGACTTTTTGGGCATAGTTGACTTTTCAAGAATGCATCATTTTAGGTCATTTTTCAAGCCTTGATTCTTGATCCAAAAATGCTTCAAATGGAAAAACTTTGGTCATGAAAGTTGTAGATCTCATCTTTCCCTTTTCAAAAAGTACAAGAACATGATCAAACTCTTCTTGGATCAAAAGTTATGGCAATGCAAAGTTGGCTAAAATCATTGATTTTCAAGGCATGCCCTAAGTGAGAATTTTGCAAAATCTTGGACCAATGCATATTGCAGCCTCTAATTCATCTCAAACCAGCACATAAACATTCTCTAAGTCATAAAATTCAGAATGAACCAAGAATGCCCATGGTTATGGTTCATGTAACAAGACTTTTCTCATGAAGTACAAAAAGGCAACAACTTGCAAAACACTCATGACACTTCCCTCAACTTGCTGCCTGGGCCTTTGAACCTTGCTGGCTCTCTCACCACACCATGCTGCGCCAGCCCTAGCCTTTGTACCAAGCTAGTATCAAGCCCATGCCTCTCTTACAAGAAATTTGACTTTTTGCAAAAGTAGACATCCCAATCACCACAGGCCATGTCACATCCTCTGGCCACTTGCATTTGTTTATTGTATCCTTTGGCAAGCCATAACACTAAGCAAGCAAGGCAGAAACTACACACATCATCACATACACAAAAACACACCAAGCTGCATTTTGCTTCGAATCCCTCTGCCCAGCCACAAAACATCCCAACCATTTCCACACTTCAAATCATCATGATCCATTGAGGAGAAACCAGCCAAGAGCCAGGCCTGAAACCAACCACAAAGCCACTTCACCATTTTCATCTCAGCCTGCATTTTCTTTCGAATCTCCTTCCACAAACCACAAACACACCAACAAACACCACAGACCTTCTCCATTCATCCTCAGGACCACAACTCATCATTCACAATGGCCTGAAACCTCCAGAAACTCCATTGCCATTTCTGACCAAGCTTGAGCAGGAGCTTTCGAAACTCACTATCCAGCCAACTTAAACTCTCATTGAGCATTCAAACATCATCTGGGGATCAAGTAGATTAGATTGCACAAGGAGAGGTGGCCAGAAAGTTCTCAGGTTGAAAGCTCCAAATCTCAGGTAGCTTGAAATTCATTTTTCCAGAAATCATTTTTCTTGTTACAAACTTGTTCTATGTGATTCACTGATTATCCTGATGTCCTTGGTTTTGAAAATGGCTTTGAAATAAGTATTTAATTTGCTTCTGAAGCTTGCGTGCCCTAGTTCTCGTCCTCTTCGATTCAGCTTATTTAGGAAATATAAATGTGTTTTAGGATAGGGGTTTGATTCGTGAGGATGTGAGGAACATTTCCCAGTTTTTAGTTTTCATTTTTGATACGTTTTTAGGGAGTTTGAAGTTTCTCAGGGAGAGAGCTGGCCGGAGAAGACGACCGGAGGTCTTCTCCGGCAGCCTGAGAGTGATTAGGGCTAATGGTCATTAATTAGCAAACTTTAAACCTGGGCCCTTGGATGTTGCTTCCCGCGCGCTAGTGGATGGCCCTGATTCGTCATTAGAAACCCTAACTGTAATTAATTAATTCATAACTGTGATTAACCAAGTTTGAATGTGAGCCACAAGATCACGCACCAAGTCAATGGTCCCCTCCCCAGATTGCATCTCAGCCTCTCATTCTGTTTACCTTTATTTTATTTGGTTTTTAATTCATTTTATTTCATTAAACTTGCATAATTATTTTAAAATAGTTAAAAATTCTTAAAAATTATGAAACTTTTTCCTAAAAGTTTATTTAATTTTTAAGACCCAAAAACATTTTTATTTTATTTTTTATCATTAAAAAAGTATTTTTAAATATTTAAAAGATTATTTTTAATTGATTAATGGGAATTAATTAATTAAAAATACTTTTATGTATTTAAAAATTACAAAAAAATTCATGAAATGTTCTAAGACATTTAGAAACATTGTCCAACCTTCAAACCAAATTTCTTTTTTGATCTTGATGCATTTTAAGAATTTTTCATTGAATTAAATCATTTTTTATGCATTATTTTGATCATGGGTTCAAAAATTCATTTCTGCCTATTGGAGAAGGTTTGGACATTGATTCTTTTTGCTTTATTTTGTGTTTAGCATATAGTTTCTAAGATAAAATGGCCATGATTTGATCTTGCATTTTCCAATTGTTTGACATTTCTTTTGTTAAGAACCCTAAAAAACCCTAATAACTTATAAAAATCATATCTTGAGATTGGTTAAGAGTTGAGACCTCCCCTTTGGACCTTGGTTTAGTATAGGTTTAGGGTTTCTTTGGATGGCATTTTCCATTTTTTATCTTAGGGTTTGCTTCTGTTTTGAGTTTTGGTTTGATGTTTAATCCATGAACCCTAATTTGGGCTTCCATATGCATCCATTTTGCATTCTCTTGCATAACATGACTTGCCATGACATTCCATGCTTCCATGTGATTCATTTGACATCATAAGACATATTGAAAGCATGTTTGATCATTGCATCATGTATTTTCCATGTTGTATGCCATGTGCACTTCATAACTTTTCATGTATGATCATGGTTCCTAACTTGCTTCATTTGCATTCATGAACTTGTATGATCATCTCCATGTGCTGCCTCATGTTTGTAGCATCTCATAGCATCATTAGCATCATGTATATGCTTCTGGTTTTGTTTCTCATCATGTCATCTCATCCCATTTTGCATTGCATTGCATTCCTTTTCTAACCTTTCAGGTGGTAAGTGACTTTGAGAAATGGATTTGCCTTCACTTCTTATACTTTCTCTTCATCACTCTCTTGCATCCATTGCTGCATTTTTGTTTGTGTTTGAGTTTGAGCTTGCTCATTCTTCTTCCTCCTACTTTCTTTCTTCAAGTGACTTGACTTCTTGAATGAAGCAAGCCACTTTGTTTCTCTTGATCTTGTTCATCTGCTTCCTGGTGGTTCTTCTGAAGTTTGTTCTTGAAAACCTCACAAACCTTAGGATCAACCAAGCATGACAATGAATTAGGGTTTTGATTAGTCTCCCCCCATAGTTTTACCTTTGTGTCTCTCTTTGAGTCTTCTCTTCTCATCTCATAATCAGGGACCAAACCCTAAAGGCTTTAAGACTTTGTGATTAAGCTTATGCCTGCATCCTTCTCTTAGGATGGAGTGCATAACTTTAATCCTAAGCCTTGAACCCTTAATGTGTTTAAATCTCTTAACCAATTCACTTAATAAATATCAAGACATCACACTTGTAACTTGGGCCTTGCATTAGGGTTCTAATTCTTCCTTAAGTGGTTAAGAAAGACTAACCCTAGTGTTAATGGACAAGTCCCCCTCAAGTTGTCTTACAAATCATAAAAATCACTTCATCGCCATATCATTAAATAAAATCCACTTAATCAAAGGCTTGTTTTGTCATGAGTTTAATCCCTAATCATGGATTAAGTTGAGGAGCTTTCCTCAGCTTAAACATTCTCATCTATCATCCTTCTTTTAGGATGGTGTAATGAGTCTGTTTAATCCCTGATTATGGCTTAACCTCATTACTCAACACTAAACAAAAACCACAAAAACATCTAAATAATCACAAGTAGGTTAATGATCTTAATCCTGCATCAAAGATGATTAAGTGTGAGAATCTGACTTCACACTTAAGGTATTCTCATTACCCCTAATCAGAGGGGAGATGTGATGAGTTTACTAACCCATTGGTTTAGGCTTAAGCTCATTAACTTATGACAAACTTCAAAAGCAATAAAAGACTGAAAACTCAAAAACAAACAATAATCGTCTCCTTCGGGGTTCTTTTCTCATCACCTTCACTCACAAACGAGAACTTGCTTCTTCCGTCTAATGCAAGACAGTTTGCACCTGAGCCAGACAGGTCATACACTTGAGCATTGACAAGCAAGCAGTTCATCAGTCAATTCATCTTTCAGTCTCTTTGGGTCGAACTACGGTGTTCTGACTTCCTCATTGCACGAGAGGATACGTAGGCATAACTTAACAGTTATCGAACAAAAGTCTCTGTATATTCCCCCTCCTTCTAACTTCATCTTTTTAGCCTCATGATCATGAGCATACTCTTTCCTTACACTGACACCTTCATACTTCATATCACTTATACACTTTACACTGACACCTGTACATCTTTTCCAGCTCATTTACACACAAATTGCACTGACACTACCCCTTTAAGACACAAATCTTTTAAGCGTGGATCCCGTCGAGTACGACGGACAATCTGGGTGCTAATACCTTCCCAGGTTGTAACCAACCCCCTTTCTCAGTCTCTCTGGTTCGCGACCGTCTTATCCATTTCCTTCTAGGTCTATGCAGCATTGCCTTTCCTCCGGGATAAAAATGCCTAGCTGGCGACTCTATTCATCTCCAGTGAGTCCACGGCTGTGTGTTCTCATTGTCCCTCTCGCCGACCGTTCGCGTCTGTACCTTCATATGATCTATTTTCATTTGTCGGGAGCGACAGCTTGGCGACTCTGCTGGGGATCCTTATATTGCCACCAGGGCTTCTGGTTCTTTTTGTGGGTTCCTCCTAGCGCTTGATTGATTTGTGTTTACTGGGTTGTTATGTGTTTATTTGTGCTTGTATTTATTTCGATTTATGTACATTTGCTTTACTGCTTTCTTTATTGCATTTTGTATATATCATACTGTCATGCTTTTGGCTGGATCTGTTTGTTTGCTTTGGTGGGTGGGTGTTTCATTGAGAGTTAAGGTCCTATACCTGGGACCTGAGTGACACCTAGGCTAGAGTGAATCATATTCTTTCCCATTCCATTTCGGTCTGGTGCGGGAATATGAAACACGGTTCAGACATGGGTTTCTTCTTGAGAACTCTGTGTTGCAGATTTCCTGCAATGCTAGGGCTATCTGGGAAGCCTGCTAAGTCTGGATGACCTTTAGTATTGACCTTCAGAAACTGAGGTGAATTAGAGGAGGAATTGTTATGGGTATTGTAAACATTGTGCCTCCGGGTCAGAAGCGTTTACACTTCTCATAACTGATCCAAGTCTGAGGATCCTTGTTTTAGAACACCACCTGTGAGGGGGTTGGGCTGTTTACAGGTTTGCAGGTACCTTGACCTCAGAATACCATGTTACTTTGATTTGTTAAGAGTACTCCATGTTGGATAGTTCTTGTGATTCTAAACCCAGGACTTGTGGTTCTTTATTTGAGCCCCCCACCCTGGTTACTGGATTTATAAACCTCATCTGGATTTCTTACACACTTGGACCTATATCAGGGCATTTTGATCAGATCCAGCTCAGTCACAGACCCTTGCATATCATTTGCATACATAATCATTGCATCATATTGACATTTGCTTATTTGTTTCAGGGTATCCATCTTCATTTGGTTTTGGTTTTGACCCTATCTGCAGTATTGGCCTGTCTTCACCAGCACCTGCTTCAGCTATCACCAGCACCAGCCAATCAGTGGCCCTCTTCTTCAGCATCAGCATCAGTACCTATCTCTACTCAGTCCCAGCATCATGGCTCCAAAGAAAAGCAACATCACCTATCACTTCTTCCAGCCAGACTTATCAGACATCAGGAGGATCCAAACCCTGATCACTCCAGATCACATACCCTTGTTCAGGGAGAGTTATGGAGATATACTGGACATGGTTATGGATCTGGACCCTTCACAGAGGAGCCTCATCCACACCTGCATTCAGTTTTATGATCCTCCACTGAGATGTTTTACTTTTCAAGACTTTCAGTTGGGCCCCTTATTGGAAGAGTACTCCTCATTAGTTGGTATGCCTATCAGGAGAGAAATTCCTTTCAACCCTGAGATGGTCTTTCCTGCTAATGGAGAAGTAGCAAAAGCTTTGCACCTGGAGCCTGTCCTAATTGAGCAGCATATGACCTCTAAAGCTGGGATCCCTGGTTTTCATCTGGACTTCTTAATTTCTCAAGCTACCTTGAAGGCTTCTCTAGGAGAATGGAAAGCTGTTTGTGCCCTGCTGGCCTTGTGCATATATGGAATTGTGTTGTTTGCAGATGAGCCTCGATTCATTAGCAAAAATGCAATCCATCTGTTCATCCTGAAGAACCCAGTGCCAACTTTATTGGGGGATCTTTACTATTCAGTGCATCAGAGGAATGAGAAGCAGAGGGGGAGGTTAGTAAGGTTTTGTGCTCCATTGTTTCACACTTGGCTTCTCAGGCATCTACCCAGGACAGATGCATTCCTAAACCCTCATCAGCAGAGCAACTGGGCTAAGAGACTCACTGTTCTAACTTCAGCAGATATCAGATGGTGCACTCAAAGCACCAAGGGCAGGGATATCATCACCAGCTGTGGGCATTTTCCTAATGTGCTTTTGATAGGTGTTAAGGGCAGTATTAATTACAATCCTCTGCTGTTCAGAAGGCAATTGGGCTATGCACTGGTCCATGCTCCTAGGGCACAGGACTTGGCTGAGACTCTCTATTGTGAGAACAAGATTAGTTTGACTGTTGTTAGGCAGGCTGCTTGGGCCTGGGATAATGTTCAAACCAAGGGAATAACCATTCTAGGGAAGTGCAACAATGTGGCATCAGCACAATATTATGAATGGTCCCGTACCAGGGCCCAATTCTCTGGAATGCCCTTTACCATAGAAGACATGCCTGAGTCATCTTCAGCACCACCCCCCGCCACCATCAGTTTGGAGGAGTTTGAGAGCTTGAAGGAAAGAAATGAGAAGCTAACCCAGGCTTTGCAGAAGACCCTCTGGGAGAGGAGTGAAGGTATGAGGGAGATTGAGAGATTGGAGAAGTTGAGAGTAGAGCATCTGGCTAAGATTGAAAAGTCTAGGGATTATATCAACAAGTCTAGAGCTGGTGAACAAATTCTGAAGAATGCTTGCAAAGAAGCCCAGTTCCAAAGAGCAAGGACAGACTTGTATTTGAAGGAGAGTCAAGCCCGGTGGGTCAGGATCACCGAGGCTCGTACCCTGGAAGACAAGAGAGTTCGAGACAAGATGGAGCAACTTGAAGCTAGTGCAAGAGAACAACAAGAAGCCCTGGCAGCAGCCCAGAGGGAGATATCAGAGCTGAAGATCAAAGCAGGGGTGAAGAGGTCCAAGGACCAAACTCAGCACAAAAAGCTAACAGCAGCTGTTACGACCCGGAATCTCCTCATCAGGAATCTCACGGAGCGTCCGACTGATCCTGTGACCGAAGCACTTCTCAAGGAAGTTCGTGAGGATGAGTTTGGTCTTGGTGTTTGACCATTTGTTTGTTGTTGCTTTCTTTCCATGTACTTTTATTTTTGTACTGTATTTTGACCCCTTAGCGGGCTTGTGTTGTAAAACGAACAAATTGTATTATTTCACCTTATGTAATATATTCATGTTAGTTTACTTCGAAAGCAACTTCAACGGCAGCATCTTCGAAGGTCTGGAAGGGTCAAAACTGAAAGCCAAACCGGATACCTTGAGAGCAAATAAGCATAACTGCATTGCATACTAACCCTTTTGTGTGTTTTGTAGGTTTTTGTTTTGTTGTTACTAACCTCTGTTGTGAATCTCAGGAATTATTGCTCGCCGCCGGGTATTTCCCCTCAACAGGCCACACAGGTACCCAACTAGAAACAACCTTCCGGGAATTCAGATGGATCAGATGCAGCAGGACCTTACGGAGGTCAGAAACCAGATGGCCAACGAAAGGTTGGAGATGAGAACGCAGATAACACAGTTCATGGAAGTAATGAACAACTTAGCTCAAAGCCAGGAGAGGCTCAGAGCTTTGGTAGAAGGGAGGAATCAAGAGGAACCCCATGTGGGAACTGCTGGCACAAGTAACAACGAGAGGGTCCAACCTCATGTCAATCCCCCAGTTTTTGGACCCCATCTCCATCCAGAGGCCAACATCCCTGTCAATATACAAGGGACTGCCACAGCAGGGAGGGTACTACAGGAAGACCCTCAAGAAGA
This sequence comes from Lathyrus aphaca, assembly GCA_963966055.1. Taxonomy (NCBI): domain Eukaryota; kingdom Viridiplantae; phylum Streptophyta; class Magnoliopsida; order Fabales; family Fabaceae; genus Lathyrus; species Lathyrus aphaca. Next base: position 271,367,152 of record OZ014520.1, read on the forward strand.
CCAGTTCACAGTAATGGGTGCTGGAGAAGAGGCTTATGATAGAAGATTGGATGAAATAGCTGAGAAGTTGAGGTCCTTAGAATCTCAAAACTCTTTGGGCTTCGACGTTATGGACATGGGTTTGGTAGACGGGGTCAGGATCCCCCATAAGTTCAAGCCTCCTTGTTTCGAAAAGTATAATGGGACTTCATGCCCCCGGACTCATCTACAATCATTTCTGGGAAGGCTGAAGGCCTATACAATGGATGAGAAATTGTGGATGTTCTATTTTGAGGATAGCTTGACTGGAGCTTCGAGGGAGTGGTATTCCCATCTGACAAGAGCAACAATTAGATGCTGGAAGGACCTGGCAGAGGCCTTCATCAGACAGTATCAGTATAATCTAGACATGGCACCCAACAGGACTCTCCTGATGGGAATGTCACAGTCTTCGAGGGAGAGTTTCCGAGAATACGCCCAAAGGTGGAGGCAGCTGGCTGCTGCTGTTCAACCACCTATGTCTGAGCGGGAAATGGCAGATATGTTCATGAACACCCTTCAGGGAACATATATTGACAGGTTGGCAGCTTTCTCTTCCACTAGCTTTGCAGATGTTGTCATAGCCGGGGAGAGAATTGAAAGCTTGTTAAAAATGGGAAAGATCTCAGACAACGGTGCAAGCTCGTCCAGTAGTACAAGGAAGCCTTTTGCAGGCCCGAGAAGAACTGGCGAGACCAATGCCATCCATTCAAACAAGGGTAGGCCCCAATATGCTCAGAGGTCCATAGCAGCAGTCACCATCCCTGCTCCAGCTCATCCTCAACCTGTCTATCAACCTCCTCAGCAAAGCTATCAACAACAACCTCAGTACCATCAGCAAAATCAGTATCCTCCAAGGAATTACAACAACAGCAACACCAACAACAACAGTCAACAAAGGCCATTCCAACAGAGGCCATCTCAAGCTAACAGAGTGATCGATCCGATCCCAATGCCATATGCTACTTTGCTGCCACAACTTCTGAAACTCAACTTGGTTGAGCTAAGAACGTTGGCACCTCCGGATCCCAACAGTCTACCAAGGAATTATGACTCCAATGCTAGGTGTGCCTTTCATTCAAACGCACCTGGCCACAGCACAGAAAAATGCAGGGCTCTGCATATGAAGGTACAAGACCTGGTAGACTCAAAGGCTCTGAATTTCGCACCACCACCCAATGTCAATAAAAACCCGATGCCAAACCATGGTGGTCCCCGGATTAACGCTATTGAAGAAGACAAGCCGTCTTATTTAATAACCAGTGTGGGACAGATCAGGACACCATTGGTAGAAATCAAAGCTCAGCTCTTGGAATGTCAAATGTTCCCGGGGTGTGAGTTAGGCTGTGCTTACTGCAATATCTCGATAAATGGGTGCGATAATTTGAGGAATGGCATAGATGGCCTTATTCGGAGTGGCCAACTTCAGATCACCACATCATTTCCAACAAATCCAGCAATATCGTCAGCAACGATTTCAGAACCTCCTACAACTGCAGCAACTATTGTTCCTGACAATTCTTCGGTTTCATCAACAAGTACTCCATCAGTCGTCTCAACTGATCAGTTTTCAACAATTTCTCCTGCTACAACTTCAGCTTCATTCCATCTTGAATCTCCTACAACAACAACACCCGTACTTCCAACAATGGCTCCTACAACTCCAGCAACAAATCATGAAGACGTCTCTACTGTCACCATATTTTATGATCCTGAGAACAACTTTGCCTACCATTCAGAAGGTGCTGCTCCCATCAGAGCACCAGTTACAATCTTTTATGATCCACAAACGATTACAGTCCCTTCAACAGCAGCAATCAGTCCAGTCACTGTCACGGTGCCTGGACCAGTACCATATGAGAGCAACAGGGCCATCCCTTGGCACTATGGCTCTGACGTGTATTGCGAAGGAAAAAGAATCACTCTTGAAACATCAACACCTGCACCACAAGTAGATAATGTGGGGGGAGGCGGAGGCTTCACCCGAAGCGGACGTCTCTTCGCTCCACCAATTCAAAGACCTACTGCCGAAGCAGAAGCTGCTGCCAAGGCAAAGGGAAAGAGCCCGGTGCAGGAAGATCAAGCTGCCAAAGAAGCCTTGAAAACACCGTTCGATCAAGAAGTTGATGAGTTTATGAGAATCATCAAAAAGAGTGACTACAAAATTGTGGATCAACTTCACCAGACGCCATCCAAAATCTCTATCCTCTCACTGCTGATGTGCTCCGAAGCCCATCGGAATGCACTACTCAAGGTCTTGCACGCAGCTTACGTGCCTGAAGAGATTACTGTCAACCAGTTGGAAACCGTGGTTGGAAATGTTACTGCTAGCAATGGGCTAGGGTTCACCAATACTGACTTGACAGCGGACGGCCGCAACCACAACAAAGCCTTGCACATAACCATGGAATGCAAAGGAGCTGTCCTTTCTCATGTGCTGGTAGACACAGGGTCGTCCCTTAATGTCTTACCAAAGAAGGCTCTGGTGAAGTTAGAATATGATGGTTTGGCATTGAGACCCAGCAACCTGGTGGTAAGAGCCTTTGATGGTTCTAAGAGATCGGTTCTGGGAGAGATTGAGCTACCTGTGACAATTGGCCCACAGACCTTTAAAACTATCTTTTATGTGATGGACATTCAGCCCGCCTACAGCTGTTTGTTGGGTAGACCCTGGATTCACGCCGCCGGCGCAATAACGTCTACCCTTCACCAAAAGTTAAAATTTGAGTGGGAAGGCCAAGTTGTCACAATCTGTGGAGAGGAGGACATTTTTGTCAGCCACCTGGCAACCTATAAGTACATTGAAATGGATGGGGAGATCCATGAAACAATGAGCCAGGGGTTTGAAGCTTTGAATGTGAATGAGGCATCTGCTGTATCTGGTACTCCAATGTCGTCATACCAACAAGCCCGGAAGGTTGTTGAGGAAGGAACTGCCCAAGGCTGGGGCAAACTGCTATCGGTGGAGAAAAAAGAAGACAAGTTTGGGTTGGGTTACAGACCAACTCAACATCAAGCAAAGGCTGCTGAAGAGCCTGGTTTTGTCAGTGGAGGGATGCTTACCCCCGATGCTATCAACTGTCTGGAAGACGAGCTGGAAGAGGAGCGCAACCTGGAAAGTTGGATTCGTCCAAAGATCCCGGGGAGCAGTGTCTCGAACTGGTCTTCCCAGGAAATTATAAGAGTTACTCATACAGAGTAATTATTATTTCCTGTATTTTATAAGCATGCATCAAAGTCTTGCATCTTGCCCAAGATGACAAGACTCATTTTGTAATCGGGCCATCTGTACTTTTTGTGCAAACAAGATCAATTAATGAAATATCAGACATCTTTTTGCAAACGAGTCTTTTTCTTTTTGTTCACTGTTTTTCCATTTTTCTTTTTGTACAAAAAATAAATGGCAGTGTTTTCAAAATGACAACTTCATTTCACTTTTCTAAATAAGACTAAAATCAGATCACTAAAATGAACAAACTTAACCCTTGCAGAGAGTGCCTTCCAGACAGCACCGACAACAGCACGGCTATGACATCGTATGACTTTGACAATCCAATCAATCAAGCTGATGAAGGGGTTGATGAAGAATATGAGCTTCCTGAAGAGCTAGCCAGGTTGTTAAGGCAAGAGGAAAAGGTTATTACCCCTCATCAGGAGGAGGTTGAAGTGATCAATCTTGGTACAGATGAAGACGTGAAAGAAGTTAGAATCGGGGCCTGCCTGCAAGACTCAGTGAAGAGACAACTGATAGACCTGCTTCAAGAGTATGTAGATGTGTTTGCTTGGTCGTACCAAGACATGCCAGGGTTGGATACCGATATTGTCGTGCACAAGCTGCCTTTGAGAGAAGAATGCCCGCCAGTTAAACAGAAACTGCGCCGTACTCGTCCGGACATGGCAATGAAAATCAAAGAAGAGGTACAAAAACAATGGGACGCTGGTTTCCTTGCGGTAACTAGCTATCCGCCGTGGGTTGCCAATATAGTACCTGTGCCTAAGAAGGATGGTAAAGTAAGGATGTGTGTTGACTATCGGGACCTGAACAGAGCCAGCCCGAAAGATGATTTTCCATTACCTCACATTGACGTATTGGTGGATAATACGGCTCAGTTCTCGGTATTCTCCTTCATGGATGGATTTTCGGGATACAATCAGATCAAGATGTCACCTGAAGACATGGAGAAGACAACCTTCATCACACCCTGGGGCACGTTCTGCTACAAAGTAATGCCATTTGGGCTCAAGAATGCCGGTGCAACGTATCAACGGGCTATGGTAACATTGTTCCACGATATGATCCACAAAGAGATAGAATGTTATGTGGATGACATGATTGCCAAGTCTCTTACTGAAGAAGACCATCTGGTGAATCTGCTGAAGTTGTTCAAGCGTCTGAGGAAGTATCAACTGAAGTTGAACCCCAACAAATGCACATTCGGGGTGAGATCTGGTAAGCTGCTGGGTTTTATTGTAAGCGAGAAAGGGATTGAAGTGGACCCTGATAAAGTCAAAGCCATCCAAGAGATGCCTGCACCGAAAACTGAGAAAGAAGTTCGAGGGTTCTTAGGTCGATTGAACTACATTTCAAGGTTCATATCTCACCTCACAGCAACCTGTGAACCCTTGTTCAAGCTGCTAAGAAAAGAACAAACGGTCAGGTGGAACGAAGACTGCCAAAGGGCTTTTGACAAGATCAAGGAATATCTGCAAGAACCTCCAATCCTTATGCCTCCAGTTGAAGGAAGACCCCTGATAATGTACTTAACAGTATTAGAAGAGTCGATGGGGTGTGTGTTGGGCCAGCATGACGAGTCTGGTCGAAAAGAGTATGCAATATACTACCTAAGCAAAAAGTTTACCGACTGTGAACAACGTTATTCACTGCTCGAGAAAACTTGCTGTGCTTTAGCGTGGGCTGCTCGCCGACTAAGACAGTATATGTTGACCCACACTACCTTACTGATCTCAAAAATGGACCCAGTTAAGTACATATTTGAGAAGCCAGCTCTTACCGGACGGGTTGCAAGATGGCAGATGATCCTTACAGAGTATGACATCCAATACACATCTCAGAAAGCCATCAAAGGCAGTGTACTGTCTGAATATCTTGCTGAACAACCCATTGATGACTACCAGCCTATGAGATTTGACTTCCCTGATGAAGACATCATGTTCATAAAAGCAAAAGATCGTGAGGAGCCTATTCACACTGAAGGGCCTGACCCGGAAGAAGAATGGACTATGATGTTTGATGGGGCTGTTAACATGAATGGTCGCGGTGTTGGTGCAGTACTCATTACACCTAAAGGAGTTCACATGCCTTTCTCGGCAAAACTCACTTTCAACTGCACTAACAACGAAGCTGAATACGAAGCTTGCATTATGGGTCTTGAGGAAGCCATTGACCTCAGGATCAAGACATTGACCGTATTCGGAGATTCAGCTCTGGTAGTTAATCAAACCAACGGAAAATGGTACACCCATCAGGATCATCTGATACCTTATAGGGATTATACGAGAAGGTTATTGACTTTCTTCACAACGGTCAAGCTTGAGTATATCCCTCGGGACGAGAACCAGTTTGCAGATGCTCTTGCTACCATTTCATCTATGATCAAAGTTCAAGCTGCCAACTTTGTACCTCAGATTTCAGTGTCTAGACTCGATAGACCAGCATATGTATTTGCAGCGGAAGTTGTCAAGGATGATAAGCCTTGGTTTCATGACATTAAGTGCTTCTTGGAGGATCAAACATACCCACCTGGGGCATCTCCCAATGATAAGAAGACTTTGAGAAGGCTTGCTGGAAGTTTCTTTCTGAACACCGACGGGTCTTTATACAAGAGGAACTTTGATATGGTACTCCTCAGATGTGTTGACAAGACGGAAGCAGATTTGTTGATGCATGAAGTGCATGAAGGCTCTTTTGGTACCCATGCTGGAGGACATGCAATGGCTAAAAAGTTGTTAAGATCAGGCTATTATTGGATCACAATGGATGCGGACTGTTGTGCCTACGCCAGAAAATGCCACAAATGCCAGATCTACGCAGACAAAGTGCATGTGCCTCCGAATCCTTTAAACATAATGTCTTCACCATGGCCCTTTGCCATGTGGGGCATTGATATGATTGGCAAGATTGAGCCGACTGCTTCAAATGGTCACAGATTCATCCTGGTCGCCATTGACTATTTCACTAAGTGGGTCGAAGCAGCCTCATATGCAAACGTCACAAGGCAAGTGGTAGCCCGATTTCTGAAAAGAGATATCATCTGTCGATATGGAGTGCCCGAGCGAATCATTACTGATAATGGTTCCAATTTAAACAACAAAATGATGGCAGAGCTATGCCGGGACTTCAAGATCCAACACCACAATTCTTCTCCTTACAGGCCAAAGATGAATGGTGCTGTTGAGGCGGCAAATAAGAATATCAAGAAGATTGTGCAAAAGATGGTAGTCACCTACAAAGACTGGCATGAAATGCTACCGTTCGCCTTGCATGGGTACCGCACATCAATCAGAACATCCACTGGGGCAGCACCGTATCGACTTGTGTATGGCATGGAAGCAGTCCTACCTGTTGAAGTTGAATTACCCTCTCTGCGAGTCTTGATGGATGTCAAACTGAGTGAAGCAGAATGGGTTCGGGCCCGATACGAACAACTGAGTCTAATTGAAGAGAAAAGGTTGGCTGCAATTTGTCATGGGCAGTTGTATCAGAAGAGAATGAAGAGAGCCTTCGATCAGAGAGTCAGGCACCGAGGGTACCAAGTAGGGGATCTTGTGCTGAAGAGAATCCTCCCTCCTCATACAGACCACAGGGGCAAATGGACTCCCAATTATGAAGGACCATTCGTGGTAAAGAAAGTTTTCTCTGGTGGAGCGCTGATGCTCAGCACCATGGATGGTGAAGATTTCCCGTCCCCTGTGAATTCAGATGCAGTTAAAAAATACTTCGCATAAAATGACCCGCTGGACATAAAAACAGAATGTAAGTCCAGGCAAAAATAGGGCATCCCGGCGAGTCAAAAACATAATAAAAGACTCGGGCAAAAATAAGGGAAATAAATGAAAAATGTACACCCGCTGAGTTGAAAAGCCGCATTGGACAACTCAGGCAAAAATGGGTATCCCGATGGATTGAAAACCCGAAAGGGCGATCCATGCAAAATAAGGGAATAAGCGAACAACTGCACTCTGAATTAGTCTGTATTGTCAGCAACTTGGTAAGCTTCGAAAGGATCAAGCTTCAATCAGAATCAGCCTTTTCAGAAAAGCAAGACGAGAAGAACGTCATTGTCATATGAGTCATAGCAGGAGAGGAAGCTCCTTAAAGCGTCGTCAACACTGCCAGCATTTTGTTTCTCAATTTGTAACAATCTCCTCATTTCAGGGGATATGTTCCTTTGACTGTACCTCGCCAATTCAGGGCACATGAATTAATAAAATCGGATTTTTCAGTCATGTTTCGTTTTGTATATTTTTATTTGCAAAGGATGTCTGATGTCTCTAAAAAATCAATTGCATAAGTACAGATGCTTTTCTCCCAAAAATAATAATAATAAAACACATGTTTACAGGGAATATACTTACTCTCGAAAGTACTTAACTCCTATGACGGAATCCAGTAAAAGATACCTCGGGACCTTTTGTGCGTCTCCTTATCTTTGCAGGATTGCAGGTATCCAGAACGCAACCTGGGGCATGCAAGTTACGTCTCAGCAAGCTGGTGAATCATTATCAACTCGGTCTATCTTCCACATGGCACTGGAAGGGGCCCATTTCCCCAGCGAAGTTGCCAAATCAACATGCACTCAATCTCAGCATCTGAAATGCTCTATCCCCAGCTGAGTTGCCTCTTGTTGCTCTCCCCAGCTGAGTTGCCTCTCATAATTCCCCAGCCAAGTTGCCGTGTCATCCTCAGCTGAATACAGAAGTCAGGGAACCATCTCCCCACAGAGTTCCAGCCTCTATCCAGAAGAGCAACGCATGAAGAGATCACAACAGAGTGAAGAAAGCTTCTACAAACCCCAGCTGGGTCTCTCATTTATAAGGATAGGTCTATTAATGACCCGTATCCCTAAGCAGATATCATATCATCAGATCTACCAGTGATCTCCTCCCCAGCTGGGATGTCTACTCCAAACAGATCGATCGGAGATCTCCGCAGCAACGGGACCCGGATCCCGGTTTGGTATTTTTCGCATAATCATAGCATTCGCCTCATACTATCCCCTCAGAGCGTAGCATTCCGTCTAATACGGAGCATTACGGCAAAAAAATCAAACGCATAGCATAATCATAAGCCATGTTCTGAATTAACGCTTGTGCATAATAACCGTTCATCATCATTGTACAGAAATCCTCACCAGAGTCCCAGCAAAAACAGTTGCCTCATATTCACAAATACCACCATATACACCCTTTGATACCCGTCCGCATCATCACTCCCCAGTAAAATCGCTGGAACACTCTTTATAACAAGATTACCCGTATCACGGATACTTTCTGGCACCCGTCCGTGTCATAACTCCCAGCAGAAAGCCGAAGGCATCCCCTTTGCACTCACATATACTTGTATATACACTCTCCTGACACCCGTTCGTGTCATATCCCCAGCAGTCATCTATACTTTGTATAGCAGATACTTGTTCATATTACACTTTTCTCTCTTGGCACTCGTCCGTGTCATTCTCCCCAGCAGTTAAAATGTTCATCTATATATACTCACTACTCACGATACACGTATACAGATACTCGTCCGTATCTTGTATACACCACTCGTATCTCCTCACAGATTCAACACTAGTCCTTGTTCTTTGTTAACCAGTTGGTACTCGGCCGTATCATCATCTCAGAACATTGCGTCTAATGTTTGTTTCTACATGATACTCGTCCGTATCATAGTCTTAAGGATGCTCGTCCGCATCTTTAATCCATACACCGTGTCAAACACTTGTGTCTTCTTGAATATAGATGCTCGTCCGTGTCTACTATTCCCCCAGAAGAACCATCAGATTCAACACTCGTCCGTGTTCCTTGTTAACCAGTTGATACTCGTCCGTATCATCATCTCTGAACATGTGTCAGTTTGTTTCTACCCGATACTCGTCTGTATCGTAGTCTTAAGGGTGCTCGTCCGCATCATTAATCTATACATAATACCAAACACTTATACTTTCCTTTCTTGGTTGTAAACGCCCGTCCGTGTTTACTATACCCCCAGTAGATCGCCAAGTAAGCTTTTTCCATTATCTAACACTCGTCCTGTGTTATGATACCCCGAGAGCAGCCGTCCCCTGCTGAGTGGTCGTCCTCCACTTCTTGATGGTCGTCCTCCATCATGCTCATCCGATGGCCGTCCCCATCGTTGATCTTTTTTAGCAGCCGTCCCCTGCTAGGTGGTCGTCCTCCACCCTTTGATGATCGTCCTTCATCATTTTATCCAATGGCCGTCCCCATTGTTGATTCTGGTTATCTGGCATTCGTCCTATGTCATGATAAGCCCCGAGAGCAGCCGTACCCTGCTGAGTGGTCGTCCTCCACTTCTTGATGGTCGTCCTCCATCATGCTCGTCCGATGGCCGTCCCCATCGTTGACCTTTTCTATCCGATGGCCGTCCCCATCGTTGATATTTTCGGCAGCCGTACCCTGCCAGGTGGTCGTCCTCCACCTTTGATGGCCGTCCCCATCATATTTCTTTTATCCCCAACAGAGCAGTCGTACCCTGCTAGGTGATCGTCCTTCACCTTTGATGGCCGTCCCCCATCATCTGTTTATTTCGTTTATTCTTTAACCCGATGGTCGTCCCCGTCGTGGTCCCTTTTCCTTTTCAACCCGATGGCCGTCCCCATCGTTGGTTACGTTGCTTTATGAACTTGATAGCCGTCCCCGTCATGTTTCATTAAATCCTCAGAGAATTTTACAGCTTTATCTTGATGGCCGTCCCCATCATGATTTTATTTCCCCAGCTAGTCGGCCGTCCCCGTCTTGGCTTTACCTTCTATCCCCAGCATGTCGGCCGTCCCCGTCATCGCTTTGTTTTCCGCACCTTTACAATATACTTTATTTTCCTTTTTACAATCTATATCCCTTTTTCTTCTTCATTCTGTGAGTGCAAATTTTGGACTGTCTTTGGTATTCAACCACAAGTTATCTTGTTTGCCTGTTAAGCCGTCGCTTATATCCTGCACAGCTAACTCATGTTTGAATAGGGGCAGCTGTAAACACCCAAAATTTGCCCTCACCCCTTCACCATGGCTTGTGACCATTCTCATATGCATAGACACAACATATCATCTCATATCTCATTTTTGATTCACTGCATAGTTTCTAAGGCATTTGTACCTAGGGTTTGTGATCTGAGCAATCCCAAAGCATCTTGAGCCATTCCAAAGGCCACCAATCACTTCAAAGGGGTCCATGTGTGTTCTTAAATCATATTCCATCTCCTCAAAGTCAAAATTGCAAAAGAATCACAAGAACTAGGGTTTGAATGGATGCAGAGCCAAGTTTGACTGCACAGTTGACCTAGAATTAGGGTTTTGGTTTCAGAGGCCATAACCCCAATTTTTTTGGTCATTCTTGTTTCCATTGGTCTCTATATGGTATAGGGAGTATGCATATCAATTTTCATGAATAAATTCCATGGGGAAGTCATCTGATCAAGGGTTGACTTTTCAGACAAGTCAGTGTAAAATCAGGGCATCTGGGGCCCCCAATGACCCAACCAATGGGTGATCTTCATCATTTTGAGTGTATATGATCTTTATTTGATCATGGAAGAGGGTTGAAGTTCATAGAAATCAAGAATTTAGGGTTTTTGCAAATGTTGACTTTTTGGGCATAGTTGACTTTTCAAGAATGCATCATTTTAGGTCATTTTTCAAGCCTTGATTCTTGATCCAAAAATGCTTCAAATGGAAAAACTTTGGTCATGAAAGTTGTAGATCTCATCTTTCCCTTTTCAAAAAGTACAAGAACATGATCAAACTCTTCTTGGATCAAAAGTTATGGCAATGCAAAGTTGGCTAAAATCATTGATTTTCAAGGCATGCCCTAAGTGAGAATTTTGCAAAATCTTGGACCAATGCATATTGCAGCCTCTAATTCATCTCAAACCAGCACATAAACATTCTCTAAGTCATAAAATTCAGAATGAACCAAGAATGCCCATGGTTATGGTTCATGTAACAAGACTTTTCTCATGAAGTACAAAAAGGCAACAACTTGCAAAACACTCATGACACTTCCCTCAACTTGCTGCCTGGGCCTTTGAACCTTGCTGGCTCTCTCACCACACCATGCTGCGCCAGCCCTAGCCTTTGTACCAAGCTAGTATCAAGCCCATGTCTCTCTTACAAGAAATTTGACTTTTTGCAAAAGTAGACATCCCAATCACCACAGGCCATGTCACATCCTCTGGCCACTTGCATTTGTTTATTGTATCCTTTGGCAAGCCATAACACTAAGCAAGCAAGGCAGAAACTACACACATCATCACATACACAAAAACACACCAAGCTGCATTTTGCTTCGAATCCCTCTGCCCAGCCACAAAACATCCCAACCATTTCCACACTTCAAAACATCATGATCCATTGAGGAGAAACCAGCCAAGAGCCAGGCCTGAAACCAACCACAAAGCCACTTCACCATTTTCATCTCAGCCTGCATTTTCTTTCGAATCTCCTTCCACAAACCACAAACACACTGTAATACCTCAAAATTTGCCCTCTCATTTCCTCAACATTTTGCATAGCATTTTGCATATATGGATTCATAAAATAACCAAAAACATTGCATCATATATAGCATAGCCGAGGCGTGGGTATGTGATCAATGATCGGAGCAACCGAAAGTTATGAAGAGGCTACCGAAGGGCCACAAAGCTTCTCAACCTTGTGCAAAGGGTTCACAATATCCCACAAGTCTTCACTTGAAGCCACAAGTCATGGAAAGTTTTGGTTTGATTGAAGGAGGCAAGCAGTGCAATACTTCTTGAGGGAAAAGAGCCGAATTAGGGTTTCATTTCTACAGGGCTTCTACATAAATTTTTTGAGTCGAAGTGGATTTCTTTGACTTATATATGATGTCAAGTGCCTAGGGTTCAAATCTCGTCCACAAGTTCATTTTGGAAGGGGTTCGACTGGCCGGACGACGGAAAATCGAAGAATTGGAGAAAAGGCAACCGAGCTAGGTAAAAAGGGATCGACTCCGGACTTTTAAGATCGAAATCATGAAATTAGGGTTACAATTATCCTATGGTTCATATTTGGTCAAGAAACGATGGAGGAATCATGAAAAAAATCAAAGAAAATCATTTGAAAGTTAGTTGGTTTTGCATTTCCCTCCACCTTTCCTTCCACTTTCTTTCCACACTTCCTTTAATTCTTTCCATCTTGTTTTTCCACTTCAATTCCACTCCATTTCCCTTGGAAACTTCCACCACCTTCCACCATCTTCTAGAGTGTTCCAAGGAATATTCCAAGGAATATTCCAAGGAATATTCCCTTTTCCAACCCTAACCCTAACTAACTTCCAAACCTAATTTTGGATCCCAAACCTAATTTTTGGGCCCCAAACCCAAACCTAACTCCTAGCCTAAGCCCTATTTAAGTCATTTTCATCCAAACCAAGAGGGTTCCCACCATTTTTTTTCTAATTTCACTCTTTGAGAAGCACTTTTTCTCTCTCACTTTTCCTCTCCCTTTCACCAAAGCTTTTTCAAATAAGCTCTTCAAGTTTCACATTGAAACTTGAAGATCTTGAAGCTTAAGCCTCAACCTCCATTGATTTTGTGGATTGTGGAAGAAGAAGCTACTGAATTTTGTGAAGATTATCGACTTATCGGAAGCACACGAAGATTCAAGCTCAAGAACGCATTTATTTTGCGGTTTTCGGTTTTCGGTTTTCTCTTCGATTCAAGCTTCGATTCTTGCAACAATCACCGAAGCACTCCTCCGCTTCGTAGGTTGGTGATCTTAATCATTTCTTCTTTAAGTTATTCTCTTCATCTCGCCACTTTTGGCATTCTTTAATTGCTTTTTTTCGTTTTGTTTAAAATCAATTCCGTTTCAATTATGTTTGCTTGTGATTTGTTGATTTTTGTTGATTTGGATTTAAGGTGTTAATAGATATAGGTTCTACCATGTGTAAATAAGCTCCGAATAAGTAGAAATTAGTGGTAGCATGTCCCTAGGTATGTTAGGATTGTCTAGAAGCAAATTTGTGGCCAAAAGCACTTTTTTTAAAAGCTTTTTTTTCAACTCTGTTCAGTGTTAACCGGTTAACGCATATGGTTAACCGGTTAACACATGCGTTTTTGGCCAAATTGCTTCTGTTTTGGGTCTGTTAACCGGTTAACCTATACGGTTAACCGGTTAACGCTGTGAATTTTTGTGTTTTTGGTTTCTTTGATTGCTCATCCCTAAGTCCTAGTGCCTTTAATGTTCATACTTGTTTAGGTAGTGATTTTAGGGAATTTTTTAGTCCATTTCCAGTAGCTAGTTCCCCCATTTCGAGTCGTTTCGACACGATTCCGTTCATGTTGCGTTTTAGGCATTTTTTTGTGTTCTTTGTGCATATCTTGGTTTCTTGCATTTTGTTGCTATGTTTGTGCATAATTTGGCATATAATAATCATGTTGCATTCTGTTTTTACATGTTTGCATTGCATTAAATCATTGTGCATTTCATTATATCAATGTATGTTGCATTTTGCATAATCATGTATGTATGTGTATTTGATTTCATTTTGTTGCATACTTGATCACATCACTCATGTCAATTTAATTCTGAATTTTGCATTGAGTTTAGTATGTTTGCTGAGCAATCATGTTGCATGTTCATAATCAAAGATCATCATGCTCATATGATATGTTTAGGTGCTACTTTGTGCATTACTTGTTGCATAATCCATATGATGCAGGCTTGCATAATCATTCAATAATGTTCATGTTCTTGCATTGGTGTATGTTGATCCATGTTTAAATGCATGTTTGTGATGTGTTAGTACATTTTAATTGATTTTGTGCATTAAAAAAATGAAAATAAGCAATTCTGGATTTTGCATTTCATAGCTGTTTTTGCATAAGTGCTGTAAAATGTATGCTGTTTGTTATGTGTGCATGCTGCATTTGATCTTTTACACCTTCTTTTTTTCATGCTGCATGCTGGCTGTAAAAAGCTGAGTTATATCTTGCATTGTTTTCATGGCTGATTGTGTAATAGGGGCTGTAATAGGTGCTGTATTTTTTGTCTTAGTTTTTCTAGTTCCTTTAGGATTAAAATAGAGTCTAGTTTAGGTCTAAGGTGCCTTAGAATTTAATTAGGATTTAATTAATGTGTGTTTGCCTTATTCTTTTTAATAAAAATGTGCATTAACACTTGTTTTGTAGTGGGGAAGATTGAGGTAAGTTTACTCCACTTTATCCTTTATTTTTTATGCATTTCTTTTAGGCTTCTTAATTCATTTTTCCTTCCATGTTTGTGATTGGTAGGATTCCCCATTGTTAGGACCAACTTATCTTCCTTAGGAAGTAAGTTGCATCCTTTTTCCTTTTTTTTCTTTTCCTTTTTCCATTAGGAATAGAAAACCTCACTAACCACTAGGATCACTTTGTAAATACATAATACATTAGGATTGAGTCTTAGTCCCTTAGATTTTTCCTTTTATCAACTTGAGTCATTCTCTTTCTCATCTCAAAAGAAAAGCAATAAAACACTTAATAAAAACCGAACAATCTTGTACGACACGAGACTTTGTTGCGGAGTGTTTATACGCGTCCTGTTTCGGGGCGAGGTGTAAATACTTCCCGCGATGGATAGGTCTTAGTACAAGACAGTTCACAAACAAATTCAAAAACACTTCTTTTAAAAAGACAAAAACAAACAATAACCGACTATCCTGCGGGAACTTCTCTTCTCATCTCATTCGCTCACAACGCGAACTTGCGACGACTTGTCTTTCATGCAAGACGGTAAACGCACTCGTACCAGACGAGCCTGCAACACCTGAGCATAGACATACGCAGTTCCAGCTGTAAAAAACACAAGCAAATAGTTCCCGCCTAGGTTAGGCGAACTACGTCGACTCTGATCCTCATTATCCCGATGAGGTACGTAGGC
This sequence comes from Lathyrus aphaca, assembly GCA_963966055.1. Taxonomy (NCBI): domain Eukaryota; kingdom Viridiplantae; phylum Streptophyta; class Magnoliopsida; order Fabales; family Fabaceae; genus Lathyrus; species Lathyrus aphaca. The sequence continues at coordinate 271,382,301 of OZ014520.1, forward strand.
AGCGGGGTAGGGCCCGTTCGAGCACACTCTTTATTTTCCCTACATTTCCCCTTTTCTTTCCATTCTCATGTTCTTATTTCAGTTCATTTCTCATTTCCATTCCAGCTAGCGGTTTTATTCAGCAGCATTCTTATTTCTCACCCTTTGAAACAAAACAAGCAAGCGTGGATCCCGTCGGGTACGACGGACGATCTGGGGTGCTAATACCTTCCCAGTTCGTAACCGACTCCCGAACTCAGATCTTTGGTTCGCAAGGCCTTGTCCTTTCCTTCTTCCTCAGGTTTGTGCAACATTACCTTTCCCATTCTTTCGGGATAAAAATGTCTGGCTGGCGACTCTAACCTTTCCGCGCCACTTTCGCGTTTGTACTAGGATGAAAATCCCGGGAGCGACAGCTGGCGACTCTGCTGGGGATTAACCTGATTCTTCCGGTTTCCCTTGTAGAGTCAATCCTAGCGCCTGTTTGGTTTTGTTCTTTGGGTGTATATGTGTTTGTTGCTGAGTGCTTTAGTTTAGCTTTACTGTTTTATTTACAGTTTTATTTACAGCTTTATTTTATCGCATTTATTTACCGCTTTCAGTATTTTATTTTCCATGCATCATATTATACTGGACTGTCTGGCTGTGCTGGTTTTCATTTTTTCTGTGGGTTGGGAGTTACTGTGAGATAAGCCAAATACCCGGCTTGAGTGCACCATAGGATTAGCGTGGACAGACATTGTACTCTTATGGTATCTCACCATGATGGGTGGCGATGTGTTCCACACCCAGATTGCGACCGTCTTGGAACTATTCTGTGTGGGGATTACCTCACTTCAGGGTACGACCTTGATAGTTATGTGCATCTGGTGACCGATCTTCGAGGACCTTAATGGAAACACCCCTCTCCAGTGATGACAGTGGCAGACCACATTTGTTGGCAAACCCACTCGCATCCGAGGGTCCATTGGGAACTCGCATAGGATGGCCTGGTTCTCTCATAGGAATTCAGTTAAAGCAAACTGTTCGTATGACGATAGTATTGTACCCTTCGGGATGAATGTACTATTGTTTCTCGATTCAGTGCTTGAAGCTGGAGACTTGTGAGGGATGCTTGTTTTTTCCGGACTCAACTGAGACCTCCCTGCGTAGTACATAATACCAAACCGATTCCCTGATTTGGTCATGAGCCATTTCTCGGAAATGGTGAACGTATTATTGCTATTCGGCTTTGGGAGTCCGTGATGTTGACCCGAGTAGCACACCCGTGAGATTGGGAGGGGTTTACAGGTTTGCAGGAACCCTGGTACCTTCAGCATACCCACTTTGCCTTTGGTTCAGTTTTTGTGATCTGGATTTCTGTTCTTAAGTTATGGACCCCGGATCAGAGGGATGATTATTGTGATATCTGGATTTTGAGACTGTGCACCGACACCTGATTATATGATTGGCACATCACAGACACTTCACTGATCACATGCCTTGCCTTGCATAAACATCATATCATCATTAATCATTTGTGTTTCTTTTATTCTCAGGGTTTGCATTATTCCCGGTTCCTGGTCATATCTTTGCTTCAGAATGGAAGACGTCAGAAAGAAGAATATTTTCTACAAGTTTTTTGATACCAAGGTTGACTTGCTCAAGCAGATGGTGTCTCTCATTACCCCGGGTCACTTGGATTTCTTCAAACAGCAGTATGGTGATATTTTGGATATGGTTTTCAGCTTGGATAGTTCACAGAAGAGTGCCATTCATACTTTGCTACAGTACTATGATCCTAGACTCCGATGTTTCACATTTCCGGATTTCCAGCTAGGTCCGTTGCTAGAAGAGTATGTTGAGATTCTAAGACTACCGATTCAGGATCGGATTCCGTTCAATTCAGAGATGACAAGACCAACTCACACCGACATTGCTAAGGCTCTTTATTTGAGCCCATCAGAAGTATCTGCTAATCTGGTTTCCACCAAGGCCGGGGTGCTTGGTTTTCCCTTAGAGTTTCTGGTCGGAAAAGCTGAAGAGTGTGCCGTGGAAAAGCAGTGGGATTCAGTTTGCGCTATCTTGGCATTATCTGTGTACGGGATAGTTTTGTTTGCTGATATGGACAAGTTTGTGGACATAAATGCAATTCATTTGTTTGTGTTAAAGAATCCGATACCTACTCTCCTGGGTGACTTGTATTATTCGGTGCACTATAGGAATGAGAAGAGACGAGGTGGCTTGGTTAGATGTTGTGCTCAGTTGTTCTACACTTGGTTTATGAGGCACATCCCTATTGTTGGAGTGTTTAGGGATCCCAATGTAATATGGTCGCAGAAGCTCAACACGTTGACTGCCAAAGACATCAGATGGTTCACTTTGAGGTTAAAAGGGAAAGAGCTCATCTCCAGTTGTGGAAAGTATCCTAATGTTCCCCTCTTAGGAGTAGCAGGTTGCATTAACTACAACCCCATACTCTTGAGAAGACAATTAGGGTACGCTTTGAAGAATGTTCCCAAGGATTCAGAGTTGGATCAGACTTTCTATTTTCCTATGAAGGATAATCTCTCATTGGTGCGGGAGGCTGCAGGTGCTTGGAAAACGGTTATTAAGAAGGGTATAGATCGTTTGGGCAGGAGCAACAATCAAATGTTTCCCGAGTTTGAAGCGTGGGTAAGAGAAAAAGCTCAAGTGACTCTAATCCCTTTCTCTGCACCGTTACCACCACCTACTACGGTGCCTTTGGAAGAATATCAGAAGTTAGAAGCTTTGGTTAAGCAACTGAGGGTTGAAAATCAAGAGGCTCTTAATTCTTGTCAAGCGCTGATGATCCAAAACCGTCAATTGAAAGATAGAGCTGAGCAAGCCGAGGAGATAGTCCGTCTTAAGCAGAAGGATTTTGAAGATAGAGAGCTCTACTTCCGAAAGAAAGGTTTAGCTGAGACTCATAAGACGGCCCAGCGCCGAAGAGAGAAGAAAGATCTTAGTGAAGCCAATGAAGCTGTTACTTTATGGCAGGAGAAATGGGACGAAAATCTGAAGAAACAAAAGGAGTTAGACGCCAAGCACAAACAGGAAGTCAAAAGCCTTCAGGATTCTCTAGATGGGCAGAAAGAACTTCTCAGGAAAGCTTATTATCAAGAGGAAGATCGTATCCGGCGCGTAACCGAAAGTCAGCAGGCACTGAAGGAAGCTCAAAAGGAGATTGAAGACTTAAAGTTGAAAGCTGATGTGAAAAGGTCGAAGGCCAAATCAAGTCAAAGCAAGGAGAATGAAGCAGCATTTCTACAGCAGATCGAGGAGTTACACGCTTCCTCTGATACGAGGGACCTCCTCATTCAGAAGCTCATCCAGGAGCCTGGTCATCCATATGTGGGTCAGCTGTTCCAGAGCGTCAAATGCCTTAGCTGGAGATTGAAAGATATAGAGTTCCCTAGTGTTTAATTTCATATTGTTGTACTTGGATTACCCACAGACTTGTTGTGGGATTCCTTATATGTGATGTACTTTTGTTGTTGTGATTGGCACCCTTCAGGGACTTTTGTATTTTCAGACTCCAGTTTATATGATTGATTTGTTCCGGATTTCTTGTTTGTTATTTGCACCGACACGGGGTAATGAGCACCAATTCTTCACAGCCGTCATTATGTCTGAATATCATTTGGGTCTTCTTCCCAATTCTTATCTTCTTAATGCCAGGACCGGACACAGTAAGATACTCGGGAATAAAAGGAACACATTGCATTGCATACGCATCATTTGCATTTTGTCTTTGTCTTTGCAGGTTTTTCTTCGAGATGTCTAATTTATCTGTGTTCATCAGGCAAAGATTGCGAGGGCCGCCAAGACCCGGTACATTCGACAGAATATTCCTCATCGGTACGCGACACGCAGTAATCAAAGAACAGCAATGGACGCCATGCAGACAGAACTCAACGATGTCCGTACCAAGATGGCAGAATTTGTGACTCTGATGCAGGGGATGGCCCAGGGGCAGCAGGAGCTGAGAAATGCAATTCAAGGGTTAACTCCTCCTAACACTAATGCTCAGGAAACTACTTCCGGCGGACTAGGGGCTCCTCCCAATGCCAACAACGGTACAGGTGGACCTCATGTTCCAGATCCAGCTATGGCTACGTATGTTCCTGTGCAGGACAGGCAGGAAGACCAATTCCAGTACTTCAACAATGATATGGGTTTCGGCGGTGACGGAAATCTCAACGACTTCTTGGTGCTTGCAGAGAAGGTCAAGGCCTTAGAGTGCAAGGATACTTTGGGAATTGACGTGTCAGATATGGGTTTAGTACCTGGGGTGGTCATTCCACACAAGTTCAGGCCACCCGCATTTGATAAATACAACGGCAACTCTTGCCCGAAAACTCACCTACAGGCTTTCTACAGGAAGATTGCGGCTCACACGCGAGATGAGAAACTATGGATGTACTATTTCCAGGATAGCCTTTCTGGAGGATCCTTGGAGTGTTACATGAAGTTGGAAAGAAGTTCTATCAGAAGCTGGAAGGATTTGGGAGAGGCCTTCCTCAGACAATATCAATACAACATTGACATGGCACCTAGCCGTACTCAGCTCCAAAGCTTGACACAGAGGAGTTCGGAGAGCTTCAAAGATTATGCACAGAGGTGGCGTGAGGTGGCCGCCCGAGTGCAACCACCTTTACTGGAAAGAGAGATGGTCGATCTTTTCTTGAATACCCTCCCAGGGCATTTCATGGAAAGGTTGGCTGGTTGTTCCTCAAGTGGTTTTTCGGACATTATCTTGACTGGAGAAAGAATCGAAAGCTGGCTCAAACAGGGGAAGATTCAAAATGGAAGCGCTTCAGCGTCTGGTATCAAGAAATCCTTTGTGAAAAGGAGGGAAGGAGAAACAGGAGCAGTATACGCGCAGAGAGGAATGATACACCAAGGATATTATCAGCAAGTGGCCCCCGTCACTATTTCAACTCCTCCAGTTCAACAACGTGTTCAGCCTCCACAGCCGCAACGCTCGCAGGGGTATCAGCCAAGACCCCCTCGTCCGTACTACCCTCAGAAGCCGAGGGATAGACATTTTGAAGCTCCACCAATGTCTTACTCCCAACTGTTGAAGAATCTCCTGCAGCTTCAAATGATTCAGCTCCGTACCTTGCAACCTCCGAGGCCAGGCCAAATTCCTGAAGGTTATGATTCGAATGCTAGATGCGAGTTTCATTCTGGAGCTCCCGGCCATAGTACTGAAAATTGTAAAGCGTTGAAACATGTCGTTCAGGATTTGTTGGATTCTAAAGCGATCAATTTCGCTCCCTCTCCTAATGTGCTGGAAAATCCCATGCCTCCTCACAGGGGCACGGTTGGTGCAATTGGTGAAGGGGAGAAATTGAATCTGGTGGATGATGTAGATGACTTGAAGACTTCATTGGTTGCTATCAAGATTTGTTTGTTAAAGAAAGGTATTTTCCCCGGATGCGAGGATGATTGTTCAGAATGTACAGAAGCTACCAACGGTTGCAAGAGATTGAAGGCCGGAATTCAAGGTATGATTGATGAAGGAGTGCTGCAATTTGACAAGATCGTGAAAGAAGGTGAAGTATCTACAGTGACTATCTTTTATGATCCATCCCAAGCTCCTTCGCGTGCCAGAGTGGCGCCAATAACTATTACCACTGCTGGACCCATAATGTACCAAAGTGACAGAGCTGTTCCTTGGCATTACGGTGGTGAAGTGTATTACAATGGTCAGAGGCAAGAATTGGCCACGACTAGTATAACCCCAGCTCAAGTAGAGAATGTTGGAATAGGGGGTTTTACTCGAAGTGGAAGACTGTTTGCGCCTGAAGCATTGAGAAACAATGTGATACCACCTAGGGATACTGCCGAAGCCCAAGCAAGAGCCAGAGGGAAGCAACCTGTAGTTGTCAATGATCCAACTCCATCGGCTGATCCAGATCTCACCTTTGATAAGGAAGCGGAAGAATTCCTGAGGATCATCAAGAAGAGTGACTATAAGATTGTAGATCACTTGCAGCAGACGCCATCAAAGATCTCCATCTTATCATTGCTCATGTGTTCGGATTCTCACAGGAAGGCCCTTTTAAATATTCTGAACAAGGCATACGTGCCTCAGGATATTTCTGTGAATCAGTTAGAAACGGTGGTGTCCAGCGTTAATGCCAGTCATGGATTGGGTTTCACAGACTTGGACTTAACTTCTGATGGGCGTGCTCACAATCGGGCATTGCATATTTCTTTGGAATGCAAAGGTGCGGTGCTCTCCCATGTGCTGGTGGATACTGGTTCATCTTTGAACGTCCTGCCTAAGAAGGCATTGATGAAGCTGGACTATGATGGAGTGGTGTTAAAGCCCAGTGATTTAGTAGTCCGAGCATTTGATGGATCAAGAAGATCGGTATTTGGAGAGGTGGAGTTACCTATCAAGGTAGGTCCACAAGTCTTCAATACCACGTGTTACGTGATGGATATCCAGCCGGCATATAGTTGTTTACTTGGAAGGCCCTGGATTCACTCGGCAGGAGCGGTTTCTTCTACACTTCATCAAAAATTAAAGTTCGTCTGGGAAGGTCAAGTTGTGACGGTCAGCGGGGAAGAAGATATTTTCGTTAGTCATCTAGCCTCATTCAAATATGTGGAGATGGATGGCGAAATAGTCGAGACCCCTTGTCAAGCTTTTGAGCCTGTGAAGTCCGAGCAAGCATCTGCAGTAGCAATTTCTCCTGAAGAACCGAAGAAGGTGGTTTCCATAGCTTCCTATAAACAAGCGCGTGAATTGGTAGAATCCGGGATCCGAGAAGGCTGGGGGAGCCCGGTAGAAGTGCCAGAGAAGAAGGACATGTTCGGGATTGGTTATCACCCTGGAGGATCTTCGTCTGAAACAGGTGCAAAAGGTTGTCAAAGCCCGGTCACTTTCACAAGTGCGGGAATGGTAAACTACGAGAACATCAGTGCTGTACAGGATGACATCGTCGATAGCGATTGTGACTTAGATGAATGGATCAGGCCTGCCGCTCCAGGAACTCAACTTAGCAACTGGACATCGGAAAGGCTTATTTCGGTCACTTCCTTCGAAGAGTAATAATGTCTTGTTTCTATTTTTCCTGTACTAAAGCACTATGTCTTACCCCGGGGCATAGTGTCTCTTTGTAAGGGTTCATTTGTTCATTAACGCAATCATTAATAAAACTGACGTTTCACATTCATTTCATGTTGTTCTCTGTCCTTCGTTTTTTACTTTTGTTTTTCAAAAAAGAAAGAAAAGTTTTAAAAATGGCAATGTTTCTCAGTTTCTCAAGTTGTTGCTAAAGCCTTGCATGAATCATCATTCATGCAGGTGCTCGTCACCGGATCTTATCAATGACGACCCTGTTATGGCTAAGTATGACTTCGACAATCCAATTTATCAAGCCGATGAGGAAGGTGAAGAGGATTGTGATTTACCCGAAGAATTGGCCAGACTGCTCAAACAGGAGGAGAAGATGATTCAGCCGCATGAGGAAGATGTTGAAGTGATAAACCTGGGTACTGAAGAGGACAAGAAAGAAGTCAAGATCGGAGCTGCATTAGAAGAATCTGTCAAGACTCGTTTGATGGCTATGCTTCGAGAGTACGTTGACGTCTTCGCATGGTCCTACCAAGATATGCCTGGTTTAGACACTGACATTGTGGTACACAAGCTACCTCTCAGAGAAGGTTGTCCTCCGGTGAAGCAGAAGTTGAGGCGCACACGTCCAGACATGGCAATCAAAATAAAAGAAGAAGTGCAAAAACAGTTTGATGCTGGCTTCTTGGCCGTGACTAGTTATCCTCCATGGGTTGCTAACATTGTGCCGGTTCCTAAAAAAGATGGCAAAGTCAGAATGTGTGTGGATTACAGGGATTTGAATAAGGCTAGCCCCAAAGATGATTTCCCTCTACCTCACATAGATGTACTTGTCGATAATACTGCTCAGTTTTCCGTGTTCTCTTTCATGGACGGATTCTCAGGCTATAATCAAATCAAGATGGCTCCTGAGGATATGGAAAAGACAACTTTCATCACTCCTTGGGGCACCTTTTGTTACAAGGTCATGCCGTTTGGTTTAAAGAATGCAGGAGCTACCTACCAACGGGCAATGGTGACGTTGTTTCACGACATGATCCATCATGAGATTGAGGTTTATGTTGATGACATGATAGCAAAGTCCCAGACGGAAGAAGAACACTTGGTCAACCTAGCAAAATTGTTTGACAGGCTTCGAAAGTTCAGACTGAGGTTAAATCCGAATAAGTGCACCTTCGGGGTTCGTTCTGGCAAGCTGCTCGGCTTCATTGTTAGTGAACGAGGAATTGAGGTTGATCCGGCCAAAGTGAAAGCAATCCAAGAAATGCCTGAGCCGAAGACTGAAAAGCAAGTGCGTGGCTTCTTAGGGAGACTAAACTACATTGCACGGTTTATTTCTCACCTGACGGCCACGTGCGAGCCCATCTTCAAGCTTCTGAGGAAGAATCAAGCCATTAAATGGAATGAAGATTGTCAGCGAGCCTTTGACCGAATCAAAGAGTACCTGTTGGAACCACCAATTCTTATGCCTCCAGTGCCAGGAAGGCCTTTGATCATGTATCTTACTGTGCTGGAAGGATCGATGGGATGTGTACTGGGTCAGCAAGACGAGTCTGGTCGAAAAGAGCATGCCATTTATTACCTTAGCAAAAAGTTTACCGATTGTGAGACACGATACTCACTACTCGAGAAAACTTGCTGCGCTTTGGCATGGGCTGCTCGCCGACTAAGACAGTACATGCTGACTCATACTACTCTCCTAATTTCCAAGATGGATCCTGTAAAATACATCTTTGAGAAGCCGGCTTTGACAGGAAGAGTGGCCCGTTGGCAGATGATACTCACGGAGTATGACATACAATACACTTCACAAAAAGCAATCAAGGGGAGTGTGTTGTCAGAATACTTGGCCCAGCAGCCGATTGATGATTATCAACCCATGAGGTTTGAGTTTCCAGATGAGGACATCATGTTCCTCAAGTCGAAAGACCATGAAGAACCACTTCCGGAGGAGGGGCCCGACCCTGAATCCAGATGGAAGTTGATGTTTGACGGAGCTGTAAACATGAATGGGAGTGGAGTAGGTGCTGTTATTATCTCACCAGAAGGAGTCCACACACCTCTCGCTGCTCGGTTGACCTTCGAGTGCACTAATAACGAAGCAGAGTATGAAGCCTGCATCATGGGGATCGAAGAGGCAATAGACTTGCGAGTCAAGAACCTTGAGATCTTCGGAGATTCTGCTTTGGTAGTAAATCAAGTCAATGGCAAATGGCTAGTTCATCAAGCTCGTTTGATTCCTTACCGAGACTATGTCAGGAGGCTGTTAACCTTCTTTACCAAAGTAAAGCTGAGCTATGTTCCTAGGGACGAAAACCAGTTTGCCGATGCTCTCGCAACCCTATCATCCATGATTAAAGTATGCCGAGAAAATTTCGTGCCTCGAATTTCGATCTCTCGTCTAGAAAGACCGGCTTATGTCTTCGCAGTTGGTAATGGTGAAGATGACAAGCCTTGGTACCACGACATCAAACAATTCCTGAAAGCTCAAGAATACCCGGCTGGGGCATCCAGTAAAGATAAGAAAACTCTTAGAAGACTGGCGGGAGGTTTCTTCTTGAATCAGGATGGTGTGTTGTACAAACGGAACTTTGACATGGTGCTGCTTAAATGTGTAAACAGACACGAGGCAGACATGTTAATGCAGGAGGTTCACGAAGGCTCCTTTGGTACCCATGCTGGAGGTCATGCCATGGCCAAGAAATTATTGAGGTCGGGATACTATTGGATTACCATGGAATCTGATTGTTGTACATATTCCCGCAAATGCCATAAGTGTCAAATTTATGCCGACAAGGTCCATGTGCCTCCGAATCCGTTGAGTGTCATGTCTTCACCGTGGCCATTCGCTATGTGGGGCATCGATATGATTGGAAAGATTGAGCCAACAGCCTCTAATGGACATCGCTTCATCCTAGTTGCTATTGATTATTTCACAAAGTGGGTCGAAGCTGCTTCCTATGCCAATGTCACTAAACAAGTGGTCGCTCGATTTATTAAGCGGGACATCATTTGCCGGTATGGAGTCCCTGAAAGGATCATTACTGATAATGGTTCTAATCTCAACAACAAGATGATGGCTGACTTGTGTCGAGACTTCAAAATAGAACATCACAACTCTTCTCCATATCGTCCTAAGATGAATGGCGCCGTCGAGGCGGCTAATAAAAACATCAAGAAGATTGTTCAGAAGATGGTTGTGACGTACAAAGATTGGCACGAGATGTTACCATTCGCGTTGCATGGGTATAGAACATCAGTGCGCACTTCAACTGGGGCAACTCCATTCTCATTGGTGTATGGTATGGAGGCAGTTCTACCGGTCGAAGCGGAAATCCCTTCCTTGAGGTTGATGATGGATATCAAGCTAGATGAAGCTGAATGGCTCCGATCCCGATATAATCAATTGAGCCTCATTGAAGAGAAGCGTCTAGCAGCTGTGTGCCATGGACAGTTGTATCAGCGACGAATGAAGCAAGCTTTTGACAAGAAGGTGCGACCACAGAGGTACATGCCAGGAGATTTAGTGCTGAAAAGGATTCTTCCTCCTCTCAACGATCACAGGGGCAAGTGGACACCCAACTATGAAGGACCGTTCGTGGTTAAAAAGGTCTTCTCAGGCGGAGCCTTAATGCTGACAACCATGGACGGAGAAGACTTTCCATCCCCTGTCAACGCAGACGCAGTAAGAAAATACTTCGTGTAAAAAGGACCCGCTGGATAAAAACAGAATAAAGATCCAGGCAAAAATGGGCATCCCGGCGAGCCAAAAACAGAATAAAAGGCTCGGGCAAAAGTTAGGGAAATATTGAAAAAAATGTACACCCGCTGAGTTGAAAAGCCACATCGGACAACTCAGGCAAAAAAGGGTATCCCGGTGGATTGAAAACCTGAAAGGGCGATCCACGCAAAAGAGGGATTAACACGAACGACTGCGATCTGCGAGATCCATGACATACCTACAGTGGAGGCTATACTAAGGGTTGAAGATCAGTTCACTTACTTTTTCTCAAGAGACAGAAGAGCGGAGCGTCTTGAAGACATACGAGTCATAACCGGGTTGATACTTGATGAGATTCATTTTTCACATTGCCAATAGGGTAGTTTGTTTTTCTTTCAGCTGTTCCCTCATTCCAGGGAACTGCTTCCTTTGTACTGCCTATTCAGGGCTACCTTTCAAAATCAATAAAGTTCAACTTCAGTCAATTGACTATTTTACTTCTTTGTTTTTACTTTTTTTCATCCAGCATTGATTGATTGTGAAAACGTCTATCAAATGGTAACTTGCATTGTGTTATGAACATTTGAATGCTTTTCTAACTCGTGCAGGAGAATAGAAACATTTAATTCAACTCTAAAAGGGTGTTGAGATACCTAGACAATCATTCATGCTATGAGCCTGGGGCAAGCAGGTCCCAAATTAATTCTCTATGTTGCAGGTACTATCGATTGTGTTCATGCAGGTACAGGTACTGGTGTTGCTAACAGAGCTAAAAGATCACTATCCAGGATGGGCATTCCCATTTGTTTGAGCAGAAACAAATGTCTCCCAGGGTGTTTCCAACTATCCCCAGCCATGTGCAAGTTGAAATTTATCCCAGCTAGACAGCAGAGAGTGGGTGCAATCCCCAAGCAGAAGTCTCCGTGCAGACAGGGGCAATTCTTAACAGCGTAAAGAGTATTTTGCCTCCCCAGCAAGGTGTTTCCTCAACAGTGTCATGCCTTTGGTTCTCCGCCAAGTCAGGAGGTCCTCACTTCCTCACCAGAGTTCAAGAAGAGTCCATCTCCAGCAGGGTCTTGGCATTCCAATCTCAAAGTCCAATTTATTTTTGGCAGTGGCGGCTGTTCGGAGCCGGTGTATTATTGACTACTTTCCCCGCAGAGTTGTCTCTTCCTCATCAGGATGGATCAGGTCAATGTAGTGATCATCTGTTCCTCCCCAATCAAGCCATCTGAGATACTTGCAGTCTCCTTATCAGGAGATCTCTTTGCATTTGCATATGCATAATCATCATTACATTTGCATCCTCCAAAGCGTAGCATTTCCATCATCATGGAGCATTACGCCATAAATTCAAACATATGCATGCCAGCATGGGCCAGTTTTGAGGTATATTACGTACGACTTATAGCATCTTCTCAACCTGAAGTACTCCGCACAGAGGATACCAATATCATTTTTCAGACATCCTTGTCTTTTTCAAGTCAATGATCGTCATTTCTCTGCGTCTTGTTTGGTACAACAGTCGCGTCGCAGGTTCTCGTTTTGTACAACGGTCCTGTTTGCTTGGGCTCTCTTTTATGTACAATGATCCCGTTCCATCTTGTCCTATTTTCTTTGTTTCTGGTTACCACCTGCGGTCGGTATACCTTCGCGGCTCCATTCGAGGATGGTTTCGTGTTAGATCCGAGGATCTTTTGATTTGTCATTCGAGGATGACATTTCTTTTCTTCAAGTCCTTCTGCGGTTGGTCTCGTTGTTGTGGCTATTATTCGAGGATAGTAGTTCACTTTTTGAGCTTATTGATCGAGGTCAGTTTGTCTCTTTTGCAAAGTCTGTCTGAGGTCAGCTTTGTGTTTGGTTATCAGTCGAGGCTGGTATACCTTTGCGTCTCCATTCGAGGATGGTTTCGTGTCAGATCTGAGGATCTTTTGATTTGTCATTCGAGGATGACATTTCTTTTCTTCAAGTCCTTCTGCGGTTGGTCTCGTTGTTGTGGCTATTATTCGAGGATAGTAGTTCACTTTTTGAGCTTATTGATCGAGGTCAGTTTGTCTCTTTTGCAAAGTCTGTCTGAGGTCAGCTTTGTGTTTGGTTATCAGTCGAGGCTGGTATACCTTGCGTCTCCATTCGAGGATGGTTTCGTGTTAGATCCGAGGATCTTTTGATTTGTCATTCGAGGATGGCATTTCTTTTCTTCAAGTCCTTCTGCGGTTGGTCTTGTTTTTGTTTTGTGTGGCTATTATTCGAGGATAGTAGTTCACTTTTCGAGCTTATTGATCGAGGTCAGTTTGTCTCTTTTGCAAAGTCTGTCTGAGGTCAGCTTTGTGTTTGGTTATCAGTCGAGGCTGGTATACCTTTGCGTCTCCATTCGAGGATGGTTTCGTGTTAGATCCGAGGATCTTTTGATTTGTCATTCGAGGATGGCATTTCTTTTCTTCAAGTCCTTCTGCGGTTGGTCTTGTTTTTGTTTTGTGTGGCTATTATTCGAGGATAGTAGTTCACTTTTTTTGAGCTTATTGATCAAGGTCAGTTTGTCTCTTTTGCAAAGTCTGTCTGAGGTCAGCTTTGTGTTTGGTTACCGCCTGCGGCCGGTATACCTTTGCGTCTCCATTCGAGGATGGTTTCGTGTTAGATCCGAGGATCTTTTGATTTGTCATTCGAGGATGGCACTTCTTTTCTTCAAGTCCTTCTGCGGTTGGTCTTGTTTTTGTTTTGTGTGGCTATTATTCGAGGATAGTAGTTCACTTTTCGAGCTTATTGATGGAGGTCAGTTTGTCTCTTTTGCAAAGTCTGTCCGAGGTCAGTCTTTGTTGTTGATGGTTATCGCCTGCGGCCGGTATACCATCGTGTTTCTATTCGAGGATGGTTTTAGTACTGGATCCGAGGATCCCTCATGAGTTGTCATTCGAGGATGGCATTCTTCCCAGCATATTTCCACCTGGTTCTATTTTCGTTACCTATGCAGAGGTCAAAACAAAAAATATATAAATAAATAAATGGGCGGGTGGCATTCCTGTTATCCCGAGTTCAAATTTTCAGGTTTTATTCGAGTATTCAATCACTCCATACCTTGAACGCCTAGAAGTTGTTGCAATCATCCGTTCAGGTCTGCAGTTGATTGAATAGGGGCAGCTGTAATACCTCAAAATTTGCCCTCTCATTTCCTCAACATTTTGCATAGCATTTTGCATATATGGATTCATAAAATAACCAAAAACATTGCATCATATATAGCATAGCCGAGGCGTGGGTATGTGATCAATGATCGGAGCAACCGAAAGTTATGAAGAGGCTACCGAAGGGCCACAAAGCTTCTCAACCTTGTGCAAAGGGTTCACAATATCCCACAAGTCTTCACTTGAAGCCACAAGTCATGGAAAGTTTTGGTTTGATTGAAGGAGGCAAGCAGTGCAATACTTCTTGAGGGAAAAGAGCCGAATTAGGGTTTCATTTCTACAGGGCTTCTACATAAATTTTTTGAGTCGAAGTGGATTTCTTTGACTTATATATGATGTCAAGTGCCTAGGGTTCAAATCTCGTCCACAAGTTCATTTTGGAAGGGGTTCGACTGGCCGGACGACGGAAAATCGAAGAATTGGAGAAAAGGCAACCGAGCTAGGTAAAAAGGGATCGACTCCGGACTTTTAAGATCGAAATCATGAAATTAGGGTTACAATTATCCTATGGTTCATATTTGGTCAAGAAACGATGGAGGAATCATGAAAAAAATCAAAGAAAATCATTTGAAAGTTAGTTGGTTTTGCATTTCCCTCCACCTTTCCTTCCACTTTCTTTCCACACTTCCTTTAATTCTTTCCATCTTGTTTTTCCACTTCAATTCCACTCCATTTCCCTTGGAAACTTCCACCACCTTCCACCATCTTCTAGAGTGTTCCAAGGAATATTCCAAGGAATATTCCAAGGAATATTCCCTTTTCCAACCCTAACCCTAACTAACTTCCAAACCTAATTTTGGATCCCAAACCTAATTTTTGGGCCCCAAACCCAAACCTAACTCCTAGCCTAAGCCCTATTTAAGTCATTTTCATCCAAACCAAGAGGGTTCCCACCATTTTTTTTCTAATTTCACTCTTTGAGAAGCACTTTTTCTCTCTCACTTTTCCTCTCCCTTTCACCAAAGCTTTTTCAAATAAGCTCTTCAAGTTTCACATTGAAACTTGAAGATCTTGAAGCTTAAGCCTCAACCTCCATTGATTTTGTGGATTGTGGAAGAAGAAGCTACTGAATTTTGTGAAGATTATCGACTTATCGGAAGCACACGAAGATTCAAGCTCAAGAACGCATTTATTTTGCGGTTTTCGGTTTTCGGTTTTCTCTTCGATTCAAGCTTCGATTCTTGCAACAATCACCGAAGCACTCCTCCGCTTCGTAGGTTGGTGATCTTAATCATTTCTTCTTTAAGTTATTCTCTTCATCTCGCCACTTTTGGCATTCTTTAATTGCTTTTTTTCGTTTTGTTTAAAATCAATTCCGTTTCAATTATGTTTGCTTGTGATTTGTTGATTTTTGTTGATTTGGATTTAAGGTGTTAATAGATATAGGTTCTACCATGTGTAAATAAGCTCCGAATAAGTAGAAATTAGTGGTAGCATGTCCCTAGGTATGTTAGGATTGTCTAGAAGCAAATTTGTGGCCAAAAGCACTTTTTTTAAAAGCTTTTTTTTCAACTCTGTTCAGTGTTAACCGGTTAACGCATATGGTTAACCGGTTAACACATGCGTTTTTGGCCAAATTGCTTCTGTTTTGGGTCTGTTAACCGGTTAACCTATACGGTTAACCGGTTAACGCTGTGAATTTTTGTGTTTTTGGTTTCTTTGATTGCTCATCCCTAAGTCCTAGTGCCTTTAATGTTCATACTTGTTTAGGTAGTGATTTTAGGGAATTTTTTAGTCCATTTCCAGTAGCTAGTTCCCCCATTTCGAGTCGTTTCGACACGATTCCGTTCATGTTGCGTTTTAGGCATTTTTTTGTGTTCTTTGTGCATATCTTGGTTTCTTGCATTTTGTTGCTATGTTTGTGCATAATTTGGCATATAATAATCATGTTGCATTCTGTTTTTACATGTTTGCATTGCATTAAATCATTGTGCATTTCATTATATCAATGTATGTTGCATTTTGCATAATCATGTATGTATGTGTATTTGATTTCATTTTGTTGCATACTTGATCACATCACTCATGTCAATTTAATTCTGAATTTTGCATTGAGTTTAGTATGTTTGCTGAGCAATCATGTTGCATGTTCATAATCAAAGATCATCATGCTCATATGATATGTTTAGGTGCTACTTTGTGCATTACTTGTTGCATAATCCATATGATGCAGGCTTGCATAATCATTCAATAATGTTCATGTTCTTGCATTGGTGTATGTTGATCCATGTTTAAATGCATGTTTGTGATGTGTTAGTACATTTTAATTGATTTTGTGCATTAAAAAAATGAAAATAAGCAATTCTGGATTTTGCATTTCATAGCTGTTTTTGCATAAGTGCTGTAAAATGTATGCTGTTTGTTATGTGTGCATGCTGCATTTGATCTTTTACACCTTCTTTTTTTCATGCTGCATGCTGGCTGTAAAAAGCTGAGTTATATCTTGCATTGTTTTCATGGCTGATTGTGTAATAGGGGCTGTAATAGGTGCTGTATTTTTTGTCTTAGTTTTTCTAGTTCCTTTAGGATTAAAATAGAGTCTAGTTTAGGTCTAAGGTGCCTTAGAATTTAATTAGGATTTAATTAATGTGTGTTTGCCTTATTCTTTTTAATAAAAATGTGCATTAACACTTGTTTTGTAGTGGGGAAGATTGAGGTAAGTTTACTCCACTTTATCCTTTATTTTTTATGCATTTCTTTTAGGCTTCTTAATTCATTTTTCCTTCCATGTTTGTGATTGGTAGGATTCCCCATTGTTAGGACCAACTTATCTTCCTTAGGAAGTAAGTTGCATCCTTTTTCCTTTTTTTTCTTTTCCTTTTTCCATTAGGAATAGAAAACCTCACTAACCACTAGGATCACTTTGTAAATACATAATACATTAGGATTGAGTCTTAGTCCCTTAGATTTTTCCTTTTATCAACTTGAGTCATTCTCTTTCTCATCTCAAAAGAAAAGCAATAAAACACTTAATAAAAACCGAACAATCTTGTACGACACGAGACTTTGTTGCGGAGTGTTTATACGCGTCCTGTTTCGGGGCGAGGTGTAAATACTTCCCGCGATGGATAGGTCTTAGTACAAGACAGTTCACAAACAAATTCAAAAACACTTCTTTTAAAAAGACAAAAACAAACAATAACCGACTATCCTGCGGGAACTTCTCTTCTCATCTCATTCGCTCACAACGCGAACTTGCGACGACTTGTCTTTCATGCAAGACGGTAAACGCACTCGTACCAGACGAGCCTGCAACACCTGAGCATAGACATACGCAGTTCCAGCTGTAAAAAACACAAGCAAATAGTTCCCGCCTAGGTTAGGCGAACTACGTCGACTCTGATCCTCATTATCCCGATGAGGTACGTAGGCAGCGGGGTAGGGCCCGTTCGAGCACACTCTTTATTTTCCCTACATTTCCCCTTTTCTTTCCATTCTCATGTTCTTATTTCAGTTCATTTCTCATTTCCATTCCAGCTAGCGGTTTTATTCAGCAGCATTCTTATTTCTCACCCTTTGAAACAAAACAAGCAAGCGTGGATCCCGTCGGGTACGACGGACGATCTGGGGTGCTAATACCTTCCCAGTTCGTAACCGACTCCCGAACTCAGATCTTTGGTTCGCAAGGCCTTGTCCTTTCCTTCTTCCTCAGGTTTGTGCAACATTACCTTTCCCATTCTTTCGGGATAAAAATGTCTGGCTGGCGACTCTAACCTTTCCGCGCCACTTTCGCGTTTGTACTAGGATGAAAATCCCGGGAGCGACACACACCAATAAACACCACAGACCTTCTCCATTCATCCTCAGGACCACAACTCATCATTCACAATGGCCTGAAACCTCCAGAAACTCCATTGCCATTTCTGACCAAGCTTGAGCAGGAGCTTTCGAAACTCACTATCCAGCCAACTTAAACTCTCATTGAGAATTCAAACATCATCTGGGGATCAAGTAGATTAGATTGCACAAGGAGAGGTGGCCAGAAAGTTCTCAGGTTGAAAGCTCCAAATCTCAGGTAGCTTGAAATTCATTTTTCCAGAAATCATTTTTCTTGTTACAAACTTGTTCTATGTGATTCACTGATTATCCTGATGTCCTTGGTTTTGAAAATGGCTTTGAAATAAGTATTTAATTTGCTTCTGAAGCTTGCGTGCCCTAGTTCTCGTCCTCTTCGATTCAGCTTATTTAGGAAATATAAATGTGTTTTAGGATAGGGGTTTGATTCGTGAGGATGTGAGGAACATTTCCCAGTTTTTAGTTTTCATTTTTGATACGTTTTTAGGGAGTTTGAAGTTTCTCAGGGAGAGAGCTGTCCGGAGAAGACGACCGGAGGTCTTCTCCGGCAGCCTGAGAGTGATTAGGGCTAATGGTCATTAATTAGCAAACTTTAAACCTGGGCCCTTGGATGTTGCTTCCCGCGCGCTAGTGGATGGCCCTGATTCGTCATTAGAAACCCTAACTGTAATTAATTAATTCATAACTGTGATTAACCAAGTTTGAATGTGAGCCACAAGATCACGCGCCAAGTCAATGGTCCCCTCCCCAGATTGCATCTCAGCCTCTCATTCTGTTTACCTTTATTTTATTTGGTTTTTAATTCATTTTATTTCATTAAACTTGCATAATTATTTTAAAATAGTTAAAAATTCTTAAAAATTATGAAACTTTTTCCTAAAAGTTTATTTAATTTTTAAGACCCAAAAACATTTTTATTTTATTTTTTATCATTAAAAAAGTATTTTTAAATATTTAAAAGATTATTTTTAATTGATTAATGGGAATTAATTAATTAAAAATACTTTTAGGTATTTAAAAATTACAAAAAAATTCATGAAATGTTCTAAGACATTTAGAAACATTGTCCAACCTTCAAACCAAATTTCTTTTTTGATCTTGATGAATTTTAAGAATTTTTCATTGAATTAAATCATTTTTTATGCATTATTTTGATCATGGGTTCAAAAATTCATTTCTGCCTATTGGAGAAGGTTTGGACATTGATTCTTTTTGCTTTATTTTGTGTTTAGCATATAGTTTCTAAGATAAAATGGCCATGATTTGATCTTGCATTTTCCAATTGTTTGACATTTCTTTTGTTAAGAACCCTAAAAAACCCTAATAACTTATAAAAATCATATCTTGAGATTGGTTAAGAGTTGAGACCTCCCCTTTGGACCTTGGTTTAGTATAGGTTTAGGGTTTCTTTGGATGGCATTTTCCATTTTTTATCTTAGGGTTTGCTTCTGTTTTGAGTTTTGGTTTGATGTTTAATCCATGAACCCTAATTTGGGCTTCCATATGCATCCATTTTGCATTCTCTTGCATAACATGACTTGCCATGACATTCCATGCTTCCATGTGATTCATTTGACATCATAAGACATATTGAAAGCATGTTTGATCATTGCATCATGTATTTGCCATGTTGTATGCCATGTGCACTTCATAACTTTTCATGTATGATCATGGTTCCTAACTTGCTTCATTTGCATTCATGAACTTGTATGATCATCTCCATGTGCTGCCTCATGTTTGTAGCATCTCATAGCATCATTAGCATCATGTATATGCTTCTGGTTTTGTTTCTCATCATGTCATCTCATCCCATTTTGCATTGCATTGCATTCCTTTTCTAACCTTTCAGGTGGTAAGTGACTTTGAGAAGTGGATTTGCCTTCACTTCTTATACTTTCTCTTCATCACTCTCTTGCATCCATTGCTGCATTTTTGTTTGTGTTTGAGTTTGAGCTTGCTCATTCTTCTTCCTCCTACTTTCTTTCTTCAAGTGACTTGACTTCTTGAATGAAGCAAGCCACTTTGTTTCTCTTGATCTTGTTCATCTGCTTCCTGGTGGTTCTTCTGAAGTTTGTTCTTGAAAACCTCACAAACCTTAGGATCAACCAAGCATGACAATGAATTAGGGTTTTGATTAGTCTCCCCCCATAGTTTTACCTTTGTGTCTCTCTTTGAGTCTTCTCTTCTCATCTCATAATCAGGGACCAAACCCTAAAGGCTTTAAGACTTTGTGATTAAGCTTATGCCTGCATCCTTCTCTTAGGATGGAGTGCATAACTTTAATCCTAAGCCTTGAACCCTTAATGTGTTTAAATCTCTTAACCAATTCACTTAATAAATATCAAGACATCACACTTGTAACTTGGGCCTTGCATTAGGGTTCTAATTCTTCCTTAAGTGGTTAAGAAAGACTAACCCTAGTGTTAATGGACAAGTCCCCCTCAAGTTGTCTTACAAATCATAAAAATCACTTCATCGCCATATCATTAAATAAAATTCACTTAATCAAAGGCTTGTTTTGTCATGAGTTTAATCCCTAATCATGGATTAAGTTGAGGAGCTTTCCTCAGCTTAAACATTCTCATCTATCATCCTTCTTTTAGGATGGTGTAATGAGTCTGTTTAATCCCTGATTATGGCTTAACCTCATTACTCAACACTAAACAAAAACCACAAAAACATCTAAATAATCACAAGTAGGTTAATGATCTTAATCCTGCATCAAAGATGATTAAGTGTGAGAATCTGACTTCACACTTAAGGTATTCTCATTACCCCTAATCAGAGGGGAGATGTGATGAGTTTACTAACCCATTGGTTTAGGCTTAAGCTCATTAACTTATGACAAACTTCAAAAGCAATAAAAGACTGAAAACTCAAAAACAAACAATAATCGTCTCCTTCGGGGTTCTTTTCTCATCACCTTCACTCACAAACGAGAACTTGCTTCTTCCGTCTAATGCAAGACAGTTTGCACCTGAGCCAGACAGGTCATACACTTGAGCATTGACAAGCAAGCAGTTCATCAGTCAATTCATCTTTCAGTCTCTTTGGGTCGAACTACGGTGTTCTGACTTCCTCATTGCACGAGAGGATACGTAGGCATAACTTAACAGTTATCGAACAAAAGTCTCTGTATATTCCCCCTCCTTCTAACTTCATCTTTTTAGCCTCATGATCATGAGCATACTCTTTCCTTACACTGACACCTTCATACTTCATATCACTTATACACTTTACACTGACACCTGTACATCTTTTCCAGCTCATTTACACACAAATTGCACTGACACTACCCCTTTAAGACACAAATCTTTTAAGCGTGGATCCCGTCGAGTACGACGGACAATCTGGGTGCTAATACCTTCCCAGGTTGTAACCAACCCCCTTTCTCAGTCTCTCTGGTTCGCGACCGTCTTATCCATTTCCTTCTAGGTCTATGCAGCATTGCCTTTCCTCCGGGATAAAAATGCCTAGCTGGCGACTCTATTCATCTCCAGTGAGTCCACGGCTGTGTGTTCTCATTGTCCCTCTCGCCGACCGTTCGCGTCTGTACCTTCATATAATCTATTTTCATTTGTCGGGAGCGACAGCAAGGAAAGTAAACAGCAGAAGAAGCAGATTGAGGAATTAAAGGCTGAAAAGGCAAGTCATTTGGAGATCATTGAGACTTTGAAAAATGAAGTCAGCCTACTCAACTCCAAAATGGAGCATATGTCCAAATCTGTCAGAATGTTGAACAGTGGCTCAAGCACACTGGATGCCATTCTCAACAACAAGCACTCAGGGGATAGGACTGGGCTGGGATTTAATAAAGCTCAAAACTCTGAGGCTAGCACAAGCCAAACAACTCCAGATCTTATGAAGTCAAACAAGATGTTCAAGCAGATGTCTCAACATCATGAGAAAAACATGATTAAAAAGAAATATCAAAGGTGGAGATGTCATCACTGTGGAAGGTTTGGTCACATCAAACCTTTTTGCTACAAACTGCATGGATACCCCAATCAGAGTTCCCAACACCTTCCTAAGCAGAAGACAGAGGTCACCAGGAAAACTTGGATACCTAAAGCTATACATTATACTGATCAAAGCTACCAGTACATGCCTAAGCAGAAGAACAAGTTCACCAGGAAACCTTGGAACTCTAGAGATGGACACTACCAAGGGCAGATGCATCAGAGGAGACACACATATATCCAGCAGTGGGAGCCTAAGAGAGGAAGACAGCCTGATCTGAACTCACATTCTAGGCAAAGGAAACCTCACAACAGGCACAAGTGGTCCAAGAAGATTGTTGCCTCTATAGCACACACATCTCTTAGGGTATCTGCTAAGGAAGACTGGTATTTTGACAGTGGCTGCTCAAGGCACATGACTGGACTGAAGAATCTATTGGTAGACTTAAAGTCACACCCATCCATCTATGTAACCTTTGGAGATGGAGCAAAAGGGGAAATCAAGGGAGTTGGGACCCTGGACTGCTCAGGTGTACCAAGTCTAGATGGTGTGCTGTTGGTAAAAGGATTAACTACTAACTTGATCAGCATAAGTCAGTTATGTGACCAAGGTTACAGTGTCAACTTCACCAAAGCTGAGTGCATAGTTTCTGATAAAGAGCAGAAAATGGTCATGAGAGGAGACAGATCAAAAGATAACTGCTATATGTGGGAACCCCAAGATTTCAGCCTCACATCTACTTGTTCCATAGCCAAAGAAAAAGAAGTGAAGCTATGGCATCAAAGACTGGGTCATCTCCATCTCAGAGGAATAAAGAAGATCATCTCTATGGAGGCTATAAGAGGGATCCCAAGACTTAAGATTGATGAAAGAAAAGTGTGTGGTGAGTGTCAAATAGGTAAGCAAACCAAGATGTCACACCCCAAGCTTCAACATCTGACAACTTCCAAAGTCTTGGAATTATTGCACATGGACCTTATGGGACCAATGCAGGTAGAAAGTCTTGGTGGAAAAAGATATGCCTATGTGGTTGTTGATGACTTCTCAAGATATACCTGGATAAGCTTCATCAAAGAAAAGTCAGATGTGTTTGAGGTATTTAGAGATCTGTGCCATAGGATCCAAAGAGAAAAGGCAAGTTGTGTGGTCAGAATAAGAAGTGATCATGGAAAGGAGTTTGAGAATAAAAAATTCTCAGACTTCTGTTCATCAGAAGGGATCAACCATGAGTACTCTTCTCCCATCACCCCTCAACAGAATAGGATTGTAGAAAGGAAAAACAAAACTATTCAGGAGTCAGCTAGAGCCATGATTCATGCCAAGAAGTTACCCCTGTACTTTTGGGCTGAAGCTATGAACACAGCATGCTACATCCACAATAGAGTCACACTAAGAAAGGGAACTCTATCCACCATCTATGAAGTCTGGAAGGGTAGAAAACCTACAGTCAAGTACTTTCATGTATTTGGAAGTAAGTGCTACATCCTGGCTGATAGGGATCAAAGAAGGAAGATGGACCTAAGAGTGATGAAGGGATATTTCTTGGATACTCTATAAATAGCAGAGCTTACAGAGTATTTAACTCCAGAACCAAGGTTATAATGGAGTCAATAAATGTGACTATTGATGATACCTATGCAAAGACAGATGTTGCTGATGATGTTGGAACATCTGCTGACAATCCAACTGAAGTTGAAATAGAAAGTGATAATCTTGACTTCACTTTAACTGAGGCAAAGTCAGAGCAATCCAACAAATCTCCCTCCATCAGAATCCAGAAAGATCATCCTAAAGAACTGATAATTGGTGATCTTAACAGTGGTGTCACCACTAGATCAAGAGAGATGATCTCAGGCTCCTGCTTTGTTTCAAAGGTAGAACCTAAGAACATCAAGGAAGCTCTGAATGATGAGTACTGGATCTCTGCTATGCAGGAAGAATTAGGTCAGTTTACAAGGAATAAAGTATGGGATCTTGTTCCTAGGCCTGATGGCATTAATGTGATTGGCACTAAGTGGGTGTACAAAAACAAGTCTAATGAGCAGGGAGTAGTTACAAGAAACAAGGCTAGGCTTGTGGCTCAAGGATATACTCAAATTGAGGGGGTGGATTTTGATGAAACTTTTGCACCAGTAGCAAGACTTGAATCCATCAGACTACTCCTAGGAATTGCTTGCATCCTAAAGTTCAAATTATTTCAGATGGATGTTAAAAGTGCCTTCCTAAATGGATACCTTAATGAGGAAGTATATGTGGAGCAACCAAAGGGATTTATTGATCCCAGCTGTCCAGATCATGTATATAAGCTGAGGAAGGCTCTGTATGGGCTAAAGCAAGCTCCCAGAGCATGGTATGAAAGACTGACCACCTTTCTCATTAAGCATGGATACAGGAAGGGAGGAATAGACAAAACCCTATTTGTAAAAGATGAAGAGGGAAAGGTTATGATTGCTCAGATATATGTGGATGACATAGTGTTTGGTGGGATGTTAGACAAGATGGTTAAACATTTTGTGACTCAAATGGAGTCTGAGTTTGAAATGAGCCTAGTGGGAGAATTAACTTACTTCCTTGGACTGGAAATCAAACAGATGGAGGATTTCATGTTCATATCCCAAAGCAAGTATGCAAAGAACACTGTCAAGAAGTTTGGGATGGACAATGCAAGTCACAAGAGAACACCTGCCCCCAATCATCTAAAACTGACAAAGGATGACAAAGGTGAGAGTGTAGACCAAAGCTTGTACAGGAGCATGATTGGAAGTCTACTATATCTTAAAGCTAGCAGACCAGATATAGCTTTTGCAGTAGGTGTGTGTGCAAGGTATCAAGCTAAACCAAAGGTGAGTCATCTTAACCAGGTTAAGAGGATCTTGAAATATGTAAATGGTACTTGTGACTATGGTATAATGTACTCTCATGGTTGTGAACCCATCCTCACTGAGTTTTGTGATGCTGACTGGGCTGGAAGTGCTGATGATAGAAAGAGTACATCAGGAGGATGCTTCTTTCTAGGGAACAATTTAATTTCTTGGTTCAGTAAGAAACAGAATTGTGTGTCCTTATCCACTGCTGAAGCTGAATACATTGCAGCTGGTAGCAGTTGTTCACAGCTGGTATGGATGAAACAAATGCTCACAGAATACAATGTCACACAAGATGTCATGACATTGTACTGTGACAATTTAAGTGCTATTAATATCTCCAAAAATCCTATCTAACACAGCAGGACTATGCACATAAATATCAGACATCACTTCATCAGAGACCTTGTGGAGGAGAAGGTGATCACATTGGAGCATGTAGCCACAGAGCTGCAATTAGCTGACATATTCACCAAGGCTTTGGATGCTACCCAATTTGAAAACCTAAGGGGTAAATTGGGAATCTGCATGTGTGACATATAGAAATTATGGAGAAGTGCCAGCATGTCTTATGACATCGTGTGGCATGACCACCAGGTGGCAGCACTAGTCTGGCCAATAACCATTTGTATTCCAGTTTTAAAAATTCCAATAGCAACGGGCTCTATTTATGTACAAACGTGCTTTCAGCTTCTCACATTCTCATTAGCACCACTGAACCTTTTGCATGCTACATCTGAAACTCTGAACTCATCTAAATCCATCATCAAACCTTTATACATCCCCAATACAATCAAAAACATGTCACAACATCAGAACCCTAACTCCATCGATGAGGGTCTCCTTCAGGAAGACGTAGTGAACGTCACTCCATTGTCTGTAGTACCCATGGATGCTACACCTATAAATGTTATCAGAGGAAGTATTCCCATTGCTCAAAAGCCCAGGACTCCCTATGCAAGAAGACCCAAGGAGCCATTCTTCAGCAAAAGTAAGGGAGCCTCTTCAACTTCCAGTGCTCCCAAAGCTTCTGCTTACGTGGACGCAACAATCAAAAAACTTGTAACCAGGATCCTGGCAGAAGAAAGGGTTGTGCCTGGGGTGTCAGTTCCCCTGAACAGGATGCCTGCATCACCTCCCATCAACCAAGCTGAAGAAGACATACCTGCTCCACAAGATGTCCCAAGAAATGTTGAGACAACTAAGAGCTAGGACAAAGCCCCAAATAATGATGAAGAAGTAGAAGGTTCTACTGATGATCAAGCTGCTGAGAATGAGGCTTCCCAACATCCACCAGTTGAGAACCTGGATGATGATTCTGATACAGAGATCATAGCATCTGTTGATCCTATCATAGCCAAGAGGCTTAAGGCTAGGAAGGATAAGAGGCCAGCTGCTCAAGCAACTCCTGAGAAAAGACAACCAACCCCTAAGAAGGACAAGGTCAAAACTGCTTTTGGACCTACAAAGCAATGGAGTAAAGTCAGCACACAGAAGAGGAAGGCCACAACTCCATCTGATTCTGATGTTGAGGAGGATGTCCCAACATCTCAACCCAGAAAGAGACCAGCACCTCCTAGGACTGCCACTGCTGTCCCTGAAGCACCCCTGGATAATGTGTCCTTCCACCATGTCTCCAGCGTAAGCATGTGGAAATATGTCTATCAGAGAAGGGTGGCTCTGGAACGAGAGTTGGGTAGCAATGCCTTGGATTGTACTGAGGTAATTGATTTAATTTCCAATGATGGACTGTTCAAGACTGTCTCTAAATTCTCTCCTTGTTATGAACTGCTGGTAAAAGAATTTATAGTTAACTTACAAGAAGGATGTGCTGAAGGGAAATCTGAGGATTTCAGAAAAGTGTATGTCAGGGGAAGATGTGTAGACTTTTCTCCTAGGGTGATCAATCAGTACCTGGGGAGAGAAGCAGATGGGCCAACTGAGCTGGGCAAGACTGACAATCAAGTGTGCAAAATAATTACAGCTAACCAGGTCAAGACATGGCCAGTAAAAGGAAAACTCTCAGTCAGCTTGTTAACCAGGAAATATGCCAGGCTACACAGAATTGGGACAGTCAACTGGGTCCCAACCAACCACACCTCAACCATAGCCACTGGGCTTGGGAGGTTTATCTGTGCTGTAGGCACCCAAACCAAGCTGGATTATGGAGCATACATCTTTGACCAGACTCTCAAGCATGCAGGAACCTTAACCATCAAGCTTCCAATAGCCTTCCCATCACTACTCTGTGGGGTGATTCTCAACCAGTATCCAGGAATCCTTACTGACAAGGACTCTGTCTGTAAAAGGGAAAGTCCACTGTCTTTCCATTACAAGTTGTTTCTAGGTCATCATGATGCAGATGTTGAAGCACCAGGTGGGACATCTGCTGGGACATCTGATATCAAGACACCTATATCAAAGGCAGCCCTAATTGCAGAGCTCGGGACAACCTGCAAAGAGCTGGAAGAAAGGAAGAAGAAGCTTGAGGACCTGATTCAAAGACTGAAGCTGGGAGAGGATGCTGGAAATGATGATGGAACTGATGATGAGTCTGATGATACAGAGGATGAAGACTAAAGCTGTTATGTCTGTCTGTACTGCATTGTAATTCTGAATGTTATGTCTGTTTCTGTAATGTTTTGTTTGGCCCCAAAATTTATGTCTAACAAGGGGGAGAAATATGGGTGTATTGAACAATGTTGTTGGGTGTATTGAACAATGCTGTTAATGTATGTCTGCTGAACTAAGTTGAATTTGAATTTTCAATGGTATATTTTGGACCTATCAAAGTGTCACTGGGTGAAATGAATAATTATCAAAGTCTGTTGGGCCAAGTCATGGCAGTATACATCTCAGGTAACTACATGTTTGAGGGGGAGCAAATTCTTAGCTCTCACATGATCCAACAGAAAGGAACTTCGCTGCTCTCTGACAAAACTAGAAGAATATGTTAGCCAAAAATTAGCCAAAGGGGGAGTTTGTAGATGTTAGAAATTGGCAGAATTTTTGACAAACAAAGTAATAGTTACGAACTTAGTTCAGGATATCAGGATGTCACACCAGATATTGTGACATCACAAACCTGCTATCTGCCTTAAATGATGTGTAACAGAAGTTCTTAAAATCAGGAGTAAATATCTGGAATTAAGTGTAAAGGATGAGCACTCCAAGGCGCCTCTTTAGGAAGTTAAGTTATCTGGTTCCAGCATAAAGGAAACAGAAAAACTAACTCACCTTGATTCAAGGAGATAACAAACTAACTCACCTTGATTCAAGGAGATAACTGTGGGATTTATCAAAGTCTGGATAATTTGAAAAAAGCCCACAAACCAAGCATCTATTTAAGAAACTGATACACTCAAGTAAATCCAACGATTTAAAGCAGAGTGTCAAGGGTGTGAGTGAAGCTAGCAGATTTTAATTGTGTGTTAGTAACTTTATAAGCTTTTAAGCAAAAAGTGAATTGTGTCTTGATTGAAACTGATAAGTAAGATCAAGCTGGTGTGTCTGAAGTGTGACTTCAAACTTATTAATCATTCTAAGTTAAAGATCACTGTGTGATTGAGGGGGAGTGAGGAGGTACTCATATCTAAGTAGAGTCTTAGATAGAAATTGCCTTGGGTAGATATTAAGTGAAGGATTAAACTGATTGGTTTAACTCCATAATTAATATTACTTATATTGGAATTCCTTCCTGGCTTGGTAGCCCCCAGATGTAAGTGTGGAGATACACTGAACTGAGTTAACAATTTCCTGTGTTATTTAATTTACTAGCTCATTAATTTATTGTTTAGTATATCAGTGTCTAAACATCTGGTTCGACATCACATATCTGATCCCAGAATTTCAATACCATGAATGTCTGGAAGTCGTTGCTATCACCCATTCAGGTCTACAGTGATTGAATATGGGAAATTGTAACACCCCAAACTTTTCCCTCTAATTTATCACTGTTTCTGAGTAGCTTATGCTTCATTTCCGTGTCATCCTGCATATCCGTCCATACATTGCATAATAATAACAGAGAGAATACATCATTGGTTGAGGCGCGGGGCATTTGATCAAGGGTTATTTGGCGATAATCGGGTCTCGGAAGGAAATTATCTCAGAGAATATGACCAAGACCAGATGTCTAAGGTTTCCCACCAAAAAGAAGAAAAATTCAAATTTTAGTTGAAGTAACCAGTTACCTCATAGGTAGTAACCGGTTACTTGTTGAAATTTGGAGAAAAAAGCCCAGTTTTTGTATTGGTAACCGGTTAACTCATGGGTAGTAACCGGTTACTTCACACAGATTTTCAAAAAATTCAAAAATTAGTTGGTTGCTTCCTTCCTTTTTCCATTTCCACTTTGCCTTGTGTTTCCACCAAACTCTAGAACATTCCACATTCTTCCAAGGGAATATTCCCAGAATATGCCAAGGAATATTCAAGAATATGCCATGGAATATTCTAGGAATATTCTCGACCAACCCTTAGCTTAGGACTCAAGCCTCGTGTACAAGCCTCGCGCCAAACCTAGAGCTAACTCCAAAGCTAACTCCTATATAAACCTTGCTCCTCAAGCCAAAAAGGGGTTAATGACACAATTTTCACCATTCTCACAATCTCAATTCTTTCAATTCTCTCATTTCTCTCCATTTTCCAAACTCACACCAAAGCTTCATCATCATCAAGACTCTTCAAGTTTTGCATTGAAACTTGAAGAATCAGAAGCTAAGCCTCAATTATCTTCATCAATTTAGAGGATAATCGAAGAAGTTGCTACAATTGTGGTGTTTATTTCACCATTCGGTAGTGTTTCAGATAATTCTCACCAATCACATTTATTTTATGCATTCGTGGGCCGAAGCTTCGGATCTCCTATTTTCTCTACTTTCGCGTATTGCTAAACATTGCAACAATTGCCAAAGAAAGCCTCCACTTTGTAGGTTGGTGAATATGTAATCACTTCTCGTTTTAACTTATTTCTCTTCATCCCGCCTTGCACATTCTTTGCTTTTTCTTGCTTTTGTGATGCCTTGATTGGTTTGATCATTAGGAGCTAGAATTCTGGTATGATCGTAGTGTTAACAGGTGTTAGAATGTTGCATCTAGGTGTACTTTTCGTGCTAGGTTGATAGGCATTAGAATAGAGCTTATTTGAGTAAGTTTCTACTGGTTTTTGCATGAAAATGCAGAAAAATTTTATTCTGGTTGTAGAGTAACCGGTTACCTCATAGGTAGTAACTGGTTACCTGTGTTAAATTTGCAAAAAATCCAGTTTTTGAACTGGTAACCAGTTACCGCGTAGGTAGTAACCGGTTACCACTGAACCAAAATGAAAAATTCTTGAATTTTCTTGCATTTTTTATATATATTCCCCATCCAATCATCATGGATCTTTAGGATATGATTTTAGGAAGTTTTTAGGAGTTGATTTAGTGTAGGTGTGTGTAGTTTCGATAACTTTTGACATACTTTTTATTAGGTTCTGATTTTTGACATAAGTGTTGCATATATGTTCATAGCTTGTTTTGATTTTTGTTTACATAATTTAGCATCATCAATAGCATGATAATAAGTGTTTATACTTCTGTTTTGCATTGCATTTGTGATCCATTCACGTTTTGGTCGATTGAACGCATAATTGGAAACATTGCATATTGTTAAAAACGCACAATTCACATAATTCGCATCCGTTGTTGTGTGTTTATGTGTTGCATTCCGTTGTTGCATTAACTTGCATGATATTTTCATTTCGTTGTGTGCATTAAAACTCATTTTTTGCATTTGAAAAACAATTGAAAATCCTCCATAATTTCATCGATGCATTTTGAAACAGAGGCTGTAAAAACATGCTGCATTATTCTGTTTTGGTCTTTTTACACCTATTTTCATGTTGTTTGGTAGTTGTAATAGGCTGTTTGCATAGCTAGTTGCATTTAGTGGCTGATTGTGCGTTAGAGAGTTGTAGTAGCTGCTGACTTTAGGCTTCACTTAGCTTTTTAGTGTCCTTAAACTTAGGATTTAGTCTAGGATAGGATATGTTTGGTACTTGTTTACCTCTTTCCTTTTATGACTTTGGCCTTATTTTACTAACCTTTATTTTGTTTAAGTCATGTGTGTGGGAGGATATCCTACATATACCTTCTTCCTTATCCTTTTACATTTCAACTTGTGTTTGCAATAAGCATTGGATGCTTCTTCGACATTTCACTTTGTTCATTCCCTTTTGAGTTGAACTCATCTTCAATTTATTGAAGTGAGTTGTAACTTTCTTCCTTTTTCTTTCTAGGAATAGAAAACCACACTAACCCTAGGATCTCCATTGAATGAACAGCTTAGGGTGAGTCTTAGTTTCCTCTAGTTTTTCCTTTTTTTCAATTTGAGTCTTCTTTCTCATCTCAAAAGAAAAATAAAATACCTAATAAAGGTCGAGTTTTTTCGTGCGCCAGGAGACTTTGTCGTGGGGTATTTGCACGCATTTTGAAACACCCTTCTACCCCAAACATAATATTGAAATAATATCAGAGTAATCATCACAAAGGGTATCACATTTTCATCATAAATACACAACAGTGTCCTGTCCCGTAACACGGGTTAATCAACATCAAAATATCATAAACATTTCACAGCGGAATTTAACTTCAAAGTTCACAACCTCATAAGTATAATTTTCACCATCCTGAATTTAACATCATATAAATAGGAAAACATTTATCCAATTATAACATAACTGAAACAGTTAACAGAATAAAACCCATCCCAGTGTTACATGACACAGAGTAGGACACATAAACCATAACCACTCCTAAGGAACACTAAAGCACGCTCCGAGACTCATGCATTACTCCTATTGCACTGCAGGACTATTCTTCGACATCTGCAAGTTACCCACGAAAGAGGCAACATTTCCAAGAAGGCAGGGTGAGTAATCGTAATATATCATAAACTCACAAGAATATAGAATCATAAATAAATTAGTACACATAACATGACATCGTCAACTACAAAATTCAGCAACAACCACAACGCTATCATGAAATCAATCAACACCAACACAGTCAAAAAATTCATCCAGAATATGCAATTCTACATCCTGATATGCAATATGCATGTGGTACCATTTTCACCATAAGATGGATACATGACCATCAACCCTCCACAAGGGAGCACACCATAATCATCGAGACACTTCAATCCACACAAAGGGATTGAAGCAAATAAATAGGCCGAAGCCCCATCGTGAATGTTATGAAATACAATGATGCGTTACACCGAAAAATTCACCAAAATAAATCGCATCATTCATTTCAATCAGCAAAACAATCATCAAATATTCATATATATCATCATGACATTACACCCTGAACACTGGTTTCCTAACCACTCTGACACCTCAAGAATTAACCCGTACCCGGTAATTTATAAGGTAATTATAAGGTTATTTCACAAATTCATTTATCAAAAACTGTTACATTTTTCTCGTTTCTATTCATTAAAATAAAGTTCAGTTTGTACTCGTTCCGACGCTTCAAACGGAATGCGAATCGGACTTACGGTTTAAAAGATATGAATTTTTAAAGAAATAAAAATTGTTGTCCCAACAGTGTTAACCGGTTAACCAAAGCGTTAACCGGTTAACGCCTGCGTAATTTCAGAAAATACCCCAAAATTTCCAATGGTTAACCGGTTAACCAAAGCGTTAACCGGTTAACCAAAGCATTTCAGCAGTCTTCTGCTACACAATTGCAGACTGTTCCAATTTTTAAAAATTCCCAAACCCCATTACGGATTTCACATCATGACACCCAAAAACCATTCAAAAACACAATTAAAACTCAACAACATCCAGACAACAATTATACAGACAAATATACGATTACAACTCATTCTAATCACTCTAATTCATCAAGATTTCTCCTAAAACTCAACCTAACTCAAAACCCCAAAACTCCTAAAATTCATACCGTCCTAATCCATTCATATTCCAATTCCTATACGTTTATCATAAATTATGAAAACTCCCCATACCTTAGAGAATTTCGACGCTTTACACGCTTCTCTTGGGTTCTCCACAGCCTCCTGACTCTGAGTTCCTCTTTCTTCAGAGCACTTCCAAAACACGATAGAAACAACAAAAATGAGAAAACTGATCGTATTCCTTTCTTTGGCTATAATATCCCAGTTTAGCCCTTTCCCATCTTACCCTCATAATTTCACAAAAAGACTACCTTACCCTTTTCTTTAATATATTTTTAATAATAAAAATAAAATAGTATAATAAAACACTATTTATCCTTATTATATAAAAACTCATTTTCTCCAAAATTCTCAAAATAATCCAAACTCTCCAATTTTTTCTAAATTAATTAAATAAATAATTAAATAATTAAATTTAGATTTTCGGGGCGTTACAACTCTCCCCTACTTAAAGAATTTTCGTCCTCGAAAATTACCTGAAGTAAATAGAGTCGGATACGACTCCCTCATCTGATCTTCGCGCTCCCAAGTCAAACTTTCTCCAGCTGGTCCTCCCCACAATACCTTCACTAAAGCAATTTCCTTACCTCGAAGTTGCTTCAATTCTCTACTATCAATCCTCACTGGTAAAGCTTCAATCGTCAGATTATCTCTCACCTGAACATCATCTGACTGAATTATATGCGACGGGTCCGGAATGTACTTCCTCAACAGCGATACATGGAATACATCATGTAAATTCACAAGAGAGGGAGGTAAAGCCACCCGATAGGCCACTTCCCCTATCCTTTGCATAATCTGATATGGACCGACGAAACGTGGAGTGAGCTTTCTGGACTTCAAAGCTCTTCCCACACCAGTCATAGGAGTAACTCTTAAGAACACGTGATCTCCCTCTTTGAACTTAAGTGCTTTCCTTCTCTTATCGTGATAACTCTTTTGACGACTCTGCGATGTTTTCATCCTTTCCTGAATCATTTTTATCTTTTCAGTTGTTTCTTGGAAAATCTCTGGCCCAAGCACCAAACTCTCTCCTGACTCATACCAACATAATGGAGTACGATAACGTCTACCATACAATGCCTCATACGGAGCCATCCCGATACTAGCATGAAAACTGTTATTGTACGTAAACTCAACCAACGGCAAATGGCTATCCCTAGACCCTCCTTGATCTAATACACAAGCTCTCAGCAAATCTTCTAAAGATTGGATTGTTCTCTCCGTCTGACCATCTGTTTGAGGGTGATAAGCAGAACTCATCCTCAACTTAGTACCCAAAGCATCCTGCAAACTCTTCCAAAACCTCGATGTAAACCGCGGATCTCTATCCGATACAATGCTTGAAGGTACACCATGTAACTTCACAATTTCCTCAATATAAATCTCAGCTAACCTTTGCATGGAATGGTTAATCCTCATTGGCAAGAAATGTGCCGACTTAGTTAACCGATCAACAATTACCCAAATCGAATCATTACATCTAGCAGTCTTAGGTTACCCAGTCACGAAATCCATGGAAATACTATCCCATTTCCACTCAGGAACATTCAATGGTTGCATCATACCTGAAGGTCTCTGATGTTCTATCTTTGACTTCTGACATGTCAAACAAGCATATACAAATTCAGCAATGTCTCTTTTCATACCCGGCCACCAAAACATCCTGCGTAAATCGTGATACATCTTCGCAGCACCAGGATGAATACTCAGTCGACTCTTGTGCCCCTCTTCTAGAATACTCTTTTTAATTCCTGCAATATCTGGCACACATACTCTATCTCGGAATCTTAAAACTCCATCTTCATCAACTCGAAAGTCACCTGCATTACCTTGATCAACCAACATCAATTGGTCAACTAATTTCAAATCAGATTTTTGACCTTTACGAATCTCTTCCAAAATCTCACTGGTCAGCTTTAACATTCCCAATTTCACACTATCAGCAGTAGTTTCACACAACAAGCTTATATCTCTGAATTGCTCGATCATTTCTAATTCTTTCACCATAAGCATTGAAATATGCAACGACTTCCTACTCAAAGCATCAGCCACAACATTTGCCTTACCCGGATGGTAATTCAAATCCAAATCAAAATCTTTCAATAATTCAAGCCACCGTCTCTGTCTCATATTTAACTCTTTCTGATCAAACAAGTATCTTAAACTTTTGTGATCACTGAATACTTCAAATTTCGAACCAAACAAGTAGTGCCTCCAAATCTTAAGCACAAACACCACAGCTGCTAACTCTAAGTCATGAGTAGGATAGTTCCTCTCATGAACTCTTAACTGTCTAGAAGCATAAGCAACCACCTTATTATCCTGCATCAAAACTCCACCAAGACCCATCTTGGAAGCATCACAATAAACTACAAAGGACTCATCTGGATTCGGTAAGACCAACACTGGCACGGTCGTTAATCTTTTCTTCACTTCTATGAAACTCTCTTCACAAGCAACATCCCACACGTACGCTTGACCCTTCCTAGTCAATTGCGTCAACATTAAAGCTATCTTAGAAAAACCTTCAATGAACTTACGACAGTAACCAGCCAACCCAAGAAAACTACGAATTTCTGTAGCTGATTTCAGAGTCTCCCAATGCAATACCGCATCAATCTTTGAAGGATCCACCGAAATTCCACCACTTGAAATTACATGGCCGAGGAAACTCACTTCTCTTAGCCAAAATTCACACTTAGATAATTTAGCAAACAATTTCTTTTCCCTCAACACTTGCAACACAACTCTCAATGCTCGGCATGTTCCTCTTCTGATTTAGAATATACCAAGATATCATCTATGAAAACCACCACGAACTTATCCAGATACTCATGAAAGATTCTATTCATATATTCCATAAACACACCAGGCGCATTAGAAACCCCAAACGGGATCACCGTATACTCATAATGCCCATATCTCGTCCTGAAAGCTGTCTTCGGAATATCATCAGCTTTAACTCGAATCTGATGATAACCAGACCTCAGATCAATTTTACTAAAGACACAAGCACCTACTAGCTGATCCATCAAATCATCGATCCTTGGAAGTGGGTACTTATTCTTGATAGTCACTTTATTCAACTGTCGGTAATCGACACACAATCTCATACTACCATCCTTCTTCTTAACGAGCAACACCGGAGCACCCCAAGGAGAAACACTGGATCTAATGAACCTCTTCTCTAACAATTCTTCTAATTGTTTCTTCAACTCATTCAACTCTGAAGCCGACATTCTATAGGGAGCCACCGAGACAGGACTCGTACCCGGTACTAAGTCCACAGAAAAATCAATCTCACGTTCCGGTGGTAAATCACTTATATCACCAGGAAACACATCTTGAAATTCACAAACCACAGGCAACTCTGCACTGACAGTCTTATCATCAACTTGCAATGAGGTAGACACTGCAAACATCAAAGCTTCATCTAAAACAAGTCCATCCACTTGCTTAGCAGATAAAAACATCAACTCACCATTCCCGCTCAAATCAGGGAACTGCACCGTCTTACTATAACAGTTAATATGAACATAATTGAATTCCAACCAGTTCATACCAAGGATAACATCGATTTGGTGTAATGGTAGGCACACCAAATCCATCACAAAATTCTTCTCGAAAATTGTCAAAGGACATTTCAAAGAGACAAGCATGGTAGTCACAGAACCATTAGCAGGAGTCTCTATTATCATATTACCATTTATATTAGACAACTTTAAACCCAAACTATTAGCACACTCAAGAGAAATAAATGAATGTGTAGCTCCAATGTCAATAATAGCAATCAGCTCAATATTATTAATAAAATAGGTACCTTTGATCAAGTTGTCCTTCTTTGGAGCTTCTGAACCAGCTAATGCAAAAACTCTTCCAGCATTCTGAGTAGTAGCAGCATTCTTCTTTGGTTTCTGGCATTGGGTGCTGATATGCCCATGTTCACCACAATTGTAATAGGTCGGGCCTTCATTAGGACAATCACTCGCCTTATGCCCAAGCTTGCCACAACGGTAACATTTCATAACTCTGGTGGTACACACATCGGCCTTATGACCTACCTCTCCACACTTGTAACACTTAACATGTACATTAGCAGCTCCCCTACTTTGCTTCTTCTCATCATATGCCTTCTGCTTCCCCTTATCACCAGTAGTCACATAAGGTTTTCCTCTATACTGACTCTTGCCTTTCTTCTCGCTCAGCTGTTTATAGTGAGCTGACCGAGCTCGACTGTCCTCATCATAAATACGGCTCTTATCCACCAACTCTGCATACTTGCGAATTTGTTGGCATCCAATTCCCTGCTTAATTTCAGGTCTCAGTCCATTCTCAAACTTAAGACACTTGGAAAGTTCAGCATCTGCCTTGTTGTAGTGAGGACAAAACTTCACCAGCCTTTCAAATTTGGCAGCATACTCTGCCACAGTCAAGTTTCCTTGCTTCAGCTCAAGGAATTCTATTTCCAACTTACCACGAGCATCTTCCGGAAAATACTTCTTAAGGAACTCCTCCTTAAATACAATCCAAGTCACCACAACAGCCTCATCCTCGAGACGCTGACGAGTATTATCCCACCAGTCTTCAGCTTCCTCAGACAACATATGAGTTCCGAATTGAACTTTCTGCGCATCAGCATACGCCATCACTCTGAAAATCTTCTCAATTGCCTTGAGCCACTTCTGTGCGCTCGCCGGGTCATGAGTTCCTTCAAACACAGGTGGATTATTCCTCTGGAACTTCTCCAATGCACGAAACTCATCATGCGCATTGTTTCGAGCAGCAGTCTGAGCAAGAGCTGCAATAGCATCAGCGAGAGCACACGAGTTGTTTCCAGCCATTCTGCACAACACTTACCACATCAGAAGAGAATAATCGTTAAATAAATAACGACTTGACAACTGACTGACAACAATAAGACTTGGCCGGACAGACCGACCTGCTCTGATACCACTAATGTAACACCCTTCTACCCCAAACATAATATTGAAATAATATCAGAGTAATCATCACAAAAGGTATCACATTTTCATCATAAATACACAACAGTGTCCTGTCCCGTAACACGGGTTAATCAACATCAAAATATCATAAACATTTCACAGCGGAATTTAACTTCAAAGTTCACAACCTCATAAGTATAATTTTCACCATCCTGAATTTAACATCATATAAATAGGAAAACATTTATCCAATTATAACATAACTGAAACAGTTAACAGAATAAAACCCATCCCAGTGTTACATGACACAGAGCAGGACACATAAACCATAACCACTTCTAAGGAACACTAAAGCACACTCCGAGACTCATGCATTACTCCTATTGCACTGCAGGTCTATTCTTCGACATCTGCAAGTTACCCACGAAAGAGGCAACATTTCCAAGCAGGCAGGGTGAGTAATCGTAATATATCATAAACTCACAAGAATATAGAATCATAAATAAATTAGAACACATAACATGACATCGTCAACTACAAAATTCAGCAACAACCACAACACTATCATGAAATCAATCAACACCAACACAGTCAAGAAATTCATCCAGAATATGCAATTCTACATCCTGATATGCAATATGCATGTGGTACCATTTTCACCATAAGATGGATACACGACCATCAACCCTCCATAAGGGAGCACACCATAATCATCGAGACACTTCAATCCACACAATGGGATTGAAGCAAATAAATAGGTCGAAGCCCCATCGTGAATGTTATGAAATGCAATGATGCGCTACACCAAAAAATTCACCAAAATAAATCGCATCATTCATTTCAATCAGCAAAACAATCATCAAATATTCATATATATCATCATGACATTACACCCTGAACACTGGTTTCCTAACCACTCTGACACCTCAAGAATTAACCCGTACCCGGTAATTTATAAGGTAATTATAAGGTTATTTCACAAATTCATTTATCAAAAACTGTTACATTTTTCTCGTTTCTATTCATTAAAATAAAGTTTAGTTTGTACTCGTTCCGACGCTTCAAACGAAATGCGGATCGGACTTACGGTTTAAAAGATATGAATTTTTAAAGAAATTAAAATTGATGTCCCTACAGTGTTAACCGGTTAACCAAAGCGTTAACCGGTTAACGCCTGCGTAATTTCAGAAAATACCCCAAAATTTCCAATGGTTAACCGGTTAACCAAAGCGTTAACCGGTTAACGCACGCGTTTCAGCAGTCTTCTGCTACACAATTGCAGACTGTTCCAATTTTCAAAAATTCCCAAACCTCATTACGGATTTCACATCATGACACCCAAAAACCATTCAAAAACACAATTAAACCTCAACAACATCCAGACAACAATTATACAGACAAATATACGATTACAACTCATTCTAATCACTCTAATTCATCAAGATTTCTCCTAAAACTCAATCTAACTCAAAACCCCAAAACTCCTAAAATTCATACCGTCCTAATCCATTCATATTCCAATTCCTATACGTTTATCATAGATTATGAAAACTCCCCATACCTTAGAGAATTTCGATGCTTTACACGCTTCTCTTGGGTTCTCCACAGCCTCCTGACTCTGAGTTCCTCTTTCTTCAGAGCACTTCCAAAACACGATAGAAACAACAAAAATGAGAAAACTGATCGTATTCTCTTCTTTGGCTATAATATCCCAGTTTAGCCCTTTCCCATCTTA
Source organism: Lathyrus aphaca (assembly GCA_963966055.1). Lineage (NCBI taxonomy): Eukaryota > Viridiplantae > Streptophyta > Magnoliopsida > Fabales > Fabaceae > Lathyrus > Lathyrus aphaca. Next base: position 271,421,540 of record OZ014520.1, read on the forward strand.
CCCTCATAATTTCACAAAAAGACTACCTTACCCTTTTCTTTAATATATTTTTAATAATAAAAATAAAATAGTATAATAAAACACTATTTATCCTTATTATATAAAAATACTCATTTTCTCCAAAATTCTCAAAATAATCCAAACTCTCCAATTTTTTCTAAATTAATTAAATAAATAATTAAATAATTAAATTTAGATTTTCGGGGCGTTACACATTTCATCTCGGGATGAGGTGTAGGATATCTATCATGATGAACAAGTCTTAGCGTGAGGATTTCTCACAAATAACAAAATCAAAATACTTCTTCTAAAAGACAGTAAAACAAACAACACTCGTCTTTCCTGCGGGAATTCTCTTCTCATCTCACTCACTTATAACACGAACTTGCTACGACTTGTCTCTTTGCAAGACGGTAATGCACTCATCAAGGAGATCCTGCAACACCTGAGCATAGGCATAAGGAGTTCAATTCATAAAAAAACACAAACAAGTTTCTGCCTTAGTTAGGCGAACTGCATCGACTCTGATTCTCATTTCCCATGAGATATGTAGGCAGTGGAGTAGGGCCCATTCGAACACACTCTTTATTTTCCCTATACTTTTCCCGTACCTTTTCAATCTATTTTCTAGTCCCCTCTCTCATTCCAGTTCCAGTAGCAATTTTTATTCAGCAGCAGTTTTATTCCTTACCCTTTGAAACAGACAAACAAGCTGATCTCGTCGGGTACGGCGAATGATCTGGGGTGCTAATACCAACCCAGTTCGTAACCGACTCCCGAACCCAGTTCTTTGGTTCGCAGGACCTTGTCATTTCCTTTTCGATTAGGTTTATGAAGCATTACCTTTCCTATTCATTCAGGATATAAATGCCTGGCTGGAGACTCTACCTTTTCCGCGCCACTTTCGCGTTTGTACTAGGATGAAAATCCCAGGAGCGACATAGAGCAATAATGCTTTGACCCAAAGTTAGTTTAGAGTCTTTCGAACTAACTTAAAAAGTTATGTTAACGGCCAAATAAAGAAATACGAACACGTTATTGTAACACCCCAAAATTTGCCCTCTAATTTATTACCTTAACTGGTTCATGGTTCTCATTCATCTACATTTTTCTCTAGGGCATAACCTTCACAGTCATGCATTTCGTTGGCTCCTAAGGCATGGGATCAAAGTGTTTCCTTGTGATCTAGTTTTTTTATTCAAATATGATTTGTCTAGCTATTGCGCTCGAGATAAGGGCAAAGGTGGAGTTTCCTCCGGACTTCCCAAAGAGTGTCAAGTATGTAGAGTTTCATCATGATTTCAACAAACATCTCGAGAGAAGTTAAAGCTCTCATTAATGGAAAAAAGGTTGTGAAGATTCGTCGACAAAGAAGAATTAGGATTCTATAATAGGAATATCTTGGTAATCATGTTTCATCCTATATTTTGTGATTTGTTCTCAGCTTTAATATTGCATCTGGTATTGTTGTATTCTCAAGTGTTTCGGGTTGGCTGCTCGTATCACAAATGAACGTGGATTCGAGATAGAAATCGGTGGTAAGAATAAAAAGTTGATACGGATTTGAAGTATGATTTGAGTTAAAGATGTTCAGAAGGTTTAAATGTGCCATTTGATAAGTCAAGTTCAAGTTCGTGCAGACAATTCGTGTCATATTTGAGGCAATGGCATATTTCATTCCCTTTAAATTCAGATACAAGTGGAAGTTCACTGTCAATATTTTCCTTGATCCGTTTTCCAAAAACTAAATTGCAACCCATTTCATTCATTCGATTCCAACTAGAGTCTGATTAGCCAAATCACTTGTCAAATATCCCTTTTATCCATTTAGACCTTTTTTTGTCGTTTCCTCTTTTGAGTCCATTTATCCATATTTCAAATATCCATTTCCTTATTTCTTTTTTTAAGGATCCAAAATTTCCATAATATATATTTAATTATTATGTCTATACCCAATCAAATTTCTTTGTTTTACCATCTTAAAAGGAATGAAATAATCTTCTTGGAAATGGAAAGAATACACTTGACGGTATGATATATTGATCCGATTGGATATGCGAGTTATTAGTGGATATCTTCTCAATATCACAAAGCCCATAAAAAAATTTACAAAGTTCTACGGGAAATACTTTTTCACTCAGACCAGATTTGGCATTTGACTTGCCCCTTTCTGTTATGTTGGGGAGTTAGCATGGTAATTTTGGAAAATGTTTTATTGCATTTGGCAGGTTCAATATCAAGAATTTTATCAAGTGCATAATGTTGTTATAAGGCCTCAACCGAGACTAGTTCAAAAGGAGCATAAGCTGTGGGAAAAGATGAAGTTATAGTCAGTCGGTCTTCCTATCCCATTGAGTGAAATTATAGATTGTATACAGATACATAAGAGGAAATGCATAAATTCTCAAAGAACACAAAATAAAAGGAATAAAAGAAATTCAGTTCACAATAAAAGAGAAACTCATGAAATTCTTCAATTGATTCCATATAATAGAGTTACATCAGAAGAATTATAACAGAAGAAAGAGGTCTCATAACAAGTGCAGTATAAAAAAAACTCAGATGCATATGGAAGCTTCCAATAACAGAATTTGGTAGGGAATTCATAACAGAAACAGTTACAGTGAGAAGAAAAACAGATTTTCGGGAAGCTCCTTGAGACTTCAACCTTCAATCTTGCTCTAAAAACATCATAATTCTCATCCACTCTTCAATGCTCTGCATCAAGATACATAGAAATATCAAAATGGAGAATAATTGATTAGAAGATCAGAACCAACAAACAGATGCAATTAATAAACTTCTAACAGAAAAACAGAATTCCTAACTGAATTTCTAACTGAAATTCAACCGAAATCACAAAGAAAACCTCACCATTCATCTCTATAAAGCCATTGATCCTCTTTTTCATTCAGGTTCGGATTCCACTTCTTCAACCTTCTTCCTCAATCATCCCAAACCTCTTTAATCTTCTTCATTCACCTTCTTCCTCCATCTTCAACAACCATAACCAGTATTCTCCATCAAAGTCTTCAACCAATATCTACAAAGACTTCAAATAACCACCATCAATCAGGCTTCATCATCATTGCTACAACAACATAGAATACAGAAGAAGGATTAGCATCGGGATCTAGCAACTCATCAGTAGCGTTGCAACTTCGAAAATAAATTGCGGCCATTTCAGAATCTATTACAAGAAAAAGAATGAAAAAGAGAGGATTATGAGTCTCATTCACACCTGAATTGTATTCGGAAGCTTCGTAATCCATCTTCAGTCGTGGATCACCATCCACTTCAACACTTATGATCGTCGCCGAAATCACCACGAAGTCACTAATCTTCAGCATTCCGCCTCATATTCACCTTCATCGATCATTCACCTGAAAGCAGAAAAAGCGCGTCAACACGGAAACAATTCGGCATAAAAGGCAAAGATACTCGCACAAAGAAATTGAAGAAGGCAAGAAATGGTTAAGCACGGAGAATAAGGAAACGCAACTCACCGGGCTTATTCAAGCACATCGGAGATCCGCCGTGAAGATTCCTTAACAGGTATCCTTTGCTCTTCCATGAACTCTTTTCTTCGCGAAATACTCATAGATAGCGTAGCTTCTCTTCCTCCTTCAGTAAATAATTTGTGTACATTGAACGAAATTTCGAGGAAACGTCGATGGAGGCTTCGATCCGTTAGGTTAGGGAAGTTTTTTTTGTTGAGAAATTAGGTTTCAGATTTGGAAGGAGGATGGAAAATGGAGAGGTGTTTGGGTTAGAGGTTTGCGGTTTTAGGTTAGCTGGAGGAGTTTGTCGCCGCTGCCACCGTTAGGGTTTGTTCTTGAGAAGAAGGATGAACATGAGAGGGAAGAGAAGAAGACGACCTAGGGTTTTGTTGTAACTTGTTAGTTCAGCCCTTTGGTTTCTTCTATTTTATAATTTCAGTTAATAAGTTAGTTTAATAGAGAATCAGAAGATTATTAGAGGATTGATGAGGAATAAAGAAAAATAAATGAGGAATTAGTATCCATTAATGCACCGTTAGAATTCCAATGAGAAGATAAGATTATGGAAGCCTTTGGAATCCCTCATCCACACCGGCGGTGACACTTGTCAACGTCTGCTAGGCTATCCTAGCGGTCAGTCCTATGCGCGTCGTCTACCATAACCATAGTGTTCCTGCGCGTTATGAACCACTTAATAGGAATACCCTAGGAGTCAACTTGATCAAACGGTTCTCATGGAGTCAACGAATATTGACTGAAGTCCATATAGTATACCTTAAGTCCAGCGCATGTGGGCCTTGTTTTTTCGCTTTTTGCACCTCCCATTTTGGGGTTGTCCATCATTTTAACTAAATAATCTACTTTCTGCACCCCTCTCCTTATTTCTTTCTTTTTAATTTTTGTTTTAGATATGGTTCAATTTTAATCATTAGAAAATAGTAAAACGCATGATAAAATTCCATAAAAATTACAGTAGGATCCTAATTCATTTTAGAACTTTTCTACATTTTTACTTTCTGAAATTTGGTATTTTTCAATTTAATTTCGATTTTCTATTTAATTAGTTTTATATTGATTTCTTTCATGAACACTTTATTTTGTACATTTTATTTCTCCCACTTCCTGTAAGATTTTTGTCCCATTCGTTTTACTATGATTAGAGGACTAATGATAGAACCTGGAATAATTTTTGTTGTATTTTTTAGGCCATTTTATCCAATGTTTTGATAGTGTTGTTTGTGTAAATTTATGATTGAATCTTATGTAGATTTAAGTGACCATTTGACATAGTTAGGTTATGAATTTTTTGGAGATTTTTTAACACATTATTAGATTCAGGTTAGGAACCTTAGGGAATTAATTTCATATTTTTTCCATGACTTTTACTATTTTTTTAGTGCATTGATTTTAGTCAATTTTTCCATTGTAAATCCATCTAGTTTAGCTTAGGATTTTATGGTGCATTATGACATAGATTAATTAGGCTTGATCTTAGAATATTATAAGGTCTTAGTGTGGTTTAGCTACTGATTTTAGAATTTTGATATCATGCAAGATCCTTTAGTTTTAGGACTTAGGCTTAGAAACCGTTCAAGTGTGTTTACATGAAGCGATTAGCCTTTATATTTGTTTTATGTGCTTTATGTGCATTTTAGAAATTCTTGCAAATCCTTACACCTTTATTCATTCGTCCATGTTTTTTTGCATCCTCATTTTCATTTCATTTACTAACATTCTTTTTGTGGTGCAAGGTATTATGCGAGGATTCTCTTATGGATTTGGATTATTTTTATTATGCCTCGATTATATTTTTGTGGATTATACTTTGTGATGTAATAATTGGAATTTTATGTGTGATACCTATAATTAGGATAGAAAAGATAAAATGAAGCGTTTAGATGACCAATTTTCAAAAATAAATAAAAGGAGTTATTCGACCCAAAATCAAAGAATTTCAAATAAATAAATAAATAAATTTTCATGTGACATTAGGATCCCTCGATTATCACTGCTCCGCTCCAATACACCCAAAAGAAAGCCTTGTATGTTACACACCATAAGTCGTGCGTCTCAGCACCATACAACCGACCCACCCGACCCATCGTTTCATCTCATTTACGATTCATACACGTTTTCACCCACCATGACGTAGGAGGGCCATATCATTCACTATTAACTTTTGTACTCGCATTTCTAGTCTAATATCCTCTTAGGTAGATTTAATCTTTCATGCTTCACTAACCATAGGTCACCATTAAACTCAATTAACTTAGGGTAAAGTCTAGTTCCCCTTAAAGTTTTTCCTTTTACAATTTGAGTCTTACTTCTTACCTTTAGAGAAAAATCAAAAACATTTAAAAGGAAAGTAGGTATAATATGCCACGAGCCTTAAGCTATATGGGAAATGATTAGTGGAGGTCTCCTCCACTCTTCTAGGATACTTTACAAACGTCCCATTGGGGGAGATCTTGGAAAGTATTCGCTCCTATATCATGGTCTTTAGTGTTGTACCCACGTTACACATAAAGTCAAAACACTTCTTCTAAAAGACAATAAACCAACAAGGCAACATGTCTTCTCTTCTTATCTCCCACTCTTTGCGGACGAATGCGACTTGCCTCAAAAGTTCGAACAGCGATACGATAAGCACCATCGAGTCAGAGTCGGTAACAACTGAGCTAGATTTATGGCATTGTCATCTTAAAAAACACAAAAAAATTTCCGCCTTAGTTAGACGAACTACGGCGACTCTGATCCTCATTTTTCCGATGAGGTACGTAGGCATTGGGGTAGGGCCCATTCGAGCACATTCATTATTTTCCCTACATTTTCCCCATTCTCTCTTTTTTGTTCTCTTTCCAGTTCCCTTTCTCACTTCCATACCACTTAGCAGTTCATTTGTTCAGCAGCATCTCATTTCTCACCCTTTGAAACAGACTTACAAGCATGGATCCCGTCGGGTACGGCGGACGGATTGGAGTGCTAATACCTTCCCAATTTGTAACCGACTTCTGGACCCAGATCTTTGGTTCTCAAGGCCTTGTACTTTCCTTCTTCCTTCGGTTTGTGCAGCATTACCTTTCTTGTTCCTTCGGGATAAAAATGCCTGGCTGGCGACTCTACCTGTTCCGCGCCACTTTCACGTTTGTACTAGGATGAAAATCCCGTGAGCGACAGCTGGCGACTCTGCTGGGGACCGAACCCAGAATCTCTGGTTTCCCCTTTGAGAGTCAATCCTAGCGCTTGTCTATTTTTGTTTTCTTTGGGTGTTTATTCGTTTGTTGTTATGCTTTAGTTTAGCTTTACTATTTTATTTACAGTTTATCGCTTTACTTTACAACTTTATTTACAGCTTTCTGCACTTTACTTTACTGTTGCATATACTTGCATATACTGTACTGGTTGTTCTGGTTTTCCTTGGCGGGATGAGATTATTGTGAGATAAGCCAAATACCCGGCTTGAGTATACACATAGGATTTAGAGTGGGCAGTCGTGTGGCTTGCGTGGTCTTGAGAACGTGTAGTTTTCACGAGTCCCACACCCAGATCAGGCTCTCTTGGGATATGTTCTATACTGCCTAGGCAGACCATATAATGTTCCCACATGAGCTGCTAACGCTGGAACTGATCATCGAGGACCTTAGTGGAAACAACCCTCTCCAATGGTGACAGTGGCAGACCACATTTTGTGGCAAACCCATTCGCATCCGAGGGCCCACTAGGAAATCGCATAGGATTACCCTGTTCTCTCATAGGAACCTAGTTAAAGAAACTGCTCGTATGATGGTAGTATTGTACCCTTTGGAATGAATGTACTATTGTTTCTCGACTTCAATTCTTGAAGCCGGGAACTTATGAGGGATGCTTGTTTTCCCGGACTCAGCTGAGACCTCCCCGAGTAGTACATAATGCCAAACCGATTCCCTGATTTGGTCATGAGCCCTTTCTTGGAAATGGTGAATGTATTATTGCTGCTCGGCTTAGAGAGTCTGTGATGTCGACCCGGAGCATACCAGTGAGGTGGGGTACTGTTTACATGTTTGCAGGAAAACTGACATTCAACCTACCTTGTTCCTGATACTTGGGTTTTCTTTTGACACATACTTATGATCTGGTACTCTTGACAGTCGGTATCCAGGCAAATCAGAAGGCAGTACAATAATGCTCAGTATATGCCACAGTGATGACATGCCATTGCATCGCATTACATCATCTGTATACTCTTATTCCTAACGCATGTTTATTCATTTGCAGGGTCGCATATCACATCCTTGATTCTAGTTGTGGGTATTGTTCTATGAGCATGGAGTCCAAGAAAAAGACCAAGTGTATTATTTCCTACAAGGTTCATCAGCCCGTCGTGAAGGAAATCCTCAAAATGAAAGCCTTAGCTCCTCCAGAAGTTCTCAATGTCTTCAAGCAGGATTACGGGTGGATTTTGTATTTTATAGAGCCCATCAGTGACTACGCTTTCAGAGGGATGCATACCTTGCTACAGTTTTATGATCCACGACTTAGATGTTTCGTACTTTCTGACTTCGTATTGGCACCTACATTAGAGGAGTACTCGAGCATCCTGAGTGTTTCCGTGAAGGACTGTGCACCATTCTTTGGGTCCAAGATTGACCGCGACTTCAAAGATGTAGCAACTGCTCTTTATTTGAGCAAGTCATTATTGGAAGACCAGATTGATAGCAAAGGAAGCTTCCGAGGATATCATTTAAGTTTCTTGTTAGATGAGGCTACTAAAGCGGCTGAAGAAAAAAGTTGGAGTACCTTCAATGCGATCCTAGCTTTGTGTATCTATGGAATCACTTTGTTCCCGAACATGCCAAACTTCGTGGATGTCGATGCTATTCGCGTTTTCATAGCAAAGAATCTTGTTCCTACTCTATTAGGAGATCTCTACCACTCTGTGCATTATAAGAATGAGAAGTGAAGGGGAGGAATGTTGAAATTTTGCACAACTGTATTCTATAAGTGGTTCACACGCTTTCTTCCACAATAAGGGGCTTTTGAGAGGACGAAGAACTCACTTGAATGGACGGAAAGACTGATGGGCTTGCAAGCAAAGGACATTGTCTGGGTTAATCAGGGATTGCGGTGCATTGACATTCTTCATAGTTGCGGAGGATTCTCTAATGTTCCATTGATTGGGAGGAAAGGGGGAATTTATTATAACCCTTCCCTCACAGTTAGACAGTTCGGGTATGCCTTGAAGGAACCACCAGCGGATGTGGACATCACAGAGTCCTTATACTTCCAATCAACAAATGGGTTCGAGATTGCTCAAGAAGTTTCCAATGCTTGGCATAGTCGAAAGATAAGGGGGAAGAAGACTTTGGGAGTAGGGGATTGTCGGATGTATCCACCGTTTGCAGAATGGCTAAGAGAACGGGTTGAAGTGTTATTTTTGCCATTTGGGCCTGCACCTCTTTAATATCCCATGGTCATTGAACAACCTACCACAGTTATCATTTAAGAGTTCAACAAAGTGAAGATGGAAAGAGACAGGTTGTTAAAGGAGAATGCACAATTGAGTCAAGAGCTTGCTAAGGCTAATCACGCCAGACTTGAGATTGAGTGGAAGGCTCAAGAAGATGCTGAGAAGCATGCTATCACAAGGAAGCAGTGTGAAGTTGAGTTAGCTCGGTATGCGAGGTTCGAGTTTGCTACTAGGAGTTCTTCCAAGGAACATATTGACACTAGAAGGAAACTGGATCAAAAGACCTTGATGTTTGAGAACATGAAGAAGAGGCATGCTGCTTACAGGATCAAAAGAGAGGAACAAGATAAAGTTCAAGCTGAAGAGATCGCGAGTAAGCTAAAGGAGAAAGATGAAGAGATGGTCGGTAAGTTGAAAGAAAAGGATGCAAAACTTGCTAAGACCCGAGAGGAAGCTGCTTATTACAAGCAGATGATGATCTACTACCAGAAGAAGCTGGAGAGGGTTGCGGACAACCAGGTGCAGATGAAGGAATTGGTAGAAGTTCCAAAGGCAAGACTGATCGTTGATTCAGACTTAGATAGAGGATCACATTGACAAAGACATCTTTCTGTTTGCTTGAATGTTGTGGGATTACCTTAAGGACTGTTGATGGAATCTTTTTATTATTGCACTTCTGCTTAAGGTCCATGTATCATGTATTTTGACTATATCAACAAGTGCTTATCATTAAAAGATCTCTTTACTATCATTCTGTGTGCTCTCTCTTTGTGATCACCGACACATCTGGCACATTTGCAAAACACCTTGGTCTTCATATTTTTGGAATTGTTTGGCACGTCTGCTACACACACATCTTATATTATCAACACTGTTTATTATTTGCAGCAAAAGGAGCTTCTGTCTTCATCAAACCCACAAAACTGGAATCAGGGGGTGGAATGCCCTAAAGAATGAATAGACATGCCATAAGCATTCATTTCCTGCATATCATATTCTTGTGTTTTTGCAGGTTATCCAGACTTTCTAACTTATTCAACTGCAGGCAATATAGTTGGTCAATGCGTTCATCGATATCCGACTAAAAGAAATCAAGTAAGAATGGTTGAACAAATGCAGACTGACCTCAGTGAGCTCCGGCAGAGGATGGATCATGTAATACCCATACACAAATGACATACATGAAGCATATTTTTCGTATATAATATTAATAATTTGGTACTGAAATACAAATAAGTTCTTAGCAACATATTGTATAAATATATCCACTACAACATAAGGTCCTAAACAAGGCTATATAATAGTACAAGATGTTCAACTACAAAAAGATCTAAGAACTAGATCCGAAGATCTCAAAAGTCCACAGCGGAAGACTAGCCATCAACTAGTAAGGATATTCAAATCGCCTTATCCTTACCCTTAGCGGAACCTGAAGTACCTGAAATAACAACATCAACATGGGGTGAGATAAAACATCTCAGTGGGATCCATATCTTAGAGTTCTCTCGGCTCTAAGGGTCAAGCATAACAATTCTACAAGTACAAGGTTCCTCTCAAAAATAAACAATTCGAATCGGAGCAACCTAATAATACATCGTACAAGACTTCCCGTGGGACTCAGTGAAACTCCCACCTCAAGTATGCACCACTAGACTTCTCATGGGACTCAATGTAATACCCATCTCAAGTTAATTTTCGCTTCCCATGGGACTCAATGTAATACCCACCTTAAGCTAACTCTCGCTTCCCGTGGGACTCAATGTAATACCCACCTCAAGCTAACTCTCGCTTCCCATGGGACTCAATGTAATACCCACCTCAAGCTAACTCTCTCTTCCCGTGGGACTCAATGTAATACCCACCTCAAGCTAACTCTCGCTTCCTGTGGGACTCAATGTAATACCCACCTCAAGCTAACTCTCGCTTCCCGTGGGACTCAATGTAATACCCACCTCAAGATAACTCTCGCTTCCCGTGGGACTCAATGTAATACCCACCTCAAGCTAACTCTCGCTTCCCATGGGACTCAATGTAATAACCATCTCAAGCTAATTCTCGCTTCCCGTGGGACTCAATGTAATACCCACCTCAAGCTAATTCTCGCTTCCCGTGGGACTCAATGTAATACCCACCTCAAGCTAATTCTCGCTTCCCGTGGGACTCAATGTAATACCCACCTCAAGCTAATTCTCATTAGTCTACGAACTCCTAAGTGTCTCACAAGTCTCATCAATTCCTTATCTCTAACTCACAATTCCATAATTATGTTTCATTACCTTTTTAATCGAAAATTCGGGTAAAAGTCAGGTGGAATCAACCTTTCTTGATCTCAAAGTATAGATTACATCATTAGCTTCGAAACGATATGTGGAACGCTAAAAACGGATACCCGGATCATAAATTACGAATTAAAAACCAAAGTTTGAAACCTACAGGTCTCGCTGAGCGAAAATCGCCCTGGAACTTTCGCTGAGCGAGGTATGCTTGCTGAGCGAGCTACACCAGTTAAGGAAGTTCCAGCCTTACGGGAAAACACTCTTTGCACACACAAACATCAACCAATGCAACAAGACATAATCAAATGTATCCATTATCATCATATGAGTGTTTTAGGTAGGTTTTAATCGAGTTTTAACCGTTAAACTTCCGATTTCTCTTAGATTTTCCAATCTAGCCCTAACCACAAATTCTCTAAAACTCAACCAAAATCAAGGAATAAAGTTTCTAACTAAGAACCCACCTCACGAATCGAAGATTGGCGGAAAGATTGAGTTGATTCGATGGACGGATGATCGGGAATGAAGAATTTGAGCTTTAGGGCTTTTTATCTCCTCTTCTTCTCTTTTCCTTTTCTTCTTTCCTTCTTTCCTTCTTTTCTTACCAACCTTTTCTTTCTCTCATAATCTTTCTATATATATAAAAATATAAAAGCTTATATTTTTACTGATAGGTCAAAATTAGAGAGTATCCGAAAATGTCTCTTAATCCGATATTATATAAAAATCTTTGAGTCAGCTAATATCAATTAATAAAATATAATCCCATGAATTACTCTATTTAGTTCCATTAATATTTCTTAGAGTATTCCGAAATAATATTAGTACCAATTAATATTGTCTAGAGCTTTAAATAAAATATGGGGTATTACAGATCAGTTCATGGAAATGATGACTGGCATGGCCCAGAACCAGGAGCGTCTCCGGTTGATGGTTGAGCAACCCCAGGTGAATGCTAATACTGGAACACCGACTGAGAATGTGGATCCTAACGCTTCCCGTAACGGAGAGCCAAATCCAAATAGGACTGCAACCCGTAATGTGGGTTTAGAAGACACTCAAGAGGACCAGTTCACTCTACTCTATGTTGATATGGGTAATGTTCTGGACTGGCCCAATTCCCATAATTGGGCCAAGCAAACCAACTTGGCAGAAGCGCTCGACGTCGGGAAGCATCAAGTATAGTGGTCTCTGTCGACCAAGAGCGTACCGACCAAGACAAAGCCCTCCAACGGCTATTTTTGACTGTTACCTAGTTTCACTGATTCCACGATCCGCGCCCAACGGTGTGAACCAATAATCTTCCTTTTAATCCCTTATATAAACCCTCTCATTTGAGAGGGTCAGGTATTCAATTCTCTGACTTTAATTCTCGTACTTGCCCACTCTTTGCTCAGTGTCTTACTTTAGCATCGGAGTGCCTTGTAGGTACATCCCCTCCTCTCCTCACCAACCGTCTTTCACCAACGCTCGAAGCCAGCCGTATCGGATCCTAATCTCCAGGTACGATCAGGTGGCGCCGTCTGTGGGAAACTGATTTCCTCGTTCTTCTCTCTCTCAAAGTCTTCAAAGAACCAAAGTTTTTACCAAGATCCATGGCTGCTCGGGACAATCCGGACAACCGATCAAACAACGACATGATCCTCATGCAACGTGAGAGCAACATTCATAACCCTCCGCACAAAGAAACCGTGCAAGATCACCCAGACGGGAAGACAACATCGCCTTCTCCCGACCGCGGTCAACCTCTGGAGATTCTCCCGGAAGCCCTCTTTCCCTCGACTCCTTCAGGATCTGACTTCGCCGCACTGGCCGAAATCCTGAATCAAACAAATCTGCTGCTCCTCGCCCATGGCGAGAAAATCGCTCGTCTCGAAGACAATTACTATCGACCCCAGTCTCCCGCGAGACACCAGAGAAGACGCAGTCGCTCTCCTCCCAAGAGAAAGAGGAGGGGACACGTCGACGAATCTACTGGCGACAAACGACCTCGTCAGTCCCCTCTGCGGTCTTCCCCTCCAAGAAAATCAAGAAGAAGCAGATCAAGATATGCATCTCCCCGGCGAACGAAGAAGCGCGCTCACAGATCCCCTTCATTCAACTCTAGCGAGGACGAGGATGCTCGGGGTCCCCTCTCGTCAGAAATCATGGCGGCTAAACTTCCAAGAGGTTTAGAGAAACCCCCACCGCTAGGCTCGTACGACGGAACCACAGATCCGGACGAGTATATCGAGAATATCGATGCGCTGCTCGATTACCGAGGAGTACGAGGAGCGATCAAATGTCGCCTCTTTCCTACGACACTGAGGAAAGGAGCGATGACGGGGTATAAAAGCCTTGAGGCTGAATCCATCACTTCCTGGAAATAACTTGGACGCACGTTCTCCAGGAACTTCACCGCCTCAAGGCGGCACCCAAAGACAGAAGCTTCGCTCGAAGCGATCATCCAAGGGAAAGACGAACCTTTGCGAACTTACATCAAAAGGTTCAACAAAGAGGCAGTCCAGGTGTCCACAACCGACAATATGAAGAAGTATTTGTTGGAACGAGGACTGCGCCCGTCAACAGATTTTCACCGGGCAGTCGGCATCGAGACCCCTGCCACCCTCGACACGTTCTTGCTGAAAGCCCAAGCTTATATCCAGTATGAGGAAAAGCAGGCAGCTAGCTCCGTAAGAGACGCTCGACGTCGCGAAGATGTGAAGCCCCACCGAGTCAATGAACCCTCGACATCTCGTCGGGGAGGAGACAAAAGAAAGGACGATCGCTCCCGTGAACCGCGGGAGCACAGAGGACCCGTCGGCCGATTCCACGAATATACTCCACTCCTGGCTTCCAGGGAGAAAATCTTGTCCGAGTGTGCCAACTCAGAGTTCAGGCAAGCAGGGGTACGTTTTCCGAAGCAGCAACCCAGCAAACTGGGCACGGACAAAACAAAATATTGCAGATTCCACAAAAGTCATGGCCACAACACAGAAGACTGCATCCATCTCAAGGACGCAATCGAAATTCTTATCAAGGAAGGGCACCTTAAACAATTCACCAAATCCATAGACACTCCTCGACAAGAAGCGCAGGAGACTCAAAAGGTCGAGGAGGCTGTACCCGTTCCTGTAGATGCGAACATGCAGGTTGCCCTGAGCATCTATCGCCCAGAAGATTTCTTCCTACCCGATCACACCGGGAGCCCGGGATACTTTTCCTCCCATAGTCCATGGGAAACCTTTCCATCCGCAATGGTCATCTCAGGAGGAGGGTTCAACAAAATCACGGTCGGATCCGTAAAGCGGAAATTTGACCAGCTGATTGTGAAGGGGCCCGCGCAAAACGCAACCCTGGACCCACCAAGAGAGGGCTCGGTACCCCTTGCCTTTTACCGAGAAGAACTCTTGGGAGAGGCGCCAAACGCCAGCATCCCGCTACTCATCCGGGCGCGAATGGCGAATTTTGATGTGAGAAGAATCTTGGTGGACCAAGGCAGCTCCTGCGACATTATGTACTCCCAGCTGTTTTCAACACTCCAGTTGAACGAAACACACCTGACTCTGTACGTCGGATCAGACTTGCAAGGTTTCAACGGGACGGTCTCCCGACCGTGGGGCTACGTCGATCTGTTTGTCACCTTCGGAGTAGCTGAAACATCCAGGACGGTCCGAGTCAAGTTCCTAGTCGTGGACTGCCCGTCGCTATACCAGTGCATTTTGGGACGACCGACACTAGCCGAGCTAATCGCTGTGCCATCCACCGTCCACCTGAAGATGAAGTACTATACTACTTCGGGAAAGGTTGCCACACTGCACGGGGACGTCGATGCTGCTCGCCGGTGTTTCGAAGCAGCATCTAAAGGTCTTAGCTCAATATCTTACCAACCAAATCCTTCAGCATTGACTTCACCAGATGCTCCACAAACACCCAGGGCCTTCCCTCAGGTAGACTCAATCGACCTGGACTGCAGGTTCTCAGACGACAACGAGGGCATTCAAAAGCCAACAGATTCACTATCCCGACCAGTCCCAAACGAAGAGTTCAAGCTGATTCCCCTGGGAGATGACCCAACCCGGTGCGTTAAGATCGGGGCACATATGCCCGACTTGGCAAAACGACAGTTGGAAGCTTGCCTCAAAGGGAACGCGGATCTGTTTTCCTGGAGCGCCGCAGAGATGCCAGGACTCGACCCCGAGACAGCCTGCCATCACCTCTCCATCGACCCAACACACAAAGCGGTCGCCCAGCGCAGGAGGAAGCAGTCGACCGAAAAAACTGAAGCAGCTGAATCTGCTGTTAAAAACCTCCTAGAGGAAAAATTTGTAACCGAGGCCAGGTACACAACCTGGCTCTCAAATGTTGTACTTGTGAAAAAATCTAATGGAAAATTGAGAATGTGTGTTTATTATACTGATCTCAACCGGGCATGCCCGAAAGACGCATACCCTTTACCTAACATTGATAAATTGGTCGACAATTCGTCCAGCTTCAAACTATTGTCCTTCATGGATTCCTACTCAGGGTATAATCAAATACCCATGGCCGTGTCCGACAAAAAATACACGGCCTTCATGACCGAATCGGGCAACTACTATTATAACGTCATGCCCTTCGGTCTGAAAAACGCAGGCGCGACATATCAGCGCATGATGAATAAGGTATTCCGGGCAGAAATCGGGGACATGCTCGAAGTATATATGGACGACATGATCGTCAAATCTCAACAAGAAACGGACCACGCGTCCCACTTACGAAAAGTGTTCGATCAGGCACGAAAATGAAAAATGCGTTTCAATCCCGAGAAGTGCACATTTGGTGTCCGAGCAGGGAAGTTCCTCGGATTCTATCTGACCAAACGAGGCATCGAAGCCAACCCCGACAAATGTCGGGCATTCGTAGAAATCCCAACTCCTACTTCTAAAAAATCCATACAATCACTAAATGGGGTCCTCACTTCCCTCGCTCGGTTCGTAGCAAAATCCGCTCAACACGCTCTCCCCTTTTACAAGCTCCTCCGCAAAGAGGCCACTTTCGAATGGATGGAGGAGTGCAAGCTAGCGTTGTCCCACCTAAAGAGGGCACTAAGTGAACACCCAGTAATGTCCAGACCTGAAGAAGGGGAGATACTTTATCTCTATCTTGTCGTTGCAAACGAAGTAGTGAGCGCAGCCCTCGTACGCGACTTACCCGAGGGGCAGAAGCCTGTTTATTTTACGAGCAAAGCATTCCATGGCCCGAAAATTTAATATCTCCAGGTAGAAAAGGTGGCCCTGGCCCTCCTTTTCGCATCCAGAAGGCTACGCTATTATTTCTTGGCCCACACCATCATCGTAAGAACCGATCAACCCATAAGACAATTGCTCGGTCGACCAGACATGGTCGGGCGAATGTTAAAATGGTCGTTGGAACTATTCGAATTCGACATCAAATTCGAGGGAAGACAAGCCCTCAAATCTCAAGCACTGGCCGACTTCGTGGAAGAGCTCACTTTCACTGAGCAAGAGCCAAAATCTTCCTCTAGATGGACTATTTTCGTGGACGGGGCATCCGGCCCAGCGGGTAGCGGAGCTGGGGTTATTCTGGAGAACGAGGAAGGGAACATCATCGAAGTATCCTTAACCTTATCTTTCCCAACTTCCAACAACCAGGCGGAATACGAGGCCTTCCTGGCAGGCATACGGCTCGCGACCGACTTGGAGGCAGAGGAAATCACAATCTGCACGGATTCTCAGCTGGTCGCTAGCCAAGTCCGATGAGACTTTCAAGCCAAAAACGATAACATGGCCGAATACCTGGCCCTCGTAAAAGGCGAACTAAAGCGATTCAGAAGCGTGGAAGTCAAACACGTCCCGCGAGAGAACAATACCCGGGCCGACATCCTTTCCATGTTGGCAAGCACTAAAAGGAAGGAAAATAACAAATCCGTCATATAGAAAACGCTTCCCCGACCAAGCATTGGGCAATCATCAATCCACCTAGACGTTAATCTCGTGGGCGACACGAACTGCTGGATGACCCCAGTATTTAACTACCTGACTAAAGGAGAGTTACCGACCGACCCGAAAACGGCCAGCACAATACGACGAAGATCATGCTCATATTCTCTAGTAGGTGGATGTATGTATCGTCGAGGATTCTCTACACCCCTCCTCAGGTGCGTAGAAGAAGAGAACATCCCACACGTGCTAAGAGAAGTCCATGAAGCAATTAATGCGCAACATCCAGGCGGACGGTCGTTGGCCCGAAAGATTCTTCGAGCAGGATACTATTGGCCCACACTCCAACACGACGCAAAGGAGCACGTGAAAAGGTGCGACAAGTACCAACGACACGGGGACGTACACGTAGCACCCCCGTCCGAGCTAAAATCACTATCGTCGCCTTGGCCATTCGCATGGTGGGGGATGGATATCTTAGGACCATTCGTCGTCGGATCCGGCCAAAATAAATACCTAATTATAGGCGTCGATTATTTCACCAAGTGGATAGAAGCTGAGTCCTTAGCCAAAATTACTGCACTCAACATACTACGTTTCTTCAAGAGGAACATCCTCGCCCGATTCGGAGTACCGCTCGCCATTGTGACCGACAACGGCACTCAGTTTACAGATAAATACTTCAAAAAATTTGTTGCATCAATAGGAACGAAACAACATTTCGCTTCGGTGGAGCACCCCCAAAATAACGGGCAAGCAGAGGCCGCGAATAGGGTAATCCTAAGAGGCTTGAAACAAAGACTGGACGAACACAAGAAGCACTGGGTCAAGGAGTTACACAGCGTGCTATGGGCATATAGGACCACCCCCCACTCAATAACCGGGGAGTCCCCATTCCAATTGGCGTATGGGACCGAGGCAGTGATCCCTATAGAAATGCACATCCGATCCAGACGCACAGAGTCCCCAATGGACCAAGACACCAACTCCGTAGCTTTGAGGGACGAGCTTGATCTGGTCGAAGAAGTTCGATCAGAAGCTGCTCTCCGAGAGACCGTTATCAAACAAAAAATAGCCGCTCGATACGATTCTAAAGTCATAAGACGAACGTTCGAGATAAGCAGTCTTGTTCTCAGAAGAAATCACAGGGACCCCCGCGAGGGAAAGCTTACACCCAATTGGGAGGGCCCATATCGCGTCCGAGCAAAAACCGAAAATGAAGCCTATTATTTAGAAAATCTACACAGGGAAGAACTTGCTCGGCCATGGAACGCCGAGAAGCTCAAGCAATATTACAGGTAACTCACAAAGTCACCTTGCTCAACTCTCAAGCAAGGAGCGATAGGACTGACTAAGAACTGCATGCCCATGTACAAGCACGACAACCCAAAAATTACATGATCATCAGGGTCTCCCTCCAAGGGAAGGAGAAACCTGTCGCACGGGCGGATACTCAAACGAGTCCGACGTTGCCTAAGTACCACGATCAGGCAGAACCCCAGCTCACGATGGGAAGTTCAAGCCACGGAGTCCGGGCCATTACCTTGGCCCGGACACCGACTAGGAGTAAAACTCCAAAATCTGATTGGTTCCCCAAACCAATAGATCACAAACACACCCCGTATACATTCGATCATATCCAATTAGTGCAAAAATGCACGACAAACACTTAGCGTTTGAAATATAAAGAAAACAGTCCTCCGACGGACGAGCAATTAAACAGTAAATATAGTGAAACAAATGAGCATTAATAACATCAAATTTTGACACAAAAATGCAACCTCGATGGGCCGACTTGTTCATAATTACTTACAAAGGGGACCACGCCCCCAAAAAGAAACATAATAAATTACAAGGCACGCAGGCCAAGAACTAACTATCTTCACCATCAGGTTGATCCTCCCCTTGTCGAGCCTCGCCCTGGTCCGGCTGCACTTCGGGTTGGCCAAGCTGAACAGTCGCCCCAGGATGTGAATCCTCCACAACCAAGTCATAGGGAACCACAATTTGGCCATCCTCGACCTTGTATAGGTAGCTGATCCGACTGACGTCCAAGGCCAAGTCAGGATGAAGAGCCCTTATCTGATCCACAGCGTTCTGGAAACTGAGCTCAGTTGACGAGTTCAGATCTTCCATATCCTGGTCGATCCGAGCAAGGAAATGGGCCCTAGTCACCATGCTCTTGGTTTCAGCATCTTCATCCTCCTTCGGGCAGAAGGCATCCTTCAGTTTCTTGTTTTGCTCCAGAGCTCTCTTCTTGTCGACCTCCAGTTTAGCAATAATGTTTCACCGCTTGGTCAGCTCCTTGGCCGTGGCAATGGCTTCTTCAGTGGACACTTTCAACTTCTCCTCAGCGGCAGCCAGTTGCTCCTTCGGCTTCACCATCTCCCTCTCCTGCCCAGGATTTCCTTCAGCCGTCAGCCAGGCCATCGACAAGACCCGCATGACAGCACTTGCGTCCTGGGCTAGAGTGTAACACCCCAAATTTTCCCTCTTCATTTTAAGCATCATATCATATCATATTCATCATGAACATATCACATTCTAAGCATCCTAGCATGGAAAGATGAGGCATAACATTTCTCATGACCTAGCATTAGGCATATGATCATCTGGGGAGGTTCTTGAAGCATCACAAGCCATGACAAGGGGCCCAATGGATTTGTACAAGTCCTATGAGAGGTATAAATTGCATTTACAAGTTCAAGTTCATTTACAAAAGCTCAGAAGGTTGGAAGATCATCAGGGAATCCAGGCTAGAGCAAAGCTCCTACACAATGGTCCCAAACTAGGGTTTGAGTTTCAAGCATGAAAACCTCAAGACTTTGGCCATTTCATTTGGGCAAAGTCTTTCACATGTTAAGGGGATCCTTAGGATGAAATTTGGTGAGAAAATTCCTTGTGGAAGTCAATCATTTCTTCAGTTGCTTGTAAATGAAGAAACTGGTCAACTGTGCCTTATAAAAGTCAACTGTGAGATTTCAAGGGGTCCAACCCAATTTTTCTAGCCAAGGGATGTTCTTATAATGTTAAAAGAGGTTTGGAAAGTTCAAAGATCAAGAATCATGAGGTTTTGAGGTGTTTTGCATAATTGGTGTGAAGTTGGTTATGGAAAATGCTATTTTTAGCAAGTTTTTGCCCTAAATTTCAAGTGATCATAACTTGGTGAAAAATTCTTCAAATGGACCAAAGTCAAACATGAAAGTTTGAGATTAAGGCCTCCCATTTTCAAAAAGTACAAGTAATTTTTCATAGCCTTCATGGTTAAGAAGTTAGGCCCCTCGAAAATTTGGTTAAAACTAGGGCAAAAGTTGAATTTTCACTTGTGCACCAAAGCAAAAAGGCATGAAACTTAATTTTGAGTATTGGTACATACCAAATAAGTTCACAATGTTACAATGCAATGCAAATAGGTCACTTTTCTCCAAGAAATACACCAAATTCGTGCATAATGAGAATTTCATTCCCTAAGTGCAAAAAGTGCATGTTCATGAAAATTGTGCGACACTCTCATCCAATGGCCAGGATCTTTTTGGTTTGAAATCAAGGGTCAGATCAGGAATGTACATGGGAAAGAGGCAAGGCAATACATGAGGTTTTCATGAGATCACAACAAATTTGCAAAATCTCTCACACATTCCATTCCCACGTGCAAAGCCTCTCATTCTTTCAGCATTTCCTCATGACCTCATATAAAAGCAAATTAGGGTTTTAGAAGGATCCAGATCTCACTCATTTCTCAGCTCTCATGTTTTTGCTCAATTTGCATTTTCATTCGAATCTTGCTCCACAATTGCTTTCTTCACAAACCAATCACAAATCCTTCATCCTTGAGAGCTCAGGATCACAAATCCATCCATTGTGCAAGCTATTTCTCAAGATTCATCACCTTGCCATTTTAGGGAAGTTGGCTTCAAGATCCAAGATCCAACAAGTTTCAAGGCTTTAGTTGCATTTATTTTGCAACTAGAGTGCATTTGAAGTGGATTGGCAGCATTATCTTGGCTTATCACAAGCTATTTCAAGATCTGCAAGTTCAGGTGAGTTAAAATTTCTCAGATCTAGAAATGAAAATAGTTGTGTGCATTGTAATCCTCTGGTTATGCTGATCATTCTGCTGGTTTTAGATTCAAGTTTGATGCATTATTGAGCTTGTTATGTGAATTTTAATTTTCATGGTACCAACTGTTTGCTCACGATCTGGAAAATTCTTTGATCCAGTGAGAATTTCATTATCATATTTGGAATAAGCATAGTTCATTTACTTGATTTGGAGCTTGTTATGTTATGTGTTTTCCGGTGCCGGAGCCCTAGCTCCGGTCACCAGAATCTGGGCTGGGTGATTAGGGTTTCTAAATGAAGAAGATGATCTTGGAGCCGTTAGATCTCATCATCTGGACGTACAGGCTTGTGACACCTCAATTAATGAAAGTGCTCTCTCTCACGTGCATCTGAGTTTATTTTAATTATTTATGTTGCGCACCTCATGATAGTTATTGTATGCCTCATCTCTGAACCAATTATGTTGCCACGTCATTTAATGAAGTGAACCCCAGGATGCGTCTGTTCAATCCTAAGGCCAGTGTTTTTTCACATTTTTCTCTGAATTTCCACCCTTGTGTTTGTGATCCTGCGCAGACCCAATGGGCTCATATCACTATCCACACCCCCTTGCCTCATGAGCCCAATTCATTTCAACTGGATTCCTTTCTTTTCACACCTCCCAGCCTCCTTCTTTTATTTCTTTTTCTTTTTATTTCATTTTAATTTCAGTTTTGCTTTTTGATTTTTAAAATTAGTTCCAAGTGTCCAAAAATTCTGAAATAATTCATGGGTGTTCATTTTAGTTTTCTTTAATTTTCCATATTTTGATTTCCCATTTATTTCATGCTGACACGTGTAAATAAATTCCCTCATTTAATTAATTCATTTTAGTTCCCTTTTGTTCATGTTGTCTTGTCCATTTTCCCTAGTGATCCTCATTTTGAATTTCTTGTTGGTTCTCTTTGCTCTGGATTCATAAGAAGATGTAGTTCATGTGTGATTTTTGCCCTGATTTTTAGAATCTTGTTCATTTGGTTTTAGCCTTTGCCTTGTAAGTGAAGTTTCTTAACCCTAATTGTTGTTTGACCTCTCATTTGACTTGCATAGCTTCTGAATTTCTTACTATCCTTTTGGCATGTTGTTATATCATGATTGAAGACCTCTTGTCCAAAGTTATGGAATTTTTGGGTGCATTGTTGATTTGATTTGAATTTTGGTTCTCAACTTGTCCCATTTTGCTTCTTTTTTATCATAATTCCTCTCCTTAGCTTAGAAGGGCACTTGTGCCAACTTCTTCATCTCATTTGGGGTCTCCTTAGGGTATTGATACCTTTCTGATCTTAGTTTAGGGTTTGTGTCTAAGAAATCTTGTATTTGGTTTACCTTTGAAGTTCTTTCTTTCTTATGTGCATCCACCTCACTTATTTGCTTCTTTCTTCCCTTAATGTGATTGTTTAACTTTGTGCTTCTCTTCTCTTCATCTCTTTTGCTTCTTAAGAACTTCTTTAACTTGTATTTGGTTCTGGTCTTGTGCCTTGAGTTGTTGTTTTGCTTATTTTGCTTTGCATCTTCTTAAGTTTGCTTTGCTTTGCCATTTGGTTCATGTTGCCTCATATTAACTTGTATGCTTCTTTTCTCATTCTTGTGACTTGCATTTTTGCATTAAGCCTTTGTATATATGACTTCACTTCTGTTTGTATGATGTTGGTATGGCATTGAGATCATTTTGTTTTGCTTTTATACTTGTGTTGCTAACCTTTTCAGGGGCTATGGTAAGTGAGAGGTGTGGAAGTGATTCCCACATCTCCAAATCTCATCTCTTCTTTTCTTATTCTTACTTGTACTAACCCTTTGATTGTTGGGCCTAGGCCTTACTTCCCTCCTCTCTTCTTCTTTCTTCTTCTTCTCTTCTTCTTTCTTTCTTCCTTAGGATAGTAAACCACACTAACCCTAGGATATTCATGCATGACAACACTTAGGATTCTTTAGTCCCCCATTAGACTTTTGCCTTTGTGATCCTTTTGGTTCTCTTCTCATCTCATTAGACTTTTGCTTTTTCTCTTCTCATCTCAAAATCCTAAAAAAGAGAACTTAATAAAGTTTGAAGTGATACCTTGAGCAATAGCCTTATCCCATGAGATACTTGTAGTCTTTCCATCTTGGGATAGTACAAGCTTATCTTGTGATGCACAAGTCTGATCAAGATATCATCTTCACAAAGAAAATCATAAAACACACTTCTTCATTGTAAATACCAAAAACACTTAATAAGTTAATGAGTTAGTGAGCTTAAGCCCTAATCTCTGGTTTCAAGTTTTGGGGATCTTCTCCTTACTTGAGTGTGCTTGTTCTATTATTCCATCTTGGAATGTAGTGGCAAGTACACATTCCATGGAAAAGAGCTTGAGTTCACTTCCTTGTGACACACTCCAAAAAGCTTCATAAAAAACACAAACAAACAATAAGCGTCTTTTCCTTTGGGAATTCTTTTCTCATCTACTTCGCTCCGTACGCGAACTTGCTCCTACTTGTCATTTTGCAAGATGGTTACGCACTCGTCGTCCGAGTCTGCAACACATGAGCATTGGCATAGGCAGTTCAAGCCTTAATTCACAAGCAATTTCTTTTCTACCCCTAGTTAGGGGAACTACGGCGTCTCTGATCCTCATTTTCCCGATGAGGTACGTAGGCAGCGGGGTAGGGCCCGTTCGAGCACAATCTTTATTTTCCCTACATTTTTCCTTTTCATTTCTTTTTTCGGTTCCCTTTCTTTTCTTTTCTCCAGTTCTAGTCCTTCTTTTTGCAGCAACTTTCATTTCTTCACCCTTTGAAACAGTTTCTTTGCAAGCGTGGATCCCGTCGGGTACGGCGGACGATCTGGGTGCTAATACCTTCCCAGGTCGTAACCGACTCCCGAACTCAGTCTCTTTGGTTTACAGGACCCATGTCCTTCCTTTTCTTTCTTCTGGTTTGTGCAGCATTACCATTCTCGTTCCTTCGGGATAAAAATGCCAGGCTGGCGACTCTATTCTTTTCCGCGCCACTTTCGCGTTTGTACCAGGATGCAAATCCGGGGAGCGACAGCTGGCGACTCTGTTGGGGACTTCCTAACCAGAGTATCTCTGATTCCCCTGTGAGTCTCTCCTAGCGCTTGCGTGTTTCTGTTTCTTTGGGTGTTGATTGCTTGCTGTTGCTTGCTGTATTTTACTGTTGTTTGTTTACAGTTCATTTACAGCTTTATTTACAGTTTTCAGTATTTATTTTCTGCATCATATTATATACTGGACTGTCTGGACTGGATTTTCTGTTTGGTGGGTTTGGGTGATATTGTTTCTGAGAGATGAGCTCATTACCACAGCTCGAGTGCACCTTAGAACTTAGAGTGGTTCCACTTTGGCCTCATGAGATTTTGTCATGGGGGTAGTAGTAAGTTCCACGCCCAGATTTGCGATCGTCTTGGAAATGTCTTAATTTGGGGATCTTCCTCTCTCATTTCATAACCTTGACAGTTATGTGCAGTTGGGGACCGATCTTTGAAAACCTTGTGGAAACATCCCTCTTTAGTGATGACAGTGCCAGACCACATTTTGTGGCATACCCATTCGCATCTGAGGGCCCACCTGGGACTTGCATAGGATGACCTTGTTTCCCGAACTCAGCTGAGGCCTCCCTGCGTAGTATATAATGCCAAACTGATTCCCTGATTTGGTCATGAGCCATTTCTCGGAAATGGTGAAAGTATTATTGCTATTCGGCTTTGAGAGTCCGTGATGTCTGACCCGGAGCATGCCAGTGAGATTGGGAGGGGTTTACAGGTTTGCAGGAACCCTTGGCCTCTACATACCCTCATTATCAGTGGTCCTTGTTATGATTTTGGTCCTATGGTTATGGTGTTCTGGTGTTCTGGTTTTCTTGGTACTATGGTTCTGAGATTTTCTATCAGAGGGTTGTGACTCAGAGGATTTTGGTTTGCAGTTGATCAGAGGGTCCTTGTGTTCAGTGTCCAGTATCCAGATGGTCTCAGATTGATCATATGCTTGCATTGCATTTGCATTTGCATCATTCTTGCATTAACTGTTTATGTTTCCATTTTTCATGTCATTGTTCATAATCAGCTCCCAGTTCTGGTAAATCTTATCTCCAGATGGCCGAAATCAGAAGAATTACAAGGAAAAAGAATGTTCACTATACTTTTCTTCAACCTGAAGTCATAAGTGTTCAAAAATTAGCTGGTTTGATGAATGACCAAGTCTTGGGAAATTTCAGAAAGAGATATGGCCAGATATTGAAGTATGTGGACAAGCCCACTGCAGACTAGAAGGACAGTTTGCATACCTTGCTTCAGTTTTATGATCCCCTGCTGCGGTGCTTTGTGTTTCCAGACTACATCTTTGCTCCTACCTTGGAGGAGATTTCCAGCATTCTGAATGTTCCAGTCAGAGAGACCTTGCCTTTCTATGGGTCTGAGGTGGTGCTTAAAGAAGAAGACATAGCCAAAGTTTGTCGTTTGCCAGCTGCTATAGTCAAGAAGGCTCTGAAGGATAGTGAAGGCAAAGGACTCCCTTGGAGTGTGCTCATACCAGAGGTTGAGAGATATGCTAAAGAGGGTAGTTGGGGTGACTTTGGTGCTTTGCTGGCTTTAATGGTGTATGGGTCTAGCTTGTTCCCGGGAGAGAAAGAATTTGTAAGCTTGGAGGTGATCTCTATCTTTGCTAAAGGCAATCCTGTGCCAACTCTGTTGGGAGACTTCTATTACAACGTTCATTACAAGAATGAGAAAGGTAGAGGAGGACCAGTAGATTGTTGTGCTTCATTGTTTGCTGAGTGGTTTTCCAGACAATTGCCAAAATTAGGTGCTTTCAAGGAAATGAGGGATGAGTGGAGATGGTCTAGAAGACTGATGAGGTTAACTACTGAAGATATAGCCTGGGGATATGACAGAGATCTGCTAGGAAAAGAGTTGCTGGTCAGTTGTGGAAGATTTGTTGGAGTGCCTTTGCTGGGAAGGAAGGGTGTGATCAGTTATCATCCAACATTAGCCAGGAAGCAATTTGGTTACCCTTTGAGAGATCCTCCACAGATGGAAGAGTTTGCTGAGTCTTTGTATTTCCCTGTGGAAGGAAATAAGGAGTTAGTTCTGCAAGCATCTCAAGCTTGGGCTCATAGAGTGAGGAAGGGTAAGAAAGACTTTGGCAGAGTAGATCCCAAGACGTACCCTCCTTTTGCTGCATGGTTGCAAAAACATGTAGAAGAAGTTCTCATGCCTTTCTCAGTAGAAGCTCCCCTTTATCCCAAAGAAGTGCCAAGCCAGAGTACTGTCTCCCTGGAAGAGTACAAGAAATTGGAAGCTCAGCTGCATGAAGTTCGAGTGGAGAATACTGAAATGGTAAACCTGTATCATCTTGCCAACATGGCTAAAAATGAAGCAGAAGGGAAGCTGTAGAGGATACAAGCCACTTTGGAAGCTAAAGAGAAAGACTTTGCTGGAAGAGAAGCTCACTTTCAAAGGTTGGGTATGATGGAGGCAAAAACAGAAGCTGAACATAAAAAGACTTTGAAAACTCTCAAGGAAGCTCGCCAATCCATTGTCTGGTTGCAAGGCCAAAGGGAGGAAGAGAAAAAGAAGTTTAAAGAGAAAGAAGAGTTCTTCGAGGTGAAAATGACCTTTAAGAAGGAAGAGGTGGAGCAAGTCCACAACATTTGGAGGGAAAAGACTCAGCAGTTAACACAAAGCCAGTTAGCCCTGGAGGAGGTACGGAAGGAGATTGAAGAGCTCAAGCTGAGAGCGGGTGTGAAGAAGAACAGAGAAGAGGTGGCTGCAGAAGAGCCTGTCTCTTTAGTTTAGTTTATTTTTCAGACTACCTACAGGCTTGTTGTAGGAGTCCTGCTTTATTTGTTTTGTCTTTTATTCATGTAATGGCTTGTAACACTTCTGGGAATATTTATGTTTGTGCTCTAACTTTTGGCTGGCAGTGGTTTGTCCATGATATACAGTGTTAATATGCAAATTATCATTTCTGAATATGCAAGGCTCGTTTGTCTGATACTGCTAATATCTGAACACTCCTCAAAGAGAAAGTTTGAAAGTTAATACTGAAAGTGTCTGTCTGGAGCAACTACCAGAACTGGGGCACGCAAATGCTTTAAACTTGGAAACATGAGCAGTTACATTGCATGCATATGACGTGTTTGTTTGTTTTAAAGGTAGTGCTTCAGTTTCTAATGTCTTTTCTGTTTTAGGCACTATAGCTCCCCGGAAAGTTCGAGAACAGCCAGTCGCACACAAATATCCCACAAAGGTCAACAGAGAAAGAGTCATGGATCAAATGCAGGATGATTTAGCTGACTTGAGACTGAGGATGGACAATTTTATGACCTTGATGGCAGGCATGGGTCAGAATCAGGAACGTCTATGTGAGTTGGTTGAAAATAGTCAAGCCAGGAACAACGGTACTGCTGATGGAGGTAATTGTAACGGTGCGGGCGCCCGTCAAGTTGAAATCCCTGTGGCATAGCCAGGGGTTACCATTATCAATGATGGACTGAACAATGTACAGATGGACGGTCAAGACAAACAGTTCACTC
Organism: Lathyrus aphaca; assembly: GCA_963966055.1. Classification (NCBI taxonomy): domain Eukaryota; kingdom Viridiplantae; phylum Streptophyta; class Magnoliopsida; order Fabales; family Fabaceae; genus Lathyrus; species Lathyrus aphaca. The sequence goes on from OZ014520.1 coordinate 271,449,312, forward strand.
TGCTGGACGAAACTGAAGGCCAGGGGGCTGAAATGAACAGGAAATTTGAAGAGATGGCAGAACAGATCAAGGCTATTCAATCTCAGAACTCCTTGGGGTTCGACATTACTGACTTGGGCTTGGTTCCAGGGGTTAGAATCCCTTACAAGTTCAAGGTTCCAACTTTTGAGAAATACAACGGCACAGTGTGTCCAAAGACTCATCTCCAGTCCTTTGAAGGAAGGATTGTTGCACACACTGATGATGAAAAGCTATGGATGTACTATTTCCAGGACAACTTGGTTGGGGCCTCCTTGGAATGGTATATGAAGCTAAGTAGAGCCAACATTAAGAGCTGGAAGGACCTAGTAGAGGCTTTCGTGAAGCAATACCAGTATAATTTGGACATGGCTCCAAATCGCACTCAACTGCAAAACATGTCTCAAACTGCTAAGGATGGGTTTAAAGAGTATGCTCAAAGGTGGCGTCAGCTCGCTGCCAGAGTGCAACCACCACTGCTGGAGAATGAGATGGCTGATATGTTCATGGGGACATTGCAAGGAGTGTTTATTGAAAGATTAGTGTCTTGTTCGGCTACCAAGTTCAATGATATAGTAATTGCTGGAGAGAGGGTCGAGACTTTGTTAAATATGGGAAAGATTCAGGATACGAGTGAGAGCAGTTCGAATGGAGCAAGAAAAGCTTTCAGCGGATCCCCGAGAAGAAGGGAAGGTGAGACCAATGCTGTGTTTGGCCGAGGACGGGGCCGAGGATATAGAAGATCATATGAGCAAGTGGCAGCTGTCACAATTCCTTCCAATCCTGTGCAGCAGGTACAGCCTCAACAACAACAGCAACAACAACAGCCACAACGTAACAACTATCAACAAAGACCTTATCAGCCAAGGCATACTCGCCCGGCTAATAGGGTACTTGAGGCAATCCCCATGACATATGCTGCACTGCTACCGAGATTGTTGGACCTGAATTTGATACAATTGAGGACTTTGGCACCACCACCACCTGGAGAGCTTCCAGTGGGGTACGATGTCAATGCTAGATGCGCTTTCCATTCAGGGGCACCCGGGCACTCAACTGAGAAGTGCAGGGCGTTACAGCACAAAGTTCAAGATCTGATTGACTCCAAGGCGATTAACTTCGCACCACCGCCGAATGTTACTTCAAACCCTATTCTAAACCATGGAGGGGCTAGAATAAATGCTGTTGAAAGTGGTGAGAAGTTAAGTCTGATTCTGAGCATAGAAGAAGTGAAGACTCCGTTGTTGGTAGTGAAGGAGTGGTTGTTGAAAGGTCAAGTGTTTCCGGGATGCAGTTCTGATTGTGAGAAATGTGTGAATTCAATGAACGGTTGTGAAGACCTGAAGATGGGGTTGCAGAATTTGATTGATGAAGGATCTTTGCAGTTTGAAAAAGTTGATAATGAAGCTGATGATGTGTCCACTATAACCATTTTCTATGATCCAGGGGAGATGCCTGCTAGAAGAGAACCTGTGACCATTTACGCTCCTGAAGTTAGTCATGTGACTATCACTGTGCCTGGGCCTATTCCTTATACAGATGATAGAGCCATTCCATGGCATTACGATTCAGATGTGTACGTGGAAGGACAGAAAGTTTAGAGTAAATCTGTTGCTATTGACCCGACTATAGTGAACGTCGGAGGGGTTGGAGGTTTTACGAGAAGTTATCGTCTATTTGCTCTCCCAGTTCTGAGAGGGGATCCTGAGGCTGAGGCTTCGGCAAAGGCTAAAGGAAAGAAAACTGTGACTGAAGAAACAACAACTCCTGCTGCTGGACAGGGTACCTTTGAGAAGGAGGTCGAGGAATTTATGCGGATAATTAAAAAGAGCGATTATAAGGTGGTCGAACAGTTGAACCAGACACCTTCCAAGATATTCATTCTGTCTTTGCTGATGTGTTCTCCTGCGCATAGAGAAGCCTTGTTGAAATTATTGCAGATGGCCTATGTTCCTCAAGAAATAACTGTTAATCAACTGGAAGCTGTAATGGGCAGTATGAATACAAGCCACGGGCTGGGCTTTACAGATCGAGACCTTACGTCAGAGGGCCGTAACCATAACAAAGCACTACATATTACTATAGAGTGCAAGGGTGTTGTTTTGTCGCATGTCCTTGTTGACACAGGCTCTTCTCTTAATGTACTTCCGAAGAAAGCATTAATGAAGCTCAATGTTGATGGTATCATCTTAAGACCTAGTGATTTGATTGTCAAAGCTTTTGATGGGTCCAGAAGGTCAGTGTTTGGAGAAGTTGAGTTACCCGTGAAAATAGGTTCTCAGGTCTTCAAAAGCACCTTCTACGTCATGGACATTCAGCCCGCATACAGTTGTTTGTTGGGACGCCCATGGATTCATGCTGCCGAAGCTGTAACTTCCACCCTGCATCAAAAAGTCAAATATGTGGTTGATGGCCAAGTAATCACAGTGTGTGGAGAGGAAGACATATTTGTAAGCCACTTATCAACTTTCAAATATGTAGAGATGGACAGAGAAATCCACGAGACTCTGTGTCAGGCCTTCGAAGCAGTTAATGTCAGCATCTTGAATCCTGTAGAGAGAAGCAGTGAGAAAGAAGGTACCTCCATTCACTCCTACAAGCAGGAAAAGGAGGTGGTTCAGTCAGGAAGCGCCCAAGGCTGGGGCAAATTGCTGGAATTAGAGAAGAAAGATGACAAGTTTGGTTTGGGTTATCAGCCTAGTGGGTCTAATGGGTCTCCAAGTGGTAAAGCCATTACTTTTACAAGCGTTGGGATGCTCGACCGCAACCAAATCTGTGCAACTAATGAAGATGGAGACAGTGATGGTGACTGGGACAACTGGATTCATCCGTGTGCGCCTGTCGCTCCCGATAAATGGGACCAGGCCCAGATAAAGGTACAGACGCGAACGGTCGGCAAAGGGAACAGTGAGAACACACAGCCATGAACTCACTGGAGATGAATAGAGTCGCCAGCTAGGCATTTTTATCCCGGAGGAAAGGTAATGCTGCATAGACCTAGAAAGAGATGGATAAGACGGTTGCGAACCAGAGAGACTGAGAAAGGGGGTTGGTTACAACCTGGGAAGGTATTAGCACCCAGATTGTCCGCCGTACTCGACGGGATCCACGCTTAAAAGATTTGTGTTTTAAAGGGGTAGTGTCAGTGCAATCTGTGCATAAAAGAGAGCTGGAAAGGATGTACAGGTGTCAGTGCTGAAAGAAGTGCAAAGTGTATAAATGTACAGTGTCAGTGTAGGAATAGGAATAAGATGCTCGAGATCATGAGGCTTTAAGAATAATTGCTGGAAAGAGGGGGAATATACAGAGACTTTTGTTCGATAACCGTTAAGTTATACCTACGTATCCTCTCGTGCAATGAGGAAGTCAGAACACCGTAGTTCGACCCAAAGAGACTGAAAGATGAATTGACTGTGAATTGCTTACTTGTCTATGCTCAAGTGTATGACCCGTCTGGCTCAGGTGCAAACTGTCTTGCATTAGACGGAAGAAGCAAATTCTCGTTTATGAGTGAAGGTGATGAGAAAAGAATCCCGGAGGAGACGATTATTGTTTGTTTTTGTGTTTTCAGTCTTTTATTGCTTTTTTGAAGTTTGTCATAAGATAATGAGCTTAAGTCTAAACCAATGGATTTAGTAAACTCATCACATCTTCCCTCTGATTAGGGGTAATGAGAATATTTTAAGTGTGAAGTCAGGTTCTCACACTTGATTACCATTTGATGTAGGATTAAGATCATTAACCTACTTGTGATTATTTAGATGTTTTTGTTGTTTTTGTTTAGTGTTGAGTAATGAGATTAAGCCATAATCAGGGATTTAACAGACTCATTACACCATCCTAATAGAAGGATAATAGATGAGAATGTTTAAGCTGAGGAAAGCTCCTCAACTTAATCCATGATTAGGGATTAAACCCATGACAAAACAAAGCCTATATTAAGTGGATTTTATTAAATGGTATAATGATGAAGTGGATTTTATGATTTGTAAGACAACTTGAGGGGGACTTGTCCATTAACACTAGGGTTAGTCTTTCTTAACCAATTAAGGAAGAATTAGAACCCTAATGCAAGGCCCAAGTTACAAGCTTGATGTCTTGATGATTATTAAGTGAATTGATTAAGAGATTTAAACACATTAAGGGTTTAACACTTAGGATTAAAGTTATACACTCCATCCTAAGAGAAGGATGCAGGCATAAGCTTAATCACAAAGCCTTAAAGCCTTTAGGGTTTAGTCCCTGATTATGAGATGAGAAGAGATGACTCAAAGAGACACAAAGGTGAAAAATCAGAGGGGAGACTAATCAAAACCCTAATCATTGTCATGCTTGGTTGTTCCTAAGGTTTGTGATGTTTTCAAGAGAAGGTCTTCAAAGAAACCACCAGGAAGCAGATGAAAGGATCAAGAGAAGCAAAGCAACTTGCTTCATTCAAGAAGTCAAGTCACTTGAAGAAAGAAAGTGGGGAGAAGAAGAATGAGCAAGCTCAAACTCAAACACATATAAAGAAAATGCAGCATGGATGCAAGAGAGATGAAAAGAAATTGTGAGAAGTGAAGGCAAATTCACTTCTCAAAGTTGCTTACCACCTGAAAAGTTAGTGAAAGGAATGCAATGAAATGCAAAATGAGATGAAATGGCATGATGCAAATCAAAACCAGAAGCATATATGAGATGATAATGATGCTATGAGATGATGCAAACATGAAACAAGGCATGGGGATGATCACATGAACAAATGGATGCAAATGGAGCAAGTTAAGAAGCATGAACATACATGAAAAGTTATGAAGTGCACATGGCATACAACATGGCAAATACATGATGCAATGATCAAACATGCTTGAAATATGTCTTATGATGTCAAATGAATCAAATGGATGCTTGAAATGTCATGGCAAGTCATATTATGCAAGAGAATGCAAGATGGATGCATATGGAAGCCCAAATTAGGGTTTATGATCAATGCAACAAACAAAAACCAAAACCAGAAGCAAACAACATTATAAAAAATTGAAAATACCACTCAAAGGACCCTTAATCCTATACTAACCCAATGCCCAAAGGAGAGGTCTCAACTCTTGACCAAACTCAAGATATGATTTTTCTAAGTTTTCTAGGGTTTTAGGGTTCCTAAACAAGAAAATTATCAAACAAAAGGAAAATGAAAGATCAAATCATGGCCATTTAATCTCATAAACTAAATGCTAAACACAATGCAATGCAAAAAGAATCAATGTCCAACTCTTCATGGATAGGCAGAAATGATTTTTGGAACTTTGGATCAAATTAATGCATAAAAATGATTTTAATTCAATGAAAAATTCTCAAAATGCATCAAGATCAAAAAATAAATTTGGTTTGAAGGTTGGACAATGTTTCTAAATGTTTTAGAACATTTCATGAATTTTTTGGTGATTTTTAAATACCTAAAAGCATTTTTAATGAATTAATTTTCATTAACCAATTAAAAATAAACTTTTAAATATTTAAAAATACTTTTTTAATGCTAAAAATGAAAATAAAAATATTTTTGTGTCTTAAAAATTAATAAAACTATTGAGAAAAAGTTTCATAATTTTTAAACAATTTTTACTATTTTTAATAAATTGTATAAAACAAATGAATTAAAATGAAAATTAAATGAATTTAAAACTGAAAAAAGGAAAAGTCATGCAATCTGATGGTCCAGATTCAAACAAGAACACGCGCGCATTGACTTGGCGCCAGATCCCACGGCCAGCATTCAAACTCAGTTAATTAATGATTATGCCCTAATCCCACCGTTAATTACTTTCAGGTGACCGGAACAGTGTTTCGGTCATCTTCTCCGTTCACCCCAAAACCCAATCTCACTCCATACGTATCTAAAATGAAATCTAAAAGCACAGGAATGATCCCCACTCACTCACGAATCAAAACCCCCAATCAAAACAAATTTATCATTCCTAAAATGGCTGAATCGAAACAATCTATTTCTAGGGCAAAAAGTTTCAGAAGCATGGTAAACTCTCATTTCTCCACCATTTTCAAAACTAAAGACATATCCATGATCAGGAAAGCATATAGAACAACTTAGGAACTTAAAAAAATGATTTCTGGAAAAAATGTTCTTGAGCTACCTGAGTTTCGAAGCTTTCAATCTTGCAACCTTCTGACCCCTTCCTTTGATGCAATCCACTCCACTTGATCCCCTGATGATGCTTGAATGCTTAGAAGGAGTTTAAGTTAGCTGGCTAGGGAGTTTGCACAAGTTCTGTTCAAGCTCAGGTGAGAATGGTGTTTGTGATTCAGGCTGTTTCAGGCAAAGATGAAGGGTTCTTTGTGTTCAGGGTGATGTTTTGAGAAGGTTTGTGGAGTTTGTTTGAGTGTTTATGGCCTGTGGAAGATGTTTCGAAGGAAAGTGCAGGTTGGAGTGAAAATGGAGAAATGGCATTCTTCTTTGGTTCAGGCCTAAGTCTTGCTGGTTTTGGCTCAATGAAGCATGGTGATATGATTAGTGGATTTGGTTTTTGTGTTTGCGAGCTGTGTAGAGAGATTCGAAGAGAAATGCTTGAGGGAGTGAGTTTGTGAATGAGTGGTTCTTGTGTGTTTCAGCCTTGCTCTCTATGTGAAATGGCTAGCATTTGGCTTGCATAAAATAATCCCATTGGTCAGATGATGTGACCTGGCCTGCTGTGATTGGGATGTTCACTTTTGCAAAAAGTCCACTTTGGTGTAAGGAAAGCATGGGCTTGGTTCTAGGCTAGTACAAGCATGGGGCTGGTGCAGCATGGTATGTGAGTGAGGCTAGGGTGGTTCAATGGCCAATGCAGCAAGTGGTAGGAAGTATCATGATGGTTTTGCAACTTGGTTATCTTTTGGTTCATATGGAAAGATCTTGCTATACAAGTCATGAACATGAGAAATTCTTGGTCCAATCTGAACTTTAGAAGTTGTGTGATCATGTTGAGTGCATTAGAAGCCCATATGATGACTGAATTGGCCTTGAAAGGAGAATTTGCAACTTTGCCTTTTGGTGCATGACTTGAAAATTAGTGATTTTTGCCAACTTTAACACACCATAACTTTTGATCCAAAATGAATTAGATCATGTTCTTGTACTTTTTGAAAAGGGAAAAATGTATTCTACAACTTTCATGACCAAAGTTTTTCCATTTGAAGCATTTTTGGATCAAAAAGTAAGGCTTGAAAAGTGGCATAAAATGACATATTCTTCAAAAGTCAACCATGCCCTAAAAAGTCAACTTTGCAAAAACTTGTAATTCTTGAATTTTGTGAACTTCAACCTTCTTCCATGATCAAATAAAGATCATATACACTCAAAATGATGAAGATCACCCCTTGGTTGGGTCATTGGGGGCCTCAGATGCCCTGATTTTGCACTGACTTGTCCAGAAAGTCAACTCTTGATCAGATGACTTCCCCATGGAATTTCTTCATGAAAATTGATATGCATACTCCTTATACCATATAGAGACCAATAGAAACAAGAATGACCAAAAAATTTGGAGTTATGGCCTCTGAAACCAAAACCCTAATTTTAGGCCATCTGTGCAGTCAAGTCTGGCTCTGCTTCCACACCAATCCCAGTTCTTGTGATTCCTTGGCATTTTTGACTTTGAGAGGATGTAATATGATATAAGAACAAACATGGATCCCTTTGAAGTGATTGTTGACCTTTGGAGTGGCTCAAGAGGCTCTTGGATTGTTCAGATCACAAACCCTAGATGCAGATGACTTAGAAACTATACAGTGAACCAAAAATGTAATATGAGGTGATATGATTGTGTTTATGCATATGAGATGATCACAAGCCATGGTGTGAATGGGTGAGGGCAAATTTGGGGTGTTTACAGCTGCCCCTATTCAAACATGAGTTAGCTGTGCAGGGTGTAAGTAACGGCTTAACAGGAAAACAAGATAACTTGTGGTTGAATATCAAAGACAGTCCAAAATTTGCACTCACAGAATGAAGAAGAAAAGGGATATAGATCGTAAAGGAAAATAAAGTATATGGTAAAGTATGGGCGACGGAGGACGACCGTCGAGCAGAGGACGACTGCTGGGTAAAGAGCAATGACGGGGACGGCCGACATGCTGGGAATAAAAGGTAAAGCCAAGACGGGGACGGCCGACTAGCTGGGGAAAGTAAGAAATCATGATGGGGACGGCCATCAAGATAAAGTTGTAAGATTCTCTGGGGATTAATGAAACATGACGGGGACGGCCATCAAGTTCATAAAGTAAAGTAACCAACGATGGGGACGGCCATCGGGCTAAAAAGGAAAAGGGACCACGATGGGGACGGCCATCGGGTTAAAGAATAAATGAAATAAACAGATGATGAGGTATGGTCATCAAAGGTGAAGGACGATCACCTAGCAGGGGACGGCTGCTCTGTTGGGGTAAGATGAGGGACGGTCATCTAAGGTGGAGGACGACCACCCGGCAGGGTACGGCTGCCGAAAATATCGCGACATAGGACGAATGCTGGATAAAAGGTCAACGATGGGGACGGCCATCGGACGAGCATGATGGAGGACGACCATCAAGAGGTGGAGGACGACCACCTAGTAGGGGACGGCTGCTCTCAGGGTTTGTCATGACATAGAATGAATGTCAGATAACCAAAATCAACAATGGGGACGGCCATTGGATAAAATGATGAAGGACGATCATCAAGAGGTGGAGGACGACCACCTAGCAGGGGACGGCTGCTAAAAATCAACGATGGGGACGGCCATCGGATGAGCATGATGGAGGACGACCATCAATAGGTGGAGGACGACCACCTAGCAGGGGACGGCTGCTAAAAATCAACGATGGGGACGGCCATCGGATGAGCATGATGGAGGACGACCATCAAGAGGTGGAGGATGACCACCTAGCAGGGTACGGCTGCTCTCAGGGTTTATCATGACATAGAATGAATGTCAGATAAAGGAAAACTTGCTTTGTTGGCGATCTATTGGGGAATAGTAAACACGGACGAGTGTTTATATCCAAGAAACAAAAGGTATAAGTGTTTAGATGTTGTGTATAATTTAAAGATGCGGACAAGCATCCCTAAGACTACGATACGGACGAGTATCGGGTAGAAACAAGTACTGACACATGTTCAGAGATGATGATACGGACGAGTATCAACGGGTTAACAAAGAACACGGACCAATGTTGAATCTGAGGGGACTCTCCTGGGGAATAATAGACACAGACGAGTATCTATATTCAAGAAGACATAAGTATTTGACACAGTGTATGGATTAAAGATGCGGACGAGCACCCTTAAGACTATGATACGGACGAGTATCATGTAGAAACAAACGCTTGACGAATGTTCTGAGATGATGATACGGACGAGTACCATCTGGTTAACAAAGAACAAGGACCAATGTTGAATCTGTGGGGATATATAAATGGTATATACAAGATACAGACGAGTATCTGTTAAGTGTGACATGAGTAGTGGGTATGAGTATTGTATAGATGAATATTTTAACTGCTGGGGAGAGTGACACGGACGAGTGTCAGAAAAAGAAAAGTATAATATTAACAAGTATATGGGTTGTAAAAGTGTAGGCGACTGCGCTGGGGAAATGACACGGACGGGTGTCAAGAAAATATAGGTACACAAGTAGGTGAGTGAAAAGATGATGTCTTTGGCTTCCTGCTGGGAGTATGACACGGATGAGTGTCAAGGAGTATCTGTAGTACGGATGGTCTTTGTTTGTAAAGAGTGTTCAGGCGACTTTACTGGGGAGTGATGACGCGGATGGGTGTCCAAAGGAGTATATACTGGTGTTTTGTGAATGTGAGGCAACTGCTTTTGCTGGGGACTCTGGTGGGGATTTTTCTGTACGTTGACGAACTGTCATTATTCACAAGTGTTGGTTTAAAACATGGCTTATGATTATGCTATATGCTTGATTTTTGCCGTAATGCTCCGTATTAAACGGAATGCTACGCTTTGTGGGTGAATATGATGCGAATGCTATGATTATGCAAAGATACCAAACCGGGATTTGGATCCCGCTGCCGCGAAGATCTTCGATCGATCCGTTGAAATGGGCATCCCAGCTGGGAGTGAGATCATTGGTAAATCCGACGAGATGCATCTGCTTGGGGGAAAGGGGTCACTGGTAGACCTTTTCCAATAAATGAGAGACCCAGCTGGGGTTTGAAGAAGCTTTCGTCACTCTGTTGTGATTCCTTCGTGCGTTGCCCTTCTGGATAGAGGCTGAAGCTCTGTGGGGGGATGGTTCCCTAACTTTTGTACTCGGCTGAGGATGAAATGGCAACTCGGCTGGGAGCAGTAGCAAGTGGCAGCCCAGCTGGGGGAGTCATGAGAGGCAACTCAGCTGGGGAGAGAGCACTTCGGGTGCGGAGATTGAGTATTGAGTGTCGATCTGTCAGCTTGCTGGGATGAAGCTTACATGCCCCAAGTTGCGCTCTGGATTCCTGCAATCCTGAAAAGACAGACAAACGCACAAGATAATCCCGAGGTATCCCTTACTGGATTCCGTCATAGGAGTTAGGCACTTCTGAGAGTAAGTATATTTCCTGCAAGCACGTGTTTTTATTTTTTGAAGATAAACATCTGTATTCTATGCAATCAGTTTTTCTTATAAGACGTCAGACATTTTTTTTTTTGCAAACAAATGAAAATGTACAAGACGAGACATGACTGAAAATCTGATTTTATTAATTCATATGCCCTGAATTGGCGAGATACAGTCAAAGAAATAAATCCCCTGAAATGAAGGGATCGTTATAAATTGAGAAACAAAATGCTGGCAGTGTTGATGACGCTTTAAGGAGCTTCCTCTTCACTATGACTCGTATGACATTTGACGTTCTTCTCATCTTGCTTTCTGAAGAAGGTTGATTCTGATTGAAGCTTGATCCTTTCGAAGCTTACCAAGTTGTAAACGATACAGACGAATTCAGAATGCAGTTGTTCGCTTATTCCCTTTTTTTGCATGGATCGCTCTTTCGGGTTTTCAATCCATCGGGATACCCATTTTTGCCTGAGTTGTCCAATGTGGCTTTTCAACTCAGCGGGTGTACATTTTTCATTTATTTTCCCTTATCTTGCCCGAGTCTTTTATTCTGTTTTTGACTCGCCGGGATGCCCTATTTTTGCCTGGACTTACATTCTGTTTTTATGTCCAGCGGGTCATTTTATGCGAAGTATTTTTTAACTGCATCTGAATTCACAGGGGATGGGAAATCTTCACCATCCATGGTGCTGAGCATCAGTGCTCCACCAGAGAAAACTTTCTTTACCACGAATGGTCCTTCGTAATTTGGAGTCCATTTGCCCCTGTGGTCTGTATGAGGAGGGAGGATTCTTTTCAGCACAAGATCTCCTACTTGGTACTCTCGGTGCCTGACTTTCTGATCGAAGGCTTTCTTCATTCTTTTCTGATACAACTGTCCATGACAAATTGCAGCCAATCTCTTTTCTTCAATCAGACTCAGTTGTTCGCATCGGGCCCGAACCCATTCTGCTTCACTCAGTTTAACATCCATTAGTACCCGTAGAGAGGGTAATTCAACTTCGACCGGTAGGACTGCTTCCATACCATACACAAGTTGATACGGTGTTGCCCCAGTGGATGTTCTGATTGACGTGCGGTACCCATGCAAGGCAAATGGTAGCATCTCATGCCAGTCTTTGTAGGTGACTACCATCTTCTGCACAATCTTCTTGATATTCTTGTTAGCTGCCTCAACAGCGCCATTCATCTTTGGCCTGTAAGGAGAAGAATTGTGATGTTGGATCTTGAAGTCCCGGCACAGTTCTGCCATCATTTTGTTGTTCAAGTTGGAACCATTATCAGTAATGATTCGCTCGGGAATCCCGTACCGACAGATGATATCTCTTTTCAGAAATCTGGCTACCACTTGTCTTGTAACATTGGCATAGGAGGCTGCTTCAACCCACTTGGTGAAATAGTCAATGGCGACCAGGATGAATCTGTGGCCGTTTGAAGCAGTCGGTTCAATCTTGCCAATCATATCAATGCCCCACATGGCAAAGGGCCATGGTGAAGACATGATGTTCAAAGGATTGGGAGGCACATGCACCTTATCTGCGTAGATCTGGCATTTGTGGCATTTTCTGGCGTAGGCACAACAGTCTGTATCCATTGTGATCCAGTAATAACCTGATCTTAGCAATTTCTTAGCCACGGCATGCCCTCCTGCATGGGTACCAAAGGATCCTTCATGCACCTCGTGCATCAACAAATCTGCTTCCGTCTTGTCAACACATCGGAGGAGTACCATATCAAAGTTCCTTTTGTATAAGGACCCATCAGTGTTCAGAAAGAAACTACCAGCAAGCCTTCTCAAAGTCTTCTTATCATTGGAGGATGCCCCAGATGGGTATGTTTGATCCTCCAAGAAGCACTTAATGTCATGGAACCAAGGCTTATCATCTTTGATAACATCTGCCGCGAACACATATGCTGGTCTATCTAGTCTGGATACTGAAATCTGCGGCACAAAGTTGGCTGCTTGAACTTTGATCATAGATGAAATGGTAGCCAGGGCATCTGCAAACTGATTCTCGTCCCGAGGGATATACTCAAGCTTGACTGTTGTGAAGAAAGTCAATAACCTCCTTGTATAATCCCTGTAAGGTATCAGATGATCCTGGTGTGTGTACCATTTTCCGTTGGTTTGATTAACTACCAGTGCTGAATCTCCGAATACAGTCAATGTCTTGATCCTGAGGTCAATGGCTTCCTCAAGGCCCATAATGCAAGCTTCGTATTCAGCTTCGTTGTTAGTGCAGTTGAAAGTGAGTTTTGCCGAGAACGGCATGTGAACTCCTTTGGGTGTAATGAGTACTGCACCAACACCACGACCATTCATGTTAACAGCCCCGTCAAACATCATAGTCCATTCTTCTCTCGGGTCGGGCCCTTCAGTGTGAACAGGCTCTTCATGGTCTTTTGATTTTATGAACATGATGTCTTCATCAGGGAAGTCAAATCTCATAGGCTGGTAGTCATCAATGGGTTGCTCAGCAAGATATTGAGATAGTACACTGCCCTTGATGGCTTTCTGAGAGGTGTACTGGATGTCGTACTCTGTGAGAATCATCTGCCATTTTGCAACCCATCCGGTAAGAGCTGGCTTCTCGAATATGTATTTGACTGGGTCCATCTTTGAGATCAACAAAGTAGTGTGGGTCAACATATACTATCTCAGTCGGCGAGCAGCCCACGCTAAAGCACAACAAGTTTTCTCGAGCAGTGAATAACGTTGTTCACAGTCGGTAAACTTTTTGCTTAGGTAGTATATTGCATACTCTTTTCGACCAGACTCGTCATGCTGGCCCAGCACACACCCTATTGACTCTTCTAATACTGTCAAGTACATTATCAGAGGTCTTCCTTCGACTGGAGGCATAAGGATTGGAGGTTCTTGCAGGTATTCTTTGATCTTGTCAAATGCCTTCTGGCAGTCTTCATTCCACCTGACCGTCTGTTCTTTTCTCAGCAGCTTGAACAAGGGTTCACAGGTCGCTGTAAGGTGTGATATGAACCTTGAGATGTAGTTCAATCGACCCAAGAACCCTCGAACTTCTTTTTCAGTTTTCGGCGCAGGCATCTCTTGAATAGCTTTGACTTTATCAGGGTCAACTTCAATCCCTTTCTCGCTTACAATAAAACCCAGCAGCTTACCGGATCGCACCCCGAATGTGCATTTGTTGGGGTTCAACTTCAATTGGTACTTCCTCAGACGCTTGAACAGCTTCAGCAGATTCACCAGGTGATCTTCTTCAGTAAGGGACTTGGCAATCATGTCATCCACATAACACTCGATTTCTTTATGGATCATATCGTGGAATAATGTTACCATAGCCCGTTGATATGTTGCACCAGCATTCTTCAATCCGAATGGCATTACCTTGTAGCAGAACGTGCCCCAGGGTGTGATGAAAGTTGTCTTCTCCATGTCTTCAGGTGACATTTTGATCTGATTGTATCCTGAAAACCCGTCCATGAAGGAGAATACCGAGAATTGAGCCGTATTATCTACCAATACGTCAATGTGGGGTAATGGAAAATCATCTTTCGGGCTGGCTCTGTTCAGATCCCGGTAGTCAACACACATTCTTACTTTGCCGTCTTTTTTAGGCACAGGTACTATGTTAGCGACCCACGGTGGATAGCTAGTTACAGCAAGGAACCCGGCATCCCATTGCTTTTGTACTTCTTCCTTGATTTTCATAGCCATGTCTGGGCGAGTACGGCGCAGCTTCAGTTTGACCGGTGGGCATTCTTCCCTCAAAGGCAGCTTGTGCACAACAATGTCGGTGTCCAACCCTGGCATATCTTGATACGACCAAGCAAACACGTCCACATATTCTTGAAGCAGATCAATCAGTTGTCTCTTCACTGAGTCTTGCAGGCAGGCCCCGATTTTAACCTCTTTCACGTCTTCATCTGTGCCAAGATTAATCACTTCAACCTCCTCCTGGTGAGGAGTAATAACCTTTTCCTCTTGTCTCAACAACCTGGCTAGCTCTTCAGGAAGCTCATATTCTTCTTCAACCCCTTCATCAGCTTGATTGATTGGATTGTCAAAGTCATACGAAGTCATAGCCGTGCTTTTGTCGGTGCTGTCTGGAAGGCACTCTCTGCAAGGGTTCAGTTTGTTCATTTTAGTGATTTGCTTTTAATCTTGTTTTAGAAAAGTGAAATAAAGTTGTCATTTTGAAAACACTGCCATTTATTTTTTGTACAAAAAGAAAAATGGAAAAACAGTGAACGGAAAAGAAAAAAGACTCATTTGCAAAAAGATGTCTGATATTTCTTTGATTAATCTTGTTGCACAAAAAGTACAGATGGCCCGATTACAAAATGAGTCTTGTCATCTTGGGCAAGATGCGAGACTTTGATGCATGCTATAAAAATACAGGAAATAATAATTACTCTGCATGAGTAACTCTTATAATTTCCTGGGAAGACCAGTTTGAGATACTGCTCCCCGGGATCTTTGGACGAATCCAGCTTTCCAGGTTGCGTTCTTCTTCCAGCTCGTCTTCCACATTGTTGACAGCATCAGGGGTGAGCATCCCCCCACTCACAAAGTTGGGCTCTTTTGCAGCCTCTGCTTGATCTTGTTGAGTTGGTTTGTAACCCAACCCAAATCTATCCTCTTTCTTCTCCACGGGCAACAATTTGCCCCAGCCTTGAGCGTTTCCTCCCTCAACAACCTTCCGGGCTTGTTGGTATGATGATATTGAAGTACCAGGTACAGCAGATGTCTCATTGATGTTCAAGGCTTCAAAACCTTGGCTCATTGTTTCATGGATCTCCCCATCCATCTCAATGTACTTATAGGTAGCCAGGTGGCTAACAAAAATATCCTCCTCTCCACAGATTGTAACGATTTGACCCTCCCACTCGTATTTTAACTTCTGGTGAAGGGTAGAGGTCACGGAGCCAGCGGCGTGAATCCATGGCCTACCCAATAGACAGCTGTAGGCAGGCTGTATATCCATCACGTAGAAGGTCGTTTTGAAGGTCTGCGGGCCAATCGTTATGGGAAACTCGATCTCTCCCAGAACCGATCTCTTTGAGCCATCAAAGGCTCTCACCACCAGGTTGTTGGGTCTTAACGCCAATCCGTCATATTCTAGCTTCACCAGGGCCTTTTTAGGTAAGACATTGAGGGATGACCCCGTGTCTACCAGCACATGGGAAAGGACAGCACCTTTACATTCCATGGTTATGTGCAAGGCCTTGTTATGGTTGCGGCCTTCCGTAGTCAAGTCAGTGTTGGTGAACCCTAGTCCATGACTAGCATTAACATTTCCAACTACAGCTTCCAACTGATTGACGGTGATCTCTTCGGGCACATAAGCTGCGTGCAAGACTTTGAGTAGTGCGTTCCGATGGGCCTCGGAGCACATAAGCAATGATAGGATTGAGATCTTGGAAGGCATTTGATGAAGCTGATCCACTATTTTATAATCACTCTTCTTGATGATTCGCATGAACTCATCAACCTCTTGATCGAATGGTGTTTTCAAAGCTTCTTTAACAGTCTGCTCTTCCTGCACCAAACTTTTTCCTTTTGCCTTGGCAGCAGCTTCTGCTTCGGCAGTGGGTCTCTGAATTTGTGGAGCAAAGAGACGTCCGCTTCGAGTGAAGCCTCCGCCTCCTCCCACATTGTCTACTTGTGGTGCAGGGGTTGATGATTCAAAAGTGATTCTTTGTTCTTCACAGTACAGGTCAGAGCCGTAATGCCACGGGATGGCATTGCTGCTTTCATAAGGTACTGGTCCAGGCACCGTGATAGTGACTGGACTGATTGCAGCTGCGGAAGGAATTATGATAGTCTGTGGATCGTAATAAATTGTGACCGGTGCTCTGATGGGAGCAGCACTTTCTGAGTTGTAGGCAGAGTTGTTCTCAGGATCATAAAATATTGTGACAGTTGAGACGTCTTCATGATTTGTTGCTGATGTTGTAGGAGATATTGTTGGAAGGATGGGCGTTGTTGTTGTAGGAAACTCAAACTGGAGTGGTGCTGAAGTTGTAGAAGGAAAATTTGCTGATGGCTGATCAGTTGAGATGATAGATGAAGCACTTGTTGATGAAACCGAAGAACTGTCAGGTACAATGGTTGCTGCCGTTGTAGGAGATGCCGGAATTGTTGCTGTTGAGATTGCTGGATTTGTTGGGAATGATGTGGTGATTTGAAGTTGGCCACTCTGAATGAGACCGTCTATGCCATTCCTCAGGTTATCGCACCCATTTACCGAGATATTGCAGTAAGCACACCCCAACTCACACCCCGGGAACATTTGACATTCGAGGAGTTGAGCCTTAATTTCTACCAACGGTGTCTGGATCTGACCCACACTGGTTATTAAATAAGACGGTTTGTCTTCTTCAATAGCGTTAATTCTGGGACCCCTGTGGTTTGGCATCGGATTTTTGTTGACATTAGGTGGTGGTGCGAAATTCAGCGCTTTCGAGTCTACCAGGTCTTGTACCTTCATGTGCAAGGCTCTGCACTTTTCTGTACTGTGGCCAGGTGCATTTGAATGAAAAGCACATCTGGCGTTGGAGTCATAATTTCTTGGCAGACTATTAGGATCCGGAGGTGCCAGCGTCCTTAGCTCAACCAGGTTGAGTTTCAGGAGTTGTGGCAGCAATGTAGCATATGGCATAGGGATCGGATCGATCACCCTATTGGCTTGAGATGGCCTCTGTTGAAATGGCCTTTGCTGGTTGTTGTTGTTGGTGTTGTTGTAGTTCCTTGGAGGATACTGAGCTTGTTGATGGTACTGAGGTTGTTGCTGGTAGTTTTGTTGCGGAGGTTGATAAGCTGGTTGTGGATGAGCTGGAGCGGGAATGGTGACTGCTGCCACAGACCTGTGAACATATTGGGGTCTGCCCCTGTTGGTTTGTATGACATTGGTCTCGCCAGTTCTTCTTGGGCCTGCAAAAGGCTTCCTTGTACTACTGGACGAGCTGGCACCATTGTCAGAAATCTTGCCCATTTTTAACAGGCTTTCAATTCTCTCCCCAGCTATGACAACATCTGCAAAGCTAGTGGAAGAGAAAGCAGCCAGCCTGTCAATGTATGTCCCCTGAAGGGTGTTCATAAACATATCTGCCATTTCCCTCTCAGACATAGGTGGCTGAACAGCAGCAGCCAATTGCCTCCATCTCTGGGCATATTCTCGGAAACTTTCCCTTGACGACTGTGACATTCCCATTAGGAGGGTCCTGTTGGGTGCCATATCCAGATTATACTGATACTGTCTGATGAAGGCCTCTGCCAGGTCCTTCCAGCATCTAATAGTTGCTCTTGTCAGATGGGAATACCATTCCCTCGAAGCTCCAGTCAAGCTATCCTCAAAATAGAACATCCACAGCTTCTCGTCCATGGTATAGGCTTTTAGTCTCCCGAGAAAAGATTGTAGATGGGTTCGGGGACAGGAAGTCCCATTATACTTTTCAAAGCATGGTGGCTTAAACTTGTGGGGAATCCTGACCCCGTCTACCAAGCCCATGTCCATGACATCGAAACCCAAAGAGTTTTGAGACTCTAAGGATCTTAATTTCTCAGCTATCTCATCCAGCCTTCTGTCATAAGCTTCTTCCCCAGCACCCATTACTGTGAATTGGTCCTCTTGGGGGTCTTCTTACAGTACCCTGGCTGCAGTAGCAGTCCCTTGAACATTTGCAGGAATATTGACCTCTGGATGGAGGTGGGGTCCAAATACAGGGGGATTGACATGAGGTTGGACCCTCTCATTGTTGCTAGTCCCAGCAATCCCTACATGGGGTTCTTCCTGATTTCTCCCTTCCACCAGTGCTCTGAGCCTCTCCTGGCTTTGAACCATGTTGTTCATTACCTCCATAAACTGTGTCATTTGGTTCCTCATTTCCAACCTCTCGTTGGTCATTTGGTTCCTGACTTCCGTAAGGTCCTGCTGCATCTGATCCATCTGTATGCCCGGAAGGTTACTGCGGGTGGGGTACCTGTGTGGTCGGTTGAGTGGAAACCCTCGTCGTCGAGCAATAATTCCTGAGCATCACAACAGAGTTAGCAACAACAAAACAAAAACCTACAAAACAAACAAAGGGTTAGCATGCAATGCAGTATGCTTATTTGTTTCCAAGGTATTCGGCTTGGCATTCAGTTTTGACCCTTCCAGACCCTTGAAGGTGCTGTTGATGTTGCTTTCGAAGTAAACTCGGATGGAACAAACTAATACATATATTACAAAAAGCCAATGGTACATAGTCTGTTTACAAATACAAGCCCTCTGATGGGTCAAAATACATTGCAAGAAAAATAAAAGTACATGGAATGAAAGCAACAACAAACAAATGGTCAAACACCAAGACCAAACTCATCCTCACGAACTTCCTTGAGAAGTGCTTCGGTCACAGGATCAGCTGGACGCTCCGTGAGATTCCTGATAAGGAGGTTCCGGGTTGTAACAGCTGTAGTTAACTTCTTGTGCTGACTTTGGTCCTTTGACCTCTTCACCCCAGCTCTGATCTTCAGCTCTGATATCTCCCTCTGGGTTGCTGCCAGGGCTTCCTGCTGCTCTTTTGCACTAGCTTCCAGTTGCTCTATCTTGTCTTGGACCCTCTTGTCCTCCAGAGTACGAGCCTCGGTGATCCTGACCCACCTAGCCTGACTCTCCTTCAGATACAAGTCTGTCCTAGCCTTCTGGAACTGAGCCTCCTTGCAGGCATTCTTCAAGATTTGTTCCCCAGCCCTGGACTTCTTAATGTAATCCTCAGACTTCTCAATTCTATCCAAATGCTCCACTTTCAACTTCTCCAACCTCTCAATATCCAACCTGCCATCACTCCTCTCCCGGAGGGTCTTCTGCAAAGCCTGGGTTAACTTCTCATTTCTTTCCCTCAAGCTCTCAAACTCCTCCAAACTGACAGTGGCAGGGGGTGGTGCTGAGGATGGTCCAGGCATATCCTCCATGGTAAATGGCATTCCAGAGAATTGAGCCCTGGCATAGGACCACTCATAATATTGTGCTGATGCCACATTGTTGCACTTCCCCAGAATGGTTACCCCCTTGGTTTGAACATTATCCCAGGCCCAGGCTGCCTGCCTAACAGTAGCCAGATTAGGCTTGTTCTCACAATAAAGAGTCTCAACCAAGTCCTGTGCCTTAGGAGTGTGGACCAGTGCATAGCCCAGTTGTCTTTTGAACAGCAGAGGGTTGTAATTGATACTACCCTTAACTCCTATTAAGGGCACATTGGGAAAATGCCCACAGCTGGTGATGATGTCCCTGCCTTTTGTGCTTTGAGTGCACCATCTGATATCGGCTGAAGTTAGAGCAGTGAGTCTCTTAGCCCAGTTTCTCTGCTGATGAGGGTTCAAAAATGCATCTGTCCTGGGCAAATGCTTGAGAAGCCAAGTATGGAATAATGGAGCACAACACCTCACTAATCTTCCCCTCTGCTTTTCATTCCTCTGATGCACTGAGTAGTAAAAATCCCCCAATAAAGTTGGTACTGGGTTCTTCAGGATGAACAAATGGATTGCATTCTTGCTAATGAATCGAGGCTCATCTGCAAACAATATGATCCCATATATGCTCAAGGCCAATAAAGCACAGACAGCTTTCCACTCTCCTAAAGAAGCTTTCAGGGTAGCTTGAGAGATCAAGAAATCCAGATGGAAACCAGGGATTCCATCTTTAGAAGTCATATGCTGCTCAATCAGAACAGGTTCCAAATGCAAAGCCTTTGCTACTTCTCCATTACCAGGAAAGACCATCTCAGGGTTGAAAGGGATTCCACCTCTGATAGGTATACCTACTAATGATGAGTATTCTTCCAGTAAAGGACCCAACTGAAAGTCATGGAAAGTGAAACATCTCAGTGGGGGATCATAAAACTGAAGGCAGGTGTGGATCAGGCTTCTCTGTGAAGGGTCCAGATCCATAAACATATCAAGTATATCTCCATAGTGTTCCCTGAACAATGGTATGTGATCTGGAGTGATCAAGGTCTGAATCCTCCTGATGTCAGCTAGCTCTGGCTGGAAGAAGTGGTAGGTGATGTTACTCTTTTTAGGAGCCATGATGTTGAAGATAAGTAGAGACAGGTGCTGATGATAACACTGAAGAATGGGCCACTGATTGGCTGGTGCAGGTGACTGGAGTAGATAGCTGATAACTGAAGCAGATGCTGATGAAGATGGGTCAATACTGAAGATGGGGTCAAAACCAAAACCAAAGATGAAAGTGGATACCCTGAAACACAAATAAGCAAATGTCAATATGATGCAATGATTATGTATGCAAATGATATGCAAGGGTTTGTGACTGAGCTGGATCTGATCAAGTGCTCTGATGTAGGTCCAAATATGTCCAAGAAATCCAGATGGAGGTCTATAAATCCAGTAACCAAGGTGGGGGGCTCAAATAAAGAGCCACATGTCCAGGGTTTTAGAATCACAAGAACTGTCCCAAAATGAAGTACTCTTAAACAAACAAAGTAATAGGGTATTCTGAGGCCAAGGTACCTGCAAACCTGTAAACAGCCCAACCCCCTCACAGGTGGTGTTCTAAAACAAGGATCCTCAGACTTGGATCAGTTATGAGAAGTGTAAACACTTCTAACCCGGAGGTACGGTGTTTACAATAACCATAAAAGTTCCTCCTCTAATTCACCTCAGTTTCTGAAGGTCAATACTAAAGGTCATCCAGACTTAGCAGGCTTCCCAGATAGCCCTAGCATTGCAGGAAATCTGCAACACAGAGTTCTCAAGAAGAAACCCATATCTGAACCGTGTTTCACATTCCCGCACCAGACCGAGATGGAATGGGAAAGAATATGATTCACTCTAGCCTAGGTGTCACTCAGGTCCCAGGTATAGGACCTTAACTCTCAATGGAACACCCACCCACCAAAGCAAAACCAGATCCAGCCAGACAGCATGACAGTATGATATATGTAAAGCAATAAAGAAAGCAGATAAACAACTGTACATAAAGCAAAAATAAAACATATATAAACACAAATAAACACATAACACCCCAGTAAACACAAATCAATCAAGCGCTAGGAGGAACCCACAAAAAGAACCAGAAGCCCTGGTTGCAATATAAGGTTCCCCAGTGAAGTCGCCAAGCTGTCGCTCCCGATAAATGGGACCAGGCCCGGATAAAGGTACAGACGCGAACGGTCGGCGAAGGGAACAGTGAGAACACACAGCTGTGAACTCACTGGAGATGAATAGAGTCGCCAGCTAGGCATTTTTATCCCGAAGGAAAGGTAATGCTGCATAGACCTAGAAAGAGATGGATAAGACGGTTGCAAACCAGAGAGACTGAGAAAGGGGGTTGGTTACAACCTGGGAAGGTATTAGCACCCAGATTGTCCTCCGTACTCGACGGGATCCACGCTTAAAAGATTTGTGTTTTAAAGGGGTAGTGTCAGTGCAATCTGTGCATAAAAGAGAGCTGGAAAGGATGTACAGGTGTCAGTGCTGAAAGAAGTGCAAAGTGTATAAATGTACAGTGTCAGTGTAGGAATAGGAATAAGATGCTCGAGATCATGAGGCTTTAAGAATAATTGCTGGAAAGAGGGGGAATATACAGAGACTTTTGTTCGATAACCGTTAAGTTATGCCTACGTATCCTCTCGTGCAATGAGGAAGTCAGAACATCGTAGTTCGTCCCAAAGAGACTTTTGTTCGATAACCGTTAAGATGAATTGACTGTGAATTGCTTACTTGTATATGCTCAAGTGTATGACCCGTCTGGCTCAGGTGCAAACTGTCTTGCATTAGACGGAAGAAGCAAATTCTCGTTTATGAGTGAAGGTGATGAGAAAAGAATCCCGGAGGAGACGATTATTGTTTGTTTTTGTGTTTTCAGTCTTTTATTGCTTTTTTGAAGTTTGTCATAAGATAATGAGCTTAAGTCTAAACCAATGGATTTAGTAGACTCATCACATCTTCCCTCTGATTAGGGGTAATGAGAATACTTTAAGTGTGAAGTCAGGTTCTCACACTTGATTACCATTTGATGTAGGATTAAGATCATTAACCTACTTGTGATTATTTAGATGTTTTTGTTGTTTTTGTTTAGTGTTGAGTAATGAGATTAAGCCATAATCAGGGATTTAACAGACTCATTACACCATCCTAATAGAAGGATAATAGATGAGAATGTATATGCTGAGGAAAGCTCCTCAACTTAATCCATGATTAGGGATTAAACCCATGACAAAACAAAGCCTATATTAAGTGGATTTTATTAAATGGTATAATGATGAAGTGTATTTTATGATTTGTAAGACAACTTGAGGGGGACTTGTCCATTAACACTAGGGTTAGTCTTTCTTAACCAATTAAGGAAGAATTAGAACCCTAATGCAAGGCCCAAGTTACAAGCTTGATGTCTTGATGATTATTAAGTGAATTGATTAAGAGATTTAAACACATTAAGGGTTTAACACTTAGGATTAAAGTTATACACTCCATCCTAAGAGAAGGATGCAGGCATAAGCTTAATCACAAAGCCTTAAAGCCTTTAGGGTTTAGTCCCTGATTATGAGATGAGAAGAGATGACTCAAAGAGACACAAAGGTGAAAACTCAGAGGGGAGACTAATCAAAACCCTAATCATTGTCATGCTTGGTTGTTCCTAAGGTTTGTGATGTTTTCAAGAGAAGGTCTTCAAAGAAACCACCAGGAAGCAGATGAAAGGATCAAGAGAAGCAAAACAACTTGCTTCATTCAAGAAGTCAAGTCACTTGAAGAAAGAAAGTGGGGAGAAGAAGAATGAGCAAGCTCAAACTCAAACACATATAAAGAAAATGCAGCATGGATGCAAGAGAGATGAAAAGAAGTTGTGAGAAGTGAAGGCAAATTCACTTCTCTAAGTTGCTTACCACCTGAAAAGTTAGTGAAAGGAATGCAATGAAATGCAAAATGAGATGAAATGGCATGATGCAAATCAAAAACAGAAGCATATATGAGATGATAATGATGCTATGAGATGATGCAAACATGAAACAAGGCATGGGGATGATCACATGAACAAATGGATGCAAATGGCGCAAGTTAAGAAGCATGAACATACATGAAAAGTTATGAAGTGCACATGGCATACAACATGGCAAATACATGATGCAATGATCAAACATGCTTGAAATATGTCTTATGATGTCAAATGAATCAAATGGATGCTTGAAATGTCATGGCAAGTCATATTATGCAAGAGAATGCAAGATGGATGCATATGGAAGCCCAAATTAGGGTTTATGATCAATGCAACAAACAAAAACCAAAACCAGAAGCAAACAACATTATAAAAAATTGAAAATACCACTCAAAGGACCCTTAATCCTATACTAACCCAATGCCCAAAGGAGAGGTCTCAACTCTTGACCAAACTCAAGATATGATTTTTCTAAGTTTTCTAGGGTTTTAGGGTTCCTAAACAAGAAAATTATCAAACAAAAGGAAAATGAAAGATCAAATCATGGCCATTTAATCTCATAAACTAAATGCTAAACACAATGCAATGCAAAAAGAATCAATGTCCAACTCTTCATGGATAGGCAGAAATGATTTTTGGAACTTTGGATCAAATTAATGCATAAAAATGATTTTAATTCAATGAAAAATTCTCAAAATGCATCAAGATCAAAAAATAAATTTGGTTTGAAGGTTGGACAATGTTTCTAAATGTTTTAGAACATTTCATGAATTTTTTGGTGATTTTTAAATACCTAAAAGCATTTTTAATGAATTAATTTTCATTAACCAATTAAAAATAAACTTTTAAATATTTAAAAATACTTTTTTAATGCTAAAAATGAAAATAAAAATATTTTTGTGTCTTAAAAATTAATAAAACTATTGAGAAAAAGTTTCATAATTTTTAAACAATTTTTACTATTTTTAATAAATTGTATAAAACAAATGAATTAAAATGAAAATTAAATGAATTTAAAACTGAAAAAAGGAAAAGTCATGCAATCTGATGGTCCAGATTCAAACAAGAACACGCGCGCATTGACTTGGCGCCAGATCCCACGGCCAGCATTCAAACTCAGTTAATTAATGATTATGCCCTAATCCCACCGTTAATTACTTTCAGGTGACCGGAACAGTGTTTCGGTCATCTTCTCCGTTCACCCCAAAACCCAATCTCACTCCATACGTATCTAAAATGAAATCTAAAAGCACAGGAATGATCCCCACTCACTCACGAATCAAAACCCCCAATCAAAACAAATTTATCATTCCTAAAATGGCTGAATCGAAACAATCTATTTCTAGGGCAAAAAGTTTCAGAAGCATGGTAAACTCTCATTTCTCCACCATTTTCAAAACTAAAGACATATCCATGATCAGGAAAGCATATAGAACAACTTAGGAACTTAAAAAAATGATTTCTGGAAAAAATGTTCTTGAGCTACCTGAGTTTCGAAGCTTTCAATCTTGCAACCTTCTGACCCCTTCCTTTGATGCAATCCACTCCACTTGATCCCCTGATGATGCTTGAATGCTTAGAAGGAGTTTAAGTTAGCTGGCTAGGGAGTTTGCACAAGTTCTGTTCAAGCTCAGGTGAGAATGGTGTTTGTGATTCAGGCTGTTTCAGGCAAAAATGAAGGGTTCTTTGTGTTCAGGGTGATGTTTTGAGAAGGTTTGTGGAGTTTGTTTGAGTGTTTATGGCCTGTGGAAGATGTTTCGAAGGAAAGTGCAGGTTGGAGTGAAAATGGAGAAATGGCATTCTTCTTTGGTTCAGGCCTAAGTCTTGCTGGTTTTGGCTCAATGAAGCATGGTGATATGATTAGTGGATTTGGTTTTTGTGTTTGCGAGTTGTGTAGAGAGATTCGAAGAGAAATGCTTGAGGGAGTGAGTTTGTGAATGAGTGGTTCTTGTGTGTTTCAGCCTTGCTCTCTATGTGAAATGGCTAGCATTTGGCTTGCATAAAATAATCCCATTGGTCAGATGATGTGACCTGGCCTGCTGTGATTGGGATGTTCACTTTTGCAAAAAGTCCACTTTGGTGTAAGGAAAGCATGGGCTTGGTTCTAGGCTAGTACAAGCATGGGGCTGGTGCAGCATGGTATGTGAGTGAGGCTAGGGTGGTTCAATGGCCAATGCAGCAAGTGGTAGGAAGTATCATGATGGTTTTGCAACTTGGTTATCTTTTGGTTCATATGGAAAGATCTTGCTATACAAGTCATGAACATGAGAAATTCTTGGTCCAATCTGAACTTTAGAAGTTGTGTGATCATGTTGAGTGCATTAGAAGCCCATATGATGACTGAATTGGCCTTGAAAGGAGAATTTGCAACTTTGCCTTTTGGTGCATGACTTGAAAATTAGTGATTTTTGCCAACTTTAACACACCATAACTTTTGATCCAAAATGAATTAGATCATGTTCTTGTACTTTTTGAAAAGGGAAAAATGTATTCTACAACTTTCATGACCAAAGTTTTTCCATTTGAAGCATTTTTGGATCAAAAAGTAAGGCTTGAAAAGTGGCATAAAATGACATATTCTTCAAAAGTCAACCATGCCCTAAAAAGTCAACTTTGCAAAAACTTGTAATTCTTGAATTTTGTGAACTTCAACCTTCTTCCATGATCAAATAAAGATCATATACACTCAAAATGATGAAGATCACCCCTTGGTTGGGTCATTGGGGGCCTCAAATGCCCTGATTTTGCACTGACTTGTCCAGAAAGTCAACTCTTGATCAGATGACTTCCCCATGGAATTTCTTCATGAAAATTGATATGCATACTCCTTATACCATATAGAGACCAATAGAAACAAGAATGACCAAAAAATTTGGAGTTATGGCCTCTGAAACCAAAACCCTAATTTTAGGCCATCTGTGCAGTCAAGCCTGGCTCTGCTTCCACACCAATCCCAGTTCTTGTGATTCCTTGGCATTTTTGACTTTGAGAGGATGTAATATGATATAAGAACAAACATGGATCCCTTTGAAGTGATTGTTGACCTTTGGAGTGGCTCAAGAGGCTCTTGGATTGTTCAGATCACAAACCCTAGATGCAGATGACTTAGAAACTATACAGTGAACCAAAAATGTAATATGAGGTGATATGATTTTGTTTATGCATATGAGATGATCACAATCCATGGTGTGAATGGGTGAGGGCAAATTTGGGGTGTTTACAGCGCCCGGAGAGGAGCTGAAGAACAGGTCTGCTGAAGACATCGTCCAAGTTACCTGGCACTCAGAGTAATTTATTTGTTTCCTTTTCTTATCATGCTGCATTGTCAAATCCAGCACTCTACCCAAGATGCTAGGATCCATATAATGGGCCACCATGTTTTGTATGCATTTATTTTACCATGAAATAAAGGACATTTTCAGACAAATTGCATTCTCTTTCTTTTGTTTTAAATTTTTCACAAAAATATAAAAATGGCAATGTGTTTTTCTTTTTGTTTTTGTGTTTACATCTATTTTTGAAGATAAACAGATTCTGAAATAAGCACATCATCTGTGCAGTGTTGATCATCCGGATTCCATTGAAAACGTTCCTGCTATGACCACACATGACTTTGACAATCCTATCTACCAAGCTGATGAAGGGGTTGAGGAAGACTGTGAACTCCCTAAAGAATTGGTCATATTGTTGAAACAAGAGGAACAAGTTATTCAGCCTCATCAGGAGGAAATCGAGATCATCAACATCGGCACTGAAGATGTGAAGAAAGAGATCAAGATTGGGGCCAGTCTGCAGGCCGAAGTAAAGAAAGAGCTGATTGGTATGTTGTGTAAGTATGTGGATATCTTTGCCTGGTCGTATCAAGATATGCCAGGGTTGGATACCGACATCGTTGTGCATAAGCTACCATTGAGAGAAGACTGTCCTCCTGTGAAACAGAAGTTGAGAAGAACTCGTCCTGACATGGCGATGAAGATCAAAGAGGAGGTTCAAAAGCAATGGGATGCCGGATTCCTTGTCGTAACTAGTTACTCACCTTGGGTAGCTAACATTGTACCTGTACCAAAGAAGGACGGCAAGGTCCGGATGTGCGTTGATTACCGGGATTTGAATAGAGCGAGCCCAAAAGATGACTTTCCATTACCTCACATCGACGTGCTGGTAGATAACACTGCTCAATTCTCGGTATTTTCCTTCATGGATGGCTTCTCCGGATATAATCAGATTAAGATGGCACCGGAAGACATGGAGAAAACAACGTTCATTACCCCGTGGGGTACATTCTGCTACAAGGTCATGCCCTTTGGTTTGAAGAACGTCGGGGCAACTTATCAATGGGCTATGGTCACATTGTTCCACGACATGATACACAAGGAGATAGAGTGTTATGTGGACGATATGATTGCTAAGTCCCGAGACGAAGAAGAGCATCTGGTCAATCTCAAGAAGTTGTTTGATAGACTGATAAAATACAAGCTGAGGTTGAATCCAAACAAGTGCACTTTCGGAGTGCGTTCCAGGAAACTGCTGGGTTTCATTGTTAGTCAGAAAGGAATTGAGGTAGATCCTGCAAAAGTAAAAGCAATTCAAGATATGCCTGCACCGAGAATAGAAAAAGAAGTGCGCGGGTTTTTAGGGAGGTTGAACTACATTTCACGATTCATATCTCATCTATCTGCCACGTGCGAACCAATATTCAAATTGCTAAGAAAAGAGCAAACGGTCAGGTGGAATGATGATTGTCAAAGAGCTTTTGACAAGATAAAAGAATATTTGTAGGAGCCTCCAATTCTAATGCCTCTAATTGTAGGAAGACCTTTAATCATGTACTTGGCTGTGCTAGGAGGGTCAATGGAGTGTGTTTTAGGCAAACATGATGAGTCTGGTCGAAAAGAGTACGCTATTTATTACCTTAGCAAAAATTTTACCGACTGTGAATCTCGTTACTCACTGCTCGAGAAAACTTGTTGCGCTTTGATATGGGCTACTCGTCGACTGAGACAGTACATGTTGACTCATACCACACTGCTGATTTCCAAAATGGGTCCTATCAAGTACATCTTTGAGAAACCAGCGTTAACCGGAAGGGTTGCTAGGTGGCAAATGATCTTAACAGAGTATGACATCCAGTATACTTCTCATAAAGCCATCAAAGGAAGTGTATTGTCAGATTACCTTGCACACCAACCTCTTGAAGATGACTATCAGCCAATGAAGTTTGATTTCCCTGATGAGGACATCATGTACCTCAAAGCAAACGATTGCGAGGAACCACTTCCGGAGGAGGGGCCAGACCCTGAATCCAAATGGAAGTTGATGTTTGATGGGGCAGTCAATATCAATGGACGTGGAGTTGGTGCTGTTCTTATCACTCCTGAAGGTGTTCACCTTCCCTTCGCTGCCAGAAATACCTTTGGCTGCACCAACAATGAAGCGGAATACGAGGCATTCATAATGGGAATAAAGGAGGCTATTAATCTTCGAATTAAGACCCTCGATATATTCGGAGATTCAGCCCTCGTCATTAATTAGGTTACCGGAAAGTGGTATACACATCAAGAGCATCTAATTCCTTACAGGGATTATGCCAGAAAATTGTTGACGTTCTTCACAACAGTTAAGCTTCAGTACATACCACGTGATGAAAATCAATTTGCCGACGCATTGGCCACTCTTTCTTCGTCTATCAAAGTCTTGTGTTGGAATTATGTGCCCAGAATTGACATTTCCAGGCTTGACGCTCCAGCTCATGTCTTCTCTGTAGACGCAATGTCTGATGAGAAACCTTGGTACTTTGATATCAAGCTATTCCTGGAAAAGCAAGAATACCCAGTTGGGGCATCATCCAATGACAAGAAGACCTTAAGGCGACTTGCTGCTAGCTTCTTCTTGAATACAGACGGGGTTTTGTACAAGATAAACTTTGACATGGTCTTGCTCAGATGCGTGGATAGACACGAAGCAAGCCTGTTAATGCAGGAAGTCCACGAAGGATCTTTTGGTACCCATGCAGGAGGGCATGATATGGCAAAGAAATTGCTGAGATCGGGGTATTACTGGATGACAATGGATGCAGACTGTTGTTCATTCGCTCGTAAGTGCCACAAGTGCCAGATTTATGCAGACAAGGTGCATGTTCCTCCAAGCCCGCTCAACGTCATGTCATCTCCTTGGCCCTTTTCTATGTGGGGCATTGACTTGATCGGGAAGATAGAGCCTACTACTTCAAATGGTCATCGCTTCATCTTGGTCGCGATTGATTACTTCACCAAATGGGTTGAAGCAGCATCTTATGCCAATGTCACTCGTCAAGTGGTAGCCAGATTTTTGAAGAGAGATATCATTTGCAGATACGGAGTGCCCGAAAGGATCATTACTGACAATGGTTCTAACTTGAACAATAAGATGATGGATGTGAAGCTTGATGAGGGTGAATGGGTGCATGCTCGTTACAATTAGCTATGTCTGATTGAGGAAAAGGGATTAGCGGCTATCTGTCATGGTCAGCTTTATCAGAGGAGAATGAAGCGAGCATTCGACCAACGAGTACGTACTCGGGAGTATCAAGTGGGAGAGCTTGTGCTCAAGAGGATTGTTCCTCCAGGTTCAGATCACAGGGGCAAGTGGACCCCAAACTACGAAGGACCATTCATAGTTAAGAAAGTTTTCTCAGGTGGAGCACTGATGCTCACCACTATGGATGGAGAAGATTTCCAATCCCCTGTTAACTCGGACGCAGTTAAAAAATACTTCGCATAAATAGACCCGCTGGAAACAAAAACAGAATTAAAGTCTAGGCAAGAAAAGGGCATCCCGACGAGCTAAAAACAGAATAAAAAGCTCGGGAAAAAGTTAGGGAAAATAAAAAAAAAATGTACACCCGTTGAGTTGAAAAGCCACATCGGATAGCTCAAGCAAAAAAGGGTATCCCGGTGGATTGAAAACCCGAAAGGGAGATCCACGCAAAACAAGGGAATAAGCGAACAACTGCGATCCGAGTAATCTGAACCAAACCATCGTTTCATACAGCTTGACAATATCAGAAGGATAGGAATCAGTCCCCTCATCTTCTCAGATAGCAAAGGCAAGAATGGAGAGTTTTGAAGACATGCTGGTCATAGCAGAAAGGGAACTCATTGGGATGTCGTGCCCATTGCCATTAGGATAGTTTGTTTTCTCAATTTAATGGTAACTACCTCTTTCCAGGTGGTTGCTTCCTGATGTAAAATCTTTGCCTATTCAGAGGCCTTTCAATAAAAAGAATATTCAATCAAAAAGTTGTGTTGTGTTTATTTTTGTTTGCAAAATGTCCTGAATTTTTGGCAAAAATAGAATTGCATTTTAAACATGGTGATAATTTGAAAGAAAATGACATCGCAGGGAAACATTTGAAACCCTCTTTGAGTGTCGGGTGACGATGGATGAACAGATCATACCATGCAAGTCCCCGGGGCACATATGTGTTTTCTGTTGTTGCAGGTTGCAGGATGGTGTCACATTCTCCCAAGCAGAATTTCCCCCCAGCTAAGTCTTGGCAGGTATCCCAAGTAGAATTTTTCCCCAGCTAAGTCTTGGCAGGTATCCCAAGCAGTTTATCTTCCCCAGTGGAGTATACCCAGCAAGTTGTGGGAGGCTCATTCCCCACAGAGTTTATTTTCCAAAACTCTTGTCACCAACAGTGGATATTTGAGGAGTTCCCAGCCAGCAAGGAAGCATTCTCTAGCACTCGTCTGTGTTCATACTTTATTGCCGCTCGTCTGCATCTCTCAACACTCGTCTGTGTTATCCCTTTGGTATTGCTCGTTTGCTTTCCCCAGCAGTGGCCCATGATTACCTTGTTGTTGCTCGTCTGCAATTTCCAACACTCGTCTGTGTTTGATAGTTGTTGTTGCTCATTTGCAATTTCCAACACTCGTCTGTGTTTGATATCTAATATCTATTGCTCGTCTGCATTCTCCGGCACTCGTTTGTGTTTATTATATGTTTGAAGCTCGTCTGCATTGTTTGGATACTCGTCTGTATCATCCCTAACACTCATTTGTGTTAGCTTATATTTGTATGTATTGATTTGTTGATTATCCTGGTACTCGTTTGTGATGCTACTCCAAATGCTCGTCTGTGTTTGAATTTCTGGTATTCGTCTGTACCAGTGGCTGATACTCGTTTGTATCATTGCCTGAAGCGCTCGTCTGTGTTTCTTAGATCATCGTCTGATACTCGTTTGTATCATGGACTTGTGGCACTCGTCTGTGTTATCTTGATGATCATCCAATACTCGTCTGTATTGAAGAGGTTTAAAATCCTGACTGTGGGAATAAATGTCAAAATGGTTACCAGTCCTGGCGTAACAGGTATATCTGAAGGAGGCTCGTCTGTCTCAAGCACCACTTAGTGATGTTGCACCTGGCGTAACAGGTTTGCTCGAAGAAGACCCGTCTGTCTTGTACCATATATCCACGGATAATATGTGAAGAGGGTTCGTCTACCTTGATTATGCATGTCTATCCCACAGACTTAAGTGCATTACCGGTCTTGGAATAACAGGTTTATCCGAAGGAGACTCGTCTATCTCAAGTCATATGTTCTTGCAAAGTATATGAGGACTCGTATGTCCAGTTCCTGGCGTAACAGGATTGTTCAAAGAAGACTCGTCTGTCAAAGTATTCTGACTCCAGATATTAGTTTCAACTTGGAAGAAGCTCGTCTGCTTTCTCTCCGCTTCGATCACCAAAGCGTCATTTGGTTGGGTTTATTTCCCAGTGTTTGCATTCTTCGTCAGAGTGCAAATTTCAGGTCTTCTTGGTATTCAACCACAGTTTATCTTGAACGGTCGATAGCCCGTGCTACCGTCCTTTTCAGATTAACAGTTGTTTGAATAGGGGCAGCTGTAACACCCCAAATTTTCCCTCTTCATTTTAAGCATCATATCATATCATATTCATCATGAACATATCACATTCTTAGCATCCTAGCATGGAAAGATGAGGCATAACATTTCTCATGACCTAACATTAGGCATATGATCATCTGTGGAGGTTCTTGAAGCATCACAAGCCATGACAAGGGGCCCAATGGATTTGTACAAGTCCTATGAGGGGTCTACATTGCATTTACAAGTTCAAGTTCATTTACAAAAGCTCAGAAGGTTGGAAGATCATCAGGGAATCCAGGCTAGAGCAAAGCTCCACCACAATGGTCCCTGTAAACACCCCAAATTTTCCCTCACCCATTCACACCATGGCTTGTGATCATTTCATATGCATAAACACAACCATATCCTCTCATATCACATTTTTGATTCACTGCATTGTTTCAAAGTCATCTGCACCTAGGGTTTGTGATCTGAGCAATCCAAGAGCCTCCTGAGCCACTCCAAAGGTCACCAATCACTTCAAAGGGGTACATGTGTGTTCTTATATCATATCACATCCTCTCAAAGTCAAAAATGCCAAAGAATCACAAGAACTGGGATTGGTGGGGATGCAGAGCCAAGTTTGACTGCACAGTTGACCTAAAATTAGGGTTTTGGTTTCAGAGGCCATAACTCCAAATTTTTTGGTCATTCTTGTCTCCATTGGTCTCTATATGGTATAGGGAGTATGCATATCAATTTTCATGAAGAAATTCCATGGGGAAGTCATCTGATCAAGAGTTGACTTTTCAGACAAGTCAGTGCAAAATCAGGGCATCTGAGGCCCCCAATGACCCAACCAAGGGGTGATCTTCATCATTTTGAATGTATATGATCTTTATTTGATCATGGAAGAAGGTTGAAGTTCACAAAAATCAAGAATTTGAAGTTTTTGCAAAGTTGACTTTTTAGGGCATAGTTGACTTTTAAGGAATTTGTCAATTTATGCCATTTTTCAAGCCTTGCTTTTTGATCCAAAAATGCTTCAAATGAAAAAACTTTGGTCATGAAAGTTGTAGATCACATTTTTCCTTTTCAAAAAGAACAAGAACATGATCTAATTCATTTTGGATCAAAAGTTATGGTGTGACAAAGTTGGCAAAAATCACTAAAATTCAAGATATGCACCAAAAGGCAAAGTTGCAAATTCTCCTTTCAAGGCCAATTCAGTCATCATATGGGCTTCTAATTCACTCAACATGATCACACAACTTCTAAAAATCAGATTTGAACCGAAACTTCTCATGTTTCATGGCTTGTGTAACAAGATAGTCACATGTGAACCAAAGGGGAACCAAGTTGCAAAAGCTCATGATCACTTCCATCCACTTGCTGCATTGGCCATTGAACCTTCCTAGCACTCCACACACACCATGCTACGCAGCCCATAGCCATTGTACCAGCCTAGAACACAACCCATACCTCTCTTACACAAAAGTTGACAATTTGCAAAAGTGGTCATACCAATCAATAAAGGGCAGGTCACATCATCTGACCAATGAGAGAGGTTTATGTGGACAAAATGCTGGCCATAACACACATCAAGCAAGGCTGAAACACACAAGAACACAACATACACAAACTCACCCTCACTTGCATTTTCCTTCGAATCTCTCTGCACAGCTCACAAACATTCAAACCAATTCCACACATCAACTCACCTTGCTCCACTGAGCAAAAACCAACAAGACACAAGCCTGAATCAAGCAAGAACACCATTCCTCCATTTTCACTCTCAGAAGCAAAACCATTCGAAACTCACTCCACAGGCCATAAACACCCAAACAAACTCCACAAATCTTCTCCAAACATCACCCTGATCACAAAGAACCACTCACATTGGCCTGAAACAGCTTGGATCACCATCACCATTTTCAACTGAGCTTGAGCAGAAGCTGTGCAAACTCCCTAGCCAGCTAACTTAAACTCCTTCTAAGCATTCAAGCATCATCAGGGGATCAAGTGGAGTGGATTGCATCAAGAGGGGAGGTCAGAAAGTGGCAGGATTGAAAGCTTCGAAACTCAGGTAGCTCAAGAACTTTTTTTCCAGAAATCATTTTTTAAGTTCTTAGGTTGTTATTCATGCTCCCCTGATCACATATATGTCTTTAGTTTTGAAAATGGTGGAAAAATGAGGATTTAATTGCGTTCTGAAACTCTGTGACCTAAGAAATGTTTGCTTCGATTCATGAACTTGAGGGAATATAAATGTGGTTTGTGATGGGGTTTTGATTCAGTGGGTCATGGGAATCATTTCTGTATGCTTGGTTTTCATTTTTGTTGCGTTTTGAGGTTTCTAGGGATTTTCAGGTGGGGTTCCCACCGGAGAAGACGACCGGAGGTCTTCTCCGGCCACCTGAAAATCATTAGGGTTTAATCAGTGTAATTAATTCCATTTGAATTTCGTGCGTTGGATGGCTTGACTTTGTTGACTTCTCGCGCGCATGGAAGGTCCAAATTCATTCATTTGCCCTAATCTTGTTTAATTAAAATAATCATAATTAATTAACTCAGAAGCAATCTAGACCCTTCATTAGCGCGCGTGGTCAGCAGTTTCAAACCCAGGATCAATCCCAGCCTTCCATTCTGTTGACTTTTCCATTTTCTTTATTTTAATTCATTTATTTCATATTTGTTTTGTACAATTTATTTAAAATAGCAAAATTGTTTTAAAAATTATGAAACTTTTTCTCAAGAGTTTCATTAATTTTTAAAACACAAAAATATTTTTATTTTCATTTTTTACATTGAAAAAGTATTTTTAAATATTTAAAAGATTATTTTTAATTGATTAATGAAAATTAATTTATTAAAAATACTTTTAGGTATTTAAAAATCACCAAAAAATTCATGAAATGTTCTAAGACATTTAGAAACATTGTCCAACCTTCAAACCAAATTTATTTTTTGATCTTGATGCATTTTAAGAATTTCTCATTGAATTAAAATCATTTTTGTGCATTATTTTGATCCAAAGTTCAAAAAATCATTTCTGCCTATCCATGAAGAGTTGGACATTGATTCTTTTTGCATTGCATTGTGTTTAGCATGTAGTTTGTGAGACTAAATGGCCATGATTTGATCTTTCATTTTCAATTTGTTTGGCATTTCTTTTGTTTGGAAACCCTAAAACCCTAAAAAACTTGTGAAAATCATAACTTGAGATTGGTTAGGAGTTGAGATCTATCCTTTGGGCATTGGGTTAGTATAGGGTTATGGGTCCTTTGAGTGGCATTTTCAATTTTTATTTTAGGGTTTTGCTTCTGATTTTGATTTTTGTTTGTTGCATTGGTCATAAACCCTAATTTGGGCTTCCATATGCATCCATCTTGCATCTTCTTGCATAACATGACTTGCCATGATATTTCAAGCATCCATTTGATTCATTTGACATCTTAAGACATATTGAAAGCATGTTTGATCATTGCATCAGGTATTTGCCATGTTGTATGTCATGTGCACTTCATAACTTTTCATGTATGTTCATGGTTCCTAGTTTGCTTCATTTGCATTCATGAACTTGTATGATCATCTCCATTTGTTGTCTCATGTTTGCATCACTTCATAGCATCATTATCATCATAAATATGCTTCTGGTTTTGGTTTGCATCATGTCATCTCATCCCATTTTGCATTGCATTGCATTTCTTTCCTAACCTCTCAGGTGGTAAGTAACTTTGAGAAGTGAATTTGCCTTCACTTCTCATAACTTTTCTTTTCATCTCTCTTGCATCCATGCTGCATTTTTATATGTGTTTGAGGTTGAGCTTGCTCATTCTTCTTCTCCTTACTTTCTTTCTCCAAGTGACTTGACTTCTTGAATGAAGCAAGTTGTTTTGCTTCTCCTGATCCTTTCATCTGCTTCCTGGTGGTTCCATTGAAGACTTCTATTGAAAACCTCACAAACCTTAGGAACAACCAAGCATGACAATGATTAGGGTTTTGATTAGTCTCCCTTCTTAGTTTTACCTTTGTGTCTCTTTTGAGTCTCCTCCTCTCATCTCATAATCAGGGACTAAACCCTAAAGGCTTTAAGGCTTTGTGATTAAGCTTATGCCTGCATCCTTCTTTTAGGATGGAGTGTATAACTTTAATCCTAAGTGTTAAAACCTTAATGTGTTTAAATCTCTTAATCAATTCACTTAATAAGTATCAAGACATCACACTTGTAACTTGGGCCTTGCATTAGGGTTCTAATTCTTCCTTAATTGGTTAAGAAGGACTAACCCCAGTGTTAATGGACAAGTCCCCCTCAAGTTGTCTTACAAACCATAAAAATAATTTCTTCATCATACCATTAAATAAAATCCACTCAATCAAAGGCTTGTTTTGTCATGAGCTTAATCTCTAATCATGGATTAAGTTGAGGAGCTTTCCTCAGCTTAAACATTCTCATCTATTATCCTTCTATTAGGATGGTGTAATGAGTCTGTTTAATCCTTGATTATGGCTTAACCTCATTACTTAACACTAAACAAAAACCACAAAAATATTTAAATAATCACAAGTAGGTTAATGATCTTAATCCTACACCAAAGGTGATTAAGTGTGAGAATCTGACTTCACACTTAAGGTATTCTCATTACCCCTAATCAGAGGGAAGATGTGATGAGTTTACTGACCCATTGGTTTAGACTTAGGCTCATTAACTTATGACAAATCCAAAAGAAATAAAAGACTGAAAACACAAAAACAAACAATAATCGTCTCCTTCGGGATTCTTTTCTCATCTCATTCACTCACAAACGAGAACTTGCTTCTTCCGTCTAATGCAAGACAGTTTGCACCTGAGCCAGACAGGTCATACACTTGAGCATAGACAAGTAAGCAGTTCACAAGTCAATTCATCTTTCAGTCTCTTTGGGTCGAACTACGGTGTTCTGACTTCCTCATTGCACGAGAGGATACGTAGGCATAACTTAACGGTTATCGAACAAAAGTCTCTGTACATTCCCCTCTCTTCCAGCATTATTCTTTAAGCCTCATGGTCTTGAGCACTTCATTCATTTCTTACACTGACACTTTCATATTACACTTCACTTCTCTTACACTGACACCTGTACATTTTCTTCCAGCTATTTTACACACAAATTGCACTGACACTACCCCTTTAAAACACAAATCTTTCAAGCGTGGATCCCGTCGAGTACGGCGGACAATCTGGGTGCTAATACCTTCCCAGGTTGTAACCAACCCCCTTTCTCAGTTTCTCTGGTCCGCAACCGTCTTATCCATCTCTTTCTAGGCCTATGCAGCATTGCCTTTCCTCCGGGATAAAAATGCCTAGCTGGCGACTCTATTCATCTCCAGTGAGTTCACGGCTGTGTGTTATCATTGTCCCTCTCGCCGACCGTTCGCGTCTGTACCTTTATCTGGGCCCTTTCCCATTTATCGGGAGCGACAGCTTGGCGACTCTGCTGGGGAACCTTATACTGCAACCAGGGCTTCTGGTTCTTTTTGTGGGTTCCTCCTAGCGCTTGTTTGATTTGTGTTTACTGGGGTGTTATGTGTTTATTTGTGTTTATATATGTTTTATTTTTGCTTATGTACAGTTGTTTATCTGCTTTCTTTACTGCTTTACATATATCATACTGTCATGCTGTCTGGCTGGATCTGGTTTTGCTTTGGTGGGTGGGTGTTCCATTGAGAGTTAAGGTCCTATACCTGGGACCTGAGTGACACCTAGGCTAGAGTGAATCATATTCTTTCCCATTCCATCTCGGTCTGGTGCGGGAATATGAAACACGGTTCAGATATGGGTTTCTTCTTGAGAACTCTGTGTTGCAGATTTCCTGCAATGCTAGGGCTATCTGGGAAGCCTGCTAAGTCTGGATGACCTTTAGTTTTGACCTTCAGAAACTGAGGTGAATTAGAGGAGGAACTTTTATGGTTATTGTAAACACTGTACCTCCGGGTTAGAAGTGTTTACACTTCTCATAACTGATCCAAGTCTGAGGATCCTTGTTTTAGAACACCACCTGTGAGGGGGTTGGGCTGTTTACAGGTTTGCAGGTACCTTGACCTCAGAATACCCTGTTACTTTGACTTGATTAAGAATACTCCATGTTGGAACAGTTCTTGTGATTCTAAACCCTGGACATGTGGCTCTTTATTTGAGCCCCCTACCTTGGTTACTGGATTTATAGACCTCCATCTGGAATTCTTGAACATACTTGGACCTATATCAAGGCATTTGATCAGATCCAGCTCAGTCACAAACCCTTGCATATCATTTGCATACATAAACATTGCATCATATTGACATTAGCTTATTTGTGTTTCAGGGTATCCATCTTCATTCTTTTGGTTTGGTTTTGACCCTATCTTCAGTATTTGACCTATCTTCATCAGCATCTGCCTCAGTTATCAGCTATCTATTCCAGTCACCTGCACCATCCAGTCAGTGGCCCATTCTTCAGTGTCATCATCAGCACTTGTCCCTACTCAGTCTCAGCATCATGGCTCCTAAAAAGAGCAACATCACCTACCACTTCTTCCAGCCGGAGCTATCTGACATCAGGAGGATTCAGACCCTGATCACTCCAGATCACATACCAATGTTCAGGGAACACTATGGGGATATACTTGATATGGTTATGGATCTGGACCCTTCACAGAGAAGCCTGATCCACACTTGCCTTCAATTTTATGATCCCCCACTGAGATGCTTCACTTTTCAGGACTTTCAGCTAGGCCCTCTATTAGAAGAATACTCATCATTGGTTGGTATGCCTATCAGGGGTGGAATCCCTTTCAACCCTGAGATGGCCTTTCCTGGTAATGGAGAAGTAGCAAAGGCTTTGCATCTGGAACCTGTTCTGATTGAGCAGCGTATGACTTCCAAGGCTGGAATCCCTGGCTTCCATCTGGATTTCTTGGTTTCTCAAGCTACCCTGAAAGCTTCTTTAGGAGAGTGGAAAGTTGTCTGTGCTTTATTGGCCTTAAGTATATATGGAATTGTGTTGTTTGCAGATGAGCCTCGATTCATTAGCAAGAATGCAATCCATCTTTTCATCTTGAAGAACCCAGTGCCCACTTTGTTGGGGGATCTCTACTATTCAGTGCATCAGAGGAATGAAAAGCAGAGGGGAAGATTAGTGAGGTGTTGTGCTCCATTGTTCCACACTTGGCTTCTCAGGCATCTACCCAAGACAGATACATTTTTGAATCCTCATCAGCAGAAAAACTGGGCTAAGAGACTCACTGCTCTAACTTCAGCCGATATCAGATGGTGCACCCAAAGCACCAAGGGCAGGGATATCATCACCAGCTGTGGGCATTTTCCCAATGTGCCCCTAATAGGAGTTAAGGGTAGTATTAATTACAACCCTCTGTTGTTCAGAAGACAACTGGGCTATGCACTGGTCCACTCTCCTAAGGCACAGGACTTGGTGGAGACTCTTTATTGTGAGAACAAGCCTAATCTGGCTACTGTTAGGCAGGCAGCCTGGGCCTGGGATAATGTTCAAACCAAGGGAATAACCATTTTGGGGAAGTGCAGCAATGTGGCATCAGCACAATATTATGAGTGGTCTCGTGCCAGGGCTCAATTCTCTGGGATGCCCTTTACCATGGAAGATGTGCCTGAATCATCTTCAGCACCACCCCCTGCCACTATCAGTTTGGAGGAGTTTGAGAGCTTGAAAGAAAGAAATGAGAAGTTGACTCAGGCTTTGCGGAAGACCCTCCGGGAGAGGAGTGAGAGTGGGATGGAGATTGAGAGGTTGGAGAAGTTGAGAGTGGAGCATCTGGCTAAAATTGAGAAGTCTGGGGATTATATCAAAAAGTCTAAAGCTGGAGAACAAATTCTGAAGAATGCTTGCAAGGAAGCCCAGTTCCAGAGAGCAAGGACAGACTTGTATCTGAAGGAGAGTCAGGCCCGGTGGGTCAGGATCACCGAGGCTCGTACTCTGGAGGACAAGAGAGTTCAAGACAAGATAGAGCAACTGGAAGCTAGTGCAAAAGAACAGCAGGAAGCCCTGGCAGCAGCCCAGAGGGAGATATCAGAGCTGAAGATCAAAGCTGGAGTGAAGAGGTCAAAGGACCAAAGTCATCACAAGAAGCTAACAGCAGCTGTTACAACCCGAAATCTCCTCATCAGGAATCTCACGGAGCGTCCAGCTGATCCTGTGACCGAAGCACTTCTCAAGGAAGTTCGTGAGGATGAGTTTGGGCTTGGTGTTTGACCATTTGTTTGTTGTTGCTTTCATTCCATGTACTTTTATTTTCCTGTAATGTATTTTGACCCCTCAGAGGGCTTGTATTTGTAAACAAACTATGTACCATTTTGCTTTTGTAATATATGTATTAGTTTGTTCCATCCAAGTTTTACTTCGAAAGCAACATCAACAGCATCTTCAAGGGTCTGGAAGGGTCAAAACTGAATGCCAAGCCGGATACTTCGAAAACAAATAAGCATACTACATTGCATGCTAACCCTTTTGTTTGTTTTGTAGGTTTTGTTTTATTGTTGCTAACTCTGTTGTGATGTTCAGGAACTATTGCTCGGCGCCGGGTATTTCCCCTCAACCGTCCGCACCGTTATCCGACCCGTAACAACCTTCCGGGCATCCAAATGGATCAGATGCAGCAGGACCTTACTGAGGTCAGAAACCAGATGGCCAATGAAAGGCTAGAAATGAGGAATCAAATGACGCAGTTTATGGAAGTAATGAACAACATGGCTCAGAGCCAAGAAAGATTGAGGGCCATGGTGGAAAGGCAAAATCAAGAAGATCCACATATAGGGACTGCCGGCACCAGCAACAATGAAAGGGTCCAACCTCATGTTAACCCCCCTGTATTTGGCCCCCATCTTCATCCAGAGGTCAATATTCCTGCAAATGTTCAAGGGACCGCCACTGCAGCCAGGGTACTTCAAGAAGACCCCCAGGAGGATCAGTTCACGGTAATGGGTGCTGGGGAAGAAGCTTATGATAGAAG
Organism: Lathyrus aphaca; assembly: GCA_963966055.1. Classification (NCBI taxonomy): domain Eukaryota; kingdom Viridiplantae; phylum Streptophyta; class Magnoliopsida; order Fabales; family Fabaceae; genus Lathyrus; species Lathyrus aphaca. The sequence continues at coordinate 271,490,663 of OZ014520.1, forward strand.
GCTGGATGAGATAGCTGAGAAATTGAGGTCCCTAGAATCTCAAAATTCTCTGGGTTCCGATGTCATGGACATGGGCTTGGTAGACGGGGTCAGGATCCCCCATAAGTTTAAGCCTCCTTGTTTTGAAAAATACAACGGGACTTCATGCCCCCGGACTCATTTACAATCATTTCTGGGGAGGCTGAAGGCCTATACTATGGATGAGAAGCTCTGGATGTTCTATTTCGAGGATAGTTTGACTGGAGCGTCAAGAGAATGGTACTCTCACTTGACAAGAGCAACTATCAGGTGTTGGAAGGACCTGGCAGAGGCCTTCATCAGACAGTATCAATATAACCTGGATATGGCACCCAACAGGACCCTCCTAATGGGAATGTCACAGTCGTCAAGAGAAAGTTTCCGAGAATATGCCCAGAGATGGAGGCAATTGGCTGCTGCTGTTCAACCACCTATGTCCGAGAGGGAAATGGCAGATATGTTTATGAACACCCTCCAGGGAACATATATTGACAGGCTGGCTGCTTTCTCTTCCACTAGCTTTGCAGATGTTGTCATAGCCGGGGAGAGAATTGAAAGCTTGTTAAAGATGGGCAAGATTTCTGACAATGGTGCCAGCTCGTCCAGTAGTACAAGGAAGCCTTTTGCAGGCCCAAGAAGAACTGGCGAGACCAATTCCATCCACACCAACAGGGGCAGGCCCCAATATGTTCACAGATCAGTGGCAGCAGTCACCATTCCCGCTCCAGCTCATCCTCAGCCAACTTATCAACCTCCGCAGCAAAACTATCAACAACAACCTCAGTACCATCAACAAAATCAGTATCCTCCGAGAAATTACAACAACAGCAACACCAACAACAATAACCAGCAAAGGCCATTCCAACAGAGGCCTTCTCAAGCCAACAGGGTAATCGATCCGATCCCTATGCCATATGCTGCATTGCTGCCACAACTCCTGAAACTCAACCTAGTTGAGCTAAGGACGTTGGCACCTCCAGATCCCAACAGTCTACCCAGGAATTATGACTCCAACGCCAGATGTGCCTTCCATTCAAATGCACCTGGCCACAGTACAGAAAAGTGCAGAGCCTTGCACATGAAGGTACAAGACCTGGTGGACTCAAAAGCTCTGAATTTCGCACCACCACCTAATGTCAACAAAAATCCTATGCCGAACCACGGGGGTCCCAGAATTAACGCTGTTGAAGAAGACAAACCGTCTTATTTAATAACCAGTGTGGGTCAGATCCGGACACCGTTGGTAGAAATTAAGGCTCAACTCCTCGAATGTCAAATGTTCCCGGGGTGTGAGTTGGGGTGTGCTTACTGCAATATTTCAATCAATGGGTGCGATAACCTGAGGAATGGCATAGACGGTCTCATTCAGAGTGGCCAACTTCAGATCACCACATCATTTCCAACAAATCCAGCAATCTCATCAGCAACAGTTCCGATATCTCCTACAATTGCAACAACCATTGTTCCTGACAATTCTTCGGCTTCATCAACAAGTACTTCATCTATCATCTCAACTGATCAACCATCAACAATTTTTCCTGCTACAACTTCAGCACCACTCCAGTTTGAATCTCCTACAACAACAACATCCATCCTTCCACCAATATCTCCTACAACATCAGCAACAAATCATGAAGATGTCTCCACTGTCACAATATTTTATGATCCTGAAAACAACTCCGCCTACAACTCAGAAGGTGCTGCTCCCATCAGAGCACCAGTCACAATTTATTACGATCCACAGACTATCACAATTCCTTCCGCAGCTGCAGTCAGTCCAGTCACTATCACGGTGCCTGGACCAGTACCTTATGAAAGCAGCAATGCCATCCCGTGGCATTACGGTTCTGACCTGTACTGTGAAGGACAAAGAATCACTTTTGAATCATCAACCCCTGCACCACAAATTGACAATGTGGGAGGAGGCGGAGGCTTCACCCGAAGCGGACGTCTTTTCGCTCCACAGATTCAGAGACCCACTGCCGAAGCAGAAGCTGCTGCTAAGGCAAAAGGAAAAAGCTTGGTGCAGGAAGAGCAGACTGTTAAAGAAGCCTTAAGAACACCCTTTGACCAAGAGGTTGATGAGTTCATGCGAATCATCAAGAAGAGTGATTATAAAGTAGTGGATCAGCTTCATCAGACGCCTTCCAAGATCTCAATCCTATCATTGCTTATGTGCTCCGAAGCCCATCGGAACGCACTACTCAAAGTCTTGCACGCAGCTTACGTGCCTGAAGAGATCACTGTCAATCAGCTGGAAGCTGTAGTTGGAAATGTTAACGCTAGTCACGGACTAGGGTTCACCAATACTGATTTGACAACGGAAGGCCGCAACCATAACAAGGCCTTGCACATAACCCTGGAATGTAAAGGTGCTGTCCTTTCCCATGTGCTGGTAGACACGGGGTCGTCCCTCAATGTCTTACCTAAGAAGGCCCTGGTGAAGCTAGAATATGATGGATTGGCATTAAGACCCATCAACCTGGTGGTGAGAGCCTTTGATGGTTCAAAAAGATCGGTTCTGGGAGAGATTGAGTTGCCCATAACGATTGGCCCGCAGACTTTCAAAGCAACCTTCTACGTGATGGATATACAGCCTGCCTACAGCTGTCTATTGGGTAGGCCATGGATTCACGCCGCTGGCGCCGTGACCTCAACCCTTCACCAGAAGTTAAAATACGAGTGGGAGGGTCAAATCGTTACCATCTGTGGGGAGGAGGATATTTTTGTCAGCCACCTGGCTACCTATAAGTATATTGAGATGGACGGGGAGATCCATGAAACAATGAGTCAGGGGTTCGAGGCCTTGAATGTGAATGAAACATCTGCTGTGCCTGGTACTTCAATATCATCATACCAACAAGCCCGGAAGGTTGTTGAGGGAGGAAACGCCCAAGGCTGGGGCAAACTGTTATCGGTGGAGAAGAAAGAGGATAGATTTGGGTTGGGTTACAAACCAACTCAACAAGATCCGACAGAGGCTGCAAAAGAGCCCAACTTTGTGAGTGGGGGGATGCATACCCCTGATGCTGTCAACTGTTTGGAAGACGAGCTGGAAGAAGAACGCAACCTGGAAAGCTGGATTCGTCCAAAGATCCCGGGGAGCAGTATCCCAAACTGGTCTTCCCAGGAAATTATAAGAGTTACTCATGCAGAGTAATTATTATTTCCTGTATTTTTATAGCATGCATCAAAGTCTTGCATCTTGCCCAAGATGACAAGACTCATTTTGTAATCGGGCCATCTGTACTTTTTGTGCAACAAGATTAATCAATGAAATATCAGACATCTTTTTGCAAATGAGTCTTTTTCTTTTCCGTTCACTGTTTTTCCATTTTTCTTTTTGTACAAAAAATAAATGGCAGTGTTTTCAAAATGACAACTTTATTTCACTTTTCTAAAGCAAGATTAAAATCAAATCACTAAAATGAACAAACTGAACCCTTGCAGAGTGTGCCTTCCAGACAGCACTGACAACAGCACGGCTATGACTTCGTATGACTTTGACAATCCAATCAATCAAGCTGATGAAGGGGTTGAAGAAGAGTATGAGCTTCCTGAAGAGCTAGCCAGGTTGTTAAGACAAGAGGAAAAGGTTATTACTCCTCACCAGGAGGAGGTTGAAGTGATTAATCTTGGTACAGATGAAGACGTGAAAGAGGTTAAAATCGGGGCCTGCCTGCAAAACTCAGTGAAGAGACAACTGATTGATCTGCTTCAAGAATACGTGGACGTGTTTGCTTGGTCGTATCAAGATATGCCAGGGTTGGACACCGACATTGTTATGCACAAGCTGCCTTTGAGGGAAGAATGCCCACCGGTCAAACAGAAGCTGCGCCGTACTCGCCCGGACATGGCTATGAAAATCAAGGAGGAGGTACAAAAGCAATGGGACGCCGGGTTCCTTGCTGTAACTAGCTATCCACCATGGGTTGCTAATATAGTACCTGTGCCTAAGAAAGACGGCAAAGTAAGGATGTGTGTTAACTACCGGGATCTGAACAGAGCCAGCCCGAAAGATGATTTCCCTTTACCTCACATCGATGTATTGGTGGATAACACCGCTCAGTTCTCGGTGTTCTCCTTCATGGATGGATTTTCAGGATACAATCAAATTAAAATGTCACCTGAAGACATGGAGAAGACAACCTTCATTACACCCTGGGGCACGTTCTGCTACAAGGTAATGCCATTTGGGCTCAAGAATGCTGGTGCAACATATCAACGGGCTATGGTGACATTATTCCACGATATGATCCATAAAGAAATAGAATGTTATGTGGATGACATGATCGCCAAGTCCCTTATAGAGGAAGATCACCTGGTGAATCTACTGAAGTTATTCAAGCGTCTGAGGAAGTACCAATTAAAGCTGAACCCCAACAAGTGCACATTCGGGGTGCGATCTGGTAAGCTGCTGGGTTTTATTGTAAGCAAGAAAGGGATTGAAGTTGACCCTGATAAAGTCAAAGCTATTCAAGAGATGCCTGCACCAAAAACAGAGAAAGAAGTTCGAGGGTTCTTAGGTCGATTGAACTACATCTCACGGTTCATATCCCACCTTACGGCAACCTGTGAGCCCTTGTTCAAGTTGTTAAGAAAAGAACAGACGGTCAGGTGGAATGAAGACTGCCAGAAGGCTTTTGACAAGATCAAAGAGTACTTGCAAGAACCTCCAATCCTTATGCCGCCAGTTGAAGGAAGACCTCTAATAATGTACTTGACAGTATTAGAAGAGTCAATGGGGTGTGTGCTGGGCCAGCATGACGAGTCTGGTCGAAAAGAGTATGCAATATACTACCTAAGCAAAAAGTTTACCGACTGTGAACAACGTTACTCACTGCTCGAGAAAACTTGCTGTGCTTTAGCGTGGGCTGCTCGCCGACTGAGACAGTATATGTTGACCCACACTACTTTGTTGATCTCCAAGATGGACCCAGTCAAGTACATTTTCGAGAAGCCAGCACTTACCGGACGGGTTGCAAGATGGCAAATGATCCTTACGGAATATGACATCCAATACACATCACAGAAAGCCATCAAGGGCAGTGTATTGTCTGAATATCTTGCTGAGCAACCCATTGATGATTACCAGCCTATGAGGTTTGACTTCCCTGATGAAGACATTATGTTCATAAAAGCAAAAGATCATGAAGAGCCTGTTCACACTGAAGGGCCTGACCCGGAAGAAGAATGGACTATGATGTTTGATGGGGCGGTTAACATGAATGGTCGTGGTGTTGGTGCAGTACTCATCACACCTAAAGGAGTTCACATGCCTTTCTCGGCAAAACTCACTTTCAACTGCACTAACAACGAAGCTGAATACGAAGCTTGCATTATGGGTCTTGAGGAGGCCATTGACCTCAGGATCAAAACATTGACTGTATTCGGAGATTCAGCTTTGGTAATCAATCAAACCAATGGCAAATGGTACACCCACCAGGATCATCTGATACCTTACAGGGATTATACAAGGAGGTTATTGACTTTCTTCACAACAGTCAAGCTTGAGTATATCCCTCGGGACGAGAATCAGTTTGCAGATGCTCTGGCTACCATTTCGTCCATGATCAAAGTTCAGACTGCCAACTTCGTACCTCAGATCTCAGTGTCCAGACTCGACAGACCAGCATATGTGTTCGCAGCAGATGTTGTTAAAGATGATAAGCCTTGGTTTCATGACATTAAATGCTTCTTGGAGGACCAAACATACCCACCTGGGGCATCTTCCAATGATAAGAAGACTTTGAGAAGGCTTGCTGGTAGTTTCTTTCTGAACACTGATGGGTCTTTATACAAAAGGAACTTTGATATGGTACTCCTCAGATGTGTTGATAGGACAGAAGCAGACTTGTTGATACATGAAGTGCACGAGGGATCCTTTGGTACCCATGCTGGAGGGCATGCCATGGCCAAGAAATTGCTAAGATCAGGCTATTACTGGATCACAATGGATGCTGACTGTTGTGCCTACGCCAGAAAATGCCATAAATGCCAGATTTATGCGGATAAGGTGCATGTGCCTCCCAATCCTTTGAACATAATGTCTTCACCATGGCCCTTTGCCATGTGGGGCATTGATATGATTGGCAAGATTGAGCCAACTGCTTCAAATGGCCACAGATTCATCCTGGTCGCCATTGATTATTTCACCAAGTGGGTTGAAGCAGCCTCATATGCAAATGTTACGAGACAAGTGGTAGCCAGATTTCTGAAGAGAGATATCATCTGTCGATACGGAGTGCCCGAGCGAATCATTACTGATAATGGTTCCAACTTGAACAACAAAATGATGGCAGAGCTGTGCCGGGACTTCAAAATTCAACATCACAATTCTTCTCCTTACAGGCCAAAGATGAATGGCGCTGTTGAGGCAGCTAACAAGAATATCAAGAAGATTGTGCAGAAGATGGTAGTCACCTACAAAGACTGGCATGAAATGCTACCGTTTGCCTTGCATGGGTACCGCACATCAATCAGAACATCCACTGGGGCAACACCATATCAGCTTGTGTATGGTATGGAAGCAGTCCTACCTGTCGAAGTTGAATTACCCTCTCTCCGGGTACTAATGGATGTTAAGTTGAACGAAGCAGAGTGGGTCCGATCCCGATTCGAACAACTGAGTCTGATCGAAGAGAAGAGATTAGCTGCAATCTGTCATGGGCAGTTATATCAGAAAAGAATGAAGAGAGCCTTCGATCAGAAAGTCAGGCACCGAGAGTACCAAGTGGGAGATCTTGTGCTGAAAAGAATCCTCCCTCCTCATACAGACCACAGGGGCAAATGGACTCCAAATTATGAAGGACCATTCGTGGTAAAGAAAGTTTTCTCTGGTGGAGCACTGATGCTCAGCACCATGGATGGTGAAGATTTCCCGTCCCCTGTGAATTCAGATGCAGTTCAAAAATACTTCGCATAAAATGACCCGCTGGACATAAAAACAGAATGTAAGTCCAGGCAAAAATAGGGCATCCCGACGAGTCAAAAACAGAATAAAAGACTCGGGAAAAAATAAGGGAAAATAAACAAAAATGTACACCCGCTGAGTTGAAAAGCCACATTGGACAACTCAGGCAAAAATGGGTATCCCGATGGATTGAAAACCCGAAGGGGCGATCCATGCAAAATAAGGGAATAAGCGAACAACTGCATTCTGAATTCGTCTGTATCGTTTACAACTTGGTAAGCTTCGAAAAGATCAAGCTTCAATCAGAATCAACATTCTTCAAAGGGCAAGATGAGAAGAACGTCAAAAGTCATACGGGTCATAGTGAAGAGGAAGCTCCTTAAAGCGTCATCAACACTGCCAGCATTTTGTTTCTCAATTTGTAACGATCCCTTCATTTCAGGGGATTTGTTTCTTTGACTGTATCTCGCCAATTCAGGGCATATGAATTAATAAAATCAGATTTTCAGTCATGTCTCGTTTTGTACATTTTATTTGCAAAAAATGTCTGATGCCTAAAAGAACTGATTGCACAGAATACAGATGTTTTATCCTCAAATAAAAAGCGTGCTTGCAGGAAATATGCTTACTCTCAGAAGTGTCTAAACTCCTATGATGGAATCCAGTAAAGGATACCTCGGGATTATCTTGTGCGTTTCCCTGTCTTTTCAGGATTACAGGTATCCAGAACGCAACTTGGGGCATGAAAACTTTATCCCAGCAAGCTGGCAAATCCACACTCAATTTTAGCACCCAAAGTGCTCTCTCCCCAGTCGAGTTGCCTTTCACGACTCCTCCCAGCTGAGTCTGCCACTTATGACTCCTCCCCATCAGAATTGCCAGGCATCACAGAAGGCACCTATATCCCCGGCTGAGTCAAGGATCTTCTTCAATGATCTCCCTTCCTCCCCAGCCCAGTTGCCATTTCATCCTCAGTCGGGTACAAAGGTCAGAGAGCTATCTCCCCACAGAGTTGCAGCCTCTATCCAGAAGAGCAGCGCATAGAAGAACTCACAACAGAGTGAAGAAAGCTTCTACGAACCCCAGCTGGGTCTCTCGTTTACTGAGATAGGTCTATCAGTGATCTGAATCCCCAAGAAAATATCATCTCATTAAATCTACCAATGATCTCATCCCCAGCTGGGATGTCCATTTCAAACAGGATCGATCGAAGATCTTCGCGGCATTGGGATTTGAATCTCGGTTTGGTAGTTTTGCATAATCATAGCATTTGCATCATATTCACCCACAAAGCGTAGCATTCCGTTTTAACACGGAGCATTACGGCAAAAATCCAACACATAGCATAATCATAAGCCATGTTCTAAACCAACACTTGTGAATAATAACCATTCATCAACAATGTACAGAATTCCCCACCAGAGTCCCCAGCAAAAGCAGTTGCCTCACAAATCACAAACACTAGTATATACTCCTTTCTGACACCCGTCCGTGTCATCACTCCCCAGTAAAGTCGCCTGAACACTCTTTACGAACAAGACCACCCATATTACAGATACTTCCTGACACCCGTCCGTGTCAAATCACCAGCAGAAAGCCAAAGGCACCATCTTTGCACTCACCTACTTGTATATACAATTCCTTGACACCCGTCCGTGTCATATCCCCAGCACAGTCATCTACACTTTTATATACTTGTTGATATTATTATACTCTTCTCCTTTTGACACTCGTCCGTGTCACCTTCCCCAGCAGATAAACACTCATCTATATATACTCATACTACCTATACAGATACTCGTCCGTATCTTGTATATACTTGTATATCCCCGCAGATTCAACACTAGTCCTTGTTCTTTGTTAACCAGTTGGTACTCGTCCGTACCATCATCTCAGAACATGCGTCAAACGTTTGCTTCTACATGATACTCGTCCGTATCATAGTCTTAAGGATGTTCGTCCGCATCTTTAATCCATGCACTGTGTCAAACACTTTCATCTTCTCGATTTAGACACTCATCTGTGTCTACCTTTCCCCAGAAAAGTCCCCTCAGATTCAACACTCGTCCGTGTTCTCTATTAACCAGTTGATACTCGTTCGTATCATCATCTTTGAACACGCGTCAGCATTTGTTTCTATCCGATACTCGTCCGTATCATAGTCTTAAGGATGCTCGTCCGCATCTTTAATCTATACACAAATACCAAACACTTATACCTTTTGTTTCTTGGATATAAACACTCGTCCGTGTTTACTATTCCCCAGTAGATCGCCAACAAAGCAAATTTTCCCTCTTATCAGGCATTCGTCCTATGTCATGATAAACCTTGAGAGCAGTCGTACCCTGCTAGGTGGTCGTCCTCCACCTCTTAATGGTCGTCCTCCATCATGCTCATCCGATGGCCGTCCCCATCGTTGATATTTTAGCAGCCGTCCCCTGCTAGGTGGTCGTCCTCCACCCCTTTGATGATCGTCCTTCATCATTTTATCCAATGGCCGTCCCCATTGTTGATTTTGGTTATCTAGGCATTCGTCCTATGTCATGATAAACCCCGAGAGAAGCCATCCCCTGCTAGGTGGTCGTCCTCCACCTCTTGATGGTCGTCCTCCATCATGCTCATCCGATGGCCGTCCCCATCGTTGATATTTTCGGCAGCCGTACCCTGCCAGGTGGTCGTCCTCCACCTTTGATGGTCGTCCCCATCATAATTCCTTTATCCCCCAACAGAGCAGCCGTCCCCTGCTAGGTGATCGTCCTTCACCTTTGATGGCCGTACCCCATCATCTGTTTATTTCATTTATTCTTTAACCCGATGGCCGTCCCCGTCGTGGTCCCTTTTCTTTTAGCCCGATGGCCGTCCCCATCGTTGGTTACTTTGCTTTGTGAACTTGACGGCCGTCCCCGTCATGTTTTCCCCAGAGAATTCTACAACTTTATCTTGATGGCCGTCCCCATCATAATTTCTTATTTTTCCCAGCTAGTCGGCCGTCCCCGTATTGGCTTTACCTTTTATCCCCAGCATGTCGGCCGTCCCCGTCATTGCTTTATTTTCAGCATTTTCCCAGCATGTCGGCCGTCCCCGTCATTGCTCTTTACCCAGCAGTCGTCCTCTGCTCGACGGTCGTCCTCCGTCGCCCACACTTTACAATATACTTTATTTCCCTTTTACAATCTATATCCCTTTTCTTCTTCATTCTGTGAGTTCAAATTTTGGACTGTCTTTGGTATTCAACCACAAGTTATCTTGTTTGCCTGTTAAGCCGTCGCTTACATCCTGCACAGCTAACTCATGATTGAATAGGGGCAGCTGTAAACACCCCAAATTTGCCCTCACCCATTCACACCATGGCTTGTGATCATTTCATATGCATAAACACAACCATATCCTCTCATATCACATTTTTGATTCACTGCATTGTTTCAAAGTCATCTGCACCTAGGGTTTGTGATCTGAGCAATCCAAGAGCCTCCTGAGCCACTCCAAAGGTCACCAATCACTTCAAAGGGGTACATGTGTGTTCTTATATCATATCACATCCTCTCAAAGTCAAAAATGCCAAAGAATCACAAGAACTGGGATTGGTGTGGATGCAGAGCCAAGTTTGACTGCACAGTTGACCTAAAATTAGGGTTTTGGTTTCAGAGGCCATAACTCCAAATTTTTTGGTCATTCTTGTCTCCATTGGTCTCTATATGGTATAGGGAGTATGCATATCAATTTTCATGAAGAAATTTCATGGGGAAGTCATCTGATCAAGAGTTGACTTTTCAGACAAGTCAATGCAAAATCAGGGCATCTGAGGCCCCCAATGACCCAACCAAGGGGTGATCTTCATCATTTTGAATGTATATGATCTTTATTTGATCATGGAAGAAGGTTTAAGTTCACAAAAATTAAGAATTTGAAGTTTTTGCAAAGTTGACTTTTTAGGGCATAGTTGACTTTTAAGGAATTTGTCAATTTATGCCATTTTTCAAGCCTTGCTTTTTGATCCAAAAATGCTTCAAATGAAAAAACTTTGGTCATGAAAGTTGTAGATCACATTTTTCCCTTTTCAAAAAGTACAAGAACATGATCTAATTCATTTTGGATCAAAAGTTATGGTGTGACAAAGTTGGCAAAAATCACTAAAATTCAAGATATGCACCAAAAGGCAAAGTTGCAAATTCTCCTTTCAAGGCCAATTCAGTCATCATATGGGCTTCTAATTCACTCAACATGATCACACAACTTCTAAAAATCAGATTTGAACCAAAACTTCTCATGTTTCATGGCTTGTGTAACAAGATAGTCACATGTGAACCAAAGGGAAACCAAGTTGCAAAAGCTCATGATCACTTCCATCCACTTGCTGCATTGGCCATTGAACCTTCCTAGCACTCCACACACACCATGCTGCGCAGCCCATAGCCATTGTACCAGCCTAGAACACAACCCATACCTCTCTTACACAAAAGTTGACAATTTGCAAAAGTGGTCATACCAATCAATAAAGGGCAGGTCACATCATCTGACCAATGAGAGAGGTTTATGTGGACAAAATGCTGGCCATAACACACATCAAGCAAGGCTGAAACACACAAGAACACAACATACACAAACTCACCCTCACTTGCATTTTCCTTCGAATCTCTCTGCACAGCTCACAAACATTCAAACCAATTCCACACATCAACTCACCTTGCTCCACTGAGCAAAAACCAACAAGACACAAGCCTGAATCAAGCAAGAACACCATTCCTCCATTTTCACTCTCAGAAGCAAAACCATTCGAAACTCACTCCACAGGCCATAAACACCCAAACAAACTCCACAAATCTTCTCCAAACATCACCCTGATCACAAAGAACCACTCACATTGGCCTGAAACAGCTTGGATCACCATCACCATTTTCAACTGAGCTTGAGCAGAAGCTGTGCAAACTCCCTAGCCAGCTAACTTAAACTCCTTCTAAGCATTCAAGCATCATCAGGGGATCAAGTGGAGTGGATTGCATCAAGAGGGGAGGTCAGAAAGTGGCAGGATTGAAAGCTTCGAAACTCAGGTAGCTCAAGAACTTTTTTTCCAGAAATCATTTTTTAAGTTCTTAGGTTGTTATTCATGCTCCCCTGATCACATATATGTCTTTAGTTTTGAAAATGGTGGGAAAATGAGGATTTAATTGCGTTCTGAAACTCTGTGACCTAAGAAATGTTTGCTTCGATTCATGAACTTGAGGGAATATAAATGTGGTTTGTGATGGGGTTTTGATTCAGTGGGTCATGGGAATCATTTCTGTATGCTTGGTTTTCATTTTTGTTGCGTTTTGAGGTTTCTAGGGATTTTCAGGTGGGGTTCCCACCGGAGAAGACGACCGGAGGTCTTCTCCGGCCACCTGAAAATCATTAGGGTTTAATCAGTGTAATTAATTCCATTTGAATTTCGTGCGTTGGATGGCTTGACTTTGTTGACTTCCCGCGCGCATGGAAGGTCCAGATTCATTCATTTGCCCTAATCTTGTTTAATTAAAATAATCATAATTAATTAACTCAGAAGCAATCTAGACCCTTCATTAGCGCGCGTGGTCAGCAGTTTCAAACCCAGGATCAATCCCAGCCTTCCATTCTGTTGACTTTTCCATTTTCTTTATTTTAATTCATTTATTTCATATTTGTTTTGTACAATTTATTTAAAATAGCAAAATTGTTTTAAAAATTATGAAACTTTTTCTCAAGAGTTTCATTAATTTTTAAAACATAAAAATATTTTTATTTTCATTTTTTACATTGAAAAAGTATTTTTAAATATTTAAAAGATTATTTTTAATTGATTAATGAAAATTAATTTATTAAAAATACTTTTAGGTATTTAAAAATCACCAAAAAATTCATGAAATGTTCTAAGACATTTAGAAACATTGTCCAACCTTCAAACCAAATTTATTTTTTGATCTTGATGCATTTTAAGAATTTCTCATTGAATTAAAATCATTTTTGTGCATTATTTTGATCCAAAGTTCAAAAAATCATTTCTGCCTATCCATGAAGAGTTGGACATTGATTCTTTTTGCATTGCATTGTGTTTAGCATGTAGTTTGTGAGATTAAATGGCCATGATTTTATCTTTCATTTTCAATTTTTTTGGCATTTCTTTTGTTTGGAAACCCTAAAACCCTAAAAAACTTGTGAAAATCATAACTTGAGATTGGTTAGGAGTTGAGATCTCTCCTTTGGGCATTGGGTTAGTATAGGGTTAGGGGTCCTTTGAGTGGCATTTTCAATTTTTATTTTAGGGTTTTGCTTCTGATTTTGATTTTTGTTTGTTGCATTGATCATAAACCCTAATTTGGGCTTCCATATGCATCCATCTTGCATCTTCTTGCATAACATGACTTGCCATGACATTTCAAGCATCCATTTGATTCATTTGACATCATAAGACATATTGAAAGCATGTTTGATCATTGCATCAGGTATTTGCCATGTTGTATGTCATGTGCACTTCATAACTTTTCATGTATGTTCATGGTTCCTAGTTTGCTTCATTTGCATTCATGAACTTGTATGATCATCTCCATTTGTTGTCTCATGTTTGCATCACTTCATAGCATCATTATCATCATAAATATGCTTCTGGTTTTGGTTTGCATCATGTCATCTCATCCCATTTTGCATTGCATTGCATTTCTTTCCTAACCTCTCAGGTGGTAAGTAACTTTGAGAAGTGAATTTGCCTTCACTTCTCATAACTTTTCTTTTCATCTCTCTTGCATCCATGCTGCATTTTTATATGTGTTTGAGGTTGAGCTTGCTCATTCTTCTTCTCCTTACTTTCTTTCTCCAAGTGACTTGACTTCTTGAATGAAGCAAGTTGCTTTGCTTCTCCTGATCCTTTCATCTGCTTCCTGGTGGTTCCATTGAAGACTTCTCTTGAAAACCTCACAAACCTTAGGAACAACCAAGCATGACAATGATTATGGTTTTGATTAGTCTCCCTTCTTAGTTTTACCTTTGTGTCTCTTTTGAGTCTCCTCCTCTCATCTCATAATCAGGGACTAAACCCTAAAGGCTTTAAGGCTTTGTGATTAAGCTTATGCCTGCATCCTTCTCTTAGGATGGAGTGTATAACTTTAATCCTAAGTGTTAAACCCTTAATGTGTTTAAATCTCTTAATCAATTCACTTAATAAGTATCAAGACATCACACTTGTAACTTGGGCCTTGCATTAGGGTTCTAATTCTTCCTTAATTGGTTAAGAAGGACTAACCCCAGTGTTAATGGACAAGTCCCCCTCAAGTTGTCTTACAAACCATAAAAATCATTTCTTCATCATACCATTAAATAAAATCCACTCAATCAAAGGCTTTTTTTGTCATGAGCTTAATCTCTAATCATGGATTAAGTTGAGGAGCTTTCCTCAGCTTAAACATTCTCATCTATTATCCTTCTATTAGGATGGTGTAATGAGTCTGTTTAATCCTTGATTATGGCTTAACCTCATTACTTAACACTAAACAAAAACCACAAAAATATTTAAATAATCACAAGTAGGTTAATGATCTTAATCCTACACCAAAGGTGATTAAGTGTGAGAATCTGACTTCACACTTAAGGTATTCTCATTACCCCTAATCAGAGGGAAGATGTGATGAGTTTACTGACCCATTGGTTTAGACTTAGGCTCATTAACTTATGACAAATCCAAAAGCAATAAAAGACTGAAAACACAAAAACAAACAATAATCGTCTCCTTCGGGATTCTTTTCTCATCTCATTCACTCACAAACGAGAACTTGCTTCTTCCATCTAATGCAAGACAGTTTGCACCTAAGCCAGACAGGTCATACACTTGAGCATAGACAAGTAAGCAGTTCACAAGTCAATTCATCTTTCAGTCTCTTTTGGTCGAACTACGGTGTTCTGACTTCCTCATTGCACGAGAGGATACGTAGGCATAACTTAACGGTTATCGAACAAAAGTCTCTGTACATTCCCCTCTCTTCCAGCATTATTCTTTAAGCCTCATGGTCTTGAGCACTTCATTCATTTCTTACACTGACACTTTCATATTACACTTCACTTCTCTTACACTGACACCTGTACATTTTCTTCCAGCTATTTTACACACAAATTGCACTGACACTACCCCTTTAAAACACAAATCTTTCAAGCGTGGATCCCGTCGAGTACGGCGGACAATCTGGGTGCTAATACCTTCCCAGGTTGTAACCAACCCCCTTTCTCAGTCTCTCTGGTCCGCAACCGTCTTATCCATCTCTTTCTAGGCCTATGCAGCATTGCCTTTCCTCCGGGATAAAAATGCCTAGCTGGAGACTCTATTCATCTCCAGTGAGTTCACGGCTGTGTGTTCTCATTGTCCCTCTCGCCGACCGTTCGCGTCTGTACCTTTATCTGGGCCCTTTCCCATTTATCGGGAGCGACATTCCCAAACTAGGGTTTGAGTTTCAAGCATGAAAACCTCAAGACTTTGGCCATTTCATTTGGTAAAATTCTTTCACATGTTAAGGGGATCCTAAGGATGAAATTCTTTCACATGTTAAGGGGATTCCTTGTGGAAGTCAATCATTTCTTTAGTTGCTTGTAAATGAAGAAACTGGTCAACTGTGCCTCATAAAAGTCAACTGTGAGATTTCAAGGGGTCCAACCCCATTTTTCTAGCCAAGGGATGTTCTTATAATGTTAAAAGAGGTTTGGCAAGTTCAAAGATCAAGAATCATGAGGTTTTGAGGTGTTTTGCAAAATTGGTGTGAAGTTGATTATGGAAAATGCCATTTTTAGCAAGTTTTTGCCCTAAATTTCAAGTGATCATAACTTGGTGAAAAATTCTTCAAATGGACCAAAGTCAAACATGAAAGTTGGAGATTAAGGCCTCACATTTTCAAAAAGTACAAGTACTTTTTCATAGCCTTCATGGTTAAGAAGTTAGGCCCCTCGAAAATTTGGTTAAAACTAGGGCAAAAGTTGAATTTTCACTTGTGCACCAAAGCAAAAAGGCATGAAACTTAATTTTGAGTATTGGTACATACCAAATAAGTTCACAATGTTACAATGCAATGCAAATAGGTCACTTTGCTCCAATAAATACACCAAATTCGTGCATAATGAGAATTTCATTCCCTAAGTACAAAAAGTGCATGTTCGTGAAAATTGTGTGACACTCTCATCCAATGGCCAGGATCTTTTTGGTTTAAAATCAAGGGTCAGATATGGAATGCACATGGGCAAGAGGCAAGGCAATACATGAGGTTTTCATGAGATCATAACAAATTTGCAAAATCTCTCACACATTCCATTCCCACGTGCAAAGCCTCTCATTCTTTCAGCATTTCCTCATGACCTCGTATAAAAGCAAATTAGGGTTTTAGAAGGATCCAGATCTCACTCATTTCTCAGCTCTCAAGTTTTTTCTCAATTTGCATTTTAATTTGAATCTTGCTTCACAATTGCTTTCTTCACAAACCAATCACAGATCCATCATCCTTGAGAGCTCAGGATCACAAATCCATCCATTGTGCAAGCTATTTCTCAAGATTCATCACCTTGCCATTTCAGGGCAGTTGGCTTCAAGATCCAAGATCCAGCAAGTTTCAAGTCTTTATTTGCATTTATTTTGCAACTAGAGTGCATTTGGATTGGATTGGCAGCATTATCTTGGCTTATCACAAGCTATTTCAAGATCTGCAAGTTCAGGTGAGTTCAAATTTCTCAGATCTAGAAATGAAAATAGTTGTGTGCATTGTAATCCTCTGGTTATGCTGATCATTCTGCTGGTTTTAGATTCAAGTTTGATGCATTATTGAGCTTGTTATGTGAATTTGAATTTTCATGGTACCAACTGTTTGCTCACGATCTGGAAAATTCTTTGATCCAGTGAGAATTTCATTATCATATTTGGAATCAACATAGTTCATTTACTTGATCTGGAGCTTGTTGTGTATTTTGGTTGCGTTTTGTTCATGTTATATGTTTTCTGGTGCCGGATCCCTAGCTCCGGTCATCCGAATCTGGGCTGGGTGATTAGGGTTTCTAAATGATGATGATCTTGGAGCCGTTAGATCTCATCATCTGGACGCACAGGCTTGTGACACCTCAATTAATGAAAGTGCTCTCTCTCACGTGCATCTGAGTTTATTTTAATTATTTATGTTGCGCACCTCATGATAGTTATTGTGTGCCTCATCTCTGAACCAATTATGTTGCCACGTCATTTAATGAAGTGAACCCCAGGATGCGTCTGTTCAATCCTAAGGCCAATGTTTTTTTACATTTTTCTCTGAATTTCCACCCTTGTGTTTGTGATCCTGCGCATACCCAATGGGCTCATATCACTATCCACACCCCCTTGCCTCATGAGCCCAATTCATTTCAACTGGATTCCTTTCTTTTCACACCTCCCAGCCTCCTTCTTTTATTCTTTTTCTTTTTATTTCTTTTTAATTTCAGTTTTGCTTTTTGATTTTTAAAATTAGTTCCAAGTGTCCAAAAATTCTGATATAATTCATGGGTGTTCATTTTAGTTTTCTTTAATTTTCCATATTTTTATTTCCCATTTATTTCATGCTGACACGTGTAAATAAATTCCCTCATTTAATTAATTCATTTTAGTTCCCTTTTGTGCACGCTGTCTTGTCCATTTTCCCTAGTGATCCTCATTTTTGAATTTCTTGTTGGTTCTTTTTGCTCTGGATTCATAAGAAGATGTAGTTCATGTGTGATTTTTGCCCTGATTTTTAGAATCTTGTTCATTTGGTTTTAGCCTTTGCCTTGTAAGTGAAGTTTCTTAACCCTAATTGTTGTTTAACCTCTCATTTGACTTGAATAGCTTCTGAATTTCTTGCTATCCTTTTGGCATGTTGTTATATCATGATTGAAGACCTCTTGTCCAAAGTTGTGGAATTTTTGGGTGTATTGTTGATTTGATTTGATTTTTGGTTCTCAACTTGTCCCATTTTGCTTCTTTTTGATCATAATTCCTCTCCTTAGCTTAGAAGGGCACTTGTGCCAACTTCTTCATCTCATTTGGGGTCTCCTTAGGGTATTGATACCTTTCTGATCTTGGTTTAGGGTTTGTGTCTTGGAAATCTTGTATTTGGTTTACCTTTGAAGTTCTTTCTTTCTTATGTGCATCCACCTCACTTCTTTGCTTCTTTCTTCCCTTAATGTGATTGTTTAGCTTTGTGCTTCTCTTCTCTTCATCTTTCTTGCTTCTTAAGCACTTCTTTAACTTGTATTTGGTTCTGGTCTTGTGCCTTGAGTTGTTGTTTTGCTTATTTTGCTTTGCATCTTCTTAACTTGTATGCTTCTTTTCTCATTCTTGTGACTTGCATTTGCATTAAGCCTTTGTATATATGAATTCACTTTTGTTTATATGATGTTGTTATGGCATTGAGATCATTTTGTTTTGCTTTTATACTTGTGTTGCTAACCTTTTCAGGGGCTATGGTAAGTGAGAGGTGTGGAAGTGATTCCCACATCTCCAAATCTCATCTCTTCTTTTCTTATTCTTACTTGTGCTAACCCTTTGATTGTTGGGCATAGGCCTTACTTCCCTCCTCTCTTATTCTTTCTTATTCTTCTCTTCTTCTTTCTTTCTTCCTTAGGATAGTAAACCACACTAACCCTAGGATATTCATGCATGACAACACTTAGGATTCTTTAGTCCCCCATTAGACTTTTGCCTTTGTGATCCTTTTGGTTCTTCTTCTCTTCTCATCTCAAAATCCTTAAAAAAAAGCACTTAATAAAGTTTGAAGTGATACCTTGAGCAATAGCCTTATCCCATGAGATATTTGTAGTCTTCCCATCTTGGGATAGTACAAGCTTATCTTGTGATGCATAAGTCTGATCAAGATATCATCTTCACAAAGAAAATCATAAAACACACTTCTTCATTGTAAATACCAAAAACACTTAATAAGTTAATGAGTTAGTAAGCTTAAGCCCTAATCTCTAGTTTCAAGTTTTGGGAATCTTCTCCTTACTTGAGTGTGCTTGTTCTATTATTCCATCTTGGAATGTAGTGTCAAGTACACATTCCATGGAAAAGAGCTTGAGTTCACTTCCTTGTGACACACTCCAAAAAGCTTCATAAAAAACACAAACAAACAATAAGCGTCTTTTCCTTCGGGAATTCTTTTCTCATCTCCTTCGCTCCGTACGCAAACTTGCTCCTACTTCTCATTTTGCAAGACGGTTACGCACTCGTCGTCCGAGTCTGAAACACCTGAGCATTGGCATAGGCAGTTCAAGCCTTAATTCACAAGCAATTTCTTTTCTACCCCTAGTTAGGGGAATTACGGCGTCTCTGATCCTCATTTTCCCAATGAGGTACGTAGGCAGTGGGGTAGGGCCCGTTCGAGCACAATCTTTATTTTCCCTACATTTTTCCTTTTCATTTCTTTTTTCGGTTCCCTTTCTTTTCTTTTCTCTAGTTCTAGTCCTTCTTTTTGCAGCAACTTTCATTTCTTCACCCTTTGAAACAGTTTCTTTGCAAGCGTGGATCCCGTCGGGTACGGCAGACGATCTGGGTGCTAATACCTTCCCAGGTCGTAACCGACTCCCGAACTCAGTCTCTTTGGTTCGCAGGACCCGTGTCCTTCCTTTTCTTTATTCTGGTTTGTGCAGCATTACCATTCCCGTTCCTTCGGGATAAAAATGTCAGGCTGGCGACTCTATTCTTTCTGGCGCCACTTTCGCGTTTGTACCAGGATGGAAATCCGGGGAGCGACACAGAGACAGTCGTCGGGCAGGACAATCCATAGCTTCTAGGTACAGGGAATCGTCACGGTCTACTTCCATGCTCGTCCCTTCGAAAAAATTGCGTTTCACGAAGCACGGAGACATCGCATGCTTCGGCTTGGGAGGAGCGTGGGCCGTCAGGTTCACAGTCACTGCGGACTTATGCTTTTTCATCAGAGACCCGGTTGAAGCGCTCAGAGAACCCTGGACAAAAGGACCCGACCCAGAGCCACTGGTTTCTGTCAGCTTAGTCTGCACGACCCTCGATCTCTTCTTCTGCTACTGTTGACGCAAGCGTTCTTGTATTTTGTCGAGCGGGTTCGACAGGGAGCCTGAAAAGGGAAAAAGAAAATTAGATTAATCACGGACGACAGAATAATATCAAAGATATGACAAACAGAAGTAAAATAGATACCAAAAAACTCGGACACTTCCTGCCCGGTATTGCACGCCAGCAAATCTATGACGTCGATCAAGGGACGCTCCACAACTTCCCCCCATCTTGATCCATCATAACTTTCCCTTCTCCGTCCAGCAGGGGGGTCGGGGTAAAAGACACTATCAACTTCCTAAAGGCCTCGAAACTGGCCGGGTCATCCTCGTTCAAAGAGTCCCCCACCTGGACGAACTCACTAACCGACCTCTCGTAGTGGGTGTAACTCCAAGAGAAGGGGAATAACCAAAGCCTCCTCGGAATCACATTCCCTTGGTCATCGAGCTTGGGTTCATCGTTCTCGTCGGTATCTATCCCTAGAAAGCTCAGCGCACTCACAGCCTCTGCGCTCGCGGGTTTGATCAGAAAATAGTCCATCTTGAAAGCCCGGGTGGACTCTGAATGAGCCTTGAAAATTTTTGTCCTCTGTTTAAAAGAGACGAACCCCTTCCGATCAGTCCCTCGCCCGACTTGACGCTGCTGGGAGAACAAACGGAAGAACAGAGGGAGCGTGGCACCAACACCCAGATGGGCACACGTCACCTCAAACGCCTTCAGAAACGCGTATGAGTTAGGATGTAGCTGAGACGAAGCAACACCCAAATGCCCGAGCACAACACATACCAAGTCACTGAAGGGAAAAGTTACCCCCAGGACCGAAATCGCGTACTTATACATAGAGAATGCTCGACCTCCAAAATCCGAGAAGATGCGGTCGTCATCCCCTGGGCAAGTCACAACCCAGTCAGTAGGATCGCCAACGACGGGCAGCGGCTCCACTCGAGGCCTTGAGAACGAGGACACTTTGTCCAGCAGATCCTCCACCACCCATTCTTCGGGAGAGATCCTTATCTCTTCAGGGCATCATGGAGAGTCTGTTGAAGCTTCTTCTTCCATAGTGCTCGCATCCGAGTCTCCCGAAGAACTCCCGGAGTCGGAGGGGACTGACGCAGAAGATCCAGAGTCTTCCGAGGACGTCTCTTCCGAGGAAACCTCCAACGGGTCCATGAGCGAGTTTTCACCTGAAAAGAAGAGGAAAGGTGTCAGTGAATTTGATTAAGAATATCAAATCCACCCTTCCACCGCTCGACAAGTGAAATGGCGCGCATCAACCCAGGAACAGGGTCCCGAGCTGTAGCCCTGGCTGACCATCGCTCAAAGTGATGGCTTACGCCCAACTTCAGAAATTACGGAATCTAGCCTAAAATACTTATCAAATCCCAATTCAAGGTCGACCAACACCTACGTCGACCATGAGCTAGGGTTCACAGCCGACCAACAACGGTGGTAGAAATTCTAGGGCTTACCGGCTCTAATCTAAGACTACCGTTAAAACTACCCTAAACCGCATGCATTTCTAAGATATCTAAGCTATAACTACTGTAAACAACGGAAAGAAGCCGTACCTTGTGCTTGAGAAGCCATTTATAGAAGATGTAGAGTCTGGAATCGGTGGTCGACGGTAGGATGCGGTGGTCGACGGCTGTGAATGGAGTTTGGTAAACGAGCAATACGTCGGAGAAGAAGATGAAACGAAAAGTTTAAAATAAAGCCTGGGAATCCTATTTATAGGGAGGGAAACACGTGCAAGCCCGTGTGACCCCTACATGCTAGCCCCTAGGCTAGCCGTCATATCATTAATAGGAGTGAATTCCCAAATATTCCAACTTTTTGTTTCACATTCTCCTGTCGAGCAACGTACCAACTGCTCGCCCATCGAAGATCGGCAACGTAAAATTCCTAGCCCGAATACTACACGTCCTTGAGCACGAAACCATTACTAAGTCACTGCTCCTCCGCACGAGCAATGACTTGGGGGGCTCCTGTTCTGGACTGGCCCAATTCTCATAATTGGGCCAAGCAAACCAACTTGGCAGAAGCGCTCGACGTCGGGCAGCATCAAGTATAGTGGTCTCTATCGACCAAGAGCATACTGACCAAGACAAAGCCCTCCAACGGCTAGTTTTGACCGTTACCTAGTTTCACGGATTCCACGATCCGCCCCAACGGTGTGGACCAATAATCTTCCTTTTAGTCCCTTATATAAACCCTCTCATTTGAAAGGGTCAGGTATTCAATTCTCTGACCTTAATTCTCGTACTTTCCCACTCTTTGCTCAGTGTCTTACTTTAGCATCGGAGTGCCTTGCAGGTACACCCCCTCCTCTCCTCACCAACCGTCTTTCACCAACGCTCGAAGCCAGCCGTATCGGATCCTGATCTCCATGTACGATCAGGTAATATGAATGAGATCAATGACCGCATGTATGAATAGCTAGCAGAGAAGATTAAGGCCATGTAATGTCAGAATTCTGTGGGCATCGATGTAACCGGTCTCAGGTTAGTACCAGGGGTGAGAATCCCCCCTAAGTTCAAGGCGCCATCATTTAACAAGTACAACGGCAACACGTGCATTATAACTCACATTCTCGCATACTTTGGAAGATCTCGGCTCACACTGATGACGAGAAACTTTGGATGCATTTCCTCTAAGATAGTTTATCTGGAGCTTCGTTGAGCTGGTACATGAAGCTAAGAAGGGTCTCTATTCAAAGTTGAAAAAATTTGGCTGAAGCTTTTCTCAAGCAGTATCAATATAATATTGATATGGCTCCGAACCGCACTCAGTTGCAGAGCTTGTCTCAAGGACCTAAGGAAAATTTTAAGAAGTATACCCAGAGGTGGCGTGAGCTGGCTGCACAGGTTCAACCCCCGTTGCTGGATCGGGAAATGGTCGGCATGTTTATGGGCACCTTACAAGGTGTTTACTTGGATCGTCTGGCCGCTTGCCCTTCCATTGGTTTTTCTGATATTTTCATCGTTGGAGAAAGAATAGAAAACTTTCTGAAATTGGGAAAGATTCAGGATGCAAGCAGTGCTAGTTCTTCTGGTGTGAAAAATCCTTTTAGAAATGGCCAAAGAAGAAGGGAAGGCAAGACCAATGATGTATATAGGGGCTGAGATAGGGGTCGTTCTCAACGGTACTACCAAGCAGCTTTAGTGACTATTACTCCACGGGTTAAACAACGACCGCAGGGTCAGCAACAACAGGCACAGAGACCGTTTCAGCAAAGAGCAAGAGCAAGGGACCGTAGGATTGATCATGTCCCATGTCCATATGTTGTATTGCTTCCAGAGCTGCTAAAGTTGAACATGGTAAAGCTTCGTACCATGAGACCTCCTCCTCCTGATAATCTACCTCCCAATTTTGATGCTAACGCCAGGTGCGAATTCCATTCTGGTGCTCAGGGGCACAATATTGAGAAATGTTGGGCTTTTCAGAACAAGGTGTAAACACCCCAAATTTTCCCTCATTAATTTCACACCATGGCTTGTGAGTTTTCATATTTTGCATAATTTTAATCATATCATCTCATATTGCATTTTTGTTTCAATGCATTAGTTCAAGTTCATCTGCATCTAGGGTTTGTGATCTGAGCAATCCAAAGATCCATCTGAGCCACTCCAAAGGCCTCCAATCATTCCAAGAGGGTCCATGTGTGTTCCATCATCATATTATATCCCTCAAAGATCAAGGAAGTCAAGAAATCACAAGAACTTGGAAAGCATGGAAGCAGAGCTAGGGTTTCACTGCACAGATGACCTGAAATTAGGGTTTTGGTTTCAGAGGCCATAACTCCAAATTTTTGGGTAATTCTTGTTTCTAATGTTCTTAATATGTTATAAGGATCACGTGTACCAAGTTTGGTGAAGAAATTCATTGTGGAAGTCATTTGTTCACTGGGTAACTTCTTGAGCAAGTCAGAGCAAAATCAGGGCATCTGAGGCCCCCAACAATGGAACCAAAGTGCTATTTTCATCAAATTGAAGTTCTATGATCTTTATTTGATCATTGAAGTGCTTGGAAGTTCACAAAATTGAAGAAATTTGAGCTAAACCAGAAGTTGCCAAAAATGGAAATGACTTGTAATGGAAACTTTCCATTTTGGGAAAGTTCTTCAACCTCATCTTTCTCAACAAACAATGATTCAAATGAAAAATTGTTGGTCATGAAAGTTGTAGATTGGATCATTCCCTTTTCAAAAAGTACAAGAACATGTCCTAATTCATTGTGGAACTCAATTTATGGCCTTGCAAAGTTGGCAAAAATCCTATAATTTTCACATTCACACCAAAGAGGATTTTTTGCAAAAACACTTGCCAAGGCATTTTGTGACCTCTAATGCATCTCTAAGCATCATACAAACATAGTACATTGCATTGTGATCAGAATTGCCCAAAGAATCACTTGTTTTCATGCCTTGCATCACAAGATTTCTCAAAGGGGGCAAAAATGCAAAGTCTTGCAAAACCTATGAAATCTTTCCCTCCAAGCCATCCAGCTGCATAATTTCAATTCCATGGACCTCCTTGATTCATGCTGAGGCCAGACATGCCATAAAACAACTGTTTCATAAGCCCATACCTCAAGTACACATAATGTTGACTTTTTGCAATTGGACCCATACCAATCAGCTGCAACCACCACCCACTCTCTGGCCAATAGAGACTTGTTATGTGGACTCAAAGCAAGCCATAACACACATCACACAAGCCTGAAACACAGCCATAGCTCAGATTGCAAAAAATCACCTCATACCTTCACCTCTTCGAATTTCATCACACAAGCACAGAAACTCACAACTCTCTTCACCATTCATCTAAAAATCACTCAAGTAACACAAACCACCCTTCACAATGGCCTGAAAACCTCTCAAACCAAAACACGATTTCTTGAACCTCTGAACTGAAATCTTCAAAACACTCCATATAAATTCATTTCAAGCATCAAAGCTTACTCAGGAGGTCCATTGGAGTTGATTGACACCAAGAAAAGGCCCAGATAGCTCAAACTGAGAAAGCTCAAGCTCAAGCATCATCAAGAACTTTTTTCCAGAACTTGTTTTTTAAGTTAATAATTGATTCTATGTGATATGTTGATCATCATGATGTCTTTATTTTTGAAAATGGTTAAGAAATGAGGATTTCATGAACTTCTGAATGTTTTGACCTAAAAATGTTCTTCTTCGATTCTTCATTTTGATGCATGAGAAATTGTTTTTGCTGCTGAATTTGTGTTCTATGATGTTTAAGGATTGATTGTAGAGCTTTAGGGGTCTTCAGGATGCGTTTTGAGTGTTTTAGGTGAGGGGAGTGACCGGAGAAGACGACCGGAGCACTGTTCCGGCCGTCAGGATGCGTCCATTTAACTATAATTGTGATTAATTAGTTTAATTAATTAAGATTAAATTTAAAAAACCAGTTTGAATGCTGACCATTGATCTGCACGCCAGTCAACCTTTTCCTCTCAGCTTTGAATCACATCCATTGGATTGTCATACTTTCATTTAAATTCATTTTAATTGTTTTTTCTTGCATATTTATTTTAAAATACTTAGAAAAAATCCCAAAAATATTTCCTTCTGCATTTTAATTCCAAATATTTTTCTTCACCCAAAAACATTTTTATTTTTATTTTTTGCATTTTAAGAGTATTTTAAAAATATTTAAATGTTTATTTTAATTAATTAATGGAAATTAATTAATTAAAATACCAATTAGGTTTCTAAAAATAAATAAATAAATCATATTGCATCTTAAGACATTTAGAAACATTTTCAAACCATTCATACAAATTTCTTTTTGGTTTTGGTTTTGATCCTACTTTGACATTTTCTTTGAATTTAGGGTTCATAAAATCCCTTTTTTGGAACCCTAACTTTGAAAAATCTTTTTTGCCTAACCATGAATGGTTTGATAATGATTCTTTTTACATTGTTTTCCATATAACATGTAGTTTCTAGGATATTTTTGTCATGAATTTATTTTTCATTTTCAAATTGATTTGCATTTTTCCTTTTAAGGTACCCAAAAACCCAAGTTAACTTAGAAAAATCATAACTTCGTTTAGGTTAAGAGTTAGACCTTCTCCTTTGGGTGTGATATCATATGGGGTTAGGGTTTGTTTGAGCTCATTTGAAAATTTTCATCATGTGAATTGTTTCTTTTTTGATCATTTGCATCTCATCCTTCCATGTAACCCTAATTTTGCATCCTTACTTGCATCTTACATTGCATTGCATGAGCATATGAACTTGCCATGACATTCTAAGCACTTGTATGCCATCTTATACATCTTAAGACATTGATTGAACATTGTTTGTTCATTTCTTCATACATTTGCTATGCTTTGCATCCATTTCATTTCATAAACATCCATGTGTTTTCATGCTTCCCACATGCTTCATTTGCATTCTTTCTCTTGTATGATCATCCATTGCACTTTGTATGCCTTTGCATCATGTCATAGCATCATTTGCATCATGTGATTGCTTCTGTTTTGGGTTTTTGTCTTTGCATATGCTTCATTTCATTTCATTTCTCTCCTTATGCTAACATTTTCAGGTGGTAAGTTAACTTGAGAAGTGAATTTGCCTTCACTTCTCATTTCTCTTCATCTTCTTCATATGCATATTTGCTGCATTTTTATTTGTCTTTGAGTGGGATTGCCCATTCATGTTCATCTCTCACTTTCTTTCTCTAAGTTACTTATCTTCTTCAGTGAATTAAGTAACTTATTCATCTGTTTCCTCCTCCTTTCTTCTGCTTCTTCCATTGGTGGCTTCTCTGAAGATCTCTCTTAAGCCTCACAAACCATAGGAACATCCAAGCATGATAATAATTAGGGTTGTGATTAGTACCCCTTAGTTTTCAACTTTGAGTCTTCTCTGTGTCTCTCATCTCATCTCATCATTAGAGACTAAACCTTTAAGGTTTTAGGACTTTGGAATTAGGGTTATGCATGCATCCTTCTCTTAGGATGGAGTGTATAACTCTAATCCTAAGTGTTAAACCCTTAATTTGTTCAAACCTCTTAATCAATCCATCTAATAATCACTAAGACATTAACTTATAACTTGGGCCTTACATTAGGGTTCTAATTCTTCCTTTATGGTTAAGAAGGACTAACCCTAGTGTTTAATGGACAAGTCCCCCTCAAGTTGTCTTACAAACCATAAAACTCACTTCTTAATCTCACTCTTAATTAAAATCCACTTTAATAAAGGCTTGTTTTGTCATGAGGTTAATCCCTAACCATGGATTAAGTTGAGGTATCTTCCTCAGCTTAAGTGTGCGCATCTATTATCCTTTTATTAGGATGGTGCAATGAGTTCACTAATCCTTGATTATGGCTTAAACTCATTACTTAACACTAAAGAAAAAACCAAAAATATATAAATAATCACAAGTAGGATAATGATCTTAATCCTACATCATCATGGTAATTAAGTTGAGATGTTTATCTCATACTTAAAGTATTCTCATTATCCCTAATCAAAGGGAGGATATAATGAGTTTACTAACCTTTGATTTAGGCTTAAGCTCATTAACTTATGACAAACACCAAAAACAATAAAAAATTGAAAACACAGAAAAAAACAATAATTGTCTCCTTCGGGATTCTTTTCTCATCACACTCATTCACAAACGAGAACTTGCTTCTTCCGTCTAATGCAAGACAGTTAGCACTCGAGCCAGACGAGTCATACACTTGAGCATAGACAAGCAAGCAGTTCATAGTCAATTTATCTTTCAGTCTCTTTGAGCCGAACTACGGTGTTCTGACTTCCTCATTGCACGAGAGGATACGTAGGCATAACTTAACAGTTATCGAACAAAAGTCTTTGTATCTTCCCCCTCTTTCAGCATTCTCTTTTAAGCCTCATTCCTGAGCAATCACTTTTTGCAGTGACACTTGTATATTCCTTTTCCAGCTCTTGCACACAGATAGCACATACACTACCCCTTTAAACAAAAACTTTCAAGCATGGATCCCGTCGAGTACGACGGACAATCTGGGTGCTAATACCTTCCCAGGTTGTAACCAACCCCCTTTCTCAGTTTCTCTGGTTCGCAACCGTCTTATCCATATCTTTCTAGGTTTATGTAACATTACCTTTACTTCGGGATAAAAATGCCTAGCTGGCGACTCTATTCATTCACCTTCATTTAATCTTCTCCTCTCGCCGACCGTTCGCGTCTGTACCCTATATGACTCGGGTGTCTTTTCGGGGGAGCGACACAAGGTACAGGACCTAGTTGACTCCAAGGCAATCAATTTCTCTCCTCACCCAAATGTACTCCAAAATCCAATGCCTAGTCACGGTGGCACCGGTGGCACGGTTGTTCTACCAGATGGTCCACGTTAAGCTGAAGTCTTCGAGTTAATCACCCAGGATGCCAGGGTATTCATGAAGAAAATAAAGCCAGAAGTATTCAAATACTCTCAGTGATGGCATGCGTGTGTTTGTCTTTCTTCATTGTTCATTTTCATCCCTATTGAGAGGAACTACGTCGCTCTAATTCTTCATTGGTCATGGGTCAATGGAGATATGTAGGCAGAAGATCGTCAGGTCTTTCTGAGAAACCTTACAAGACAACTTTACTCTCTGGTTTCACTCTTTGCTTCAGACATCTCGTGTCATAGTCAGTATAACTAGAAGAAGGGGTATGATTTCCATAGTTGGGTATACGGTTGCAACTTGAAGATTACAAGTCTGAGAAAGAGCTATTGATCATTGAAATTATCCAAGACTGGCAGGTCCAGACGGAGTCAAGCCTCCTCAACTACGGCAATATTCAATTTCTTTACTGCATTTCCATTTGTAGTTTCTTTTATGTGCTAAACATTTGTGTACATGTATGGAATTTGTTTGCTTTTGAATGTTAGAAATAATAAAACTCACATGTTCCTTTTGAAGTAATTCATTCGCATTCACTTATAATTTTGCATGTGTACATCGCAATACCAATTGTCGTGCTTAAACTCTATGAAGGAGAATGACGAAACAAAAACGCAAGAATCTCTAATTGTGTGCTCTCGAATAAGACCTTGTTGACGATGTACAAGCTTTGTTTCAAATCCCTAAACACCGATGATATAAGGGAGATAGATCCTCTCTAACCCCCTTGAGCCTTGAAGTAGCAGTTTCTTCTCGCACGAAAAACCCTCACATGTAACCCAGGGGCAGGGTAGATGTCAGCTAGTCGGACGAAGCGTTCAGGCTTTCATATAGGAGTGCATTTGAGGATCCATTACATTCCATCATCCGAATCAAGAGGTCCAAAGACCAGAAACCACAATGGTTATCCAAATCAAAAGGTCCAAAGATTGAAAACCACAATGGTTATCCTTCATCGACCAAAGAACGAGTTAGTCACAACCCTCGTGAAGCAATCAAGACAAACGGTGTCACATGATTTGTTCAAAAATAAAAGAGATATGAAAAAATCCCGCTAAGTCGAAACTTGAAAACAAACGACTTAGGCAAAAGTTAGGGCATCCTGCTGGACTTAACAATCAAAGATTCACAAGAATCGGTCCAGGCAAAAGTTAGGGATAAGCAAAAGAAATGAAAGGAGAAAAATACAAAAAGGATTACACAAGGAAGATCCTTAAACAAGAACAAAGTTGTGTGACACAGACATGAAAGACAAAGGGGTGACTGACTCCCAACAATAACGTGATCGGTGCTTAAACTGTTAGCAGTAATGGTTCCTCAACCGACACGAAACCCTTGTGAAAGGTGGGTGCTTGTGAAAATTAGTTGAACATAGGAATAGAGAACATCACAAAGAGTGGGTGGGCACAAATAAATTACGAGCCTATATCCTTTGTTTCTATAACCGTGAACTAGGCCAAGATACAACCCTCAAAATTCCTAACTGAAATACGGTTATTTTGAGATCATACTACCACGAGGCCGCGTTCCTGACTCCTATGAGTTGTGCTAAAAGGTCCTTATTGGTATTGCATGTACATACTTTCATTCAAAAATAATGTTGTATCTTAACCAGTGATTTGCTCACAAAAGTTTGCGACCCCTTTTCAAAACTTCAAGATTAACATGTGTGTTGCATTAGAATTTCCATTCTCAGAATAAACATTTTCTGTTTGCATACATTTGTTTGACATCATAAGAAGTTCACATGCAGAAATTTAGTCCAGAAAATTAAGCTTTCCAAGTTGAGAAGTCTAAAACTTATGAAAGATAGTCACGTCGAGGTGCACTTTTCCGAGAAAGCTCCATTGAATAAGGACTTTTCCAACCATTCATGGTAGGAGCTAGCCAATCCGGGGCAATTACGTCAAGCAATCTCTTAAAAATTCAGCCAAACTGGGGCAATCACTCCGAGATTCAAATCTCTCCAAGAGCAAAGATTAGTCATTCAAGTGCAAGACTATTCAAATACTCGTACTGGGGCAGACCACCCAAATAGCACGAGAATCCATTCTTTCCCGAAGACAGACAATCGAAAGCATTTACCCGGAGTTCAGAGTATTGGGACAATGGTCGCTCGTCAAGCCGATTATTTTGTTCAACGCCTCCAAACGTTCAAAGCTCGTTTGTGTTGAAAATGGCTACCTCCTAGCAAGGTCATTACGCCAATTTATGTCAATTCATGATACCTAAGAGTTTAAAGACCCCAAGTCTTTTGTAAAATCCTCTTAAGGTAAAGTCCAGACAAGATAAAATGATCCCCAACACGAGACGACTTGAAATCTTTCCTCCTCAGTAGGACGTGTCTCGGTTTTGTTATCCCCAACAGACGGATGGAAACTATCCCCAGTAAAGTCACAAGCTTTTTTTCTCTTCAACAGGTTTCCTTGATCCTTCTCCTCAACAGATCTTGGATGGCTTCTATTCCCCAACAGATCTCATACAAATTATTCTCTTCCCCAACAGATCTTGGAAGATTTCTTTGTTCCAGCAGAGCAACAATGATTGATAATCCCCAAACAGAGAGTCGTCTTCCCACAGTGAAGTATTTCTTACAGGAGTTCATGTATTCTCAACAACCACCTGAACATTTTCCTTCCCCACAGAGGTTCGTAAATTCAGATAGACAGAGAGTGCTCCTTGACAGAGCTTTAACAAGACCTTTCCCCATCTAAGTAAGAGAGTTGTCGATCCCCCAGCGGGGTAATGAGTAAGATTCAATCCCCAGTAGTTAAAGTATCCCCTAGCAGGGCCTTCGAATTTGAAATCCAATTTATTTTTGGCAAGATGATAATTCAGGATAGACGAATTATTCACACTCTCCTCCAGCAGAGATGTTATCCCGACAGGGCTTCTCGAGATCGAATCCGCGATCATTGTATTCTCAGCAGGGACTTATTACTTTCGCATCAGGAATTCCCTTTACACTCCCATCGGTTCATTGACAATACTCAAGAAATAATATCCCTAGTGTCATGGGGCATCATGCCATGAAATTCAACCTATGTGTACCCAGCATAATCCAAGTTTGATATCTTGCAAAGTCCAGCCACAGACTGGCCAAAGTCCATCTTCGGGTGGAAAATTTCAAAAGTATCCCACAGTGAGCAAAAGTTCAGCCAGAGACTGGCTAAAGTCCATCTTCAGGTGGAAAATTTCAAAAGTCCCCCGGAGTGGGCAAAAGTCTCCCGCAGTGAGCAAAAGTCCAACTGCAGACTGGCCAAAGTCCATCTTCGGGTGGCGAGTTCTTAAAGTCTAGCCACAGACTGGCCAATGTCCATCTTTGGGTGGCGAGTTCTTATAGTCCAGCCACAGACTGGCCAAAGTCCATCTTCGGGTGGCGAATTTCTAAAGTCTCCTGTAGCGATCAAAAGTCTCCCGTAGCGAGCAAAAGCCCCCGTAGTGTGGCAAAATTTCCAAAAGTCTACAGTAGCAAGCAAAAGCCCCCGTAGTGTGGCAAAATTTCCAAAAGTCCCCCGTAGTGTGGCAAAAGTCTCCCGTAGTGAGCAGAAGTCTCTCGTAGTGACCAGCAACCCTCGTAGTGTGGCAAAATTTCCAAAAGTCCCACGTAGTGTGGAAAAAGTCTCCCGTGGTGAGCAGAAGTCTCCCGTAGTGAGAAGCAGTCCCCGTAGTGTGGCAAAATTTCCAAAAGTCTCCCGTAGTTAGCAGAAGTCTCCCGTAGTGAGCAGCAACCCCCGTAGTGTGGAAAAATTTCCAAGGTCCCCCGTAGTGGGCAGAAGTCTCCCGCAGCGAGCAAAAGTCCAACCGCAGATTGGCAAAAGTCCGTCCTCAGGGTGGCAAAGTATCTTGAAGCCCAACCGCAGATTGGCGAAAGTCCGTCCTCAAGGTGGTGTAAACACCCCAAATTTTCCCTCACTCTTCATCACACCATGGCTTGTGATCTTTCATCTTTGCATTAACATAAGCATACTACCTCATATTGCATATTTGTTTCATCTGCATAGTTCAAGTTCATCTGCATCTAGGGTTTGTGATCTGAGCAATCCAAGGATCCATCTGAGCCACTCCAAAGGTCTCCAAGCATTCCAAGAGGATCCATGTGTGTTCAATCATCATATTATGTCTCTCAAAGTTCAAGGAAGTCAAGAAATCACAAGAACTGGCAAGGCATGGAAGCAGAGCTAGGGTTTTCACTACATAGATGACCAAAATTAGGGTTTTGGTTTCAGAGGCCTTAACTCCAATTTTTTGGGCCATTCTTGTTTCTAATGTTCTTAAGATGTTATAAGGATAATATGTACCATGTTTGATGAAGAAATTCATTGTGGAAGTCATATGTTCATTGGTTAACTTTTTGAGCAAGTCAGAGCAAAATCAGGGCATCTGAGGCCCCCAACAATGGAACCAAAGGGGTATTTTCATCAAATTGAAGTTATATGATCTTTATTTGATCATTGAAGTGCTTGGAAGTTCACAAAATTGAAGAAATTTGAGCTAAATCAAAAGTTGCCAAAAATGGAAAGGACTTGTAATGGAAACTTTCCATTTTGGGAAAGTTCTTCAACCTCCTCTTTCTCAACCAAAAATGCTTCAAATGAAAAATTATTGGTCATGAAAGTTGTAGATTGGATCATTCCCTTTACAAAAAGTACAAGAACATGTTCTAATCCATTATGGAACTCAAGTTATGGCCTTGCAAAGTTGGCAAAAATCACATAATTTTCAAGAATACACCAAAGAGGATTTTTTGCAAAACCACTTGCCAAGTCATTTTGTGACCTCTAATGCATCTCTAAGCATCATACAAACATAGTACAATGCATTGTGACCATAATTGCCCAAGGAATCACTTGTTTTCATGCCTTGCATCACAAGATTTCTCAAAGGGGGCAAAAATGCAAAGTCTTGCAAAACCTATGAAACCTTTCCCTCTAAACCATCCAGCTGCATAATTTCAATTCCATGGACCTCCTTGGTTCATGCTGAGGCCAGACATGCCATGAAACATCTTCTGCACAAGCTCATGCCTCAAGTACACAAGTTGTTGACTTTTTGCAATTGAACCCATACCAATCAACTGCAGCCACAACAACTCTCTGGCCAATAGAGACATGTTATGTGGACCAAAAGCAAGCCATAACATAGGACACACAAGCCTGAACACTCTCAGACACCAAGTTTCACAAAAACCACTCAAGACTTTCCCTTCTTCGATTCTCACAGCACAAGCCTCAAACCTCAAAACAAACTTCACCATTCAACTCACCATCATCCATAGAACCTTTCCCAACCATTAAACAAGCCTGATAGCCCTTGAAAGAAAAACACGATTTCAGTGCAGTTGAGTTGCAACCTCTCAAACCAGCTCATTTCAACTCATTCAAAGCCTTGCAACATCATCAGGGGATCAAGTGGGGGCTATTTGCACAAGAGAGAGGTCCAGAAGGTGCCAAACTGAAAAGCTTCATCTCAGGTATACCTCAAGAACAAATTTTCCAGAACTTGTTTTTTAAGTTATAGAAATGATCTACATGCTTCACTGATCACACTGCACTTGTTGGTTTTGAAAATGATTGAGTATTGAGTCTGTATCGTGTTTCTGAAAGTTTTGCCATTTTTTAGTTTTGATTTGTATCTTGTTCATGATCCATTAGAAATTTTTTTTGAGGGTAGATTCAGACTTGGGAAGGTTTGGGGGTTTGATCTGGAGCTTTAGAGCTCCTAAAATGGCCTAGGGAAGAAGTTGATTGTTTGGTCTCGCCGGAGAAGATGACCGGAGCACTGTTCCGATCATCTGAAGGTGATTAGGGCTTAATTAGGGTTTAGTTTTCTAGATGCGTTATGGGCCTTTGGATCAGGATTAGTTTAGAAACTGATGGTCAGGATTAGTTTACTTAGGGTTTAATTCTTATTAATTAAATTAATTAAATAATTAAGTCAGTTTGAATGTGAGCCATATGATCTGGCGCGCAGTCTTTCCCTCCATTCCCAGTTTGAACCTCAGCCTTTGGATGCGCTGACTTTCTCTTTTATTCATATTTATTTCATTTTCTTTTCATTTATTTTGTGCATTTTATTTAAAATATCAAAACTCATCAAAAAAATTCAAACTTTGCATTTCTGATTCAAATATTTTTCTTCATCCAAAAACATTTTTTATTTTATTTTTTGCATTTAAAAAGCATTTTTAAAATATTTAAATGTTTATTTTAATTAATTAATGGAAATTAATTAATTAGAATACCATTTAGGTTTCCAAAAATCACAAAAAAAATCACATTGCATCTTAAGACATTTAGAAACATTGTCAAACCATTCATACAAATTTCTTTTTGGTTTTGAACATACTTTGACATTTTCTTTGAATTTAGGGTTCATAAAATCCCCTTTTTGGAACCCTAACTTTAAAAAATCTTTTCTGCCTTAACCATGAAGGGTTTGATAATGGTTATTTTTGAATTGTTTTCCATATAACATGTAGTTTCTAGGATATTTTTGGCATGAATTTATCTTTCATTTTCAAATTGATTTGCATTTTCCCTTTTAAGGTACCCAAAAACCCTAGTTAACTTAGAAAAATCATAACTTTCTTTAGGTTAAGAGTTAGACTTTCTCCTTTGGGGTGTGATATCATATGGGGTTAGGGTTTGTTTGAGCTCATTTTCAAATTTTAATCATGTGAATTGTTTCTGTTTTGACCATTTGCATCTCATCCCTTCATTTAACCCTAATTTTGCATCTTCATTTGCATTCATTTTGCATATGCATCCACACATGAACTTGACATGACATTTCATGCATTCATATGTCATCTTAGACATCTTAAGACATGTTAGAATCATGATTGATCATTTCTTCATTCATTTGCCATGATTTGCATTCCTTTCATTTCATTTAACTTTCATGAACTTTCAAACTTCAAAGCATGCTTCATTTGCATTCATTCTCTTTGTATGACCATTCATTGCACTTGGTATGTCTTTGCATCATGTCATAGCCTCATTTTCATCATGTGATTTCTTCTGGTTTTGATCTTTTCCTTTGTATATGCATTATTTCATGTCATTTCTTTCCTTATGCACATTGTGCTAACATTTTCAGGTGGTAAGTTAATTTGAGAAGTGAATTTGCCTTCACTTCTCATTTCTCTTCCTCTTCTTCATATGAATATTTTTTTCATTTTTATTTGTCTTTGAGTGGGCTTGCCCATTCATGTTCATATCTCACTTTCTTTCTTTAAGTTACTTATCTTCTTCAATGAAGTAAGTAACATATTCTTCTGCTTCTTCCTTCTTTCTTCTGCTTCTTCCATTGGTGGCTTCTTTGAAGATCTTTCTCAAGCCTTACAAACCATAGGAACATCCAAGCATGATAATAATTAGGGTTGTGATTAGTCCCCCTTAGTTTTTACCTTTGATTCTTCTTTGTGTCTCTCTTCTCGTCTCATCATTAGAGACTAAACCTTTAAGGTTTTCGGACTTCGGAACTAGGGTTATGCCTGCATCCTTCTCTTAGGATGGAGTGTATAACTTTAATCATAAGTGTTAAACCCTTAGTTTGTTTAAACCTCTTAATCAATCCATCTAATAATCACTAAGACATTAACTTGTAACTTGGGCCTTACATTAGGGTTCTAATTCTTCCTTTATGGTTAAGAAGGACTAACCCTAGTGTTTAATGGACAAGTCCCCCTCAAGTTGTCTTACAAATCATAAAACTCATTTCTTAATCTCACCCTTAATTAAAATCACTTTTAATGAAGGCTTGACATCTAATGACTTTAATCCCTAATCATGGATTAAGTTGAGGTATCTTCCTCAGCTTAAATGTGCTCATCTATTATCCTTCTATTAGGATGGTGTAATGAGTTCACTAATCCTTGATTATGGCTTAAAATCATTACTTAACACTAAACATAAAAAAAAACCAAAAACGTCAAAATAATTGATGGGCTAAAGACGTGTCTAATTATGTGTCTAGCGGTATCTTAACTGCAAGTGCACAGCCTATCGAAGTAATATTTAAGATTATCGATCCACAGGGACTCTATGGTTACTTAGTGCTAGATGAACTTCTAGTTTAGCTAAGGCGAAGGGTTGTCACGATTTTTTGTTGCTTTTAAAATATTAAAGGCGGGAATTAAATTTAAGTTTTAATAAAATAATACTAAGGCGGTCGGTATGTAATTATACTAACTTAGGTGGGTCAATCTAACCTAGGCTTATATAGGTGCTCACTTAAACTATTCTGTAGAGGTTACAAGTTTAAATACCCTCAACTCACACTCTCGTGGTCTTATCTCAGGTCTTACCCCTAAAGCCCTATGCCTGCTCTCGCTAGCCCATAAGTGTTTAGAGATAATTTTTGGAAACTTAGTAATTCTAATTTATTTTAAAGCGCTCTCGCTGTGTTTAATTTAAATGCCTAACTTTAGCTATCTGGTTAAAATCTCACACTCTCGTGGTCTTGACCTAACCTAATACTCTTTCCTTACTCTCGTAACGAAAAGGTCGATTTTAATTAAAAAGTATCAGCCAGAATGTTAAGTTATTAATTATTTTTAGCCTATGGTTAATTTTACCGATTAAGTTTGTTTTAACTACATACCGCCCTAAGGTAATTAGCTACTCATTTTTGTTGAACCAGACAGAGACAGAAAAACAATAAACAAAATATTCATGGCAGAAAAATAAATAAACAACATAAATATTAAATTTGCAATATAATAAAAACCTGGTTAACAATACTATGGCAGACTCCTTCTTCCACAGACCGGAAAGCTCGGAGTAATCGGCGGAAATTGAAAATAAAGCAAAAATCTGAAGGTTTAGAAACAAGTAATTTTTATAACAATTTCCTGATGTTGGAAATTGTTATAGGTTGGGTTTGGATACAATAAGAATGAAATACTGAAAATAATGCTGAAATAAAAGCAGGGTCGTAAAATAAATCGGCAGAGCTTCCGCAGGAAATTGATAGAAAAAATGCTCTGTAGTTTCTTCATAAAACTTAAGCTATTTATAGAACAATTAATGGGCTTTGAAATTTGGACTTGTTGCATTGGGCCTTGCTGAAGCAGTGGAGGAAATATAGGAACGTGGCTAAAAAATAGGCAAAAACTTCTTCACGTAACGTTTTGACGTGGTCTCAGTCAATAACCTACTTTTTACCTTGTCACGGTCGTGACAAGGTCTTCACGCTTGCGTCCCTTGCATTTTAAGTGTCACGGTCGTGACAAGGTCATCACGGCCGTGATTGCTTCTTTTGGGGTGTCACGGTCGTGACACCTTGGTGACGACCGTGAGTGCAACAAATTATGCAGTTTTGCAGGCTTCTTCATTTCTTCATCTTTTTATGGTTGTTTTTGTTCCTTTTGCTCTTAATTCATGATTTAGCTCCATATATGATGTACCTGCAAAATGGTAAGAAAAACTCGAGGAATCGGGTGTTAAAACGATGATTATGCGATAAAACGGTAATGAAACTTAGCAATATAATCGATACATTTTCTCGTTATCAAACTTCCCCAAACTTAAACCTTTGCTTGTCCTCAAGCAAATAGTCGGTTGAAAATCGTTGGACAAGTTTTTATTGACGCATACACATAGCAAACCGTACGAGGGATCGTTTTGTCAGATAAACCGGTACTTTGATAGAACACTAACGATACACTAATGACACAAGCAACAAGCTATGTCATCGACTTCCCATTAAACGAAACAATCGGTAATTTCTTTACGATTTCACCTAGAGTTTTTCGATCTTATTTCGCCCGGTTTCATTCTAGCGCAATCACATTAAGCCCTTTGCCTTAGCACGCACGTAGTGGAGTAGCCGGTTAGCGACTTTGATCCTTTTTAAGCACGGGGTCTGGTACACGAGTGCGGTAACTCTACATATATTATCCGATTTGGAGGTTGTGGGGGATCGAGCCGTAGCACGCCTTACCGAGTTCAGAACCAGTACCTCTGAACCAACCCGCAATGGACTCCTTCTCATATTTCTCGTTTCTTATATGCGACCGTGTACTTTGGTGCAATTTCTTTTCATTTGCATCGAGATATGAAGGATCATTATTGATTAGGCATCAAACGCTTATATTCATCGGCTCCCCACGTGGTTTGTGTTCAGACGGTGCTGACTGCTAGTATAAACTACTAGGGGTTTTGCAGGCTTCTTCATTTCTTCATCTTTTTATGGTTGTTTTTGTTCCTTTTGCTCTTAATTCATGATTTAGCTCCATATATGATGTACCTGCAAAATGGTAAGAAAAACTCGAGGAATCGGGTGTTAAAACGATGATTATGCGATAAAACGGTAATGAAACTTAGCAATATAATCGATACATTTTCTCGTTATCAATAATCACAAATAGGTTAATGATCTTAATCCTACATCATCCTGGTAATTAAGATGAGATGTTTATTTCATACTTAAAGTATTCTCATTATCCCTAATTAGGGAGGATATAATGAGTTTACAACCTTTGATATAGGCTTAAGCTCATTAAACTATGACAAATACCAAAAGCAATAAAAGATTGAAAACACAAAAACAAACAATAATCGTCTCCTTCGGGATTCTTTTCTCATCTCACTCATTCATAAAACGAGAACTTGTTTCTTCCGTCTAATGCAAGAAAGTTAGCACTCGAGCCAGACGAGTCATACACTTGAGCATAGACAAGCAAGTAGTTCACAATCAATTTATCCTTCAGTCTCTTTGAGTCGAACTACGGTGTTCTGACTTCCTCATTGCATGAGAAGATACGTAGGCATAACTTAACTGTTATCGAACAAAAGTCTCTATGTCTTCCCCCTCTTCTAGCATTCTCTTTTAAGCCTCATTCCTGAGCAATTCACGTTTTGCACTGACACTTGTATATTCTTTTCCAGCTTTTGCACACAGATAGCACATACACTACCCCTTTAAACACAATCTTTTAAGCGTGGATCTCGTCGAGTACGACGGACAATTTGGGTGTTAATACCTTCCCAGGTTGTACCAACCCCCTTTCTCAATTTCTCTGGTTCGCGACTGTCTTATCCATATCTTTACCCAGGTTTATGCAGCATTACCTTTCCTTCGGGATAAAAATGCCTAGCTGGCGACTCTATTCACTTCACCTTCATTCTCTCCTTTCGCCGACCGTTCGCGCTTGTACCGGGATGCAAATCTTTGGGAGCGACAGGTGGCAAAGTATCTTGAAGTCCAACCGCAGATTGGAAAAAGTCCATCCTCAGGGTGGCGAAATATCTTGAAGTCCAACCACATATTGGCAAAAGTCTGTCCTAAGGGTGGTGAAATATCTTGAAGTCCAACCGCAGATTGGCAAAAGTCCGTCCTCAGGGTGTAAAATCGTATCTTGAAGTCCAACCGCATATTGGCAAAAGTCCATCCTTAGGGTGGCAAAGTATCTTGAAATCCGACCGTAAATTGGTGAAATTACACCCGTAGTGTGACTAGTCGTTAGTCGCCGGACTCCATCCAAAAGACATCATTAAGGCATTATTGTATTCTATCGAAGTCCACCCGCATTGTGGCAAGTCAGTAGCCATCTGACAACACTAAAAAGGCATCCCCGATTTACTATTCTTCCCATGCTAATTATATCCAAGCAGAGTTTATTTGGTTGAGTTTATTTCCCTGTTCTTCTGCCACAGAGTGCAAATTTTCTGGTTGTTTCTAGTATTCAATCCCTGCATACCTCAAACGTCTGAAAGCAACAACTATCATCCATTCATGTCTACAGTGATTGAATAGGGGCAGCTGTAACACCCCAAAATTTGCCCTCTAATTTATTACCTTAACTGGTTCATGGTTCTCATTCATCTACATTTTTCGCTAGGGCATAACCTTCGCAATCATGCATTTCGTTGGCTCCTAAGGCATGTGATCAAAGTGTTTCCTTGTGATCTGGTTTTTTTATTCAAATATGATTTGTCTAGCTATTGTGCTCGATATAAGGGAAAAGGTGGAGTTTCCTCCGGACTTCCCAAAGAGTGTCCAGTATGTAGAGTTTCATCATGATTTCAGCAAACATCTCGAGAGAATTTAAAGCTCTCATTAATGGAAAAAAGGTTGTGAAGATTCGTCGACTGAGATCATTAGAGTTAGGATTCTATAATAGGTATATCTTGGTAATCTTGTTTCATCCTATATTTTGTGATTTGTTCTCAGCTTCAATAGTGCATCTGGTATTGTTGTATTCTCAAGTGTTTCGGGTTGGCTGCTCGTATCACAAATGAATGAGGATTCGAGATAGAAATCGATGGTAAGAATACAAAGTTGATACGGATTTGAAGTATGATTTGAGTTAAAGATGTTCAGAAGGTTTAAATGTGCCATTTGATAAGTCAAGTTCAAGTTCGTGCAGACAATTCATGTCATATTTGAGGCAATGGCATATTTCATTCTCTTCAGATTTGGATACAAGTGGATGTTCACTGTCAATATTTTCCTCGATCCGTTTTCCAAAAACTAAATTGCATACCCATTTCATTCATTCGATTCCAACTAGAGTCTGATTAGCCAAATCACTTGTCAAATATCCCTTTTATCCCTTTAGACCTTTTTTTGTCGTTTCCTCTTTTGAGTCCATTTATCCATATTTCAAATATCCATTTCCTTATTTCTTTTTTTAAGGATCTAAAATTTCCTTAATATATCTTTAATTATTATGTCCATACCCTATCAAATTTCTTTATTTTACCATCTTAAAAGGAATGAATGAATCTTCTTGGAAATGGAAAGAATACACTTGACGGTATGATATATTGATCTGATTGGATATGCGAGTTATTAGTGGATATCTTCTCAATACCACAAACCCGTAAAAAAATTTACAAAGTTCTACAGGAAATACTTTTTCACTCATAGCAGATTTGGCATTTGACTTGCCCCTTTCTGCTATGTTGGGGAGTTAGCATATGTAATTTTGGAAAATGTTTTATTGCATTTGGCAGTTTCAATATCAAGAATTTTATCAAGTGCTTAATGTTGTTATAAAGCCTCAACCGAGACTAGTTCAAAATGAGCATAAGCTGTGGGAAAAGATGAAGTTATAGTCAGTCGACCTTCCTATCCCATTGAGTGAAATTATAGATCGTATACAGATACATAAGAGGAAATGCAGAAATTCTCAAAGAACACGAAATAAAAGGAATAAAAGAAATTCAGTTCACAATAAAAGAGAAACTCATGAAATTCTTCAATTGATTCCATATAATAGAGTTACATCAGAAGAATTGTAACAGAAGAAAGAGGTCTCATAACCAATGTGTCAGACCCTAATTTTTGACCTAAGATTTTCGCATCTCATATGCATTTTGCATACAAACAGGATCAGGCACTGGTCGTTTATCCTTTTTCAGGTGCAGGCCTTTGCTTTGCAGAGGATCACCTTGTTTAACTTCTGTTATTTGTTTATATTCACTACCTTCTAACCAAAATATCAAAAAATATGTCTCAGTTGTTTCTTCTTCTTCTGTGTTGCAGGATTTAAAAGACAGGGCTGTGATTTCAGTTCAGAGATGTTTTGCTCAGTCATGATTCGATTCAGATGGATGTTTGACCTAATCTGGTCAAACTATTAAAAGATTGTGTTGACTGCCAGTTGTGTGTGCCAGTAATTCCTTCATCAGGCAATGCGTTTTCAAAGTACAAGTTGGTTTGTGTGACAGTGTTCTGTGCAAAGTTTGGTTGGTTCATCAGTTATCAGACAGCGTTCTGTGAGAAGTTTGGTTCGAATATTCAATGATCACCAGTTCATTTGTGGATTTATTTTCCAAGAGATCGATTCAGAAGTATTTGAAAATGTTCAGAAGTCCAAAAGTCATTGGTGATGGCTTGAATGGCAAGTTGCAAATTATTTGGCTGTTCAGTGGGTCTGTGTTGGCTATATTCATTATCAGAGGCTTGTGCGAGAAAAATCGAGATTTGTT
Source organism: Lathyrus aphaca (assembly GCA_963966055.1). Taxonomy (NCBI): domain Eukaryota; kingdom Viridiplantae; phylum Streptophyta; class Magnoliopsida; order Fabales; family Fabaceae; genus Lathyrus; species Lathyrus aphaca. Next base: position 271,532,953 of record OZ014520.1, read on the forward strand.
GTGGGCTTGAAAATCAAATTCTATCCATTATCCATTTTTCTTTCCGATTAAACCGTCTTTTGTATCCATTTATCCATCCGTATTTTTCATGGCCATTTTTCATTATTCATTTTTTTTCTTCGATTTTTTACCAAACCATATTATCCATCCGTTTATTCAATTTTCTTCCATTTTTTTTTCTTGACTTATCCGATTCATATACATTTTTTTATTCGATTATCCAAATCATTTTTTTATATATATCCACAAAATCATTTTTTTTAATCCATTCTATAATCCATAAATCATTCTCTTTCATAAAAAAACTATATTTCTTTATTATCCATATAATTCCTTTATTTCCATTTTTTTCCCTTTTATTAATATTCAAAGTCATTTTTTTATAAATCATCACCAAAAATCTACCATAAGACCTATTATTTGTTTTTCCTTCTAAACAAATTAAAATAGGAGAAGTACAAAAAAAAGGGGCCTTTGGCCACACCCACTCCTTATGTCATCTCACAGTAGTTTCAAAATCTGCCAGCCCCCACCTCAGGCCCCACACGCACAAAACTCAAGCCCACAAGCACTTGCCTTCAGCTCAGGCCAAGCCGCACACCAGTCCGTAAGCTTTCCACGCCCAACATATTTGCTTCAAGCCAAAACTATATGCCGCAGTTAAAGCAAAACACGCCAATCCAAGCAACAAAACCAACATCCAGCTCTTCACAATTTCCCCACGTATACATCTCCAGCCACAACATCCATACGCGCGTGACAAGCCACAGCCCAGCCGAAACAACAAGCAAGTTTCCTAGCCGCATCAAACAACTAACAGCAGGCCCAAACATACAAGTTTCACGCGAATTGTCAAAGCCAGCAACAGATTTCTGTCAAGCCGTATCCCGCATCACACTTACCGCACATGCCGTCACGCTTCCTGCACAACAACGAAACGAAATTACGCACGAGCAAAGCACTTGCAACCAAATCAAAACGCAAAAAAGGCCAGCAACATAACAAGCAAAACGCAAATCAAAATCAAAATGAAAAGATTCAAAACGCAAGCAAAAAACTCAGCTCACACGTCCATTTTCGTGAACCCCAAAACGCGGCAAATCAGAACCAAACGACATCTCCCAAGCTCACTCTTCTCCTATAAAAGGAACCCACTTCTCTTCCATTAATCAAGCTTTGATAGCCATACTCTTTCTCTGCCAAAATCAAAAATCAAAAGCTTCCATCCATATTTCACCTTCAAACCATTCTTCCCTTTTCAATTTCGACATTCATCTTCCTCACCTTTTTCCTTCATCAACATTAAACCCTTCAATCAACCACCTTCATTAAATCCCTTTCAAACCTTCAATAAACAACAATAACTCAGATCCAGAAGGAAAATTCGAAAAAAAGAAATTATAAGAAGAGTGAGATTCGCGTGAGAAAGGAGAGAGTGTTTTTTTTCGGTTTTTGTTGATTTTTTGAGGTGAGGATAGTTGGAGCTCTCTCTTTGCCCTGTTGCTGTTGTTGTTGCGAAGAAGAGGATGAATTCTCTGTTTTTCCTCTTTCCTTATTAATTCATTTTTTTTGTTAAATAAAATGTGATATTTGAGCTTGGGCCTAAGGCCATGGTTTTTTTGTTACTAATCCAACCTCCCGCGAGTTGCTCCATTCTTTCCCCTCTCCCTTTCTTTTATTTTTTTAAATTCTCTTTTACTTTATTTAGCTGTTTGTTTTTTTTCTTTAAATTGGATTTTAAATTTTATATTAGAAGGATGTTTTAGAAAAGAAGTAGAAAAACAAATGTTTTAGGAAAGTAATTTTGAAAAATATTTTAGAAATTATTTTAGAGAAGTAATTTGAAAAGGAACTTTTAGAAAAAGGATTTAAAAAAAATATTTTCTATTTCTTTTTTGGATCTATTTCTTCTTGGATCCATTATTCTTCATCTCTTTTTAATTTTGGTCGATGACAATCTTCCGATTCGGGATTGTTGATTTCCGATTAAGCTTAATCTTCATTATTTCAAATCTATGGATGAATGATCATTTGGATCATTCTCCATACTTTGAGATCGTGATAGGTTGCTTTTCGATGAAATTCAACGATAATCTCGATTAAGATTAGACCGTTCTCTTTCTTTTAGTGTGGCATGTTTTCGGAGAACGATTCATAATATCGTTTCTCTAACATGTATTAACACGAATATTTTCCACTTTAATTAGTGGTGGCCGGCCTCATTTGTAGGGTAATTACTCCGTAAATTACTCGGCGATTGCTTAACATAGACCTACAGTTGTCCCAATTCGGATTATGATCCACTTGGATCCGGTTGCCTCGATTTTGTTATTTTTTCGTGGTTGTGCTTGATTAAGTTCATCATACCACTTGTTATGTAAATATTGTATACTAACATTTAAATTTAATCTCTCGCACCTTATCCTCTTTTATTTCAATCTATTGTTCCCTACCTCTCTTATTATGCTTCTATATTCATTCATCATATTGCTTATTATATATATTATTGTTGCTTGTTATTTTTTCTTTGTCCATTTGGACACAAAAACACTAATAACGGATTAAACATCTAAAAAATGGGTGACTATTATTGCGGACTATGGTTACTATCCCTTGCTTCGGAGATTCGGACTTAGATTCTAGGATCATTCCTTTGCTCATTTGTTATGGATTGAAGACTTTGGCTCCGGTTGAGTTACTTGTTTATGAAGATGAAAATCCAATTGTCTCAAAGATGCTTGCCATATGGTTTGATCATTTCTTCCCTTAGCTTTTATTTTCAAGTTTTAGGGTAGTCCCTTCATCTCTTCCCATCTTCTTCAATTTTCAAATCTTCTTCCTATTTTCAAAACTTTCTTTGTTTTCAAGCTTCAAACATTTTTCTCAATCAAACCTTGACTTCGGTCATGCGCTTTTACCTTTTCATTTCATTTCTTTAATAAATGTTAAACCACATAAGCATATCGAAACTTTCTTTTCTCAAAAACTTAAAAACTTTCAAACTCATTCAATTGCTTTTGTACCCTCGTGCACGTTTCTCTTAAAAATTTTATGTTTAGATATGTTTCATCCTTTCTAGCGGAATTACTCGCTAAAGGATGACGACTTATCTTTACTTTTTAAAATCAATTCAACTCATTTGCCTTTTTCACAATTTGTACCACGAACTACGGGGTTTTGATCTCGCATTGCACTCTGTGGGTACGTAGGCATGAGACGTTCGTCTCTTCAAACACCAAAATCTTAAAAAACATTCTTCTTCTCATCTCTTCAATCTTTTTTCAAGCAAACCATTTCAAACCAAAAATGCAGTAAACATTTCAAAGGGTTCCCGTGGAGTACCACGGACAAGTCGGGTGCTTAAAACCTTCCCGATTTGTAACCAATCCCCGTACCCTTTCTCTGTTTGATTCTTTGAGCTTTTTAGCTTTTGAGATTCGTTAAGGTTTTGTTCGTTCATTTTCCTTTTTCCATTCGGAAATAAATAAAAGCGCGGTGGCGACTCTGTGTATATCAAGTTAAGTTAATCAATAGCTTACACTCATGATTTTACCGCTACACAATGCAGTATAAAAAAACTCAGATGCATATGGAAGCTTCCAATAACAGAATTTAGGAGGGACTTCAAAACAGAAACAGTTACAGTGAGAAGAAAAAGCGTTTTTCGGGAAGCTCCTTGAGACTTCAACCTTCAATCTTGCTCTGAAAACATCATAATTTTCATCCACTCTTCAATGCTCTGCAACAAGATACATAGAAAGATCAAAATGGAGGATAATTGATTAGAAGATCAGAACCAACAAACAGATACAATTAACAAACTTCTAACAGAAAAACAGAATTTCTAACTGAAATTCAACCGAAATCACAAAGAAAACCTCACCATTCATCTCTATAAAGCCATTGATCCTCTTTTTTATTCAGGTCCAGATTCCACTTCTTCAACCTTCTTCCTCACTCATCCCAAACCTCTTCAATCTTCTTCATTCACCTTCATCCTTCATCTTCAACAACCATAACCAGTTTTCTCCATCAAAGTATTCAATCAATATCTACAAAGACTTCAAATAACCACCATCAATCAGGCTTCATCATCATTGCTACAACAACACATAATACAAAAGAAGGATTAGCATCGGGATCTAGCAACTCATCAGCAGCGTTGCAACTTCGACAATAAATTGCGGCCATTTCAGAATCTATTACAAGAAAAAGAATGAAAAAAAGAGGATTACGAGTCTCATTCGCACCTGAATCGTATTCGGAAGCTTCGTAATCCATCTCCAATCGTGGATCGCCATTCACTTTAACACTTACGATCGTCTCCGAAATCGCCACGGAGTCACTAATCTTCAGCGTTCCGCCTCATATTCACCTTCATCGATCATTCACCTGCAAGCAGAAAAAGCGCGTCAACACGGAAACAATTCGGCATAAAAGGCAAAGATACCCGCATAATGAAATCGAAGAAGGCAAGGAATGGTTAAGCACGGAGAATAAGGAAACGCAACTCACCGGACTTATTTAAGCACATCGGAGATCCGCCGCAAATATTCCTTAACAGGTATCCTTTGCTCTTCCATGAACTCTTTTCTTCGCGAAATACTCATAGATAGCATAGCTTCCTTCCTCCTTCAGTCAATAATTTTTTTACTTTGAACAAAATTTCGAGGAAACGTCGATGGAGGCTTCAATCCGTTAAGTTAGGGAAGTTTTTTTAAATTTTTGAGAAATTAGGTTTCAGATTTGGAAGGAGGATGGAAAATGGAGAGTTGTTTAGGTTAGAGGTTTGCGGTTTTAGGTTGGCTGGAGGAGTTCTCCGCCGCCGCCACCATTAGGGTTTGTTCTTGAGAAGAAGGATGAACATGAGAGGGAAGAGAAGAAGACGACCTAGGGTTTTGTTGTACTTGTTAGTTCTGCCCTTTGGTTTCTTCTATTTTATAATTTCAGTTAATAAATTAGTTTAATAGAGAATCAGAAGATTATTAGAGGATTGATGAGGAATAAAGAAAAATAAATGAGGAATTAGTATCCATTAATACACCGTTATAATTCCAATGAGAAGATTATGGCAGCCTTTGGAATCCCTCAGCCACACCGGCGGTGACACTTGTCACCGTCTGGTAGGCTATCCCAGCGGTCGATCCTATGTGTGTCGTCTACCATAACCATAGTGTTCCTACACGTTATGATCCACTTGATAGGAATACCTTAGGAGTCAACTTGATCAAACGGTTCTCATGGAGTCAACGAATATTGACCGAAGTCCATATAGTATACCTTAAGTCCAGCGCATGTGGGCCTTGTTTTTTCGCTTTTTGCACCTCCCATTTTGGGCATGTCCATCATTTTAACTAAATTATCTACTTTCTGCACCCCTCTCCTTATTTCTTTCTTTTTAATTTCTGTTTTAGATATGGTTCAATTTTAATCATTAGAAAATAGTAAAACACATGATAAAATTCCATATAAATTACAGTAGGATCCTAATTCATTTTAGAACTTTTCTACATTTTTACTTTCTGAATTTTGATATTTTTCAATTTAATTTTGATTTTCCATTCAATTAGTTTTATATTGATTTCTTTCATGAACACTTTATTTTGTACATTTTATTTCTCCCACTTTGTGTAAGATTTTTGTCCCATTCTTTTGTTATAATTAGAGGACTAATGATAGAACCTGGAATAATTTTTGTTGTATTTTTTAGACCATTTTATCCACTATTTTGATAGTGTTGTTTGTGTAAATTTATGATTGAATCTTATGTAGATTTAAGTGACCATTTGACATAGTTAGGTTATGAATTTTTAGGAGATTTTTTAACACAATATTAGATTCAGGTTAGGGACCTTAGGGAATTAATTTCATATATTTTCCATGACTTTTACTATTTTTTTAGTGCATTGATTTTAGTCAATTTTTCCATTGTAAATCCATCTAGTTTAACTTAGGATTTTATGGTGCATTAGGACATAGATTAATTAGGCTTGATCTTAGAATATTATAAGGCCTTAGTGTGGTTTAGCTACTTATTTTAGAATGTTGATATCATGCAAGATCCTTTAGTTTTAAGACTTAGGCTTAGAAACCGTTCAAGTGTGTTTACATGAAGCGATTAGCCTTTGTATTTGTTTTATGTGCTTTATGTGCATTTTAGAAATTCTTGCAAATCTTTACACCTTTATTCATTCGTCCATGTTTTTTTGCATCCTCATTTTCATTTCATTTATTAACACTCTTTTTGTGGTGCAAGGTATTATGCGAGGATTCTCTTACGAATTTGGATTATTTTTATTATGCCTCAATTATATTTTTGTGGATTATACTTTGTGATGTAATAATTGGAATTTTATGTATGATACTTATAATTAGAATAGAAAAGATTAAATGAAGTGTTTAGATGACCAATTTTCAAAAATAAAGAAAAGGAGTTATTCGACCCAAAATCGAAGAATTTCAAATAAATAAATAAATTTTCATGTGACATTAGGATCCCTCGATTATCATCGCTCCGCTCCAATACACTCAAAATCAAGCCTTGTATGTTGCACACCCTAAGTCGTGTGTCTCAGCACCACGCAACTGACCCACCCGACCCATCGTTTCATCTCATTTATGATTCATACACGTTTTCACCCACCATGACATAGGGGGGCCATATCATTCACTATTAACTTTTGTACTCGCATTTCTAGTCTAATATCCTCTTAGGTAGCTTTAATCTTTCAAGCTTCGCTAACCATAGGTCACCATTAAACTCAATTAACTTAGGGTAAAGTCTAGTTCCCCTTAGTGATTTTCCTTTTACAATTTGAGTCTCACTTCTCACCTTTCGAGAAAAATCAAAAACATATAAAAGGAAAGTAGGTACAATACGCCACAAGCCTTAAGCTATATGGGAAATGATTAGTGGAGGTCTCCTCCACTCTTCTAGGATACTTTACAAACGTCCCATTGGGGGCAATCTTGGAAAGTATTTGCTCCTATATCATAGTCTTTAGTGTTGTACCCACGATAAATATAAAGTCAAAACACTTCTTCTAAAAGACAATAAACCAACAAGATAACATGTATTCTCTTCTCATCTTCCACTCTTTACGGACGAATGTGACTTGCCTCGACAGTTCGAACAGCGATAAAGTAAGCACCCTCGAGTCAGAGCCGGTAACACCTGAGCTAGAGCTATGGCAACGTCATCCTAAAAAACACAAACAAATCTCCGCCTTAGTTAGACGAACTACGGCGACTCTGATCCTCATTTTCCCGATGAGGTACGTAGGCAGTGGGGTAGGTCCCATTCGAGCACATTCATTATTTTCCCTACATTTTCCCCATTCTCTCTTTTTTGTTCTCTTTCCAGTTCCCTTTCTCAGTTCCATTCCACTTAGCAGTTCATTTGTTCAGCAGCATCTCATTTCTCACCCTTTGAAATAGACTTACAAACATGGATCCTGTCGGGTACGGCGGACGGATTGGGGTGCTAATACCTTCCCAATTCGTAACCGACTTCCGGATCCAAATCTTTGTTTCGCAAGGCCTTGTCCTTTCCTTCTTCCTTCGGTTTGTGAAGCATTACATTTCCCGTTCCTTCGGGATAAAAATGCCTGGCTGGAGACTCTACCTTTTCCACGCCACTTTCGCGTTTGTACTAGGATGAAAATCCCGGGAGCGGCAGTTATATACGCAGAGAAAGGGAACGTGAGTCGAAAGTGATAAAAATGCATAAATTAAATAGGGCAATGATTCCCTAAATTTTCATTACATAAAGGCCACATCAGGGCTAAAACAAAATTACAGAAAAAGGGAAACATGAAGTCCTGAGACAAGACAGAGGCCGTCGAAGATCAGAAAGGTAGCTTTGATTACAACTGAAGAAAATTGTGTTGGCTGATTAGAAGGAGGTTTTCACATAAAGCCTTGTCAATTTTGGCAGAACCAAGCTCTTTGTCGAGCACCTCAGCAGTATAAATGAGTTCAATAGTGCACTTCAATTCAGCAGTTAGTTCAGCATTGTCGAACTGACATAGCTCAAGGTTGCTCTACTTAGCCTCAGCAATTTTCTTATGATGTTCTTCAAGCTCTTTTTCCCAAACTTAAAGGGATAAGTTGTATGCAGTTATTTTTCTGTCCCTCTTAGCATTGATGCCCTCCAGCCTTTCGAATTTATTCTCAGCTTCCCTAGCTCGATACCATGCATTACCGCTTTTGACTCCGGTTTTATGAATGATATCTTCAACCTTTGGAGCCAACTTAAGATCATCAAACATCTGGTTCACCAGAGTACTTAGCTCTATGAGGGCCTGAGAGATATTAGGATCAAGGGTCGAGAGGTCCAGCTGTTGCAATGCGTCTTTCAGGAAAAGGCGAGCAGTAGGATCTGCGCCCAAAGTAGTACGGGTATCCCTCTTGAAAAAATTGTCCTTTATTTTCTTGAGGATTGGACCAGCAGAATCACCAGGAGCAAAGGCCCCAAGAGTTGTCAAAGAGCTGCTTCCAGAAAAGCCAAGATTCTTCCTAAGCTTCAGCCTAGCATACTCCCTGGGTTCGACTATTTCAAAGCTGACATTTGGTTCTCAGCTGCAGGAGTTGGTTGTTGTTTAATCTCATCCTTGTCCTGATTAGCATCCTCTTCCTCCTCCTCCTCTTCACCCCCTGCTCAGAATCATTCAATACTTTTCCTTGAGCAACATCTTGGGGATTATCCATAGTCTATGGCTCTTTACCTTTTGGGCTAGAGGGCACAGGTTCTTCAGTTTCTTTGTCATTCTCTTCTTCGTCAACAACAAAGGTTGCATCTATCTCCTTAGAAAGCCTGGTTGTCTGGTCATCAAAGTCTTTGTGAATCACAGTCTTATACTCACACTCTGAATCATCAATGTGAGACTACTGGGTAGTTGTTTTAGTAGGAGAGTTTTGTGCGGCTTCGACTGTTGGGAGAGGCGAAGTTGCCATATTTATGGGTTGGTTAATTTCACACAAATAGTTATAATCAGAGCCAATATCAGAAGTTGGGTGATAATTAGGCTCACCTTGGATGTTTAGAAGAACTATAGGCGAAGGGGTGGCGGTTGAAGGTTGCAGGGCAATGCCTGCACTAGCCTGTCGATAAGAAAACAAGTTAAGTCGAGGATATGAGACGATATTAAAAGGGTCAAATTCCAAGTTAAATACCTTATTATCTTCACCTCCAGGACTTGAGTTGGCACTCTCAGGAGGACCAGCAGTAGGCATCGCCATAGGAGTGGGAAGTTTAGTTTCGACACCACCCTCAGTGGGTGCCTTGTTCAAAATTTTGGCCACCTTAGATGAAGGTTGGCCAACAGCACTAGGAGACTGTGTAGTCTTCCTCTTCCTCTTGAGGGGAAGCTCCTCAGGGGATTCATCCTCGTCCACAATAATGACACCCCTCGAAGTCTTTTTTCCTTTTCTTGGAGACGCCAAAGGCTTTTTATTTGTCTAACAGAAAGATGTAATGTTAGAAGACAGATGCATGAGAGGTCATATAAAGTAAGGATGATGAAATACCTTAGTTCCTTCTTTGTTCTCCGTTTGTATTGCCACGTCTTTATTGGCAATGGTTTTTATGGTGATTGCTGGAAATACCAAAAAACAATAGTTGTGAGTTAATACTTGATTACTTAGTAAAGGGAAATAAAGACCTCAAACCTTCATATATTTCGGTTCGACGCTAATGTCATCGAGCCCTATATGAAGGTGCCCTTTGAAACTATCTAGTGTATGCTTAGTCGCAACCACTCTCTGAGCTTTCGGTTGAGACTATTGTTGAAGGATTTTAATTGAATCCTTACAGATGATCCAGTCTGGAAATGGAGGAGCTAGGGCCAATCCAAAATTAGCAGTAGGAAGTTAAGGGAATTTGGGGGGGGGGGAAGTCGAAAAGCCTCTTCATACCGCCTCTCACGAGGAAGGTTTGGCGGGATTTTTAACTTATCCATCTTTTGTAAAAAAAATCTCCTTCAAAGTGACAACAGCCTCATGAACGGTTCGACTGAGATCATCTGAACAATAGACAGTTTCAAAGTATTTTTGGAAAGCTTGTATCTCTTTGATGTCAGCAGACTTACTTTTCTTGACCTTCTCCTGCACATTAACAAAAACAAGGTCAAATTGAGCAGAAAATTCAGTGGCAGTGAGAAAGTTCTCACTGTAGTACTTGCGCCACCAATCATTAGAAAGATGGGTGCGCTGGGTCGAAGGTCGAAGGAAAAAAGGGGACTGCACTGCCTTCTAGGATTCCCATCCGGCGAAGATGTTAGCAACATCATCCTCGTCGAAAAGATTATTGTAAAAAATGACATGACCCTTTCTATCATAGACGTATCTGGGGAAGCACTGACTCAGCCCAAACTGCCTAGAAACCAAATTGGGTTGGTAAGCAATAAGGACGGTGTCGGGTTTTCCTCCATTCAGCCTATAAACTAAGAATTTGGGAATTAAAAACGCTTCCCAAATTACAACAAAATCCATGTGAAGTTTCCTTATGGGGGAGTTAGGGAAGGCCCTAGTGACCCATCTGGGACCATACTTCCTACCTGCAAAGGGAGCCATGTATGATGCAAAATCATACTAATATGCAAACATCATCCTAAAACTAGAAAAGGCCATTTTTAGGGTTTCACCTTCATCATTAGGAGTGATCCTGGATAGTCGAACGCCCTCAGTACTCCTGAGCCTGATCTCCTCTAATTCCTCGTCAAACTTCCCTTTTTTGGGAAGCACATGCTCAAAGGTGGCATTCAACCAAAGTTGACAGAGCCAAAGAGGACCATTCACACTCATGGAACCAGAGTTCTGGTCTGGGTCCTTCGGTCGAGTCACTCCCTCACTGAGAGACTCATAGAGACTGTCCAGAATGAGTTCTCTTAAGCAAACCTTGTTATTGTTAAGAAGCTGGTTTGCTAAGGGTATATACTTTTTCGCCACCTGTAGAGATTTGGTGCAGAAGACATATCTAGACAGCCAGAAAGTAAGGAAAGCAATATGTTCCTCATCAGAAACTACCTCTTCATTGGGTTTGGAATGATGCCTGAGGAAGAGGGTGTAGGTCAATTTGGATGTGTTGAAGCCAATGTTGTCTTCAGCGTCAATGGTGGGGTCATAAGTAGGACCATCAGGTCGAAACCCTGTGATAGTGGCTATGTCAAAAAAAAGTGGGGGTAACCATCCCACAAGGAAGATGAAAGGAATAGTGGGTGCAGTCCCAGAAATACAAAGAGGCAGCCAAAAGATTCAAGCAGTATGGGATATACGTCTTTGTCAACATTAAAATATCATATATCCCTATGCTTTTCCAATGGTCAGCCTGAGTTTTTTCTAACCTAGCTAACCATAGATCAAACTCAGCAAATTAGATGACTGCTCTGACCAGCATGGTACCATCTTAGAGGTACTTCAAATCCAATTCATTAAGAGGAGGTGGGTCAGAAGAAGAATCGTCAGATTTAGGGAAATGCTTATGCCCTAAAGGTTGAGTTTTGCGGTAGCAAGGTAAAAAATCTTTCAGTTTTTCATCTCTGTTATGTACAATAGCCAATAGACCAGATATAGCAAAAGGATAATCATTTACAAGGAAGGGAATCATTACTTGAGATCAGTACAAGCTCCTTGTTTCTTTGTTCAAGGGTTCGGGTGCGAACTGAGGATTTTTTATTGTTTTTTGTTCATAAATGTTGTTAAATGGTGGAAGAGTTTGTTCGAAGTTGAAATTTTTGGCTTTCTGACCCTTCCACTAAGAAACATTGGTCTTAGAGGACGCCATTGTCGAAGAAGAAAATGGAGGTTTTCTAGGGTTCTTAGAAAGAAGGGAGAAAACTTTAGCAAGAAGGAGATGAATTCGCAAAAAGTTTGGGAAAGATTTCTTTGTTTGATGAAGAAGGTATTTATAGGCGTAGGCAATGATAAGTTACGAAGTCTAGCCACTTAATGGAGACATAAAGTGGTGGGGAACATGGCACTTGGGATTTGACGCGTTGAGGAAGTAGTTAATGGAAAAGACATTAGCGCATTGTTTCAAGGAGAAACTCATGATCAGAAAGCCGTAGAAACGGTTGATGGGACTTTTGGGATTTTTGCTATTATGACATGACGTCATGCGTGTGGGCAAAGAATCACAACATTTTTAGAACGTGTGGTAGGTGGTTTCAACCATGCTTTTTTCTGATCTAAGCTGGCGTCAAAAAGATGAATATCAAAAAATGATCTTTTCATCAAGATGGTCGAAAAGAACATTTTTTGGGGGCAATTTGTTATCCCTAAATTTTGACGCTAGCAATTAATGAGGTTATCTTGACTGAATAGAGGAGTTTTCTTATGATAAGCTAAAAGTAAGGTTTCTACCTAACTAAAAGATGAAAGTCAAAGTGACTTGCCTATAAGTTTCATACTTAGTGAAATTCTAAGTTTGGAATATTTTTTAAGCGTTGAAGGGATTCGACCAAGCGTATGTTCGACGAAGATGGCAGTTACCAAGGTTCTTGCATGTTCAATCTTGGAGGGAAAATGTGTAGTTTTCATTTCTAAGACAAGGACAAGTGGCACAAGATGAAGCTTCTTCAGCATATAGTGGGACAAGTGTCACCATCTTGGGATATTTGTGATAGAAACCGTCGAGAGCGGTTACTTTGTAATGTATATAAATAGCTTAGTCTAGTATTAGAATAAGTGTGTGGAAATCATATGTACTAGTAACTCCATATACTCAAAGTATCCGTGTGTAGAGAAACGAGTGCAGTGAGAATGTACGTGATTGAAACACCACATATTTATCTTCAATGTCAAATTTATCTTCAAGTCATTTACTTTTGAAGTCATTTATCCTTTGAAAGCCTTAATTTTAAATAAATTTACATTTCAAAGTCATTTACCCTTTCATCAATTTACTGCGTTTTCTTTTACAATTCCAACCCCTTTAAATTTCCAGCAATTTAACATTCCTCGCCTCGCCTTTAAATTTCATTTAATTTCAAGCCTTGCCTTTACTTTCCTTTAAAATTACAAGCCTTGTCTTTACTATGATTTATTTTGAAAGTCTTTGTCTTTTACTTTGTTTTCTTTCTAAAAACAATTTATGAATCTTGTCTAAAGATTCAAGACCTTTTTTTCCCAAAAACGTGATACACCAAATCATAACCTTTTTTCCCAAAAACGTGATACACCAAATCACAACCTTTTTCTTAGCACATGTCATATGATCAATCTGGTTGATCCTGCGAATAACTGAGAGTATTTTTGGTATCTTCAAAGGACCAGCGGTTTTTTAACAAGTTTTGGGGTAAACACGGACAAAGTATAATTTTTACACATAAGAGGTGTCTCAACGGTTTCATCCATAACGGTAGTAACCACCATAGGAGGAGACAAGGGAATAACTCGTAACCCAAGTCGCTTCACACAACGAGTAGACACAAAATAACGTGTTGCTCCACAATCAAATAAAACAAGACAAGGATGTTCATTAACAATACATGTACCCGCAATCAGAGAGTTGTCAGCTTTTGTCCTCCTTGCATCCATGGTATAAACCCTTCCGTGAACCTGATTCCTTTTCTGTGGACAATCTCTAGCAACATGTCATTCTTTCTAGAAATAGTAACAAATCACACCACCCGGACCATATCCTCCATAATGATTATTACGGAACTTGGGACAAGAAGGAGGAGTATTAGGTCTGGGATTCGCCACTTACTTCCCCTTGAAGGATTGGGGCTTGGGCCTAAAAGGTTAGTACGCCCTCCCACGATCACTTTGAACAACTCTTCCAGCATTTACTTTAGCCTGCACTTTCTTCAAATTATGCTCAAAAACATAGCATTGCCTCAACAATTCAGAATAAGTAGTGAACTCCCTCTAAGAGACACTATGAGAAATCTCAGCCCTTAATCAAAATAAAAACTGATCAATTTTCCACTTCTCATCCGGAGCATACATAGCTTGCCTTGAATAAGCCTTCATGTCTTCAAACTTTTCTGTATAACTAGCCACAATCATGCTTCCTTGCCTAAGCTGCTGAAACTCAAACTCTTTCTGGGTCCTCAGAGAACTTGGAAAATATTTATCCATAAAATTTGCCTTAAATTGTTCCCACGCCTTCATAACCTCTTGCACAGTCATGAGAGTAGAAGCACTCTCCCACCATCTAGCAGCAGGACCTTTTAACAAATGTGATGCAAACGTCACCTTGTTCTCTTCACTGCACAACACAATCTGGAAAATTCTCTCTATATCAGTTATCCATTCATGAGATTTTACCGGATCTAATCCGCCATGAAATTCTTGAGGATTCATGCGGAAAAAGTCACGGAAAGTTCCACCTCCGGTTTCAGGAACAACCACCTGAGGATGAAGACCCTCATTCATTTGGTGAACCAACTCCTGCATAAATTGGTTTCGTTGCTACTGCATTTGCTGTATGAACTGATACAATGGAGCATTCCCATCACCACCCAGCTGATTACCAATAGGAGGAGTGGCATTATGCCGACCACGAGTTCTACGTCCACTAGCCATATCCCTAAATATTATCAAAACAGGATTAAGTTGATCAGGCTCAATACCATAAACATAACATTTAGTTCTATAGCGAGATTACGTATATGAACAGAAAGAAACACTTATAATATTCCAAGGCTAGGTTGAGGATACAACCTGCTCTGATACCAACAGTAATACTCATATATAAAATACATACATCAAAGCATATTTTTCATATATAAGTTTAAGTTTGGTACTGAAATACAAATAAGTTCTTAGTATAACACATTGTAAAATTTTAGCCAACTAAATACATAAGGTACTACAATAAAAGGCTAACAATAATACAAGATGTCAAAACAAAAGAAAACTAAGAACTAGATCCGAAGATCTCAAAATATCCACAGCGAAAGCAAAGCCATCAATAAGTAAGGAAAATCAAACTACCTTATCCTTACTCTTCACAAAATCTGAAGTACCTGTAAAATATAACAACAACATGAGGTGAGATAATAACATCTCAGTGAGTTCCCTATCTTAGAGTTCCCTCGGCTCTAAAGGTTCGAATTTATCCACTACTCGGGTCTTTAGTCACTCCTCTACAAGGAACCAAGACATGATGGAAAAGTCCATACAACGCTCTCAACACCTTACATGGAATTCAGTGGAATACCCATCGTAAGTGTTATTGGCAAGACTTTCTGTGGGACTCAGTGTAATACCCACCACAAGCAACTACCCAAGTCTTTACGGATTCTTCCCGTGGGACTCAATGTAACCCACTAAGACTTACTCAAGACTTCACCGACAAAGATTCTCGTGGGACTCAGTGTAATACCCACCACAAGCCACTACCATCACCTCACAAACGGTACCTCAAGCCTTTACGAATGCTTCCCATGAGACTCAACATTACCCACCTCAAGACTTACTCAAGACCATATTGTGGTAATTAGTATAAAACACACTCAAGTCTTTACAGATGCTTCTTGTGGGACTAAATATAACTCACCTCAAGACTTAATCAAGACTTCCTGGGCAAGGCTTCTCGTGGGACTCAGTGTAATACCCACCACAAGCCACTACCCACTTGTCCAACGTTTTCGCATCAACCTAGGGTAGTCCTAAACATCTCATAAGTTATATCTTTTTATTTCCAAAAGCTCACAATTTCCTAACTAACAATAATTACGGTTAATTAGAAAAGTCGGGTAAAAGTCGGTTTAAAATAATAGTTTCCGGTCTTATAAGATAGAACATCTTATTAGCTTCAAATCGATATAAAGAACAGTTAAATCGGATAAAAGATGAAGAAGTTATGAATTTTTGAAGATGAGACAAAATAATATTTTTCCAAGACTTACAGTGTTAACAGGTTAACGCATATGGTTAACCGGTTAACCATATCAAATTCTCAAAGTCAGTAGCGCAACACAATCCTGTTAACTGGTTAACGCATAAGGTTAATCGGTTAACTGACAGTCAGTGGTTGAAAAACCTGCGTTTTGAAATACATAGCTTCTCCAAAATCAATCCATTTAACACCAAGCATCAAAACAATTATCGACAAAGGTTCATACACCTCGAGAAATCTATAAACTCTAGAAATAAAAGTATCTATCTAGAATCCACCTCTACAAAAGACGATTGAGAAGATTGAGATATGAATGGATGATGAACTTCAAGATCAAGAGCTTCTTCTTCTTCTTCTTCTTCTCTGAGTTTTTCCCTTCTTCTCACTTTCCTCTTCTTTCTCTTCCTTTTTTCCTTTTCTCTTGCTATGTTTCTATGTTTATGTAACATAAAGAAAACAAACTTAGGTCTTATACGGGAAACTATAATTTCCTCCCAACGGATCTAAATAGAGGGTATCCAAAAATGTCTCTTAATCAACAATTTAATAAAACCTTTGAGTCAGATAATATTAGTTAATATAATTTAATTCACTTATTGCTCCAATTATTTTTGTTAAAACATCTCAGAGTAACCCGAAACCCTATTGATATCAAATAATATTATTCAGAGCATTAAAATAAATTACATGGTGTTACATTTTAGATTCAATCAACACTCATTTTCCATATCAACTCCTCAAGTGAATCTGGTCACTAAAAGGTTTAAGTCAAGGAAATCTTCATGTGACAACGTTGTATTTCTAAATAAAAAATACAGGGAAAACCAAAATACCCTTAAATAGCATGGGTTAACACATATTGGTTAAATATTATTTTTTTCGATATGTTTAGAAAGTTATAAAAGAAAATTTGAAAAAAAAACTCAAAATTTGATTTATAAATCGAGATTTTTATTACCTTTATATTATATTTTAAAATTTAAAAAATTAATATTTAAGTTTTCTTATTTTAAAAAATTATATAATTTGATAAATAAATATTTTATAGTAATCTGAATACATATAAAAAATATTATTAGAAAATTAAAAGGTTATGGGTAATTAAATAGTTTTTAAAATTTTAAAAAATAGTAAAGACTAAAATTGCGTGTATAAAATTTTTGTAGCGATCAAAATATATCCTTTTATTTATAGAGACTAAAAATGAAATGTGAAATATTTATAGGGACTAACAATATTTAACCCATTTTAATTACGTAAACTTCAATAAAAACAGACTAACTTTTCCTAATTTTAGATTTTAGTCTTCTTCTCAGACTAACTTTTCCTAACTTTATTTTTAATTATTTTATTTATCTTTCACGTTCCCCACTTATGATAAAATAAAAGAGTATTTTCTTATAAAATGTTCATGGTATTTTTTAGAGCATAAATGCATATTTTATTAAAATTTTCACCGACAGAAGTACCTAGTACATACATATAATATGTTCTCTGGGCAGAAAATTCCAAAAACTCAACAACCTTTTCCTTGTCACTTGGTCACAGTGGTGAGTTCTGAGTTGATTTAGGACCACTAAAGAGAATCCTAACAAAATACATATCTTAATCAGTTACAGCTACTCGTGTCCATTTTAGTTTTATATATTTTCTTTAATGACTATTCTCAATTGTTTAACTAAGTCATAAGTATATATTAACTCTTACAATTATTATTCGATTCTTTGATATTCGTTCCAGTTATTTATCTACCTAATTTTAAATTTTTGCGATGACCATGTTTCATGCAATTAAACTAATACATATTAACAAATAAATGAAACTCACATGTGTCTTTCTTCCATGGATACAAACGTTATTTCCGGGAATGAAACATTAAAATTCATATATTTTTTTATTTGTTTCAAATTTTGATAATTTATATCTGAGTACTTTTTATTTTATATGTTTAGTTTTTAAATTTTTTCATTTTTATTCTCATGTTAAATGATAAGAATCTTACCTTCTCATAGAATATAAAATAATTAATCATAACTTTTCACTCTCATATTATTTTTGTACATTTATTTTTTAATTTTTAATTTTTAAAATTTAATTAAAATAAAACTTAAAAATATTTCTGGGAACTTTATTCGTTTGCCAAACACATTGATGGAAATGAATTTCTTGAAAATAATATTCCTAAAAAAGATTTTCCCGAGATTATAATTTTGATTCATCAAACAAATACACCCACGGTTAAAAACTTAAAATAAATCAAATAATTGACGACACTCAACTATCATTGTGGCATTTGCTTAGACTTTATTTGGCATAGTCTTTTTCCCTATTTATCTTATATAAACTATATCAACTAGTGTGTTTTCGGTGCGGCCCGGATATCCAGGCTCCTGAGAAATGGATCAAAACGACTCTCGGGTAAACTGTAACTGGACCATAACACTGATGGAATAATTTTTGGATTGAAATTGGTCTGATACTTCCGAATAAATTGAGACCGAACCAAAATGTTTTTACTTGTTTTATAACAATTGAGACTAGACCACTAATTTTTTGGCGGGTACCCAAACCACCCACCCGAAATATTATTGATATCACAATTAAATTTCATATAATTGTGTTTTTCAAAAACTTAATTTTTTAATCTTGATTCACAATAAAACAGTGTTTTATAAACTGGATCAGTCATCAAACTGGTGAGGATACTGTGTCACTGGTTTATTTGTCGAATTGCATGACCAAACTGGGTTAAACCAGATAACTCAGTTGAATAAATAGATCTTTATAAAAAAAACAATATAGGTATAAAACTGGTCGAACCAGATGATTCAGTCTCTATAAAATATAACTAACACTTAATTTTTTTTTTAAATATCATATCATAACTTCACAAGTTCATAATCTAAATTAAAATTTTAAACAAATGTATCACACATAACAAAATAGTATAAAATTACAAAGTTTAATTGCAACATAATCTAATTAAATAGTTTATAACAAAATAACTCCAATGTGTACCAAATTTAATTCAAAGTAGAAAAAATTGTTTCAATATTGGGATCTCCTTCTTCAATATTAAAATCATCTGCAGTAAAATCAATTGCATTCGCAACCGTTTCTCCGTCAATGATATCATTACTTTATTTTATTTTTTATTTTTTTATTTTTGTTTATTTTTTATTTCATTTTAATTTTAAATTTTTAATTAAAATAATCTTTTTTATAATTTTTTTTAAAATAATAGACAGTCAGTTTAGAAAAATAGCCAGTTTTTCCAGTTTACAGCGATTTTTACTTATTTGTACCGGTTCAATGACATGAGTGATCCAACAATTGAACCAAATCGATTATCTGGCCGGTTCCCGATTCGACCGGTCTGACCGGCCGATCCGGTCCGGTTTTTAAAACACTACAATAAATCATAAGTTAAAGGTTCATAAGTTGTTAAAACATAAGTTATGAAACTTATGTTTTCAAAAAAATCCACTATAACATTAAATTTTTTAGTTATGCCTCAGAACAATTTCATCATTGACATTGCAATTACAGATCTTTAAGTTGCAATCTTTAAATTGCAGTTGTTGAAGAAGCGACACTCGGATCTTCACCGAAATGATATGTTAAATGTTCATCTTATGGTTCTTCAAGATAAATTGAGACAACATATTAAACAAATAAGTAATATACATATTAAAATTAAAATAGACAATAAGCAAAACTTACTTACAACACTAACAATGCAGCCCTTCTTAATTCCATATTTCTTCTTCACCCAATCACCCCCACAAAGTATCATTTCAACTGTCTTAGTTTTCATAGATGATCGTTATCCTTTTTTCAGCAATAAAAGTTCCTTCTGAAGCCACATTAGTAACTGAAACAGTTAGGATATCCTTTGTCAATTTACTAAGAACAAGATACTTGGCTTCATTCCCCATCCACAATGTTAAAACATCAAACTTAGCTTTAGGGGGAAATTTCGAGGGAGGCTCCTCAAGATACAATTCAAGATCAGATTTGGAATTACTATTACCCACAACAGTTTCTAAAAACCTCTCAAAAAAATTTTTTCACAACAAAAAACTAGATCCTACTTCTGGAGTTTCAGATACAAGGGTTGTAATACCCTGTAAATTTTATTAATACTCTGAATAATATTAATTAATATTAATTGGGTTTCGGTGTGCTCTGAGAATTTTTAACTTAAATAATTAGAGCAATTGACAGACTCGAATTAAATAGTTAATATTATCTGAGTAAGAGGTTTTTAATTTTGTAACTCAGAGATATTTTTGGATACCCTCAAATTGGACCCATTAGACTACAACATATGTCATATCAGTATAACATATTTGTATTGTTGGATTTGTTACAAAGATAGATAGAAAGAAAGAAAGAGGAAGAAGAGCGAAGTGAAGAGAAAGAAGGAAAAAGAGGAAAACTTGAAGAAGAAGATCTTTATCGTCAAACTTCATCATCCATCATTTCATCTCACAATTTTCATCTCTAGAGGTGAGTCTAGTTAGAGACTTTTCTTAGAAGTTTTCTTGAATTTTAAGTTTAGGTTAAATTTGATAAAATCCTACAAATTCTTGAATCTAATGGTAAAAAATATGGAATTTGTCGGTTAGAATGATCGGGTAATATGTGTATCAAATCTATATGACTTATTTTACTGATTCTTGAAGTTTTAGAGATGAAAATGGGATTTTGTTGGGATTTTCAGACATTAAACGCAGGAACAACATTTTTGCTCTGGTGCTAATCGTCGGGCGACGCCTTAATCGCTGGACAGTGAAGTTCTGGACGTCGGGCGGAATTAAGAGGCGATGGGGAAAATATCCCTATATTTTTCAAATTACTGAATGGGATCTTGCACCACTGTGATCACTGTGCGAGGCAGCAAGCGTTGAGGTCACCTTTGGGAGAAACCTTGATTGGCGGGCACCCTTGGTAATTTTTATTAATAATTTATTTTCTTCAACCATCCATAACTTTTGACTCCGGTGTCCGATTAATGCATATTTTATATCGATTTGAAGCTGAAATGATATTCTATCTATTGGAACAAAAAATAATTATTTTTTTCAATGAATTTAATTATTTAATTGGTTTGTTCGAATTATGTGTTTTATGGAACTAAATTTTATAAAAGCATAAAGACTAGGGTGAGTGAGGAAACCTTGTACACTACCTAGTGGAGACTTAGTAGTAAGACTAAGGAATTATTACTCTAGATGGTGATGCCCGAGCTTTGGTATGTAACATATATCTTAGTCGTGCAAAGGTCGAGTGGTGAAAATACACTATATGGAACATGTGTGAACTCGTTTGGGTGTGTTATTTGTGGAAAAGGTTAATAAACCTTAGGATTGTTTCATACATTCCCATTTGAGTGAAACCACGTAATAGGAACCGTTTTCCCTAATAAATATGTTTCATGAGCCAGGGAATCCTCTGGAATGTATGCATGTAGTACTTGGCATGTTTGAATATCGTGTTTAGTACAAAGGGAACATATTTAGATGTAGATATTTGTGGTGGTTTATGGCCCATGTGAAGTGACAATTGTAAGGTTGATAGCCCTTATTTCCGAATCCATTTCGTATTCCAAGTAAATACAAGGATCCATGACTCGTGCCGAATCTTAGACATAGGAGAGGAAGGGAATATGGGATGCCTTCATGGTTGCCGGATTAATGATACTTTTGAGTTGTTTAACTCAAGACATGTTTCCAAATGAGTGTGGGTGTTGTGAACTCAAGAACTTGTTTCTTTTTTGCTTGAGTATGAATTTAGTTTAGAATCTTGTTAAGCCTAGAGAATCCATAAGATAGGGACTCACTGAGATTGTTATCTCACCCCTCATTGTTGATTATTGTTTCAGGTACTACGGGTTCTAAAAAGGGTAAGGATAAGGTCATTTGACTTATCCTTACTAGTTGATATTTTGTGCATGGCATGGCTTCCGCTGGTGGAGTTCGTTTTGAGATCATTGTGGATCTAGTTCTTAGTTTTTATTTTGAACATCTTATATACATTATGCCACAGTTTTAGACCTTTTTCTATTAGGGCATTTAATGGATGTAATGTGTTGTCTATGAAATTATTTGTATTTCAATATCCAAACTTGGATTTATGTATAATATATACGATTTGGAGTATATTGTTATATATGGGTGTTACAGTTGGTATCAGAGCAGGTCGTATCCTCGACCTAGCCGTAAAATACTTTGAGTGTATCTTTCTGCTTCATATGTTTCGTGTCGCCCTTGGTCTTATATGTTATAATTATGGTATTGATTCTGATCAACTTAATCCTATCTGTATAACATTTAGGAACATGGCAGACAGACGTAGAAGCAATCATAGTGGACATAGTAGAGCCAAACTTGGAACTGATTCTCCTGGTGGAGCCAATGGTGTTCCATGGTGTCGCTCCCACCTGATGACACAGGGCCAAGAGGGGTACAGACGCGAATGGTCGGCGAAAGAGGACATGATGATGAACTGAAAAGAGTCGCCAGCTAGGCATTTTTATCCCGAAGGAAAGGTAATGCTGCATAAACCTAAGAAGAGATGGATAAGACGGTTGCGAACCAGAGAAACTGAGAAAGGGGGTTGGTTACAACCTGAGAAGGTATTAGCACCCAGATTGTCCGTCGTACTCGACGGGATCCATGCTTGGAAGTTTGTGCTTAAATGGGTAGTGTCAGTGCTATTTTGTGTGCAACAGCTGGAAAAGAATGCAAGTGTCAGTGTAAAAGAAATGTGAAATGAAGTGGAGAAGTGTCAGTGTAGGGAAAGATTCCAAAGCTCAAGACTATGAGGCTTAAAGAATAATGCTGGAAGAGGGGGGGATATACAGAGACTTTTGTTCGATAACTGTTAAGTTATGCCTACGTATCCTCTCGTGCAATGAGAAAGTCAGAACACCGTAGTTCGAATCAAAGAGACTGAAAGCTAAATTGACTTGTGAACTGCTTGCTTGTCTATGCTCAAGTGTATGACCTGTCTGGCTCAGGTGCAAACTGTCTTGCATTAGACGGAAGAAGCGAGTTCTCGTTTGTGAGTGAATGAGATGAGAAACGAATTCTGAAGGAGACGATTATCGTTTGTTTTTGTATTTTCAATCTTTTATTGCTTTTTATTTGCCATAAGTTGATGATCTTAAGCCTAAACCAAGGGTTAGTAGACTCATCACATCTTCCCTTTGATTTAGGGGTAATGAGAATACTTTAAGTATGAGGTAAACACCTTAAACTTAATTACCATGATGTAGGATTAAGATCATTAACCTACTTGTGATTATTTAGATATTTTTGGTGTTTTTGTTTAGTGTTAAGTAATGAGTTTAAGCCATAATCAAGGATTTAATGGACCCATTACACCATCCTAATAGAAGGATAATAGATGAGAACATTTAAGCTGAGGAAGATACCTCAACTTAATCCATGATTAGGGATTAACCTCATAACAAAACAAAGCCTTTATTAAAGTGGATTTTAGTTAATGGTAAGATTAAGAAGTGGATTTTATGGTTTATAAGCCAACTTGAGGGGGACTTGTCCATTAACACTAGGGTTAGTCCTTCTTAACCAATTAAGGAAGAATTAGAACCCTAATGCAAGGCCCAAGTTACAAGCTTGGTGTCTTAATGATTATTAGATAAATTGATTAAAGGATTTAAACACATTAAGGGTTTAACACTTAGGATTAAAGTTATACACCCCATCCTAATAGAAGGATACAGACATAAACCTACTCACAAAGCCTTAAAACCTTTAAGGTTTAGTCCTTGATTAAGAGATGAGAAGAGAAGACTCAAAGATGACACAAAGGTAAAACTAATAGGGGACTAATCAAACCCTAATTGTGATCATGCTTGGGTGTTCCTAGGGTTTATGAGGCTTGCAAGAAGATCTTCAGGAGAAAAGCCACCAAGGAAGAAGCAGGATGAAGGAAGGAGAATCAGAAAGAAGCAAGGCAACTTATTTCACTTAAGAAGATAAGTTTCTTGAAGAAAGAGAGAGAGGAAGGAGCATGAATGAGCAAGATCACTCTAATTCACAAGTAAAATGCAGCATTGATGCATAAGAGAGATGAGAAGAGATTATGAGAAGTGAAGGCAAATTCACTTCTCAAACACTTACCACCTGAAAAGTTAGCAAAAAGAAATCAAATGAAATGAATGCAAAGGTGAAAGTCAAAACCAGAAGCATGTTCATGATGCTAATGATGCAAAGAGATGACATAAATGTATGTCATGAGATGAGGATGATCATACAAAGGATGGGAATGCAAATGAGACATGTAAGAAGCATGAAAGTTCATGAATGCATATGACATTAAATGAAAACAAAAACATGGCAAATGAATGATGCAATGATCAAACATGATTTCAATATGTCCTAAGATGTCTTATATATCACGTGGATTCACAAAATGTCATGGCAAGTCCATATATGCAAGTTTATGTAAGATGGATGCAAATGAAGATGCAAATTAGGGTTTATGCACAACATGAGATGCAAAATTCAAAATCAGAAGCAAATGGTAAGATAAAAAATTGAAAATGGAACCAAAGGGACCCTAAGCCTATACAAGTTCACTTCCCAAAGGGGAAGGTCAGAAGCTTAACCTAGAAGGACTTATGATTTTCTTAAATTTCTAAGGTTTTAAGGGTGATTCTAAAGGGAAAACGCCAAACAAATTGAAAATGCATTATAAAAATGAAACAAAAATGTTTTTAGATGCTTGAAACCATGTACAATAAAATGCAAAAAGAACCATTCACAAACTCAACTTGGATCAAAAGTTATGAATTTTTGAAGTTAGGGTTAAAGATATTCAAATTAAAGAACCCTAATTCAAATGAAAATTGTCAAAGTATGATCAAAACCAAAAATAAATTTGTATTGTGAGTTTGTAAATGTTTCTAAATGTTTGAAAAGGCTCTCTGAATATTTTTGGGATTTTTAAATACTTAAATGTATTTTTAATTAATTAATTCTCATTAACTAATTAAAAATAATCATTTAAATGATTTAAAACTATTTTTTAATACAAAAAATAAAAATAAAAATATTTTTGGGTTCTCAAAATTTATAAAATGTTTGATAAAAAATTTTTCAGAATTTTTTGATGTGTTTTACTATTTTTTAAAATTCGTATGAAATAAATAAGAAAAATGTGAAATAAAACTAATTAAATGAAATAAAAATGGAAAGTCAGCTAATCCTAGGGTGGAGATTCAAAGCTGGGTTGGAGGGAACTGACCCCGCGCGCATCTGGACGGCTGAAATTCAAATCTCACTAGTTACACAATTAAACCCTAATCTGAACCCTAATGACATTCAGGTGACCGGAACGGTGTTCCGGTCATCTTTTCCGGCTGCTCTCTCACTCAATCTCTCTCAATACGCCATGAAACCTCACTAAACTCTCCAGAATCAATCATTAGACAACTCTAAACAAGAATCCAACAATCAAAATCATTTATTTTCACTCAAGATCAAGAATCAAAGGCAAACGGAAAACACGCAAAATTTCAGAAGCTTCATACATGCTTGTTTCTCACTCATTTTCAAAACCAAATAGATCATGATGATCAGCAAAGCATACAGAATATTTCTATAACAAGAAATTACATTTTTGGAAAATTTGTTCTTGAAGTTACCTGAAATGGAGCTTTCGAAAATGGCACTGTCTGGTCCTCTCTTTGATGTTTTTCCCCTTCTTTTGACTCCCTCTTGCTTCTGGGATGCTTGGCTGAAGCTTTTGTGGACTCTCTTTGAAGTTTGCTGAAGTTCAGTTCAAGGGGGGGGGGAGGCCAAAATCGTGTTTTTGATATGGCTGTTTTTAGGGCAAGATGAAGGGTAGGAAATGATCAGGGGTTGATGGTGAGTTGTTCTATGAAGTTTGTTTGAAGGTTTGTGGCTTGTGTGATGAGTTTCAAATGAAAATGAAAAGAGGGGAGTTTTGGTGAATGCTGACTTGTGGGAGGATTCTGGCTTGCTTGTTGTATGTAATGGCTTGTATTTGGTCCATGTATCAAGTCTTGATAGGTCAGAGAGTTGTTGGTAGCCTATGCTGATTGGTATGGTTCATTTTGCAAAAAGTCAAAGTTAGGTGTCCTTTGAGGTATGGGTAAATTCAGGCCAAGGACAAGGGCATGTCCTGCGCAGCTTGATTCATGGGCAACCATGGAATTCAAATTGAGGCCAATTAGCAAGTGGATTGTAGTTTGTGGGGGGTTTTGCAAATTTCATGAAGTTTGGCCCTTTCTTGATTTCTTCATACACAAGTCATGAAACTTGGAAATTCTTGGGCCAATTCTGACTTTTAGGCATTGCATTATGATGTTATGAGGTGTAGAAGTCCATTTGGAGTCATAAAATAGCTTGGCATGAGGTTTTGCAAAAATCCCTCTTAGGCATGAAACTTGAAATTATGTGATTTTTGCCAACTTTGGAAAGCCATAACTTGAGTTCCAAAATGAATTAGATCTTGTTCTTGTACTTTCTGAAAAGGGAATGATCCAATCTACAACTTTCATGATCAAGAATTTTTCATTTGAAGCATTTCTGGTTGAGAAAGAGGAGGTTGAAAAACTTTCCCAAAATGGAAAGTTTACATTACAAGTCATTTCCATATTTGGCAACTTTTGGTTTAGCCCACTTTTCTTCAAATTTGTGAACTTCAAACCACTTCAATGATCAAATAAAGACCATATAACTTCATTTTTATGAAAATCCATTTTGGTTCCATGTTTGGGGGCCTCAGATGCCCGAAGTTTGCTCTGACTTGCTCAAGAAGTTACCCAGTGATCAGATGACTTCCACAAAGAATTTTTCCATCAAACTTGGTATGAATGATTCTTATATCATATTGAGACCAATAGAAGCAAGAATGACCAAAAAATTTGGAGTTATGGCCTCTGAAACCAAAACCCTAATTTTAGGTCATCTGTAAAGTTAAACCTGGCTCTGCCTCCATGCCTTGCCAGTTCTTGTGATTTTCTGACTTCCTTGGTCTTGGGAGGATATAATATGATGATTGAACATACATGGAACCTCTTGAGATGATTGGAAACCTTTGGAGTGGCTCAGATAGCTCAGGGATTGCTCAGATCACAAACCCTAGATGCAGATGACTTTGAACCAATGTAGTGAAGCAAAAATGCAATATGAGATGATATGATTGAACTTATGCAAATGAGAAGATCACAAGCCATGGTGAAATGGGTTAGGGAAAATTTGGGGTGTTTACAGCTGCCCCTATTCAAACATGAGTTAGCTGTGCAGGATGTAAGCAACGGCTTAACAGGCAAACAAGATAACTTGTGGTTGAATACCAAAGACAGTCCAAAATTTGCACTCACTGAATGAAGAAGAAAAGGGATATAGATTGTAAAAGGAAGTAAATTATGATTATAAAATGTGGGCGACAGGGGACGACCGTCGAGCAGAGGACGACTGCTGGGGATAAAGCAATAACGGGGACGACCGACATGCTGGGGAAACGAAGAAATTATGATGGGGACGGCCATCAAATACAGTAACAAGATTCTCTGGGGATTAGAGGTTAAGTCGATGATGGGGACAACCATCAGGTTCGAAGTATAAATGCAATAAAGGATGAGGTATGGTCACCAAAGGTGAAGGACGATCACCTAGCAGGGGACGGCTGCTCTGTTGGGGATAAGATGAGGGACGGTCATCGGGTAAGCATGATGAAGGACGATCATCAAGAGGTGAAGGACGATCACCTAGCAGGGTACGGTTGCTCTCAAGGTTTATCATGACATAGGACGAATGTCAGATAACAGAATCAACGATGGGGACGGCCATCGGATAAACATGACGAAGGACGATCATCAAGAGGTGAAGGACGATCACCTAGTAGGGTACGGCTGCTCAATATCATGACATAGGAAGAATGTCAGATAGAAAAGAGTTTCAGTAATGGAGACTCCGCTGGGGAAAAGATGAAGGACGATCATAAAAAGGTGAAGGACGATCACCTGGCAGGGTACGGCTGCCGAAAGGTATCATGACATAGGACGAATGTCAGATAGAAGAGAAATTTGCTTTTTACTGAGAATTTGCTGGGAACTCTTCTGGGGAGTGGTAGATATAGACGAGTGTCTACATTCAAGAAAGGAAAGGTATAAGTGTTTGACGCTATGTATAGATTAAATATGCGGACGAGTATCCTTAAGACTATGATACGGACGAGTATCGGTAGAAACAACTGCTGACGCATGTTCAGAGATGATGATACGGACGAGTATCAATTGGTTAACAAAGAACACGGACGAGTGTTGAATCTGAGAAAATATAAGTGGTGTATACAAGATACGGACGAGTATCTGTATGAGTAAAAAGTATGAGTGTGACACAGACGAGTGTTCAACTTTCTGGGGAGAGTATGACATGGACGAGTATCATAAGAGGAAGTGTGTAAGTTATGTATTTATAAGTGTAAAAGATATTCTGGTGATCTGTTGGGATAAAATGCATTATAAACAAGTGTTTTGGTTTACAATAAGTGTTTAGGCAACCATGCTGAGGAAAGGTGACACAGACGAGTGTCAAAGGAGAGTATAGATATCTGTTTGTGGTTTATATCTGCAGGGGAATGATATGACACGACGAGTGTCGAAAAAGAGTATATATTAATATGTATTAGTGAGTGCAAAGGGGACACTTTGGCTTTCTGCTGGGACTGTGAGTCCTTGTATACATTGCTGACGGGATGTTGGTATATACCGGTGTTTGATTCAAAACATGACTTGTGATTATGCAATATGTTTGATTTTTGCCGTAATGCTCCGTATTCGACGGAATGCTACACTTTGAGGTGATTTATGATGCGAATGCTATGATTATGCAAAGATACCGATCCGGGATTCGAATCCCGTTGCTGTGAGGATCCCTGGCTGATCTGCTTGAAGGAATATCCCAGCTGGGGATGAGATCATTGGTAGATCTGATACAGATGATTCTGCTTGGGGAAATAAGTCACTGATGGACCTAACTTAATAATGAGGGACCCATCTGGGGCTGTGGAAGTTTCCGTCACTTTGTCGTGAGATCTTCAGACATTGCTCTTCCGGATAGAGGCTGCAGTTCTGTGGGGAGATGGTTCCCTGTCTGGCACTTGGCTGGGGAGGAATGATCACTGAACGATCTTCCTAGAGATTTCTGTGGGGACTCTGATGAGGATGATGAACTTAGCTGGGAAATGAACACCTTCTTATGTTGTCTTGAAGGAAATGTTGGAGCAATGATGTTTAGCAGCTCTAATGGGGAGAAAGCATCTCTGATATTGTTTGGAAGATGTGCTGAGGGAGTTAATGATTTGGCAGCTTGCTGGGGCGAAAGCTTTCATGCCCTATGTTGTGCTTCGAATGCCTGCAATCCTATTATGACAAAGAAATGCACAAATACTCCGAGGTATCCCTTACTGGATTCCATCATAGGAGTTTAGACACTCCCGGGAGTAAGTAATATGTATTTCCTGCAAGCACGTGATTTAGAAAAGGCGTATATGTATTTATGCAGTCAATATATCAAGGATATCAGACATTTTTGCAAATGAAATAAAATGTACAAGACGAAAGGTGACTGAAAATCTGATTTTATTAATTTGGGTGCCCTGAATTGGCAAATACAGTCAAAGAAACAGATCCCCTGAAATGAGGAGATTGTTACAAATTGAGAAACAAAAAGGTGCTGGCAATGTTGATGATGCTTCAGTGTGCTTCCCTTTGCTATGATTCATATGACGCTGACGTTCTTCTCATCTTGCTTTCCGAAGAAGGATGATTCTGACCGGTGCTTTTAACCTTTCGAAGCTTGTCGTGCTGTAGGTGATACAGACGTATTCAGAATGCAGTTGTTCGCTTATTCCCTTATTTTACGTGGATCGCCCTTTCGGGTTTTCAATCCACCGGGATACCCATTTTTTCCTGAGCCGTCCAATGCGGCTTTTCAACTCAGCGGGTGTACATTTCTTGATTATTTTCCCTTATTTTTGCCCGAGTCTTTTATTCTGTTTTTGACTCGCCGGGATGCCCTATTTTTGCCTGGACTTAAATTCTGTTTTTATGTTCAACGGGTCATTTAATGCGAAGTATTTCTTAACTGCAGCTGAATTCACAGGGGACAGGAAGTCCTCAACATCCATAGTACTGAGCATCAGTGCTCCACCAGAGAAAACTTTCTTTACTATGAACAAACCATCGTAATTCGGAGTCCACTTGCCCCTGTGGTCTGTATAAGGAGGAAGGAGTCTTTTCAGCACAAGATCTCCCACTTGATATTCCCGATGCCTGACTTTCTGATCGAAGGCTTTCTTCATTCTCTTCTGATATAACTGCCCATGACAAATTGCATCCAATCTCTTCTCTTCGATCAGATTTGGTTGTTCGTACCGGGATCGGACCCATTCTGCTTCATTCAGCTTGACATCCATCAATACCCGCAAGGAGGGTAATTCAACTTCAACAGGTAGGACTGCTTCCATACCATACACAAGCTGATACGGTGTTGCCCCAGTGGATGTTCTAATTGATGTACGGTACCCATGCAAGGCAAATGGTAGCATCTCATGCCAATCTTTGTATGTGACCACCATCTTCTGCACAATCTTCTTGATATTCTTGTTAGCTGCCTCAATAGCGTCATTCATCTTTGGCCTGTAATGAGAAGAATTGTGGTGTTGGATCTTGAAGTCCCGGCACAGTTCTGCCATCATTTTGTTGTTCAGATTGGAACCATTATCAGTAATGATCCGCTCGGGCACTCCATACCAACAGATGATGTCTCTCTTCAGGAATCGGGCTACCACTTGCTTGGTGACATTTGCATATGAAGTCGCTTCAACCCACTTGCCAATCATATCAATGCCCCACATGGAAAACGGCCAAGGTGAATACATCACATTCAAAGGATTCGGAGGCACATGCAGTTTATCCGCATAAATCTGGCATTTGTGGCACTTTCTGGCATAGGCACAACAGTCTGCATCCATTGTGATCCAATAGTAACCTGATCTTAGCAACTTTTTAGCCATTGCATGCCCTCCAGCATGGGTACCAAAAGATCCTTCATGCACCTCGTACATCAACAAGTCTGCCTCTGTCTTATCCACACACCTGAGAAGTACCATGTCAAAGTTTCTTTTGTATAAGGAACCATCGGCATTCAGGAAGAAACTACCAGCTAGCCTTCTTAATGTCTTCTTATCATTGGAAGATGCCCCAGGTGGGTATGTTTGATCCTCCAAGAAGCATTTGATGTCATAGAACCAAGGCTTATCATCTTTGGCAAGGTCTGCTGAGAATACGTATGCCGGTCTGTTGAGTCTGGATACTGAAATCTGAGGTACAAAGTTGGCAGCTTGAACTTTGATCATGGAGGAAATGGTAGCCAGAGCATCTACAAACTGATTTTCATCTCGAGGGATATACTCAAGTTTGACTGTGGTGAAGAATGTCAGTAATCTCCTTGTATAATCCCGGTAAGGTATCAGATGCTCCTGGTGAGTGTACCATTTGCCGTTGGTTTGATTAATTACTAGAGCTGAATCTCCGAATACAGTTAAAGTCTTGATCCTGAGGTCAATGGCTTCCTCAAGACCCATAATACAAGCTTCGTATTCAGCTTCGTTGTTAGTGCAGTTAAAGGTGAGTTTTGCCGAGAAAGGCATGTGAACTCCCTTAGGTGTAATGAGAACTGCACCAACACCACGACCATTCATATTAACAGCCCCATCAAACATCATTGTCCATTCTTCTTCTGGGTCAGGCCCTTCAGTGTGAATAGGCTCTTCATAATCTTTTGCTTTTATGAACATGATGTCTTCATCAGGGAAGTCAAATCTCATAGGCTGGTAATCATCAATGGGTTGCTCAGCAAGATAATCAGACAATACACTGCCTTTGATAGCCTTCTGAGATGTGTATTGAATGTCATATTCTGTGAGAATCATTTGCCATCTTGCAACCCGTCCGGTAAGTGCTTGCTTCTCAAATATATACTTGACTGGGTCCATCTTTGAGATCAACAAAGTAGTGTGGGTTAACATATACTGCCTTAGTCGGCGAGCAGCCCACGCTAAAGCACAACATGTTTTCTCGAGCAGTGAATAACGTTGTTCACAGTCAGTAAACTTTTTGCTTAGGTAGTATATTGCATAATCTTTTTGACCAGACTCGTCATGTTGGCCCAGCACACATCCCATTGACTCTTCTAATACTGTCAAGTACATGATTAGAGGTCTTCCTTCAACTGGAGGCATGAGGATTGGAGGCTCTTGTAAGTATTCCTTGATTTTATCGAAAGCCATTTGGCAGTCTTCATTCCACCTGACCGTTTGTTCTTTTCTCAACAACTTGAACAAGGGCTCACAGGTTGTAGTAAGGTGAGATATGAACTTTGAAATGTAGTTCAATCAACCTAGGAACCCCCAAACTACTTTTTCAGTTTTTGGTGCAGGCATCTCTTGAATGGCTTTGACTTTGTCAGGGTCAACTTCAACTCCCTTCTCACTTACAATAAATCCCAGCAGCTTACCGAATCGTACCTCGAATGTGCATTTGTTGGGGTTTAACTTCAATTGGTACTTCCTCAGACGCTTGAACAGCTTCAACAAATTTACCAGGTGGTCTTCTTCTGTGAGGGACTTGGCAATCATGTCATCCACAAAACATTCAATTTCTTGGTGGATCATGTCATGGAATAATGTTACCATAGCCCGTTGATAAGTGGCACCATCATTCTTCAGTCCGAATGGCATTACCTTATAACAGAATATGCCCCAGGGTGTGATGAAAGTTATCTTCTCCATGTCTTCAGGTGACATCTTGATCTGATTATATCCTGAAAATCCATCCATGAAGGAGAACACCAAGAACTGAGCCGTATTGTCGACCAATACATCAATGTGAGGTAATGGGAAGCCATCTTTTGGGCTGGCTCTGTTCAGATCCCGGTAGTCCACACACATCCTTACTTTTCCGTCCTTCTTAGGCACAGGTACAATGTTAGCAACCCATAGAGGGTAACTAGTTACAGCAAGGAAACTGGCGTCCCACTGTTTTTGTACCTCTTCTTTTATCTTCATTGCCATATCTGGGCGAGTATGGCGCAGCTTCTGTTTTACTGGTGGACAATCTTCCTTTAGAGGCAGCTTGTGCATAACGATGTCGGTATCCAGACCTGGCATATCCTAATAAGACCAAGCAAAAACATCCACATACTCCCGAAGCATGTCAATAAGTTGCTCTTTCACTGAATCTTGCAGACGGACCCCGATTTTCACTTCTTTCAAGTCTTCTTCTGTACCAAGATTAACCGTCTCAACTTCCTCCTGATGAGGAGTGATGACCTTCTCCTCTTGTCTTAACAACCTGGCTAATTCTTCGGGTAGCTCATAATCTTCTTCAACCCCTTCATCGGCTTGATTAATCAGATTGTCAAAGTCATATGAAGTCATAGCAGTGTTGTTATCGGTGCAGTCCGGAGGGCACTCTCTGCAAGGGTTTAGATTTGTTCATTTTAGTGATCATTTTTATCTTGTTTAGAAAAAAGGCGAAAAATGAAGTAATTATTTTGAAAAACATTGCCATTTTATTTTTGTACAAAAAATAAAGAACGAAAAACAGTGAGCGGAAAAGAAAAGACTCATTTGCAAAAGATGTCCTGATATTCATTAATTGATCGTTTGCACAAAATACAAGATGGCCCGATTACAAAATGAGCCCTGACATCTTGGGCAAGATGCAAGACTTGATGCATGCTTAAAGACAGGAAATAATAATTACTCTGCAGGAGTAACTCTTATAATTTCCTGGGAAGACCAGTTTGAGACTTGGTTCCCCGGGATCCTTGGACGTATCCAGTTTTCCAGGTTGCGTTCGTCTTCTGACTCATCTTCCAAACTATTCATAGCATCCGGGGTGAGCAATCCCCCGCTGACAAACTTGGGCTCCGTTGCAGCCTCTGGTTGATCTTGTCGAGTTGGTCTGTAACCCAACCCGAATCGGTCTTCTTTATTTTCAACATGCAGCAGCTTGCCCTAGCCTTGAGCGGTACCCTCCTCAACAACCTTTCGGGCCTGCTGATATGATGTGATGGAAGTTTCAGACACAGCAAATGCTTCATTAATATTAAGGGCTTCAAACCCTTGACTAATGGTCTCATGGATCTCCCCATCCATTTCTATGTACTTATATGTAGCCAGCTAGCTAACAAAGATGTCTTCTTCCCCACAAATGGTGATGATTTGGCCTTCCCACTCAATTTTAACTTCTGGTGAAAGGTAGACGTAACAGCGCCGACGGCATGGATCCAGGGTCTACCCAACAGACAGCTGTAGGCCGGCTGTATGTCCATCACAAAGAAGGTAGTTTTGAAGGTTTGCGGGCCAATCAACACAAGCAGATCAATCTCCCCAAGCACTGATCTTTTAGAGCCATCAAATGCTCTCACCACCAAATTACTCGGGCGCAATGCCAAGCCATCGTACTCCAGCTTCACTAAGGCTTTCTTTGGTAGGACATTGAGGGATGACCTAGTGTCCACCAGTACATGAGATAGAACAGCACCCTTGCATTCCAAGGTGATATGCAAAGCCTTGTTATGGTTACGCCCCTCCGTTGTTAAATCAGTGTTTGTAAAGCCCAGTCCATGACTGGTGTTGACATTTGCAACCACGGTCTCTAGCTGATTAACAGTGATCTCCTCCGGCACATATGCTGCATGCAGGACTTTCAAAAATGCATTCCTGTGAGCTTCGGAGCACATTAGCAGTGATAATATGGAGATTTTGGAGGGTGTTTGGTGAAGCTGGTCCACCACTTTGTAATCACTCCTTTTTATGATTCTCATGAACTCGTCTACATCTTGCTCAAAATATGTATTCTGAGTGTCTTTGGCAGTGGGCTCTTCAGATACCACACTCTTCCCTTTTGCCTTAGCAGCAGCTTCTGCTTCAGCATTAGGTCTTTGTGTTTGTGAGGCCAAAAGGCGACCGCTTCTAGTGAAGCCTCCGCCTCCCCCAACATTATCAATTTGTGGTGAAGAGGTTGATGAATCCAGAGTGATTTTCTCCCCATTGCAGTAGAGATCAGAGTCGTAGTGCCAGGGTATGGCATTACTGCTTTCATAAGGAACAGGCCCAGGTACCGTAATGGTAACTGGGCTGATTGCTGTAGAGGAAGGTACTGTAATGGTGTGAGGATCATAATAAATAGTGACCGGAGATCTGGCAGGAGGTGCCACAGTTTGTTGCTG